>OY728128.1:1973325365-1975825365 GCA_963277665.1 Viscum album
ATGGGTGATGTTTTTGTATTCCTACCATTTTCAATTGTCCTTGATATGATTTAGAATTTGAAAGTGGATCAAATATTGGATTCTAAATGTGATGTTATGAGGTCAAAACATAATGGTGGTGTAATGGCCCAGAAATTCCATGTAATTTTTTTTAATTGTATGAAACTTTTACGAGTTCGTGAAAATCGACGGCACGTGATTCCGAGGCCCGGTGTGCCCAGAATGAATTTTTGAACTTTTTTTTTCGGGTATATTCAGTAAGCCTGCGAGCGGGTTTTTGAAACTTTTGAACCAGTGATCGGAATTGAAATCGAAGGGCACCATTGAACTCGCAACATCGATACTCACTTAAGTAGGCATTCACCTCGATCATTGTGGGTCAAGAGTGAAAGATAATTTTTGTGCCTTTCGATAAAGAATAAAATAAAATATAAATGTCTATCATTTATATTTGTTGAAACCCCTCAACATGGGTTATGGTGGTGGGGACCACCCAAGCCAAAACCTCTCATGTAGATGTTTAGAGGTGGGGAACACCTGAACTAACCCCTATTTTTGAATTTTGGGGTGGGGACCACCCGACCCCTCTTAATGGGGGAGAAACTTCTCAACTCCCCATTAATAATTTCCTCCCATTAATTGGATCCAATTAATTTTGCCAATGTGGTAAAATAAATTGCGCCAAGAATTAATTATGCCAACCTTTTAATTTGATAAACTGAAATTAACAAGGGGTCTATTTTCACATTTTGGAGGAATTGGGAGATGAGAACCTTTTGGAGGATTATTTTCTCCAATGAAGAACATGTTATCCAACGAAGAACTCACTCACCATCAAAGAATGCTCATGCCGATGAGGAACGTCTTCATGACAATGAACCTACGATCAAGGAAATGCCGACGTCACTAACATCCATCTACCCCCAACGACTTCGTTTCCTTCCTTGTGACCTCCGTTGACAAATATCTGAGGTAGGGGTTTAGTTATATATGATTATATATTCACATGTTCTTCCCTTATAAAACAAATAACGGAGATCAACACTCAAATTAATTGTGCTGCGGATGTTTTCTTTGACGGGTTTGGGAATAATCATTGTGGGAGGTTATAGGGTTTGACATTCTTCATTCAATATTTTTGTTGAGCCAATTTCTACCGCTCTAACGTGGATGGTGTGGGCCAAACAAACACGGCCCGACACCTCCACTGTTCTTCCTCAATGGTGTGTTATTCGCAATGGAAGAAGTTGAATTTGTGCCACAGTGACGAATGAGAAATGTGGTCGGCACCACTTCTAGCCGCAACGAAGGCGAAGACACACCGTCGCCGCCCTGTGGCCTTCATGCTGCCCACGACTTCCACCCCCCGTGGCCACCGCGCCACCTGCTGCCACAGCCGCCTGCGGCATCCGCCACCGCACGACCCTCTACGCCGCCCCACGGCCTCGCCGCCATCGCAACCCCACGGCCTCACCTTCATCACGGCCCCGCGGCCCTGCCGTCCAGTTTCCTTCACGCCGCCCTCGCAGCCCCCACGACATCGCGCCACCCTTGCAGCCCCAACAGCCGTTGTGGCCCCCCGCAGCCTCTACACCACCTCACGACCCACGCGGCCCCTCACAGCTCTCGCGGCCTCCGTGGTACCTCACTCTGCCCTGTGGCCACATCGTGATGCCCAGGCCGGGCCGGGTAGACCAAACCTGGGTCGGCCCAGGTCGGTTCGGGCATAGTCGGTCTGACTGGGTCAGACTAGACCTAGACCCACTTTGACCCATTTACGCTCTTTTGGCCATAACTTTGGCACCGGGCGTCCGTTTGACGAACCGTCACAGGAACTAGAAACATAGATGAATAACCTCCCTTTGAGTATATCCATTGGAGTTTTTAATAAAGTTATATTATGGTAGTATTGGATTGAGAACGAATCCAACCGGGCCCTCAGGACTAAAAGGCTAATAACTCACAGACCGGACATCCGATTGACACACTGTCTGTTGCGTTGAGACCCCTATGATGGGGCAATCCTTTGAGATAATTCTTCATGTGACTTCATGGCTGTTGGAGTATCAACTATTGTTTTGAGTAGCGGACTCTCCCTGAGACAAGCAAGCTTAGTGCGGGAACAATGTAGCTGGCTGTGTCTTGAGAAAGAGATCCTTTGTGGGTCTGTGATTGAGGGTACCACATGGACCTGCTCTAGGATTCCATGTGGGAATACTCAGAGATCCAATGTGGGTCATCACCTAGAGATCTTGTGTAGGTAAACATTGAGCGATCCTGTGTGGGTCAGCAATTAACGATCCTGTGTGGGTCAGCACGGAGCGATCCTGTGTGGGTCAGCACCGAGCGTTCCTGTGAGGGTCAACACCAAGATATCCTTTATGGGTCAGCACCGAGAGATCCTTTGTGGGTCTGCACCTAGAGATCCTATGTGGGTATGATGACATACTAATGATGTACTACGATCCTCTATGGGTCTGATGATGGATTAAGATCCTCTATGGTTCTGCCTCTTAATAGAGTAAGATGATTCGGTTGTTACATCTAATCATCTCTACTACTATATCTAAGATATACCTGGTGTGAGCTGAGTCTGTACCATGTGGTAATTTCCTTCATGGTAAAACCTTGGTGGTATTCTTCTATGTGGCGTACCTGTGTGGTACTTACCTTCGTGGTATTCATTCCTTTGTGGAATAGTTGAGCTTTTGGCTTTGAGTCAGACTCTGTGTTTTCCTCATGATTGAGATGAGTATACTTGATAACATAGGTATATCTATAGGCATATACCTAAGTAGGGTTGTCATTGATTTCATGCCTTGTGGTTTATCCTTGGTGGATTTTTAGAGACCCTGATGGTCTTGGGGTCCCTACTAAGTATCGTTATACTCACCCTTGTACGGGCTATGCCTGCACCTTGTTGAGCTTGGTGTAGACGACGAACATCGCTGATTGAGGCTAAGGGTACCAGGACTGGACGATGCCCATAGGTGGACAATACTGTGTGTTGGTACACAGAGGATATGGGTGGATATGGATTGCTGAGGAGGTGATCTATACCAACCCTTCAGGTAGAAACCTGGGGGGATGACCCAATAGCTGCTTTCCTTTTTCTTCAGTTGTATTGTTTTTCAGTTTTAATTGTAACTTTTACTATTGATCTTGTATTCCATACCATGTTTACTTTCAGAAAACTTTCTTCTAGACAGTTTGTTGTGTTCATATCTTACAGTGTGCTTGGTTGTGTGTGTTTACAGGTTATAAAGGCAGTGCCTTCCCAGTTTTAGGGAATACGCCTTTCGGTGCTAGTCGCCAGCCCCTTGCCTATGGAAGCCGGGCTTGGGGTAGTCACGACACGGGCCCCGGGGGATGGGTCATGGAAAATTGGTATCAGAGGAGTCAGTTCTACTGTAGAACATAGGACTATGATCTTTTCAATGTCAATAGTGTTAGGTGTAGTGAGTGTGGTTATCAGTTTAGGGAATCCAATGTTGGTGTGGCGGTCGATGTATCCATAAACTAAGACCCTGACTTTTGATTTCTGACTTAGTGCATGAAAACACTAATTTCATGTGTGTTTTGAAAAGTTTTATTTGTGAAATCTTCGAGTTAGCTCACCAGGTAAAACTTATTGACTGTGGAAGACCTGTTTCTTTTCATGATGCCTCCACACAGACATCCAGCTAGGGTTCCATATATAGTACGCATTGATAGCCCACCGAGCGACGAGGCCTCAGTATAGGGCCCTCTTCTAGTAGAGGCACCAGCGGAGGCACCAGCGGTACCATTACCCGTTGGGCCATCAATGTCACCAGCCCCGGTAGTAGAGGGTGCACGCCGCTTGAGCACGTTGCACGGGTTCTAGTGTTAGAGGCCACCCGGGTTCAGTGGAGAGACGGACCCACATGTGGCTAAGGATTCGCTGGAGGCCGTGGTGAGAGTCTTCTAATTTATAGGGACACCAGCTGATCTCATGGTTATCCTTACCACCAGTATACTACAAGAAGCAGTAGGCAGATGGTGGATCTTGATGGTCGAGGCTCACGAAGAGGTGAAACTTCTCAGGCAAGACTATGAGAGCCTGTTTCGGGCAAAGTTTGTCCCAGTAACTCTTCACGCATTATGCATTCAAAAGCTACATTATCTACAACAGGGTAGCATGACTGTTTGTTAGTACTCAATGAGGTTCACTGACCTCTCATGCTACTCCACTGATATGGTGTGAGACCCATCCTTCAGGGTCCTAACATTCTATTAGGGACTCAGGTGGGAGAATGGGGCTTAGATGATCTCACTTGGAATCCCGATGCAGGAGGGGGTGTTAGAGAGAGCCCTCATAGTGGAGATTTTCCTTTCTGAGTAGTTACCAGCAGCGAGACCCACCACTAGTCATCTTGTAGCAGAGTCTTTGGTAGCTTGCAACAGATATATGACACTGAGTTCCAAGAGGACCATACATACAGGTGGACGATGACAGGATTCAGGGCCAGTTGGGTGGGGCACCTGAGGCAGATCCAGACATACCAGGAGCGAGTAGTGTTACGCATGCGTGGGGAAGGGTCACATGGATCGTGACTGTCCGAGCCTCCATACGGATGATCAGCAGATGGTTGAGGGACCACCCAGGCAGAGACAGAGGTTCGACCGAGGAGGTTTGTAGGGAGCAGGCTGACGTGGTAAAGGAGCTGACCATGCTACTAGGGGTGGGCAATGATTCGAGATGTTACCACCACCACCACCAGGTGGTCCACCCCGACTATATGGATCAGGTGGAAAGGGGGGATCTTAGCTCCAGGTAGCCGAGGCCTCTGATCACGGTGCTCCATAGATGATATGAGGTACGATCTATGTCTACTCCACCTTAGCTACAGTACATATAGACATAGGTTCCAGTCATTATTTTATTTCCACTACCCTCATTCGGAGCTCGGAGATTCCGATGGAGCTGGTGACTCGATCCTTATGGATAGACACTCCAATAAGAATAGATTTGACGTTTACGCACTGGTTCCGGCAGTGAGAGCTTACTCTAGGAGGTGAGATCATAAGATATGATCTCCTAGTAGTGGCGTCGAGTCCTTATGACATCATCTTGGGTATGGAATGGTTATCTGAAGTCCATGCTCAGATTGACTGTACTAGGTGCAAAGTGTGGTGTGCCCACATGGATGGGACCAGGTTTACCTTCACCAGTGAAAATGGGGCCTTTGCAGTACATGATGGACTTATCCGGAGGAGAGTGTAGCCGATCACTCATCAGTTGGCTAGCCTTACCCTCGTAGTAGTTGATGTGGAATTTCCGAGTTATCCTGTAGTGGTGGACCAGTACATGGATGTCTTCCCTGATGATGTTCTAGGTCTACCTCCTCATATAATGGTTTACTTTTACACTGACTTTAACCCTAGGAAGACACTGATATCTACACCAGTGTATCATATGGCTTCCATGGATCTTCTTAAGCTACAGGTATAGCTGGAGGACTTATAGAGTAAAGGGTTCATTCGACTCAGTGTTTCTCCTTGGGTAGCCCCGATTTTGTTTTCCAAGAAGGTGGATTGGAACTTGCGACTCTGTGTTGACTATCGAAACCTAAACAAGGTGACCGTGAAGAACAAGTACCCACTTCTAAGGATTGATGACCTCTTTGATCATATGAAAGGATTTTAGTGGTTCTCAATGATAGACCTCAGATCATGTTATCACTAGCTCAGAGTACGAGATGAGGATGTGCAAAAGTCAGCCTTTCGATGTCGGTATGGCCAATATGAGTTCTTGGTTATGCCATTTGGTGTGACCAACGCTCCAAAAGTGTTCATGGGACTCATGAACAGGAATTTCCATCCATACCTTGATCGCTTTGTGGTGGTCTTCATTGATCAAATTCTGATCTACTCGGCTACTGAGGAGGAGAATTCCTATCATTTATAGATAGTTCTGGATACACTCTAAGAGCACCAGATTTATGGTAAGCTCTCGAAGTGCCAGTTCCGGATCTAAGAGGTTCACTTTATGGTACATGTCATATAAGAGGCTGGAGTTGTAGTGGATCCAGTGAATATTGAGGTGGTACATGCTTGGGAGCCACCCAGAAGTTTAATGGAGGTACATAGTTTTCTGGGTTTAGATGGATACTATCATAAATTTGTGCCTGATTTCTCCAGAGTTGCAGCACTACTAACTGTGTTGATGAAGAAGGGGAAATCCTTCATGTGGTCAGATAAATGACAGTAGAGTTTTCCAAAGCTGAGGTAGAGGCTGACTAGTGCCCCCATCTTGAGGCTATCAGAGGAGGGCGCATGGTACATAGTTTACTACGACGCATCAGGGACCCGGCTTGGATGTGTACTGATGTGGGAGAAAGCAGTGATTGCATATGGTTCTCAAAAGACGAGATAACATGAGAAGAACTATGATACCCATGACCTAGAGTCAGCAGCAGTGGTCTTCGCCTTGAAGATGTAGTGGCATTACTTGTTGGGAAAGCGTTTAATAGTGTACTCTGAATCCAAGAGTCTCATGTATATATTCTCTCAGAAGGACTTGAACATGAGACAACGATGTTGGCCTGATTTCTTCAAGGACTATGACTTCGAGATAGTCTATACTTATGGTAAGGGAACGTTGTAGAAGATGCACTCAGCAGGAGATCTGGTATACAACTATTAGGTGAGGTGACAAAGAAGTCGCCCTCTTTGTAGATATCCTTCATGGTACATGATGGAGCAGCTTTCCTTCAGTCTCTTATAATCACTCCCCCACTTTTTCCACAAGTCATGGAGGCGCAGTGTGGGGACACTGATTGTGAGACTCTACATGCTCAGATATCCACAGGGTAGTAACCTCATGGTTTTTATGAATGTGGGGATCATGTCATCCTTTACGAAGGACGAACCATAGTTCTAGTGTAAATTTGGGAGGAAGTGATGAGGGAGTTTTACACATCCCCTCTAGCGGTACATTCAGGAGTGTAAAATATGTACTAGGATCTATGAAGATAGCACTGGTGGCCGAGAATGAAGAAAGAAGTTTTAGAGTTTTTCTCTCGGTGCCTCAATTGTTAGCAAGTGAAAGTGGAGCATCACCTAACAGCAGACTTGGTTCATCCCATAGAGGTCCTAGAGATGAAGTGGGATGGGATATACATGGACTTTGTGATAGAACTTCCACAAATATCTAGGGAACATGAATCGATTTGGGTGATCATCGACTGGATCACCAAGTAGGCCCACATCCTACTGATCAGAGAGTAGGGTTCAGTAGAGGGCTTGTGATACCTCTATGTGCAAGATATTGTGCAGCTACATGGAGTAACCTCAAAGATTTTCTCTGATCGTGATGCATGTTTTACCACCCGGCTATGGAAGGGGCTGTAGGAGGATTTTGGGATGCAACTTCATTTGAGCACTGCCTTCCATCCTCAGACGGATGGCCAGACTAAGAAAACCATTAAGACCCTCGAGAAAATGTTTCTTACTTGAATCCTCGACATTGGTCATAGGTGGGAGGATCATTTTCCATTGGTGGAGTTTTCATAGAACAACAACTATCACTACACCATTGCGATGAAACCTTTTGATGTGTTGTACGAGCGACCTTGCGGATCACCATTGTGCTAGACTGACCCAAGGGAGTCATCACTAGTGGGACTAGAGATTGTACGAGATACCACAGAGAAGGTTCAGATCATCCAATAGCAGATGAAATATACACATAGAAGGCATAAGTCTTATGAAAAAAGGAGACTAAGACCTCTAGAGTTTGTGGATGGCGACCATGTCCTTCTACGGGTATCACCCCGATGAAGTTTACAATGATTTGGCTGAGGCAGAAAGTTATCTCCGAGCTTCATTGGACCCTTCCAAGCCCTTAGATAAGGACGTGAGGTGGCTTACCGCCTAACACTTCCCCCTTAGTTGCACCAAGTGCACAGAGTCTTCCATGTATCCCAGCTGAGGAGATCCGTGCACTATCATTCACACATTATTGACCACGACGAGATGGACATCGATGATGGGGTGACGTTTTCAGAGGTTCCAATAGAGATTGAGGATCAATAGGAGAGGGTGCTCCGTGGGTGGTCAATAACTCATGTGCGCGTTCACTGGAATCATGGGAACCTCCATGAGAGCACATGGGAGTGGGAGGCTCAGATTCATACTCAGTATCCCAATTTGTATTCCTAGTTTTTGTGATGTGGATTTCGGGGATGCAAATCCCTGATGTGGGGAGAATGTAAAGACTCGGAAATTCCATGTAATTTTTATTTAATTATATGGGAATTTTATGAGTTCGCGAAAATTGACGGTGCGTGATTCCGAGGCTCGGTGTGCCCGCAATGAATTTTTGAACTTTTTTGGGGCACGTTCAGTAAACACGTGAGTGAGTTTTTGTAACTTTTGAACAGAGGCTTGGAATTGAAATCAGACAGAACTGTTGAACTCACAGTGCCAGTATTCGCTTAAGAAGAGCATCATCTCGATCATAGGGGGTTGAGAGTGATAGATATATTTTTTGCTTTTAGTTAATGAATAAAATAAAATAATAATGTCTACCTTTTTTATTTGTTGAAACCCCTCAACATGGGTTATTGTGTGTGTGGGGGGGGGGGGACCCAAGCCTAAACCTCCCATGTTAATGTTAAAAGGTGGGGACCACCTGAACTAACCCCTATTTTTGAATTTAGTTGCAGGGACCACCCGACCCCTTTTAATGGGTGAGAAACCTCTCAACTCCACATTAATCCATTCCTCCCATTAATTGGAGATAATTAATTATGCCAATGTTGTACAATTAATTGCGACAACAATTAATTGTTCTAGCCTTTCAAATTTATAAACATAAACTAACAAGGGGGATATTTTCAAATTTTAGTGGAATTGGAATAGGAGAAACTTTTAGAGGATTATTCTCTCCAAGGAAGAATTCATTCTCTAATGAATAACACCCTCCCCAATGAAGAACACACATGCTGATGAGGAACATCTTCTACGATAATGAACCGATGATAGAGGGGACGCCGACGTCACTGATGTCTATCTATCCCCAATGACTTCATCTCATTCCTCGTGACCTCTATAAAAAAATCTCCGAGGTAGTGGTTTAGTGGTGTATGATGATATATTACCATGTTATTCCCTTATGAAACAATGAACAATGATCAAAACTCTAATTAGTTGATCCACATATGTTTTCTTTTGCGACTTTGTCAATAATCATTATGGGAGGTTGTAGGGTTTGACATTCTTCATTCAAGATTTTGTTGAGCCTCTTTCTACCAGTATAACGTAGAGGGTGTGGGATAAACAAACATGGCCTGACCCCTCCAATGTTCTTCTTGAATGGTGTGTTCTTCGCGATTGAAGAAGGTGAATTTTTTCCATGGTGATGAATGAGAAAGGCGGTCGACACCACCACCGGCTGCAACGAAGGTGACGACACAATAACCTCACCCCACAGCATCTGTGCCGCTTGCGGACTCCACCACCCATAGAGACCATACTACCCGTGGCCTCCACCTCTTGCGGCCACCACTGCCAGTAGCCTCGCCACCTGCGGCCCCCTCCACCCGCGTCATTGTGGCATATGACCTCACTGCCCACGGGCTCGCCACCCCTAGCCTCCGCAACCTCGCGTCCCTCCGCACCGCACCGCGGCCTCACCCCCTCACTCCGAACTCACGGTTCAAGGGCCTTCACGCATCCCTCATAGCCCGCATGGCCTCCCAATGCCCCCATTGCCTCCGCGGATCCCCGCGACCTCCGATCACCCTCGTGGCCCCTGCGACCCTTCACGGCCCCCGCGAAATCCGCGGTGCCTCACGCCGCCCCATGGCCGCACCATACTATCCAAGCCAGACCACCCAGTGTGGGTCATACCGGACCTAGAAGGTCAGGTTGGGTCGGTCTGACCGGGTCGGACCGGACCAAGACCCACTTCGACCCATTTACGCTCTTTTGGCAATAACTTTGGCACAAGACATCCGTTTGAGGAACTGTCAGCAGTTCTGGAAAACTTGGAGCGAGACAGTCCCTTTGAGTATATCCACTAGAGGTTTGAATAAATTTGGAGTACGATCAGGTTGGATCGAGCATGAATCCAACCAGGCCCTTGGAACTAAAAGACTAATAACTCATAGACCGAGCCTCCGATTGACACACCATCTATTATATTGAAACCCTTATGATTTTGTGGTCCATTGAAATAATTTATCGTTGGAATTCATGGTATTTGGAGTATAAAAAATTGGCTTGAGGAGAGGACTCTCCCAAAGACAAGAAAACCTAGTGCGGGAACCCTGTAGCTAGCTGTGACTTGAGAAAGATATCCTTAATGGGTCAGTGATTGAGGTTCCCACATGGAACCACTCTAGGTTTCCATGCGGGACTACTCAACAATCTTGTGTGGGATAGAACCTACCGATCTTATGTAGGTCAACACAGAGTGATCTTGTGTGGCTCAGCACCTAGCGATCCTGTGTGGGTCAGCACCGAGCGATCCTGAGTGGGTCAGCATCGAGCGGTCCTATGTGGGCCAGTACCTAGTGATCCTGTATGGGTCAACACTAATCTATCCTTTATGGGTCAGCACCTAGGGATCCTATGTGGGTCTGATGATGTATGGACGATGTACTAAGATCCTATGTGGGTCTGATAATGGATTATTATCCTTCGTGGGTCTGCCTCTTAACATAGTAAGGCGATTCAGTAGTTACATCTAATCATCTCTACAACTGTATCTAAGATATACCTGGTGTGAGCTGAGTCTGTACCATATGGTACATTCCATCTTGGTAATACCATGGTGGTATTCTTCTGTGTGGTGTACCTATGTGGTACCTACCTTCTTGGTATTCCGTCCTTTGTGGAACAGTTGATCTTTGGGCTTTGAGTTGGACTCTGTCTTTTCCTCATGATTGAGATGAGTATACATGATAACTTAGCAATATGTATGGACATATTCTTGAGTAGGGTTTTCAGTTGATTTTATGCCTTGTGGTTTATCCTTGGTGGATTTTGTTACACCTTGAGGGTCTCAGGGTTTTTATTGAGTATCGTTATACTCACCCCTTCACGGGTTATGCCCGCACCTTGTTGTGTTGGGTGCAGATGACAGACAACGATGATCTAGGATGAAGGTACTAGGAATGGAAGGTGCCCGGAGGTGGACCATATGACGCGTCGGTACGCAGTGGAGACAGGTAGATGTGGATTACTGAGGAGGCGATTTGTACCTACCCTTCAGGTAGGAACCTTAGAGGATGGCCTGGTAGATTCTTTCCTTTTTCTTTAGTTGTTTTTTTTTTCATTTGTACTTGTACCTTTACTATTGGGCATGTATTTAGGTCTCTTTTTTACTTTCAGAATGCTTTCTGCTATACATTTTACTTGTGTTCGTATCTTGCTGTATACTTGGTTGTGTGTGTTTATAGGTTATAAAGGCAATGCCTTCCCAGTTTTAGGGAATATGCCTTTCGGTGCTAGTCGCCAGCCCCTGGCCTATGGAAGGCGAGCTTGGGGTAGTCACAGCACGGGCCCCGGGGGATAGGTCATGACAGGTGGGGAGACTATTGGGGGATATAATCTATATGGGGGTTCAATATTGTTGTTTAGATATTAGATCATGGTACCATTAGCTTGTTAGGTACAAATTATTAATGCATACTACCATTGTAATGAGATTTTTATTCGGGCATTCAAAAGATGTATAGAGAGACAAAAATAAATTTTTGGTGGGTTAGGATGAAAATAATTTTGGAAGAGTTTTCTTTGAGATAAATCAATTATTAGTAGGCTAAGGCTGAGAAACAGAGACCATAAGGGATGTTGCAGTCTTTTATAATTCTCATGTAGAAATAGGAATAAATAGCCAGGGATTTTGTGAAAAGTTTACCATGGATGATTCAGAAAAATGATCCCATATAGGTTATAAAGGATCGACTGATTTATTCAGCTCATTTTACCCCAATTTTTGAATCCCATATGGTGGAGTATTTTCCAAAAATCTATATTTGTGATTTATAAAGAGGCATGGTGTTCCAATATCAATTTTATTAGATAAGGAACCATTTTTTACATCTATCATTTTAAAATCCTTACAACAATACCTTGTGTCTCATTTGTATAAGAACACAACGTATCATTGAAAAATAAATAGAAAATCTAAAAGGATGATACAAACATTAGAGTACATGATTTGGGATTGTGTAATGGTTTTTGTTGGCTCATGGGAGGAACACATACAATAGAGGAGTTATTTTACAAAAATAGTTATCCGGACTTAATATATATGGTTAATTTTAGAGAATTGTATGAGATCCCTTTTTATTCACCACTTTGTTGGTTGGAAACAGGAGAGAATCTCTTTTTTGGAACAAATATTGTGAATAGAAAACATATTATGTTTAGTTTACCAGAATGAGAATGTAAGCAACTCTGATTCTTCATAAATCATACAAGGATCATCATTGATGCCCTCTTTCAATTGAGGTGTCTGATCTGGCATTTTCTAGAATCTCTCTAAGGATTGGGAATCATTATTTTGAAAAGAATGGAATTTTGTATAATCAATACATAGACCTTTTGTTAAAAATGAATGTGTTTATAATTTGAAATATCAATTGGTGTTGCCATGGGTTTTATGTTTATTGTATAATTTATTTCATGTGTCTCTGTTAGAGATGTATCAACCTGATCTGAACCAAGTGATTTAATGGGATGTCATTGACCAAGATTCGAATGCAATATTTCATCACATACCATTAAATATTGTTTATAGGTAAGAGAAATTATTGAAATGGAAAATAATTAGTCTAGTGACGTTTTTATGGAAACAAGGTCGGATTCTGGAAGAAATGTTGGAGCATGAAAATTAAATGTAGGATCATTTTTGGAACTCTTCCTGGAAAACTATGGTTTTCTACATTCTGGAGAAGGAAAGTTTAATGGTAGGGAGAATTTATCAACCCTTATTGTCACTATATGAACCTTTATTAATGTATATTAAGATATATAGAATGATTTGTTTATGTTTTAGGAGGTTTAGAGGAGGTTTGGCATGTTTTAGAGGATTTTTTAGAGGTGAACGGGTCGAACACAATTAGTAAAAATTGTGCAGAACCTCCGAGAGGTTGTGAAAGGAAACAATTGTCACCAGATAGGTGCATGATGGGTGAATGGTTTTGAAAAACCATGATGATGCCTAGGAAAAATGTGGGCCTTGAAAAAAATGGGAAATGCATGGTTGGAACATAGTTTCTCTAACTGTGTGAGAAAATGTGAAAGGTATGGCTCAAGACATTATATTGTGCATGATTGGTGCGTGGTATTTCTATCCATTCAAGCCAACCATGTGGGGTGTTATAATGGTATAGTAGAAAATTCACAGTTAGCAAATGGTTTTCTAAATTGTGTAGCCAGACTATGTGGCGTACCATCAACCATTCAAATTTTGTGGAAGTAATTTAAAAGAATTCGTTTAAGCCTATTTTTCACCCTAATTAGTACATAACACGAAGTCCTTTTTATCACAATGAGTGAGGGAAATTTACTTTTCATAAAGGAGTTATCCATAGGAGAATCAAAGTGTGTTGGAGGCACTGATTCATTGGTATGTTGTCATTGTTGGACCTCCATCAAAGATACATTCTCCTCTTTCTTCGATCATTTGATATAATCATTTAAAGATAGATCTTTTTTACATGATGGGAATTGGGATGTTTCATTTTTAGATTATTTTAATTAACGGTATTTAATTATTGGATCTAGAAAACTAATATTTCATTCTTCATTTATAAAATTTTTTTGTATGTGGCTTCTCTCTTGACTATAATTGATTACAAAATGAAGTTTTACTTTGAAATAAATATTATTCACAAATTGATTGTGAAATCATAGGGGGATTCTTATTATAATTTTATTTAGTTATGGTTTTTAGATAATGTTTAGAATATCTTATTTTTTTGTAACAATTTATTTGTGATACGTTTTAAATAGTGATTTTAAAATTATGGATTTGTTTTGATACATGTTGAAGAGTTGTTCAAATGTTTTAAAGGAATAATGGTTTTATGTGAAATGGATTATTATGCTTTTTGGTTTTCATGGTTGGTGTGAGTCCATTTGCATTAGATGTGATGCTATGGATGGGTCACGTGTCACTGAATAACCTAGTATTAGTTACCATGTGATGACTTGGTAGATGAATGAGAGACCGCTCATGATTATGGAATTGTCAGCTAGACATGCATTGGTGGATGTGTGGAATTATAAAATGGAATTCCAAATATAATTGTAAAAATATTTTAAAGGATTGTTTTATTTATTTTTGTAGAAACCTCTTTTGGATTTTACGTACACTATTTTAAATTTTATAGTCATTTCATTTAAATTGAATAACCCTATTTATATTCTAGTGGAGTGAGTTGGTAAGTCATTGGGGATATCATATTGAGCTTAAACTCACCCATATAGGTTAGTATTGTGCATGTTCAGGTGTGATTTATCAAGACACAAATAAATTTATGGTACCTCAGTTATTTAGTGATTCTTCATCATACCGTGGGTGTGGCTTCTTGATTTGGATCTTGGATTTTGTTGGGAGTTTATGGTTTTATCTTTTTGGTGTCTCTGGGTTTTGTAATCATTTTTTTCCTTGGATGTTGTCTTATGGTTTCCACTTGTACTTTGATATGGTTTATTTTTTGGTTTTATTTGATTCATATTATGTACTTATGAATTATATAGTTTTTTGGTTAGTTTTAGTATGGTAGGTTTATTTATTTTAAAAGATAAAATAGTCCCATAAATGTTTATGAGGCCCTTGTAATTTATTTCCCTCATGTGGTTCCTTGGTGACATCACATAAGGCCTTACAATGTATATTCACCTTTTCACAAGCTAATGGATGAGGGGAGGGATGTTACATCATGAGATCTACTAATTTGTAGAGGGGATACAATAATTCCCACTCATCACTTAATAAGTACAATGCATTCATTATTTAAGGAGATAAATAAAAATCGAACACATAATCAATATAACATTAGTATTGAAAATGTAGCATACAAAATATTAATATTTTCCACCAATAATAAATAAAACAACACAATCATAAGACATTAATAGAAATAAGGTGGATGATACCATTAAATTATATCCCCAATAAATCATAAGATTCATCAAATGATGTCATTGTAGATGAAAATAAATTTAAAAGTTCAATTGAACAATTTTTGATAAAAATACCCTTCTCATTTCAAAATAACTTCTTTAAATTATAAAAAATACAAGAATATTAAGAAAAGAATTTTAATTGAAAAGAACCTAATAATACTGCAAATAATGCTTCAATGAAAAAAAATATTTATAGCAGGGGAAAATTTATTCTTGGGGTAAACATTAAAATAAATATTCTATCCACATATTTGGTAAAAGTTACCACATTTGTTAAATAAAAATAATAATCCTTTAAAAAATTCATATATAAAGTAATTAATGAGTTAAATTGACTTTAATAAATCATTTTATACTTTTAAAAATAATCTTGAATTTTTTTTACTGAAAATATAGACATGGGATAAAAAGATTCTTGATCGAATAAAAAAAATTATTTTCATTGAAAACATTCTTTAATACTTTTGTTTATATAGAGAGGAGAAAATGAGATGAATTTTTTTAATTTATATTAACAAAAAATTTATAATTAAATATATGAGGATTAGTATAAAAATAATATAAAATTCTTCAAATAAAAAATTGATCATAAACAAGCCTGAATATGGATGAGGTTGTGAAATAAATGCTTATAACATGCATGAATTGCTTCATAACTAATTTTATCTACTTGTATAATAAATCCTAATTTATTATAAATATATATAATACTCATATTAGTCCTTATAATACTATATATGGTTTTATTATGATATATTTTTAACTATTCATTCACAACATTTCATTATCTTTATCATTTTTAGTTTTAATTGCGTCATTTTTCATGTATGTTTTGATTATGAAGTTGGAGTTATTTAATATTGATAATGGTTGCAAAATTTACATAATTTTATTCCTAATATTAATATAATATATATTCATGATATGAATATTTATAATGATACATGAAATGATAACATGAAGTATAAACCACTTCGCTACATGGAGGTGGTAGTTTACATATACACATGAGTGACCTTATCATTTTAACACACAGAAGGGTAAGAAGGTAAGTGATATCATATATTTAAAGAGAAATTAAATTCATAATTGTCATGTATATTCATTAGTACCAAATTTATAAATATTCATGTATAATGGTGATGGAAAATGAATTACACCACCACACGGAGATGATTTTCCATATGTATATACGATTTGAGTTTTCATTTTATATAGGATGGAAGGAATATGAAAAATTGTAGTAACATATTCATAATAAAGTCTCAATATATTTATTATAATTATTTTAATATTTTAATATGGTTACATTAAAACATCTAGATTTTATTAAATATATATTTTTTCAAATAAATATAATTTTATTGATAGATCCATTACATGCAACACTAAGTTATACCTAACTACAATATAGTATATCATTATCAATTATCCATTAAAGTGTTTATTATTAATAGGTGTAACTGAATTATTCAAATAGTATGGTTTAAACATGTACTATATTAATTCATTTGTTACCAATTGATTATAAATGAAAATAAAAACCATTTGAATGTAAATGAATTTTTTTTTTCAGAATGTTTTGTTTTTCTATGTGTAATGTAATATTATCATAATAAAATAAATTATTAAAACAAATTTAATGATGATAAGTAAATTTTTATATAATATATTCTATAATTTCTTTTATAATTCATATAATATTTTTCTTTGAAAGGGATAATACTTAATCACGTTTTATTCTTAAAAACAATTTTTTATAAATTGTGGGTTCTTGATGTTTTTTGCACTTATTTCAAAATTAATTTTTAATTTTTTTATAAAATTAAATTTAAAAAATTAAATTAAATTATATAATTAACATTTCAATGTTATATTATATTTAATATTGGATAATTTTATTAAAACATTACTTTTTCAATGAATTGTTAAAATACTATTTATTATTGAAAACATCCTTTTCGTTTAAATAATATACAAAGCTACATTTAGTTTTAAAATAGTTTTAAGGTAAAATTATTAAGATTATATTTATTAATCCAATTTAGTCCTTTTAGAATAATTTTTAGTGAAATTTTTATATAAAATTGGTTTTTACTTTTGAATTTGTTTCATTGGATAATCACTTTTTCATTACATGTACGAGTTTGTTTTTAAATTAAATTATTTTATTTTTTGGAATTTTATTTCTTAAAATAGATTCCTTATTTTGAATTATTATAATTTATAATATTTAATAATTCCAAATAATTTTTTTTCATAAAAAAGAGAAAAATTAGTAAAAATTAATTATCGTAGTTAAAGTTTATACAGGTTTACCGGGTGCTTAAACTAAAAAATAACGATTAAAATGTAATAAAAACATATAATTTTTTTATGGATATAATTTGACCCTATATAATATAATGATCGATAATGGCCCATGTTTTATTCCATTGGTGTGTATAAATCTTTTTTATATCTTTTTCTTTTGAAACATTTGAATTCTGTCCTCTCCACTACTTACAAAACAGAACTTCCCTCATATTTTACTCACACTTCCAAAGCCATCTGTTTTAAAAAATACATGAAAAAATTAATTCATTAATCCAAACAAAACTTCCTAGAGTCTAGGTATGTTTTAGGAAACCCACCTATGAGTGCTTCTGATTCTAACATAAAGAGGTCTCCCTTAGAAGTAGTATGATTATTAACTGAGTATTTTCATTTTATTTATTCTTCCATAACATTTAAATATTCTTAAATTATTCTAAAATATTAAGAAAGGTATATAAAATACACTTATATGTTATTATGTTAATTTAATAACTTATATACATATCTATTTCCATCAAATGGTATGCAAAACCATCTATCGTGTGTGTGATGAACTTTCACCTCGCGAACCGATGAGATTCATTTTCCAAAACTGAATCTCTTAGATGTGTGTAATGAATGATTTAATACATATATATATTGTTATATTTATGAAATAATTATACTAATATAATTTTAATATATCATCTACATTCTTATTTTTCAATCTGTTTAAAAATGATAATGTCACTTCTGCATATATGTAGACTATTACCTTTATGAAGCGATGCGATATGTTTTTCACATTCTCTTAATAAAAATTGTAATAAATATATTTGAAAAATATATATGATATAAATTATATAAAAATGATTCTTTTATGCTAAATTAATATTTACCTTTTTTTATTCTATCTACTATGTAAATGGAAACATTGTTCAGGCATACGTATGACCAACCATGTCCATGAATAGTGTAATTAATTTTTCTATCACTAAAATTTATAGATGACTATAAACATGAATATAAAGAAAATATATTATATTTATATCATTGTTATAATTTGGGAGATTATGGATCCATGATCAAAATACAAGGACCAAAATTCCTAAAACAACATACATAAAAAACGTTGTAGTTATCCCCCAAAACAATGTTTTTAATAAAGACATGTTAATAAATGGGAGATTAAAAAGTTATAAATAATATTATATGGTATGGTATATATGATAATTTTTTTGGACTATATGTATAAAATTCCTATGTTTATTATACATCAGTTTAAAACACATACAAAGAAATTCGAGATTTGAGGTAAGGTATTTTCTTCTCATTTTTATATTTGTAGAACACAAGCCATATACACAAATTTTTTATATACTAAAAAAGAATGAATTTTATGATTATTATTATTATTTTTATGGGTATTTAATAATCCATATAATATTCCATTTTTAAAATAGATAATTATTCAAAATTTCCCAATGTAGTAAGGGTTCTATGATATAATTTCATTATTGATCGAGATTATTTATTATTAGGATTTAGAGGATGAAATATTATGATCTATCTACCAAGAAACCATTTTATTATATTTTACTATGGTTATTTATTTATAATAAGAAATTTTAATTCATTTTAATATCTTTAATAATAAAATAGATCAAAATAATATTTTTATGAAAAATAAGCATTATTCATCTCTTTGGTTGAAAATAATTTATCTTTCATGTTCATGTTTTTTAAAAATGTTTTTAAAAAATTGTTTTACTATTATCATATGATTTAAAAAATAATTTTTACCCAATTTTTTTACTCTTTATAAAATTCATTAAAATGGATATTTTTGTTACTTTCTAAAATGAGTAAATTTTTACATTTTACCAAAATATGGGAATGTATTTATTGTTTTCATATATAAAACATGATTGATATTTCCCATCACCTTGAACCCTCAATTAATTTAATGATTCATTTAAAATTTTACTATTTTATTTAAAATTTAATTATTTTATTTAATATTTGGGATATTTTTATATTTTAGAATGTTATTTTTAATGTAGAAAGTATATTTCACAAAAGAATGTTTTTAATGATATTTTAATTATATTTCTATTAATAAATGAAAATATACATTGATTATAAAAGTGATATAATGGGGATATAGTCCCATGGTACTGTCCATATACTTTCTCTACATGATTTTTTATTATAATGAAAATATTTTTATGGAAACCGTTTCTTTACCACAGGTTTTTATTTTGAAACCAGTTTAATTTCAAAGTGTTATTCAATGATGAAATGTTTATGAAACTCGTTTCCATTATATAAGTTATCCCATGATGAATGTTGTATGATATTATTGATCACATCTATATAATTTTCATTACATTATTGGTGGGATGAAAATTATATATCCCTCCATTGCATTAGGTATAGGTGGATAACTAATTGGGTAAATATATTATGCACGAACCTAATTTCATGTTCACAATTTCAATCATGGAAATAATTTTAATTTCCATAATATTATGTGTGGACATGGCCTTGGTGTCCATAAGTTTATGTATTGACCATTCATTCATGTAAATAATATTATGTTATGACCTAGTTATCATATCCTTAATTTTATGTGTGGTTATAATTATACGTCCTTAACTTATTGTGGGAAATTCTTTCTCATTATAGATGTTCACAATGTTATAAGATTATTTGTTTCAACATTCATATTTTTATGTTATGATCTCATCGATCATGATAATCTATTTCCTTTATCATTCATTTATTATGAACTTTAAATATTTATTATATGAGTAAAGATTTGATATAAGTTTTATAGGGTATGATTTTAAATTGTTTGGCTCATGTTTTGATACCCTTATTCGTATGTTATGCCTATGTGATCATTGAAATAATCCTTATTTACCCGCAGTCATCATTTAATTCCACCATTTCTTATATTTCTATTCCATTGGTTATGAGGTAGGTTATAAGTATGGCATGAAAAAATAGAGTAATATGTGGGAAGAACATTACGGGAGTTACTACAGATCATTAAAAAATTTATAATATTGTGTATCTAGTCTTCAGAGACACTAAATATTTATGGTTCATAGGATAGTATTTGTGAAATTTATTGAATATTAATCTAAGATATATAATATTTAAGTAAAAAAACCTTGAATAATTATAGTTTTTATCAGAAAATATGTTTGTTCAATATTTGGATATTAGGGTAATAGGAATTTAGTGAAAACTATGTGGTTATGTATAAGAATAGGATAACATCATAAAGATGTGGTAAAGAAGATATTTTGAGGTTTTCTAGGTGATAATTCCATATCAGGATACCACCGGTGGGTTTTTCTTTGGAATAGTTGTACCTTGGTTTAATAACTCTAAAGAGGGTGAATTGGTATTTGAATCAATCATCACTTGGAGTACAAAATGTGGCCTTACTACACACCATGTTTGATACTCTAGGGGGATGTATTTTAGAAATTACCAAACTCTTAATGATCCATAATGGTGTATTTAAATAGATGATGACCATGAATTACCTATGTAAAATCATCCAACATTATGTTTTATTAAACATGTAGAAATGCCCAAAAAATTCATGTCGGTCTAAAATAGGGGATCCTAAGAGCATTAGATCTCATAATATTAACACATTCTAAGGGAAGCGTGCCTATGATTATAGAGATAATTCATGGATTACTAGAAGTGGACCATGATGTAAGGATGTGCACAACTGTATTTCCCTCCCACCATGTGGGAGTAATATCCAAGTGATTAGTGATAAGACACCTAAATATCTGAACTAAGTAGGTGATCCCCCACATGGTTTATGTAGTATTTTTTATAGATCCATGTAAAATAGATGAATCAATTATTACCTCATTGAGAGAGATATGATAGGAGAGGCCCAAATCAAACCCCATGAACACGGAAGAAGAATATGTAATTAAGGAATCATCTTGACCAAAAAGTGTGTTGAAAGTTAGGATGACAAAAATGAAGTGGTCAAAATCTCCTCCTTCTCCTCACTTGTCACCACTGATGCATGCTCCATCAACATTAATTTAAAGTAAATGAATATAGGGTATCTATTGTACTCAGTTTCCTTGCGAGGATTGTATTCAAACTACATTATTCAGATGCCTTACTTCCATGAGTATCTAATGAGATATAAAGATATCACACTATTTAATAAGAGGAAAAAAATTAACCTCATGGGAAGGAGGCCTACCCATAACCGCTACCTGTGAGTTATAAGACCTTCATGGAGATCATTGTTATGGTCTTTCCATATACTCTAATACTTTTCTACCATGAATAACTTCCCCTCTTTGCATTCATTAATGTTATCATCTATTCCTTGAAACCATGCATTCATGAAGTTTCTATTCGAAATATCCCGAGTGTATTTCCCAATTTAAGTACCCAGTCCACGCCAGATGAAATCACTCACTCAACTTTTAAGAACATATGATCCACAAACCCCTTCTTGTGATTAAGATAGTATCCCCACTCAGAAATGATGGAGACCCCCCTTCATCTCATACCCTCTTTAGTAGGTAAATACTGATTGAAAATTTGATATATAGAGAATTTGATCTCAGTATATGTCTTTATGAACCATAGATATTCACCCCAAGCATCATGATCATGGATTTCTTTAAGGAAGTGTCTATATTCCTTCTTTGAGCACAACATGATGAAGAAGGAGTGAAAACCAATATGTATTCATATTTGGAAATTATAATAATAATATAGGTCTCCTGCTTCTATGAAATGGGTATGGCATAGATAAATGGTGGAAAGATTTTGGACTATTCAATGGATATATATTGAACATGAAACCCTAGGAAAACCAATACAGTCCCCACCCAATTATGAATATAGTAGTTAATTAACATAAACCCTATGATCCATTACCTGTGGAGATGGAGATCTAGTGAGTGTATTAGAATCATGCCCCACATCATTAAAAAACATCATCTTGATCTTTCCAGACCCGAATTACCTTTTTTACATTATGAGCCTTTTCCATAATGAAGATCCTTCCATAAAAACTTGGTAAAGTCATTCATGAAGATTTTACATCGAATTAGTGATATTTCTTAGTCTAATGATTTCACTCCCAACCTCACTAACCATCCTATCAAATGATTCCAAATGGTGTCTACCTTCCACATGAACATCCTTTATGAAGTTAGTTAAAACATACTAAATATTTTTCATAATTATCATGGGAAAAACATGGGGTGAAAAGAAATACATGGGAATAATGTTAAGCACAAAATTAAATAATGTGATACATCCCACAAAGAATAGGAAATAATTTTTCAATTGAGAATTTGTTTTTCAATTATTTCAACATGACCATAAAAATGATGTATCTGAATTATTCTAGGGGATTTCAAAGATCCCAAATCGTCTATGGGAAATGGCTTCTTTTGAACCCGCAGTCTATCGAAAATATTCTCCCATATTGTCTTTGTGAATGAAATTGGAAGCTGAACTCTATTTTTTTCCCAATTAATAGTCTTACCACTCCCTTCACTATACGAATGAAAGAATACTGTTAAGATCCTATATATACCTATAATTTATATTGATAAATGTAATGATATCATCCACAAAGAAGAGGTTCAAAATACCACTAAATAATTGCCTGCACAAAAATGATTTCAAGTATCCCTCACTAGTCCTTCCATTTAGTTACCCACTAAAAGAGTCTCGATCCAAGATGATGATACATGGACCTAAGGGATCCCCTTGACATAGGCCCCATACTATCTTCAAGGATCCTTAGTTTTTCCCATTAAAGTAATAATGAACCTAGGGGAACATATGAACCTGAAAAATGTTCAATCACTATTTCATAGAATCCCATACCACACAGAAATTTGATAATGAAACACGAATCCATCCAATCATATGATTTTTCCATATTAATCTAGATAGAATTATTAGACCCTATGTCCTTCTCATTGATATCCCGTATCTTAACTTGGGAAATGGAAATATAATTTTGGGTTGACCTTCCTCAATTAAACCCTTGTTGGTCTTTAGATATCCATTTATTATGGTGCATGAAGATCCTTCTATTGATGAACTTTTCTAATAATTTATAAGGATTTTTTAACATGTAATTTTTATGTATTTATTAATAGAGGATGGTTTGGTAACCTTAAGAATGAGGATCATGGTGGTGGAACATGACACTTTGGGAAATAGTTCTCCCTAGAAGATATTTTAGACACCATCTTCCAGCTGAATTATGATAATATCCCATGAGTTAATATAGAGGGATCTAGAAAACCCATTAGGTGTTGGAGAACTTACAATATTGAGAGAAAAAACAACTTCCCATACCTCCCCATCATCCATAATATTCTTAATGAACATTTTAATGTTTATAGAAACAACATGGGTATGCTGTCAAAACGTTCAGAGTGTCCTGAAGGATAAAAATCTTATATAAAAGGTTTAGCATCAATGTAATATAATACAAAAATGGATGCTTCCATAACTCAAACTACTTGTGTATCATAGGTTAAGGAACAAATCTTGAGGAGGATATTAAAAGTTGGGTTGCATTTCTTTTCACAAATTCATGCATGAAAGAAGAAAATATTTTCCCCTCCTTAAGCCATGTCAATATAGATTCCTCCATTTATATTCATTATGTATCTTGAATAATTTTAGTAAGATGGTTCTTTATGATGATTATGTTTCTAAAAATATCATCAGCCTATAGTGCTTCAAGAGCCACCTGATCCTTCTCAATATCATCTTTGAGACTATCATGATCCAATGAGAGAGATGGTTTGATGGATTTCCATGTACAGTGGTACCCTTTCAGCCATCAAAATTATTTTGATACTGAATCACGATCCTTAACTCATATTCTTATTATATGAAGAAAAAATAACCATATGGTAGTTTGGGTTTATTACCTATCTCCCCAATAAAAATGATTGGTGTGAGTACAGTTACCTGTAAGATGAGTAAGAAATGGGTAGTGGTTTGATAAGGATCTAACCATGTGATCCACTTGTGTGTTAGAGAAGGATAAGATATCTCTAATTTTGTCTATGAATTGGTCTAACTGAAACCACGTACATCGAATACCAGTATCATTATTGCACCACATAAAACATTCCCCTCGGAACCCGAAATCCAAGAGGAAATTATGGGAATACAAGGCTATGATATACTATTTATCCTTCCTTAGATAACCCTCCCCCCTTCTTATTCGACACCCCATGATTCTATTAATGTCCACTTTAACGATCCATCCATGATCCCCCAGTTTGATGTTTTCTAACACCTTCTATAGGGTCACCCTCTCCCTCACATTTCATTTTTCATTATCGAAGGAATCAAAGAAATTGGAAATATTGTAACTGAAATTTATAGATAAATACTAGATAGAAGTAGTGAAAATTCCAGTGAAATGGTATTGTTTAAGAAAAACTAGATGTTTTGTTTTTTGTGTTCCTTATACAGGCAGTTGTGACGTCCTATGTTCCATGGAATTTTATGAATTCTAGATGGTTATTTTTTGTGTTCAAAGATAGAAACCATTGATATCTTATTACGATGTAGATCCAATGAGATAAATTCATAAACAGAATTTTATTAATAATATTAGGAAATATTATGAAATTTACTTTGTGGAATTGGTTGATTTTAAGGGGACCTTTTATACTACGTACTTCCCTTGTATTTTAGATAAAAAAATGGGGAATAAGTTCCTTGATATTAAGTGGAAATTTGATGATTCCATTGGTACCTATGAGGAAAATCATACCTGAATTTCAAGGTATTATTATGGATTAATCATTATCCCTGAAATAAAAATTTATCAATTCTATAATGGTTTGAAACCATGTATTGAAAAGAAATTAATTATAAGGAAATTTGGAAGCTATAAATAAATCATTTGATGTGAACTAAAAGTTCAAATGGAACCCAGAAACCCTCATGGTTCTAGAGAGATGAAAATGAAAATTAAGCTTCATATAAGAACTAGTGGCATATCACATGGAGGGAATAAAAAATTTCAAACTCCTACTTTTGAATAATGTACGAAGGAACACTCAGGTGATTTTTTAAAAGGAAAACAACGAATTTTGAAGTGTGGGGAACCTAAACATAAAGAAAAAGGATATCAAATAAATGTCAATCTTTTCAAATAAGGGAATGAATATGGGGTTCAATTGAATACAACACGCACACATTAGTTCTATTGATGCAATGAGATTGAGTATTATGTGGAAGAATTCCATAATCCAAGGGATAATGATTAAAATCAGCCACAACAACCTCTAATGAAAATAGATCAAGGTAAAATTAATGAAAACACAATAGTTGATGTGAATCATGATAATTAGGAAACACTTATACACAAATCCATTGTTGGGAAGTTTATGTTCAGGTTTCTATGAAGGATCCATATTAATATATTTTTGTTTATCCTTTATTGAAATTTTATGTGATCTTGATCAATGATTTTATCTATGAAAATAAATTCTAGAATATTGAAATAACATTTTATTTAGGGTATATTCATCTTGGTATGATGATTTATGATTGATTAAAATTATTGAAAGATAATGGTTATGTTGATCAGGGGATGATGTTAGATTAAACCATTAAAATCATTAGGATTAAATCTGGGTCAGAAATATTTTGGGGGATCCTTATGGTTAAATATTTATGGAATGGTTTAATCATTATTATAACATAATGAACTATATAACATGTGATAACCATTTTTGTTTTTTAAAATATATAGAGACATGTGGAAACTTTTTTCATAATTTTATGGTTCTTATGATCCATTAAGAGATAATTTTAGTGCTCTGGGTATGAAAAATTTATCATGAATATTCATTTATTAGAGCAAGAAATGATGTGGAAATTTATCGAAGAACAACCAAATGAAGATATTTTTATTATGGAATGGAAAGAAATCAATATATTAAATTTTATCATGTTCTCTATCTTATTATTAATAATCCCTTAACTTTAGTAAAAGTATCTTGAGACAAAAAAGTTTTCATATTACAATTATTTCTAATGAATGTATGTTCTTTTCACCTATCGCATATTTATGATTTTCTGGTTGTTAACTATATCAAAAACATGTTCTATATAACTATTTATTGGTCTTTGGGTAATTTTTTTCCACTCAGTGTACACATTTTCACTTCTAATTAATGTTCTCATATTTTTGAACCTAGTACTATATTATTCATTTATGACTACCAAATTTCCTCTTCCCTATTTTTAAAAGAAATTTTATTTTCCCACTATATGATATGAGTTTTCAAAAAATGTTGAACCTTTTATAAATAAGATTAAATTTAATGGAATAAATTAATTTATGGATTCTATAATTTTGAACCCTTATATTTTTTGATATTTTTTTAAAAAGTAACATTAATTTCATCATTATCTTTCATTACAACCAACACCGAGTTTAAAAAAATTGTAAAATAGTATAACTTTATAACCAAACTATTAATTTAGTTTTTATGAACAAGAATAACTATATAAATAAAATTATATGGTTTTCATATTTATAAAGTTAATTATTTTTATATCAATTGGTTATAAATTTTAATAAGAATCATTTTAATGTTAAATTAATGTTTTAATTAAAAAAACCGTTTTTATGCTCCCAATGCATTTTTCTTTTAAAAATATAAATTAATCACTATAGGTGAATGATGTTAAAAGAATTTAAATATTATATATTAAATACAATGTTTTATCATTCATCTAATACATTTCTTTTAATGTGATAATAATAAATATTATTTTATACTTAAAACAATTTTTTTTAATAAAAGTGGATTCGTTGCATTTTGTGCACTTATAATAAAGGAATTTTTGAAACATTTATAAATAATTAGTTTGAAAAAATTATCTTATTTTTTGGATTAAAAAATTCAAAACTATCCTATAGTTTTTCTTGTAATTTTTTAAAAAGATTATCTTTTCGATGAATAGTGATAAGTACTAATGTTTATTTATAACTGCCTTTTCATTAATAAAATATAATATGCTTGTAATAAAATGGTTTAAAATTAAAATTTAGCTCCATAATTTTATGATTTATCCAATTTAGTTAATTCTTATAATTTTCATGTTCACTTATGATATAAAATCCTTTTATGCGTTTTAAAATATTTTCAATGGAAAAATGATTTTTCATCACATCTCTGTTTTTAATTTGAAAATAAATTCTATAGATTATATGAATTGAATTATTTAAAATGAATTAAATACATTTAATAATAATAATTAATATTTGGTATTAATACAAACTTAAATTTTTTCATAATTATTAGTAATACAATAAAAAATTAATTACCATAGTAGTGTTTTAAACTATTTTACTTGAGGATAACTAAAATGATAAGTGTTAAAATGAACTTTAAAATGTCCAATTATTATTTTATGTCCATTTTTATTCTTTTTCACCTATATAATTCATTTATTATGCATTTTTAATACATTTGGAGTTTGTATAATGTGGTTAGATCTTTTTCATTTAAACAAATTCATGTGTGTCCTCTCCGTCACTTGTAAAGGGGAACCCCCTATCTCCCCTCTTTGCACCTTATAACCATTTTTTATATAGTAACTTCCCAAATAACTTCTCTAATAAATTACCCACTTAATATAGGTATTTAATTAATTATTAAACACTCCATGGAAGGATTTTGGGGAAAACCAGAAGTGGTTACCAAAGAAGAGGCATCGTTATTAACTGAGTGTTTCTTATTGCTTCTTCACCCTCCTTAAAATAATATTTTACTTTGATGAAATAATAATAAAAATATATTAAATATACTGAGATGTCATTATGTTAATTTAGAATCCAATTTTCATATCCTGTTACATCAAATGATATTCCAATATATCAATTGTGTTTATGGTGGATTACAGCCTCATTAATCGATGTAACTCATTTTTTGTCACTGGATATCAAGGATGAGTGTAATGATGAATTTAATATATATATATATATATAATATTTATAACATAATTATACATCTAGAATTATAATATCCAATATAAATTCTTACATTTTAATCCTTTATAAAATGATAACATCAGTTGTTCATATGTGTGGAGTACAACCACTACGAAGTGAGGTGATTCATTTTTCATTTAATTTTGAAATTTTTTGTTTTATGGATATATTTAATGAATATATATGATATAAATTATGTAAATATTATTCGGTAAATAATATAATTAATATTTAACTTTTCCTTTTTCCACTTGTTGAGAAAATAGAAACAAAATTCATGTGTACGTACGACCTACCAATTCTGTAAAAGGTGTTACTCAACATCCAATATATAAATTTTATGATTTAATATAGAGATGTATATATTCTATATAAAGAAAATATATATAATTATTTAAATTATGTATACTATGGAGCCATAATCATTTTACAAGGAATAAGACATCCAACCCAAAACATACCTGAAAAATGAAGTAGTATCACCTAGAAAAATGTTTTTAAAAAAGAATGATTAATAAACTGGTGATAAAAGGGTTATAATAAATAAAATATGGTATTATATATATTATTATGTTTATGTAATATATTTATAATAATTATATATTTATTATACATGAAGTTGAAACATAAATAATGGGTTTTTAGACTTTTTGTAAGAGATTTTCGTCACACTATTATTTCCATGTGACACATGCTATATACACCCCTTTTTTCATTCATGTAATGTATATATTTTTGATGAATGTATTTTATTATTCTTACAATAAATTTTATGGGGTTTTAAATAACCTTTTAATTTTCCTTTATTAATTGGACTTATGATTGAAAAGTTACCAAACTGGTAAGGGTTTTATGATATAATCTTAGTATTTATCTAGATAGTTAATGATTTTTCATATCAGTAACAAATATTATTATATTTATAAAAATAAACTCATGTATTTCCTTATTTTTTTGATTTCAATAGAATACATTTTTTCATTTCTTTTTCACCACATTAATAACAAAATATAGAAAAAGTATATTTTAAGGAAAATTTACTTTATTCCTCTCCTTGGTTAAAAATAATCAATCTTCCATGTGAATGTTTTCTAGAAATGTGTTTACTAATTCTCAATTATTTTTATAAGTAATTTTTACCGATGTTTTAGTTTTTTAAAAAATGGTTTAAAAATAATCTTCCTGTTGCTTCGTAGAATGATGAATTTTGACCTTGTAAAGAAAATGTGAAATGAATCACTATTATAACGTACACAACATAAATGGTATTCCCTAATTTCATGATTTATGAATGATTTTAAATATTAATTTACAATTTTACTATGTTCTTTTAAAATGAATATTTTCTTTCTAATTTAATAAACTATTGTGATTTTAGAAATTTATTTTCACATTGGAAGGGATATTTTCCCAAAAAATGTGTTAATGAGATTTTAATTGTAATTTCATTCATCACTGAAAAAAACTTGATTATACTTATGATATATTATATATATGATCCAATTATACCTTCCATATTCTATATTTGGATGGTTTGTTTTTATGCTTATAAGATGTTTATAAGTCCCATTTAAATTGCACGAGTTATTCTAAGATGAAATATTTTTGAAACCAATTTCCTTTCTATAGGCTATACTGTAATGATTTTTTTATGATCTAGTGGAACATATTTCAAATATTTTTACTATACTAAGTGTGGAATTAAAATTATATATCCCTTTAATTAATTAGATTTTGATGGATAACACATGAGAAAAATGTGTTATGCATGAACTAGATTACATGGAAATAATATCATATGTAGACTTGGTTTTCTTGTCTAGAAGACTATGTGTGGACCTAATCATAATGTATATATGTTTTTCTGTGAAACTGGATTTCATGACCCTAATATTATCTGCGGACTTGGTTTTCATATCCATAAGTTCATTCGAGGGCTTGATTTCATGAACTTAACTTAAAGAGGGAACCTATTTCCATTAATAAATTTTTATAATGTAATAAGCGTATTTTTTACACTATTTTAATATCCAAATATAGATTCCACCAAACTGATTCCCTAATATTGTTCACCAAAAGGACTCAAGGTCACCATAAAATATGAAAAAGGATGCTGAATAATGTGAGGGTCCAAAGGTGGCACAACGGGGAGAATATACCCTCATATTAGAGTAACAACAATAAAATTAAATAGATATCATCCAAAATGTAAATAAATATAATATAGTTGTAATAAATTGGCTAAAACTAAATTATGTTATAATAATAAAAGAAATGATTTAAATTTCTAAATATTCATATCAAACATATAACACTGGTCACCCAATGGGTCAACCATACATGCAGGTGTACATAAATGAAAATAAAATAAAAGTACATGGATCTAATATAAGCTCGGGGAAAGAACACGTAACTAATAACAATATAAATATCTAATCCAATCTAATATTGCAGTCTTAGGCCTTGGGACAATCTACAGTTGTGACCATGTGAATGCCTGCTCAGGTACCCCCACACAGTGGCGATCTGAGCAGGCTGTGAGTACAAAAATCATTAGGCCATAACCAATGTGGACTTGTAAATGGCTAGTAATATGTAGAGTATGTAAATGTGATCTTATCATGAGGATAAAAATAATAATAACTACTATAAAATTGATGTACAACGTCACATAAGGAATGAACATGGATGTTTCTTAACATAATTGAGAGACAACTGGAAAAGAACAAATAAAATAAATAATGTGAAACCATAGTTGATCCCTGGCTATGTCATTCGGGTTATCTGGGATGTATTCCATCATTTACAAATAATTATAAGTTTATATATATATATTCACATATGTGTAAATATATATATATTAATAAATATGTGTATAAATGAGTAATGTGAAAAGGATAGTACAAACAAAAAAAGTTGATACTTGGGTCTGTAATCGCGATCATCTGGACATCATATAAAAAGAGAATTTAGTTGGATGGTGTACCACTAAATCATAGTATAATTAATTTGATCCATGGGTAAACAATCCAAATAAAAAAATACATTATTAGGACAACATCCGAAATGGTTATGAGTAAGATATGTCACCAAAGGAGGATACATGACCTAACTATGGGTTCACCAATAATCACCTCCAATAACAATAGTGAAGAATTTTTTATACTAAATAACATCATATAAACGAAAATTGATCTAGAATTCATGCTAATTTGTTCATGTAAATATAGTTTGATTTTTGAGCCCAAGGTCCCAATCCATAGGCGTTCAAGACATTAGAACCTGGATGAACACTAAGGGGTTGTACAATAGGCGAACTGAAAATGTAATGTTCTATGGACCAAAGTACATTCTTGATATCCATTCATATAAATTTATCAATAACCCTATCCCCCAGAAGTACATCTGGTGGTGTTGTATTGGTGCACCCACCTGACCCTTGGGAGCATCCTGGGAATTAATCGAGGAGAGCCTAATCATCCATGAGTGTATGTCTCATAAATAGCGAGGAGTTACATTTCCACCTCATAGATCAAGTAAACGATTAGGGAGAGCATAATAATTACTATATCTTAGGAGAGAATAACCATCCATGAGTATATTTCACATCAACAGTGACGAGATCTAGGTCCTCCACTGTGATCATTTAATCAATATGGGAGAGTGTAATCATCCCCATCACTCGAGAGATCAAAATCATTCATGAGTTTCATAAATATGGAATACATGTCTATATACTTTCATCAAATTGACTCCATGCTTGTACATCATAAACAATGTGATTTCAAGAATGAATATCATAAACGTAAATATATAATGGCCAAATATAAAATGAAGTGGATAGAAAGACGGATCCAGGAGAATATGTCTGTGTATCCCAATATATAAAAAATAATGGGCTCGAAATATGGATCCTTGGAAATACATCTGGATAGGATAATAAAGAAATCATCATTGCATTAGGCTCATTTGACAATAACCTTAAATAACATCGTGACAATCATAGATTCATTAACAATAATCAAGTGATTGAAAAAATCAAGGAGCAAGGGTGTTTGAATTCCTAAACCCACCAATACTACCAGAACCTAAAAATCTTCAAAGTATGGTACATGTTCAAAGGTGACACTCATTACCATATCTATAAAAACAAAAATACTATCTCAGGGCGAGTTAACCCTTGAGGCATGCACTGGTCCCATACGTCAAAACAGTTGAGAGGCATCCTACCTCTGATCCTCGGGGTCCACTTATAAAATATTTCATCCCTCATGGGGTCCTCTAATACCATATCTAGGAATGGAATCCCACTTGGGATCCTCAAAAATGGTTATAGAGTGGCATCCCATAGGGGATTCATAGTCAACAAAAGATCCTCAAGTATCTGGATGAAGCTAGTTCATTGGGGTTGATAGTGACCTCAAGTGTTCATCCTGTACAATATACCAATGTCATCTGAATAATAAATTCATGAAAATGAATTTAAATAAGTGGCGTCACCCTCAGGGGAAAGCCCAGGCATCCATATGATACCATAATCATGCAAAAATAACAGATGGTTATTACAACATGATACCCACATTTAGAAAGGATTAAATTTATTTCCCAAGGGCCAGTAGGAGCTTCCAAATTCCTGTCAAAGATCATCCAAAAAAATTCGGGTCCTATCTAAAAACCAAATCCTAAAAAATTAATTATTTATCATTATAATATAATATAATTTATTAATTTTATCAAGATAAATAATTAAAATAATTTAATTTACAATGTAATAATACCCAAAGTCTCACCAGTCGATATCAAAAAACCAAAACCAAGACCAAATTCTTTCCAATAACACATGACACATCATCAAGCTTGAATCCTGAATAATCCCTAAGAAATTGTTTTATTACATCATCAAAAAATTAATTAAAAGCATTAAATAAAAAATGTACCTTGCCGAAATAGAACATGGTGAAGTAAAAATAACATCTTTGGATGGACTCTTATGAGTAAGATCAAACTCTCTAAATGAAATAGTAAATTCAAAAATGATCTACTAAAATTATTGAAGAACCTAAATAAAAAATATAAAATCAATAACGACAGAAGAATATTAACACAGAATAAAGGTGTTGGAAAATATTACCCATAAGCAACATCAAATTTATCCTGAAATTCCCTTGATCCATAAATAATGGTACGAGAGGAGAGGGTGTCTAATTTTGGATCTGTAACATGCCTTATTATATCGAAATAATTTAATTGGGGGATAATCCCCATGCTCAATTTTTTTTATATCCTATCAAAAATGTTACACATCATGTAATAGTTTAATGATGTGTAAGGGAATCATTTCATGTTTTCCTAATGGCATTCTCTCTAGAATGTAACTCATGAATCCATCGAGTCGCACCCCATTAAATAGGTAAAAGAAGTGTAAATATTTACACAACATGTAAAACTCACAAAAATTGTTTTTAATATCCCACAATCACATTTTACCATACATGTTTTCCTGTACCCTTGAGGAATCCACCAAAACACAAACCAATTTTCAAAACAATATATCCATCTATTCAAATATTTGGAACCACATTCCAATATATATTTCATATGATGGACCATCCACCAATGGTTGAAAACTAAAATTACAAATGATTTTTTCCAACTAAAAAAATAATCCATTACAACATCCCCACATAAAAAATTATCATCCTCGAGAAGCCATGTGTAACAATTAATGCATCACCAGTCCTTATTTAGTCACAAGTTTCTTCTCAATGGCCATATTTCATCTCTGAAAACCATATGTGATTTTGAGAACTATATATAATGCTTGGTATATAAGACACTAAATCATGAGACAATAGTCATAATTGAGAATGAAATACTAATATGGTTCTTACCAAACTACACAAAAGAACACATATTAAACTATATTTGGTCAACTATTCTCATGAAATAATGGATTTTGTAGTAGGTGAATCACTAAAACTAATTCCAAATACTTTATCCCAAGGAGTAAATATATTTTTCCAAGCATTCTTAACAAGTCACATACCCAACATCTAGTGACATATCTTGGAAGATACATCTTCTGATAAAAAATGTAGTCATTATCTTACACTATAACTGAGGGAAACTTGATCCATACCCCATGGATATTCAATGCTAAATGCAGATTAATTCTTCTTCTCAGACCCTACACTTGTTTGTGTTAAAATAATACTTGGCATTCACTGAGGAATCTAGTAGTACCCAGTTCTATTTATTTAATGGATGACTGAGAGAATGACCTTCGTAATAATAGTCTCTCCCAACTCTTCTCTTTAGGAGCATCTTCTTTCCTACACTAATGAAATGATCTCCAAAAATAAAATCTCTACCTCATCCAACCCCAAAAATATCAACAGGACTGGACTTTTCTCACTCATGCCTGCGTATCATCATATATGTATCTTGTTACTCATTCCAATTCCACAAATGCAAAACTCATGAGAAATTTAGAAATTAATGAAAAAATTAGGGTCACCACACTTAAACATCGAACAATGTACTATGCGTAATATGTATGACCTTTTATTGATCCACATGAAAAACATGGAGAGGATTCATTTAAAAACCACAAGAGGGCATTTAAGAAGCTTATCATTGAGCCGAAAATCTCTTAACATTCTCAGTATGATTTCAATATAGATCATGATCACCTCCAACTAGGAGTAATTTAAGATTATAGTAATTGGACTTTATATATCCTTTAGTCCATGATAAAATTCAAACATGCTATTATTTCCATTATGGAACTCCAAACACCATTTCTCCTATCATTGAGTGTCTAGGTCCAACTATGGGTCAAATGAATCAGAAAACTAGATTTGATTTATGTTTCTAGTCTACCATGGAGGGACATTTTTATTTCATCACAACAAATTAGAAATAAGGTTTTCAAAATTTATTGAAACCATCAGACCTAGGCTCGAACCGTGTTGCTTACCTATTTTTGATTGAAATGACACCAGAACCCACCAAAATGTAACTTTATCACCAGAATCATACTCCAACTATTCATATTCTATTAATCCAAGATGAACATTCTATAGGAAATATCAATTAATACAATCTTGAATCACCCTTTTAACTCCTCTACAAAAATAAAGCAGCTGAATCATGCCACAATTTATTCCATGACCGACCATCACCCATCGTCGTTCATGTCATGAGAATATACCCAATCTCTGACTATATTAGAAAGTGAAGAAACAATATTAAATAGGTTAAGGCAGACAAAAATTCCTTCCTTCCAAATCTAGTCTTAGAAAACAAGTTCCCTAGGTTCTTCGTCAATATCTGAGGGCATCTCACCATGCCTATATCACAAAACGTAATCACCCATCGTGCATCAGTCTCAAAAAGAGTGTACAACCAAGATCACTACTAAAAAGGAATCCATAAACCTAGGAAAACTACTATTTTAGGTTTCCACTAAATAAAGGAACCTTTGACATAAAATAGGGGTGGAACTAAAATATGCATTCCATGTGAGAAGAAGAAGAAGACACATCTTGCACGACCATTTTGGGGAAAATCTAGTCCAAACCATCTCAAAAATCCATCTATAGAACTATTTCGTGAATCCCAACTGATTAAAAAATGGATATAGATCATGATTCTCTTATTCCATTGTTCTATTTTTCAATTCCACAAAGGCTCGATGGAAGCCTCCACATGATTACATCAATGAGTCACATAGCACTTCAGGAACATGTGAAAGGTTGACATTAATATCCACAAACCAAAATATCAAACTCGAAATGGTTTTACACTTTTTAAACTCATTAAAAATCACAAGTTCCTCCAATATTCTCAATACCCATGCTATATAAATACACAATTTAGTTCTATATTTTAGGGATAGGTGACAAAATTTCTACTTTCGAAGATCTCTCTCTTTTCACGAACCCCATAATCATCACAAAGAAAAAAAATGGATCACCCAAGGTATCCAATCATCATGAAACCCCTTACCATATACTATTGAGTTCCTCCACCTCTAGTAGAAATTCCGTTCATGAAGACCATCACCCCTCAAAGAGGATAAATTCCATCTATAGATATTGAGGTTTTTTGAATCATTAAACCTTCATATACTTCTCCCCCTTGTAATACATATTTCACATTGGGGAAGATGCACCTTACTTAAGGAAGTGTATTATTTTGTAGGGCCCCTAATCCATGTGAACCACCTGAGATTTTTGAAGAACCTCTCTGGAAAGACCCATTATTTTTGTAACATATATCCTAGGCCTCTCTATTTTTTCTCAATTCTTATGACTCCCCTTCATATGGTTTGAGTGCCAAGGCCCCTATAAAAATCTAGGACTATAATAGTTAAACCAGATTTCCAATGTGACCAGTACCCCCAAACTCACGTGTCCACTTCAATCCAAGTGTGATAGGAGCCTCTAGGTAACCATTTTCTTTAAAGCATAGTCACTATAACCGCTATTGATTTTAAACTTAGGGATTGTAATGTGGACCTCATAATTGACTACTCCTCCACGTTAGTTCCCACTCTTTGTTCCACCAAAATTATAATGATTGGTGGTTACATAATCCCTAGGGGCAAAGAGTGAGTCCCTCGATATACAAGTAGCATGACATAAAACTTCTTTGCTCCACATCCTAGTCATATGTTTTTAAACTACGTGAAAACAAACTCAACACCTGATATAAAACTGTATACTTGAACTGTGGAATGTACATAGGATACCCCTTGTATGATCATCATTGCATTCCACCATATCCCCCACTATGGAATGAAACCCCACCCATTCTGAAAAAACTACTACACCTGGATTCCTTTCATGTGTTAGCACCACACTAGCCTTCCTCATAATGGGACGAGACACTTGCCACGAGGAGTTTCTAGGTCTAGCAATCCCCACCAACAACATGTATCATTTATTCATAAGCACCATATAATTCCCCCAAGATAAATCCTCTAGTGTGGGTCATATTCAATGCATAATCCCCACACAATCCCTCTTTGATGCCACTTTCATGACATGAGCATCCTTACTGTATGATGTTAAATTTCATGGATCATTCCTATCTCCTGAACATAAACTAAGACATTGAAATACATGGGTTATGATCCCTATATTAAAAATAGGATATATATATATATATAGGATTCCACATTGCGGATCAATCTCAAAATTGTAAACTCAAGTATTCCCTCCATGGGATTCACCTTCAGGATCTACATATACTAAGTATTCTAATCAAAAACTCTCGATCCACCTCCATGGGGTATTTTGATTCATGGGTAAACTATGTTGGTGTTACCTCATAGGGACACCTCCCTAATCCACCTCTATGAAGAATTATAATCCACCAATAATGTCTCCAAAAGATGCTAAACTTCTTCCCCTATATATGTCAACTATAGGCCCCAATCTCTCTCCATAGGTTGTAGAACTTCTGACTTGGACTATAACAGCTAGCCTATGAAATAAGAATTGGATACCAAAGGTAATAATATTTGGAATACTTACACCCATGGTGTCAATTACCCCATGATCGATGTGGTTTTCCTTAGGATCTATGCATATGATGCCTGATATATGATTACCTCATATGAAGAATATTTATAGGTGAGAAATGCCCCCAATGCCCAGACATGCCTAGAGATTCCCAATGAGACTACTCCTATGACTGAAGGTTGATACCTTGTCAATAATGAATTAGTTTAACTAACCATTTTCCAAAAATATGTGTAACCATTAATTTTTTTCACAAACATGACTTCATCTGTGAGGGTGATGAATACTAGTAAAAATTTTCCAAGGAGGAATCCATATAATGAGGAACCACATCCCATCATCCCATTTAAATCAAGAAGCATACATCATCACTGAAAGTGGTGAAATTTTCTTGACTTTGGAAAGTGGGAATGTATGGAAACATAACCTAGTGAGGAATAATCCAATGTATAGGTGGGACCCCATTTAAATAGTTGTAAATAGAAATAGTGAACCCAACATGAAACACTTATCCTTAACCATGGGGAATCATAGTGTTCTAGACATAATTATATTATCATGTCACCATATTCAAACATCGTGTGCTAGGAACCACTGAGAAAAATGTGGTCTCATCATGGGGGTCATGAGAGAATTGGGGTGGTTATCAATGGGAATACTTGATCTGGGACATTTGCATTGTGAACCCCTCTCTTTATTCGGAATATCATAAAATGTTGGGGCATTGGGAATAACTTTCTTTATATCTACACTAACATCTGAACCTACCTACCTTATAGGACCCAACCTATAAGAAATTAGTACCCTAGTGTCTGTAGGTGCGGTGGTTGGAGAGAAAATGATTCGGAAACCCCACATAACTATATTTACACAATGAAATACTCTAAAAAATCAGAAATCATGTGCCCATGCACCATAACACCCTATGAGATTATCCAGTGGATGGGGATCAATTCCCTCATATGCTGGTGTGAGTTGAAGGGTGTCATTACCACAAAAGACATGGCCCACGAAGATCTGGAGGTGTCATCACCACACTGACATCACCTCCCTCGAGGGATGCACATGGGAAAACCACCCCCATTCAGACAGAATTTTTTTAGGATTCTCTCCCCAGAGATCTCTAATGACTCACTCTCCTACATTGATGAGGTGGGGGATTCTCAGGTCACGTCAGTTATGACTACTACCCAGGATCCATTAAGGAGATCTCCACAAGGTGTCACCCATGCCATAGATGACCAATCACTCTGGTGAAAGAATAGGTGGACATTAAACCTACTCTGCAAGCCCCAGTTAGAAGCACCTGATTCCAACATTAGGAGAAAGCATAGGCGAATGATCGAAAACATGAATCATCTATATATCAAATGGCCTCGGGCACCACTGATTCATACTGCCAAATCCATGTAATAGATTAAAAGATATCCTTTATTGATAAATTGGTATCGAGACCTAGACTACCTCATAAATATTCCAGGAGGACTATTTCAATCCCCAGCACCACCAAAAGCTATTAAGAGCCAACCTGTGATGAAGATATTCCATGTTTAGATCCTCCTCTCACATTTAAAAACCAACATTAAGGTTTTCACTATGCCAATACTAGCCAAGGAGACACCCCTTACTCCATAACCCACCTAAGTTGTGTTCCCCATATTTTTAGATAAATAGAGTTTAGTTTCTCCCCATACCACCAATGCTCAAATCAGAGACCCCCTTCATGTCACCATCAACTACTGTAGAGGTCCTCATTGTGTTCCTACAAACTAGAGTGGAGGCCCTCCCCACTAAATCACCAATCTAATTGATGGTCCTCCCCACTCCAGAAACAACCTATACCGAGGCCCTATCCTTATCATAGTAAGCCAAAGAAGATATCTGTTTCACATAACATACCACCAACATGAAGGTCCTCCCCACACTAATGAGATATGCAACCCTAAAGAACCATGCTTGGATTGAAGTTTAAACAATCACTGTCAGAGGTGAAATCTTGGGAAAGCCTCAGTTTTCATGGACTTCTATGACTCCTAAGACTCTAAGGGGATAGATGGATTGATGATGGATCCCTCACCCATATCATCAATGTATGGGGTAGTATCCAAATATCTGAATTTCTCTATTCTAAAAGATGGGATCCACTGGATCCCCAGATACCTCCATAGGTATTTTCAGGTGGAGTATGTTTTGGCCCCTTTATAAGTGATCACAACATACAAATCTCTATAAAAACCAATTTCCCTCCACTCCACCTCTATAGAAGAAGTTGGAAAACTATTAGGGTGACGTGTGACTCCTTTAGATGGTGAGAGATCGATAGAGTCATAGATGTGCACTTTCACCCTTGCACATGAGGCATTGATGAATACCCCGATCTAGAAGGATGTGAGGATTCAATAGGTATCATCCCTGTGAGACGTCACAATGTGTATTGAATAGGTTACTCATGAATTGGATCATAAACTATCCAAACATCTATATAAATGATCCACATCAGTTCAACACCCGTCTCTCAAGACACACTCCTTAAAACAACATCTGACTGAGAACAAGGACCTATTCTCAAGTAGGGACACCATCAGGTCACCACCCGTCTATCTGGCCATGATCATTTGGTGACTCATACCATTGCTGGTTTTATAGATTCCCCTAGTCGAGATTAGTATCCCCATGAAAATTGGAAGGAAATATGTGAGAGTGAATGGAAAGTGGCAATGGTATGAGTCCCCAAACGCTCCTGAGAAACATAATTGTCCTCCTCAGGAACTAAACCATGCATGTCCATGAATCAATTATCTAAATCACATAGTTGATGAGTAATTTTTAAAATTGGTGGTTAGGGACCCTATTCAAGACATATACCCTCAATATGGTGATTTGATAGATTCTCTATCCATTCACTCATGGACATGGAAACATGGAAGTTGGTGATCCCACCAGATAGAAAGTCATACCAAGCATCGGTGGACAATATCTGATCACCCCTGAAGTCTGAAATCCTAGATTATCCCCACTCAATGGGATTAAATACATGTTGCAACAATTTTACCACACTATATCAAGGTGTGAACCTATATTGGGAACACCAAAATAGCAATAAGCCACAACAAATTGATGTTTTGTTTAGACACTGGAAGGACCTGTGTTTGTTTGGTATATCCGGCTACACATAGGGTCCATTACTGGTTGGGAACACCTTCATAGGTAGTTACTATATCATTTCAACTCCACCCTACAGAAGACCAGTATTTTGACCTCTTAATGTGATAAAAGACCTTATGAGAAAGTTAGTGATTTTTACCCAGTAGAAAGAACTCACATACTCACTCAACAAGCCTATTACACAGTACAAGTTTCAAACGATGTGAGTGAGGAGTGTAAACATTGAGTTAGTCCCTACCCTTATCACCTAGAACATTCCTTGTAGATTCTATGTTTTTTTGATATGTCTATGTTCCTAGAGGAAATCTTACCACAAAATATAAAATCATGCCCATTTACTCTTCCAACTACCTAGCGAAGGCCTACAAAATTAAGGACTTAAAAATTTGTAAAAGTAGACACCCCTGACTCAGTGGAGTTGTTTTAACCATTTTTAGTGGAACCTTGATGAGTGATTACCTATGAAGAAAAACCTCACACTGTGTATCCCATAGCAGGCATAATCTCACATGGTACAGAACCATCAAGAACCACCTCACAAAGTGATGTTGAATAAAAGAGTAAATGTGGATCTAGCCTCTCATCAATGATATGCTCCCATAGTGAGATTTCCATATAGAAGGAATCAGACAGATTACAAAAATTATTAAAAATTTCTAATCTATTTCCACTATTACCTAGAAATGGGTATTATGAAGCCACAAGTGTGTAAGAAACCCATGGAAGCAAGACACATTAGCCATCCTAAACATTCCCCATACCACATGAACCTCATATACATCAACAAATATTGATATGTGTTCAAATAATGGATCAAAGAACAAGTGGATCTTAGTTTTGTCCAATTAAGAGATGTTTCGGCATAGTTGGAACATATCTCTACTAACCCTAGCAGCGATAGTGAGCGAATATGGGAATGGAAGTTGGAATCCAAGCGTGAGAACTAGAAATATGATTACTAGTTGGCTCGTATAGTAGTCTCTCCTACTCATGGTTTCATCCATTCTTGTTTGACAAGGCCATAACCTCATAGGTTTGCTACATCTTCCATGTCAACTTCCTTTTAATCTATACCCTAACCCTCTAAATCATCAAATAGATGGCATTTATAGTGTAGTGGTGTCATAGTTCCACACTGATTCCAAATCCATCCTATAACCTTGGTGATTTCATTCCATCTGAGTTGGGAATCTCTCCTAGGGTCTTCCCCACATTAGAATACCCCTATAAGGATGAGTATGAGTATGCCTCCATAAATTATATTGAGTTGGTATATGACTTCACACTTCTTGACAATGTGGAAGTCCATGTAAATTTTTTGGATGCCTCTGGTCCATTCCATCAAAGGAATGATTGATGATATGTGAGGAGATAGTTTTTCAGGACATCACTTCAAACTGAGTCATGCATGCTACCAATACTAGGCATCGGAATTTGTGAAGAGCTCAACTAGAATAGTCTTCATAGGCAATTCAATCTCATATGATACTAAAGAAAACTATGTTAATTTCTTGATCAGATTAGCTGTGATCACACCATGTTTGGATATATCCAACCTGATCCATGCATCAACCAACTGAAATTCAAACAAAAGTAGTTAAGATCTAGTCATCTGACCAGTTGCATGATATTGTTAGTACAATCCAAAACATATTGTTATAGATGACAACATCCATTGTTCCTCCTTCAAAGGAACACCCACTATTGGAATGAACATGCCTTTAGTACAAAATTATTATGTGTCAAAGAACTTCACCGATATACATCCTTGTTTGTCTATCATTGAGGCCCTCCAATTTTTAAAATAAATGTTTTAATCCCTTACTAAATAATTGAAAATCGCAGTTATATTTTAATCTATGGTAGCTACTATGGATTCCTACTATGCGATGGATCTATTCTAGTAGAATTTCAGGTTGTCATCTCATTCTGAAAGGAAGATGGAAGTTAACTTGTGTAGGGGAACATAAAATAAATATTCATTTCTAGAAAGTTAAATTTCATGGATTTCCACAGATTTTAGGTGGAAATATGTTGTAGGATTAACCTAATTGTAACTCGAATGTTCCAGAAGTAGGGATTTAACATAGGATATCTGAATCCCTCAGACCTGAGAATATATGGTTATGATAGGAGTGAGAAGAAATCAAATGGATGGTTTGGATAAAGAACAAATTTTGTGAATTTATAGAAAGTATCAAATTCATGGTAGTCTCCCATGATACCACCAACAATGAATTTATGAGTAGTCCCTGAGATCATCTTCATCCACTAGTCCCCTCCACATATCAGCAGTGCATCGCTTACTCCCTCAATGGCTGAGACGAGGTACTCTAATGTGATTCATCATCATTTGACTCCTATGTGACCCGCACATGGATGCCTGCTTCTATAATAAAGAAGGAATGTGGGACCATACCAAATGAGTTTAGCACATTAATGATTTTTCAACCACCTCCTCCATCCCATGGTAAAACCTGGATGACTATTCTTTCCTTCCAAATCACTAGTTGGTGGCCACAATGTTGGACCTTATAAGATGCTTTATTTTCTCCAAAAAAGGCTTCAAAGTCCCTAAAATGAAGTAATATCCATAGATTACATATTAATCTTACATAGGATAGTCTTGAGTGATACCAGAGGCCTCCGCTCCTATGAGGTATCGAGATAACCCCCCTTGGATACCATTTAGTGGAATTTCTATCTTTTCCATGGAGCAGGTTTTAATATCCAAAAATTTACTCACCACCATTTCTTTGAAATAATTCATAAATGGAATTTATTCAATAGATTCTATCAGCTCCATGTTAGAGGGGCAATAATCCCTTAGTGAAGATTTTGTGTCCACTCAAGTAGGCACCTGTGCTTCCCCTGAGTCACCAGCCTAGAAAAACTAACCCTCATATCGATTCTATTTCCTTGGATGATAAATATGATATGGAGTATTCCCATATCATATTTGAATAGGTTGTACCCACCAAAATCAATGAAAATATTTATGTGAACCGAGGTACTAAGGAATATCCGAAGAAGATGTTGTTTATTAGAACTGTGTCTCTAGAGGGGTAACCACTATATGTTTCCTTCCTGATGTAGAACTGTGATGTCTTCACCGAGAGTAATGATGAGATTCCAAGTCTAGAACCTCAGGTCATCATCCACCATATCAGCCAACCAGTGAATCATCATGGATTCAATATGCCTCCCAAAAGGATTCACCCCTCCAACAGTGCTATGATCATGGTAGAAGATGATAAGATTATTAAATACAAATCTATAAAGAAAGTTCATTGTGACCACTAGATATCCGACATCCTCCAATTCTGGTTGAATAATGGGAAGATTACAGTTTTTATATCTTTGTGGGACCTCCACTGGTACTGCAATAATGATAATTTTCCCCTTATAATGACAAAGTTGTTGATTTATTCTATATGCTAGTTCTAGTTCATTTACTTCATATATGGATATTTTGGGTACAAAAAATATGGATATCCCATGAGGATAAGGATTAAACCACTTTTAGGGCCCCTCATGGGATATTATGATATTAGGTTATTCCCGTCATCCTGAAGAACACAAAATCCACTTACCAGTAGGCAATGCATCACATATTTAAATTGATTCTTGGGAAATTGGCGTAACGATGTGTGGGTGACATGGTGGTCAAATACCACTTGTGTTTGGCATATCTTAGAGACCTTTATTAAGTTTTATTCTTCCTCTGTTCCTAATATTTGAAGATGAAAAACTTGAATTGTGTAATCAGGGTTACCTCTGGGAAGTTTCTCAGCTTCTTCATCAGATACAGAGGCATTGAGATCTACTTAGAGATTGTCATTACCATTATTCGGATTCCTCCCTTGAGAAACAATTGGGTGTTGTGAGGTCTCCAAGGCCAGTAAGACTATATAAGAGGATTTATCATGTATCTCGATGGAATGTGTATGCCCTTTTTGAGACTCATGAGGAAGGAAATTTATACCGGTTGGTTGAAAAGTTTCATAATGTGTTTGAGTCTGTTTAGAAATATCCCATGAAACTTCTAGTCCTGATGCCACCCTTCATAGGGAACCCTATAGTCTATTATCAAAATCCTCGGAAATGGTCCCTTGATACCCTTCTCACCTAGAAGAAAAATTAGGGATGGTAAAATAGTTTATTCTATCTCAATCACATGCCCCATGACATGGAGACCATAAATTCCATTACCGAGAAGAATTTAATCAGGCTGGTTTTCTTAGTATAAATGTTATGACATTACCTGAAGTAGGATGAGATTTAGCTAGTTTCCTAATTATATCTACTGAAGTATATCAAGAATAACCCCATATTAATAGGTGTATGGAATGTAGGGAAATGATCCTTCAACAGTTAAACATCAAGTTTATTTCATAGAAGGTAGTGAAGGGTCAATAATTGGATTTGTAGATACTGAACCATCCCTTAAAGAGCATCCTCTAAATAATGATTTCCCTGGTTATTTTATCCTCTCATTCGATCAAGATATGAAATTCTAGAATATGAATTTCAATGGTACCTCTGAATGTCTGACCGGTAGGAGGTTCAATGACATAAAGATTAATATATTAGGTATGAGGATCTTCTTCATCACCCTAATACATGACACCTTGACTATCTCATTCCAAATATCATAGGGCTTAATGAACATTGAGTTAGAGAATCAATATCTCATTACAGGAATAATGAAGGCTAAAAAAAAATAGATTTCCACCTATTTCATTTGAAGGTATAATATGAATTAGTCATAGAAAATATTAATAGTGACTACATTTTTAGAAATCTAGATCTTAGGCTATATATGGATCAAAATCATTAGGTAATGACCCCATTTATTTCTCTTCTAGAAGTGACTTACTTCCCTCATCCAAATAACAATCTAGCCAATGCCAGGGAAATTATGGATGAATACCTTACAATGTATGATTAGGATGACCAATCCATTCATGTGGTGAACTAGAGGGTCATCGCTCGCATAATTTCTAATAGTGGTGACAACCAATTGATAAACAAGTTTGCTAAAGATTATTTTTTAGGGCCCTCAGGATCCCCCACATTTGAGGAAACACTCGATTGGACAAACCCTTTCATTGAGTATATCCAGTGTGGAATTATTTCATTAGACCATATTGAGCATGAGATAATCCATTGAAATGTAACAAATTTCTCCCTCTAGACTGGAGCTAAAATGGAATTGACTCTCTAAAAATGTGTGTTTGATGGAATTATCCTCTATTGCATCCATGGAGATGAGAATCCCTAGGTCATGTAGAATTCTCATCCTTGATCCTATGGTTCCCATCATATAGGATTAAAGCTCTCCCACCATATTCGGAGACTGAGATATTTTTGGAACACCATGGTCCATGATTTCATCGAGTATGACCAAAGGGGTTATCCATGTCATATATTTGCAAATGTTTTGCATCGACTACCATAAATTCTTTACACTAAAAACTATTCATGTTCATTTGTTGCATGGGGACTCAATGTGGTAGTTTCGTACCCACAAATGAAAACTAACCATTGCATATCCATTTTGAACATGATATATTTCTTCCCTAATTGATCAAAAGAAATTTCCCTTATTGAATTAAAGTCATGATATGTGATTGAATTCATAATATCTTATATCATTAATTGATTTAGAGTTCCTTATACTATTCTCATTGATAGTGGAATGAAATTCATTATTGCTGATCTAAATAATTTGTTTCCAAGTACACCTTTTGGTCTAACAAAAATTTCTATTACAATGTGAGGGATATTGGAAATATTGTGTTATTAAAAAAACTCCACTAACATTTTTTAGATGATGGAGGGATGGAAAAACCAGAGTAGGGTAGAGAAGCTTCCCAACACCCTCTAGGATTATTTGATGATGGCTCGGAATTCCACCTAGGTGAACCCATATTCTTGGGTGTATGGAACAGAGACTATCCTCCCAATCAAGGTTTAGTTACCATCACTATGGATAGATATATATTACCATCAAATGATAGAAATTTTTTAAGTACATGTAGCTAAAATGGTATCCATTAATGAAAATAGGATCCAATAATTACACAATCTTGAGAGGAAATTAAAAAATATAGGAAGAGCATTGAACATGATGTTTTACCTCCAATCCATTCTCCAGGGTGATATAGTATTTTATCTCATAATTATAATGATTCTAGTCAAGAATCCACAAAATTTGGATCCCAATATGGAAGGACCATACATCATCCATAAGTCATATTCCAAATATTAATACACTTTGGTTACCATGTATGGAGAGCATATTACACCTCCCACCAAGCATCATGGTATTAAACTATGAAATATTCTCCTCATTAATATGATGTTTAGTGCAATAAATCCATTTTGGATACCTACCCACATTCCAAACCCTATGATCTTAAACTAAGATAATGTGGTTTATGAATTAATAACTTAAACTAATTTCCACCCCATGGTACATGTAGTACAACCTTAAACTATCTACAGTATGTCTATGAATTATGACCTTACACTATTTACTGCCCCTATAGTCTCAGTTGTATTACTTTAAACAAAAACTCCAAATGTCAATAACACATGATGTTAAAATGTGACTTTACACCATTTAAAATCAGGATGCCTCTTAAAATATTAGATGTTGTTTAGCCAATCTATAACTAGGATGCCTCTTAAATAATAGATGAAGTTTATCCCATCTAAAATAGGGATTCCTATTGTATAAGATATGAATTTTATACCATTTGAAACCGGGATTCCTAAAATGATAAGTATATAATGTTTAGAGATCATTAACACGGGCCCTAGACATGGGATGACCCATGGATTTCATAATATTCTTTAATACCCTCACTGGAGAGGATATGTTCTATCGGTGTTGGTATTCTACAACATCCTATTCCACAACTATGTGTGTCTTTATTCCCATCCTCATAGCTTATATAGCGATGCATGGACATCTCATTTCTGGCCCAACAAAAGAATCATCAACCCATTGGCCTCTTGGAACCATTTATAGATCCATTTTAATGACCCCAAACTGTGAACAGTTCATCTCTATGTATGTATGTGGTATTTGAGCCTCATTGGCTCAATTCACATTAGGTACATCTCTTGAGATTCATATATATCCTTGAGACCAACACTTACCCTTAATCCAAACAACATGACTTGAAATGTTTTTTAATGGACTTGACCATATGTCCCAAAAATACATATGATTGGATACATGATTTCATCATGAGGTGTTGAGACTCCTTATCCCTCCTTCACATTGGGTTTTAAATATTTTATTCCATTCATGAATATTTAGAGAACACATACATTAGTCCAAGAATTATGATATTAAATTGATGCAGTTGGGCGAAGCACTATGACCTCAGACTAGGAGACATGATCCATTATAGGTGAATTTAAATCAATAAGTGTCCTTTTAGTCTTTACTCCATAAATCTAAACTAATAGAAACCCTAGTCCTAGTGTAGGGATTTAAACTACCATGACCAGGGTCCTAAACAGACAATGTTAAAAATGTGATTTTCGATTTGTCAAATCAGGATGCCTCTTAGAAAGAGATGATTTTACCCCATGTTAAACTGGGACACCTCTTAAAAAAGAGATGATCTTACTCCATATAAAACTGGTATGCCTTATACGACAATTTATGGGATGAATCAGACATTAAACTATGTAAATTCAATATGAATCTGAATATGATATGATTTGATATCCTCTCTAGAGAGGATTTCACCATATTGATAATGGTCACCTACCCTAATGTGACACACACATACCTTTTGGGATGCTTACACTACAGTATCAGCTCCACGACATCAATCTAAGAGTCACTGGTCAAAGAAACATGACCTTAAAATGTATTCATACAAGGTTTATATGGGAAATTCCATGTGATGGGTCCCCAAATACCACCCATTCATGTAGGTTCACACCTCCTTTAATATGAAATTAAACTTTAACCCTACCCCATGAAATGGAAATGAGATTCCCATATGGATTTACATGAGAAAATAATGGAAGGCCTATTTAATACTCCAAATTCCATTTATGAATCACATGATGTTAAAATGTACTATATGTCATCCTAGCTTTTGGACATTAAAATATGGTTCCATCATCCCCATTGTATGTCGTATAACTAAAAATCATCTTAGGGTATTACCTAAGAAGCCCCTTCCTTTGGTGATGGTCACCTACTACATCATTCTTATCCATTGAGCGTCATTTGGAATCAGAAAGGATGTTCTCCTAGAGAAAGAGTTTGAACCTTTTCTCAGAATGATATATCCATACCAATGTGTTGTAGGTCTTGGTGGTGAAATTCTAGGAGTGGTGGAATCCATTCAAAAATTCCATCACTTCATCTCCACGCTTTTTGTGTCCTGTTATTTGGATCCCCATCCTCTTGCATATCTAAAAAACTCCCCTAATAGAGTGGCCTTATTACATAATGGACCACCTACCATCCCATTCTAACACATTTAATTAATTTCAACACCAATATATGATAGGTTCTTTGTTTGGAATATGGTCAATAGTCAACCTTCGGTAGTTTGTCCCCATATTCGATAATATGATATGGATGTTGTTTTTTAACATGTTCAGAAGTTATCCTCCATCATCATGCCGCTCTCTATTATGATCCAAGTATTGGGCATCATGATTCACATTCATTATTCCACTTTGTTCATATAGAATTCAATGCATTGAGAATATCCCCATTCGTGCACTACTTCACATTGGAAAAGATATTCTGCTATTCGTAAGGCCCTATTCTCCAACAATATCCTCTCTACAACAGACACTCACGGTGGTCAGTCAGCAAATGAAAACCTCAAATTCTTGAAAACTATCTAACACTATCATCAGACTAAGTAATCACATTGTTTTACACCATTTGGTCCTTCGGGATATTAATGATCTCATCCCGAGTACTAGTGACCTTCGCCTCCTCCCACAACAACCCTTCATGGTGAGTAATCTCCCCTTCAACAACCTCAAGTGCTTTGGATCCCTTGAACTTATGTTTCCTCATGGAATTGTGGACTTCCTTCTATTCATAACTCACCCTCTTAATAAGGAAGTTCCAGACCAATGTGTGAATAAAGTTATATTTCCACCCCACCAGACCCTATGCTGACTAAATAGTTGTGTGGAAATTCCACCTCTGTAGTCATGTCTACTATCCGGATTTGGGTGATGAAGTTCCATACATACCTCCAAACCTTATGATGAACAATTTTATTCTCCTAGATGGTTTCCATAATGTAGTCCCCAAAATCATTAGGCGACATTGGCTAATTTAAAGGGAATGTCTCCAATAATTTATTAGAAATAACATCCTAGCACAAGTCTACATGCATGAGTGGATATATATATATATATATATATCTCTAAAAACAGATCCTCGTCAGACCCTTTACCTTATATAGAGATATCAGCTACATCATGTGACAATATAGTGGTGGAAAAAACCATGCTAGCCTCCTCAGAGACTATTAATGTGGTGTGATCTATGTCTTGACTCATGCATATGATTCTAGAGGTAGTTATAGATAAGGATCATCCAACACAACCTTAAAAAATTCTTCAGTTATTGGTGGAACAATTGTAACCTCTTCTGTTGTAACTTCTTCCCTAATATCCACCTCTAATGGCGTCACTATAGTCGACAACTACACTACATATCTTTCATCCAACCTAATTGTGAGCACCATATTAACCCTCTCTATTGATGGAATGGCCTCAATGACCCATTCCGATGGAACCAATATGGTTGGACCGAACACAGTGGTCTAAACATCCTTTTCCATTAGGTTGATATCACCACCACGTTGACATCAGTTCCAGACACCAGAAACTATTGCATGGATTTCGATGACTAATCCTCAAACACCATTTGAACTGCCATTTCAAATTGTGTCAACCAAGTGTAGAAAATAAATGTGTGAGAAAAAAATTGGTAAATTAAGAAGAGACTTAAATTATTATTATAAACTACTAAGGAGATTCTTAATGTTCACAGGTAGTTCTCGAGGTAAGGTTCTCTCCGTAGCCACTACCTCTATCGCATGCACAGATCGTTGGACACATGTGTCCACAAAATAAGCTAGGGACCCCACTCTCACAACTTTAAGGATTGAGGTTCCCTTTCCATCTACTTGAGTCTCTTCCCTAACCTCTCCCTCCTCCATTTTTTTGATTACTGTACATGTAAAATAAGGGATTAGACAATTCTTTTAAAGGATGATGAATACCCAAAGGCACACAAAGATAAGATAATTTACATGGTTTATGATACAATGTATGTATTCATCTGATATTTTATAGGAATCACTTCCCCATGAGTCTTATGAACCTCTTCCCTCATCCACACTGGTATCAATGGGACCTACAAGGGTGACTGGTGGGGAATACCATCCCAACAACATCCTCACCCAATTAGTTAAGGGATACACAGTACCCCGAGAGTAGATCACATCATCCAACTCCACCATATAATCAATCGAATTTATGTGAGTAAGGTAGAAACCTTCATTTTCATGGTCTATACTAGTGAGGTACATCCCATAGGTTAAGAAATACTACCACATCCCTATAGGGGTGGCGAGTTTCATTGGAAGTCACAATGCCTCTTTGTTATTAAGAAACATGAAATTACAACGAATATACCTGAGAACTAACCAATTTCCTAGTTCATGGATGTGAACCCTCAAATATACCTAGATGGACCTCTTTATTACCTAGATAACTTTTCAAAGAGCATCATACCTGATGCAATTGCCCCACCTCTTATGGAATCCACCATTCTCAGGCCAGGGAATACCAACCATGATTCTTCTCACATAACCATTTGGTCTACTCTACCTCCTTAGAATGTTTTAACCACCACTCGGCCCTGACCTCATAGTTGTGGAGCCTTTATATTGGTGACCTGGGTGGTAGGAATCTATAGCATCTCCCCAGGACATGTTCCATCTAAAATCAGGGCATATTATTGGATGAGACCATATTCAGTGATAGGTGGAGGTAGTTTATTCTTCATCCTTTTGTCCTTGACAATGAACATGTCCCAAATCTTCCTCATATCTAATGATTGGTACTCATGGAGGACCTCGATGTATAGCTTCTGTTTCAATCACTGAAGACATCTAAATTTCCTTAAGAATCAGTGCAGATTGTAAAATTCTCAAATCAAATCACAATCAACCCCTTCCACTGGTTCCATACCTCAGAAGGCTATGAGGTATGATCATTATTCAATAGTCCCCATCCCATAATTAGTCATAAACCCTATTGGTAGGTGGATGTTTTGGAACATAAATTACTATTCCATATCTACCATCACTAGCACTTCCACCCAGACCTACTTTAGTGGGAGACCCATAGAGATGATCATGATCGCTGGGCAAAAGATTTTAATTTGAGGAGAGATGAGGTTCAAATACTCATATCCACCATGTGTGATGTGAACCAATTGTACAGAAAATTGAGTGTCCCACAATCATGGAGTGGCATATTCCCTCCACTCATGTAAATAATCTCCTTTTACAGCTTCACCAATATTGGGATAAATAAATTGATGTGCTTCCCCACTTCCAGTATCACAGCCATAATCAAGGTACTCAGTCACACCCCCATATGTTCGTCCCTCACAGGGATCATCCACCCACAAATTAGTGTAATAATGAACCCCATCGGCTTGACCATGAGATTTATATATTTGATGTTGTATCCCCATAGCTACTGATGTCTTGTTTGATGGATATTAAAATATTCGTGATACCTATCTCACTGGTACGCCCCATGAAATGTATGTAGCCTCATAAGTAGATTATTTTATATATCTTCCCCTTTGGGTACCTCCTCCAATGATTCTGGGTTGTTCTGGAAATGTACATATAATTTCTTGAATGGGACCTCCATCATCCTCAGATTTTCTTCACTAGTTCTTTATACTAGATCCGGTTTTATCTTTCTCGAGAAAGAATATTCTCCTAGTCATTACATATGTTCTATGTTGGGAGGAACTCATCATAAATCTCCCCTTTATTTGGATATCAATGATTTTCAAGATCTCATAGGCTCAAGCCGATCTCCCCATGATGAAGAAAAAAATGGTGGGTCCTTGGTGACTATTTTCTCACCAGATCAGGCATGATTTTTAGTGATGAAATGCCTGAAATTGCAAGGCCCACACTAAATTGTAGAGCCCATCTCACTTCATATTATCTATGAACTCAAGTAATGAGATTAATTCCCAATAAACCCAGGTCCATTCATTAGTGAAGCTACCTCCCTGGCGTAGGTTCCATTTTCCATTACATCACTTAAAATAATCCTCCAAACATGCCTTGAGGATCACCTCATACTGTGGTGGAGATTCCTTTTCCTCCCTCTTATACCCATTAATGTTGTTGATGTGGTTTTAGATAGTGTATAATATGTTTATATCATTTTTACTTCAGACATTTCCTCCAGTAACTGTAAGCCACTGGTATTGTCCGTGCGTGTTTTAGAACTAGTAGGTATTCTCTTCTCTACTCTCCATAGGGATAGTAAATCTATCATCCTGAAGCCATTGGGTGTTAACCTCTTAAAAAATGGATATTCCCTTTGATCATATTTCAATAGTTTATTTAATTTATCTTGGTTTTAACCACTTCATACACTATCCTCAATCATAATGTTTTCATCCATTTGATCTTAAAGAGCATCAAAATCAATGACTACTTGGGTGACCATTTGATTCAAAGACCTTTTTTAGTCAAGTTCCTTAAGGTCATTTGTGGATGTCATTCTATACTATATATCTTATTTATATTGATTTAATAGGGATGTTTTGAGAATACTTGATGATAGAGTAGGTGATACTCATGAATGGTAAGGATAGAAATCTTGGAGCACGTGCAAGGAGTTTGAGATTCATCAAAAACAAGAAAGATATATTCTGTTCATGAAGGTTTTAGAGATCATTTTGATGTTACACTACATTATTTATAGTAATATATATTTTCTAAAGTTCATGAGGGACTTCACAAGATGAGCATCGTGATTGAACTTTGTGATTCAGATTCACAAAAGAAGTTTATTGCCAATTTCAAATGATTGTCCCTCAAGATCCAACCCCCATTTTATCATCATCTTCCATTATGTTAGGTGGATGGACTTTTTGGTTCAAAAATATGCATTAAATGGGACAAGTAGAGGATAGAATAGCCGGAATGAATTCATTAGGGTGAATATGGGAAAAAATGACTCAAAAATCCCTCTAAGGACCTATTCTAAGTAGGCTAGAAGCTTTGAGAATAGACAGAGCCTGGGAAGCTCTAGGAACATGATGAACCTTCATCAGTGAAAAAATTATGGATGGTAACCTATTTGAAATGAAATCCTAGAGTCATGGAGCACTTCAGTAATGTGTGAAGTTATGACGTTAATATATATGAATCCAACTCTTAAACTCATAGAGCTGTGAAAATTCACAAAGATCAAACATCTTCATGAACCCCTTCAATATTTGTGGAGAACATGGATTATAAATATCCCCTTTGGTAAGAAATTTTAAGGATGAAATGAGAAATTTTGACTTTATAAGATTTCACCATTTTCTAAATCCCTCGAGTATCATGAGAAAAACACAAAAGGCATCAACCAATGATCCAATCATCATGAACCACTTCCCTTATGTTCTTAAGAGCCTACACATAATGTGGTGATTCCTTCAATAGAGAAATCTCCCTTCAAAGTGGTAGAAGTTCCTTTATGGTCCTTGAGGATTTGGGAATCATTAATCCTTCATGATGTACTACCCTTGGTAATGAAAACAACACTTGGTTATAGGGTCACCCGACTTCATGAAGAATACTCCATCACGAATCCCCTAACATCCAAGAATCTCTCTATCTTTGTGAAGCACCTCTACTTGAGTCCCCAAGCTTCAGAAAAACACTCATTGGGTCTTCTCCATGGTTCATCCATTCTCAGGACACCCCTTAACAACGGTTGATTGGTTAGGTCCCTCATGAAAATATAGAAATGGTGTAGTTGCACCCCGAGTCACAATGTGACCAGTTCCACCCACTCATGTGTCTGCCCACATCACTCCAAGTGTGACTTGAGACTCCGAATGACCTTTTTATTCTAAAAATAGGTACCATAACCCATTTTTATTCTATGCATAGGGACTAAAACTTGGAACACAGTATTGAATAATCCTCTATGAAAGTTTCAAAACTATTCCCCTAAAAAAGGAGCATGAGTGGTTGTGACATAATCCCTAAGGGGGAGTGATTCCCTCCACATTTTAGATTTATGATGTAAAACTACCTAGCTACAAGTCCTAGTCATATGACATTAAACTTCAAAACAATTTACTCAACACATGGCTTAAAATTATAGACTTACATGGTTCAATATACCCAAGATTCACCATGTACGATCATCTTGGGATACCACATTCTCCCTAACCATGGGATGAAAACCCATGCCTGGGTGGATTCCATGCGTAATCCCCACACTATTCTTTTCAATCATGGGTCGAGACACCCACTAGAGAAATATTCCATGCCTAATCCCGACACAGTCTACCCCAACCATGGGATTAAACACAGGTAATGGGTAGAATCTATTATCCCCAAATCATTACCCCAAGATTAACCCTATTTTGATGGGAAACTTCAACAAATAATCCCCACATCATCCCTCATTTATGCTCTTTTGGTGACACGAGTGTTCTTATCACATGATGCTAAACTACATGGATCTATCATGTCCCACGATCATAAATAGTACCATCGAAATACATGGGTTTTGATCCCTGTCTTCTTTATATGTTACGTAGGATGCCTCCCTAGGTTTCAACCCCGGCAATGTTAAACTCAAGTGTTTCCTCCTAAGGATGAACCTCCTGAATCTACCTTCACAAGGCATTTTGATCCACAAGTTTGGATCCGACTCCACAAGACATTCTAATCCATCGCTAAACTATCCTGGTGTTCACTTATTGGGAAACACCATCTCGATCCACCTTTATGAGCTGTTACGATCAACCAATATCATATCCATAATATGTTAAACTCATTCACCAATCTCTCTTAACCAAATGTCTTGATCTATTTCTATAGGATGTAGAAATTATGACTTGGACCATAATAATTACCCAGTGTAATAAAAATGGGATGTAAGAGGTAAAAATAGATGAAATAATTACACCCATGGTGTTAATTATCATTTGATTGATGCATGATGCATTGGGTTATACACATAGGATTCTTCATATGATATTACCTATCATGAGAAAGATTTGTAGGTTACAAATGCACCTAATTTCTAGATGTAACGATCAAGAAGTATATCAATGAACCATACCTTCTTATAGTTAATTTAAATAGTATAAATCTATTTAAATTACTTATAGAATAAAATATAAACTTTATATTTGAAAAGTGAATGAAATTAGTGGTATTTCTAGATGTTAATGAACCGGTACCAATGGAATAGTAACTTGACATTTGGAATTCAAATGTGGCAATTAAGAATAGTAATATTGCCAATAGAATAGTAAATAAAGCTATGAAATTATTAATAAAATTTTGGTGTCATATACATTAAAATTTGACATATTTATATCTTATTATATGTGACTAATTTTTTTTAAAAATAACAGATTAAGTGTTTGTATTTTTGTAATTCATAAATAATTAATTAGTAATTTATAAATAATTTATTGATATAAAAGAAAATTTATTTTTGTAAAATATATTCATAAATTATTAATTTATAGTCTTTTATTGTAAAATATTTTTTTGATACCTTAATGAATTTTTCAGTGTGTTATAAAATCAGTTATAATTTTAAAATTTGTATCTTTCAAATAAATGATTCTTTTATTTAAAAAACTAAATTCCACATTTTTTGAAAATCATTTTCATAAAATGGTTTCCAATTTTTTTATTCTAAGCATTGAAAATTTGTTAGGGTGAATCATTGTAATTTTTCTAAAATACGTGAAATTTTTTTGAATAGTGAAAAATGACAATTTACTGTATTTTATAAAAACATGAATTATTGATTCATTTATGATGTATGAATGAATTATGGACATAATTTTGAAATATTTTTCATTATTTTGAAATATTTTGGGATAAGTCTCAAACTATTCAGAGTCTTGAGCCAAAATATTAAACAAATAATAGAATATTTAAAAAATCATCCCTCTCTTCCACTACAATTACCACCCCTCATAACCTCTTCCACTCATAACTCTTAAGTCATTAATCAAGTATAATTTATACCCAATACTCTTTAATAGCATCTAATACACGTCTTGGAGTCCTTTGTGTCATCAAAATACCAAACCCTTTTCCCAAAGGAGGTTCTCAATAAGGAGAAATTCAAGAGGTAAAATACACTTTCTTTTTTATTTATTTTATTTTTAATTTCTTTTATTTTATTATACTCACCTAATATTCACCCATACTTGAGGATTTTTAACTCAAATACCTTTTATATAATGTAATTTTATTATTTCAATTGAATAATTCATCTTCTAATCACTTCCCTCTCCCTTTTATTCTAGAAATGAAAATATCGTCCGTGGTGTGTCAATTTACTGCCACTATGGACGATTCATATTAATTTTTCATTAGCATATTAAAGGATATTTATAAAACCATTATTATGGGTAGATAATATTTTATTATACATATTATAAGGTATTTAGTATTCTAGATCCAGTATATATACATGATATTAATTAATAAGACAAAACAAGTTTGTGGCGATCAGAAAACCATAATTATGGTTTACTGTAATGTAATTTTTTTATTATTTTAATCTAATTATTATAAATTACGTGTATACTTTAAAAAGAATTTATCTATATTAGTTAAAAAAATTATGTGGAATTCAGGTTTTACATGTTTCCCTTATCAGTTATTCCCGATACAGAAGCCCGATTAAAGGGAAATTCTTGATTTCATATGAAATTTCAAGTGTCATCCACATTCTATTATAAGAAACAGTTATTTTTCTAAAATCAATAATTTTTTAAATAAAAACTAATATTTTTCATTTCTGGTTTTATACAAAAATTATGACAAATAAACATTATTTTTCCCCAAAGAACACTTCTTGGCAATGTAAAGAGGGTATTTCTCTCAAGAATTCATCGATTATTTTATTAGAGTATTTATATACGTTTAAAAACATATGTTGATTATTTTACATTATTGATATTTAAATCATATTATTTTCAACTACCCTATTTTGTTAAATGGTTTATTATCAGTTTGAATTTGGATGTGATATCTTGAAACCATTCACCATATTACTCAGAATGGTTAGTTATTGTGTTTAATGATTTGTGAAAGTTATTTACATTTCATATGTATATGTTGATTATGGTTAACTAAATTCATATTGATAATTAATTAGACTTATTAAGTGATGATTGGGGACTACTATATACCATTTATGCATCATTAGGTCTCATGATACAAAACCGATATGAGATTAGCAGATGGATTAACCATTTATTTTTAGATTCCATGGATGAGGCATTGACGATATGTTTTAGATGTATGAAATTATTCATTACTTTATTATGAAAATATTAATTGATAATACATGTTATTGTTAGGCTATTAAAAAATTTATGGTTAAGCTTAATTCTCATGTGATTATTCATATGGCATTATATATCGAGATTTTATTCTGTCTATATCATGTTCAATATTTTATTCTAATGGTATGTGTTTTTAGTCATTCAACAAGTCTTATTATTTATATTATATTTCATTGTATTCCATACCCATGTGGTCACCTATTTATTATTTTTTATTTTTCCCCAGGATGCGAATATTTATATTATGAATTAATTTCATGGATAATCTAGTTGTTATGGATGTTTCCAATAGATTTGCTAAGTTGTTTTTCATTAAACGTTATAATTTAATGTTGATGTATGTAATATAGCTTCCGAAACAATTTAACTATGTTGCCCTTCAGGATGTTACTTCCTTGTTTATTATAATAATGTAATAAAGTAAGGAACCTTCACTAAGCAACTGGGGTGGGGTCTTTACACCAGATATTCCTAGAGATTCCTAACGTGACTACTCTCCTAACCAAAGGTTAACACTCTGTCAAAAAAAAGTGTGATTAACTAAAATCCACAAAATATGGAACTAGGGAATGAGTTCCACAAACATGGGTTAATCTACAAGGGATACCCAGACTGAACAACAAGATCCAATGAGGAATCCATGGAAGGTTGAAATGACATCCCATCACCTAGTTTCGATCATTGAGAAGAAAACCACATTGAATGTGACGAAATTTTACCACCTTTAGAAAGTGGGATTATATGGAAACATGTAGTCAACGTGGCATAATCCAATACACAGGTGAGGACCAGACAAAAAAAATCAGAAACAAAGGTTCCTAACGAAAACTAAGGGCCTCTTGGTCTCCCAAATATCTTTATCGATCATGTCTCATAATACAGTCATTAGGTCATACCACCTTGACCAAATATCAAAACTCTCTAATGTAATGATAAAAAGAACTACTAGGGTAATAACCGTCAACTATTGGCCAACTAGGGAGAAAATATTATCCATGAATCACTATAAGGTACTGATACAAAGAGGTTATGGTACCATGAGGAAGAGATACAAACTGAAACTCACTAGGATCATGTATACATTAATACCCCCTAGAGGTCTGGTTGACAAGAAATGTCTTGGTACCTTTATTATTTTTTATCAGGAACCCCACTAGATAATCAAATACAACGGCCATTTGAGTAAAATTTCATTCAAATATATACAGGAAAACACTGCATAGATTATTACTAACACTTTAAAGAACTGATCCTAATAAATACAAACCTATATGGGTTATAACATAAGGTCATGATATGTCATATCGGCCTACTGGAGTCACTACACATCCTATGAATGCAGACCAAGTCGTTAGCCTCACTACTAAACTCCACACCATATATCCACAAATCCTACCATTAGAAGGAAATATACAAACAAGTCAGCCTAATTGGTTATAATTCCACCAAAAACCTACATGATAAAGAATTATTTAGGTTTTTGTTTACATTTTAGAATATATTTCTCTATAGTTTGTAAAATAAAAATATATATGTCTATTAACATGTGGATCCTATATGCTAATTTGGGTGCATGCGATTCCTTTTGGATTTCATTGGCCAAGTGTCAAAATTTATCACTTTCCTCTTTCCAATTGGTTAAGAGCCATAATTCTATCAATTACCTCTCAAAAATTGACTGAGATCCATAGATCCATTATAAATAATAAACTCCACAAAAATTTTGTGTTTCATGGTGTGAAAATCATATAAAACTACAACATCACACATTAATAAAAACAATCCCATATCCCTAGAAACATATAATTCTTTCAAGAATAGGTGTTCTTGACACACCGGTCCGATATCCATCACAAGTTCTGACACAATTATAATACTACTATCTACCAAATCCCAAATTGTAATACGAGAGGAAAATAAACCACAGTAATACCAATTTGAAATGATAGGACCCAAATTCCACAAAGACGGTGCCCTGACATGGGTTTCCATAAGTTCTTCAAGCATTCCCTCCATATGAAAGAAGCTTCCGACTATCAGGGATGATCTAATGGTATTAAAATGGGGAGTCTATACACCCGTATCAGAGTAACAACATTGGTAATAACTAGATTTAATGAGAATAGTAAATAAATGAATTATCAAAGAGGTAAATAAACTAAAATATAACAATTATATGATAATAAATTAAATGATATAAAATCACGAACAACCATGTCATACATACAAAACTGGTCACCAACTGGGTCGAACATACATACCGGAGTACATAAATGAAACTAAAATAAAAGTACTTGGTTATACATCCAACTCTAAGCTAGAACACATGTCTGATATCCACATACATGCATGATCCATCTTACTCGATCAGTCCTAGTCCTTGTCCATACATATTTCTGCAACCAGGTGAACACATTCTTGGGTAACCTAGTGCAATGGAGGTCCAAGAAGAGTGTGAGTAAAAAACTATGTACGGAACCTCCAATATGGTCCCAAACATAGACAGTAATATGAAGTGTATGTTAACGTGAGATAATCATAAAGATACCAATAATAAAAATAACTACTAAAAAAATATTAAAGAAAACATCATGCAAGGAATTCATAGGGAATGTTCTCAACCTAGATGAGACAAAATTCGAAATGAGTACATAAAATAAATAATGTAAAACCACAGTTGATCCCTAAGTCAATAATCCAAGACAACTGGGTTGTGTACCATCATATAAATATATAAAAGTGTATATATGTATTCCCATATGTATATATATAAATATATTTATGTATTTATGTGTATACATGATTAAGGTGAAAGAGATATCATAAAAAATATCAGTTGATTCTTGGGTTTGTAACCCAATATTCTGGACATCTTATGAATGTAGGGATTGATATGGTTATCATACCATTAAATCCATATATAATTAAGTTGATCCCTATCTCTATAATCCCAATTGACAATAAATTATTCATCCATCACCTAAAATGTATATGATAAAGCTATATCACCATAGAGGGATACATGTTCTAACCCAGGGTTCACTCATACTCACATCTAATCACAATAATGAAGAATGTTGTAAACCAATGAACATCCCGTAAATGGTTAATAAGTTGGAAATTAATCAATAAAAATAAATATTATCTGATTTTTGAGATCTAGGTCCCGCTACGTAGGAAGTCATGACATTGGAACCTGGATGAACCCTAAGGGACTAACCATTTGGTGAACTGAAAATGGAATGTTCTCCTGACCTATATACATTATCGCAATCCAATCAAATATATGGATCAATATTCCCATCCATTGGAAGTAAATAAGGCTGTGTAGTAATGGTGTGTCCACCATACCCTTTGATGCATCCTAGGCATCACTTTAGGACAATATAATCATCCTTGAGTATATTTCACATCAATGACAAGGAAATCCATTTCCACCACCTTGATCAATTAATCGATTAGGGAGACAATAATCATACTCATAGATAAAGAGAGTGTAATCAACCACAATTATATGGTATATCAACAGTGAGGAGATCCATGTCCACTACCATAATCATGTAATCAATTTGAGAGAGCATAATCATCCCTATCACTCGAGAGAGTGTAATGATCCACAAGTATCATCAAAATGGACACTGTGCCTGTATATCGTCATCAATGGGATGTGAAACCATTAAATCATAATCCAGGGACGCCATTCCAGAATATCATAAAAAAGTTGACATCATGTCCAAATTCAAGAGACATAGGATCAAATGCTGGATCCTATTGAATATGAATGGGCATCCAAATATACATAATATAAAGGTCTAAGAATCCAGATCATAAGAAATACATCTGATTATACCAATAATGAAATCCGAATCACATTAGTCTCATCGTCCACTAACCAAGAAGCACAGCTGGTGATCATTACTGCATGAAAATTTATAATTCTATGGAATAAATGAATGGGTAAGGGTGAATAAACATCAAAAACCAAGACAACAACCAAAAACTCACATGGTTACAAGTTTTGTATGGGTTCTAAGGAGAAACCCACTACCATCTCTATCCAAATCCAAATATTATCATAGGGTTAGCTAAACACTGTGGCACCCACTTGTCCCCTAGGTCCAAAATGGTTATGTAGAGGCATCCCATATGGGATCCTTGTTCAAGGTGAGAGCCTCATGTTGTGGAATGATGCAAGTTCAGTGGGGGTTTTTAGTGACATCAGACATTCATCCATTAAAATAAATGCATTTAATATAATTAAAAAATTAATAAAAATGAATTTGAATAGGGTAATTTCCTTCAAGGGAGATAACAAGCATCCACATGATACCATGAACATTCATAAATACCAAAGGGTGGGTATGAAATACCATATACCATTACGAAGCATTCAATTTATTTTCCAAGTGGCGACAATAGCTCCTAAGTCTCGTCTAAGCTCATATGACACAAGACGGGTCATGTATCACAACCAGAACCTCATGAATTAAATAATTTTAATTACAATATAATTATTTCATTAATATTATTATGATTAAAAATTAAAAGATTTAATTTACTGGGGAATTATAGTAAAAGTCTCCAGGATTGATCTCATTATACAAGAATGTCAACCAAATGCTATCCAAAAACATGTGAAACGTCATCAACCCATAATTAGGAATAATCCTCACAAAACAATAACAAAACAACACCCAATAATTAAATAAATTCATTAAGTATTTATAAATACTCTATGATAAGGTACCTCAATGAAAAGATAAGCGTAAAAGTGCAGACAACCTATTTAGATGGCCTATTCCTCGGAATAAAAAAATACCCAACCAAAAGATCGATTTCAGCACAATCTAGTGGAATCAGTGGAGAAAGATAAGTGAAAAACCATAAATTAGTGTTGAATGAAGAAGATTATTGTGAAAGAACAATGGAGGAATATCACACTTTCTAACATAGTTAAATAAAACCAAAAATTCCATCCATATATAAAGAATGGGGGAAGAGGAGAGGGGGTTGGTTGAGAGCTCAGGTGTGCGTCCTCTTGTATCCAAAGAAGAAAATAGGGGGAGGATCCCCCTACTTACTTTTTTTAAATTGAAAATGGTATGTCACACTATGTGTACAAGTTACACATCGTGTAATAGTTTCACAACCTCTATGGGATAAACATTGTGTATTACTTGGGATAGGACCTCGAGGATGTACATCATTAACCCTCAGTGCCTCACCACTTGAAACTAGTAAACAAAGAATAATTATTTACACAACATTGAAAACTCATTGAAACATATTTTAGCAGGCAAACTATTCACACCTCCCTTAATGTTCACTCAAACCCTTGAGGCATCATTTGAAACAAAAACCACATCTAAAACCCAACATTCTGTTATCCAAACACTATGAACCTTGTTCATATTTCGGTTCCACATTATGTCCCATCCACCAATGGAAGAAAATTTTAATTCCCACTTAATTTTCATACTCAAAATCCATGGGAATTTAAAATTTTCAAGGCTCATGATCATTGATTTGATTTATGATTCGTGACTTATAAACTACAAATATTATATTAGGACTCAAAATTATGCTCTATATTTTGTGAGGTAGTGTTTTAAAATGTTAAGATCATGTTTTCATAACCGTATGCCCATTTTATGTTGAAGTGATCATTGATATTACAATTTTTTTTTACCATTTTAGAGAATTTAATCTCACCATTCCATTTGTTTAATATCCCTAGTTTATGAATAAGGTTTCACGTAGGGTATTTCTAATGCCAATAATATGTGGGAAGATAATTTTGGGAGATGTTGAATTTCATTAAAGAAATAATAATAAAGTTAATATATCCTCTAAATACACAAAACCTTTATCGTTTTTTGGCATGTATATGTGAAATGTATTGAATATTAATTTAAAATATGAAATATTGTTTTTATGAAAAAATCAGGTCATTACAATTACAGTAGATTTTAATGTATTAGAATAAGAAAAATACATTGAAATATAGGGTAAATATGAATACCTTTACTTTGATTGACCACATTTGGATTAAAATTTAATCTGTATATGTTGGCATTTTGATGGTACTTTGGTATATAGGTCATGGGGAGGTATTTTTGGAAGGGATTTGGGAAGGATTTTCCCACGAATTATAGCTCAAGATGTGTGAATAAAATAGGAGAATTTGTGACCTATTATAAGTTAGTGGAGAGGGAATCTTGTAATTAATCAATGTTTTAAATTATTAAATGGTCTTATTCATGTTTAATTGGAATCAAGGAAACCCAAATTAATATATAATATATTATTGGTAAAAAAATCATAAAATCCTATTTTGAATGGTATTGTAGAAATTTTAATCCTTATCTTCTAGTTAAACTTCTTTAATCCCAACTCAACCTTAACCGTGATGACTTAACATTATACCGTGATAAATTATTTAAGTAAAAAAATAACAAAGGGTAATTATAAATAAATTTGTAAAATATGATTCTTAATATTGATTCCAATTTTTTATATTATGATATTATTGGTAACTAAAATTACTTTTAATATAATAACACAAAAGGAATGCATGCATTTTTTAGGGAAATGCCCAATTTAAGTGTAAAAAATAATTCTATATTGAAATAAATTAAAAGGTTAATTCAATGATTTTTTTTATATTTAAAAAAAATGTTGTGTACATTTTTATGAATTAAAAACCAAATGTGGCCTTCTAATCACACCGTTCAATAAAAAACAGAATAATATTTTATAATATGAATAGAATATATCTTTTGTTCCCGAAATTCGTGATTAGGTAAAAAATTGAAAATATTGTTATAAAATAATCTATTTAACCTATTAAAAACATATCTTGTTAATTTAAAATTGTAAAATATTAATTAATAAATCCCTAAATCATAATAATTAGATAAAAGTGATAATAATTTGAAAAATCATTATTTTCCCAAATCAAGCGAAAATTTACTATTAATGAGAAATATGAAAAATTGTCTTTAAGTAAATTTTACATGATTTATTTACTCATATAAAATATCATAAATTGGTATAAATAAATTATAATTTATCTCCATAATGTTAAATAAATTACATTTTTGATGAAAACCTATTTTTTGATCATATAATGAATGTACTAAATATTGGGTTCGTAATTTATATAAATTAATCAACAAAATTATTTTATAAACCCTTTATACATATTTTTCATAATGTTACAATATATATTCATATATCCAATTTAGAAGCTATATTATAATGGTCACATTTAAATAATAATATTTTTATAGTATATATTTTTTCCTTTAAAGTATGTTGTTGCGTGTTAAGAATGATATCAAGATTATTGTTATCTAAAATTATCTTTTCTTGGTGATACATTATAACCCGTAAAACATTCCTCATTTTTTAAATTTGTAATAAAGGGTCAATACTTGAAAATACCTTTGTGAAAAATGCAAAACATACAATGGAATAATAAATATTCATTTTAAAAGGGGAAGTGAAAAAATAATAGTTACATGAAATAACTCCTAAACAGATCACCATTAATGAGAAAATTAAAAAAATTGAATATATGTTAATTTAGGAGAGAGAAAAGTTCTAAAGTTTAATATAGTGTTATATTGGACTTGAATATTGATATAAGTTATGTTCATTAGAACATTGAAAACCAAATAAACATAAATCATTATGGTAAAAATTAGGTAATCAATTCATCAGTATTGAAGGTAATAAGATTTTATTTTTTTTCAAAATCAAGTTCCTATAGTTTATGTATTTTTTTATCATGATAAGGAATGTGATAAAATTTAATTTATTTATTTATTTCCATATTTTATTTTATTGTATTTTTATTATGTTTTTTAATGAATTTCCAAACATGGTTTCAATGGTGAAGAATTACGAGGATTACTGTATGTGGGAAACACAAAAAATAAAACTTTAATTGATAATAATATCCAGAAAATAAATAAAAGTTATTTCAACTATCTAAAAAATATTAGAACAGGTTAAGATAACACTTAGTATGGATAAACCTTCTGGTGATGATGTAATACATTAATTCTTATAACATCAACAATAAAACCAATTGAAATGATATAATACTTTAACATTTAAATTATATTAATAGTAGTTCAACATTTAATATTTTATGTTTTATATACTAATTATAAAATCCATAAAACTAATTACAACAAAAAAACCAGAATAAAGCCAAAGACAATCATAGGTATAAAAATTATGATTGAAAATAGGGAATTACTATTTACCATGAAGTGAACTAAATGAGACATCCTTGATAAAATAATCTTTCCACTAAGACTATTAATTTAAAAAATACATTCTTAATGTGTTAGGTAAATATGTAATATATTAAAAATCATGGAAGATATACAAGTCTATGAATAACTATAATCAAATAAGGACATAGAAAATTTGAGGCTTTAATCATAGTACGATCTATTGTAAATTAAGTGATTTCAACTTTATATTTAGAAAGAGTGTAATATTAGATTATATCACTTATATACATTTTTGTTAAATTAGAATGATTTTTGGGAATTAATTTTTATTTTTTACCATCACTATAACATTGAAACACTTGAAAATGGAAGATTCTTTCTTTCCACTACATTCACACAAATTATTTCCTTTCTCTTAACACATGATGAAATTTCACATTCCCATTTTAAATGTATGGTGGGTTTTTTTCCCAAAATTAATACTTTTTGGATGTTCTATCTTACCTTATTTTTTTCATCTCATTTCCCTATCCATGATGCTTAGTCATCCTCATATTTTTATTATTTCCATTGAAAATATATTACGTTGAGAACACTTTCTCCTTCCAAAAGGAACCAGATTCCATATCATTATATGTTGATTTTTTTGAGGGATTATCTCCCGTAGGTGGCTCATCTATAATACCCTCAAAGAAATGAATGATCTTTCTCTATATATTATGAAATTTTTCCATGTCAGGTTTTGGTAATCTTTTAATGTTATCCTCATACTCAAAAGAAACTATCTACTTTTCACTATCTTATATTCGGTAGCTTTCGTTCCATAACATCTCATTTCTTATGTTGAAATTATTTCACAATGAATATATCCCTAATATAATTATATTCTATTATCTATGTCTTATCCTACTCATTTCTATTTTTAAAAAATTTCCACCATTTATCAATATATCCACATAAATAATACACTACTTGAATAAACTTCTACCTTTATTTAGTTCTAAAATATTGAAAAATAATTTCAAGGAACTTGATCCACTATTAAATGATTAATGGATTAGAATTTATAATAAAGTATTTATTTTTGGCAACAAGATGTAGTCCAACATCAATGAATCATGATGTGATGTAAAATTTTGTTCCATAAGGTAAAGGTTATTGGTCATTAATTGAGCAAACTTTCCTAATATAGTCATAATATCTCATCTACATCACCATTTGTGTTGATTTTTCCATGAGATTAATCCATAAATTGGATATATGTGTTGAAAGTTTTTACATTATTTCTATTAGGGTCCATTTATTAATAATTAAATACACTATATTAGATCATAAAATTTGTAATAATTGTGTAAAATTTTAAATAAAGAGGCATAACTAACATAAATTGAGAAATTATGAATAATTGATATTAGATTTATAAGATTAGTATCTTTGTGAATAACATTAAATTGTAAAAATATTTTCAAATGTTTCATAATAGTTCATAATTATCTTATTAATCAACCAGATCATATCCATTGGTTGTTTCTATCCATGTGTTTGGTCTTAGGATCACTAATCATTAATAAGTTATCATCGAGTCAATACCTAATCCACCACATTCAAAGTTGTTTCCCCGGGGTGAATATGCTACATAGGAACATCCACTATATAATATCACGATATGGATGAATTTTCTATGAACACCACTCAATATCCAATTTATGAAAACATCATTATATTTTCCTATACATAGAAATATTATTAGAGTATGTCACAATGATATTGTATTTAATCAATGTTTTCCTAAGTAAAGTTCTGATGTTCTGTACTAAACTTAATTTGAAACTATTTATAACACCCCAACTACAATATACCAAAGAAAGTGGTTATATTACTACATTGGAAAAAGAAACAATGTATCACATCTCAAAGGTTCAAATAGTTATGTAGTCTTGGTAGAAAATGTATATATATGATTCTCACATAACATCTAAAAACACGAAAAATAAAATAAAATTCTATTGAGAACTTTATTATTTTTCTAGTATATCCCTCAAAAAATTCATAGATCCCTTCTTGGTATCATTGGGAAAGTAAAACATAATAAAGTGTGATATTATATTCTCAGTTAGTGAAATCAAAAAATATAATATATCGTAGAATAAATAAAACATGAATGATATGGATGAGATACACAATAATCAACTATTCTATATAAATTATATTATAAAAGGGAAATATATAAATGGTTGGAATAAGACATAAATAATGAATTGGAAAAAGAGAATTGATTTCATAATAATAGAATGAATAATTTCATAGATCATAATTATACAATAAATATAAGGACCCAGCCTTAAACCTTACTTAATCTTGAGTTATTACAAGATTACACATTGAGGATCTTTTCAGGTTTAGATTTTTAGAGAATTAGATCATGAAACTTTCATTACATTCCACATTTAAACAAAGTGGTTACATAAAAGACAGTATTCATTCTTCCCATCAACGAAAACATATTTAAAATAAAACATGGATTCTTTCTTGACACATCCTTGACACTATCATCACATCATGTACCCTTCCCTTGACCTATGAAAAACATTTCAAAAACTTGGGATGATCATAAAAAGCTCAGTAAAGGAAATAAAAATATGGAAAGGAAACATGAGTACATGTATACATAAGAATGAAATCAAACTTTACCCATAAAACATAGGCATATCAAATAATGAATAAATCATAGAAATCATAAGTCATAAAAGGTAACTTGAGGCATTCATAACATTATTACATAGGGAGTAACCCTCTTGGTTACGTTTGGAATACCCATCACAGTATATTCCCTAAATCTCTTCGGAGAAACCTTAACATTTCACTCCTTCGCGTTACCCAATGCATTGGAGAGCTATATCGGGCTCACCCGCCCTTAGTTTATCATGGAACCACCCATTTTCATAACAATTCCCAAGAACCATAACATAAATGTATCACATAAAACATGCATAAAGTAAACATAACATTTCCACATTTCAATCACAATATAACATTTTAGTATATTGAAATAATGAATCCATTCAAAAAGAAACCATTTCCAAAACCATTTAAAACATTTAATAAAGAGATTTTTGAATCAATGTGTCCCATACCACTTTGAAGCATAAAATTTTAAACCATTAATATCCATATAAAAAAATCCTTAAAACCATTTTGAAAACATGGATATTAATAAGAAGAAATAATTAAAACATTTAAAGCGATATTTTGGTTAAAGGGGTTTTACCAAAATTAGAGACACTTGACTACAATAATTGAGTAATAACATTTAGTCAGAACTTTATAATATCATGAGAAAAAATGGATTCATGATATAATACTCCAAAGGACAGTATATACACCAAATAAGAGTGAATTGATGCATAACAACAATGAACTCTCAATAGAAATGTCAAATGTGATGAAACCCCTTATAAAGAAGGTATCCTTAAATTAAGGACAAATCAATCTCAAAAATATGTGTGACAAAAATAAATACACCCAATATAAGTGGATATTAAGTGTAAAACAATAAAAGGTCATTCACACATATTCAATGGATGACATATTCAATGACTACATGTTGAACCCAAAGAAATCGAAATTGGGTTAAAAAGTTCCCTTGACAGCCTAACGACATCACATCAAAATGAGTTGATGAGAGATAAAAAAGTGTATCTCATCACTTGGAAATAAAATTTACATCAACAAGGATATATGAGAACATATCCCAACATGACAATATGTAAACTAAAAGACCCAACAAAAGAAGTCTTTTAAAAAAGAAGAGGGTGAAAGGTTCCCTTACCGACTTGGGTATCTTTCAAAACATACACCCCATGAAAGAGGAACAATAAATCATTGATGTAAATACTCATAAAGGAAATTATATTACACAAAGAGTAGAATAATTGATGTACATACACCACTCAAAGGAAATTGTGGCAAACGTAGCATAAATCTCACGGGAATAAATGTGAGATGAAAAATCCCTTATGAAAACTCGACAGCCTAACGGCGCCACATAAAACATCCAAAAATGGATTGATGAGATCAAATAGGGTATCTCATCACATTACAACAAAATGTACAGAAAGAGGAATATGAAATAACATCCCCCATCATAACAAATAAGAGCTTAAAAGAAGTGACATAAAGGAGAGTACTTAAAAAGAAAGAGAGAGGTTAGATCTCTTACGAAAGTTCGGCAGCCTAACAGCGCCACTCAAAACTTCCAAAATGGATTGATGAGAGAGAATAGGGTCTCTCATCACATGAACATAAAAATTAAAGTAGGAGTAATATAAAATAACATCCCAATCATAAGAAATATGATCTTAAAAGAAATGACATAAAAGTGTGTACTTAAAAAGAAAGAGAGGAGTAGGATCCCTTACCTTGGGTCCGACTTGACTAGATCATTCTTTAATCTCCTGAATAATAAAATTGAGTTAATTTATACCTCCTTAAGAACCTTTTTCAAGTTCATTATTCCTTTTATATCACTTATTACCATGTCATAAACATTATGTAATCATTTAAGTTAATAATATTTTTTTGACGATATTTTGTTCTTAAGTCGAAAGTGGACTTCTTACAATTACATGTTGTTCGTGTGGACAAATGTTTATTATATCCAGAATTGTATTCATGATTTAGATATCATATATGTCATATATATCCAGTACATGCATGCATTTATAACATTACATAATCATCTAGAGGTAAGAAATGAAATGCACCGTTCAAGGAGACGGTAAGCCGTACGTACGCATGAACGCTACTTTCATTTCTATTTCGTATTTTATAGAATGGAATAATAATGATATAAAGGTATATTATAATTCCAGTATAATATCATATATAATATAATAGTTCCATCATTTATACATCCCACATATGTTATTTAACGAATCAAATCACTTTGAGGGGGCGGTAGTCCGCACTTCTTTAAATGAAGATATCGCGTTTACCCATAATGGAAACCATAATGGTATGCCCAAAATGAAAAAAAACAGAAGCTTAAGGAAAACATAAACATATTATATATCATATATAAAATTAGTGACATCATAATGGCCACCTTTGAAGGTGTTAAATGAGTATTGAACAATCATCGTTTCGGGAGGCAGAATTTCGCCATCTACGGAAAACGTAAGTTCTTTAACCATTTGATGTAGTTTTGTGAGAGTTTAGCTCGAATAAATCTTATAAAAACATCCTAGTATATTTAATTTACTGTTTTTGTTACAAAATAAGTAAATAAAAAGAGTTTAGGGGGTTGGATAAGCAAAATAAAACAAATGAACATGAGAGAATGAATTACCTTTAAAAGTGTAACTCCTTTTGATTTGAGCCTAAAGGCTTACTTTGAAATGATTATTCCCAAAGGGAATACTCTAGGATGAGGAGAGGGATGTGGAGAGAGTAAATGGTCAGGGGTTGGCTGAGCCAAAGGCTTGAGGAGTGTGTGTAATGAGGTAGAGGTGGGGGCCTTTTATAAGAGGAGAGGAGGGGCACTTTTGGAAAGTAAGAAATATTACTTTATTTGAAAATGTGTTTCGGTTTTAAAAGGTCCCACATTGATATAATTCGTGGATAAGGTGATACGGGTTCTAAATCCACCCATCCAATAAGTTTTGTACATGTTTAATTCATAAATTTTACATTATCCTTCCATTTTATTTTAATCGTTAAATAATGATGCCATCACTGCATTATTATGATGTCATAAATAATTTAATTTATTTAATGTATAAAAATTATAAAAAAATTACTATGATGTAGGAAAGCTTTTTATCTTTCCAATTACTATTTATAATCAAATATATGATCTTTATAACCCCATGTAAAAATTATTTTCGTAAAATAACTCAAGTTTGTGTCATTTTTACTTTAACATTAAATAAAAAGTTATTTATGTCATTTCCCAACCAAAGTGGATCCATGGGGTCCCCAAGTTGACCCATGGCTTGTATTGGTCGGACATGACACAACCAATGAGGGTAGGACATGTGTCAAGTTCATTTAGTATTATTAAAACATTACTTTTACCTTAAACTACACTAATTACCTCTAATCGTGATTAAAAACATAATAAGTTACTATTCACCAAAAAATTATTTTAATCTCATTGAACAACATTTTATTTCTTAATTACAACCATGTATGTCATATTTTTGAAATTCAAAACACAAAGGTGGCACAATTTCATTTAAACGGAAAATCAGTTTTTATAAGTACCACATAGTGGTTTCACTATTCATCAAAAATTGAAGTTTTTCAGAAAAATCCCAAAAATTCACCCTAAGCTATATTTGATATTCCGAATTCAAAAATGAAGTCTATTTTAAAAAATTCAAAACATATAATTCGCATTAATTAATTTAATAATTAATTCCCGCTGTCAGAGCAAATAGCGTGTTTTTATGAAACAATAAGTATCAAATGATTGACACTTGTTTAAGTGTGATTTCAAAGTGAAATTAATTCCAACAACCACTATTGGATTTAATGGTAAAAATATATTCTAATTTCACTTTAAAACCAATTCAAAAGATAATCTAATCATATAAATAAATTAGATTAAAAAGAGGTTTTGAATTAAAATACAACATTTTACACTATTCATTAAAAAAAATGAACTTTATCGGAAAGATACCAAAAATTTACACAAAGTAAATTTTGATGTCCTGATTCTTAATAAGAGTTTTATTTGGTCCAAAATAATGTTTAAGAGTGAACAAAACTATATTTAATGATGGTTCAACATCAAAAGGTGATAAGTGAACCTTTAATGAAAACTAGGGCATATACGCCTAAAATTGAATTCTTTCCGTATTTTAAGCCTCTATCCTCTATTGTATAAATGTAAAAACATTTAAAAACATATATAATCATATTTTATTTATTTCTATCCATTCCCGCCAATACAACGACTACATGTTAACTACCATTTAAAATAATATTATTTTATTATTAGAGTGCAACGTAAGATTCCCATGAAACTCGTTGTTGCGTGTTGGGTACTCCATCGAGCATAGCGTCCCCTTTAAAGTCATACCAATATTTTATTCACAAATATGGATAAATATGAAAATGTCATATTCTTTATTTACCTGGGGTGTTACATCCTTCCCCCCTTTTGGGAATTGCATCCTCGCAATTTTAAAATTGCGCTTGGAAACATCCTTGAAAGTCCCACATCGGAACAAGAGTCGGTAAAACAATCACTTTAAAATAAAGAAAGATAAGCACAGAGGTCACCCGAGTTAACCCATACTAGGATTCCATGTAGAAAAATATGGACATGGAGGAGAAAACATAGGGCCATGTTCTGATGGAGAGTGATAGAAAACATGTTTAGGAGAAAGTTAACAATAAGAAAATCACAAACTTGTGATGGGTTAAACGGTGTTGGGTTCCCCAATATGAAAATTTAATAGAAAACATTTTTGTTTTATGTTACTTTTTATTGAGGAATTTATTCATAAGGAAACATAATCACTTATCATGTTGACTTTCAACTTTTACACAAACTCATATTTTCTCCAAAAGACGAGTATTTAGGAAGACTTGTTCACATTAAGAGTACTATAATCAACTTCTAGAGAATCACCTAATCCACCAAAGAGAACTATATAAATCCCATGTCTTTAGGCCTTAACCAAAACCAAAACCAAAAAGGTTAGTAAAAGTTCAGATAATCCAGAAAAGGATAACCCATTAAAAATAAAATCTATGCTTAATCTCCAAATTTGTCCAACAAACCCCAAATTTCAACGAGGACCATACGATAAACAATTTATCCATAAAATTCTTCAAAGTAAACCAATCTAAGATTGAAACCCAAATATTTGAAGGATTTATTCACATAGTCTACCAAGTAAAATTGTAACATTTATCTCCAAACAACATTAGTTGCTCCTAAAGTCTCGTATTGAAAAGTAATTAACCTAATCACATATCCTCCATGATAGGTTAATAATTTTCATAAATAACCCAAAATGAACTTACTCTTAATTCATAAAATCATATAACTAAAAAGAATCAGTCAAACTAACCAGGGACTTCACGTAGTCCAGTGGTAGGCGATTAATACCAGTCGCACTTTGGTTGTGGGTTCGATTCCCGCAGCTTTGTCCGACGCGACGGGTAGTCACACGGTCAACGTGTTGTCCTTTTTCCAAAACTATATAATTCTCAAATCATTCCCCAAAATGGGATAAAATCTTCAAAAATTATCATAACATATTTTATACTCATGTTTATCTCATTCCTTTCATTTTCCATCATATCATAGAGTAACCCATAATTACTTAAAAGTAAGGATCATATAAACCCTAATGGTTACCTTAATAATTATTACATGAATTTCCACATCGAGCTGTCTATCTCGTACATGATGCATTAGAGAACTCACCAAGTTTGAAGTGGTTGATCATGAATCCTTGATAGTTGGTTTAGAACAACCATGATATTCCTCATTGAATCCCCCATCTCATCCAGTCTCTTAATCAGAGAACCACCATAGTTTCCTAAAAACTCATTGTCACTTTGGTGCCTTCTAGATCCAACCATTTACTAAAACCAAAAAGGTCAGTGTGAGTATATCAACATAACCATCATGTAATAATGAGGAAGATAAAAACTAAGATATACTTACTCATTCACTTTATCTAAAACTTGGACTCTTTCTGAAATACTAACCATTTTGGTAATGTCACTTATTCTTAGAGAATTCCCTAACCTCTAAAGTTATCTAAACCGACCTTTGATACCAACTATAATGCCCCAGCCTTAAACCTTACTTAATCTTGAGTTATTAAAAGATTACACATTGAGGATCTTTTCAGGTTTAGAGTTTTAGAGAATTAGATCATGAAACTTTCATTACATTCCACATTTAAACAAAGTGGTTACATAAAAGACAGAATTCATTCTTCCCATCAACGGAAACATATTTAAAATAAAACATGGATTATTTCTTGACACATCCTTTACACTATCATCACATCATGTACCCTTCCCTTGACCTGTGAAAAACATTTGAAAAACTTGGGATGAGCATAAAAAGATCAGTAAATAATATAAAAATATGGAAAGGAAACATGAGTACACGTATACATAAGAATGAAATCATACTTTACCCATAAAACATAGGCATATCAAATCATGAATAAATCATAGAAATCATAAGTCATAAAAGGTAACTTGAGGAATTCATAACATTCTTATGTAGGGAGTAACCCTCTTGGTTACGTTTGGAATACCCATCACAGTATATTCCCTAAATCTCTTCGGAGAAACCTTAACGTTTCACTCCTTCGCATTACCCAATGCATTAGAGAGCTATATCGGGCTCACCCGCCCTTAGTTTAACATAGAACCACCCATTTTTATAACAATTCCCAAGAACCATAACATAAATGTATCACATAAAACATGCATAAAGGAAACATAACATTTCCACATTTCAATCACAATATAACATTTTAGTATATTGAAATAATGAATCCATTCAAAAAGAAACCATTTCCAAAAACATTTAAAACATTTAATAAAGAGATTTTTGAATCAAAGTGTCCCATACCACCTTGAAGCTTAAAATTTTAAACCATTAATATCCATATAAAAAAATCCTTAAAACCATTTTGAAAACATGGATATTAATAAGAAAAAATAATTAAAACAATTAAAGCGATATTTTGGTTAAAGGGGTTTTAACAAAATTAGAGACACTTGAATACAATAATTGAGTAATAACATTTAGTCAGAACTTTATAATATCATGAGAATAAATGGATTCATGATATAATACTCCAAAGGACATTATATACACCATATAAGAGTGAATTGGTGCATAACAACAATGAACTCTCAATAGAAATGTCAAATGTGATGAAACCCCTTATAAAGAAGGTATCCTTAAATTAAGGACAAATCAATCTCAAAAATATGTGTGACAAATATAAATACACCCAATATAAGTGGATATTAAGTGTAAAACAATAAAAGGTCATTCACACATATTCAATGGATGACATATTCAATGACTACATGTTGAACCCAAAGAAATCGAAATTGGGTTAAAAAGTTCCCTTGACAGCCTAACGGCATCACATCAAAATGAGTTGATGAGAGATAAAAAATTGTATCTCATCACTTGGAAATAAAATTTACATAAATAAGGGTATATTAGAACATATCCCAACATAACAATATGTAAACTAAAAGACCCAACAAAAGAAGTCTTTTAAAAAAGAGGAGGGTGAAAGGTTCCCTTACCGACTTGGGTATCTTTCAAAACATACACCCCCTGAAAGAAGAACAATAAATCGTTGATGTAAATACTCATAAAGGAAAGTATATTACACAAATAGTAGAATAATGGAAGTACATACACCTCTCAAAGGAAATTGTGGCAAATGTAGCATAAATCTCACGGGAATAAATGTGAGATGAAAAATCCCTTATGAAAACTCGGCAGCCTAACGACGCCACATAAAACATCCAAAAATGGATTGATGAGATCAAATAGGGTATCTCATCACATTAAAACAAAATTAAAAAAAAGAGGAATATGAAATAAAATCCCCCATAATAACAAATAGGATCTTAAAAGAAGTGACATAAAGTAGAGTACTTAAAAAGAAAGAGAGAGGTTATATCTCTTACGAAAGTTCGGCAGCCTAACGGCGCCACTCAAAACTTCCAAAATGGATTGATGAGAGAGAATAGGGTCTCTCATCACATGAAAATAAAAATTATAGTAGGAGTAATATAAAATAACATCCCAATCATAAGAAAGATGATCTTAAAAGAAATGACATAAAAGTGTGTACTTAAAAAGAAGGAGAGGAGTAGGATCCCTTACCTTGGGTCCGACTTGACTCGATCGTTCTTTAATCACCTGAATAATAAACTTGAGTTAATTTCTACTTCCTTAAGAACATTTTTCATGTTCATTATTCCTTTTATATCACTTATTACCATGTAGTAAACATTATGTAATCATTTAAGTTAATAATATTTGTTTTGCCGATATTTTATTCTTAAGTCGAAAGTGGACTTCTTACAATTACATGTTGTTCGTGTGGTCAAATGTTTATTATATCCAGAATTGTATTAATGATGTAGATATCATATATGTCATATATATCCAGTACATGCATGCATTTATAACATTACATAATCATCTAGAGGTAAGAAATGAAATACACCGTTCAAGGAGATGGTAAGCCGTACGTACGCATGAACGCTACTTTCATTTCTATTTCGTATTTTATAGAATGGAATAATAATTATATAAAGGTATATTATAATTCCAGTATAATATCATATATAATATCATAGTTCCATCATTTATACATCCCACATATGGTATTTAACGAATCAAATCACTTTGAGGGGGAGGTAGTCCGCACTTCCTTAAATGAAGATATCACGTTTACCCATAATGGAAACCATAAAGGCATGCCAAAAATAAAAAAAACAGAAGCTTAAGGAAAACATAAACATATTATATATCATATATAAAAATAGTGACATCATAATGTCCACCTTTGAAGGTGTTAAATTAGTATTGAACAATCATCGTTTCGGGAGGCAGAATTTCTCCATCCACGGAAACCGTATGTTCTTTAACCATTTGATGTAGTTTTGTGAGAGTTTAGCTCAAATAAATATTATAACAACATCCTAGTATATTTAATATACTGTTGTTGTTACAAAATAAGTAAATAAAAAGATTTTAGGGGGTTGGATAAGCAAAATAAAACAAATGAACATGAGAGAATGAATTACCTTTAAAAATGTAACTCCTTTTTATTTGAGCCTAAAGGCTTCCTTTGAAAGGATTCCTCCCAAAGGGAATCCTCTAGGATGAGGAAAGGGAAGTGGAGAGAGTAAATGGGCAGGGGTTGGCCGATCTAAAGGCTTGAGGAGTGTGTGTAATGAGGTAGAGGTGGGGGCCTTTTATAAGAGGAGATGAGGGGCACTTTTGGAAAGTAAGAAATATTACTTTATTTGAAAATGTGTTTCGGTTTTAAAAGGTCCCACATTGATATAATTAGCGGATAAGGTGATAAGGGTTCGAAATCCACCCATCCAATAAGTTTTGGACATATGTAGTTCATAGATTTTACATTATCTTTCCATTTTATTTTAATCGTTAAATAATGATGTCATCGCTGCATCATTATGATGTCATAAATAATTTAATTTATTTAATGTCTAAAAATTATAAAAAAATTACTATGATGTAGGAAATCTTTTTATCTTTCCAATTAATATTTATAATCAAATATCTGATCTTTATAACCCCATGTAAAAATTGTTTTTGTAAAATAACTCAAGTTTGTGTCATTTTTACTTTAACATTAAATAAAAAGTTATTTATGTCATTTCCCAACCAAAGTGGATCCATGGGGTCCCCAAGTTGACCCATGGCTTGTATTGGTCGGACATGACACAACCAATGAGGGTAGGACATGTGTCAAGTTCATTTCCTATTATTAAAACATTATTTCTACCTTAAACTATACTAATTACCTCTAATCGAAATTAAAAACATAATAAGTTACTATTCACCAAAAAATTATTTTAATCTCATTGAACCATATTTTACTTCTTAATTAAAACCATGTATGTCAGATTTTTGAAATTGAAAACACAAAGGAGGAAAAATTTCATTTAAACGAAAATCAGTTTTTATAAGTACCACTTAGTGGTTTCACTATTCATCAAAAATTGAAGTTTTTCAGAAAAATCCCAAAAATTCACCCTAAGCTATATTTGATATTCCGAATTCAAAAATGAAGTCTATTTTACAAAATTCAAAACATATAAGTCACATTAATTAATTTAATAATTAATTCCCACTGTCAGAGCAAATAGCTTGTTTTTATGAAGCAATAAGTATCAAAAGATTGACACTTGTTTAAGTCTGATTTCAAAGTGAAATTAATTCCAACGACCACTATTGGATTTAATGGTAAATATATATGATAATTTCACTTTAAAACCAATTCAAAAGATAATCTAATCAAATAAATAAATTAGATTAAAAAGTTGTTTTGAATTAAAATACAACATTTTACACTATTCATTAAAAAAAATGAACTTTATCAGAAAGATACCAAAAATTTACACAAAGTAAATTTTGATGTCCCGATTCTTAATAAGAGTTTTATTTGGTCCAAAATAATGTTTAAGAGTGAACAAAACTATATTTAATGATGGTTCAACATCAAAAGGTGATAAGTGAACCTTTAATGAAAACTAGGGCATATAGGCCTAAAATTGAATTCTTTCCGTATTTTAAGCCTCTATCCTCTATTTTATAAATGTAAAAACATTTAAAAACATATATAATAATATTTTAGTTATTTCTATCCATACCCGCCAATATAACAGCTACATGTTTACTACCATTTAAAATAATATTATTTTATTATTAGAGTGCAACGTAAGATTCCCATGAAACTCGTTGTTGCGTGTTGGGTACTCCATCGAGCATAGCGTCCCCTTTAAAGTCATATCAATATTTTATTCACAAATATGGATAAATATGAAAATTTCATATTCTTTATTTACCTGGGGTGTTACATCCTTCCCCCCTTTTGGGAATTGCATCCTTGCAAATTTAAAATTGCGCTTGGAAACATCCTTGAAAGTCCCACATCAGAACAAGAGTCGGTAAAACAATCACTTTAAAATAAAGAAAGATAAGCACAGAGGTCACCCGAGTTAACCCATACTAGGATTCCATGTAGAAAAATATGGACATGGAGGAGAAAACATAGGGTAATGTTCTGATGGAGAGTGATAGAAAACATGTTTAGGAGAAAGTTAACAATAAGAAAATCACAAACTTGTGATGGGTTAAACGGTGTTGGGTTCCCCAGTAGGAAAAGTTAATAGACAACATTTTTGTTTTAAGTTACTTTTTATTGAGGAATTTATTCATAAAGAAACATAATCACTTATCATTTTGACTTTCAACTTTTACACAAACTCATATTTTCTCCAAAAGACGAGTATTTATGAAGACTTGTTCACATTAAGAGTACTATAATCAACTTCTAGAGAATCACCTAATCCACCAAAGAGAACTATATACATCCCATGTCTTTAGGCTTTAACCAAAACCAAAACCAAAAAGGTTAGTACAAGTTCAGATAATCCAGAAAAGGATAACCCATTAAAAATAAAATCTATGCTTAATCTCCAAATTTGTCCAACAACACCCAAAGTTCAACGAGGACCATCCGATAAACAATTTATCCATAAAATTCTTCAAAGTAAACCAATCTAAGATTGAAACCCAAATATTTGAAGGATTTAGTCACATAGTCTTCTAAGTAAAATTGTAACATTTATCTCCAAACAACATTAGTTTCTCCTAAAGTCTTGTATTGAAAAGTAATTAACCTAATCACATATCCTCCATGATAGGTTAATAATTTTCATAAATAACCCAAAATCAACTTACTCTTAATTCATAAAATCATATAACTAAAAAGAATCAGTCAAACTAACCAGGGACTTCACGTAGTCCAGTGGTAGGCAATTAATACCAGTCGCACTTTGGTTGTGGGTTCGATTCCCGCACCTTTGTCCGACGCGATGGGTAGTCACACGGTCTACGTGTTGTCCTTTTTCCAAAACTATATAATTCTCAAATCATTCCCCAAAAAGGGATAAAATTTTCAAAAATTATCATAACATATTTTAAACTCATGTTTATCTTATTCCTTTCATTTTCCATCATATCATAGAGTAACCCATAATTACCTAAAAAGTAAGGATCATATAAACCCAAATGGTTACCTGAATAATTATTACCTGAATTTCCAAATCGAGTTGTCTATCTCGTACATGATGCATTAGAGAACTCACCAAGGTTGAAGTGGTTGATCATGAATCTTTGATAATTGGTTTAGAACAACCATGAGATACCTCATTGAATCCCCCATCTCATCCAGTCTCTTAATCAGAGAACCACCATAGTTTCCTTCAAACCCATTGTCACTTTGGTGCCTGCTAGATCCAGCCATTTACTAAAACCAAAAAGGTCAGTTTGAGTATATCAACATAACCATCATGTACTAATGAGGAAGATAAACACTAAGATATACTTACTCATTCAATTTTTCTAAAACTAGGACTCTTTCTGAAATCCTAACCATTTTGGTAATGTCACTTATTCTTAGAGAATACCCTAACCTCTAAAGTTATCTAAACCGACCTTTGATACCAACTATAAGGCCCCAGCCTTAAACCTTACTTAATATTGAGTTATTACAAGATTACACATTGAGGATCTTTTCAGGTTTAGAGTTTTAGAGAATTAGATCCTGAAACTTGCATTACATTCCACATTTAAACAAAGTGGTTACATAAAAGGAAATATTCATTCTTCCCATCAACGGAAACATATTTAAAATAAAACATGGATTCTTTCTTGACACATCCTTGACACTATCATCACATCATGTACCCTTACCTTGACCTATTAAAAACATTTCAAAAACTTGCGATGAGCATAAAAAGCTCAGTAAAGGATATAAAAATATGGAAAGGAAACTTGAGTACATGTATACATAAGAATGAAATCATACTTTACCCATAAAACATAGGCATATCAAATCATGAATAAATCATATAAATAATAAGTCATAAAAGCTAACTTGAGGCATTCATAACATTCTTACGTTGGGAGTAACCCTCTTGGTTACGTTTGGAATACCCATCACAGTATATTCCCTAAATCTCTTTGGAGAAACCTTAATGTTTCACTCCTTCGCGTTACCCAATGCATTGTAGAGCTATATCGGGCTCACCCGCCCTTAGTTTATCACGGAACCACCCGTTTTCATAACAATTCCCAAGAACCATAACATAAATGTATCACATAAAACATGCATAAAGGAAACATAATATTTCCACATTTCAATCACAATATAACATTTTAGTATATTGAAATAATGAATCCATTCAAAAAGAAACCATTTCCAAAACCATTTAAAACATTTAATAAAGAGATTTTTGAATCAAAGTGTCCCATACCACCATGAAGTTTAAAATTTTAAACCATTAATATCCATATAAAAAAATCCTTAAAACCATTTTGAAAACATGTATATTAATAAGAACAAATAATTAAAACATTTAAAGCGATATTTTGGTTAAAGGGGTTTTACCAAAATTAGAGACACTTGAATACAATAATTGAGTAATAACATTTAGTCAGAACTTTATAATATCATGAGAATAAATGGATTCATGATATAATACTCCAAAGGATAGTATATACACCATATAAGAGTGAATTGGAGCATAACAACAATGAAATCTCTATAGAAATGTCAAATGTGATGAAACCCCTTATAAAGAAGGTATCCTTAAATTAAGGACAAATCAATCTCAAAAATATGTGTGAAAAATATAAATACACCCAATATAAGTGGATATTAAGTTTAAAACAATAAAAGGTCATTCACACATATTCAATGGATGACATATTCAATGACTACATGATGAACCCAAAGAAATCGAAATTGGGTTAAAAAGTTCCCTTGACAGCCTAACGGCATCACATCAAAATGAGTTGATGAGAGATAAAAAAGTGTATCTCATCACAAGGAAGTAAAATTTACATCAATAAGGATATATGAGAACATATCCCAACATAACAATATGTAAATTAAAAGACCCAACAAAAGAAGTCTTTTAAAAAAGAGGAGGGTGAAAGGTTCCCTTACCGACTTGGGTATCTTTCAAAACATACACCCCATGAAAGAAGAACAATAAATCATTGATGTAAATACTCATAAAGTAAATTATATTACTCAAAGAGTATAATAATGGAAGTACATACACCACTCAAAGGAAATTGTGGCAAATGTAGCATAAATCTCACGGGAATAAATGTGAGATGAAAAATCCCTTACGAAAACTCGGCAGCCTAACGACGCCACATAAAACATCCAAAAATGGATTGATGAGATCAAATAGGGTATCTCATCACATTAAAACAAAATGTACAGAAAGAGGAATATGAAATAACATCCCCCATCATAACAAATAGGATCTTAAAAGAAGTGACATAAAGTAGAGTACTTAAAAAGAAAGAGAGAGGTTAGATCTCTTACGAAAGTTCGGCAGCCTAACGGCGCCACTCAAAACTTCCAAAATGGATTGATGAGAGAGAATAGGGTCTCTCATCACATGAAAATAAAAATTACAGTAGTAGTAATATAAAAGAACATCCCAATCATAAGAAAGTTGAGCTTAAATGAAATGACATAAAAGTGTGTACTTAAAAAGAAAGAGAAGAGTAGGATCCCTTACCTTGGGTCTGACTTGACTCGATCGTTCTTAAATATCCTGAATAATAAACTTGAGTAAATTTATACTTCCTTAAGAACCTTTTTCATGTTAATTATTCCTTTTATATTACTTATTACCATGTCATAAACATTATGTAATCATTTAAGTTAATAATATTTGTTTTGCCGATATTTTGTTCTTAAGTCGAAAGTGGACTTCTTACAATTACATGTTGTTCGTGTGGAAAAAAGTTTATTATATCCAGAATTGTATTCATTATGTAGATATCATATATGTAATATATATCCAGTAAATTCATGCATTTATAACATTACATAATCATCTAGAGGTATGAAATGAAATGCACCGTTCAAGGAGACGGTAAGCCGTACATACGCATGAACGCTACTTTCATTTCTATTTCGTATTTTATAGAATGGAATAATAATTATATAAATGTATAATATAATTCCAGTATAATATCATATATAATATCATAGTTCCATCATTTATACGTCCCACATATGGTATTTAACGAATCAAATCACTTTGAGGGGGCGGTAGTCCGCACTTCCTTAAATGAAGATATCGCGTTTACCCATAATGGAAACCATAAAGGTATGCCCAAAATGAAAAAAAAACAGAAGCTTAAGGAAAATATAAACATATTATATATCATATATAAAAATAGTGACATCATAATGGCCACCTTTGAAGGTGTTAAATGAGTATTGAACAATCATCGTTCCGGGAGGCAGAATTTCGCCATCCACGGAAACCGTATGTTCTTTAACCATTTGATGTAGTTGTGTGAGCGTTTAGCTCGAATAAATCTTATAAAAACATCCTAGTATATTGAATATACTGTTTTTGTTACAAAAGAAGTAAATAAAAAGAGTTTAGGGGGTTGGATAAGCAAAATAAAACAAATGAACATGAGGGAATGAATTACCTTTAAAAGTGTAACTCCTTTTGATTTGAGCCTAAAGGTTTCCTTTGAAAGGATTATGCCCAAAGGGAATCCTCTAGGATTAGCCGAGGGATTTGGAGAGATTAAATGGGCAGGGGTTGGCCGAGCCAAAGGTTTGAGGAGTGTGTGTAATGAGGTAGAGGTGGGGGCCTTTTATAAGAGGAGAGGAGGGGCACTTTTGGAAAGTAAGAAATATTACTTTATTTGAAAATGTGTTTCGGTTTTAAAAGGTCTCACATTGATATAATTCGTGGATAAGGTGATAAGGGTTCTAAATCCACCCATCCAATAAGTTTTGGACATGTTTAGTTCATAGATTTTACATTATCTTTCCATTTTATTTTAATCGTTAAATAATGATGTCATCGCTGCATCATTATGATGTCAAAAATAATTTAATTTATTTAATGTCTAAAAATTATGAAAAAATTTCTATGATGTAGGAAATATTTGTATCTTTCCAATTAATATTTTTAATAAAATATCTGATCTTTATAACCCCATGTAAAAATTGTTTTCATAAAATAACTCAAGTTTGTGTCATTTTTACTTTAACATTAAATAAAACGTTATTTATGTCATTTCCCAACCAAAGTGGATCGATGGGGTCCCCAAGTTGACCCATGGCTTTTATTGGTCGGCCTTGACACAACCAATGTGGGTAGGACATGAGTCAAGTTCATTTCATATTATTAAAACATTATTTTTACCTTAAACTACACTAATTACCTCTAATCGTGATTAAAAACATAATAAGTTTCTATTCACCAAAAAATTATTTTAATCTCATTGAACCACATTTTACTTCTTAATTACAACCATGTATGTCAGATTTTTGAAATTCAAAACACAAAGGTGGAAAAATTTCATTTAAACGGAAAATCAGTTTTTATAAGTACCACTTAGTGGTTTCACTATTAATCAAAAATTGAAGTTTTTCAGAAAAATCCCAAAAATTCACCCTAAGCTATATTTGATATTCTGAATTCAAAAATGAAGTCTATTTTAAAAAATTCAAAACATATAAGTCACATTAATTAATTTAATAATTAATTTCCGCTGTCAGAGCAAATAGCGTGTTTTTATGAAACAATAAGTATCAAAAGATTAACACTGGTTTAAGTCTGATTTCAAAGTGAAATTAATTCCAACGACCACTATTAGATTTAATGGTAAAAATATATTCTAATTTCACTTTAAAACCAATTCAAAAGATAATCTAATAATATAAATAAATTAGATTAAAAAGTGGTTTCGAATTAAAATACAACATTTTACATTATTCATTAAAAAAAGAACTTTATCAGAAAGATACCAAAAATTTACACAAAGTAAATTTTGATGTCCCGATTCTTAATAAGAGTTTTATATGGTCCAAAATAATGTTTAAGAGTGAACAAAACTATATTTAATGATGGTTCAACATCAAAAGGTGATAAGTGAACCTTTAATGAAAACTAGGGCATATACGCCTAAAATTGAATTCATTCTGTATTTTATGCCTCTATACTCTATTGTATAAATGTAAAAACATTTAAAAACATATATAATCATATTTTAGTTATTTATATCCATTACCTCCAATAAAACGGCTACATGTTAACTACCATTTAGAATAATATTATTTTATTATTAGAGTGCAACGTAAGATTCCCATGAAACTCGTTGTTGTGTGTTGGGTACCCCATTGAGCATAGCGTACCCTTTAAAGTCAGTTCAATATTTTATTCACAAATATGGATAAATATGAAAATGTCATATTCTTTATTTACCTGGGGTGTTACATCCTTCCCCCCTTTTGGGAATTGCATCCTCGCAATTTTAAAATTGCGCTTGGAAACATCCTTGAAAGTCCCACATCGGAACAAGAGTCGGTAAAACAATCACTTTAAAATAAAGAAAGATAAGCACAGAGGTCACCCGAGTTAACCCATACTAGGATTCCATGTAGAAAAATATGGACATGGAGGAGAAAACATAGGGTCATGTTCTGATGGAGAGTGATAGAAAACATGTTTAGGAGAAAGTTAACAATAAGAAAATCACAAACTTGTGATGGGTTAAAAGGTGTTGGGTTCCCCAGTAGGAAAAGTTAATAGAAAACATTTTTTTTAAGTTACTTTTTATTGAGGAATTTATTCATAAGGAAACATAATCACTTATCATGTTGACTTTCAACTTTTACACAAACTCATATTTTCTCCAAAAGATGAGTATTTAGGAAGACTTGTTCACATTAAGAGTACTATAATCAACTTCTAGAGAATCACCTAATCCACCAAAGAGAACTATATACATCCCATGTCTTTAGGCTTTAACCAAAACCAAAACCAAAAAGGTTAGTACAATTTCAGATAATCCAGAAAAGGATAACCCATTAAAAATAAAATCTACGCTTAATCTTCAAATTTGTCCAACAAAACCCAAAGTTCAACAAGGACCATCCGATAAACAATTTATCCATAAAATTCTTCAATGTAAACCAATCTAAGATTGAAACCCAAATATTTGAAGGATTTAGTCACATAGTCTTCCAAGTAAAATTGTAACATTTATCTCCAAACAACATTAGTTGCTCCTAATGTCTCGTATTGAAAAGTAATTAACCTAATCACATATCCTCCATGATAGGTTAATAATTTTCATAAATAACCCAAAATCAACTTACTCTTAATTCATAAAATCATATAACTAAAAAGAATCAGTCAAACTAACCAGGGACTTCACGTAGTCCAATGGTAGGCGACTAATACCAGTCGCACTTTGGTTGTGGGTTCGATTCCCGCAGCTTTGTCCGACGCGATGGGTAGTCACACGGTCTACGTGTTGTCCTTTTTCCAAAACTATATAATTCTCAAATTATTCCCAAAAAAGGGATAAAATATTCAAAAATTATCATAACATATTTTAAACTCATGTTTATCTCATTCCTTTCATTTTCCATCATAACATAGAGTAACCCATAATTACCTAAAAAGTAAGGATTATATAAACCCTAATGGTTACCTTAATAATTATTACCTGAAATTCCACATTGAGTTGTCTATATCCTACATGATGCATTAGAGAACTCACCAAGGTTGAAGTGGTTGATCATGAATCCTTGATAGTTGGTTTAGAACAACCATGAGATTCCTCATTGAATCCCCCATCTCATCCAGTCTCTTAATCAGAGAACCACCATAGTTTCCTTCAAACCCATTGTCACTTTGGTGCCTGCTAGATCCAGCCATTTACTAAAACCAAAAAGGTCAGTGTGAGTATATCAACATAACCATCATGTACTAATGAGGAAGATAAACACTAAGATATACTTACTCATTCAATTTATCTAAAACTAGGACTCTTTCTGAAATCCTAACCATTTTGGTAATGTTACTTATTCTTAGAGAATACCCTAACCTCTAAAGTTATCTAAACCGACCTTTGATACCAACTATATGGCCCCAGCCTTAAACCTTACTTAATCTTGAGTTATTACAAGATTACACATTGAGGATCTTTTCAGGTTTAGAGTTTTAGAGAATTAGATCATGAAACTTGCATTACATTCCACATTTAAACAAAGTGGTTACATAAAAGACAGTATTCATTCTTCCCATCAACGGAAACATATTTAAAATAAAACATGGATTCTTTCTTGACACATCCTTGACACTATCATCACATCCTGTAACCTTCCCTTGACCTGTGAAAAACATTTCAAAAACTTGGGATGAGCATAAAAAGCTCAGTAAAGGATATAAAAATATGGAAAGGAAACATGAGTACATGTATACATAAGAATGAAATCATACTTTACCCATAAAACATAGGCATATCAAATCATTAATAAATCATAGAAATCATAAGTCATAAAAGGTAACATGAGGCATTCATAAAATTCTTACGTAGGGAGTAACCCTCTTGGTTACGTTTGGAATACCCATCATGGTATATTCCCTGAATCTCTTCGGAGAAACCTTAACGTTTCACTCCTTCGCGTTACCCAATGCATTGGAGAGCTATACCGGGCTCACCCGCCCTTAGTTTATCACGGAACCACCCGTTTTCATAACAATTCCCAAGAACCATAACATAAATGTATCACATAAAACATTCATAATGGAAACATAACATTTCTACATTTCTATCACAATATAACATTTTAGTATATTGAAATAATGAATCCATTCAAAAAGAAACCATTTCCAAAACCATTTAAAACATTTAATAAAGAGATTTTTGAATCAAAGTGTCCCATACCACCTTGAAGCTTAAAATTTTAAACCATTAATATCTATATAAAAAAAACCTTAAAACCATTTTGAAAACATGGATATTAATAGGAACAAATAATTAAAACATTTAAAGTGATATTTTGGTTAAAGGGGTTTTACCAGAATTAGAGACACTTGAATACAATAATTGAGTAATAAAATTTAGTTAGAACTTTATAATATCATGAGAATAATTGGATTCATGATATAATACTCCAAAGGACAGTATATACACCATATAAGAGTGAATTGGAGCATAACAACAATGAACTCTCAATTGAAATGTCAAATGTGATGAAACCCCTTATAAAGAAGGTATCCTTAAATTAAGGACAAATCAATCTCAAAAATAAGTGTGACAAATATAAATACACCCAATATAAGTGGATATTAAGTGTAAAACAATAAAAGGTCATTCACACTATAACGACCCATACTTTACATACATTGTTAATACTTCGAAATTGAAGCACACTTATTACAACATATGACAAAACCACAAAGGACCGTATAGGTATAGTGTCTTTAGAAACTGGGAAACATAAACAACTGGTTCATAAATCTTCTACAGTGTCTCCCATTTATTTCATCATATCTAGGGTCCCTTTTAGCATATTCTACTTAATATCCATCTTCCTGACCTGGGGAAAAGAAAACATAAAGGGTGAGCTCAAATGCTCAGCAAGGGAAAATAAAGGAAATAAAAATCATATCATATCTTTTTGAAAATCAAAACCTGCAAAAGAGATCATAATATATTATCATGGAATAAGTCATAGAAGTGAAAATGAGATCCCCATAATCATAACATAAAACTTGAAACTTTGTGGCATGCACACATAATCATGGAAAATCATTTCTTGTTAGTCATGACTCATTGCCAAGACTATCCTAGTGGACAAAGTCCCTTTCTGAACCGAGTTCACTCCTCGTTTCAGTCCGGTATCACTGAACCGAAATAACCTTCCGTTCCAGCCATGTCTATCTCATGAGATATATAATCTTTACCCAATGCATTGGAGGGAGATATAGGTCCCACCCATCTTATAATGAATCCTTTCTTATGTGTGCCACATAATCATAAACCATACATCATAACGTAACCCATGTAATAAAAATGGGATTCTTAAACAACATGACATCATAAAACAATTCATATAAGATAAAGGAATTCATAAAAATGTTTCCATCACAATATAATCAAATCCATGTAATAATAGGGATAAAAAAAGAACCCTTTTATTATCTTAGATGGAAAATAATTTTGATAAAATACTTGAACTCCATTCTTGAGGAAAATATCCTTTCTACTTCAAAAACATTTTTCCTTTCATAACATGTCATACGACTTTAAAATAAAAGAAGTTGATTAAAAATAAACTTGAAAACTTGTAAAGGAATCTTCTTGGAAATAATGTTTTAAAAATCCATTCATTCCGTATAAGTTAAAAAAAACATTCTTCGTACTTTTGTCGGAAAAGTCAAAAAGTACCTCGTACGAAAAACGACAAAAGATTCCTTTCATTTCTTTTACTAAAAACTCACCGAAGGGTAAAAATGGGTTTAAAAAATTGTAGGTGGATGGAAATAATATTACATATTTATGAAACATGGATGTGGATGATAAAATACACCCCAGTAAATACTTACGAATAAACAATCTCGGATAAAAATGAGATTGTGATATTTCCCTTACCTTAGGTCCGATTTGCTTTGTACGTGTCCGAAGCTCCTGTATAATGGTTTAAATAATGTTATTGACTTATTAAAGAACCATAAATATTGATATGATATCATATATGGTCATATTATTAGCTTCTTGTTAGTAATATTTCATTGTTACTTGTTACTCGGGTCTTTATAACTTTTTGTTCTTATGCGTGTTTTGTCGAATAAATTCTTATTCTTATCTTTAGGTTATAGATAATTCATTTCCAAAATGGTATTAGTGTAGTATATACCATATTCATTCATTGAATTCATTTATATAATCATTATGAAATGAAGATCATGTAGAACGAGTCGCATCACATCGTGGAGACGGTATTCCGTACGTACGCACGAGTGATGATATCGTTCCTATGATCGTGGAATTGTATTGGAGTATATATATATTATTTCAGTATAAATATTACTTCATAATAATCATATATAGTTACTCATTACACCATTATACCCATCCTTGTAAGGTGATGGTGGAAAATAGATTACACCACGGCGTGGAGACGGTATTCCGTACGTACGCACGCGCGGTGATTTCATTTTTCCGTAGGATGGATAGAAGGTGAATTAGGGTTGTTTCATATTTATAATAACATATCAGTATGTAAGTAATACTGATGTTATTACTTTATCATGAAACAACTAAAGAAGAAGAAGTTGAAGAAGAAAGAAATTGAAAAGATCGGTAATGGATATTACCTCTTCTTTGGAACGCCTCTTTGAATCCTCCACTTAAGGAACTAAGATTGGTATTTGGAGAAGACCAGGACCTATAGGATTATTCTAGGGAAGTGTAGAGGAGAAAATGGCAGGGGTTGGCCGAGCTTGAGTGCTCAAATTGGTGTGAGGAGGAGGGGGAGGAGGTGCCCTTTTATAAGGGAGGAGAGGGGCACCTTAGGAATATCTCAAAATATTATTTTATATTAAAGTCAAAATAGGTTTATAATGGTTCCAAAGGGTCTTATTTCGAAGCTAAAGTGGGTATGGGTCGAAATCCTATCAACCAATAGGATTTAGACAAGTTTAGGGTATTATTTTAACCTTATCAATTAGATTTAACTCTAAGTTAAATAATTTAACTTTTACCATGTCTTTTTGTTTTCTTTCACTATATGGTTAATACACTTACTATAACATACCAAACGAACCCCGAATTGTTTATTATTAATATATATCTCCTTATCTAAGTCATTTGGCCGAACCTTAGATTTTTAGGAATAAAATAACAATTAATAATATAATATTTGATTTAAAAACTATTTTGTGTCAATTTTGACACTATTTGATATATGATTTTTGTGAAAGTCATAACAGAAATATATGTTCGAACCAAGTTGATTAAATCAACACTAATATATCATAGTAACCTAGAAAATTAGTGGAATTCATAAAAAGTCTTAAATTACATTTATTTTGGTATTTATATTATCAATTATGTCAATATTTCATTAATAAGATAATTACTGCATCATCTTTGTGTCATAAATAAATTAAATTATTTGATGTCTAAAAATTACAAATAAAATACCATCATTTAGGAAATCTTTGTAGATTTCTAATTAATATTTATAGTAGATTTTATCTTATGTATAACCCAATATTAAAAATGATTTACTTATTAAACTTTGATTTTAACTATTTTAACCCTTCTTTAAATAAATTAATAATAAATGTCCTAATCTAATCCAAGTGGGCCTAAATGGTCATATTTTATTCCTAAGTTTGTGTTTGGTCGAATTACAAATGTCCAATAGAATTAGGACATTTGTTAGGGTAATATTAATATCATATTTACCCTTAGTTACCCTATTTACTATTAACCGCGGTAAAAAAAGTAAAAAGTTACTATTCACCAAAAAATTATTTTTATCTCATTGAACCACATTTTACTTACTGATATCAACCGTGTCTGTCGGATTTTTGAAATTCCATTCACAGAAGCGGTAAAATTAAGTTTTATGCAAAATTCAGTTTTTAACCTACCACTTAGTGGTTTCACTATTCATCAAAAATTTAAAGTTTTTAGAAAAATACCAAAATTTCACCCTAGGCTAATTTCGATATTTTGAGTCCAAAAATGAAGTCCATTTTGAAAAATAAAATTTATAAAATTTCAAAAAGTGGTTATTACTATTCATAACGGCTAGTTTTAATAGCATATTGTTGTTTAGTGAAACTCGGTATTGCGTACGACGCAAGCTATCGAGGAAGGTCGCGATTGCGTGTAAAGCAAGCCAAGCAAGTGTTGTGTAAAAAAAAGATTCCTTTGATGATTTATATAACATAAAAGTCTCAGGTGTTACATTCTACCCCCCTTAAAAAGAATTTCTCCCTCGAAATTCGTCACTTTGCAACAAACAGATGAGGATACTTCTCCCTCATCGTATCCTCAAGCTCCCATGTAGCTTCTTCAAGTTGGTGGTTTCTCCATAAAACTTTCACCAAGCGAGTGGTCTTGTTTCGTAGGACTTTTTCGCTACGATCCAGAATCTCTATTGGCTGTTCTTCATAAGAAAGATCTTGCTCCAGTGGTACAACTTCTGAGCTGAGTACATGTGAAGGATCTGGTATGTACTTTCTCAGGAGAGATACATGGAACACATCGTGAACTTGAGAGAGATTTGGTGGAAGCGCCAATCGGTAAGCTACCTTCCCAACACGATCCAGTATTTCAAAAGGACCGATATATCTAGGGCTCAACTTCCCCTTCTTTCCAAATCTCATAACCCTCTTCCAGGGAGATATTCGTAAGAACACTTTATCGCCCACTTCAAACTCTAGGTCTTTTCTTCGGTTGTCGGCATAACTTTTCTGTCGACTCTGAGCTGCTCTTATGTGTTGTTGAATAGATCTGACCTTTTCTGCCATTTCATCAACGAGATCAGGTCCTAATAGCTTTCTTTCCCCAACTTCATCCCAACAAGTTAGAGTCCTGCATTTCTTTCCATAGAGAGCTTCATAAGGAGCCATATGAATACTGGAGTGAAAGCTATTATTATAAGAAAATTCCACCAAAGGTAGGTGTTGATCCCAACCTCCTTTGAAATCCATAGAGCAAGCTCTCAACATATCTTCTAGGGTTTGAATTGTTCTTTCAGACTGACCGTCTGTATGGGGATGATAAGCAGTGCTGAAACTCAACTCTGTATCCAGAGTATGCTGAAGACTTCGCCAGAACTTCGAGGTAAATCTCAGATCCCGATCAGATATAATAGAAAGTGGTACTCCATGCAATCTTACCACTTCCTTTACATATATCCTGGCAAGTTGATCTAGAGAGAAATCCTCTCTAATAGGAATGAAGTGTGCAGACTTTGTAAGACGATCAACTATGACCCAGATAGCATTATTGCCTTTGGATGTTTTAGGAAGTCCTGTGACAAAGTCCATAGTGATGTTTTCCCATTTCCATTCAGGTATGGGTAATGGTTGTAACATCCCCTTAGACTTCTGTCTCTCAGCTTTAACTTGTTGACAAACCAAGCATCGAGAGACATATTCAGCAACATCTCTTTTCATGCCATCCCACCAGAAGTACTCTTTCAGGTCCCTATACATCTTCGTGCTTCCAGGATGAATAGAGAATGATGAACTATGAGCCTCATCCAGCAGCTCATTCTTTAATTCGGGGATGGGAGGAACGCAAACCCGATTCCTGAACTTTATTATCCCATCACAATCAAGGTTGAATTCAGGAACATTTCTCACCTTCTTTTGTAACTCGACATCTTCTTTCTGTGCCTCTTTAATCTTCACATGTATAGATGGTTGAACATTCATTTGAGAAAGATAAGATTTTTCCCCTTCCATTATAATTCCAAGATCCATCCTTTGTAAATCCATAAATATTGGATCTTTTGTGATCCCCATCATGGATAAACTAGCATGGTCTTGTCGACTTAATGCATCTGCCACCTTGTTTGCTTTCCCAGGGTGGTAATGGATTGAGCAGTCATAATCCTTAATCAGCTCCAACCATCTTCTTTGATGCATATTCAACTCCTTTTGTGTGAAAATATACTTTAAACTTTTATGATCAGTATAAATATCACACCTTTCACCATAAAGGTAATGCCTCCAAATCTTTAATGCAAAGATTACCGCAGCCAACTCCAAATCATGTGTTTGGTAATTTTGCTCATGAATTTTCAACTGTCGTGAGGCATAAGATATCACCATATCATTTTGCATAAGAACACACCCCAATCCCTTCTTGGATACAACACTGTAGATCACAAACCTTTCTCCACTACAAGGCAGTGTGAGCACAGGTGCACTGGATAACCTTCTTTTCAATTCCTTGAAATTCTCTTCACATTCCTTTGTCCAGACAAACTTAACTCCTTTCCGAGTCAACTTGGTGATTGGATTAGATAATCGTGAAAAATCTTTTACAAAACGTCGATAATATCCAGCCAAACCAATAAAACTTCGGATCTCAGTTACTGTTGTTGGCCTCGACCATCTTTCGATAACCTCTGTTTTTGCTGGATCCATAGATATCTCCTCTTTTGACATTATGTGACCCAAAAATGCAACTTTTTGAAGCCAAAATTCACACTTGGTAAATTTGGCATAAAGCTTCTCCTTTCTCAGGGTCTTCAATATAATTCTCAAGTGATCTTCATGCTCTTCCTTTCTCTTTGAATAGACAAGAATATAGTCTATAAAGACTACCAAAAATTGATCAAGATAGTCTCTAAAGACTCTATTCATTAGATCCATGAAGATAGCAGGGGCATTAGTAAGACCAAATGGCATCACTATAAATTCATAGTGTCCATACCTTGTACGGAAAGTCGTCTTTGGTATATCCTCCCTTTTGACCCTTAATTGATGATACCCTGAACGAAGATCAATCTTGGAAAAGTATTGAGCTCCACGTAGTTGGTCAAATAAGTCATCAATGTGTGGGAGAGGATATTTGTTCTTGATAGTGATCTTGTTAAGTTCTCGATAATCAATGCAGAGTCTCATTGATCCATCTTTCTTCTTAACAAATAGAACAGGTGCTCCCCACGGTGATGCACTAGGGCGTATGAATCCCTTATCAAGATTCTCTTGGAGTTTCTTCTTCAATTCCTGCAACTCAATTGGAGCCATTCTATAAGGTGTCTTTGAAATAGGCAAAGCACCCGGTACGAGTTCTATTGAAAACTCAACTTCACGATTTGGTGGAAGACCCGGTAATTCCTCCGGAAAGACATCATCAAACTCCCATACAATGGGCATATTCTTAATCGTGAGTTTCTCCCCAACCATTTGAGATAAATAACCTTTATTTAGTGGAATCAAGACCCATAAGATGGAAGGAATTTCCACTGGAAGGTTATGTTCATCCTTGCATTGGTATACGATCGTAGATTGATCTGGAATATGAAATGTGACTTCCCTTCTTTGGCAATTGATATGAGCTCCATGTAGAGAAAGCCAATCCATGCCAAGAATCACATCAAATTCCACTAAAGGAAGGATCACAAGATTTGCAGGAAGCACTTTCCCACAAACTTCGATCGGAGAAGAATTATAAACTTTTGATGCGACTGTTGTGCCATTAGGTGTTGTCACAGCTAACTCAACATCTAATTGTTGAGGTAATATGGTGATACCCTTAGAAAAGTCTTTAGAAATAAAAGAGTGGGTGGATCCAGAATCAAATAAAACATTTTCTACTTTAGAGTGGATGGTAAGTGTACCTTTCACCACATCGTTATCGTACTCCACATCGCTGATAGAAATTGCATGTGACTTTCCTTTGTCTTTAGCCTTAAGAGTTTGTTGACGTCGACCATCATCATCAACCCTTGGATTTGGGCATTGATTGGCATAATGCCCCATCTCCTTGCACTTGAAACATTGAAGTGTAGTAGGTTCATTCTGTGTATCCCTTCCTTTGTTTGCATCATTAGACATCTTCTTCCCATTATCACGGCATTCAAATGCCCGATGACCTTCCTTTCCACATTTAAAACATTTACTTGTCCCTTTAAGACAACTCCCTCCATGTTTCTTTCCACACTTTGAGCATAAGGAAAAGCTCATCTTCTTTTCCGTGTGCTCTTTAGATTTTTCTTTGAATTCCATCTTCCTCTTCTTATCAAACCCATGTGACTGATGGGTTACTCCAATCTCCATCTCGACTTTGAGAGCACATCGAACGATTTCCTCGTAGCTATTGAAGTCCCTTATGGCTAACGCCCTTCGAAGACTTGGTTTTAATCCACTAAAGAATCGATCGATCTTACTCTCAGGTTGGATAATAATACCAGAAGCGTACCTTGCAAGTCTTGTAAAATTTGCTTCATAGGTACCAACAGATTCATCATCCCTTTGCTTCAGTTCAAGGAACTCCTTCTCCATCTTTGTTCGGAGAATACGAGGGAATTACTTATTGAAAAATAAGTTCTTGAACTCGTCCCATTCCATAGACTCAATTTCATCCCTTTGCCTCGTATTCTTAATAAGATTCCACCATTGATCAGCATCTCCTTCCAAACGATACACTGCTAGGATGACTTTATCATGTTCAGAACATTGAAGAACTGAAAATATCTTTTCAGTAGTACTAATCCATTGTTCAGAAACTAATGGATCAGTAGACCCGCTGAAAGAAGGTGGACGATGCCTCATGAAGGATTCAACAGAATGTTTCTCCCTCCTTTGCTCGTTTGGAAATCCTGCATGATTCATAGCTTGAGAAAGTTGTGTGAGCATGGCTACAAGATTTTGCATTCCAGCTCCCATATCGTTTGGTTGCTCAGGGGGACAATCATTGCATTGCCCATCGCATTCCGCATTAACACGGTTCCTTCGGGTTCCAGCCATTGACTAAAACCAAGAAGAATACTGTGAGCAACAATAATTATAATAGGAAACCACATAATTCAAGAATAAAATTTTCATGCTTATGGTCTTATCCTAAGTTATTCAAGTCCATTTATAAAACACTAAGATTGTGTTCTATGCTTAGACTTATCCTTAGGGTTCTTACTAAGGCTTTCACATCCTAGTTTCCAAATGTTGACTATAACGTTCCTCTGATACCAACTATAACGACCCATACTTTACATACATTGTTAATACTTCGAAATTGAAGCACACTTATTACAACATATGACAAAACCACAAAGGACCGTATAGGTATAGTGTTTTTAGAAACTGGGAAACATAAACAACTGGTTCATAAATCTTCTACAGTGTCTCCCATTTATTTCATCATATCTAGGGTCCCTTTTAGTATATTCTACTTAATATCCATCTTCCTGACCTGGGGAAAAGAAAACATAAAAGGGTGAGCTCAAATGCTCAGCAAGGGCAAATAAAGGAAATAAAAATCATATCATATCTTTTTGAAAATCAAAACCTGCAAAAGAGATCATAATATCTTATCATGGAATAAATCATAGAAGTGAAAATGAGATCCCCATAATCATAACATAAAACTTGAAACTTTGTGGCATGCACACATAATCATGGAAAATCATTTCTTGTTAGTCATGACTCATTGCCAAGACTATCTTAGTGGACAAAGTCCCTTTCTGAACCGAGTACACTCCTCGTTTCAGTCCTGTATCACTGAACCGAAATAACCTTCCGTTCCAGCCATGTCTATCTCATGAGATATATAATCTTTACCCAATGCATTGGAGGGAGATATAGGTCCCACCCATCTTATAATGAATCCTTTCTTATGTGTGCCACATAATCATAAACCATACATCATAACGTAACCCATGTAATAAAAATGGGATTCTTAAACAACATGACATCATAAAACAATTCATATAAGATAAAGGAATTCATAAAAATGTTTCCATCACAATATAATCAAATCCATGTAATAATAGGGATAAAAACAGAACCCTTTTATTATCTTAGATAGAATATAATTTTGATAAAATACTTGAACTCCATTCTTGAGGAAAATATCCTTTCTACTTCAAAAACATTTTTCCTTTCATAACATGTCATACGACTTTAAAATAAAAGAAGTTGATTAAAAATAAACTTGAAAACTTGTAAAGTAAGCTTCTTGGAAATAATGTTTTAAAAATCCATTCATGCCGTATAAGTTAAAAAAAACATTCTTCGTACTTTTGTCGGAAAGGTCAAAAAGTACCTCGTACGAAAAACGACAAAAGATTCCTTTCATTTCTTTTACTAAAAACTCACCGAAGGGTAAAAATGGGTTTAAACAATTTTAGGTGGATGGAAATAATATTACATATTTATGAAACATGGATGTGGATGATAAAATACACCCCAGTAAATACTTACGAATAAACAATCTTGGATAAAAATGAGATTGTGATATTTCCCTTACCTTAGGTCCGATTTGCTTTGTACGTGTCCGAATATCCTGTATAATGGTTTAAATAATGTTATTGACTTATTCCAGAATCATAAATATTGATATGATATCATATATGGTCATATTATTAGCTTCTTGTTAGTAATATTTCATTGTTACTTGTTACTCGGGTCTTTATAACTTTTTGTTCTTATGCGTGTTTTGTCGAATAAATTCTTATTCATATCTTTAGGTTATAGATAATTCATTTCCATAATGGTATTAGTGTAGTATATACCATATTCATTCATTCAATTCATTTATATAATCATTATGAAATGAAGATCATGTAAAACGAGTCGCATCACATCGTGGAGACGGTATTCCGTACGTACGCACGAGTGATGATATCGTTCCTATGATCGTGGAATTGTATTGGAGTATATATATATTATTTCAGTATCAATATTAATTCATAATAATCATATATAGTTACTCATTACACCATTATACCCATCCTTGTAAGGTGATGGTGGAAAATAGATTACACCACGGCGTGGAGACGGTATTCCGTACGTACGCACGCGCGGTGATTTCATTTTTCCGTAGGATGGATAGAAGGTGAATTAGGGTTGTTTCATATTTATAATAACATATAAGTATGTAAGTAATACTGATGTTATTACTTTATCATGAAACAACTAAAGAAGATGAAGTTGAAGAAGAAAGAAATTGAAAAGATCGGTAATGGATATTACCTCTTCTTTGGAACGCCTCTTTGAATCCTCCACTTAAGGAACTAAGATTGGTCTTTGGAGAAGACCAGGACCTCTAGGATTATTATAGGGAAGTGGAGAGGAGAAAATGGCAGGGGTTGGACGAGATTGAGTGCTCAAATTGGTATGAGGAGGAGGGGGAGGAGGTGACCTTTTATAAGGGAGGAGAGGGGCACCTTAGGAATATCTCAAAATATTATTTTATATTAAAGTCAAAATCGGTTTATAATGGTTCCAAAGGGTCTTATTTCGAAGCTAAAGTGGGGATGGGTCGAAATCCTATCAACCAATAGGATTTAGACAAGTTTAGGGTATTATTTTAACCTTATCAATTAGATTTAACTCTAAGTTAAATAATTTAACTTTTACCATGTCTTTTTGTTTTCTTTCACTATATGGTTAATAAACTTACTATAACATGCCAAAAGAACCCCAAATTGTTTATTATTAATATATATATCCTTATCTAAGTCATTTGGCCGAACCTTAGATTTTTAGGAGTAAAATAACAATTAATAATATAATATTTGATTTAAAAACTATTTTGTGTCAATTTTGACACTATTTGATATATGATTTTTGTGAAAGTCATAACAGAATTATATGTTCGAAACAAGTTGATTAAATCAACACTAATATATCATAGTAACCTAGAAAATTAGTGGAATTCATAAAAAGTCTTAAATTACATTTATTTTGGTATTTATATTATCAATTATGTCAATATTTCATTAATAAGATAATTATTGCATCATCTTGGTGTCATAAATAAATTAAATTATTTGATGTCTACAAATTACAAATAAAATACCATCATTTAGGAAATCTTTTTATCTTTCTAATTAATATTTATAGTCGATTTTATCTTATGTATAACCCCATATTAAAAATGATTTACTTATTAAACTTTGATTTTAACTATTTTAACCCTTCTTTAAATAAATTAACAATAAATGTCCTAATCTAATCCAAGTGGGCCTAAATGGTCATATTTTATTCCCAAGTTTGTTTTTGGTCGAATTAAACTTGTCCAATAGAATTAGGACATGTGTTAGGGTAATATTAATATCATATTTACCCTTAGTTACCCTATTTACTATTAACCGCGGTAAAAAAAGTAAAAAGTTACTATTCACCAAAAAATTATTTTTATCTCATTGAACCACATTTTACTTACTGATATCAACCGTGTCTGTCGGATTTTTGAAATTCCATTCACAGAAGCGGTAAAATTAAGTTTTATGCAAAATTCAGTTTTTAACCTACCACTTAGTGGTTTCACTATTAATCAAAAATTGAAAGTTTTTAGAAAAATACCAAAATTTCACCCTAGGCTAATTTCGATATTCTGAGTCCAAAAATGAAGTCCATTTTGAAAAATAAAATTTGTAAAATTTCAAAAAGTGGTTATTACTATTCATAACGGCTAGTTTTAATAGCATATTGTTGTTTAGTGAAACTCAGTATTGCGTACGACACAAGCTATCGAGGAAGGTCGCGATTGCGTGTAAAGAAAGGCAAGCAAGTGTTGTGTAAAAAAAAGATTCCTTTGATGATTTATATAACATAAAAGTCTCGGGTGTTACACACACATATTCAAAGGATGACATATTCAATGACTATATGTTGAACCCAAAGAAATCGAAATTGGGTTAAAAAGTTCCCTTGACAGCCAAACGGCATCACTCCAAAATGAGTTAATGAGAGATAAAAAAGTGTATCTCATCACTTGGAAATAAAATTTACATCAATATGGATATATGAGAACATATCCCAACATAAAAATATGTAAATTAAAAGACCCAACAAAAGAAGTCTTTTAAAAAAGAGGAGGGTGAAAGGTTCCCTTACCGACTTGGGTATCTTTCAAAACATACACCCCATGAAAGAAGAACAATAAATCATTGATGTAAATACTCATAAAGGAAATTATATTACACAAAGAGTATAATAATGGAAGTACATACACCACTCAAAGGAAATTGTGGCAAATTTAGCATAAATCTCACGGGAATAAATGTGAGATGAAAAATCCCTTACGAAAACTCGGCAGCCTAACGGCGCCACATAAAACATCCAAAAATGGATTGATGAGATCAAATAGGGTATCTCATCACATTAAAACAAAATGTACAGAAAGAGGAATATGAAATAACATCCCCCATAATAACAAATAGGATCTTAAAAGTAGTGACATAAAGGAGAGTACTTAAAAAGAAAGAGAGAGGTTAGATCTCTTACGAAAGTTCTGCAGCCTAACGACGCCACTCAAAACTTCCAAAATGGATTGATGAGAGAGAATAGGGTCTCTCATCACATGAACATAAAAATTACAGTAGGATTAATATAAAAGAACAACCCAATCATAAGAAAGATGATCTTAAAAGAAATGACATAAAAGTGTGTACTTAAAAAGAAAGAGAGGAGTAGGATCCCTTACCTTGGGTCCGACTTGACTCGATCGTTCTTTAATATCATGAATAATAAACGTGAGTTAATTTATACTTCCTTAAGAACCTTTTTCAAGTTCATTATTCCTTTTATATCACTTATTACCATGTCATAAACATTATGTAATCATTTAAGTTAATAATATTTGTTTTGCCGATATTTTGTTCTTAAGTCGAAAGTGGACTTCTTACAATTACATGTTGTTTGTGTGGCCAAATGTTTATTATATCCAGAATTGTATTAATGATGTAGATATGATTTATGTCATATATATCCAGTACATGCATTCATTTATAACATTACATAATCATCTAGAGGTAAGAAATGAAATGCACCGTTCAAGGAGACGGTAAGCCGTACGTACGCATGAACGCTACTTTCATTTCTATTTCGTATTTTATAGAATGAAATAATAATTATATAAAGGTATATTATAATTCTAGTATAATATCATATATAATATCATAGTTCCATCATTTATACGTCCCACATATGGTATTTAACGAATCAAATCAATTTGAGGGGGCGGTAGTCCGCACTTCCTTAAATGAAGATATCGCGTTTACCCATAATGGAAACCATAAAGGTATGCACAAAATGAAAAAAACAGAAGATTAAGGAAAACATAAACATATTATATATCATATATAAAAATAGTGACATCACAATGGCGACCTTTGAAGGAGTTAAATGAGTATTGAACAATCATCGTTTCGGGAGGCATAATTTCGCCATCCACGGAAACCGTATGTTCTTTAACCATTTGATGTAGTTGTGTGAGAGTTTAGCTCAAATAAATCTTATAACAACATCCTAGTATATTGAATATACTGTTTTTGTTACAAAATAAGTAAATAAAAAGAGTTTAGGGGGTTTGATAAGAAAAATAAAACATATGAACATGAGAGAATGAATTACCTTTAAAAGTGTAACTCCTTTTTATTTGAGCCTAAAGGCTTCCTTTGAAAAAATTATGCCCAAAGGGAATCCTCTAGGATTAGGAGAGGTATGTGGAGAGATTAAATGGGCAGGGGTTGGCCGAGCCAAAGGCTTGAGGAGTGTGTGTAATGAGGTAGAGGTGGGGGCCTTTTATAAGAGGATAGGAGGGGCACTTTTGGAATGAAAGAAATATTACTTTATTTGAAAATGTGTTTCGGTTTTAAAAGGTCCCACATTGATATAATTCGTGGATAAGGTGATAAGGGTTCTAAATCCACCCATCCAATAATTTTTGGACATGTGTAGTTCATAGATTTTACATTATCTTTCCATTTTATTTTAATCGTTAAAAAATGATGTCATCGCTGCATCATTATGATGTCATAAATAATTTAATTTATTTAATGTCTAAAAATTATAAAAAAATTACTATGATGTAGTAAATCGTTTTATCTTTCCAATTACTATTTATAATCAAATATCCGATCTTTATAACCCTATGTAAAAATTGTTTTCGTAAAATAACTCAAGTTTGTGTCATTTTTACTTTAACATTAAATAAAAAGTTATTTATGTCATTTCCCAACCAAAGTGGATCCATGGGGTCACCAAGTTGACCCATGGCTTGTATTGGTCGGAAATGACACAACCAATGAGGGTAGGACATGTTTCAAGTTCATTTCATATTATTAAAACATTATTTTGACCTTAAACTACACTAATTACCTCTAATCGCGATTAAAAACATAATAAGTTACTATTCACCAAAAAATTATTTTAATCTCATTGAACCACATTTTAATTCTTAATTAAAACCATGTATGTCAGATTTTTGAAATTCAAAACACAAAGGTGGCAAAATTTCATTTAAACGGAAAATCAGTTTTTATAAGTACCACTTAGTGGTTTCACTAATCATCAAAAATTGAAGTTTTTCAGAAAAATCCCAAAAATTCACCCTAAGCTATATTTGATATTCCGAATTCAAAAATGAAGTCTATTTTACAAAATTCAAAACATATAAGTCACATTAATTAATTTAATAATTAATTCCCGCTGTCAGAGCAAATACCGTGTTTTTATGAAACAATAAGTATCAAAAGATTGACACTGGTTTAAGTCTGATTTCAAAGTGAAATTAATTCCAACGACCACAATTGGATTTAATGGTAAAAATATATTCTAATTTAACTTTAAAACCAATTCAAAAGATAATCTAATCATATATATAAATTAGATTAAAAAGAGGTTTTGAATTAAAATACAACATTTTACACTATTCATTAAAAAAAATGAACTTTATCGGAAAGATACCAAAAATTTACACAAAGTAAATTTTGATGTCCCGATTATTAATAAGAGTTTTATTTGGTCCAAAATAATTTTTAAGAGTGAACAAAACTATATTTAATGATGGTTCAACATCAAAAGGTGATAAGTGAACCTTTAATGAAAACTAGGGCATATACGCCTAAAATTGAATTCTTTCCGTATTTTAAGCCTCTATCCTCTATTGTATAAATGTAAGAACATTTAAAAACATATATAATCATATTTTAGTTATTTCTATCCATTCCCGCCAATACAACGGCTACATGTTAACTACCATTTAAAATAATATTATTTTATTATTAGAGTGCAACGTAAGATTCCCATGAAACTCGTTGTTGCGTGTTGGGTACTCCATCAAGCATAGAGTCCCCTTTAAAGTAATATCAATATTTTATTCACAAATATGGATAAATATGAAAATGTCATATTCTTTATTTACCTGGGGTGTTACAATAAATCCCTTATACCAAAAAGTCATAAACATATTGTCAAGGAATCATTCCAATACATCAAAAACATACCTTCAAGACCTCATTCCATTCCATCATAAATAATTTTGGATATATACACCAAATACCTGGGCTAGTATTTCTCATGAGACCTACCAATGCATTGAATGGCAATAACATTCCCCACTCATCACATAAAAAGTTTTATGCATTTATCAAATTAATGAAATGAATAATAATTCAATTAATAAGAAAAATTGTCATTCATATTCAAAAACAAACATATGAAATGTTAATATATTTTCTAGAAAATAAATAGAACAAAGAAATGATAAACCATACATATAAATATGGTGGTTGGTATCATTTGAGTATACATATAGTAAAATATAATATTCAAGAAATAATTTTAAAAAAGAATAATATACTTTTAAAATATTACAAGAACATTTCTAGACGAAAATATTTTTTTTTAACATTTAATAACTTATTAAAAATAAAAAAATTGATAAATTATTTAGGAAATATTTTTACTTTTAAATAACCATGGATACTTGTAAACAATGATTTAATAAAAAGTGTATTCATGATGATGTGAAAATATTTTCATACAATAATCATTAAAATAATGTATCCAATTAGACCATTGGTAAATAGAACCTTTCTAAAAAAATGAAAAGATGATTACTTTTAAAATTGTTTATTGAAATTACAACATGTTAAAAAATTAATTTATAAGATAATTGTGAAATATTAACATAAATATTGAATTAATTTTAAAGAAGATATTTAAATGGATTGAAAATTCTCCTGATAAAAAAACAAAATCTATTTTCCTTAATGCCACTATTGTTTCATTTTTTAGAAATTAGAGAGAGGAAAATGAAAGATTTTTTTAAAATTATAGGTATAACTCGATTTGAATAAAATATATTTGGTTTAATATTAAAATCTCATACAATCTCTCCAATGTAAACATAAACATAAATAATCTTTAATATGGAAGGGATTGTCAAATAAAACTTTTCCTCGGGGTCTGAATTTCATCATAAGTGATTTAAATATCCTATATAATAAATTTAAAATTGATATAGTTCATTAAAATAACCATATTTATACATATATTAACATAAATTATTTTCTTATAACATCATATTACCTATTCATGAACAATATTTCATTATCACCATCTTTTCGGTGTTAACTACTTTATTGTAATGATTGTTTTGATTCAACAGTTATAGTAATTGCATCTTGATCATGGTTCCATCATATTATTATTATTAATAATGATATAAATAACATATATATTAATTATATAAATATTTAGTTTAATCCATGAAATTTATACATGAAAATGGAATCACATCGCTTCATGGAGGTGGTAGTTTGAACACATGCATTGGGGACATTTTCATTTTTAAAATGGGTGGAAGGGTAATGAGTTAAATGTTATCTTATAATTAAATAATCATAATTATTTTATAAATATCGTATATATTCAATATTTATAACATTATAAAAATTAATGTAATTTGGTGGAAAAGAAAGAATTACCCAGCTACGTGGAGACAACAGGTCATACATACGCACAAGCATTGTTTACATTTTCCATAGGATGGAAAGAAGGCAGAAAATGGTTGGAAAATAGTAATAAAAATTTTTATGTATAATTATGATTTATTATTCCTTATATTTGTTGGTTAAAATTTATTTTAGGTAAGTATAAGATAAAAAAAATTGCATGTGTCGATAAATATGACTACTTCTACTTTGATACACCTTATTTGGTTAACACAATAATCCTTCTAGGATAACGTTTTGAGAAAAAAAAAAGACTCTAGGTCATGGTTAGAATTTTTGGGGTATAATTTAATATAATTATTTTTTGATATAGGTTGAAATTTTTTTATGAATAATAAAGTACAATTTTTCCCATTTATAAGTGAGGGGATTGACAATCTTGTAATTATTCAATGTTTTGTTGTATAAAAAGGTCTTTTTCATGGGAAATTAAACCCAGGGAACAAAAGATAAAAAATATATTTTCATGCACTGAAAAAAACTCTACAAATAAAATTTCAACATGTTTTATATCCCTTTTAATCTTTCCCTTATAAATAAACTAGTTAAATCCCACTTTGATCTTTACCATGATTATATAATTCTTTAGCATGGAAATTAATTTATGTAACCAAAAATAAATCAGAAATTTTAAAAAAGGTATAGATGATGATTCAAATTGTAGAACTAATTTTATATAATTTTTATTCTATAGGTATTTCAAATTAGTATATATATAATAGCACAAAATTCATGTAAAATAATATTTAGGAAACTACTCAATTCAAGCATTAATATAATTTTTCATTGAAATCATGTAAAAATAATATTTAATATATTCTTTCCACATATTTAATAAAAAATAACTTTTCTAGACATTGGTATCAAGACAAAACTAAATTTAAACTTCCAAACATACCTTTAAATCAAGAATAAAAGAATTTATTTTTAATTTGAATAAAATATAATTTATGTTCACAAATGGAAATCTTGGGTTCCCATATTAAAAAATGAAGACCCAATGTGATGTTCTCAAAATTTTTTTTTGTGTGTTTTGAGAACATAATTTTTTTATATCTTTTGGTTAATAGGTGAAAAATAGTTATTAAATTCTACAAATGTTATCTTAGGAAGTTATTGGAGGAGTTTAGTAAGTTTCGTTATCTTTATTGATGAAATTTTATAAAAAATCACAGGAGGATGTGCAATTTTTTTTTGAAAATCATGAAAGTATCGTGATCCATGTTTTTTATACAATGTAAGAGAAGATAAAAGTTTACAAAGAATAAATTACAACAAAATGGGTGATTAGATGAAGAAGTTTTGAAATAATAGATGTACAACTTTTCTACTAGAAATAGACCTTCAGACATAGTCATCAAAAATTATCTTCTATAAATTAAAAAGGAATAGTTTGTTAAATGAAAGGTGAGAAGATGAAGATGTAGTGGAGTAATGTCAATGGGGGAAGAGATGTAAAATATTGTTATCTACGACTGTATTTGAGAAGTATAACAACAGACAAAGTCCTTAAAATAAATGTTACAAACATATATTTATGAGAATAATGAATATTTTTCAGTAGACACACATTATCGAATTGATACCAAAAGTAATAGGTAACCATAGAGATGTTAAAGATAATTAATTGAAATAAAAACATATAAAGTGTTTTGTACATGTTTTTTTAAAAAAGAAAATATTTTCTCCTTAAATAATAAATGAAAATCCAAAAATCATAATTCAAAATTAATGATCTTATTAATGTAAAAAATGAGAATTCAAATATCATGCTTATATAAGAAACAAAAAGAAATAGAATTAGGGAACTAGATTAAAAAATTCATGTTATAGGATTATTTATAAGTTTTATGGATTTTATTATCCATATTAAATGTATTTATTAGAAAGGACAGAGTATATTGATAGTGTTTTTGAGTAAAAATATTTTATGTTTTCAGTTGGAAATTTTTTCCTATAGGATGTATAAATTTTGGTGTTTAGATGTCATGAAGTGCACTGTTGAAGGAAGTATAACATATTCATTCTATAGACAATGATCCATCATATGATTATTCATTAAATAGATGTTTAAAAAATAGAGTTTTAAGAATAAGCTTAATCTGTGGTAGAATGACCAAATGGAGACATTAGACAGAATTAGTCCGTTGAAGAAGATATAAAATATATAATTGGGAATAATGTTCTTAAAATACCATTAGAAAGAATTAATGTGGGTGGATATTTCAGATAATTACATAAACCATTATAGAGAAATTTTTTTAATGATGATGTTATACTATTTTGGAATTAGATTTAATATTTATTTGAGAAAAAGAAAAATTAAATATGTTCCTTAATAAATGAGGTTAAGGATGTACTACCACCAAACATGGAAAGGGAAGTGCTTCTATTTATAAGTTCTAAATAGAAAGTGCTGATAAAGGGTTGTGCCTTTATCAGTGCTAGATAAAATCACTGATAAAGATAACCTTTATCAGTTCATTTTAGCGCTGATAAAGGGATCATTTATCTGCACTATTATTATCACTTATAATCATTTTTATTCTTAATTTATATAAAATTATAATATTTATAATAAAAAAATAATGTTTTTTGTATACATTAACAATTATATACCAATATTAATAAATATATAGTATTTATTGTTATAATTATTAATAAATAAATATATACATATCTTATATGCAATTTAACTAAATATATAGGAATATAAATAAATTATTAAAAATATACATTTATAAAATAAGTATTTATCTGCACTATAATTATGGCACTAATACATATATTTTTTATCAGCACTTTTTTAGCACTGATTGAACTGCTATTTAAAAGCGCGATTATTATAGCGCTATTAAATAGGTATTTTATCATTGCTTTTTTAGCACTGATAAAGGCATCTCTTTATTAGTGCTAAAAAAGTGCTGATAAAGCTATGTTCTCTTAACACTTTTAATTTAGCGATGATAAAACATAACTCTATCAGCGCTTTTAACGAGCACTGATAAAGGTTCTAGCGGGTTTTATTTAAGAACCCTAATAGGCCCCTTCTCTCTCGTACACGTTCAAGCTTTCACAGAAGCTGAACCCTACCTCTTTTCTACCACGAAATCTCCTCCTCCTCCTCCTCCTCCTTCGCCGCTGCCACCACTGAGTTTTCATCCTCCGCCACAACTATCATCCTCCTCTGCTGCCGCTACCTCCTCTGCCACTACCTCGGCCACCACCACCTCCGCAGCCGCTGCCTCCGCCGTTGAAGCCTTCTCCGCGGGTGCCTCTACAACATCTTACTCCTTCGTGGCTACCTCCGCCGCGGCTTCCTTCATCGCCGCTACCTCCCACGCGGATGCCTCCACCGCTGCTGCCTCCGTCACCGCAGCCTCCATTGCTGCTGCCTCCGCTGCGATCCCTTCTACTTTGTCACCCTTAATTGTTTATAAGAAGATCTTATTACATTAATATATGGATCAGGTTGTTTGTTTTTCTGGTGTTATGGATGAGATTAAATGAGTTTTATGACGGTAACATATGTTAGGGGTTAGCCTAGGCTTTTGAATTCTTTAGAAACATGAAGCAACGGTATATGATTTGAGTTGTGATTAGCATAATTGGTGTCATAAGAAGTATGATATATATGCCTTGGGGATGTCTTAGTCATTGGGAATGTTGAATGTATGGGTAATTTCTTTGACTTGAGATTGTATAGGCATTGGGATTCCTTGGATTATTTTTGAGAATGTCACCTTGATGTCGATGTTTTTGGTGTCATGGTTTATTTCGAGGGTAAGATTAGTGTGATTCCTAACCCTGTGTTTTTTATGTATTTATTAGTGGAGTAGAATTTAGATTATGTATGGACACATGTGATTTTGGGTCAATACCGGTTGAAAGGCATTAGTGCAGTTTTCATGAAAATTTTAAGAATGTTAATCTTGTTGGAAAGTAGCATGGAGGATCTTTGTTTTGATGATTTTGCATACCACAGATCATGTTCATGGGTTTAGGTATGTGAGCCTAATATATATGAGATATGACTCAGGTTAGTCAATGTATGCTGATAATTCATGGTATCATAGAGATTTACACCAATTTAGACATGCATTATTTCTATAATGAGGGTTATTGATAACTGTTTTGGAGACTAGCCCGTGCAGTTGCATGAGGTGTAATATTTCAGTGTTTGGGAAATATGTGGCACTTGATATTTTATGTTATAGATTAGGTATGATAAATATGATCACATATATTAAATATCTATGATAATAGATGGATCATTCACTATGGAGGTATGACCCTCATGTTACAAGGGTCTTCAGTATAATGGGACTGGTTATTGGATGGTTGATATAGCATTTCTATGTCATTGAGTTGGTGAATATGATTTATCTTGTCCCACATAAATACCTTATTTAGATTTTAAATGATGTACTAGATACATTTTTTATGTTTAAAGAATGGTCAGGATAATCTTAATGTTATCCAAAGGTGATTCAAGAGGTAAATCATGATTTTTTTATGTGATTTTGGGGGTGAAACCCATTCACCGCATTATTTTGGGGGTGAACCAATTTCTACACATGATTCAGGGATTGAATCATGTCTAAAAATGTAGTGGTAGTGTTTTTCTTGAGATTAGATGTTGTAGACAACAGAGGGAAATGGTTACTTCATATTGGGTAAGACAGGTTCATTTTGAGGTACTGGGACTTTTTGGGGGAAGGTCAGCGTGTTAGGGCCTTGTTTATAAGTAGTAGAGACTTGTTTAATTCTATTTGGAATAAAATATGACAAAAATTAGTAGATGATGTGTAACAATAGGTGTTTTTGATGGTGGGGAGAACTTTGGATCATGATCGTGGTGGGTATCACCATGAACTTGATGATGTGTTTAGTGAAAAAATTGTGCCCTTAAATGGATGGGTTTCAAGGATCGTCATATATAGGTTCCAATAATGTTTAACCAGATATGTATTATTCCTAAATCTCATTGGACCTATTTTGGATAGGTATAACATATGAGTTCTCATTTTATGTTTTCTTTTCAGTTGGAAATCTCCTCTATTGCGTGACTCTCCTCTTCTATGAACGCACCTCTAACGTGAGCTGAACGACACCTTCGCGATGAGTTTTCTTCTATTACTCATGGATTTCCTCTTTTTATCATGTTATTATTGTTTGATATTTATGTTTATAATGTGTAATGTATTGGATAAATTCCCCTCTTAAAATTGTGGCTGTTGGTGGTCCTTGTTTGCACACTAAATGAATTGCATGTTGGTTGGTTCCTATTGGACATTTGAATATAAAAATTGTTAATTTATGTATACTTAACTTATGAATGAATGCCTCAGGATGATAAAAATTCTTTGATAACCCATTAATTAACAAACAAAATTAAATAAAGGATTCTTTGTAAAATATGAAATTGTGATTGTTTGGTTGGTATCTTTGTAACATTCGATTTTGTTCTGCCCCTACCATTGCTCTATCTCTGTTGATCTTTAAGCTTGGTTTCTGACTTGTTTGCTGAATCAATGATGCCTTTGTCCTTTGATTGCCTGTTTTAGTTGTGCATGTAAATATTTTAAAACCTGAAAACTAACAGCAAAAAATACACTTCGTAAAATATGGAATTAAAATAATGAAATAAAATTCAAAAATTGAAATCCTAAAAAGCTAAAAGGATACCTCATACCTGGAAAGAACACCAATTTGATAGTCCTATAAGGAATAATTAATTCCCTATGGTACAATGATTTTTTTATAAAACCCAAAAAATGATAATTGATTAATTAAAACATAATATTAGGCATGTTTAAGATCAAACACATAAAGACGATGAATATGAATAAAGAATGGATGAATGTCAATCGGTTGACAAAAGAGTATGAAGATGGCATGAAAGTGTTTATCGTGTTTACCGAAGATCTTGCATGTGACCCTTCTCAAATCCTTTGTCTGTGTTTATGTTGTTGTTATTCAAGAAAAATTAGTCCAGAGGTGTTGGAAGAACACCTGATATGTCACAGAATAGATTGAGGTTATAAATGATGGAATAAATATGGGGAAAAACAAATGTATGTTGTGGCTTGGATAAAACTGTGTTTTATGGATCACCTAATATGATTAAAAGCATGAACAATGATGAAAATCGTATGGAGGATGTGATTAACGATGTGAATGATGATGGAGATCGTATTGAGGAAATGAGAAGGACAGTTGAAGATGAAATTCATGACTGCCCAAAATTGATTGAAAAGATAAAGAGTTGTGAAAAATGCCATTGTATGCTGGTTTCACTAAATATAAAACATTGTCCGCCATACTAAAGATTTATAATTTGAAAGAAGGAAACTAGTGGAGTGACGCTAGTTTTACAGAAATATTTTCTCTCTTGAATGACATGCTCCCAGAAGATAATGTGCTCTCTATCCGAACATATGATGCCAAACAAATGCTTCGATCGATGGGTATGATGTATGAATGAATACACGCCTACCCAAATGACTCTATATTGTTTATTAATGACCAAAAATCACTTAAAGAATGCCCAATGTTTGAGGCTTCTCGATACAAGAATGATGATTCCAGTCCTATGAAAGTTGTACGGAACATTTAAATCCTTAGAATGTTCAGGCACCTCTATGAACGCGAGGAGACAACAAGACAATTGACATGGAAAGAAAATACAAGAATTAAAAAAAGGGAAACTACATCCCCTGGTAGACTCTCCTCAGTGGAAGAGAATTTATCATGTGTATCCTGAATTTGGAAATGTGCCGAGAATCCTTCGTCTAGCATTATCTACAGATGGGGTGAATCCTTTTTGTTTTCAAAGCTTCAGTCATAGTTCATGGTTGGTTGTGTTAGAAAATTATAACTTACCACTGTGGTTATGCATGAAATGAAATTAAATCATGTTATCTATGCTTATATCTGGAGAAATATAACCAGGTAATGATATTAATGTTTATTTGGCTCCAATGATTGAGGATTTGAAAATATTGTGGGATTAAGGTGTTACGTTGTATGATGCTTACAAAAATGAATATTTCACTTTGAAAGCCATGTTCTATAGGATGATAAATGACTTTCCGACTTATGGAAATTTTTCAGGATATTGCATTAAAGGAACAAAAGGGTGTCCCATTTGCGATCAAGGTACACATTCAACTAGGTTGAAACATTCATCGAAAACCATGTTTTTAAGACATCAAATATTTCTACCTCAACAGAATAAGTATTGATCTTGGACGACATCATTCAAAGTATGTTATGAAGAACATATAGCATCATCTCTCCTAACAGGTAATCAATTATTTTAGAAAGTAAAATATTTGGACACTACTTTTAGTAAACCATTTTCAAAAAACCTTACGAAAACTAGTCGTAAAAAGAGATTTATTTTTTTAATTACCATAATAGAATTGTCTGTATGTTAGAGATTTTATTGATGTTATGAATGTTGAAAAAATGTATGTGATAGTGTCATCAACACGTTTTCTAAATGCACCCAGAAAAACAAAGGATGGAATTAAGGCTATATTGGACATGTTTGAGATGATTATACAAGAAGAGTTGTCATCGATGAAGGGTGAAAAATGAACATTTCTTCCCCCTTCTGCTTACACTCTTTCCATGCAGGAGATATATCAGTTTTACAACTTATTTAATGACATAATGGTTCTAGATGGGTATGCCCCAATATTAAGAACATCGTGTCATAGAGAGAATTCAAATTAAAGGGTCTAAAATCACATGACTACCCTGTTTTGATGCAAGATCAAATTACTATAGATTTACGTTGCATTTTTTCCAAGAATGTCCATCATACATTAATGATGGTCTATTTCTTATTCAAAGATATATGTAGCAATGCTATAGACATGGAGAAATTTCCAACTATGGAAAGTGAAATTACCATCATATTATATTAATTGGAAATGTTCTTCCTGCTGACATTTTTCGATATGATGGTTCATTTTATGGTTCATTTGGTGAAAGAGATTCGACTATGTGGTCCTATAAATTATAGATGAATATACCACATTGAATGGTATATGAATATTTTGAAAGTTTATGTCAAAAATAAATGTCGGCCAGAGGGTTGTATTGCGGAGCAATATATTGTTGAGGAAGTTGTTGAATAAAGTACCGAATACCTGTCTGGTGTGGAAAATGTTGGCCCTACCTAACTCTTGTCACACTGGGAGACTTGAGGGTGATTGAATTTCTGGAAGTGAGTTTGTCACAATCAATATTATATATTGGGAGCAGTCTCACCTTTTTGCTTTGCATAATATTTTTGAATTTGACCCGTGTGTTCAATTCCATAAAGAAATTATTAGGCATTTGAATCTGTATAGGGCTGAAAAATGTATATCAGATACACATAATCGACAGTTTGTAGGATGGTTTTGGGACCATATTTTTAAGTAGTTAGGTAAAAATCCAGGCACAATTTCTGAATGACTTTGATGGCTAGACGAAGGAGCTAGTGTATATCTATTATCTTATAATTCTTCTAAATTTAATTGATATATATTCTCTACTAACGAACATGATGAAAATAGTACCCTGAAAAATTGTGGGGCTACACTTGTGGATGAAGCGATGCATTTTTTTGGTGCTAAGGACAGAAATCCAATTCATTTGAATTTTTCATACTTTTGCATCATCAAACAAATATGGGAGTTGGATTATACGAAAACCAAAGTGCCGATTATTCAATGGAAGAGTGTTGATAATGGGAGTGCTGTTAAAATAGATGAATTATGATAAATGAATGTTAAATTTAGTAATGAAGGGGAGAAAGATGAACCATTTATATTGGTATCATAGGCAGTACAAGTAATTTATGTTCCAGACCCTGCAAACCAAAATTGGTCAATTATTCTATCATCGTCCAAAACAACTGAAGGGTTATATGAAAGTTCAATGGAGGATGACCCTTTTATAAGAACTTCACAATAATTCTGCAGCAGTCCCAATGTAGACAACATTTTTTATGTCAATGGAGACCACAATGAAAGGATTTACATAGCCGATAGAGGGGTCGAATATCTTCATCCATTAAAATAAAGAGTACAATAATCAAGTTATTTTTTCATGGTTATATACATTGTGTTACATTATGTTATTATCTGTTCGCTTCTACTTTTATGTAATCAAAATTAAATGTTAAACCACTTCTGTAGATAATGACTAATGCACCTACTGATGCACCCAATCCTAAGGCACAAAAGGTCTCTCAACCCTCAGCAAGTGGTCCCAGTGGAGAGCAACAAATGGTTTCTCGACATGTGGTTGCAAGTCCCAGTGTTGAGGTACAACAGCTTTCAAAACCTATTGATACTGGTCCCAGTGCCATTGCTAGAACACTAGAGGAACATAATGATGATACTTATGAGGAAATGGTAGGAAATTAACCCCTAACAGTGAAAAAAAGAGCGTCGTAGTTTGATAGTGTTAGACAAAATCCTTTAGGATAAATCCAAAGGCATCAAATTTGAGGTGGGATGGAATAAGAAAGGCCAACATGTAGACCCCAATAAAGCCATCTTTAGTAGCTACCTCAGAATGTAACTTGGAAACCCGACCTGATTGATATATAGTCATGGCACCAAGTTGTCACTGGGCATAAGACACTAATGTGGGAAGATATTACTGTAACATTATGATATCATTTTTTTAATTTATTTAAACAATATAAAATAAGAAAACATTGAATTACTCTTCATAATCAATTAGAGATTTCATTTATAGTAGATGCCTCACATAAGGAACATGTATTAAGAGTTACATGAAGGATACATAGAAATTTTCAAACACTTTTAATGAAATATCATCTTAAAAATGCAGAAGGGAAAATCAAGTCACACCCACCTCCTCTTTATGCACACTTGATATCCTAAGGATCATGTGATGCATTTAGAAACCATCGTAGGGAGCATATTTTTCAGGTACATTGTGTGTGGTAATATTTTGTTTAACACTTCTTTTATTCATCACTTTGATTGATAGTTTTAATATTATGAAACAGAAAATGAGTGTGGAAAATAAACAATGTGAAACAAAACCAACTTCCCTTACTGTAAAGCAAGGATTGGGTATACTTCACTTGAGAAAAAATTGTTACATATTTTAAATCTACCATAATACTATTATGTGACATAAAACAACACCATAACAAGGTTTCTCTGTTTATATTTAGATCGATGAATCGAAATCTAATGTCATATCCATCCCACGCCATGTTCTATGGAAGGAGGATCATGTAAATAAATAGTGTATAATGATAGATAAAAACACACAAAATGTGCAGGAAACATGTGTAAGTATGACATAATATAAGTTTCATTTGCATTAAATCACTATTAAATAACAACGACTACTTATTATCCTATATTTTCTATCTGACATAGTGACAGGAATCAACAACACCCACACTGGATGTAGACATACTTTTAGTGGCCTTGAAGCAGCCCGGACAGTATGGCCGCGTCAGAGGTGCGAGTTTTGGGGTGACAGCACGAAAATATTTTGAAAAGCAGAAACAAGCGGAGGATCAAAAAGAAAAAATGGATAAGATGTAACGAAATTTAGCTATTTTCAAGAAGAGTTACAATACTAGAGAGAGATTATAACAATATTGATGGGGGAGAGACAACAAGAAGAAACAACTCAACAAAAACCCATGTGTGACGATCCCGCCCCACCCCTCACCAGCTTTGAGGTGAGCCATTCCCCTAAAACGTTTGACTTATCTAAGGTCATAAATGTTTTTATAATTGGTTATGTGAAATGTGATTCACATAGACACTGATACCTTTCCTGTACTAATTTTCTACAAGGTGAAAATGTTTTTGATTTATATCTATCAACTCCCACCTATCGCCTTGTAGCAAGGGCTATGGTATTCAATACGAATAACAAAATGATACACAATAGACAAATTCCAACAGATAATTTTAGAGTTTCAATTAACATAGATAATGAGTTGAGTGCTGAGATACTTATTCCAAATGACAATGATGACATTCATATGGTTGAACAAGTTGTTGGAACATTCATCGCATGACCAGAAATTCCTGTAAGAAAACATATCGATAAAGAGATATCCATATCCAATTTATTTCTCAAGATGGACCATTTAAATTTAATGAAAAATGGTTTACACCGAAGAAAGTTCTTACAGAATGACAAAGAGAAGTGGGTGAAACGAAATATCAGCTCAAAACTATCTCAAGGATCAACCAACTGATTGAAACAATATACTAAGATCACCTTCACCCCACCCATTCCATATCCACAGTTAATATAATTGTTGGATCATGTGGATACAAAGTTGATAGAAGACAATGCTCACACAGTTGATTTTGAAAAAAAAATTTACTGAGGGGAAAAATCAGATTTCATTAGTGCTGAAAATGTAAATGAAATCCTCAAGTATGAATGGCTAGGTTCCTTAGCTGTAAATGTATACATGAGGTATGTTTTCATGATTTGATTTTACAAAATATGATATACTCTGATAATTTGGACTAAATATGTTTCTAATTTTTCACAGGAATATATATTGAAAACAATTGAAGGGATTTTCCCATGAAAAAAATTTGGACTCGTTAGTCCTCACATCACCTCTTCAAAATAGGAAATAGATTTTTATAATGTGGTTACAATAATTTCATCCCTGCTCATATCATTTGAAAAAAAAATACGCTGACAAACTCTTATTAATACTGACGATGTAGGGGTAAAACTCTACAATTTAATCATATCAAATATATTTTGATTTCATTATTTACATATTACTTTTTGTTTTTTTAGGCATTATTAGATACTGATTATAGTCAATTTGGATACTCCAAAGATTTATTTTCTGGATTCAATGCATGGATATGAAACAAACCGACCACGCATGATAGTGTTTGTTAATTTTTAATACATTAGATCCAAAATTTTAAAATAAAACATCTAATTATATAATTTTTATTGTATTTTAATGCGGATTATGTTATGATAGGGAGGTGCATCAATATCATATACTTCAATAAATGAATCTAGGGATAAAGGATAAGAATGCATACAAGATCTACAACTGGAAAAGTATCCTAGTATATATAATAACATTGCACTATCCAAACACATATAAAAAAAATTCTATTTTTTTCAATTTTTCTACAATTTCGAAAACAAACAAATAGAAAGGAATGTTGTTATTATGTTTGTAAATTTATGAAATAGATCTTATTTCATCAAAAAACTAGCATCCTTGAAGAGGTATTTTCGAAAATAATTACGAGATAATTTAAATTATTTATTAATCCTTTTTGTATTTATATTTTTTCAGTACTACCATGACTGTCACAAAAACTCATATTCATAAGATGATATAGATTTTTTTAGAAACCAATGGGCAGCATACCTGATAGAAGATTGTACACAAATAGGATGAAGGTGAATTCCTACTACTTTTGTTATACATATATGATCATTGATATCTCCCTTTTTAACACTTATTGAGCATATATGCACACCATTTATTATGTTTTATATCATTAGTTTATAAATAATGGTTTTAGAAATGATTTTTCTTTCTAGTAAATCACAACTCATTGGATTACAATAGTCGATAGTGTGGAAGTCGACCAATACATAGTCATTCAATCCACTCACGAGCATCTTTAAAGCTTTACGTGAACCAATATCTTGGATTTTCAATTTCCTAATTATTTTTCCTTATATATGGGTGGGGGTGTCTAGGAGGGAGGGGGTGTGTAGGTGTGAGGGTGGGTGTGGGTGTCCATGAGGGAGGGGGGATGTCCAAGTGGTGTCCAGGAGTGGGGGTGTCCAAAAGGGAGGGGGTTTTAGGGGGTTATCCATGAGTGGGGTGTCTAGGAGGGGATGGAGTGGGTGTGTCTAAAAGGTAGGTAGTGTCTAGACAGAGATCCATTCAATAATGATAATATACAATGGGTATATCAGTTCTAGAGTATCCTGAAGTGGGCCCGTACTGAGGTGTGAAATGTTCCATCCAACCAAACCAATTCTATGCCTATGTAAAGGCCCAATAATTATATTCCAGTTCAATTTGAGGCCCACCATATCTTATTTAATGTCATAAATACCCAACATATGGATCATTTACCTTTATCATATTAGATTTCTAAGAAACACAATTTTTTCAACCCCAACGTTGTAGTAGAATACATTTGTTGGAAAACTTATTTATGATATATGAGTTTGATGGAAGGAATAATTTCTGATCTAGATGAGTTGTGAGGACACTTAAGAAAATCAATTTTGACCCACAATCCTGGAATGAGGATGAAATCTATGGAATGTGATGTTTTTTTACCAGAAACTGAATTCTAGAAGATGTATCCCCACTACATATATATATATATATATATATCCCTTCATCCACTTTTCATTGTATTGGCGTCCTTTGGTTGTGTCATAGCATCTATATGTTTCTACTTTTTGTATTTTTAAATTACATTTTTTGATAATGTTATGTGAAATTTCGTTCATATTCGTCCAATATATTTTTTGTTTGGTGTTTTCCTTGATTTGTGGCACTGTATCTTTTCAAAATATTTATGATTTTATAATTCATATTAGTGAATGACGGTGTATGAAAAATATTTATTCCACAATAAAATTGATGATGAAAATATAGTTGTATAAAGAAGGTCATTAATGGGTATACACTAAATAACTACGAGGGAGGGAGTGTCCAGTAGGGAGGGGGTGTCCAGGTGGGACAATGGGTGGGGGGAGTCCAGTAGTGGAGGGTGGGCCAGGAGGGGAGGGGCTATCCAGGGGTGGGAAGGGGGTTGTCCAGGGGAAGGGAGGGGGATGCAAGGGGAGGGAGGGGGTTGTCTAGGTGGTGGGAGGGGGGTTCCCAGTGGAGTGGTGGGAGTGTCCTGGGTTAGGGAGGGGGTTGTCCAGGGGGGCTGTCTTGGGGAGGGGAGGGAGGGGGTTGTCGAGGAAGAAGGTTTTGTCCAGGAGTGGAGGGCATGACTAGGAGGGGAGGGGGATGTCTAGAAGGGGATGTTGTTGTCCAGGGGGTGGGAAGGGGGCTGTCCAGGGAAAGGGAGGTGGGCGACAAGGGGGGGTTGTCCAGGAGGAGGGAGGGGGCTGTAGGAGGAGTGGTGGGAGGGGGGAGGTGCTATACAGGGGTAGGGAGGGGGGAATTGATGTTAACTGGATCATCGAGGTAGATCAAAAAACATGATAAAAGACTGTTTTGAAATGTTAACAAGATCACCATGTTGCCTTTCAATAGACTTTAATATCTTCATTTATTTCATCAAAGACATGAATAAAATCCCAAAATAAAAGACTGCAATTTATTCAAATATAGGATGTAGAAGCCATGCATTCTGTGCCCGATGTTATCCAAAATTTTCACCCAAGTGCTTAAAATAAGAAGTTGTTGCAGTTCACTATCTCAAGACTGATGGCGTGGTTCCATCAATGGGGTTTTTGCCTCCAAACAAGAATGTAAGACCGTACCAATGGATTAAAAAACACTGATTCATAATCATCCATAGTATAAATGGCAGTGCAAACATCTTTCATGGCTATGTTCTCACATGTTTCCACTCATGTGTCCCATCTCCTCAGTTCCCTTCCATCGAACAAAGTTGTTTCCAGTTCATTGGGAAACTTGGTTCCCATTGCATGGGATCGTGATCACATCCTCCATGTTGTTCTCACCTATGTGTTGTACCCTCCATGATCACTGTGGACCGAGTGTTGTCTTCCATAGTTTCTTCGAGTCCAGATGTGTGATTTTCTAGTTTCACTATACTTCCTAACTTCCGCACGTGGTCCCATGGAAAAAAAGTGTAGATGACTCCTCTTGCTTGGTTTCAGTTGCATTTTCCGCCAAAGATTCAGCCATCATCCCAATCGCGTCTCTCCCATTCATCTCCCTATTTCCACCTTCGTTAGAATGTGTCAGTCTCCTCTGTAGCCCACATCAAATGATCATATTCCTTTTCTAGATTTTCACTCTATTTTCTTTCATTGTACAAGGATATCATTGGGTTTTTTCTAGTTCATGTTCACTATAGATTTTCAAAACAATATGCTTTTTTTTCTTTCCAGGGGGGCTGTCTCGGGGAGGGGAGGGAGTGGGGCTGTCTAAGAAGGAGGGGGTGTTCCATAGTGGGTGGGGGGTGTCCAGGAGGGGAGGGGGTGTCAAGGAGGGGAGGGGGTTGTCCAGGGGTGGGAAGGGGGCTGTCCAGGGAAATGGAGGGGGGTTGGAAGGGGAGGGAGGGGGGGATGCATGTGGAGTGGTGGGAGGGGGGGAGGAGTTCTATCCAGGGGTTGGGAGGGGTCTATAGGGGAGGTTGTCCAAGAGGAGGGAGGGGGGCTGCAGGTGGAGTGGTTGGTGGGGGGAGGTTGTCCGGGGGTAGATAGGGGGCTGTCTATGGGGTTTGCCTTAGGGAGGAGAGGGAGGTGGGTTGTTCAGGAAGGAAGGGGTGTCTAGGAGGGGTGGGGGCTATTTCGGAGAGGAGGGGGTGCCCAGGTGGTTGGAAGGGGGATGTCCAGGGAAAGGGAGGGGGCTGAAAGGGGAGGGAGGGGGGTTGTCCAGGTGGGGGGAGGGGGGCTGCTGGTGGAGTGGTGGGAGGGGGGGATATCTAGGAGTAGGGAGGTGCTATCTAGGGGAGATTTCTTGGGGAGTGGATGGAGGGGGTTTGTCTAATCACACCAAAGAATAAGGATATCAAGAGAACAGTGAAGTGATATGATCATGGCCTATCTAGTTGTGTATGTTCTCATTAGGATCTCTCTAAAACTAAGAAATAAATTCCTTTTATGCCTTCAAAGGGACCTTAGATATTGTATGGGGTCCTTGGATAGGAATATGTGGTCAGGGTCCAAGCAGGGTTGTACCAAATTTCTAATACGGACGCACTAGCACTCATTCTCTTTTACCATCCATGGGATAATACACTCTTAGAGGCTCATAATATATGTAACTATTAGGTTTAAAACATATCTAGGATGGTGGTATCACTAGTAAAATGTTAAAATTTATTCTAAAATTGAATATACCCATGAAATTGAATACACCATCATGTATGTGTCATATTGTATAACCCGTGGAGATTCCTCCTTTTTAATTATAAATAAATGAATCCTTTTGGATTCCTAGGTGTTTTTTACATTTATTCCACTTCATTTCTGATACATTTAATCTTAACCAAAAAATATTTATAATTTAATTATTCATGTTGAACCTCTTATAAAATATTAATTAAATCCAAGGAAATATTTACATGTAGTGGTTGTAACAGGTAACAATTGAAATTTTATTAATGTATTCTTTTATATTAATGTTTAATTTATTTCATTATTGTATTAATAACATAATATTTGTTTTCTTATATAGGTGAAATCTTTTTCCTGACTTCAAATGCTTTGTTCGGAAACTAATACCATGGAAGACAATTTTTTAGAGTAGATCATGGATGCAAAAAGGATAAAACATCAATGTTTTTATCTATTTTTGGATAATTTTAATTGTAACCAAATTAAACATTGATTGAAATATATATAGCAGTGTTTTTTTTTGTATTAATTAATACATGTAAATCTATATAGAATTTTCGTTCTTATGTGCTTTGTGTGTAGGTTTTGTTTGTGTTGTGTGTGTAGGTGCTCTCCCAGGTGCGCAGGTGTTGTGCCGGTGCTGGGTTTGCATAGGAAATTTAACCTTTATGAGCACTAATTAAGTGATGATAAATGTCTAATATATTAGCACTCAAAACAGCGCTCATAAAGGTAGTATTTATCAGACCTATTTTTAGCGCTGATATATTATCCATTTATCAGTGCTAAAAAAGTCACTGATAAAGATGGTCCTTTTTCAGTACCAAGAAAGCACTGTTAAAGGGGGACCGTTATCAATGTTTTTTAGCATTGATAAAGGTCCCCCTTTATCAGTTCTATATTGAGCCCTGCTAAAGGGGACCCCCTATCATTGCTGCGATTAACAGTGCATTTTAGCACTATTAAGGATGATTTTAATGCTATTAAAATCCCTATTTATATTAGTGATGTTTGATAAAGGTTATTGTTTGTAGATAATTAAGAAATCATTAAAATTTTCCCTGAATATTATTGAATGTTGAGAAGCATACAACAAATTTCAAATAGGTGAGATATTTTTTTTTTGGAATTTTCATGAGTGGGAAAGTAAAATTGGTTTCTTTCCAGATCTATACACGAAACACCTAAAAAATAGAATAAATGTATCATAAGAGACGTTGTTGAGAATAATGTAGAAATGGAAAAAAAGCTAAAACACTGTTGATTTTGTGTGAAACTGGGTTTCCAACTGTATATTATTGTTTGATAGAAGAAGTGTTACCATATTTATTTTTATTTTAGAATCAATTGAAGTAGTATTTATACTGAGATACCAAATAATTTTTTAGTAAATGAGAATCGAATAGAGAATCCATTCATAGAAACTAGGCCTTGAGTAAGGGAAAATGTTTCTAAAGAGAGTTTGAGACACTATGTTATCATCAATCTGTTATAATACAAGTTAGAAAAGTTATGTAGTTTTAGTGGGTTCCATAGAATAGAGTGTCACTATATGGATAAAGATCACACTAGAAGGACATTACTGGATATAAGAAAATGATTAGAAATTTTTGGACAAACCTTGTTGGATCTGTTTTTACAAATTTTTACCTCTTCATTGTTAGCATATATTTTTATGAAAATCATTTTAAAAATACATGAGTTTCTATTATAAAACATATTGTGATATTGAAGGTGTCTAAGAGGAGTTAGAACATGTTTCATTCAGATATTACTAATAGTGATTTTCAATGGACTGATGAAAGTCTCTATGGGAATGGTGTAAGTTCTCAAATATAGGTCAAACCTTGAAAATATTTTTTACCATATTTCCTTTCATTTATTTTAATTATTTTTTAATATTGATAAAATCTTTATAAGGAAAATAACTATAACAAAAATGAAAAATTTTAAATCCTCTCCATAGATTCAACCCCCCTTTCCTCTTGATTATCACCATCCTAGGAAACATGAAGTGGTATTAAAGGAGATTCCCCTATTACAACTTTATCACAGAAAATTTCAACTCAATGAATTAATAGTATTCCGAGAATTTATGGAAGTAATTATCATGGTAAATGAAATTAATGATACTCCATCTTTTGTCACTTGGACTAGAGGTTATTGATACAACTAAAATAGGGTTTTCAATTGTTGATAAAAGTGATTCTATGAAACTTTGAAACAAAATTAATATTTAGGTTGATGGGAATGGTTAAAATTATATTCTTAATAATTTTTTATAAAATGTTTTCCTAAAGGTAATGGGACTCAAGAAAACTAAAGAAACACACATAAGATAAGAAAGACATTAGAAGAAGATAATGATTTCTTGAAATAGAGGAAGTATGTTGACTAAGAAAATGTTATTATATTAAACTAAAAATAATTCCAAATAATTTGAAAATCTAGAAAAATTGTGAAACTTATTTGAAAATGTTTTGAAAAAGGAGTATTCCTACACCATTTAAGTGGTTGGAGTTGAATAAATTTACAGAGAATATTTTCTCAAATCAAAATTTATTGTATGTATTGAAAAAAATAACTAAAGAAATAGATTACAATGATGAATAAATAAAGTGAAAAAAATAATGAATGAATGGAATTTTTCCTTAAATAATAATATAAATATATCTTGGAGATCATAAACACCGAAATGAAATTTGATGAAGAAGGAAATATTGTGGAATATATAAGAAATAATCGTTATTTCAGAGAATATGATGTTTTTAAAACCCAATCATGATATATTAATATTGATATATCCTTAAATAAGTTGAGGGAATATTTTAAAAATGATTTAGAGGTAAAATTTGAATCTTCTCAAGATTATGGGAAAGGGAATTCGAAGAATCTGGTGATGTATTCACCCATTATGTGTAAACATTTATCTGATTTTACTAACCATGTTTGTGTTAGGATTTTTTTAGTAAATGTTATATCAATATATGATATTATAAATCTATCACTTTAAATAAAATCAAAATAGATTCCATAATAATGATTCCCCATTCCTGGAAGAAACACAAACTGTAATATTTTATGAACCATGATAAAATTTTTATGTGGAATGATAGTAATTCTTTTGAAGACCAAGATTTGAATGTTTTTTATGGTTATATAAAATATATTGGGACATATCATATAATTATTTCCACAAATTGTATCTCCCCCAAAATAGGTATAAATTAACTGAGGGGAAACATTGGAATAAAAGAGAGTACCGTTTCTATTCTTCATGAAGAATGAATGAAAAAATCACAAGATGATTGAAATTTTCCAATAAAAAATTTGTTTGGTTTTCAGGAGGATGTTTGTTTAAGATGTGACCAACAATTTCACTTTTCTAAATACGATTTTATTACAAATCTAGGGAATGTTTCTTATAATTGGAATGAATAGTATGATGTAAAGAAAAAATAGGAGGAAATGGCCTTCACTGTTGAAGAAACACAAAAATATTTTAAAATAAACAAACCTTAGATTATGGAAAATGGTTGTTCATAATATAATATACAAGATATAAATATATTAAAAATGTTGAAAATTTTGAAGGAGTACCTGTGACATTTGATAAGGATGGTTTGTTAATAATTATAACAATAGAAACTACTAATTTTAAGGGTCAAGAAACAAAAATTTGTGGAATTTTTCTATGATGATTGGATTAATAACTAATTTATTAGTGTTATCAAAATTTATGTTGATTTTAAAGAAGATATATTTAGTATATATTATTATATCATTAAAAGCTTCAAATATTGGATAATTATTGCCAAAGTATAATGAACTAGTGTAAATGTTTTTCAGTTTGGAGAAATCTGTAACTTATATAACTTGATTAGCAAGGATAAAAATAAGTTGGGGCATTGAATACATTGTAATATTTTCACGAAAAGTATTATTAGAAATTATATGGATGATTATTTAAGAAAATTACCTCAAATGAATAATAAAAATGATTTTATTTATATAACATTTTAAAAAGATAAGACGGTTAGTAAATGGATAAAGAATGTTGAAATTCAATATTCCAGACCTCTTGAGCTGATACAATATAATATTTGTCGTCCAATAATACTAAAATAAATAAAAGTTTAATATTAACATTATTAATTTTATTTGTGACTTCACTTCGATTACTATCATAATGTTTATGAAGCATAAATTAGAGGATATAGAAATGTCCATATTTTTCAAAAGGGAAGTTGAAATATAGATGGGTTTTTATATACTAAATATAAAAACTAAAAAGGTAAAGGATTATATATGAAATGATTTCAAATACAACATGAATAATAATCTAATTAAACTTCAATAAATTACTCCATACACACATCCACAAAATGGGGTGTTATAAAGGAAAACAGAAGATTATTTGAAATATGAAGAAGTATGCTATCTAAGTATAAAATTTCTTTTTTTCCTAGAGATAAGGTATTAGTACTAATATACTAATAAGAAATGTTAATTATAGCTAGAATCCAAGATTAATTCTTTTGAATTTCTTTATGATAATAAAAAATTAATGAAATATTTTCAAGACATTTGCGAGTCCTTTCTTAATAATGATCAAAAATTCGGATCCTGGAATGTTTGATAAAATATATAAGGATGGAGTTTTCATGTGATATTAATCAAATGATAGAAAAATATACTAATGTAGGTTTATTCTTATGATGTTGGTGTTATTAATGATGAAACTACTTTATCATTAGTTTTTGAAAAATATGTGGAATATATATTGAATAATTCTGAAGAGAATAAAAAAAGTGTAGATATCTGGTAGAAAAATAGCTACATGAAGATTTAAGTGAATCATGTGATGAAAAATGTGAGGCAACTATAAAATTTATATACCCTATAGAAGAAGATTAAATGTGAAAAAATCATCATTAATTATAAATATCTAGTTTAGACTAGAGGAAACTTGAAATTTAAAAATAAAATGTCTCCTATCTCGGAGGTTGAACCATAAAATTTTTTAGAGGCAGTTGAATATAAAGTATGGGTACGATATATTACTGTCGAGTTATATTAGATTGATGAAAATGACACCTGAAAACATATTCCTTGACTAGTTGGAGATAATTTTATTTGTAAAAGTGTGTTTATGGAGACAATCATAGTGAACACAGAAAATATTTGAGAATAAAAGCTTAATTTTTTTGAAAAGGTTACTCACAGGTGGAAGGTTTTTGTTTTTAAGCAATAGTTTTCCTCCTTGTGAGATTGGAAGCTATAAGAATATTATTAGAAGTTGCAGCAAATCATTTTTAGAAAATTTATCAGATGGATTTCAGTTCATCTTTCTACATTGGAGAAATTGAAGAAGAAGTTTACATTGACAAACCAAGTTGGTTCATAATTGATAAATATGGAAAAAAGGTAATTAAATTGAAGGAATATTTTTATTGGTTGAATGAATCTGCATAATATTTGTACTCAAATCATGAATATTGACTAATGAAATTGGAATTTTGAAAAGTAAATGTTGAAAAAAACATATTTGTAATGGGGATGAAGTCAAGAACCTCAATTTTTATGTTTTATATTGGTGAAATAATTTTTATAGTGTATAAATATAATGCCTCTAAATAGTTTTTGTAGAGGAAAGGAAGAAAAAAATAGAAATGTTAATGATTAGAAAATTGAACAACTTTTTATCCAAGGATATTCTACAAAAGATTAATATGGTATATTCAAAATACTTTTTTTACTTCTATTTCTAATGGAATTAATATGACTAAATATGATTCTAGGAAATTTTTAAATCTGAAAGATTTTTTAATGTTTCTAGGAATATTTCTCTATCTTACAGATTCAAGGCTAGACATTATACACATTTTTACATTAATTTAATGATATCATAGTGATAAAAGGGAATCATACTTGGTGGAAGGATAAATAATTATCAAATATGTTAATGTAAATTCTTATTATGGATTTTACATAGAAGATGTTTTGAAATGGAAATTATTGGATACACTAATACTTATTGTGTTGGAAAAAGAGATAATAGAAAATAATTTTTAGTAGGAAATATTTTCATGGGATAATATTGTGTGAGTATACATAGTAATAAATAATGTTCATTTACATGATGTACAACAGATGTAGAATATGTTTCCCCCACACATGCTTGTATAAAAATGATATGGATTAATTTTAATCTGGATTATTTAATGGTGATAGTTTCTAAACCATTGGAGATTCATTGTGATGGAAAAAATGTTATTGATCTTTATAAAAAACCTATAAAACATTCAATATACAATTAAATTGATATTAATTATAATTTCAAAAAACAAATATTAATTTACAAATATTTTGGTCTTGAATATATTTTAACAAATTATCAAATTTCTTTTCTAATAAAGGTAAGACAAGAGAGAGATTTTTTGAATTGGGGGTATAAATTCATGTTCATCATCCACCAAGGACTACGTTAAAAGTATCACATAGTGATTTGGATTATTTTGAGAAAGGAGTTGATTAATACAAAATTGTTAGTAAAGGACCCCAAAACACATTGAGAGGGGAGGGGAGAATCAGGGTTTGAACTATTTATTTTTAATGTTGTGGATCTTGTTACCACATTGGTAGAAACATGATAAATCTGTTAAAAAAATGAAAGAATGGATATGACACAACACTTTTACTTGCTTCACCACTAAGGGATACATCCAAGGAGAATACACCAATATGTTGATGGTCGTACCTAATTCCACTAAACATTACTAGTTTTGAATTACAACGTTCAAGTATAGTATATCTTTCCCATGCACACTAACTTTACAATGGTTCAAGGATACCTCATTGCTTCCCTGTAGTGATGGCTGTTTACTCCACTTGGCTCACTGCCTTGGGTGAAGTCCCACTCAATTTATAGGCATGAAGGTCACTTATATAGATTTTCATTGATGTCTTTATACTTGTTCAACATGAGACACTACTGACATCAATTTTTTAGATTGATGCACATGAAATCACTGATCACACACACCTGATATTCAAAAGCATGTCAGAAGCATAACACCAAACAAGCATGCAATACACCAACTTTTACGCAAGATTTGGGAATTGTTGTGAAAGTTGATTTTTGCGCAACACCCACTTTCCGAACAACCCTTATCTTTCACGTAACTGCATGAAAGGTTTCACTTGGTCCTTTTAGACTAAAAGAACACCTTGCACGCAAGATTTCCCCTCTTCTAATCGTTTATGTGAAAAACATTCATGTGAATGATTAACTGTATTTTCATTGGAAAAATTATTAAGTCTTCCTTGGGGTTAGCTGCATATTTATAGGCCCTTTATGACCCTGCACACAAGATCTTGACGTGTTTTCATCGGTGCGCGTATGTTTCGTGCTGAACACACAAAACCCCTTTTGACATCGCATTGGGTGCACAAATACTTTTGGGAAAAGAACATCCTTGGTTCCAATATTTAGTAGTTTTAACACGATTATTATTAGAATATAATGATTTGGTTAACATAAGTGGGGGGGAGGAGAAAATATTCCTACCGAAGAAATAGATAAAATAAAATTGAAGGGAATTTTATTATAACATGAAGAATGTTTTCTTGTCACGAAGGGATATAATTCTTTATAAAAAGTTACATTATCCAGTATTGTGGTGTTAGGAAATTTTCTTTCAGAAAGGATTTTATATAGTCAAATGTGAGGACAATTTGGAAAATCTTGAGAAAATTTGTTTAAAAAACAATTTTTAAAAATCTTGAGATGTTAAATGTTTTTAAGAAATGTTTCCCAAAAAATGTGTATATTGAAGATCCTTTTTCATTATTACTTTCTAATATTTGTTTCTAACAATATACTTGTTTTGTGGATGTTTTTGTTAATATATGTGAAAGATTTGATGAATGTTAAGAATTTGTTATTTTGTGGTTTTTGTAGCAGGTTAGAAATATTACTTAACTTAGTTGTGAAATTTATTAACAATGTCAATAAATCAGAAGCTATTTATATTTTTTTAACATAATGAAAATATCATGATACAATATTTTGATACAATAGGAGAGAATAAAAATGTTTACTAGACATATATTTTTAGAAAATGGGTGATCAGATGAACTTTTTTCTAAACCAGAGAGGTTACACCTTGTTACTGGTCATAGACTTATGGAACAATTTTAAACTAAAAAAGAAAATTTTACAATAAGGAATGTGAGAAGTTATAGATATAGTGGTATGAGGTCCATAGGGAAGAGATGAAAAACATTATTAGTAGACACTGGATACTAAAAAAAGGATAATGATTAATTGTACTGTAATGGAATTCATAAAATATTTAGGATGTGTCGCCTATCAGACATATATAACCATAAAATTGTTTTGGATAAATAATTACAAGAAAACAAAATGTATTATTTGTTATATATTTTTACAAAAAGACTAAGAATGTTAATCTATGATAAATGATGAGATGTACCAAAATAGGAATTAATAATTCATGTTTTTATCTATGTGAACACAAAGGAAGAATTCAAATATCATGTTGATATAAATGGTAAGAGGAAATCCAAGAAGAGAACTTGTAAAAAGGTTTCAAATAAAAACCATTCTCTTTATTTTAATACAATAAACCATCAATTTATTCAACATAGAATATTGATAGATCTAGTGTCTTTGGGGCTTAAAAACATTACATTAGAGATTAAAAAAACAAATAAACATCTTTATTGAAATCATCTATTACAAGATCACACACATTCCTTCATATTTAGCAATGAATGGGATAACCTAAGAACATCCATAAGAAAATGGTGGGTTATAAAGCCTGGTAAGGGAGTAAATATGAAATATAATGAAAAATATGGGACATTTTAGGAAATATTCATATCAATGGAGCATAATAGAAACATTAGCATAAAGTCATGCTGATGCATGATTATCATAACACGGAAATTCAGCAACAACAATTAACATGGCATTACCATGATCCAAGGCTCATTGCACATGGAGCATGAGTAAAAAATCATTGAAATTTAATTAGCATGATTAAACCCTAATTAAACATTATTCTTCATTATACCAATCTTTATCCAATGCATTGGAGCGCTATCAGGGCCCACCCTTCTTAAACATTTCATTTCATGTGTAAGTGTGAAACATGGATAATACAACCTAGACTCATTAAAAATCATGATTTACTCGATGATAAAGAAATGTGAAATTAGAAAATGAAACTATATAATAAATATGTAAATTTGTATAAAGGTTAATACCCTTGATAGAGAAATGTACATGGTGTTCACTACTTAATGACTTTGTCTTGGACAATCATTGTGCAATTTCTCCATCATAACGGCGTGACATAAGAATTAATAAAAATGTCTGATGAGAGACAAAGGAGGGTCTCATCATATTTACATGAAATTGATAGAAAGGGGTCATATAGATATATTCACCAACATATATAATGGAATTCAAATACATAATACAAAATAATTGCTTGAATGTAAATGAGGAGAGTGAAATTCCTTACGGAATTTCAGCATGTTAACGGGTGTAAATGGGAGGTATTAATGGGAGAGAAAGGGGCCTATCATCATTCAAATAGAAAGAGTTTAGTTTGGTGGAGGTGAGAAATCATACCCCAACATTTGTAAATGAAAATAAAAGGGAATAATAATATACAGAAACATGGATATAAATAAGGAATAAAGAAATCCCTTACATAGAAGTGTGATTCCAAAGGCTTGGGAGAGGCTTGGTGGAAGCTTATAGGGAGCTTGAGGCACCTTAATACAATTCTAGAGAAGGATGGAAGATGATGTTCCAGATTAAATGTCTTTTTGTGAAGAGGAAGTCAAATCTTGGGTGGGTTTATATAGGAAAAGAGATGGAAATCATTATTATTTAGGTTTTGGACACCACACATTAAACTAATAAAAATCACAAACCAAACAATGGTTTTTTCCAATGGGGGTTTTAAAAGGGGAGTGGAAAACATTATTTTATAAGGGAAATGGTGTAACTTTTTAAAATATTAGGCTTGTTTATGTGGATGTGAGTCACACTCTCAAGGAAGTCATTTTAAAAAGATAAAATGTTTTATAAGTTTGGGAGGGTCCACTAAGGCTTTATAAAAGAAATAAATAAAACATAAATTCACATTATTTTAATCGTAAAACAAATATTGGCCAAAAATATCAATTATAGTATTTTATTACATCACTATTGGGCCATTATGATGTCATAAAACACATTATGTATTTAAACAGTATTTAATTTTTACCCAAAAATTCGACTATCTCAAAATAGTATGAAAAATTATCCTTTGGATAATTTCGACATCCTAATTCCAAAAATAATATTCATTTTATATAAATAATTTTCTAAATATAATATTTTTACTTTTAAAATAAAAACCGACATTTATGAAAAATTCAGGGGGTTTGAAAAAGTTGCATTCCAACATTAATAAAAATAACAATTGTATTCCTAAATACTATTCAATTATTTATATTTAATAAAAAAGAAATTAAATAATAATATTAATATATTTTTTAATTAAAAAAATCCATCAATTGATTAAAATATATTTCTTAATTGAATATTAACTAAAAAATGATATTTTTTCTTTATAAAACTATTTACAAAGTAACAATAATAAAATGAAAGTATATTAGTAATAAAAAAATAATGTACATAATAATAGTTCTAGGGTATTTTTACATAACCCCTTATAACATCAACATATGACATAAGGGTAAGGTGTGCGATAGTGACAGACTATAGGTTAGGCACAGATAACATCGCTCAGGTGGTAATCTCTATCAACGTTCCCGTCTCCCATAGTTGGTTCCTTTCGAGCTTAACGCATTGAAGCTCACATTAGGATTGGTCAAGAGTGTATCCCAATGAATCGACCTCCTTTATGAGATCTGAAAAATGGACTTTTTATAGAGAAATTCTACTAGATGAGGCCATCTATTGCTTTTTATGAGTAAATTGGATTTGTAAAATCCATATATTTATACTAATCATGTGATCACTGTTCAATGGCTATATTAGCATCCGTCAAAATTATTAACGGTATTTTAAATTAAAAAAACAAATTACCAAGGAATTTCATAAGTTATATAACCATTTTACATAAAATGAAATTTAATTAGATCAATATTAACTTTCATTGATTAGAGTTTGGGTTATTAAAATATCCCCCCTTAAGAAATTTCTCCCTCAATATTTCTTTCTCCCACACTAAAACAGATGTGGGTAACTCTACTTCATCACTTCCTCTGATTCGCATGTTTCTTCTTCAAACATGTGGTTTCTCCACCACACTTTCATGGGTGTTATTATATTATTTCATCTAACTTTTTCCCTATGATCTAAGATCTTCACCATATTATCTTCATAGGAGAGGTAATTATCCAATGTTACCACCTAAGGATTGTGTACAGGTGATGGGTTAGGTATGTACTTCTTCTAGAGTGGTACATGGAATACATCATGTACTTGAGATAGGTTCGGTGAGTGTGCTAGTTGATATGCCACTACTCTAATGCGATCGGCGATCTCAAAATGGCCAATGTACCTTCGACTAAGATTTACCTTCTTCCCAAATCTCATAACTATCTTCCATGATGATAAGCGGAGGAATACCATGTCTCCAGCAACAAACTCTAGGCCTTGTCAACAATTATCATCATATCTCTTTTTTTATTATGAGAATCTTTAATACGATGTTGGATGGTCTGGAACTTCTCAACAATTTATTCATCCATAAAAAGAACTAGGTGTTTTATCTCCCCAAATTCATCCCAACATGGCAGTGTTCTGCACCTCTCCCCATAAAGGGATTTATAAAGAGAAATTTGGATGCTTGAGTGGAAACTCTTGTTGAAAGAGAACTCAACTAGAATAAGATATTGATCCTATCCTCCTTTTAATTCCATTGATAATTCTCTCAAAATGTCCTCATGTGCTTGGATAGTCTGCTCAGATTGTCCATTAGTTTTAATAGGATAAGTCGTATTGAATTTCAGCTCAATATTGAGAGCATGTTGAAAAATATTCCAAAACACAGAGGGGATTCATAGATCTCTATCATATATAATAGATAGTGGTACTCCAGGTAGCTTCACCACATCTCTGCAGTATATCCATTCGAGTTGATCCAATGAGAAATCCTCCCAAATTGCAATGAAGTCTGCAGTCTTTGTAAGATGATAAAAAAACCTATATATTATTGTTTCCTTTGAATGTATTCAGAATTCTAGTGACAGTTTACATGGATATGTTCTCCCATTTCTATTCTGGTATAAGTAATGGTTGCATCATTCCCTTATACTTTTTCCACTCAAACTCCACTTGTTGACATACCAGGAAGATTGATGTACACTCTGTGATCTCCTTCATCATGTTATCCCTCATATAATTCTCTCAGAGATCTCAATACATTTCTGTGATTCCCAGGTTAATGGATAAATTTTAACAATGGGCATCATCAAAAAGTTATTTTTTTTACTTTGGATTTGATGGAACACATAGTCTGGACCAAAATCTCACAATTCTTTATGAATTAACATTGAACTCTAAGGATTTACATTTGTTGATAGTTTACTCTTTCTTCTAAATTCCCACATCATAATTTTTAGAATCCATTAACCATTATGAAAGAGACGGATAAGAAATCATTTGTGAAACGATTGATGATGTTCCCTTCTTTATGATTCCCATGTCCATCTTCATCAAATCTAAGAAGATTGGATCCTTTTTAATTCTCATAAATGATAAAATCGTTGGGTTATTTCTACTTAGAGTGTTAGCCACCTTGTTTTATTTCCCAGTGTAGGAATGGATTGAGAAATCATAGTATTTGATTAGTTATAACCATGTTTATTGGCTCATGTTTAACTCTTTCTATGTGAATATATACTTAACGCTTTTGTTGTACCTATATATTTCACACTTCTCCCCAAAGAGGTAATGCCGCCAAAATTTTAAAGAGAAAATTCCTAAATCCAACTATAGATCATGTGTTGGATAGTTTTCTTCATGAAATATCAATTTCCTTGTAGCATAAGAAATGAAATTGTCATTTTGCATCAAAAAACAACTCGATACCTTCTTCGAAGAATCACTAAATACATCAAAAAGTTCTCTACATGATGGTAGTGTGAGAATGGGAACAATGATAAGCCTCATTTTCAACTCATTGAATCTCTCTTGGAATTCATCACTCTATGAAAACTTCAGTCCCTTCCGAGTTATCTTGGTAAGAGGGTTTTAAAATCGTGAGAAATTTCTCCCAAATCAGTGATAATATCCAGCTAACCTCAGGAAGCTTCAGATATCCATTACTGAAATTAGCCTCATCCCTTACTAAATTGTAGATGTCTTGAAGGTATCCACAAATATCCCATTACTTGTGATGATATGACCCAATAATGAGACTTCCTTTAACTAGAACTCATGCATGCTACACTTTTCATAGAGATTCTCTTTTTGTAAGTTCTCTAGTATAGTGCTTATATGCTCTTTATTATCCTCCTTAGCTTTGGAGTATATTAAAATATCATCTATAAAGACTACCAAAAATCTTTTGAGGTAATATCTAAAGAGTATATTCCTCAATTCCATGATTTTTAATAGAGAATTAGTGAGTCCGAAAGGTATTACTATGAATTCATAGTTACCATATCTTGTACGAAAATAAGTCTTGGGGATATCCTCCTTCAACCTTATTGGGTAATATCCCTAACATAAATACACTAGGGAGAATTATTGTGACCCACATTGTTGTTCAAACAAGTTTTCAATTCTTGGAAGAGGATACTGGTTCTTTGTCCTGATTTTGTTGAGCTCACGATAATAAATGAAAAGGAAAATTGGCCCATTCTTCTTCTTGATGAAGAGGATTGTTTCACCCTATACTGAAGCACTTGGGAGTATAAACTATTTATCCATATTATCAGGTAGTTGATTTTTAATATCCTCAAGCTCCACAAAATCCATTATATATAGAGTCTTGGATATTGGAAATTCCCCAAGAATAAGATCAATTTAGAATTCAACAACACTTTTTGGAGGAAGACCATTAAATTCCTCGAGAAACACTTCATTGAATTCCCTAACAAAAGAAATTTCTTCAATGAATATTTCTTCCTTGAACTCAATAATATGATCCAGATACACATACTAATAGAACAGTAATATCCATGCTTGTGATGATGGTTCTTAGGAAGATTCATCGTCCTCATTTCACATGAACTAAATCGGGGGTCGATTCTCCATATAGAGAGTGATTTCCATCTCATAGGAATTTATGTTGGCTATATATAGGGAAATCTAATCCATACCAAGAATGGAATCGAATTCTACTAGAGGTAGTATGAAGAGGATGTCCAGTAAATTCAATCCACAGATTATGAGATGGGGGAGTTATATTCCTGGGATGCAATGATTTCCTTATTTTCTGTACACACTAACATCATTACATCCATGATTTGTGGTGGTTTTTGGATTATTCTACAAAAAATTAGGTATTTAAAAGAATGTTTAGAATCAGAATCAAAAATCACATTCACAATTATTTAATGAATAACTTGCATACCTTTCACCCTATCGTTTTCGGGGTTCAATTCAGTAGTAGTGATGGAAAAAGATCACCCTTGCTACCTTGGAGGTTGTCGGTTGCCTCCGAAAACCCTTTGCTTAGGGTACTAGTTTGCAAAGTGACCGGGTTCTTTGTAGTTGAACCAATGAACAATGTATTGAGGTTTAAAAGGAGCATTGCTCTCCTCTGTCAGATCTGAAGGTTTTTCTTATTGGTAGTTAATGGCCTGGTGCCCTTCTCTTCCACACCTAAAACATTTCATCACCCCCTTCAGGCAATTTCAGGGGTTCCTCTTTCTACACCATTGGAAAGTGGGGTGGTATATTTTCTTAGCACAGATGGATTTATCCATCAGAAAACCAGAATTAAATTACACCTTATTCTTTTAATCCCCATGATACCCCTAAGATTCACAGATCTCCAATTCAACTTTGAGGGCACATTAGACAATTTCCTCATAGCTATCAAAGTCTCAGATTTCTAGGGCTTTCCGTAGGCTAGGTTTTAGCCCACTAAATAAGTAGTAAACCATGAATTCAAGGGTAATGACAAAGAAAAAGACATATTGTTCAAGCCTTGTGATGTTTAACTCGTATGATCTAATGGATTCATTGTATTTTTTCTTGAGGGAAAAGAAGTCCCTTTCCATCTTAAGTCGGGGGGTGCGCAGCGAATATTTATCAATTTTTTTTACTAAAATCCTTCCATTCCAATGGCACAATATCTTTCTCTGGTTTCGTATTTTTGATAAAATTAAACCATTGATCAGCTTCACCATTCATATGATAATAATCCAGAAGTACCTTCTCTTGTTTGAAAAATTTACGGATGGAGACAATTTTTCAATGGAGTTGATCCATTTTTCGGCAATTGAGGGATCATATGATCCATTAATAGAAGAGATAATTTGTTTCATTGAAGCTCCTGATTAAAATTTTTTCCTTGATGAGGGGTTGGGGGGGTTGAATGTTCCACTTAACCCATGTTTCTATTCAAAACAAGATTTAACTGAGAGAGTATCATGAAACATTTCGTGATTCCCGCTCCCATCGGATTGGGAATATCATTAGAACGATCACCACATTGATCTTAACATTAGTTGTTAGCCAAAGTCCTCATATAAATGGCCATTGGATGGAATAAATAGAATGTTAGGGGTAACATATAAAGGGTATTTCAAAGACAAAAAACAGATGACTTATAAATTACTTTTATTCCCTTAACTTATGAATTTAAAGGCTTCAATCTAGGTTATCCATGATCTACTTACCAAAATATATTCATAGGGGTTGTTTTTTCCCTTAATAATGATTTATACTATTCTTATGAATTTACCAAAGCATATCACCCCAGGAGTGTTGAAACCAAGAGTGAATCAAGGCCCGTTTTCATCCACCGGTTCCCGTTCGAGTCTAGATCAAAGCGGAGTTTTCAGGTTATACCCCTAGGTACATTTGTTCCAGAGCTGGCTCTACCTACTCTTATACCTATATGGTGGTACATTCTTGATGAAACAATTCCTCAATACTCAAAAAAAAATTAGGGATGTTTTTATTATATAAATTCTTATCCGTATGGCTTTTACTATGGTTTTCTAATCCCAATCCCCAAATTAACTAAACCAATCCTCTGATACTAGCTATAACAACCCTGCTCTTTATTTCATACATGAATGTTTTTTATTAAACAAATGATCCACTTAATAAAAAATATAATATAGAGACATATAGTTTCTTTGGGGCTTAATAACATTACATAAAATCTTAAAACATTAAATACAAAACATTATGGAAAACTTATATTACATGGCCATAAACATTCCTTCGTACATAGCATTGCATGGGATAACCTGAGGACATAAATTAGAAAAGGATGAGTTATAAATACCAGTAAGGGATTAAAAAAGGAATAACATGAAGAATACAATACATGTTATGTAATAGTAATATCAATGGGGCATAAGATAAACATGAACATAAAGGCATGATAAAACATGATTATCATAACATAGAAATCTGGAAACGACACTTAACATGTTATTAGTATGAGCCAATGATCACTACACATGGAGCATGAGTAAACCCTCATTAAAAATTAATTCGATTGAGTAAACCCTCATAGAACATAACATATCATGATACTAATCTTAACCCAATGCATTGGAATTCTATTAGTGCACACTCTTCTTAAACATTTCATTTCATGCGTAAGTGTGCCACATGGATCATACAACATGGACTCATTAAACATTATAATTTATTACATGATAAAGAAATATGGAATTAATACGTGAAACTCTATAATAAATATGTAAAGATTTATAATGATTAATACTCTTAATAAGGAAATTTTCATGGAATTCACTACACAATGTCTATGGCTTGGAAAATCGCGGTGCAATTTCGACAACATAACGACGTGACATAAGAATTCATAAAAATGGTTGATGATAGAAAAAGGGGTGTCTCATAATATCTACATGAAATAGAACGTAAGGGGGTCATATACATACATGTCCCAACATATTTAATGGAATTTAGATTCATAATACATAATAATTTCTAGAATATAAATGAGGAGACAAAGTTCCTTACGGAATCTCATCATGGTAATATGTGTATATGGGAGGCATTAATGAGAGATAAAGGGGTATATAATAATTAAAACATAAATTGGGAAGTATGGTGGAGGTGAGAAATCATAACCCAACATTTTTAATTGAAAATAAACGGGCATAAAAATAGATGGAAACTTTGGCATAAATAAGGAGGAAAGAAATCCCTTACTTGGAAGTGTGATCCCAAAGGCTTGGGAGAGGCTTTATAGAGGCTTCTTGGGTTCTTGGGGAACCTTTTGAGAATTATAGATAGAGTATTGAAGTATTTGGTTGAGCTAAAAAGGATTTTAGTAAAGAGGAAGTGGGATCTTGGGTGGGTTTATGTAGGAAAAGGGAGGGAATTATTTATTATTTAGGTTTTGGACACCACATTTTAAACTAATCAAAACCACAGAGAAACCCTTGGGTTTTCCCATGGTTTTCACCAAAGGGGATTATAAAAAATTAGTTTATATGACCAATGTCCTAACTTATTAAATTATTAGGTTGGCTTATGTATAGGTGAGTCACACTCTCAAGGAAATCATTTTAAAAATATAAAATGCTTTATAAGTCATGGAAGGTCCAATAAGGCTTTATAAAATAAATCTAACAAAACTAAGATAAAATTATTTTAAAGTTAAAACATATATTTTCAGAAATTACAATTTATAGTATTTGATTACATCCCTATCGAGTCATTATGATGTCATAAAACACATTATATAATTAAACATTATTTAATTTTTACCCAAAACTTCGACTGTATCAGCATATTTTTAAAAATTCACCATTGGATAATTTTGACTTATTGATTCAAAAAATAATTTTAATTTTATCTAAATAAATTTTAAATATGTGAATTTTTTACTTTTAAAATAAAAACCAACATTTATGAAAAATTCATGGGGTTTGACAAAAACGACATCCAAACCGTAATAAGAATTAAAAATGTATTCATAAAAATTATATGATCATTTATATTTAATAAAAAATAATTTAGTAAAAATATTAAAATATTATTTAAACCAAAAATATATTCATTCATCAAAATAGATATCTTAATAAAATATTGACTAAAAATAATATCTAAAAAACCTATTTACAAAGTAACAATAAAAAATGAATATATATTATTTATACAAAAATATTGTACTTAATCATAGTGACAGGATCTTGTAACATAACCCATTTTAACACTCTCATATGCCTGATGGGTAAGGTGTACTATGGTGACAAAATCTTAGGGAGGTTTGGATAACATTGCTCGCGTAGTAATTTCAATTTTCTCCAACTTCTCCCATAGGAGGTTCCATTTGAGCTCAACGCATTGAAGCTCATGTTGCGATTGGTAAGGAGAGAATAACAATGAAGCAACCACCTTTTCGAGCTCTGACCAATGGGATTCGTGTGGATAAATTCGACTGGATGAGGCCATCTATTCTTTTGACTCAGTAAAAAATATTTTTTAAAGCCCTATATTTATACTTATCATGTAATCACTATTCAATGACTATATTTGGAATGGTCACGATTCATAATGATATTTTAAAATCCAAAAACATGAAACCATGGAAGTTCATATGCTATATAACCATTTTGCATAATAATACATTTAATTATATAAATAATAATTTTCATTGATAAAAGTTTGAGTTGTTACATTTCACGTAACAACATTCTTATTATGATGGAAAAATATAATGTACCATATTCATAAACTCAAGTAGAATAGAACTAGATATTTGATATAGATTCCATAAAATTAGTTTCTATTTGTTTAGGTGGAAAATTTTGTTTGATTATATATATTGTTTGATGTTGTGATGTTATGAAGTGTGTTGATGAAGGAAGAGAAATAGGTTAAATTTATTTGGTGAATTTCCTTATGATGAATGTTTCATAGAATATTTTTTAATTAGAAGTTTGATATATGGTAAAATGACCATATGAAGTCTTTATAGAGAGTCTGCTGGCCAAAGAAGATCGAGCAGACATAATCGAATGAAATGTTCTTAAAATTTCAATGGAAAAACTTATGATGAAAATTAATTTTTCAAGATCACATAAATATTTGTAAATACCAGTTTAAATTTTTTTATTGTGATATTTATCAATTGGTCTGAAATCATGATTAGAATAGTAAAAAAATTTGAATTTCAATAATGATTAATATACAATTAGTTTTAATAAGGATGTAATCACTAGAGAGATTAGGAAACTTCATGAATGAAAAATAATGTTAAAAAATATTTAATAATCATCTCATTGATATCATTTAAATGAGATATTTAGTTTTTTAATTTCATTGAGTGGATAATTGAAATAGTTTTCCATTATTTCCTTTTATGGAACACCTAAAAAAGGGGAAAAAATAAAGTGTGAGAAGATGTTAAGAACCCTGTTCAAAAGAAGCAAAAGATTAAATGATGAATATTATTTTTTCTAAGTGAGTTAATAGAAAAATATTACTTTTTGGATGAATAAGAGTAACTAGATAGTGTTTATTATCTGAATCCTAAGACATGGAATTTATACTGAGATATGAGTTTGATAATTTTTGATCTAGAATCTGATAGACAATTTGTTCTTAGATTTCAAGAATAGTTTAACAGATAGAGTTTTCAAACATAGTTTTAGTCATATATATTTTGTTATTGGAACATAACACAAGATAAAGAATTATAAAAATTTAATTGAGGTTCACACGTTTATTGAGATGGAGTAAGAGTGAACCATATAGAAAACATCAATCAAATGAAATCCAATGGATATTTCTAGAAAAAACATTATGAGAAATGGTTTAATGATGTGTAAAATATTTTATGTTGGATCAGTTTTTTTCAGGTAATCATTTTAAATTGAAATTATTCGGTATAATAATTCCTATTGGATGATAGATGGAGTCTAATGGGTGTTTAATCTTTTATATTCACCTCTTACAAATAGTGAATTTTGATAGATTAATGATAGTTACCATGACATGGATATAGGTAATCACACTGAAATAAAAAATTTTAAATCATTCATGCATTGTTTACATAAATGTCATTTCATTCCTTAGATATTATTGTAAATAATTATTAAGTAAAATAATTGAAATAAGTTGTAGGGGTTTAATTTCTATGTAAAAATAAATCTATAGAATTTCACCACTAATAAAACCCCCTCTTCCTTACGGTTATCATGATCCTATGTGATATAAAATATAAAATTCTAAAATAAATTAAATAACTCTTTAAGGACATCTTTAGTCGAACCATAGGTTTTAAAATACTGAAAGTCACACTGAAATTATTATAATATCATAAAAGTGATAATATTTTGAAAAATATGTATTCTCACTATTCACCCAAAAATTCAATTGTTTATGAAATATACAAAAAAGTCACCCTAAAAAAATTTTTACATTCAAAATTAAAAAAAATTAAATTCTTTTCATTTCATATAATTTTTTAAATGAAATTTATTAATGATACTTTCTGCACACAAAAATAAAATTTAATTTTTTTAAGGAAACCCATTTCAAAAGTATAAAATGAATTTTATAAAAATTTATTTATTGTTTATTATAAATAAATCAATACATTTACTTTATATAAAATTGTTATACATATTTATCAAAATGTGTTTATTCCTATTCTACCCTCTTATTTAATGACAATGTTATAAAGGTTGTATTTAAATCACAATATTTTTATAGTATATCATTTCCCACTTAAAGATCAATGTTTTGTGTTAAGAAATATATAATAATTATTATTATTTTAAACTAAAATTTTATAGTGTTACATTTTAGGAATTATAATGGCAATTTTTTTAAAAAAATATTGATGATATTCAATTAATATAGCTAAATAATTATTACCATCATTATTATTATTTAAAACATATTTTACTAACAATTTTGTTTTCTATAATATGAAAACTTATATTAAAATTAGTCAACACTAAATAGAAACTAATAAAATATTAGGGTTTATGTTTTTCCAATTGAAATAAAAGTTTTCATGTAATTTATGAGTTAACTTTCACCATATTTTGGGAGTGAGGGTCTATAGTGTAATTGTTTTTACCAAAGTTGACATGAAATTTATTTCTTTTCTTGACACTATATTCCACGAGTGTGGATCCATGGAATCCAAAAGATAATAATTTTACTTGTTTATGATCTTTTTAAAAGCTAATAATAGATACTATTTATTTATTTATTTATTTGTGTTGTAATATAGATTATTTTGATTTTTTAATTATGAGTAAATCTTCAATTAATTCACATAATTTATGGGGAACCAATTATTATTTCCCTTTTTCTTCCAGCTTAAGATTGTGCTGGCTTCACACTATTATCCTATTCCAAATTATTTTGATAAGAATAACTATAACTTTATAAATTAGTGTATAATGATTTTATAAAACACTGGGTCACCGATTTCTATGAGCTTTAACTGGATTTAACATCTAATATTTTAAATATCATTTTTCAGTTTAATGAGACTATTTATATGTAAGAAAATTGTGGGAATATTTTTTTGGAATAAAAATTTTCACCTTGTTCCAAGGTTTTTGGTTGAACACCATCAATATTTATATATATGACCTCATGATCAAATTATTTTATATTGAGGTTACTTTTTTTCGATCTTCAAAAAATTTATTCTCTATTTGGATTCTTTATTCATCATCAAAATATTATTTTACAACAAGATAAACTTTTGTTAAATGTATTTTCATGCCCATTCACCTTTAAAACTTTGTTATCCAACTAATAATTATTAACATCAATGGAATATCTATGTGTCTCTTCCAGTTCATGGACCTTGTCCTCAAAAACATCCTTAATCAATACTTTATCAGAAAAAATTTGAAATTAATCATCAATAAAGTGAAACTTTTCATTAAAAATTAATAATATTATACCTTAGACTCACCAAATTTAGCTATATATTTAAACTAGAGTAATGCTTTAATAAATTATTTTTCCATTTCATCAACATTCAATTCTAGATATGTATCCTCATTATAGAATTCCGTGAAAAACATACATATATATTTGATATCATTTGAAGGATTATTTAATTTTTTTAAATTCATAGTATAAGTATTCAAATAAATTAGTATATAAATTCTTTCTATTCTATTCACAAATTGAGCATGATTATTTTAGAGTATTATTATAATCATATTTATCAGAACAATTAAATTTTTCGTTAACCTAAAAAATTGGTGTATCCTATTTCTTTTAATTCAATAAAGTTAAAATTATTAAGATATTAACCAATATTTTATTAGTGTTGTTTAAAGATTTACTAAAACTCCCATATTTAAAAAAAATAAACTCATTTTTATGTAACTTCTTTAAAATTTTACTTCAAGTGAAGAAGTTAATGAAACTATGAGAAAATATAAATTTAATTAGAGGAAAACATGATTAAATATGATACAACTTGATGTTCATAGTGGAATATACTGTCACGTTGAATGGATTAGTGGTGATTTTATTATGTCCAATTTTAATAAATTATCAATGTTAAAATTTCACCCATTTTTTTATTATATCCTCTTGTTGATTAACTTACATGTATTTTTTTTATGTATAAAAATCACTAATCACCCTATATAAAGTATTAAATAAATATGAAACAACAACAAAATTATTTTAATATTCTTTGAACCAAAGTAACAATATATTCTTTGATGTGTCTAGGTCCTACAAAGATACAACTTATTACTATTATCATAAGTGATTGCAATGTGGAATGATTAATCCTTAACCCATTTATTACCCATATTTTATGGGGGTGGGGGGTAGAGGAATCTCCCTTGACATATTATTCATTATATTATACAGATTAACAAAAAACTAAATCTCCTAAGAATATTTTATTATCTCTTGATTGATTGGTCTTGGATTTTACTTGTATTCATGAGTATTTAATGGACATTCTCAAAGAACTAATAAAAAAATAACTCCATTAGATTTTGGATCTATCAATATAAAGCAAAAAATCATTTCCCTCAATATTGTTCTTCAATATGAAATGAATAAAAATATTACTGTATACATATCAAACATTGAATCTATCTTCTATTAACTCTTGTTCTAAAACATCCTCTATAATAAGAAATTGAATGTTTTTAAATTATATTTTTTATTTATAAATGTGGGGATTTATAAATAAATCATTGTACCCTAATTTCCCTAATTTTTTAATGATGTTGGATATTATCCCTTTACACTATGGTTCAAAATATATTTTATGGAGCTTCACACTTCCTTCAATACAATATGTTCTGTATCCATAACATATCCCACACCAACTACATTTATAGCTTTTATGATGGCTTCTTCTCTTATTATATATTCCCAAAATTTCAGCCCCATTTTTCTATCAAATCAAATTTATATATTTCCTATTTTTCTCTGATAAATTCATTCTATGAGATATGTATCTTGCAACTTCCTAAAATATTAGCAAAAAAAATAATCAATGAATATAATGATATCTGAGTTTTCTTTTATCAAAGTATTCTCAAAACTCATAGTTAACCATCATTATAGATTCCCAAAATTTGAGATAGAATCACAAAATCAACTTATTATATTTTTTACTATTTTTTTAATGTAGAATCATTATATTGAATGCTAATTCCGATAAATGTTTTTAAAAATCCATTAGAAAATTTAAATTATTTAACTTCCAAGGCATATTTTTATTCTAACATGAACATAATTATTATTCAAAATTTAGTTCTATAATTTTCAATACTTCACTCAATCATTTAAAACATTTGAATATTTTAAGAACTCTAACCTGGATATCGATATTCCAGTGTTATTTTTTTAAACCTCGATGATATATTTTCAACTATAGCTTACAAAATACATTCTATATAGATTCTAATAATATCAACTATAGAATTTTACAATTTGTTATCATCTCAAGATTCAAATATCTAGATTTTTATCAATCTAGTTTCCTTTTTTCACCTTCTGATTAAGCCTTCATTAATTTTTGAGCTTTATATAAACTAAAATTTAGCATTTCGAAGCTTCTTTAGAATATATATCAGTTTACTAATATTGAATGACTCTAAAAATTATAGATATATATAAGTTGATGTTACCAATATTAGTCACTTTATAAAATTTCATTACTCCTCGTTTTGACTCTAGATTTTGAACACACTAAAATGAATCTTTTGATAACAATTCACATATGGATATACTAATTCCATTCATGGATGAATGCTCTATGTAAATATTTGATAGTTATATCTGTATCATCATGAACTCTTGAGGAAAAAATTCCTCAAACCTTTTATATTCTAAATACTTCATCTTTTGTCATCTTAGTAAAAATATTCCTCTATATTTATTTATATACCTCTAAATAAATCATATCTAATACTAAGAAAATGATAATATTTTTAACCTTACAATAACAACCTAGAATTGTCTTATTTGACTTAGGAAACATTTAGTTAGTTTAATCTTCACATAAAACTTATCTCCCTAATGTCCTCTCGCTCCCCATATATAACTTTTGGTTAATAAATTGAAGGATTTAAATTATCTCAGACATATGAATATCATGTATCATGCCATTATATTTTATGTAATAAATAATTGTTGTTAATATTTATGATGAGGAATAATTTTCTACAGTTCAATTCACACATAAAAAATACTTTTCTATATTCATAGAAGTTTTTTTTAGTTTTCCACTTTCCAATGTAATCTCAAAAAATATCTTCTCCAAGAAGATATATTTTACACATTTCATGAATTTCCTAATTTCTAACATGATGTTATCATCCTATAAAAATCATATAAAATATTTAATCCCTAATATTTGGTTCATATTTATTCCACCACTACCAATACTTCTGAAGTTACTTATAGATTTCTTTATATGTCGACCCTTTCAAGAAATAATTATTTAAGACTTTATTCCTTGATATGAATGTATATTATGATCTTATTGTATAATTATAACTTCTATAGAGTCTAATAATAGTGTAGATTTTGATATAGATTCCTTATAACTAACTCCTTCAGCATCATCTAAGTGAATCTTTTTTAAATAAATAACACAAGTATGGTTCTCACAAACTCTACCACAATGATGTAGTTGACTGCGCTATAACCAAAAAACAGAACATTTAATTTATTGACTCTTACAATTAACTTTATAATAAATATTTATGTAGGATTATCCCTAGAATCTATATATTTATATGTCAAAAACATAAAATACATAATTTTGGAAACACAACGTCTTTTTTCATCCATTCTCCCAAATGATTTCATTGTTATCTTCCAAAATTGAAAATAAACTCTACATGTATTCTAAAGAGTAACATTAAGAAAAATATCTTATTATACTTTTATTTTCACTATAATAACCATTTTCACCATTCTTTTATGACTTAATTTAGAAACCATTGATAATTTACTACCATTTATTTTGTTTTTCAACTTCCAGTAGATGGTCTATATGTCATATATATTAGAATGTGTTTACTTTTGAAAAGAAATCATGTTTTAATTCTAGTCTCACATCATTATTTATATTTACCATTCCTTCCTCATAAAATAAAAAAATAATTGATCACTTCTCATCATCTATTAGGTTCATCGACTATTTATATGTAAATAATCATAATCATAAATTTTATTATCCCTAGAAAATAAATAATAAATTCCCGAGTGATTTATTTTCATAACTATTAAAACATATATGAGTAAAAATGTATTAACAAAATTTTCAATAGTTATATTCTAGAAATAAGTAAAATAACGTGATATAAAATTTTCTTTGAACTAGTTAAACTACTTTTATGGTCAGTAGATATCACAAAATAGAAATATAGTGTCATGATTAGAAGATAACACAAAATATAAAGTGGGTAGTGTGATCAAGAATTAATTTAAAATAGGGAAACCAATATCATTCTCATTAGTGAAATATTAAATAGGAATTATTAGATATTAGGTTTAATTAGAAGTTAAAATCCAACCAAATATATTAACTTGTGATCAATATTAACTTAATCATAAACAATATATAATTAGGAAAGTAAATTTTTTTATGTTTCAGGAAATAAATACTTTTATTTGATTCATTATAATATATATTAACATAGAAAATCATCACATATAGAATGAATACATCTATTTTCCAACCATATGATTCCTAACATGTTGTATGAACTAGAATAACAGTTATCTTCTGATCAATCCCTATAAGAAATTATTACATTCTTTTCTTTTCTAACTAATATAGAGCAAATAAATACTCCCTAGAACTTATGGTAACCCATGATAAGAAAAATATTCCATTTGAGAGTAAATATTATTCTCTAAAGGGGTTTTCAATTATTTTTTATTATATTCCTCAATTTTGGGAGATCCTAAATCTTATTTAGTATGAATAAAAGACCCAGAAAATCCATCCCAAATCTTATACCAATTGAAGTGACCCTGTCCTAAATGACCAGGAAGTGTTCGAGTAATAATTCCACCACCCTAGTAGTGATCCTCTATATCTAGGGGCAGTTAACTACCCCCTTAAGTCTTGATAAAAAACATGGGAATTAATTACCCACTATTATAATAATTAGAGACCATTGTTAGATTGAATCCAAATTCAATCATTACCCACTTGTAAGTTTGAAATTCCATAAATAATTTCCAACACAAAATAAATTATAAAAATTTGTACAATAATATACACATTAATCTCCCCAAAAATGAATTTATACATAAATAATACATAATAGTATATTAATTTTAATAGGTCATTAATAATGTTTAAGATAAAATGAGACATTGTCAATGCATATAAGAGGTAGTAGGTGATGTCCAATAAAATTTATCTAACCAATATCTAGCTAAGTCTGATGTTGAGTGTAAATTGATCCCACTCTAATGTTATAGATGATCAACAATACAAGGACATAAATTAATTATCAACATACTTGTATGTATCTAAAATATAAAAAAATGATCTTAACTAGGGAACCACTGATGGTGTTTCAAGACACAAAATGAGGAAACATGCGTCTACGTTTACATGTTCACACATACATATATTTATATATATAATAAAATTCATTTAGAAGTATTATTTGGTATCAAATGAGGGTGAATACATAATTATTTTGTGTTGGGTGAATCACAATGTTGTAAATGAATTTCCTAAAACATTTAAAAATTCATGTTCCCTTTTAAAAGGAAACCATATTTTATTCTCTCAATAGTCATTAATTTATAAAAACATATGAAATCCGCAAAAATAGTGTCACTTTGTTCACCAAAAATTTAGAATACATGCACAATGTAATGGAAATGTGCCAATGCTCCAAAATCACTATGTTAGATAATTTGTTTAAAGTTTTGATGTGGTGACACTAGCCCTATGGGTTTCAAACCTCATGAGATGAATTACAACTGCTATTAAACACTTTTGGAAGAGAATTATACTTGAATAATTACTACATAAATTTTCCAGAGTAGATAATCATGGTTAAAACAATAATGGTGTGTCAAAATTATCCATATAAATCTACTAGAATAACTCAAAACATCTTTCTTTGAGAATATCTCTTGGATATATTTCTCAATTGTCCTTAAAATTACAGCCCTTATTTAGAAGTTCTCCTTTCATTTTATGTGTTATATCTTTGCGTTATTTCTTACACTAATATTTCCAAAACTTCTTCAAGTAGTTATAATTATATTACATGTATCAAAAGGATAATACAATAGTTAGGATTCATTCCCCATTTTCTAGATTACCAAGATCATTTCAAATATAACACAAATTCTTAGTGGGGTTATTATACACCAGTAAAATAGAACCATCCCCTTTAATTTCATGAAATTCCATAATCATAAACTATAGGTATAACTAACCAATGGTCTCTAATGTCACGGATCATTACATGACATCATCACATCCTAGAATATTGAAAAATCCATATCAATAAAATCTACATCAAATTTTACATTAAATTCTTCCAAAGATTGTGGTGTGGATATCTAAATCTATATTGACTCTCAAACCAATCATGACTTGACCCCCTAATCCATGACACACCCATCACAATGTTATAACACTGGAATCTTTTTCTTTAGACTCCATCTATGTGTTGATCCCACAAAATTGTAACTTTTATATGTACAATTACACTAAAATCCAGTTAATCAACTTGGAAACATAATAAGTGTGTTATAAAATTTAAAATTAGAAAAAAATATCAAAAAAGAATGAGGCCATTGAGATATTTCTGTTAACCTTATAAAATTTAGTCACATTAAACCTATTAAGATCATTGAATGAATTAATCCTATGATTTTATCTAAATGAACCATATGAAATCTTATTAGTGGTGTGAAACAAGAGCTCTCAATTTGAATGGTTCTTACAATCATAAATTCACTCCATGACTTTATAATCTATTATGGACGTTCATTATACACTATTTTCAATAGGTAAATCCTAAATATTATACATGTGATTTGTTTCTAACAATAATCACCTTTGGTTTTACTGATAATTCTTCCAAACACATAATTATTTCAAATAAAAAATGTGGATCCACTATCTTCAATTCTAAGAGCACCCAAACTGATTTGTCCCTAGATTTGATTTTTTGCATTTTCATATTGCATGGGTGATTCAAAAATCACAAATTATAACCCCACATAAGATAAGACCATCACATTAAATATGGGTTATGTGAGAAGTCACTCATGAAAGACCCTTTTATTCCCATGATCATAAAAAATGATCCAAGATACTTCTCCACTCACTAATCATTTAAATAATCTCCCATTTTAAAAATGACATTAGTCTACCTTTTTAAATATGAAGGAGCACATCATTTATATCTCCACACCTTTACACATAAAAACATTCTCTCTATTTTTCACTAATGTAAAATATAACTTCACTAAAATTTCCCAAAAAGATAATTTGATATTAAAACATTTGAAATAAGGGATAGTGAGCAATATTTTCTCTATGAAAAATTACCACTATGGAGTAGGGGGATATTTCCCATAACATCTAGGTTGATGTGGTTGGTTAGACTCTAACAATCAACTAATGCATATCAAAATATATATTGGGTTGTACTTTAATCATAATATACACTAATAGTTTTTCATCTTGACCTTCTTTGTCCATGAATGAATAGTGATATTTTTTCTATGATTAATATCATCCAAGTTATCAAACAGGAATACAATAATAGATTTCATGCCCACTCCAATATAGACATGTTATTACATCTACTATATCAGTTGTGTACATGCTTGATTTTTCACTGTATCTAGATTGTGTAGTTATCAATGAAATGAAATCAGGTTTCTTAATCATCTAATAAATACATGGACTTACATGATATAAAGAACCACCTGATGTTGAATATAAATCATCAAACAGTCTTTCCCAATCTTCACTGATGTACTAAATAATTCTTAATTGTATAATCTATGATAAAATATCAAAAATTATACTAAATAATGGGAATTATAGTGAATACCCTTCATCGTGGGAGTGTAACTCTCCATGGGATAATTTTAAAATCATGTATCATTAAATGTAGAATATACCATATCAATCCATGTGGTTTTAGTTATAGAAAACTCCCAAAAAAATATCTATGTAGTCTATCACATCATACAACCTTCTATCCATATCATTCAACTACTTAATTTGGGTAGCCATTGGAGTTTTTGTTTTATGGGAATCAAACATGATGTATATTTTGAACAATTATTTATAATTTTTTTTGTGAAATAATAGTTCCATTTTCTCTTTGATAAACCATTAATCCATGGGAAAATAATACCTCTCCAATCACAGAAATCTATAATTAATACCTCAAATATATTAAAAAAATATTGAATTTTTCATCATTTGATCATCCAAATATGTTCTCATCAGTGTAAATAAGACCTAAAATTCCTTGATTATTTTCCATCTTAGTTCACATGTTTTGATCAAATAATCGTTTTGGGAATTTGAGCTAATTCATATATTTCTCTAGAGAAGAGTACTAATCTCTAAGTGATTGATTTTGACTATGAAATTCCTTCTTTAACTAGCTCACTATATTCTTATATTCATCTATAAGAAAGATATGAAATTTATAAATGTATACTTATTAGTTAAGAAATACATTATTTAATGTTGATTTAATATCATTTTGATGCACCTTGAATCCCCTTGGTAAAAAAAAATAGAAAAGCAGTAATATTTTTTCAAGCTAATCCACTTATGAAAATTTCTTATCCCATCTATGTGTTAAATTCAGTGATATAATTTTTACACCATCCATGCATTGTTATATGTTACCTTTTCATATTTATTATGTTTATTATAGAAAAACCACATTGATATGATGATATTATTATCCCCCATCCATTGAAAAACTTACAATATTTTATTATTTTATATATGGTAAAGCACTTCATGCACATTATCTTCCCAATTATCATCTACAGTAGTCGCTTCAAAAAAATTAATCTTCACTTGAGATATGAGTATGGTTTTTTTCTAAGACATAATTTATTGAATTTAAATCACAGTTTTTTGGTTCATGATGATATATCATTAGTATATGACATATATGAAAATATTTTTAATTTAAATTACTAAACTGGAATGAAATTCAGGAATTATGACTTTTATAGAGTCTTGTGTATCTCAAAGAGATACCATATAGTTTCTCACCTCAAAATAGTTTTCCTTATTTATTTCACCATTGATCTTCTCAAAATTATTCTTATCCTTTTTCCAAATTTTCTATTTCTCCAAAATAATCATTTTATAGATTTCAATAACTTTCCCAATTTTGTTGAATTTATATGCCATGATATTGGATGAATATACATTTATCATTAATTTATCACCGTGATCATTAAATTTTTTTCTTCTAGATTTTGAGAATTATTTGATTACTTGTAAATACTTGAATTTATTTGTGCATTGGTTTTTTACAATAACATAACTGCTTGGGGTTATTTACTCTATTAATACATAACAAGTCTCTATTGCAGATATAATCTGATTTCAGCACCAACTCCTTCTAATATTTATATGGTTGATTCATTTTGAGTGGTATTAACCATTCCATATTGTTGATAATTAATTTCCTCCTTTTAATTAATCTATTTAATTGGGTATTCCTCACTGTTGAATCTTTATTCCAAAATATATAGTTTCAAAGATAATTTTCCACCTAGTTATTAGTGAATTATATATAATTAAAAATAGTAAATTTCTAAATTTTACATAAAAAACTTCTCTCATAACCTCTGATACATGGTGATATATTTTAACACGTCATAATTTTTGGTAATAATATTCATCCATTCCATTTTTTTCTAAAATCATGAATAAATAAAATATAATAAAATTTTATTCCAGATATTTGGGTGTATTTTGGTCTCACACATCAACATTCACTAAATTCAGAAACCTAATTGATTTTTTATTCTTTAATTATAATATTTTTCATAAAATACCCCCCTTTATAAAATTGTAATACATGTTAGTATAATTACTTGGGAAATTTGAGATGTCTCGGGATCCTACATTTCTAAAAATATCCTACAAGTTTTTTGGGAGAAAATGACCTCGTAATTTATAATATAATTTTAGTTTCATATTATTTGAAAAATAAAACATATATTATTTAACAATAAGGTATATATTTCCATTGGTTAAATTTATAATAATAAAATTGATCCATATATTTATTTTAAAATACATTTCTTTTTTTTGAACTTCACCGCATGTATCGTGTCACACAGTTTACTCAAACGACATATAATGTGAATGAGACCTTCAAACTTGATGAAATATATGCTTCTTAAAATTTTTCCACTAATTTTGGATTTATAAGAGTCAGTAACATTCATCCCCTTATCATTTTTAGTGATATAAAGTATAAAATTATCATCTATTATGTTCATGATTAGATACTTATTTCTCATACTATGGGAATTACAACCACTATCCAAAATCCATTAATTAGATTAATACAATTCTTTTAATTCAACTTTAGTGAGATATGTATTTTCGTCATTTCCGTTCTTGACCAATTTATGATTCCATCCTTCATTTTGTGTAAAATTAGCTTGTTCCTCCTTTGAGTCCACTAGATTATCCACACCTAGAAGAACTAGAATTTTACTATGTGTCACTAAAAATATTGATAAATATTATAGCTATTATAATTAAATAATTTTGGAATTATTTTAAAAATTAAATTTTAATAAGAGTTATTAAATCAATTACTTATATCCAAAACCACAAAAATAAAAAACAATACTCATAAATAGCATATTGAGTAAATGAAATTATTCTAACTTGTCAATGTTTCTCCAAATCCATGAATATAATTTTTTCTAAAGAACACAAATTTTTTCCTGACCCATAATTGTAGGATTGTAACAATGAATTCATGGTGTATTATCATGAGTTTTTGAGGCTTAATTTGTGCTCTTTTAGTTCTTATGAGTGTTACTCAAATTAACATTTTTTCCCGGGTGTGTGTTATTGTTTTTTGACATGAAATGAAACTTAGTTTTTTCATTCAATCAAACCCCCATATTATTTAATGTTTTATTTAAACAATTACACTAATAGATAGGTTTCCACCTTCTTCATTTAATCTTTCTGCACCTCATAACATTCATTCATTGACCGTTCAGTCAAAATTCCCCAATGGCATGTTCAGATTTTAAAGTATCTCTTTATTATCAAATTCTCAATGTAAATTTTTGACATCATATTATGGATCCAAAATTATTTTTTTACATTTCTGTTTAATAAATAAATAAATATTTATATGGTTTTCTGTCACAATTCAACTTTGATCCTATTATCAATCAACTTTTTGAATATTTTTTATTTTTATTTGTTTAGAATCCGCTTTCAATTCATAATTATAATATTTCTTTTTCTTCATGTTAATATTATATTCATAAAGAAAAAAATTCTATATCATGGATCCCCCCCAAATATCTATTTTTACAATATAATCCTGGAGTTAATATTATTGGCCAACTATATCCCCAACCATAATATATCCACCATCAAGATCATCAACTAGTGGATTTTATACAATATCTGAATGAAAACATTCATTGATTCCTCTGTGATCCTCAAACTTTTATTTATAATTTACAATGAACTATCTTCTTCTTTTGAATGTAAATTACTTCTTTCGAAGAAAATTTATAGGGAATTTGTCACATATATCATACCATTTTATGAAATATTTGAATGTATTTAAGCCTCACTATAATCCTAAGATTTAATGGGAGACATAACAATGATATGTAAAACTTTGAAAGACTTATGTAAAATAATTATTACTTGACCATGAATTTTAACATTTCATATTTTTGGATTAGAGTATTTGAAAGATATTAATTCATACACTTCATCATCAATGAGTTCAATAGTTAATTAATGTTTCATTATTACTTAAAATACAACCTCCTTAGAATACTATTTTTTCTAGTACTAATTATCCATAATCCTCATCATCTATTATGGCCTCCCACCTATTTAATATGTAACATTTCATTTACATGGTACAAATAGAGGATCTTTTAAAGTTTAGTTTCATAGAAATAATGAGTATAACACATGAAAGAAAAAGAGTTACAATAATAATCATGAAAAGCCTCACGAATGGTTCATCTTATGTATATTCAATGAATCTCAAACCTGGGGACATATATCAATAGAAAGGGTGAGCATAAGGCATAATTAGGGAAATCAATGAAACAGTTTACATGTGATCTTTGGAAATACCAAGAAGAACATGATGAAAATAATAATAGAATTAGAAAGAGATAGATAATAATTATAACAGGATTCATAACTTGGAAATGTGGAGACAAAATCAAAATGAATCATTCATAATCATATTACAATAGTTTTTCACCACGGTCTTATAAAAAATACCATTGTTATTCACCAACATATCATAAAACCTGCCATATCTAGAGACTAAATTATTTACCCAATATATTGGAGTTCTCTTAGGGTTCACCCTTTATATTTATTAGATAATTTTATCTACATAGATGATAATATATCATTTCATAAATAAACTATAGGGAATAAAGGAAATGGGTTTAATATAATATCACGGTGTTTAAAAAAATTCTTAAAGATGAGATCTTTATGTCATTCAAAACCAACATAATTGGAATATGGGTTTTATGTATATCAATAATATAATTAAATATATAAATTTTACAACTTTATGAATATATATATATATATATAAATAGGTTTATTTATTCACATAATGAAAATAAAATGTAATTTCTTAGGGAGAAGAGAGAAATTTTGAGAAGTAAAATCAACAACATAACAGAAATAAAAAATGGTTAAAGAAAAGGGTAATAAGAGAAAGAAAATTGGTATCCCTTTAATATTAGAATATTAATATAGTAAAGGTATAAAATAATTTGGGTATACCAACTTATTTTGTAAATTTGAAATCCATTAAATATAAAGAGGGAACTTGAATGGAAAAAAGAATAGTAGATTTCCCTTAACTTAAAGTGTAGTTTCTAAAACATGAGGATCATGACATTGGGGGATTTAGGAAACCATGGGAGGAATTCTTGGGAGGTAAAAATATAATAAATTTTTGTTTTATTAATGGGAGTGAAAATAAATGGAGAAATGGGAAGGGGTTTTATAACAAGATTTCGATATTTGTTTATTTATTTTAATATAAAGGTATTGGACACCTATATAGTTTAAATGAAATACATTGGGAGTAAAAATGGTATTTTCCCTTATTCTTGGATAATTAGGAAACATTTTACGTAATTTTAATCCAAGATAATTGAAAATAATTTTATGTTACTTATTTTGGGATGTAAAATTAATGTTTTCACTAAATAGCATTTTTAATGTGAAGGTTTCCATTTTAAAATATGAAAAGTAAATTATATATATGTAAATCTATAAAAATATATTAAATTTTTTTACATTTACATAATAACACATTTAATTCAATGATTTTTGTTAATTAATTATTATTTTATTTGGAAATAATTATGATTTCATTAAACATACAAAAAAACTGAAATTGTAATTTACTATTCACAAAAATAAAGTATTTTTGAAATTCTAATTAATTCACCACAACCTAGTTTTGATGTTTTGATTTCAAATAATTCATTTATTTAATCACATTAATTATATAAATATGATAATATTATATTTTAAATATAAAGTTATGTATTTATTTAAAATTACATTAGATTGAAAATGCATAGTAAAATTTCCGACAATTAAAAAAACAAAACTATTTTAAATTTTTTAATTTAATCAGTGTATTTTTATTATAATATTTCATTAAAATAGAAATTATTAATGGTATATTAGTTTATTACAAATATTTATATTTTTTTGTAAAGTACAAATTTCATCCGAAAAACCCATTTAACAAATTCTATATCAATTTTATTATGTAAACCCATTTTTAAAATAGAATATATGGAATAAAAATATCATTCATAAAACGGAATTAAGTAACTAAGGCCTTGAAACATAACCCATTACAATACCTATGTACGACATAAGGGTAAGTTGTGCATTGTTGATAGTGTCAAGGTGTGGCCCAACTGACATTTCATGAGTGGTAATTTACACTTACTTGAACTTCTCTCATAGGCAATTTCGTTTAAGTTTCAATTGTTGAATATTGACCTGGGATTATTCAAGGGAGAAGACATAAGACACTGCCTCCCTCTCTTAATCGGAAAATGGGATTCATAGGAAATGGATCCACTGGTTGAGGCCATCATTATTCCTTTTTTCATTAATTATTCTTTTTCAATTCTACTTATAATCACTAATTACAATGCTAAAATTATTATTAAGAGTATAGTTTTCAATGTTCATATTAAAAAATGGTCATAATTGACCAATAATCACATAATAGTCAAAACTCAATGTTCACATTTCAATTTATACTCCATTAATTATCAAATATATAGTTTTTTTGTGTATAAAATAATATTACACACATTTTTAGTAAACAATTATCATTCAAGAAGTTTGGTTAGTTATATTCTACCCCCATTTAGAAATTCCAATCCTAAAATTTCAACTTCTAAACATTGTTAAAAAAAATTTGTGGGTTCTTATTTCCCATTGTCTCCTTTGGTTCCCACATTTCTTCTTCATATTTTGTTTCCTACACAACACTTTGATGAGGTTGACAGTCTTCTTCTGTAGAAAATTGTGACTTTGGTCCATGATCTCCATCGAATGATCCTCATAAGAGATCTCATGTTCTAATTATACCCCCTAATGATTTATTACATGTGAAGGGTCGGGTATGTAACTTTTTAAGAGAGATAGTTTGAATACATCATGAAAATGAGCTATATTTGGTGGAAGTGGAATCTGATAGGCCACTTCTCTTATATGATGAGGGACTTCATAGGGTCCAATGTACATGGGGAAAGGATTACCTTTCTTCCCAAACTGCATGAATCTCTTCCATGGTGAAAATCAAAGTTTGAATTTGACACCAACATCAACCTACATGTTCATTAGATGGATGTTAGCATATATATTTTGACAACTATATCAATCCTTTCTATTTTTTTGGATGGAATGATCCTTTTGCATCATCTGTTGCACAAGATTGAGCCTAAGAAGCTTTCTATCAGCAAATTCATCCCAATATGTAGGATCTCTACATCACTTCCCATATAGAGATTTATAGGGTTCCATTTGAATAATTGATGAAATATGTTATTGTATGAGATCTCAACTAATGAGAGATGTTGAACACATGATCCTTTATATTCCATTTTGTTTGTTCTTAGAATTTACTAGAGTATTTTAAGATTCCTTTCATATTTGATAGCATTTTGGGGTTGATAGGACATACTAAAATTCAACTCAGTACTCAGATCATGTTGCATATTTCTTGATAACATTGAAGTGATCATTGAATCATGATTAGAAACAAAAGAATACATCACTCCATACAGCCTCACTACTTCCTTTATACAAATCATGGAAAGTTGTCCAAGAGGGAAATATTACCTAATTGTGATGAAATATGATGTATTGGTGAGATAATACAATATAACCCACATCTCATTATTTCCATTGGATAATCCTGGGAGGCCAATTAAAAAGTTCATTGAGATATTTCCCACTTCTATACTGGTATGGGTACTAGTTGAAATTCAAATTTTGGAAGTTCTCACTATGACTTCATTTATTGACACACTAGGCACCCCATAATGAATTCATTAATACCCCATCACTTGTTATCCCACAAATAATGACCTAGATGGTCTGTATACATTTTCATGCTTCCATGATGTATTGAAAATGTAGACCTAGGATCTAGATCCATCAACTCCTTTACTTCTATAATAGATGAAACACAGAGCCTTTTAAAAAAAATTTAATACACCTTATGGATAAATATTGAACTCAGGAAACTTCCCATTATTCACAGCCTCTATTTTCTTCTCTAACAAATGTTCTTCTCTTTGAGATTTATGGATCTTCTCTAGTAATGATAGTTGAGATGTTATTTGGGATAGAATTGATGTCATCCCATCCCATATGATTCTAAAGTATATTTTTACTTGGTCATTGATCAAAGGATCTCCTTTAATCCTCATCATTTCTAGTACAACATGGTCTTTTCTACTTAATGCTTCAACGACTTTTTTCTCTCCTCTAGGGTGATAATGAATCAAACAATTATAGTCGCTTAAAAATTTCCAAAACTCTCTTATATATCAATTTCAATACAATTTTTATTAAAATATAATTCAAACATTGGTTGATAGTGTATATATCAAATTTCTCCCCATAATGATAGTTCCAACATATCTTCATAGTAAAGAAAACCGCATCTAGTTCCAGGCCATGCATTGGATTATTCTACTAAATAAGATTCAATTATCATGATACATATAAAATCACCTTTTCATTTTTCATGGGGACTCACCCAAAACCTATTAGTGATGGATCACTAAAAATAATGAATCCTTCCCTTATAGAGGGTATAGTTAACACAGATGTGGTAATCAATCATTTCATCATCTCTTGGAATATTTTTACAAACTTTTTTCCAGATACACTTGGACTCTTTTATAGTTAACTTGGTAAATGGATTACAAATTCACGAAAATTGTCCCACAAAAACTCCTAGAATATCTTTCTAGGGAAAGGAATCAATTAATCTGATTTTATTTTGCAGGATGTGGTCACTCCCCCACAACCCTTGTCTTGGTGGGGCCAAAAAATATTTCTTCATTAGTTACAATGTTCCACAAGAAAGAAATTTTTTGTAACCATATTCAGATTTGATGAGCTATACAAATAGATGCTTCTTCCTCACAATTTTCATTATAACCCTTGGGTAATATTCATGATCCTTAAGAAATTTTTAATATATCATAATATCATCAATAAAAACCGCCACAATGTTATAAAGGTAGTTCTTAAAGACTCTATTAATCATGTCTATAAATATAGCCGAATAGTTAGTCAATCTGAAGGGCATAACAACAAAATCATAATGAAAATATCTTGATCTGTAGGATATCTTTGGAATATCTTCTTTCTTCAACCTCAATTGATGATAACCATATTTTAAGATCATCCTTGTAGAATAATTGATCCCCATTACGCTGGTCAAAAAATCATTAATCTTTAGATGAGGGTAGTTTTAATTTACTATTATCTTGTTTAGTTATCTATAATCATTACATAGAAATATTGATCAATATTTTTTCTTCAAAAATGGAATTGGTTATCCCCAAAGAGACTCACATGGGTGGATAAAAGCCTTCTAAAAAATATCTTGGAGTAGTTTATTTAATTCCTCTATCTCTATATTTTCCATTCTGTATAGGGTCTCTGATACCATCTTGGATCCTTTCAGGAGTTGAATGGATTACTCTACCTCTCTTCTCGAGGAATGTCCTGGTAACTAATCCAAAAATAATTCAATGTATTCCAGATCAATGGGGACATTATCAATTAAGTATTCATTTATTTCATTCTTCATATTCCCCAATCATTTTTATAAAGAAGTCCATTGGCGATGATTCTAGACAAATATGAGGTTGATATATCTCTCCATTGAAAATATTTTTAGGTGTTCCATTTAAGAGTACTAACATTTCTTTGCTTCTTTATTTTATATTAGTATTATAATTTGAGAGTTAGTACATCACTAGAATAATGTCGAATTCCAGCATGGGTAGTAATACTATATTTGGGATGAGATTGTGCTCTCTAATGACAATACTAGAGTTTCAATACATAGTTGATGCTCGGATAATCCCTCCACGAGTCTTGAAAAATAACTATACTTATATAACTGTAGGGATTTATTATATTTTCATTTCAAATTTAGTGGATATAAAGGAATGTGTAGAACTATAATCATACAAAGTAATTTCTAGATTCGAGAGAGAAAAACGAGTACCTGAAACCAAATCATTTGGAACATCTACTACAACCGTTATTATATCAAAATATTGAACTTACTCCCTTGACATTTTCCCAGTATGGTGGTGATTTCCCTATATCAACATTGGATTTGGATAGTTAAATGAAAAGTCCGTGATCAATGAACACTTGAATCATTAGAATTTTGGTTGGGCCTCCAATAGATTACCATTTTCATTTGTGTTTAGTTGTTGAGGATTCACGTCACTATGATATTATTGAAGAATATGTATATCTCTTCCACACTTGAGAAATTTCTCGTTTCTGAGAATCTAATTCCCTAAATGCTCCATCCCAGAAATTTTAAATTTGGGACATTGTACTTTATTTTCAAATCTTTCATTATAAATGTTCTCCATCATAAATTTCTGAAAATATATATTATTTTCATTTGATTTGTGGGACCACATCATCGCACCAAACTACATTTCAACCTTCATAGCACTATTCACTATCTCAACATTGACGTGAGACTCTCCATTGTCTCTTTTATTTTGAATATGGGGTCTTAGTCCACTGAGGAATCTATCATTATTTCAATTAGGATAAAAAAAATCTAGTTGTGTAATGGGAATGTATTGAAAATTTCATCTCAATGATTCCTAGAAATTCATTTTCCTTCTCCTTCAACTCTACTAATTCCTTATTCATTTTCATTTATATTGAAATGTGGCAATATTTATTATAAAATATTCCCCTAAACTCTTTCCATTCAATAAAATTATTCTCACCTCTTGGATTGTTTTTAAATTAGTTCCCAATACTAGTCAGCTTATCCCTCATATAGGTTAAAAATTGGTGTGTATTTCTCTTATTCTACAAACAAAGTATATAAATTATCTTTTTTTATTGAGATTATACATTTCTAAAAAATCAATTTGTCAGTAGATCCACTAAATGAATGTGGAAATGTTCACATAAAGGACTCAACAATAGATTTTGACATTGGGGGTGAATATGGTATCTCATCTTAATTAATGTTATTTCTTATAACTCGAGTTAGATTATTAATCATTCTCATGATATTTTATATTATAATATCCATCAGAGGGCCGTTAGAACATGCTCCATTATGCTCACCATTTACAAGGTTCCAAATATTTCACTCTATATTCTAAAATAATAAAACCTCCATGATAAAAAATTTTCTTTTAATAATAATATAATTAGAAAGGAATTTTATATATGAAATCCTCATGATTAAATAAGTTATTATTTAAGAACATTTAGATTTTCTATAAATTCTCTATAATGGTTCATAAAAATCTTGTGATTAACCAAACATATCCTTTGGGAGTTTCAATACCTGAGTGAAGCAAGGGACATTGTGATTCACTAGTTTTTGTTCGAGTTTAGTTCAAACCAGTGTTTTTGGGATTTACCCCTATACATTTCTATGCCAGAGAAACATCCAATAGTTTGTCTCCTGATAGATATTTCATTAATCAGAATCCAATTAATTACTATTTTACCAAAATTCCAAGATGTTTTCATATATATTAACTTTTACTTGGGTTTCTTCAAAATATTTCAAAATCATAATTTCCAAAAGTAACAAAACCATCATTTGATACCAAAAATGGAATCCCACCTATTTGATACATATATTTTCATTTACATGGTACAAATAGATGATCTTTTAAAGTTTAGTTTCTTGGAAATATGGTACATAATACCTGAAAACATAAAAAATTATTATAATCCAATTGAAAGAATTCCTAAAAGATTCATTCATAGTAAATTTTCATTATCTCATAACTTAAGGACATAAAACAAGGGAATGGTTGAGAAAAAGACCCGGTAGGGGAAAGCATGGGAAACCTTTTACATGTGATCTTGAGAATTATCAATAAGAATATGAGGAATATCATAATGGAATGAGAAAAAGTAATATAATAATAATAAAAACATGAATAAAAACATTGACATGTGGGTAAAACATTTATATGATATCTTTATAAACATATTTCCAAGGTTTTTTATTATATTACCAAAGAAATTATAAAGGTTATTCACCAAGGTATTTCAAAACATGTCATCCATAGAGTTTAAATTATTTAACCAATTCATTAGAACACTATCTGGACACATGATTTATATGTATTAATAAATTTTATCCATATATCATAACAAAAAATGTCATAAATAACCCATAGAGAATAAAAGTAACATGTTTGATATAAAAATCATGGTGTATTTTCAAAAAACAAATGCTTATTGAAAATATATTTTTGTCGTTTATAGCACACATAAATGGAATGAGGGTTTTATGTATATCACTAATTGAATAAAATAAATTATTTTTAAATCTTATTGAATTACCCTAGAAATTAAAGAGATTTTCGTTTTCAGATAAATAAAATAAAAGGGAATTTATTGAGGAGAAGAGATAAATTTTGAGTTATAGAATCAACATCACAAAAGTTATGAAACATGGTTTTAGAAAAGGGTAAAAAGAGAGAGGACCTTGGTATAAAATTAATTAAATACTATTAATACAATAAAGAGGTAAAATAAATTTTATTGAAGAACATTGTTTGTAAATTTGAAGGACATAAAATATAAAGCGAGAACCCGAATGGAAAAGAGAATTGGAAATTTCCCTTAAAATGAAGAGTAGTTCATAAAACAAGAGGATTGGGACATTATGGGATTTAGAACACCTTGGGAGGAATACATGGGAGGTAAAAAATTCAGGGATTCATGTAGGATATAAATAGATTGAAAGGGATTGGATAAATTATTGGGTATTTATAGAAAAATTGCTGCATTTGTTTATTAATTTCTAAATAAAGGAATTGGTCACCTAAGAAGTGGTAAATAAAAAATCATGGGAATGGACATGTAATTTTACAAAGTTATTATACCATTGGGACACCTTTTTTGATATTTTAATCCACAAGAGTGATCTAGCATTTTATATTACTCATTTTGGCATGGAAAATTAAAATTTTCACAAAATAAAATTTTAAAATTACAGTTTCCATTTTAAAATTCAGAATATTTAATATATAATTTTAAATTGATTAAATAATATTAAAATAATTTATTTAAAAATAAATATAAAACATTTTATCTTGTGGATTTTTGTAATTTAAATATTACAATATTATAAATTAATTATGATTTCTTTAAATATACCAAAGAACTAAAACAATATATTTACTATTCATTAAAAAATAATGTATTTTAGAAAATTCTAATAAACTCTCCATAAACTAATTTTGATTTGTTGATTTAAAAAATTATATTTAATTCATCATAATAATTCTCTAAATCTGGTAATTTTAACTATTAATTTTAAAAATTATTATTTATTAAAAATAATTGTGAATTAAAAATGCATAATAAAATTTCCCACACTTAAAAAAAGTAAAATTATTTTTTCATTTATAATTATGTCAGATTTTCTATCATAATATTTCATTAAAAATTATTATTATTAGTAACTTAGTTTATTATAAATATTTTTATCTTATTTGAAAATTATTAATTGTGTCCAAAAAATCAACTTATCAAAAATCCTCTCAATTTTATTTAGAAAAACCATTTTTAAAGAAGAATAGATATATTAACTATTATATTTATATAATGGAATTAAATATAATGAATCTTTGACTCATAACCCCTTATAACACCTGTATACAACCTACAAGAAATGTTTGTATTGGTGAACGATTAATTGTGCTTCTCAGCTAACATCTCCTAAGTGGTAATTTCCCATAACTTGAACTTCTCCCATAGAATATTTTGTTAAAGAGTCACTTTTTTAAGATAATATTGGTCTTGTTCAAGAGATAATCCTAGTGGTGCTAATTACCTCCCATGTTTTGACAAATGGGATTCGTATGACATGCCTCTTTTGGTTGAGGATACCATCTATACTTTCTACATTAATTATCCTTAAATATTTCTACATATAAAATTAAAATTATTCTGAACTATATAGATTTCAATGGTCATATTGAACAATGGTAAAAATTGACTAACAGTCGCATAATGTTCAAAACTTAATAGCCACATTTCAATATAAAATCATAATATTAATAAAGAGATGGTTTTGTTATCTATAAAATTATATAACACACATTTTTATTAAAAATAACTTATTCAAAAAGTATGGTTTGTTAAACATATAAAATTATAGAACTATTCTAGATGTTGTGTGTCATGTACTTTATATATTCCTATTCAAGAACTATTACATTCAATTTGAAATGTTGAGATAATATTCCTAGGATTATTTTAAATTTTTTACATCATGAAAGATCTCTCAAAGTCAACACATATCATCCAAAAGAATTTTTAGTAATATAATAATGAACCAAATATCACCTTTGGGGTAATTTTTAAATCTTTATAATAATTATATAAAGATTAACACATTACTTCTCTAACTATATAGTCATATTCTTAAATATTGAGACGTTTCTCTCACATAAAATGATATGTTTTTAATGAAATCATATTTAAATGGATAGTGTTGGACAAAGATCCCCATATTGTATTAATTTTGTAAGAATGAATTTCTAACTTCTTGTGATCCCTAAAAGATAAGGATCTACTCCCTAATGAAGATGAAATTCTATATAGAGTAAACATATATACAAACATCCATATTGAATAAAAATAGGGTTGTATTTTGTTTTTACATTTATTCAAATGTCTAAATATTAAAAATATTCCCTTGTGATTAAAAATGTATAAAATCATTTCAGAGAGATAAGGAGAGATAGGAAACTCAATAATGGACTTTTGGGTATGATACAACTTTTTGGTCCCAAAAATGGGTGAATACCATGTGGGAGTTGACTAAGGTATTGAAAATTAATTTCCCAAACCATTACAAAGATCCTTTTTTTTCTTTTAAATGGAACCCATATATATTTAAATAATTTTTTTAAATTAATAAAAAAATCATATGAGAAGAACATTGGTTTTATACATGGTTCACCCATATGGGCTAATCCAAAGACCATGATAAGTATATTCACCAGTGCACTAGAAACACTAAGAAAACTAAATTGGATACAATTTTTGAGTTCCTACAAAAACCCTACTAGTTTATAACCCACCCAATATTAAATCATAGTGATCTTAAACACTAAATTGGTGAACAACTCCTCCAGGATTTTATAATTCAATTCTCAATAATATAGAAGTAAGGTTTCAAAAATAGTGGTGTTTCAATCTAATACACTTTTTGTCTTGAAGAAATCTAGATTCCTAATATATAAATATCTCAAGGATATATATTTTTCTTGTTTTTTTGTAATAATTTCATTACTATGGAAATCATTTTGTTTTTTTTGTGGTCCAATTGGGTTCATTATTCCTCTCATATTTGATAAACTATGGTAAGAATGTTTTATACTTTTCCATGAATCTATCCCTTAATAAAATAATTAAGATTAATTATCTTTTATTTAGATATCTAAAATCATTACAATTGAACGCAATATTTTAATTTTTTAAACATTTAAATCAATTTTAGTCAACCCCTAGAAATTTTTTTCAATTCATATTATTAAACTCCAGCTGTAATTTCCCAATGGTTAGGAATGGAATGGTTTATTTTTTGATTTTAGAGTTCATTGCATAAAAATTGGTCAAAATATAGATCCATGTTTTTCTCAACATATCATATTAAAATCCATCTGTGATCATGGTACAGATCCCCATATCCATATTGATCCTAGAACTAGTTTTCACATGACCATATGCTTCATGTAACAATTATCAACTAGATATAATCTGCAACCCCTTCACGTTGGAATCTCATGGCCTATAAAGTTTTCCTTTTTGTGACCATAATATATATATTTCTAGGAGAAACACTTCATTCATATTTTTGGAATAGAAACTATATTTTAGTTGTTGACATGAAATACCAAATATATAAAAATATATAACCTTATAAAAATTTCATATATCCTTACCAAATACATTTATGTCGTGATGTTTGAAATCATGGGGAAAATGTATCATATGATGTTCTATGAATACCTCTTATAAAGTCCTAGTGATTGTGTGATACATGTTCTCACAGTTCAAATAGATAATATGATTATCACTGTAGTCCATGTATTCATACATTTTCTGGAATCACAACTTAATGATATGACTAGACGTTTCATGGAGTGATTTATATCCAAATATCAAAAATATATCAACTTATTCAAGGAATATTGAACTCCAATTAATTACTTTTTAATATTATTTCAATGCCCCTTCATAAATCATCTTTAACAATCAGGGTATGAGAAACATTTCATGGGATTTTTCCTAACAGTTGTCAATAATCAATGTATAACAGAAGATCAAAAATGAGGAAAATTATATATTTTAATTAGTTATAACCGAGAAACCCAAATAAAAAGGGGTTTCATAACCATAATACTTTTTTTGAGGCCTATACCTTGATAAAAAATTTATTTGTAGTTCCATCTTCAAAATGAGGCATTATTACCATATTTATATACCACAATCTTGTATATATATGTATCCACACCCACCAATATCAACATATTGATGTCTTCTAAATAAGTTAGTGTCATAGTGACCCTACCCTTTTGGAGAGAGGGATTCTTGTTTACCATATTAAATAAATATTGCATCCCATACCATTGAGATTAGGGTAATGGGAAGAACATGTTAGTGTCAAAAGTTTTAATATTAAACCCTATGCGCCAATGACTGGTATGCCATCTCAATAAGTATATAAAAACAATATTCCATACCAAATTAATAAAAATGTTAAATATCACAATGATACACTTGAAAATTTCCTTGATAAAGGACAATATATGTATATATATTTATTTATCAATGAAATGAAAATTCTTAATATCATGAAATAACCATGATCTATAACAATATAGTAAAGATGCTTAATATTAAAGAAATAACCATACTTTAGAGAGAATAAGTATACATGTTCTACATTAAAGTAGAAGATATGATATGTTTGAAGGAAATAATGTAAAATAAATCCACATCAATATATAACATTCAAAAGTTTCACCTAAAATGTGATTATATAAACAAAACAACTAGTAATACACTACATGTATTAATTATAACACATAAACAATCAAGCATACTAGTAGACAAAAACCACAGGGTATGACATATATTTAACTATTAAAGAATTTTGAAATTTTTATAATATAAATGGTCCTATGAATATAATATTATTCCAGAAATGTTATGTACAATCCAGACCAGGAATTCAGTAGATCTATCTTGTAGTATAGTTTAGAATAAACTATTATATAATCAAAGGTAGAATTCCTTAAAATCTAATATAATACGTCTGGGTTGGTCAAAGGTCCCATTATTGGGAAGACACATTAAAGGATGTGAAACCAAATATTTTTGTAACTTAGGTCTCAATTTTGGATGGAAACCCCAATTCATTTTAAATAATAATTAACTAATTTATAAAATCATGAAAACCAATAAAAAATAAATTTTGGACACCCACTTATTTTATTATTATTTTATTATCATTAATTAAAAAAAATTGTAAAATATATCGTTATAAAAATATTCTTGGAGATAATTTGGGTAGTGCCTTTGGAAACATGTTTTGATAAAAATACTTAAATAATGAAATAATTTTGACTCGGATGTTATTTTCAAAAGGATCAATATTCAAAAAAAAAATTAAAAGTCTACTCTTTAAAAAATTTAAACCATTTTTTTTATCATATTACAATTATTTATAGTTAAACTATAACATTAGTCATTTTAGCACAAATCATTTCCTCTCACTTAATTCACCCAACCAAGCCCCTCAAAACAAAATCACTCTCTTAACAAATGGTTATGTGTGGTTCATTTACTTGTGGATATTGCATGGTTAAATAGAAGAGTTGATTATCTATTATATAACACTTAATATGATATATTTAACAACACTAAAATAACATAAGTGGTTTTATTCCATATAGCCACTCAATTCTTACAAGCTAGACTCAGAGAGATTAAATAAATGTACATTTTTAAGGATTCAATTTTAGCCACATTTAATATTAAATAAAGTTAATAAATATTTTTCTCATTGGGTTTAAAATTTATTACACAAAATGGTCCACCAAAATCATATTTCAATGTTAATATTAATTACAAAGATATGTATTTCTCTTGGTTAAATACAAACTAGTAGTGATAAAGAATTCCATAATGGAACCAAAGATGAAAATTGACCCTACATTATATCGCATGGGTCAACAATATATGTTTTGATTATAGAAAAATAACCACTGGAATGTAATTATTTAATATGTCCAAAATATATAATAAGATATATTGATAATTTAATTTATAACATGAGGAAAAAATATATCAATAGTAGCACAAGAATCACTCAAATGGTTGACACGACCTACTATAGCATTAACAAGCTTTAAAAACCACAAAATCTTTAGTTAGAAAATAAGTAACATTTAAACCACATTACACAGTTAAGGTAACTAACCATAAAATAATTACAATTTATGAATTAAAAAATCCAAGAGAAAACCAATATGATCAACCCTAAAAATTGACATAAAAATAGAAAATCCTAAATTCTCAAATAATTCATTGAAATTATACATTAGTTTTCTTTAAACCATGAAACCTAAAAAACAAACCTCACCTCAGTAATTTTTACCAAAAAAATGATGAAGATGATACATAACACCAAAAATATTTTTGTATATGCACAGAAAGAGAAATCCCTTCCATTATGGATGAAATAAACTATACTATAATATGATTTTTATAAAATTAGTAATTTTAAAATAGTGATGAGAAAAAAATAAAAAAAAATATGGAATATGATAGGGGAGTGGAGAATATTATCATCAGTTTCCACATTGAAATCACCCATGAATCGTTCTTGAATAATGATAAAGGAGGAGGTAGAAAAAAAGACCAAAAGATATCAAAGACTACCTCCCAATTAGATAGAGAAGAGTGATTATTCATTTATGATAAATAGAAAAAAATATGGATGGGGATGGAAATGATATATCTTGAAGATACCAAGTAAATGGTTAGGTACCATAGGGTACTTGGTGACATCCCCTAGGTTGTCAGAGCCTCTATCAAGTCTATCGGGTACTCAGTGGGATCCCATATGGCACTCAATGTCACCTGGAGATAAACACTATAGATGGAATAGTATCAAGTCCAACAAAAACTATTATAATAAAAACTGAATATAAAAAGACATCCATAAACCCTAATAATTCATCCACAAAGATCCAAATTTTAAATCAAATCATTAAAAAATAACCCCTCAACTAGAAAGAAAGTTTTACAATGAACCTATACATTAAGCATTTAGTATTCTTTCATAATTCATAAATAATAACTTTATTAATGTAACAAAGACATAGGATTTCATATCATTTATTTAACAATCAGTAATAAGTTATTTTTAGTAGTGTGTTTATAAATTACATTTTTTATGACACCAATTTGCAGGAAATCTATAGTGACGATGTCATATGATGAATCCTACATGGCCACATGATCATATAAATCCATATATTATCACATAGTATTTAATGTTTTTGTCACTTTGGACCCCAAAAAACAACATAAAATGTCTTAGAATTTAGTCTTCACTAAACCAACTTATTTTGTGAGATTTATCAATTTTCTATGTTATGTACATAGATTTAGTTTATTATTAAAATACTTAATGGGAATATGGTACCCCATAATTCCAATTATTCTATAATATATTTTATATTTGGTTTATTTACATTTTTTTATATTTTCCTAGTATGTTTGGATTTATATATATTCTTATTTTTTGATATTTTTTTCAAAATAGGGGGAGTTATGGGAAATAGGAACTGATGAATCCTGAGTTGATTTCAAATTTTTGAGACCCCATATATTTTTAGGTATTGTTTACCATGATGATTTATTAGTGAACAAGGATCGTAATTTTATCATTGAATCATACGTTCACTTTAAAAATTTTATGGAGTTTTACACCATTCTATTAAAGTATATCATCCCCATAATATTATCTCTACTAATGATTATAATTAGGTGGTCAATAAAACATTTGAAATTTTTTTTATAAAAAGTGGAATATTGGAGAAATTGAATATATGGTGGATTTTGAGAATATTTTACTAATTTAGAAATATTTAGACATCTATCCACTCTAATTAATGTATGGGAAATCTTTTCACATTCAGATTGTGTTTAATAAATATGGATATTATTACATCAAATATTGCAACATAAATTTTTAAGATTTTTTTACTCATAAGAAAATAATAGATTCAAGAACATGTGGTGATTTTATATAATTATTGTGGGATTTATAAAATCGTCAATGATTAGAAAAAGGTATTACGTAATTGGGTGATTGTTCATATGGAGTTTTCTGTTGGAGAGACATTGATTTTATATAAATAATGCCTTAAGCCATTGCTAAAAAATCCTCAATCCCAATTTTTTAGTCTACATAATAATAATCATGTTTTTATATGTCTTTATATACTCATATTAAATGAATCAAACAATACATTATTTACTATTTATTGAAAAATATTAAATACAATTGAAAAATATTTTTTGAATCAAGTGGTAAATAGGGTTTCTCTCAACTTTGAAACATATCAATGAGAACATAATCTTGTAGATTTCTATTTAATTTTGTATTAATTTTAACAAATTTTAAAAAAACACAATAAAATTATATTTTAGTTTTAATACAGATAAAAATATCATTATGTGTGGGAAAGAGTAAATAAATTTTTCAGTAGGTTTTAATTTCATATTTCCGTATTTTTATCTTTTTTCTAGAAAACGTAATTATTTCGTAATATTTGGATTGATATTTATTTAATTATTATTAAATTTATTTATTAAGGAATCTATATCCAATTTTTATTACCCTAATGTCTCTTATTGACACTGTGTGTCCAATTTTACCAATTCGATATGTATAAAAGAATTATTAGTAGTCTATGAAATATGATAGAAATATGAACTTTGATGAATGATATTTATTTATATGGTTAATTTTAACTTTATGAAACCATGAGTTTGACCCCTATTCTTGTTATTTTTTATGGTAAATTATTTAAAAAAAATATCCATTTAGAAATGTTCAATAATTAAGACTTATAAATTTTTCCTACGTTACTGATGGTATATATTAATTAATTAATGTTTTTTTAGCTTAGAATAATTTCTTCATATGTTCATTTTATATTCGATCAATTAATATGACGACCCATACTTTACATACATTGTTATTGCTTCAAAATTGAAGAACACTTATTACAACATATAACAAAACCATGAAAGGACCGTATAGGTATAGTGTCATTAGATACTGGGAAACATAAACAACTGGTTCATAAATCATCTACACTATCTCCGTTTTATTTTATCATATATAGAGTCCCTTGTGGAATATCTTACATAATACCCTTCTTCCTGACCTAGGGAAAAGAAAACATACAAAAGGCTAAGCTCAAATGCTCAGTAGGGGTAAACAAAAGAAATATCAATCACATCATATTCATAAGAACATAACATTTTGGAAATCTTAACCTGTAAAAAAGAGATCATAATTTCATAACATGGGATAAATCATAGTAGTGAAATGTAACCCCAATAATCATTACATGAAACATTGTGGAAAACACACAGAATCATAGATAATCATTTCCTAGTAGTCAAAACACATTTCCAAGACTATCTTAGCAGACAAAGTCCATTTCTGAACCGAGTTCACTCCTCATTTCAGTCATGTTTCACTGAATCAGATCAACCTGCCATTCCAGCCATGTCTATCTCATGAGATTTAAATCTTTACCCAATGAATTGGATGGAGATATAGGTCCCACCTATCTCATAATGATAGCATTCTTATGTGTGACACAAAATCATAAATCATATATCATAGCATAACCCATGTAATAAAAATAGGATTCTTAAACTTCATGCCATCATAACATAATCCATGTAAGATTAAAGGACATAATAAAATAAATTCCATCATAAAATAATCAAATAAATGTAAAAATAGGGATATAAACAGAACCCTATATTATCTTAGATTGAAAATAATTTTGATAAAACACTTGAACTTCATTCTTGAGGAAAATATCCTTTCAACTTCAAACACATTTTTCCTTTCTTAACATGTCATAAAATTTTAAACTACCAGAAGTTCATTAAAAATAAACATGAAAACTTGTAAAGTAAGCATTATGGAAATAATGTTCTAAAAATCCATTCATGCTGTATAAGTTAAAGAAAAAACATTCTTCTCGTACTTTGGTCGGAAAAGTCAAAAAAGTACCTCGTACAAAAAAACGACAAAATATTCCTTTCATATATTTTACTAAAAACTCACCAAAAGGTAAAATTGTATTTAAAAAATTTTAGGAGGATAGAAATAATATAACATATTGAGGATACATGGATGTGGATGATAAATATTCCCCAGTAAATTCTGAAGTATAAACAATCTCGAATAAAAATGAGATTGCAAGATTTTCCCTTACCTTAGGTCCGATTTGCTTCGTAAGTATCTGAACCTCCTGTATAATGATCTAAATATGGTCATTGAATTATTCTAGAATCATAATTATTGTTATGATATCATATTTGGTCATATTTTTAGCTTCTTATTAGTAATATTTCATTGCTACTTGTTATTCGGGTGTTTATTACTTTTTTTTCTTATTCATGTTTTGTAAAATAAATTATTATTATTCTTTTTAGGTTATAGATACCTCATTTACAGAATGGTATTAGTGTAATATATATCATATTTATTCATTCAATTCATATATATATATAATCATTATGGAATGAAGATCATGTAGAACGAGTCGCATCACATCATGGAGACGGTATTCCGTACGTATGCACGAGCGATGATATCATTCCCATGATTGTGGAATTGTATTGGAGTGTATGTATACTATTTCAGAATAAATATAAATTTACAATAATCATATATAGTTATTATTTACACTATTATACCCATCCAAGTAAGGTGGTGGTGGAAAATAGATTACACCACGGTGTGGAGACGGTATTCCGTACGTACGCATATGCGGTGATTTCGTTTTCCGTAGGATGGATATATGGTGAAATAGGGTTGTTTGATATTTATAATAACATATCATTATATGAGTGATACTGATGTTATTACTTCATAATGAAACAACTAAATAAGAATAAGTATAAGAAGAAATAAAGTTGAAAGAATCGGTAACGGACATTACCTCTTCTTTGAAGTGCCTCTTCTTAACCTCATCTTTGGGAACTAAAGATGGTCTTTGAAGAATACCGGAACCTCTAAGATGGTTCTAGGGAAGTGGAGAAGAGAAATTGGCAGGGGCTGGCCGAGCTTGAAGGCACAAAGTGGGGTGAGGAAGAGAGGGAGGAGGTGCCCTTTTATAAGGGAGGAGAGGGGAACCTTTAGAAAAAATAAAAATATTATTTTATTATAAAGTCATATTCGGTTTTTAATAGCTCCAAATTGATTTATTTCGAATCTTAGGTGGGGATGGGTCAAAATATTTTCATCCAATATAATTTAGACAAGTTTAGGTTTCTATTTTAACCTTATCATTTAGATTTAACTTTAAGTTAAATAATTTTTATTTTACCGTGTCTTCTTGTTGTCTTACACTATAAGGTTAATATGCTTACTATAACTAGAAAAACGAACCCCAATTTGTTTATTATTAATATATATAACCTTATCTAAGTAATTTTGCCAAACCTTAAATTTTTAAGAATACAATAACAATTAATAATATAATATTTGTTTTAAAAACTATTTTATGTCAATTTTGACACTATTTGGTACTTGATTTTTGTGAAAATTATAACAGAAATATTAGTTCGAAAAAGGATAATTAAATCTATAATAACATGTCATATTAACCTATAAAATTAGTGGAATTCATAAAAAGGCTTATATTACATTTATTTGAGTATTTATAAAATCAATTATGTTAATATTTCATTAATAAGATAATTAATGAATCATCATTGTGTCATAAATAAATTAAATTATTTAATGTCTAAACATTATAAATAAAATACCATTATGTAGGAAGTCTTTTTAACTTTCTAATTAATATTTATATTCGAATTTATCTTATGTATATCCCTATATTAAAATTTTTTTAGTTATTAAACTTTGATTTTAACTATTTTAACTATTCTTTAAATAAAAAAATATTAAATGGCCTAATCTAATACAAGTGGGGCTAAATGTTAATATTTTATTCCTAAGGTATTATTTTTTGTAATTACACTTATCCAATAGAATTAGGACATGTGTTAGGGTAATAATAATATCATTTTTACCCTTAATTACCCTATTTACTTTTAACCGTGGAAAAAAATGTAAGAAGTTACTATTCACCAAAAAATATTTTCATCTCATTGAACCAAATTTATGTCCTTGATATTAACATTATGTCTCGGATTTTCGAAATTCCACTCACAGAAGCGGTAATATTATGTTTTATGTGAATTTTCAAATTCTCGTAGGAGGTGGGTAAAAGATGGTGAAAAGTTCAATAAAATTTTTATATATCAAAAATTATAATAAAATGACTCCAATAAATTAATTTTAACTTATATAGGTTTTATGTATCAATTTTGACCTAAAATAAATTTAAATAAAATAAATAATTATTTAAATAAAAATTCGGTTTTTAAATAGTAACCTAGTATTTTTACTATTCATCAAAAATTGAATGTTTTCAGAAAAATACCAAAATTTCACCCTAGGATAATTTCGATATTCCAAATCCAAAAATGAAGTCCATTTTGAAAGATAAAATTTATAAAATTTTAAAAATTGGGTGTTACTATTCATAATGGCTAGTTTTAATAATATTTTAATAGCATATCGTTGTTTAGTGAAACTTGGTATTGCGTACAACGAAAGATATCTCGGAAGGCCACGGTTGCATGTAAAGAAAGCCAAGATAGTGTTTTGTGTAGTGAAATATTCCTTTGATGATTTATATAACATAAAAACAATAAAATCTCGGGTGTTACATTCTACCCCACTTAAAATGAATTTCGCCCTCAAAATTCGTCACTTTGTAACAAACAGATGAGGATACCTCTCCCTCATCATATGCTCTAGCTCCCATGTAGCTTCTTCTAATTGGTGGTTCCTCCATAAAACATTCACCAAGCGAGTAGTCTATTTCTGTAGGAATTTTTCGCTACGATCCAGAATTTCTATCGTTTGTTCTTCATAAGAAAGATCTTGCTTCAGCTGTATAACTTTTGAGCTGAGTTCATGTGAAGGATCAGTTATGTACTTTTCCAGAGAGATACATGGAACACATTGTGAACTTGAGATAGATTCGGTGGAAGCACAAATTGGTAATCTACCGTCCCAACATGATCCAATATTTTAAAAGGATCGATATACCTAGGGCTCAACTTTCCCTTCATTTCAAATCTCATTACTCTCTTCTAAGGAGATATTCGTAAGAACAATTTATCATCCACTTCAAACTATAAGTCTTTTCTTCGGTTATCGGCATAACGTTTTTGTCGACTCTGAGCTGCTCTTATGTGTTGTTGAATAGATCTGACCTTTTCTACCATCTCATCAACAAGATCAGGTCCTAATAGCTTTCTTTCCCCAACTTCACCCTAGCAAGTTGGAGTCCTGCATTTCGTTCCATAGAGAGCTTCATAATGAGCCATCTGAATACTGGAGTGAAAGCTATTATTATAAAAAAATTCCACCAAAGGTAGGTGTTGATCCCAACCACCTTTTAAATCCATATACCAAGCTCTCAACATATATTCTAAAGTTTGAATTGTCCTCTTAGACTGACCGTCTGTCTGAGGATGATAAGCAGTGCAGAAACTCAACTCTGATTCCAGAGTATGCTGAAAACTTCGCCAGAACTTTGAGGTAACCCTCAGATCCCAATCAGATATAATGGAAAGTGGTACTCCATGCAATCATACCACGTCCTTTACATATATCATGGCAAGATGATCCAGAGAGAAATCCTCTCTAATTGAAATGAAGTGTGCAGACTTTGTAAGATGATCAACTATGACCCAGATAGAATTATTAAATTTGGATCTTTTAGGAAGTCCACTGACAAAGTCCATATTGATGTTTTCCCATTTCCATTCGGGTATGGGTAATGGTTGTAACATCCCCTTAGACTTCTGTCTCTCAACTTTAACTTGCTAACAAACCAAGCATCGAGAGACATATTCAGCAACATCTCTTTTCATGCCATCCCACCAGAAGTACTATTTCAGGTCCCTATACATCTCCGTGCTTCCAGGATCAATAGAGAATGAAGAAATATGAGCCTCATCCAGCAGCTCCTTCTTTAATTCTGGGATGGGAGGAACAAAAACCTGATTCCTAAACTTTATTATCCCATCACAATCAAGGTTGAATTCAGGAACATTTCTCACCTTCTTTTGTAACTCTACATCTTCATTCTGTGCCTATTTAATCTTCACATGTATAGATGGTTGAACATTCATTTGAGAAAGATAATATTTTTCCACTTCCATTATAATTCCAAGATCCATTCTTTGTAAATCCATAAATATTGGATCTTTTGTGATCCTCATCATGGATAAGCTATCATGGTCTTATCGACTTAATGCATCTATCACCTTGTTTTCTTTCCCAAGGTGATAATGAATTGAACAGTCATAATCCTTAATCAGCAACAACCATCTTCGTTGGCGCATATTCAGCCCCTTTTTTGTGAAAATATACTTTAAACTTTTTTGATCAATATAAATATCGCACCTTTCACCATAAAGATAATTCCTCTAAATATTTAATGCAAATATTATCGCAGATAACTCCAAATCATGAGTTGGGTAATTTTGCTCATGGATTTTCAACTGTAATGAGGCATAATCTATCACCATATCATTTTGCATAAGAACACAACCCATCCCCATCTTGGATGCATCACTGTAGATCAAAAACCTTTCTCCACTACAAGGAAGTGTGAGTACAGGTGCACTGGATAACCTTGTTTTCAACTCCTTTAAATTCTCTTCACATTCCTCTGTCCACACGATCTTAACTCCTTTTCGAGTCAACCTGGTGAGTGGATTAGATAATCGTGAAAAATCTTTCACAAAACGTCGATAATATCTAGAAAAACATAGAAAATGTCGGATCTTAGTTACTGTTGTTGGTCTCAACCATCTTTCAATAACCTATATTTTTGCTGGATCCATAGATATCCCCTCTTTTGAGATTTTGTGACCCAAAAATGAAACTTTTTGAAGCCAAAATTCACACTTGGTAAATTTGGCATAATGCTTCTCCTTTCTCAGGGTCTTCAATAAAATTATCAAGTGATCTTCATTTTTCTCCTTACTCTTTGAATAGAAAAGAATATCGTCTATAAAGACTACCACAAACTGATCAAGGTAGTCTCTAAAGACACTATTCATCAGATCCATGAAGATGGCAAGGGCATTAGTAAGACCAAATGGCATCACTATAAATTCATTGTGTCCATACCTTGTACAGAAAGCCGTCTTTGGTATATCCTCCCTTTTGACCCTTAATTGATGATACCCTAAACGAAGATCAATCTTGGAAAAGTATTGAGCTCCGCATAGTTGGTCAAATTAGTCATCAATGCGTGGGAGAGGATATTTGTTCTTGATAGTGATCTTGTTAAGTTCTCGATAATAAATGAAGAGTCTCATTGATCCATCTTTCTTCTTAACAAACAGAACAAGTGCTCCCCAAGGTGACGCACTAGGTCGTACGTATCCCTTATCAAGATTCTCTTGGAGTTTCTTTTCAATTCCTGCAACTCAATTGGGGACATTCTAAAAGATGTCTTTGAAATAGGCAAAGCACCTGGTAAGAGTTCTATTGAAAACTCAACTTCAAGATTTGGTGGAAGACCTAGAAATTCCTCTGGAAAGACATCATCCAACTCCCACACAATGGTTATATTCTTAATCGTGAGTTTCTCTCCAACCATTTGATATAAATAACCTTCATTTAGTGGAATCAAGACCCATAAGATAGAAGAAATGACCACTGGAAGGTTATGTTCATCCTTACATCGATAGAAGATCATAGATTGAACTGGAATATGAAATGTGACATCCCTTATTTTGAAATTGATATGAGATACATATAAAGAAATCCAATCCATGCCAAGAATCACATCAGATACCACTATAGGAAGGATCACAAGATTTGCAGGAATCACTTTCCCACAAACTTCAATCGGAGAAGAATTATAAACTTTTGATGAGACTGTTGTGCCATTACGAGTTGTCACAGCTAACTAAACATCTAATTGTTGAGGTAATAAGGTGATACCCTTATAATCTATTTGGAAATAAAAGAGTGGGTGGATCTATAATTAAATAAAACATTTTCTACTTTAGAGTGGATGGTCAGTGTACCTTTCACCACTTCGTTATCGTACTCCACATCACCGATAGAAATTGCATGTGAATTTCCATTGTCTTTAGACTTAAGAGTTTGTTGACATAGATCATCGTCAACAACCCTCAGATTAGGGAATTGATTGGCATAATACCCCATTTCCTTTCACTTGTAACATTGAAGTGTAGGAGGTTCACTCTGTGTAGCATTTTCTTTGTTCGCATCACTAGACATCTTCTTCCCATCATTGCGGCATTCAAATGCCCGATGACCATCCTTTCCACATTTGAAACATTTACTTGTCCCTTTAAGACAACTCCCTCCATGTTTCTTTCCACACTTTGAGCATAAGGGAAAACTCATCTTCTTTTCAGTGTGGCCTTTATATTTCCTTTTGAATTCCATTTTCCACTTCTTATCAAACACATATGACTGATGGGTTACTCCAATCTCAATCTCAACCTTGAGAGCACATCGAACGATTTATTCATAACTATTGAAGTCCCTTATGGCTAACGCCCTTTGAAGACTTGGTTTTAAGCCAATAAACAATTGATCAATCTTACTCTCAAGTTGGATAATAATCCCAGAAGCATACCTTGAATGTCTTGTAAAATTTGCTTCATAGGTACGAACCGATTCATCATCCTTTTGCTTTAGTTCAAGAAACTCCTTCTCCATCTTTGTTCAAAGAATACGAGGGAAGTACTTATTGAAAAATAAGTTCTTGAACTCATCCCATTACATGGACTCAATTTCATCTCTTTGCCTCGTATTCTTGATAAGATTCCACCATTGATCAGAATCACCTTCCAAACGATACACTACTAAGATGGCTTTGTCATGTTCAGAACATTAAAGAACTGAAAATATCTTTTCAGTAGTACTGATCCATTGTTCAGAAACTAATGGATCAGTACACCCGCAGAATAAGGGTGGACGCTGCCTCATGAAGGATTCAACAGAATGTTGCTCCTTTTTTGCTTGTTTTGAAGTCCTGCTTGATTCATAGCTTGAGAAATTTGTGGGGGCATGGCTACAAGATTTTGCATTCCAGCTCCTATAACGTTTGGTTGCTCAGGGGGACAATCATTGCATTTCTCGTCTCATTCTGCGTTAACACGGTTCCTTTGGGTTCCAGCCATTGAGTAAAACAAAGAAGAATAGTGTGAGCAACACTAATTATAATTGGAAAACCACATAATCAAGAATAAAATTTTACACTTAAGGTCTTATCTTAGGTTATTCATGGCCATTTCTAAAACAGTAATATTGTATTCTATGCTTAGACATATCCTTAGGGTTCTTACTAAGGCTTTCACATCCTAGTTTCCAAAGGATTACTAAACCTTTCCTCTGATACCAACTATAACGACCCATACTTTACATACATTGTTATTGATTCAAAATTGAAGCACACTTATTACAACATATAACAAAACCATGAAAGGACTGTATAGGTATAGTGTCTTTAGAAACTGGGAAACATAAACAACTAGTTCATAAATCTTCTACATCATCTCCCTTTTTTATCATATCTAGAGTCCCTTTTTTCTTATCCAACTTAATAACCTTCTTCCTGACCTGGGGAAAGAAAACTTACAAAAGGGTGAGCTCAAATGCTCAGTAAGGGTAAACAAAAGAAATATCAATCACAACATATTCATAAGAACATAACATTTTGTAAATCTTAACCTGAAAAAGAAATCATAATTTCATAACATGGGATAAATCATAGTAATGAAATGTAATCCCAATAATCATAACTTAAAATGTAAAGACCCGGAAATTTCAAAGAATTTATTTTTTCTTAATTTCTTTGGAATTTTACGAGACTGTCGCTTCTGACAGAAACTGATTCCAAGGCCCGGTGTGCCTGAAATCAATTTCTGAAGCTTAGCTCGGGTACATTCAGTAAACGTATGAGCGGGTTTTCCTAACTGTTGAACCGGTTCTCAGAATCGAAATCTGAGGGCACTGATGAACTCGTAGAGCCGGTATTCACTTAAGAGGACCTTTACCGCAATTGTGTTTGTGCGGGTGAAGAAGTTAAATATTGTTGATTAAAAAATAATTGAATAAAAAATTGTGGAACAATTTTTATTCTTTATCCTAGTGTTTTAATCCTAATTGGGGAAGTTGGGGTGGAAGCTCCTAACTACCCATGTGAGGGTAATTGTGAGGTGGGGCCCACACGAGCCCCAACCTTTCACATTCCCTAAACCCCATTAAACACCGTTGTTTAATGTGACAACCTTACCTTAATTAAATGTGACTCTTCATATCCTTCCCTCTCTAATAAATTTTGCCAAATCTTTTTAATTAATTCATGTGCTTGAGTTTTGAAAGCTTAAACCATTTCTTTTAAAAAGGTGGTGTTAGTTTATTTGGGTTGGGCTAGAGATTATATCTTGGGATGGCTTTGGAAAATTGAGGGGACTTCCTTCCAAGGAATAACAACGTTCTACATCGAAGAACGCAAGGGAATTCACCATCAATACATGATCCGGGATGAAATGCACTTTGCGGGAGTGACGAACGTCAATGATCGTCGACACCTTCATCTCCTCCCTTGCGACGACATCAACGAACCGACGTCTGCCTTTTCGTGATGTCTTCAATGAACAACAAACCTTTAGGTATGTGTTAATTTCTTATTCGTGAATATTTTCCTTGACGTTCATCGTATTATTCTTGCGCCGCCTGTTATCATTATAACGGGAGGAGGTCAGACCGCACAAACATGGCTGACTCTTCTCCCCCTTCGATGTTATGTTTTTCACGACATGAACAAGGTAACACGGTGCAATGGCATGTGCGGAAACAAGAAGAATGCGGCGAAGAAGAGCAGTGCCGTCGCACTGCACCATTGAGGCCGAACGAAACCGCGGCCGGAGTCAGGGCCACGGAGGCGATTCGAAGACTCTACTGGTTGATCATTGTGTGTGGATTGACGAGCGATGAAAAACGATGCCTTAAAGTAAATTTTAAGCCTCCATAGTGAAGGCCGGGTCCCGGGAGGACTGTTGGCGAAGGCGGCGAGCAAAACGGACCACCGAAGCACGTCCGGTGGTCTGCGGAAGGCGGCAGCGGCGCACCGCCGGAACGGAACCACCGTGGCTGAGCCGCGGTGGAAGGCCAAACCGGAACGGCTTTTCCATTCTAGAGGCAAAGTGGCGCGACTTAATGTCACGCTGGTTTCGTCGACCGCAGGGGTTTGTAACCCCCCCCCCCCCCCCCCGCACCCGCTGGCCACGCGGGCGATGCGCCGCGCCAGCGCGAGGACAGGCCGCGTCGCGCCGTCGAGGCCAGGCCGTACACACCAGGCCGGGCCGCACCCTAATGACCCGGAACCAGACCCAGTTTGGGTCGACCCGGTTCGGGCCAACTCAGGGGGGGGGGGGTATCGGGCCGGGTCGGACCGGGCCCGAACCCCCTATTTTCGGAAAAATCCGTTCAAATGCCCATAACATAGGATACAAACCTCCGATTGACACACTGCTAGTTGTGATGCGATCCTTGGATCGAGATGGTCGTTTTTGGTATATTACACTCATGGTTTCAGAGAACTTTGAGATCAGCCAGGTTGGTTCAAACACGAAACCAACCAGGCCCTCGGAGCGGAAACACTTATAACTTGAGCTCCGGACGTCCGATTGACGTGCCGTCAACATTGTTGGATTCCTCTTGATGAGATGAAACTTTTGGAATACTTCGCCTGAGGTTTGGACGTAGTCAGATAGTGGAAGGGTTGGATTGTACCTGAAATCCAACCGGGCCCCTGGAACGGAAAGGCCGATAACTTCAAAACCGGATGTTCGTTTGATGAACCGTCAGCGGTGTTGGTGGTCACGTTGAGAAACGGTCCCTAAGAGTATAACCTATGAGAGTTCAGGGTACAGTTTAGATAAGGTCGGGTTGGTTCGTACACGAAACCAACCGGGCCCCTAGGATGAAAAGGCTAATAACTCACAGACCGGGCGTCCGATTGACGCGTCATCTGTTGCGTTGAGATCCATATGACGAGGCGGTCCTTGAGATACTTCTTTATGGGACTTTATGATAATTGGAGAATCGACCAGTAGCTCTTGAAGTGGACCCTCCCATAGACGAGCTGGCAGAGTGCAGAGACCTAGTAGCTGACTGAGACTTGAAGACTGCTGATCGATCGACTCTGAGTGATTCGGATAGCCTAGTGGGGTGCACTTGGTTGTAGCAGTAGACCCACAGTGGAGGTGCGCTTGGTTGTAGCAAAAGACCCACGGTACTCGACAGAAGGAGTACCCTTGTAGGCTATGTGGGGGTGCGCTTGGTTATAGCAGCAGACCCATGGTGGGATATGCTTGGTTGCAGCGGCAGACCCATAGTACTCGACAGGTGGAGTACTTCAGCAGTCCAAGGTTAGTGGGATGCGCTTTGTTGTAGTGGCAGGCCCACTGTACTAGACAGAGGAGGAGTTCTCCAGCAGCTGTGGTTTCTATATCGTGAATAAAATCCTGGTTTGGGGTGAGTCTTTGACCTTTTTTATTACCTCATGATTGAGATGGGTCACTTGATAACTTTGGTATATGTATGGGCATATACCTAGGTAGTGGTTATCCGTTGATTTCATAACCTTTGTGTTTCCTCATGATTGAGATGAGTTACTTGATAACTTAGGTATAAGTATGGGATTATACCTAAGTAAGACTTATCTATTTTGTTTCTGCTTTGTGGTTATCCTTGTTGGATTTAGAGAGACCTTGAGGGTCTCGGGGTCCCAACTGAGTATCGTTATACTCACCCCTACATGGGCTATGATCGCACCTCGTTGTGTTGGTTTCATACGAAGGGAAGTGGTGACGGAGGCCGAGTGTTCGAGGACAAGAAGATACCCGGAGGTGGACCTCATGACGAGTCACTATCCATAGGTGGACTTCACGACGAGACAATACTCGGAGGAGGTTGACGGGCAAGAGCGTTGTGGAGGCTATCTGTACCTACCATTTAGGTAGGATCCGTGGTGGACGATCCAGGAGCTGCGCTATCTGTACCTACCCTTCTGGTAGGATCTGAGGTGGACGACCCAGGAGCTGCTTCTTTTCTTCCAGCTGTTTATCTTTCTTATTGTACTTTCGTTCAGTTGTAGCTGTACTTTCAGTTGGGTTTGTATTCTGTCCCACTTACTTTTCATCACATTCTTTTGTACTTAGTATATTACTTCTGCTTGTACTCTGTTGTGTTTTTTTACTTTTATAAAGGCAATTCCTTCCCAGTTATCGGGATTTATTCCTTTGGTGCTAGTCTCCAGCCCCTGGCCTGTGGAAGGCGGGCCTGGGGTAGTCATGGCATGGGTCCCGAGGACGGTTCGTGACAAATTGGTATCAGAGAAGTCGGTTATACCGCAGAACTTAGGACTCTGATCATTATTTTCAGTGAAGCAATAATGTTAAGGTTACCGAGTGTGGTATTCAGTTCAGGGAGTCCAATGTTGATGTATCTATACATGAGGACCCTGACTACTGATTTCTGACCTAGTGCATGAAATCACTGATTGTGTGTGGGTTTCCAGAAAAAATGTTTAAAGTCAGCTCAAACCAGGTCAGCTCACTAGGTATAAACCATTTACCGTGTCACATCTGTTCAGGATGTCTCCATGCAGAGAGTTATTTGGAGTTCCAAGGGAGTACTCGATGACGGCTCACCGAGCGACGAGGCTCCGGTTCAGGGCCCTTTTTACTATGTTGGCACCCTCGGGTGGTGTACCAGCAGCACCACCACTTGTTGGGAAGCAGATTCCACCAGCCATACTAGCGAACTGTGCACGCTGGCAGAGCGTGCTGCACGAGTTCCAGCAGCAGCGACCTCCGAGGTTACGGGGCAAGGCAGATTCCCAGAGAGCAGAGCACTGGCTGGAGGCGAATGCTAGAGTTTTCCGACTAGATGAGGCACCAGTATAGTGGATGGTAGACTTGGCTACTAGTGTTTTCTAGTGAGTGACCATGAGGATGGTCCGCATAGTGATGAGGCTTCGGTACGTGGACTGATGCCTGAGATAGTTCTTTCGGGTAGTGTGTCAGCTATACATCACTACCTGTTGGTCAGCAGTTACAACCGTCGGTATCGGTAGGTGACACATGTAGGATTACTGCCTTACACGTGTTCCAACATCAGATACACTCAAGTTCTGAGGTGAGCCCAACTCACAGACGGCTGAGGACTGGCTTTAGGAAGTGGCTGAGAGTTTTCTTGAGCTTTTACTTCTTCGGTAGGATGACGTTTCGGTAGCTGAGTATTCATCGAGGCGTACCGAGCATTACGGGTACTCAATGAATATGTTTCGATCAGTTCTATAGAGCTCGGACCTCTGAGCGTGGTGTGTTTAAGGATATTCGAGCCATCGCTTTTTCCTCTATGCATTCCTACTCACATTAGGGTGCTAGAGAGAACCTTGTGGTTGAATGTTCTTTGGCTGAACGAATACAGCTAGAGGATGTTAGAAGTTAGAACACAGCGAACAGGTTCCAGTCTCAGAGACTTGGGCATGTGAATGTTTCAAGTAGAAGAAGTGGAAAGGATAGATGAATCTTCAGGGTAGTAGATGTGGAAGTGATCTAGGAGAGCAGCATGGGGTGGTGAACATTTTGACATGTTGCACCCACCCGCCTTTGTAATCCTTTCCAGGCTCTGGGAGCTAGAGGGCAGGGGAAGGAGTAGCTGCATGCGGTCCAGGAGTGCGACCGAAAGGGCTCTAAGGAAGATTCGAAGTGCAGACATTGTCTTCTACTAGCTACCGTAGCCACAGACATTGATACAAATCATCCATTAATTCCATGAATCTAGTCCCAGACCTAGAGTTTCCGGTTAAGCCGTTGACTTGACCCTCACATCTAGAGATACCTTTGGGAGAAGACTCGATAATCACACTTGCGCCGACAGTGTGGTCAGACCCTTGATGCGAGACTTTCGGTTGGAATCTCTTTGTGGCAGCATCGAGGCCTTACGATGTTGGTCTGAGTATGGATTGGATCCACAGTTCATACACGAATTGACTGTATTAGGCAAAAAGGTTGTGGTTTAACTACAAAATTGGGATGGGGTTTTCCTTGGTCGGTGAAAAGGAAAACCCAGGCAACACAGGATGGAATCATGCATAGGAAGGTGTAGCCAATCACTCTTGAGTCGGCCAACTTCACCCACGTGGCAGCAAGAGTTTTGAGTTTCAGTTCTAATCTAGAAAGGGAGACCTTTAGACTTTGAGGATGATGACCACATCCTTATATGGGTCTCACCTCGACGAGGTTTACGGAGATGTGGCTGAGGCGACAAGTTATCTCTGAGGTTCAACAGACCTTTTTAGATCCTCAGCAGGGTAGGCAAGGTGGTTTATCGCTTGACCTTTCCACCAGTTGCACCGGGTGCATGATGTCATCCTCATATCTCAGCTAAGGAGATACGTGCATGATCTTTCACACATCATCGCTCTCAGGGATTTGAACATTGATGACTGGACGCCTTAAACAGGGATCTAGTGGGGGTTGAGGATCGACAGGAGTGGGTCCTATGGGGATGGTCGATTCCTTTAGTACACTTTCGTTGGTAGCACGAGAACCTCTAGGTGAGCACATGGGAGCAGAAGGCTCAGATGCATGCTCAATACCACTTTTGTTTCTGTAGTTTGTGTAATAGCTTTATGTGGACATAAATCCCTGAAGTGGGAGTAATTTAAAGACCCGGAAATTTCAAGGAAATTTTTTTTTCTTAATTTCTTTGGAATTTCATGAGACTGCGGCTTCTGACAGAAACTGATTCCGAGGCCCGGTGTGCCCAGAATCAATTTCTGACATTTAGCTCGGGTACGTTCAGTAATCATACAAGTGGGTTTTCCTAACTTTTGAACCGGTGCTCGAAATCGAAACCCAAGGGAACCGATGAACTCGCAGAGCCGGTATTCTCTTAAGGGGACCTTTACCACAATTGCGTTTGTGTGGGTGGAGAAGTAAAAAATTGTGGATTAAAAAATAATTGAATAAAAAATTGTGGAACAATATTTATTCTTTATCCTAGTGGTTTTATCCTAATTGGGAAGTTAGGGTGGAAGCTCCTAACTACCCATGTGAGGGTAATTTTGAGGCGGGGACCACACGAGCCCCAAACTTTCACATTCCCTAAACCCCATTAAACACCCTTGTTTAATGTGACAACCTTCCCTTAATTAAATGTGACTCTTCATATCCTTCCCTCTCTAATAAATTTTTCCAACTCTTTTTAATTAATTCATGTGCTTGAGTTTTGAAAACTTAAATCCTTTCTTTTATAAAGGTGGTGTTAGTTTATTTGGGTTGGGTTAGCGATTATATCATGGGATGGCTTTGGAAAAATGAGGGGACTTCCTTCCAAAGAAGAACAGCGTTCTACATCGAAGAACGCAAAGGAATTCACCAACAATACATGATCCGGGATCGAATTCACTTTGCGGGAGTGATGAACGTCAATGATCATAGACACCTTCATCTCCTCCCTTGCGGAGACGTCAACAAACCGACGTCCGCCTTTTCGTGATGTCGTCAACGAATAGTGAAACTTAAGGCAGGGGTTAATTTCTTCCCCGTGAATATTTTCCTTGACGTTCATCATATTATTCTTGCACCGCCTGTTATCATTATAATGGGAGGAGTTCGGACCGCACGAACATGGATGAATCTCCTCCCCCTTCGATGTTGTGTTTGTCGCAGCATGAACAAAGGCGCGCGGTGCAACGACACCGCGTGGAAACAAGAATAATGCGGTGAAGAGGCGCGACACCGTCACACCGCGTCGTTGAGGCTGAACGAAACCGCGGCTAGAGTCAGGGCCGTGGAGGTGATAAGAAGACTCCGCTGGTTGATCTTTGTGCGTGGATTGATGGGAGACGACAAACGGGGCCGCAAAGTCAATTTGAAGCCTCCACAGTGAAGGTCGGGTCCCGGGAGGACCGTTGGCGAAGGCGGCGAGAAAAATGGACCACCGGAGGGAATACGGTGGTCCGCGGAAGGCGGCAGCAGCAGCGCACCGCCGGAATGGAACCACCGCGGTAGAGCCGCGGCGTCGGGTCAAACCGGAATGGCTTCGTCGTTCCGTAGGCTGAGCGGCGCGACTTAAAGCCGCGCCAGTTTCGTCGACCGCGGGGGGTTGTAACCCCCCCCCCCCCTCGCACCCACTGGCCACGTGGGTGCCACGCCACGCCCAGGTGGGGCTACACCCTAATGGGCCGGACCTGGACCCGGTTCGGGTCGACCCGATTGGGGCCGACCCGGGGGGTATCGGGCCGGGTCGGATCGGGCCCGAACCCCCCATTTTCGGACAAATCCATTCAAATGATCATAACATGGGCTAAGAACCTCCGATTGACGCACTGCCAGTTGCGATATGATCCTTGGATTGAGACGGACGTTTTGATATATTACACTCAAGGTTTTGGAGAACTTTGGGATCGACCGAGTTGGTTCAAACTTGAAACCAACCGGGCCCTCAGGGCAAAAACACTTATAACATTATCTCCAGATGTCTGATTCATGTGCCGTCGACTTTGTTGGATTCCTTTTGATGAGATGGAACTTTTGGAATACATCTCTTGAGGTTTGGACATAGTAGGATAGTGGCCGGGTTGGATTGTACCTGAAATCCAGCCGGGCCCCTGGAACGGAAAAGCCGATAACTTCCAGACTGGACGTCCGTTTGACGAACCGTCAGAGGCGTTGGTGGTCACGTTGAGAAATGGTCCCTATGAGTATACCCTATGAGAGTTCGGGGTATAGTTGATATACGGTCGGGTTGGTTCGTACACGAAACCAACCGGGCCCCTTGGACGAAAAGACTAACAACTCACAGACCGAGCGTCCGATTGATGCGCCGTCTATTGCGTTGAGACCCCTATGACGAGGAGGTCCTTGAGATATTTTTTTGTGGTACTTTGTGACACATGGAGTAACTACCTATAGCTCAGGGAGCGGACCCTCCCGGAGATGAGCTAGTAGAGTGCAGAGACCTAGTAGCTGACTGAGACTTGACGACTGCTGATCGATTGACTCGGAGTGATTTGGATAGCCTGGTGGGGTGCGCATGGTTGTAGTGGTAGACCCACGTCAGAGGTTTGATTGGTTATAGTGGCAGACCCACGGTACTCGAAAGAAGGAGTACCTCTATAGGCTATGAGGGGGTGCGCTTGGTTGTAGCCGCAGACCCATGGTGGGATGCGTTTGGTTGCAGCGGCAGGCCCACAGTACTCGACAGGTGGAGTACTTCAGCAGTCCAAGGTTAGTGGGACGTGCTTGGTTGTAGCAGCAGGCCCACTGTACTCAACAGAGGTGGAGTTCTCCAGCAGCCGTGGTTTCGATATCGTGAATAATATCCTGGTTTGAGGTGAGTCTATGAACTTTGTGATTACCTCATGATTGAGATGGGTCACTTGATAACTTAGGTATATGTATGGTCATATACCTAGGTAGTGGTTATCCATTGATTTCATAACCTTTGTGTTTTCTCATGATTGATATGAGTTACTTGATTACTTAGGTATAAGTATGGGCTTATACCTAATTAAGGGCTATCTATTGTGTTTCTGCTTTGTGGTTATCCTTGTTGGATTTAGAGAGACCTTGAGGGTCTCAGGGTCCCTACTGAGTATCATTATACTCACCCCTGCACGGGCTATGCCCGCACCCCGTTGTGTCAGTTTCAGATGATCGGTAGTGCTGACGGAGGCTGAGTGTTCGAGGACTAGACGATACCCGGAGGAGGACCTCACGATGAGTCAATATCTGGAGGTGGACTTCATGATGAGATGATACTCAGAGGAGGTTGACGGGAAAGAGAGTTGTGAAGGCTATCTGTACCTACCCTTCAAGTAGGATCCATGGTGGATGATTCAGGAGCTGCGCTATCTATACCTACCCTTCAGGTAGGATCCGAGATGGACGACCCATGAGATGCTTCTTTTCTTCCAGCTGTTTGTCTTTCCTGTTGTACTTTCGTTCAGTTGTAGCTGTACTTTCAGTTGGGTTTGTATTCTGGCCCACTTACTTTTCAGCACTTTCTTTTTTACTTAGTATATTACTTCCGCTTGTACTTTGTGGTGTTTTGTTTACTTTTATAAAGGCAATGCCTTCCCAGTTATCGGTATTTATGCCTTTTGTGCTCGTCGCCAGCCCCTGGCCTATGGAAGGCGGGCTTGGGGTAGTCACGGCATGGGCCCCGAGGACGGGTCGAGACATAAAACATGAAACTTTTTGGCACACACACATAATGATATAGAATCATTTCTTAGTATTCAAGACTCATTTCCAAGACTATCTTAGCAGACAAAGTCCATTTCTGAACCGAGTTCACTCCTCGTTTCAGTCCTGTTTCACTGAACCGGATCAACCTGCCGTTCCAGCCATGTCTATCTCATGAGATATAAATCATTACCCAATGCATTGGAGGGATATATAGGTCCCACCCATCTCATAATGATACCATTCGTATGTGTGACACAAAATCATAAATCATATATCATATCATAACCCATGTAATAAAAATGGGATTCTTAAACTTCATGCCATCATAACATAATCCATGTAAGATAAAATGACATCATAAAAATAATTCCATCATAACATAATCAAATAAATGTAAAAATAGGGATAGAAACATAACCGTATATTATCTTATATGGAAAATAATTTTGATAAAACACTTGAACGTCATTCTTGAGGAAAATATCCTTTCAACTTCAAAAACATTTTTCCTTTCTTAACATTTCATAAAATTTTAAACTACAAGAAGTTGGTTAAAAATAAACATGAAAAATTTTAATGGGCGTTTCATGGAAATAATGTTCTAAAAATCCATTCATGCCGTATAAGTTATAGAAAAAACATTCTTCTCATACTTTGGTAAGAAATGTCAAAAAAGTACCTCGTACAAAAAAACGAAAAAAGATTCCTTTCATATATTTTACTAAAAACTCACCAAAGGGTAAAATTGGATTTAACAAATTTTAAGAGGATATAAATAATATAAAATATTGAGGATACATGTATGTTGATGATAAATATTCCCCAGTAAATTCTGATGTATAAACAATCTCGAATAAAAATGAGATTGCAGGATTTTCCAATACCTTAGGTCTGATTTGCTTCGTAAGTGTCCGAACCTTCTATATAATGATTTAAATAATTTCATTGTCTTATTCAAGAATCATAAATATTGTTATGATATCATTTATGGTCATATTCTTATCTTCTTATTAGTAATATTTCATTACTACTTGTTATTCAGGTGTTTATTAATTTTTGTTCTTATGCGTGTTTTGTCGAATAAATTATTATTCTTCTTTTTATGTTATAGATAACTCATTTCTAGAATGGTATTAGTGTAATATATATCATATTTATTCATTTAATTCATTTATATAATCATTATTCAATGAAGATCATGTAGAACGAGTCGCATTACATCGTGGAGACGGTATTCCGTACGTACGCACGAGCGATGATATCGTTCCCATGATCGTGGAATTGTATTGGAGTGTATTTATACTATTTAAAAATAAATATAACATTACAATAATCATATATAGTTATTATTTAAACCATTATACCCATCCAAGTAAGGTGGTGGTGGAAAATAGATTACACCATGACATGGAGACGGTATTCCGTACGTACTCACGCGCGGTGATTTCATTTTCTGTAGGATGGATTGAAGGTGAAATAGGGTTGTTTCATATTTATAATAACTTATCAGTATATTAGTGATACTTATGTTATTACTTCATAATGAAACAACTAAAGAATAAGAAGTATAAGAAGAAATAAAGTTGAATGAATCGGTAACAGACATTACCTCTTCTTTGAAGCGCCTCTTCTTAACCTCCTATTTGGGCACTAATGATGGTATTTGAAGAAGACCAGAACCTCTATTATGTTTCTATGGAAGTAGATAAGAGAAATTGGTAGGTTTTGAACTAGCTTGAAGGCTGAAAGTGGTGTGAGGAAGAGAGGGAGGAGGTTCCCTTTTATAAGGGAGGAGATGGGCACCTTTGGAAAAACTAAAAATATTATTTTATTATAAAGTCATATTTGGTTTTTAATAGCTAAAAATTGATTTATTTAGAAGATAAGGTGGGGATGGGTCGAAATCCTATCATCCAATAGAAATTAGACAAGTTTGGGTTTCTATTTTAACCTTATCAATTAGATTTAACTTTAGTTAAATAATTTTACTTTTACCGTGTCTTCTTGTTTTCTTACACTATAAGGTTTATAAACTTAATATAAAAAGTCAAAAAAACCCCAAGTTGTTTGTTATTAATATATATAACATTATCTAAGTCATTTGGCCGAACATTATATTTTTAAGAATAAAACAACAATTAATAATATAATAACTTTTTTAAAAACTATTTTATGTCAATTTTGACACTATTTGGTACTTGATTTTTGTGGAAATCATAACAGTATGATTAGTTCAAAAAAAGTTAATTAAAGAAATAATAACATGTCATATTAACCTAGAAACTTAGTGGAATTCATAAAAAGTTTCAAATTACATTTATTTGAGTATTTATAACATCAATTATGTTAATATTTCATTAATAAGATAATTAATGCATTATCATTGTGTCATAAATAAATTAAATTATTTATTGTCTAAACATTATAAATAAAATACCATTGTGTAGGAAATCTTTGTATATTTATAATTAATATTTATATTTGAATTTATCTTATGTATAGCCCTATATTAAAAATGTTTTAGTTATTAAACTTTGATTTTAACTATTTTAACTATTCTTTAAATAAAAAAATATTAAACGTACTAATCTAATCCAAGTGGGCCTAAATGGTAATATATTATTCCTAAGGTTGTTTTTGGTCGAATTACACTTATACAATAGAATTAGGACATGTTTTAGGGTAATAATAATATCATTTTTACCCTTAATTACCCAATTTACTTTTAACCGTGGTAAAAAAGTAAAAAGTTACTATTCACCAAAAATTATTTTCATCTCATTGAACCACATTTTAGTCCTTCATATTAACCATCTCTCTTGGATTTTAGAAATTCCACTCACAGAAGAGACAAAATTATGTTTTATGTGAATTTCCAAATTCTCCTAGGAGGTGGGTAAAAGACGGTGAAAAGTTCAACAAAATTTTTATATATCTAAAATTATTATAAAATGAATCCAATGAATTACTTTGAACTTATATAGGTATTATGTATCAATTTTGACCTCAAATAAATTTAAATAAAATAAATAATTATTTAAATAAAAATTCGGTTTTTAAATAGTATCCCAGTATTTTCACTATTCATAAAAAATTGAATGTTTTCATAAAAATACCAAAATTTCACCCTAGGATAATTTCGATATTCAAAATCCAAAAAGGAAGTCCATTTTGAAAGAAAAAATTTATAAAATTTCAAAAAGTGGGTATTACTATTCATAACAGCTAGTTTTAATAATATTTTAACAGCATATCATTGTTTAGTGAAACTCGGTATTTCTTACAACGCAAGCTATCGAGGAAGGTTGTGGTTCCGTGTAAAGCAAGCCATGCTAGTGTTGTGTGTAGTGAAAGATTCCTTTGATGATTTATATAACATAAAAACAAAAAAAATCTCAGTTATTACAATTATTTTTATTTAACCTTTCTGTCTTTACCAATTATCTTTCTATTTTGTGACATCTTTAGGAAGATATAATTAAAAAATTCAAATAATATATATATATATATATGTGGTAGTAATTAAATGAACATTATATGTGGATTTTTATGGTGAGGTATTCATGATTTATTTCCCTAAATGATTAAGTGATAGGGGTTTGAATATATTTTAGAAAAGAAAATGGTTAGGTTTGGTGGAAAAGAAAACATTATATAAAAATATTTACATGACCTACAATATACTTACCCATAAATAATTTGGTCATTATTTTATGAATCAATAAAAAAATTTAATCATATATGAAGTAATATTCAATGAAATTATAGTTATATTTTAATTCTAATTGATGGAATATTTTTTAGAAGATTGTTTTGGATGTTGAATAATGATCGATTGTACTCTCAGGTTCCTAGGTGGTAATCAGATCTGGGGAATGGAGGACTTTTAGTTGAATTATATTATAGCAGATAAACTATTCCACATCCTTAGGTTTTTTCTATGTGGATATTGTTGTGGGAATAGTTTTGGATTGAATAGAAGTGATAAGACTTAAAGGAGGGTATTGTTCAATAGTGGTTCTTTTTGGGGGAGGACCATGCCATAATTGGAGGGATTCCCTATAGGGGATCCTAATGGAAGATGGATTTAGGTGCTACTAGAAGGTCGGATGAACCTTGATCATGGGGCTATGTTGTGGAGTTGTTTGTTAGGGTTGGGACCATAATACCTTCATATGAGGATGTACTACAACCCAATTACCATTGGACAATATGGTCAATGTAGAAATCTCCACAATGTTTCCAAGATGGGCCACACCGATAGTGGATCTATTTGGAATTTCCTTTCTCCATTATTGGGGCCACAATTTCTTTATTCATGAGTCCTACACTATACCATGACCAGGATATGTTGTCTTATGTTGTGACCTTCATGGTCACTCCATGAACGGGTGCCCATGTTATTTTTTAGCATGGGAAGACTGGTAATTTTCTAGTTCACCCCATCATTTTTTATGGAAAGAGGGGTTTTAAGGAGGGGCTATTTGGATAGAACTCCCAATACCACTCCTCCAATTTTACCCTATGGAGTGGTGTCATTTCAGGGAATTTTACATGTAATAATATGGAAAAATATTCCCTTCATCCTTCCATATTTGGTTTCTTTGGGATATAACTCATATTTGTTGTGATTTTGGACAAGGATTCGGTGATTATTTCACTAGAACATAGAGAAATATTTCTAATTTGATGAAAATTTTACTTGGTTAAAAAAATAATTTTCAAATAAAGATAAATCCATGATGTTATATGATGTTTCAGTAATGTGATAATGGCGGGATATTTTTTCAATGAATATTACTTTTGTCTTTATTTTTTTTAAGTAATTATAAATTATTATTATTAATTATTTTTGTTTTATGGTTTCATTTTGGAGGAGACATGGTTGTGAGATATTGAATGAGGTAGAGAGGAGATTGGATATGTATTAATAGAGGTCTATAAGATGTTAAATCCATGATCACAATAGGTGGTATTAATAATTAAACTCATATTCTTGTTTATGTATGACTTGAAGAATTAATGTTTTCATGGGATTGGGTGAAGGGATAAGTTCTAGGATGACCATGTGTAAATAGGGATGGTGTCTTTGATATTACCCGTGATTGGATAAGTGTACCATAAAACTGTGGGTAGTTTTTATCACTAAACGAATATGTTTATAAGGGGACATAGAGGTAGTTAATTTGATAATAGGCCATGTGAGTGTCTTGAGATGATATAAGGATAGACTATGTGGGTTTCCCATTGTTATTTGGGAATGCATGGGTGGTTTCTACCTATTTTGGGTGAGTGAGATTGTATAGACCTGAACCTAGTTTCTTGGAGTTGGTTACATAATTCTTTACATTGACATGATTACAAGAAATTATTATTCAAGAGGAACAAATGGTTTAGTAGTTTTGGAAAACCTAATATACACATATGTCCAATATTACAACTTGAAAGAAAAAACAATATATAAATCCCTTCAACAACATCCCTAACTCATAGGTTATCCCTATATTCCATTCATAACATACCTATTCATGTCACAAAAAAATGATACATACAAAAGGGGTGAGATAAAATTCTCAGTAAGGGTATGAATTATAGTTGAAGATTTCATAAACATAAACATTTGGTATGGTTAAACTAAAAACACTTTCCTTTTAAAAATAAAATCAAACACATTGTCTCAGTGATTAAAGGTAGAAAAAACAATGCCAAAATTAATCACAATCAATGGTATTCTACTAGTTCAATAACCTCATGAAACTTCAATTACTATTTTCATAATTAGGTAATTCATAATTCCGGATATCATAACCATAAATTCAAGTCCCCGTGCCAAGAACATAAATAACCATTTTGTCAAGGCCTCATACAAGGACCGTAGTTTGTCTCATGTGACCTACCAATGCATCGAGAGGATATAACAAGAACCACCAATAAAATACTAAGTCCAATGAATATTTTATATGAATTGGGATAAACATAACCAAAATATACATTCATATTTAAAAAACATATGAACTGTAAATTAGTTTCCCCAAAAATTAAGCATAAACACTGACTATTTGGAGTAAATTGGTGAATGGTTTTAAGATAGCACATCCACATCAAAAATAATCATAAACCATTAAATTAAATATGTTATATTATATCATAAAATATTAATCCAATGATTACATAATAATCATCTTGATTGTAAAAATGAATAAACATACTCTTATAAAATCATCGAGTAATTCTTGAGATGAATACTCTTTTACTTTGAATAAAAGAGTTCTTTTGGAAATATCTTTTCATAAAACAATAAGTAAATTAAGATTTTATTTTAAAAATAAAATGAGTTATTTTAGAAATATAATGGTTTCTAAAAATATATCATAGAGTTCCTTTGAATAAAGGTAAGAGTTTGAGAAATTTTCTTGAATTGGGCTAGTATTTTGGGAAGCTTTTTTTAAAGATCCTTTTAAAAATATAAATCACCCTAAATGAATGTAGGATTATTTTTAGTAAAAATATATATATAATATTCAAACCAAATTTAAAAGATCTAAATATGAATAAATAAGATTTAATTTGGGTATGTAGAGAATAAGAGTATACATAATGAAAATGGAGGCTCGTGTAGAAAACCCTTAACTTATGTCTGATTGTGTTCTTCACATGATCTTAGTGTGCATGATTAAAAAATTAAATTAAGTAATTAATATTTACATAAAATATTATTTATTTAATTTAATTATTAAATCCATATTATGTTTATTCATGGCTTTCTTGATTGGTTTAATATGTTCAATTTAATTGTTTGGGAGTGTTTGCTTCACTGGAATTCATGATCGATTTATTTATAAACATGTAAGGATAGACATGTAAGATGAGAATGGTTTTATAAAATATATGTTTTATTTTTTTTAAATCCCCATGACTATATGTTTAAAAATTCTTTTTTTATTAATATTGAGGATGAATAATTATATAAAACTTTAATGATAATGTTTTGGGCTAATTAGAGGGTTTTTATCACAACGAAATCATTTTGATTTATAAATTCATAACACATGTAAAAAAACATTAAAATACCATAAATAAGTTATAATAAATATATTATAGTCTGGTTAAACCAGAAAAATGGTTTCATGACCAGATGTGAATATAGTAATAGAAATGAAAAACCTGTCATCCTTGAAGGTGATAAATTAACACATCTCGGATCGTGTTTTCATTTCTAATATGAAATAAGTGGAAATAAGAGATGATGATGAATTATTACATTATCAAAAATCTCCCAGTATATTTAATATATTTCAGTTGTCATAACAATTGGATGAAGGAAGGTGATGTAAGAAAAAGGAAATAATGGAACTCAAAAAAAATGAAAAGAGGAATTTACCTATTGAAGTTATCTTCCTTGAGAGCCTCTTTAAGAGAGATTTTTTGAAATTTTTGTGAGACCAATGTATCATGGACGTGTGGGAGGATCTTAGCATTAGATTTATTAGAATTTAGATAAGAAAAAATGGCTTGATAGGAGTGAATAGAATAGGTAGAGGGTGGGGGGTTATACTAAAGGACAAGGGTGACTTTTTAATATCTTATTCATTATTTTATTATTTCCATCAAGAAAAACAATATAGTTGATTAATATGACCCATAATAGTAATTAGTGAATTTTAATTTGAACCAATTGTGCATACACTTTCCACGATTCTAAGAATATTTAATTTAACAGATAATGTATATACATGGTAAAATACCGTATTTTACTATTCATAAAGAATTCGAGTACTTCAGGAAAATCCCAAAAATTCACCCATACCATTTTTTCACATAGAGAATTAAAAAAATGAACTCCATTTTTTGAAAATAATTTTATAAATATGATTAATTTAATTTTAAATTAAAATCATAATTTATTCAAAAAATAAGAATTTTAAAACAATAATTCATTTTATATCACCTTGAAAAATTAATCAAGATCTCATTATCATATAACATTAAGTTAATAAAATAATAATATTATTTACTATTCACATGGTTCATATTACTATTCATATTACTATTCATTGGGGTATGTTTCTATTCACCAAAAATGATGTTTGTCTTACCAGACTCTAAATATCTTACTGAACGCAATAGTGTATGTCAGTTTTTCAAAATTCAAGTCCTAGAGGTGAAAAAATTATGTTTACCAAGTAGGTTATAAAAAAGTGGTTTTTTTAGAGACTCCATGATTCATGAATTCAATATTTAAATTATTTATAAATCCTTGGGGAGTTACATTCTCCGCCCTTGTAAAAATTTCATCCTTGAAGTTATCTGATTATTACATCACAAAAAGATTTGGGTAGTTCTTCACCATAATATCCACAGGATCTATTGTTTCTTATCTAATTCTATGTTTTTTCTAGTATAATTTTACCAATCGTGGTGTCTGATTCCTCAAAATCTATTCCTTATTGTCTAGAATCTGAACAGACTCTTCACAGTAAGATAAGTCAGGTTCCAATTCTACAACTTCAGAAGTGAGGACATATGTTGGGATTGGCATGTACATTATCAACAATGAGACATGGAGCACATTTTTTTACTTTAGACATGATATGTGGCTCTACCAAACAATAATAAAAAACTCAAACTCTATCCAGTATTTCAAAAGGGACAATGTACATAGGGCTCAGCTTCTATCCAAAATCTTATAACACCCTTAAATAGAGATACTTTTAAGAAAACTAGATCTCCCACTTGAAAATATAAATTCCTCCTTCAATTATCATTATATCTCTTTTTTATTATTTTTTCTACATTGATATGGGTATTAATAGTCTTTACCATTACTGTTATTTCATCCACAAGTTATTGACCAATAAGCTTCCATTCACCAACTTAATCCCAACATGTTGGTGTACGACATATCTTTCCATAAAATGCTTTATATGGTGTCATTTGAATTCTTGGATAGAAACTATTATTGTAGTAAAACCCCAAAAAGTTAAATACTAATCCCACAAACCTTGAAAATGAAGTGATCCTAATCTCAACTTGTATTCTAATGTTTGGGTCATCCTTTCTGATTACTTTTTAGTTTTAGTTTGATAAGCAGTACTCAATCCAAACTCAATATCCAGGGCATTCTGAAGACTTTTCAAAAATTTAGATGTAAATATATGATCACGATCATATACTATTGAAATAGGCACATCATAAATTATTACAGCTTCAATAAAATAGAGTCTTTCAAGTCGCCCTAGTGGAAAATACTCCCTTATAGCGAGGAAATGTGCATATTTTGAATGTCGATCCAAAATTACCCATATTATATAATTCTTTCTTTGTGTTTTGGGTAATTCAGAGAAAAAATCGATTTTTATGTCATCCCATTTCCATTTTGGAATAGGTAGACATTGCATGAATCCTCATGCATGTTTTCATTCAACTTCACATATTGATAAACTTAAAAACTTGAAACATAATGAGTAATTTTCCGCTTCATGTTGTCCCACCAAAACAATTCCTTCAAATATATATACATTTTAGTTTTACCAGAGTGTATAGATAAATTAAAACTATAAGAATCATCTAATAACTCCCTTTTTCCCTCCAGTATAGCTGTGACACAAAGAATCTTCCCAAAATTTCATAATTCCAACTTCATATTTAATGTCTTTCAACTTACCATCATCCACAAAACTATTTTTCTTTTAAATATTCTCATCATTAGGGTGAGAACTTTTAATTATTTATAACAAAGATGGTCGGTCAACTAACTAAAAAAAGTAATTATGTTTCACCTTATTTGATAATCCACACATCTATACTTACTACATCCATAAACATAGAATAACTTTCAATCCTAATTTTGTTTTGGGATCCACGATCCTTCCTACTTAATGCATCTTCCACCTTATTTGCCTTCGTCTAGTGGTAGTGTATTGAACAATCATAATACTTGAGTATTTCGGGCCATCTCATTTTCCTCATGTTGAGTTCGTTCTATGAGAAGATATATTTTAGACTCCTGTGATCTATATATATCTCAAATCTTTCACAATAGAGATATTTTCACTATATGTTGAGAGAAAATATCACCACTACTAACTCAAGATCACGTGTATGATAGTTTTGTTCATGAATTTTTTAACAGCCTTGAGGCATAATAAATAACTCTATCATTCTGTGTAAGGACAAAACCATGTCCCTTCTTTAATATTCACTATAGATCACCAACCCAACTTTCCCTGATGGTAGAGTATGGATTTGAGCATTAAAAAATCTCCTCTTAAATTCATTGAAAAATCCATTAAATTGTTTCATCTATATGAACTTAACACCTATATGCATATGAATAGTAATTGATTTGGTTTAATGGTTGATGTTCTGAAAAAAAAAATCTGATAATAACCTACTAAATCAATAAAACTATGCACCTCAGTTATATTCATTGGAGTGTGCCATTCATGAATATGATTCATCTTCAAAAGAACAATAGATATTCTATCCTTAGAGACAATGTTTCCATGAAAGGAAACTGATTGAATCCAAAATTCACACTTTCTAAACATTACATATAACTCTTTTCTTCAAAGAGTGTTTAGAATAATGCACAAATGATTTTCTTGTTCTTTTTAGCCTTTGGAGTATACCAAGATATCCTCAATAAATACCAAAATAAATCCATCATGATATTCCTTCAAAACCTTATTCATTAGCTCCATTAATGTAGAGGGTGCATTATTCATTCCAAAAGGAATCACAAACAACTCATAGTACCCATACCTAGTTTGAAATGTTTTCTTTGGAATATCTTCCTTCCTCAGAGACAACAGTTGACATCCAGACCAAAGTTCAATCATTAAAAAGTACTAGTCTCCATGAAGCTAGTCAAATAATTAATCAATATGGGGATGGGGATACTTGTTGTTTATTGTAATATCATTTATTTCTCTATAATCGAGGAACCACCTCATAGATCCATCCTTATTTTTAACAAAAAGAACAGGGCCTCCCTTTGGAGAAACACTTGGGAAAATAAGTCCTTTATCACTCAATTCTTATAATTGTTTCTCTAGTTATACTAATTCCAAAATGACCATTCTATAAGGATTATTTGATATCAGTCTTGAACCAAGAATTATATCAATAGATAACTCAACTTATCACTATGGAGGAAGTATAGGTAAATCCTATGGAAACACATCAACATATTCTTTCACAATAGGTACATCCTCTATTTAAAAATTCCATTCCTCACCAATAGATTTTTATTCTATTCATCCCTAATAACTGAATTATGTAGAGATACTAGGGGTGGATCTAGATGAGAAATATATGGCTATGATTCTTTTCAAATGATAAGGGATTCTGCATTCTTCTAAAAAAATTTGACCTCTTTCTTCTTGGAATATAATTTCACATCATAATTTGAAATCCAGTCCATGATGAGGATTATATCAATGTATATTGCGAGTATGATGATAAAATCAGTAGAAAAAGAACATTCATATTCCATAATGTGGACCGAATAACACATCATTGTTTCAATTATACTTCCCTTAGGAGTTTGGACTCAGAAATACCTTATAAAATCAAAATTGGAATATATAAATTTCATGGAAAATAAGAAAGATATGAAAGAATGCGATGATCCAGAATCAAAAAAAGAATTGTCTATGTTTGAGGAAAAAATTAAATTAACTACCAACACATCATTAGGGAATTCAATATCATTATTTTCTATTTCATAAGCTCAGACTTTCTCCATTTTCATTTTATGAGGCATGTTTCTATTATGATTTTCACAATCATTAACATAGTTTCCCATCTATGTACAATTATAGCATTGGACAACGATTGCTTCATTCATCCCCTTGCAACCACCCGCATGATGGACTTTCTGTCCACACGTGTAGCACATTCCATTTACCCTTATAAAGGGACCATGTTGTTTTCTTCCACAAGTTTTTCATGTTTGAAAATTTACCAATTTATTCTTCTCATAATCTATTCTATATTCTTCCACCCTCTTCTTCTCTTATTTCCCATAGTCATAAGACTTAGAATTCGTTATGTAAAGACTTGTAAATTTCTAGGAAATTAGTTTATTAGTTTTTTTTTGGAATTTTATGAGTTTGCGGGTTTTGACAGCACCTGATTCCGAGGCCCGGTGTGCCCGGAATCAATTTATGAAGTTTTGTTCAGGTACGTTCAGTAAACCTACATGCGGGGTTTTTCTAACTTTTAAACCGGTGCTCGAAATCATAATATGAGGGCACCGATGAACATGCTGCACCAGTATTAGCTTAAGGCGATCTTTAACGCAGTTGTGTTTTATGAAGGTTTAGAGTTAATATTTGGGGTTCTAAAATAAAATGAATAAAATGAATAAAATTGTGGAACACAATTTTATTTCAGTTGGGTTGTTATTTTCTCCCAAGGGGAGTTAGTGGTGGGGTCCACACCAACATAACCCCCCATGGGAGGATATTTGTGAGGTGGGGTCCACACGATTTCCCTACCTTTCATCTCCCCCATAACTCCTCCCAACTACCTTGAACTTCCCTTCATAAATTCTTTGACAACTCCCCTCATTTAATATGAGGAGCCTCACGACATTCCTTCCAATTAGGATGCCAACCTTCTTATTAATTAAAAGGGATTCTCCAATTAATTAATTAAGGTTTTGAATTTTAAATCTTTTGTCATGTGAATAAAAATAATAGCATGAGCTATTATTTTAGTTTGAGATTTTGTTGTGTTGGGGAGTCTCTGGAGATTTTGAAGAGTAGTGTCTCTCTTTCTCTCAATGAAGAACAGTGACGACCACAAAGAATGAAATCATCTTTGATGAAGAACGCTGATTCCACCGAAGAACGACGACGTGTGTTTATTCTTTTTTCCTCCGCGACAAATGATAAGACGTCGCTCGCCAACGACACTTCTTCTTTGGGTGCACTCCGACGACCGACGCTCGAGACGGGATCGAAGGCACATTGCAGGAGCGATGAACACCAATGATCGTCAACACCTTCATATTCTTCCATGCGACGACGTCAACGAACCAACATCCACCTTTTCGTGATATCGTCAACGAATGGAAAACCTTGAGCTAGGGGGTTGTGTTGTATATTTTCGTATGTGTGATTTATACCCTCGAGCATGAGCATTCATTTATGATGAATTATGGTTTGAGCCTCTAACAGGGAGGGCATAGGCTAATGAACATGTTCGGACCCTCCGTTGGATGTTCGTTTGTGCGCGGATTGATGGGAAACGTCGAAACAAGACCGCAACGGTGATTTCGGGCTTTCGCAGTTGAATTTCGGGTCCTGATATGACCTTAGGCACACACGGTGGGCGAAACGGACCACTGGAGTGCGTCCGGTGGTCTGCAGAAGGCGGCGGGGGCGCACCGCTGGAACAGTCCGCCGTGGATGAGTCGCGGCGGCGGGTGGAACCAGAACGACTCAGCCTTTCTGGGAATCCAGAGGCACGGCCTAACACCGCGCCAAATGGATGAGCCAGCACCCCCCCCCCCCCCGGCCGGGCCGGGGCAGGCAACGCGTGCCGGGCTGCGCCCAACTGGGCTGGACCCAGACCCGGGTCGGGTCGACCCTGTTCAGGCTGACCCATGGTGGGTTGGGCCGAGTAGGACCGTTCCCAGACCCCCCCCCCCTTTGGACCGTTTTCAGTCATTTGCCCATAACATGAGCTTTAGACCTCTGATCGACACACCGTCAGTTGCATAGGAATCTTTGGATTGAGATGGTCGTTTCAGAAGATTACACTCAAGGTTTCGGCGAAGTTTGTGTATGGCCAAATTGGTTCAAACCTGAAACCAATCACGCCCTCGGAGCGAAAACACTTATACCATAAGGACCAGACATCAGATTGATGTTCCATTAACTGCGTGGGATTCCTTTTGATGAGAAGGTTATTTTGGAATAATCCACTTGAGTTTTGTATGAAGTTGGAGTATGGTCAGGTTGGTTTAGATTAGAAACCAACCCGACCCCTGGAACAGAAAAGATAATCACTCTCAGATAGGACATCTGTTTGACGAATTGTCAGTGGTGCTGGTAATATCATTGAGAAATGGTTCCTTTGAGTATACCCGATGGGAGTTAAGGGTATATTTGAGATACTGTCAGGTTGGATCGTACACAAAACCAACCGGGGCCCCGGGACAAAAATGCTAATAACTCACAGACCGGGCACCCGATTGACGCGTCGTTTGTTGCGTTGATAACCCTATGAAAAAGCGGTCCTTTGAGATACATCCACATGAGACATCATGAAAATTAGAGTATCGAATAGTAGCTCGTGGAGTGGATCCACCTGGAGACGAGCATAAAGAATGCGGAGTGCGGAGACCTAGTAGTGGTAGACCTGACGACTGCTTGACCGATTCGACTCGGAGTGATTCGACTAGCCCAGTGGACAGAGTGCCCATTTGGCGGCAGACCCAAGGTGAACGGAGCACCTGGAATGGAAGTAGACCCGCGATACTCGATAAGAGGAGTACCTCTGACGGATATTAGGGGGAGCGCCCGGTTTGGTGGCAGACCCATAGCGGAGGAGTTCCTGGTTTGGAAGTAGACCTGCGATACTCGATAGGAGGAGTACCTCAGCAGTCTAAGGTTAGTGAGTAGCACCTCGGAGTCACGACAAGTCCACTGTACTTGATAGAGGAGGATTTCTCTAGTAGTTGTGGTTTCGATAATGAAAATCCTTGTTTGAGCTAAGTCAATGACCTTTCTGTTTTCCTCATGATTGAGATGACTTACTTAATAACTTAGGTATATGTATGGTCGTATACCTAAGTAAATGTTAAATGTTGAGACCTTTATTTGTGGTTTATCCTTATTAAATTTAGTGAGACCTTGAGGGTCTCGAGGTCCCTACTGAGTATCGTTATACTCACCCCTGCACAGGTAAGGCCCGCACCTCATTATGTTGGATGCAGACGACGGACAGTGCTGACCGAGGAAGAGTGTACGAGGACTGGATAGTACCCAGAGGTGGACACTCGGCGTGATGGAACACAGTGCAGACCGATAGAAATGGTGTGCTGAGGAGGACATCTGTACCTACCCTTCAGGTAGAAACCCATAGGACGATCCAAGAGCTGCTTCACCATTAAGTTGTTTGTCTTTTCAGTTGTAGCTGTACCTTTTTGTTGGGATTGTATTTCCAGCCCCTTTGTATTTTCAGCACACTTGTTTCTACTTTACTTAGTGTTTTCTTTCGCTTGTACTCTGGTTGTGTGTGTGTTTGCATTTTATAAAGGCAATTCCTTCCCAGTTATAGGGATTTATGCCTTTGGTGCTAGTCGCTAGCCCCTGGCCTATAGAAGGAGGGTTAGGGTTAGTGACGACACGAGCCCTAGGGGACGGGTCGTGACAAATTGGTATCAGAGGAGTCGGTTCTACCATAGAACTTAGGACTCTGATATTTTATTTTCTGTGAAGTAATAGTGTTAAGCGTACTGAGTGTGGTTTTCAGTTCAGGGAGTCCAATGCCAGTGAGGCGGCCAATGTATCCATACACCAGGACCCTGACTTTTGATTTCCGACTTAGTGCACGAAAAAACTGATTGAATGTGTGTTTTCAAAAGTTTTCTTTAAGTAAACTCAAACCAGGTCAGCTCACCAGGTATATTTTTTGACCCTGTTGCAGATATTTCTTTTTAGGATGTATTCACCTAGTCGATCAACACAGGTTCTGAGTGGAGAGCATGATGGTAACTCACCGAGCAGCGAGTCCATGGTGCAGGGTCCCATCATAGCGGAGGCACCAACGGTACCACTAACCGCTGAGCTACCATTTCCACCATCCCCAGCAGTAGAGGGTTTGCATCGCTTGAGCGCGTTGAACGAGTTCCAACAAAAGAGGCATCTGAGGTTTCGCGGCGAGAAAAATTTTCAGATGGCTGGGTACTTGCTGGATGTTGTAGTACGAGTTTTTCACACACTTTGGACACCCACTGACTTGATGGTGTACCTATATGTTATTCTCTTTCATGGAGCACCTGAGAGGTGGTGGAGCCGGATGCTCCAGTTTTAAGATGAGGCGACCATCACTTGGGGATATTTTGAGGGTCTTTTTAGGGTGGAGTTTGTAGCAGCCACTCTACGGTCTATACGGGCTTAGGAGCTACTTCTCTCTCTGCAAGGTTTTCTGATTGTAGCGGAGTCTTCTGCAGCCAGTAGTAGTCCGATGACACAGAAGTCCAAGAATACTATGCCAACAGGTGGGCGACCTAGGGATACAGGTTCGGTTGTGTGAGGCACCTGAAATAGAGCCAACTATACGAGGAGCAGGAAGTGCTATGCATGCGGCGGGCATGGTCACTTGGCTCGAGACTACCCGACCTGTCCAGCAGATGAGCAGCAGGCAGTAGGGGAACCTACCAGACCAAGGAAGAGAAGAGGGCTGTACAGCCAGTGGTGTACGATGCTTTGAAGTGTTGCCACAACCACCACTATGAGGTCCTCCCCAACTGTAGGGAATGGGTGGATAAGGGAGAGCACAACTTTATGCAGCTGAAGCATACGACTATGGAGCTCCGGAAGCAGGTGGACAGGAGCGGGACTAGTTCCAGGAATGGAGGCCTTTATTCACGGTGCTTCTAGTTTCCATGTAGTTGTTTTTTGTGGTTGTTATGTTTCTTCGTACTTCAAGGTGTAGTAATAAAAGAAACTTGTACTAGTGATGTTTAGTTTCCTATCCTTTTCGTATGGTTGATACTGAGAGGTTCCGGTTAAAACTGTTGACTTGACCCTCAATTTTGAGATTCCTACTGGAGGAGACCGAGTGACCACACACTGATTCTGACAGTGTGACTCAACCCTTGGAGGTGAGAGTGACTGTTGGATATCTTGTTAGTAGTGTCAAGGCCTTACGATGTCATCCATGACATGAATTTTACTGTTCATGTCAGGATTGACTATATTAGGAAAAGGACGTGGTTCATCCAGGGGTTGAGACCAGATTTCTCTTTTCAGAAAAGGCGAAATCTTAGTAGATCTTGTAGTACCAGAGATGGTGCATGTTTTGATGGAGAAGGTGCAGATCATCCAGGAGCAGATGAAGACTGCACAGTGCAGACAGAAGTCTTATGCTGATAGGAGACGGAGACCACTGGTGTTTGAGGATGGAGACCATGTTTTCTTACGGGTCTCACCTCGACGAGGTCTATGGATATTTCTCCAAGGAGGAAAGTTATCTCCACATTTCATCGGACTTTTCTAGGTCCTCAACAGTGTAGGTGAGGTGGCTTACCGCCTGGACCTTTCAGCTTAGTTGCACCGGGTGCATGACATCTTCCATGTATCTCAGCTTAGGAGATACGTGCACAACCCGACCCAGATAATCAATCACTGGGAGTTGGACATCGATGATGGGGTGATAATAATGGATGTCCCGATGGGGATCGAGGTTCGATAGGAAAGGGTCCTACGTGGACGGTCGATTCCTCTGTGCACATTCGATGGCAGCACGTGAACCTCCAAGAGAGCACATGGGAGCGAGAGGCTCAGATGCATGCTCAATACCTCCTATTTTGTTTCCCTAGTGTGTGTTGTAGCTTTGTGGGGACATAAATCCCTAAGGTGGGAGTAATATAAACACTCTAAAATTTCATGGAATTTTTTTTTCTTAATTTATTTGGAATTTTACGAATCTTCGGTTTATGAAGCCACCTGATTCTGAGGCCCGGTGTTCCCGGAATCATTTTCTGATGTTTTGTTCGGGTAAGTTCAGTAAACAAAAGTGCGAGTTTTTCTAACTTTTGAACTGGTGCTCAGAATCAAAAGCCGAGGGCACTGATGAACTCACAGCGCTGGTATTTGCCTAAGGGGACCTTTACTGCAGTTGCGTTTCATGTAGGTTGAGAGTTAATATTTGGGGTTTTAAAATAAAATGAATAAAATTGTGAAACACAACATTATTTATGTTGGGTGGTTACTTTATCCCAAGGGCAGTTAGTGATGAGGCCCACACCCACATAACCTCCCATGGGAGGAGATTTGTGAAGTGGGGTCCACACGATTTTCCAACCTTTCATCTCCCCCATAACTCCTCCCAACTCCCTTGAACTTCCCTTCATAAATTCTTTGACAACTCCCCTCATTTAATATGAGGAGGCTAACCGCCTTCCTCCCAATTAAGATGCCAATATTTTAATTAATTAAATTGGATTCTTCAATTAATTAATTAAGATTTTGAGTTTTAAATATTTTGTTGTGTGAATATAAATAATTGCATGAGCTATTATTTTAGTTTGAGCTTTTGTAGTGTTGGGGAGGATCTAGAGATTTTGAAGATTAGTGTCTCTCTTTATCTCGACGAAGAATGGTGAAAACCCTGAAGAATGACATCCTCTTCGATGAAGAATGCTGATTTCACCGAAGAACGACGATGTGTCTTTCTTCTTTTTTCCTCTGCGACAAAGGAGAAGATGCCAATCACCAACGACACTTCTTCTTTAGGTGCACTCCAATGACTGACGCTCAAGTTGGGATCGAAGGAACTTTGCAGGAGTGACGAACACCAATGATCGTCGACACATTCATATCCTCCCTTGCGACGATGCCAATGAACCAACATCTGGCTTTTTGCGATATCATCATCTAATGCTGAACCAGGAGGTAATGGTTGTTTTGTATACTTTCCTATGTGTGATTTATACCCTCGAGCACAAGCATTATTTTATGATGAATTATGGTTTCAACCTCTAAAGTAGAGGGCATGGGATAACGAACAAGTTCGAACCCTCCGCTGGTTGTTCGTTTGTGTACGGATTGACAAGCGATGAAGAAACGAGAACGCAACAATGATTTGGGGGTTTCACAGTTAACTTCAGGTCACGAGATGACCTTAGGTGCAGACGGTGGGTGAAACAGAACACCGGATTGCGTCCGATGGTCCTTGGAAGGTGGCGGCAGCGCGCCGCCAGAACAGTCCACCACGTCGGGTGGAACCTGAATGGCTCACCCGTTCTGGGAATCCCGCGGCGTAGCTGAACGCCGCACCATCTGGCCGAGCCAGCGCCTCCCCTTGCGGGTCGCTCCGGTCGGGCCGGGCTGCACCAGCCGGGCCGAGCGACGCCCAACCGGGACGGACCCGGACCCGGGTCGGGTCGACCCTATTCGGGCTGACCCAGGGTGGGTTGGGTTGGGTCAGACCGGGCCCATACCCCCCTTTTCGGATCGTTTTTGGTCATTCACCCATAACTTGAGCTTCGAACCTCCGATCGATGCAATTTCAGTTGCGTAGGAATCGTCGGATAGAGACGGTATCTTTGGGATATTACATTCGAGGTTTCCGCGAAGTTTGGGTATAAACAGGTTGGTTCGAACACAAAACCAACTGGACCCTCGGAGCGGAAACACTTATAACATAAGGACCAGACGTCCGATTGACGTGCCGTCAACTACGTTGGATTCCTTTTGAGAAGACAGTTCTTTTGGCATAATCTGATTGAGGTTTGGACTCAGTTGGAGAATGGTTGGGTTGGATTAGCTTAGAAACCAACCAGGCCCCTCGAATGGAAAATCCAATCACTCTCATACCGGAAATCCATTTGACGAACCTTCAGTGGCACGTGTAATCTTGTTGAGAAACGGTTACTTTGAGTATACCCCATGGGAGTTTGGGGTATAGTTGAGATATGGTCAGGTTGGTTTGTACATGAAACCAACTGCGCCCCCGGGACAAAAAGACTAATAACACACAGACCGGGCGTCTGATTGACGCACCGTCTGTTGCATTGAGACCCCTATGATGAGGCGGTCAATTGAGATACTTCCACGTGAGACATTGTGAAACTTATAGTATCGACTAGTAGCTCATGGAGCGGATCCTCCTAGAGACGAGCTTACAGAGTGCGGAGTGCAGAGACCTAGTTGTTATAGACCTGACGACTACTTGACTGCTTCGACTCGGAGTGATTCAACAAGCCCAATGGACATATCATCCATTTTGGCGGTATTACCACGATGGATGGAGCACCTGGTTTGGCAGCCGACCCGCATAACTAGACAGGAGGATTACCTCTGACGACTATTAGGGTGAGCGCCAGGTTTATCAGCATACCGACAACAGAGGAACGCCCGATTTGGCAGCAGACCAATGGTACTTGATAGGAGGAGTACCTCAGCAGTCTAAGGTTAGTGAGTAGTGCCTCAGAGTCATGACAGGGCCATTGTACTCGAAAGAGGAGTATTTCTCCAACAGTTGTGGTTTCGATAATGAAAATCTTGGTTTGAGCTGAGTCAATGACCTTTGTATTTTCCTCATGATTGATATGGGTTACATGAAAACATAGGTATATGTATGGGCATATACTTAAGTAAAGGTTATATATTGAGATCATTCTTTGGTGTTTATCCTCATTGGATTTAGTGAGACCCTGAGGGTCTTGGGGACCCTACTGAGTATCGTTATACTCACCCCTGCACGGGAAATGCCCGCACCTCGTTGTGTTGGATGTAGACGATAGACAACTCTGGCCGAGGCAGGGTGTATGAGGACTTGACAGTACCCATAGGTGGAAACTCGGCGTGACGGCACACGGAGCATATCGATAGACGCGGAGTACTGAGGAGGAAATTTGTACCTACCCTTCAGGTAGAACCCGGAGGACGATCCACGAGCTTCTTCACCATTCATCTGTTTTTCTTTTCAGTTGTAGTTGTACCTTTTTGTTGGGCTTGTATTTTCGTTCCCTTTGTACTTTTAGCACACTTGTTACTGCTTTACTTAGTGTCTGCTTCTGCTTATACTCTGGTTGTGTGTGTGTTTACATTTTATAAAGGAAACACCTTCCCAGTTATAAGGATTTATGCCTTTGGTTCTAGTCGCCATCCCCTGGCCTATGGAAGGCAGGTTTGGGGTTGTTATGACACGGGCCCTAGGGGACGGGTCATGACACGTTCTATGTATCCCGATAACACACCCACAGTCAAACTAATCATAAAAAATTCAATTAAAACTGATATATAATATCACAATTGATTAATCCCAATAATACATAAGAATAAATAAGAGTGTTGAAATATATGAGGATACTCTTATAAAATCATTGAGTAATTATCGAGATAAATACTCTTTTACTTTGATAAGGAGAGTTATTTTGAAAAAATAATTGTATAAAAATTGAAGTGAATTATGATAGTATTTTCATTATAAAAATGAGTGATTTTTTTAATATATTTTTTTAAAAAATATATAATAGAGTTTCCTTGAAAATAAGTATGAATTTGAGAAATTCCCTTGAATTGGACTTGTATTTTGGGGAGAATATTTTAAAGATCCTTTAAAAATTATAACTCCCCATAAATAAATGTAAGATAATGGTTGGTAGACACATATAGAACATTCACACAAAATTCATGAGGTGTAAATATGAATTAATAAGTATTTAATTTTGGTATGTAGAGAATAAGAGTAACCCTAATGAAAATGGAAGTTCAGGTAGAACACCATTACCTTAAGTCCGATGGTGTTCTTCACTGGATACTGGTGTCCTATATAACCAAATTAAAATAATGAATTAATATTTATATAATATCATATTTATTTAATTGATTCTTTATATTCTTATTAAGTACATTAATGTCTTCTTGATGGGTTTAAGATGTTCAATTTTATTGTTTGGGAGTTTTTTCATCCTTGGTATTCATGACCGGTTTACTAATATACTTGTAAGGATAAACATATAGGATGATAATGGTTTTACATAATTGAAGTTGTATTTTATTTTTTAATATATATATATATATATATGATTATATGGTTTCAAAATTAATTTTTTTTTTGTGATTGAAGATGAATCATTATATAAAACATTGTTGATAATTTTTTGGGTTAATTGGACATTTTTTATCACAACGAACACATTTTGATTGATAAATTAATATCATGTGTGAAAACAGATTCCAGAACCTCCCATTAGTTATAGTACATATATTAAAGTTTGGTTGAACCATCAAAATGGATTCATGACCACAATTTAACACATGAATAGAAATTGAAAACCTGTCGTCCTTGAATGTGATAAATTAATACATCTCGGATGTTGTTTTTATTTTTTGTATAAAAGAATGTGGAAGTATAGATGATTATGAATTATTCCACTATATTAAAAAAATTCGTTTACATCTATGTTACTAGAGTTATCATGACATTTGGATGAAAGGAGGTGAGGGAAGAAAAAGAAAATAACGGAACTGAAAATAAATTAAGTGAAAAGAGAAATTTACCTCTTAAAGTTATCTTCCATGAGAGCCTCTTTATAGGATAGGTTTTGTTCTTTTTATGAGAACAAGGTATGATAGAAATGAGGGAGGAGCTTGCGAATATATTTGATAAGAATTTAGACACGTTACGAGGATTTATTGTAGTGAAGAGAAGAGGGAGTTGGGGGGTTATAGTGGAGGAGAGGGGTGATTTTTGAATATCGTAGTCTTTATTTTATTATTTCCCTAAAGAAAACTAGTAGTGTTCATTAGTGTGACCCATAATAGTAAAATTTTCATGTGAATTCGAAACAACTATTCTTATGCCATCCATGATGCTAGGAATAGTGAATTTAACTAATAATATATATATACAGTAAATTATTGTATTTTACTATTCATCAATAATTCGAGTATTTCAGAAAAATACAAAAAATTCACCCCAATGATTTATTGAAATTTTTAATTCAAAAAAAGAATCCATATTTCATAAATATATTTATAAATATGATTAATTTAATTTTTAAATAAATTCAAAATTTATTTGAAAAACAACATATTTAAAACTATAATTCATTTTATATCACCGTGAAAAATTAATCAAGAGATCGATATCTTATAACCATAATACAAGTAAATAATAATATTATTTACTATTCATAAGGATCATATTACTATTCATATTACTATTCAAAATGGTATGTTACTATTCACCAAAAATTATGGTTTCCTTATCAGACTCAAAATATCTTACTGAATGCAATCATGTATGTCAGTTTTTCAAAATTCAAATCAAAATGGTGGAAAAATTACATTTACTAAATAGATTATAACAAATTTGTGTTTTGTAGAGACTCATTGTTTCATGAAATCAATATTAATTTTATTTACAAATCCATAGGGTGTTATATATATTGACATAAATCTCATACGTGATGAGTTGGTCCCGCTTGACGTTGGTGTGGACTATTTGAATTTTCCATGAGTGGGATGATTTTTATGTTTCTAAATATGGATTTGAGATATATCCTATATTAAGTGGATTGAATAACCCTTGTATTGTTCATGGGGTTTCATTAATGACTTGTCCTTGAGTTTGCAAGGGGAATGGTATGAGAAGGCTCTGATCAAGCCTTGGTTAGAAGAAATAATATGTTATCGGGATTCAGATGAGGTTTAAGATATAATTAATAGAAATTTACTAGAAGGTCTTATATCCAGAGACCGCACCATGGTGTATTATATACAATTTATTTTATACGAGGTGATATAGGGAAAATTTTATGGGAACTAGGTAGATACCCTGATGAACAAGATTGGAATTCCTTGTGGATTATTTAGATTCTCCATTATGATCATGATGGTATTGTTGATATTATCTTGAGGGATTAGTTGTAGTATGAGGTGTGTTGTGGTGTGGTGAAGTATCTAGTGTGACTAGGGATCAAATAAAGATCTAGTGATAATTTGGTATGGGTAGTGTGCCCTAATTGTTGTCTCATGTGTGAGAAAGGTAATAAATCTTAGTGTAGCCAATGATAGATCCCAATGCATGGTCTCATCTTGAGTGGTATATTATTGGAAGTAACATACATTTTCCTGCAATGGTAGACTATTTTATATGATACTGGATTTATATTGAATGATACGGTTTTTGTTTGGATACTGGTCCATCTCGAGGGAGAAGGTTATGGATATACTGTAGCATGCTAGACAAGGGTATGATGTCGAAACTATTCCAATCCCTTCCATGAATGAAATGAATGTGGTGGAAGATCATTATTTCCTTGAATGAGAAGGTTTGGGTTATGATGTGATGTCAAACCCTACCTTGTAAATATGTTTGGGGTTATTGAAATGCCTAGTGTTCAGTGAAGAGTCTATTTTAGTGGATATGTGACATGATCTGTGAATTATGGGAACAATAATGAGTAATATGCTTGTGTTTGAGGATTTATTAATGACCTCCCTTGACTGATTTTATTTTTTCAAGGTCTTGGATGTTGGACCCTATCCTAAACATTTGGGTAGTGTTGATGGCTCAATGAGATACCCAACACTAATTCAGTAGGTACTATTTGAGATATGGTCCCAATGTCATAGATTGACTACAATTTAGTCTAGGATGTAGTAGGTATGATTAATTTTCATAGTTTTAATACTATCACATGATGACAGATTGACGATATAGTATTGGTGTTTGGGTTTGCACATACCATTTTGTCGTACTTGTGTGAGCATGCTTATTTATTATCATAATGAATATAAGTTTATATGGGATTTTAGTGGGGGTTATTGTGGAGACCATACCGGGATGTATTTCTCACACCATACGTTGTCAAATTTTTCACACCCCATCCTAATGGGGCCCATGTCATGGCTCCCAATTCTGACTTCCAATTTTCCAGGAGATGGAAACTAATGTCGAGTAGGAATGCCACTAACATGGGATGCCTTATCCTCAGTAACTACACACACACACACACATCTCCAAGCCTGTACAATCATGAAATATAGATACAACTAAAAAATGATGGAAGCATACATCTAAATCCAAAAACAAGAGTATGACATGTAGTAAAATAAGGTAAATAGGGAGAAATATAATCCAAACACTAGTGTTTGAAAAACAAGTCCAAACAGAATGTAAAGTGGGGACTGCAATCAGAATACCATTAAAACACACCTCGTTCGGTCTGATCTCACTATGAACCACTTAGTCATTGTTCCTAGAGGACATTTTCAAAATTTTAACCATTTTTATAATACAAGACATGTTTAGGAAAAGACCTTGTATGGGTGTTATAACTATACCCAACAGGAAAACACAAAACCAAAAATCATAAAAAATTATAATAGTCATCTGTACCTCAGTACAGTTCTACCAATCATATAGAAAGAACATCCAGATATAATCAACAAAGACACACAATCTAAAGTAATGTCACAATCATAATTCCAACCTAGGATTTAATGTTAATAGTTCCCCATAACACTCATCCAGGAGAAAACAATCTATGAGTCTGATATCACAGATGATTTCCATTAGAGATGTAATGTTTTTTGGAATATTATATTAGATTTATACGCTATAAGTATTAAGATATGTGATACAAATATGATGATCACACCCAATACCATGGGGTATACCAAAATATCAATCTAGATTAACCTGTTAGTATAGGATCGGTGCTCCCATAGTGTTGGTCCCATCATTACCAAGAACTCCACCTAGTGAAAAAAGATAAATAAATTTTCCTACTCCATGCCTCACTAAATGATTTTAGCACTCTATAAAAGAATTTATAGTGAATGGATCACATTCCTACGTGTAGATAAAAGTTCCAGACTAACCCTTAGGGTAATGATAAAGGAAACACACCCTAATTAAAAATTTCTAGGATATAGAGGACAAGGGATCCATTCCAACATAAATGGAGTACATGGCATGTAGTAGAGGTTCACACCATGCCCCATCAACCTTCGGTCATGCCCGTGTAAATGGAATGAGTTCTTATTGGTATGTAATTAAAGGTCATTATAATTCCCATTTAGTTTTTCTCATGTATAAGAACATGTATATGCCCATGTATCCTTGTCATAGTCATGTCCAATCTGGAATACATGATGTCCTCATGGATATGTACTCTCAGCCCTTGTCCATGAACCATCAATGGTACATGCTGAGCTCACTACTGGGGACCACACACCATGATCCACAGTTAGACACTATATAATAAAAATATCCATCCCGAAACCCTAAACAAATCTAGGAGGGACCGAGACACTATGTAATACAAGATTACACGCATTTTTTAATGTGTTTTTCTCGAAACCCTGGTTCTTTCTTCCCCTTGTTTTTACAATACCACCTCCTCGAAATATGGCCTTAACAGCTCTAAAAATCATGGATCAATCATGTGTGAGCTTTATGATTTCCATATACTGAAATATGGACATTAAATTCATTCAGAAAATAGATTCCTTTATCATTATTTGTTTGATGATAAATAACAAGAAAATTGGGTACCCAAACAATTTGGTCATCTGTCATTCCTGTCGTTTCACAACTATAATGACATACGATTCTCGGATATATGATTTATAACCATTGCAATAAATAAAAATTTTGAAAATTTATTTTTATTGGTGGATTTAAATCCATAGGAAAATGAAGAATGCTTGATATGAATGATAAAAAAGGGAGAAATTCATGACCACAAACATGCGGAACAAACCTAGGACAATGTTCAGGTTGGCCTATATCTGTCACTATTAGAATAGAAATGAAGTATCAAATAATCATAAGTAAATTATCCCAATAAATACACTCTATAAAACTATCCCATAAAATTAATGATCCACTAATAAATACATTTATTGATTTATTTATGTTCATCATTGAAATTGAAAACACAAAAAGAATCAATTTTAAAAAAAATATCCTACCTCTAGGTGGATCGATCGCTAATGAAGAAAGGAGTTATGCTATGATTGTTGGTTAGATCCATTGATTCCACATCTCCTTGGTTTTAGATCATTTATCCAGTTGTCTTACGCCAATAGAACCTCCTTCCACACCCTCCAATAGTTCTCCAACTATTTTAAGTTAATTGGACTAACCTTTTAAAATTTCCAGATGTGTATTTAAAGAAAAAATTTTGTCACTGCATAAATTAATAAATAAAATATTTTTATTTAATTATTTTATTTATTTTATGCACACAATGACTTTTCCACAAGATCCCCATACCAAAAATGTTTATGTTTCTCCTCGCAAAAACCATTCAGTGTGAACTCAGCAGTGCCCTAAAATTCCGGATCTAACCCCTATTTAGATGTTATTACACTTTTTTAGGAAAGCTACATATAAAAATTATTTAATATATTTAATATTCTTCAATAATTTATTTTGGGCATAATAGTCTTTTGAATTGCATGCTGTCTCAGCTCATGATCTCAAAAGTCATCCAAACAATATCCAAAAATAGTACATGGAAAATACGAGTCATTACATTGTTCCCAAATTGGAGATTTAAATCCCTGGGATGCCCAAACAAGTGGATAAACAAATTTGATCTGGGTGATAATCATGTATCTGAGCCTCCCACTCCCAGGTTATCTCTTCAATATTCCTATGTTTCCACCAATGAATACAATAATGGGATATCACCCCCAAGAAGGATCCACAATTTGTATTCCTTGATCTCTCCTAGTTGCTCAACAAAGGAAGCTCCATCCACAATGTCCCACTCACCCCAGTCAATAACACACAATGGTTCATGCATGTACCTCCTTAAATGTGACTCATTAAAGATTCCTTGTACCTAATATAACTATAGTAGTACATGTAAGTGGTACTCCACCTCACTTTCTCTACACAGTTTGAGGAATGATCCAATGAATCTTGGAGATAACATACCACCAAGAAAAATCTATGTGATCCACATTATGGTGGAAACCCTATAAACACATGGTGTGCCTCCTAGATCTCCAAAGGAATCGTTAATAAGTCCTCATGAGACTTGTAATAGCTATGTTCAGTCCTCAGCTGCTCCAAGATGATATGCACCTTCTCAGATGTTTCTCGCACCAACTCTGTGACCATAAGTGCAGACTCTCCCGAGTCAGTCTATAAAAGTGGTGACTTATAGGGTCACCCATAAAAACCTCTTATTGAACCATAATAATGGATAAATGATAACTTTTCTTGTATAAAAAATCCAACAGTGTTAGATGATCCTCCATACTATGGAAAAAGTCCAACATTAAAGCTCAAAGTATATCCTCCAGAACCTAAATGGTCTGCTCACTTTGGTCATTAATTATGGAAAGAACCACTATTATCATTAATAACTAAGTCCCAAATTATTATTTTAATCCCCTTCATAACATCTATGTGAATAGATCATCATGGCCAGAAACTATCATTAATGTAAATCCATGGGGATGGACTATCACTTGAATATAGAGGCGTTAAGAACTCAATACTGAAATTTTCCCTCAGATGCATTGGATGTGGACTGACATGGTAACTTATCCCATAATCAACCTAATAGAATCATGTACCCATGAAATACATGGAAATATAGTCACAAAGTCCTTGGATATTACATTTCACTTTCACTCATTCACCTCAAGGGGTTGAGCTAAGCCTGAAGGAACATGGTTCTCAGTCATCACTTGTAAACAAGTAAGGCATTAAAATGAATCTTCTGCAACTGCCATCTAAATCCCTAGTGATCAAAAATGACTTCGGAGGTCCTGGTATATTTTTTCCACAAATGGATCAACCACCAAAGGAGATGAATGAAAATATCTTATAAAATCCTCCCATAATTTCAATGGTATCATTGTCTGTCCTCTAAAAAGAATTTAATGATCCCTACCTTTAGTAAATCCATCCAGAGTATGTCTAGATGATATATGTGTACATAGGGTCTCATAGTCAACATTTCCAAGTTGTTTATCTCTAAATCTATGCAAAAGTGGTGGGGAAACAACCATCAAATTGAGATAAGTTTCTCTATCTATATCCACAAATGTTAACCCCCATGATTCCAACTGCTCCAACACCTCATTCAAAAAATTTGAGAAAGATCTCTTACTGAGATCTTCTTCTACAACATTCAAATTCCAAGGAGTATAGAAATTTTATAAGTCATAATCCTTGAGGAACACTAATTATTAACTCTATATCATATTATTATCCTTCGGAGAGATGATATAATTGAGTATTATGATCAGAATATATGGTAAACTGATCTCTCATCAGGTAGTGCCACCACATCATTAGTGCGAAGATGACTATTGATAACTCAATATCATGGGTAATGTATTTCTTCTCATGTGGTATCAACTGGTATAAACTATAGGAACTCACCAATTACATCTACATCTAAATCCAACCAATTACTGATCATTATGAATCAGAGAACACTATTTACTCAACAACCCCTTTTAAAATATCTATATGAAAGTGCATGGGAATCTATTCATAATCTACTAAAAATTCATTAAGAACCTCTTAGTCCACACCAAAGTCTCCCACTATCAAATAAAATCAATAAATGGAGATGACATCCTTGATAAGTGTGATATGAATATTCGGTAATATCCCACCAACCTAAGGAAGATCATTGCCTCCAACACTCTCATGGGTGGATCCTAAGCTAACACTACCTCAACCTTGGATGTGTCCACAACCACACCTTACCATTAGATAAAATGTCCCATGAAGTGGGCCTCCTATATCAAGAACACACACATAGAGATAATTCCATAATGATAGATCTCTATAAGTATGTACGTATCCATTCTGAATTGTATAGCTTACTCTTTCTCAATCATCAAGTACACAAGGATATCGTCGATGATGACTACCAAAAATTGGTATAAGAAGGGATAAGAGATTTAGTTCTTGAGTCCCATGAATACTATTGGAGAGATCATTATGCCAAATAGAATCACAAAGTAATCACAGTGACCATTGAAAGTTATGATTTTTTCTTTGGTATATCGTTTTCCCATACTCAAAATTGGTTATAGCATGACCTGCAGTCAACCTTCAAGAAACATCATACCCCTGTGAACTAATTAAAGAGTTCATCAATACATAGTAGTGGATAATTGTTCTTAATGGTCACATGGTTCAAGATTTGTTAGTCGAAACATAATATTAAGATTCCATCCACCATCTTGGAGAACAAAATTGGGGCTACCCAGGGTGAGGCACGGGGTCTAACAAAGCCTTTCCTCTTCAAGTACTCCAACTAAACCATTAGTTTGAAAATATTTGTAAAATACATCTAATAAATTGAAATATATATTGGTATCATCCATTTTGTAAATAAATAGGGGAGTATATCTCTTGTAGGGGAGGTAACCCTAAAACATCCTTGGGGAAGACGTCTTTATACTCCACCACTACTATAGGGAACTGGAAACTCATGAAATCCACATCACCAATGGCCTTTCTGGACAACTAAAGAGTAATAGGCCACACCCTCATATACATGAGTCCTTAATATGATAAATGGGTTTCCATTCAATTCAAAAATTAAAACCTAGTCACATCACTGAATACACACCATATCCTTTACCTAAAACAGTCAATCTAGGCATTAACTGTGGATAACTAGTCTCCACATAAGATGATCCTCTAAGGTCTCATCACTAATACAAATATATCCAAATGGAAAATAATACCCCTATTAAAAGTATCACAATGTTGACACAGGTGTTTGACCACTAGTTCATCTTTATTAGGTTTCTCTAACATTAAATGGAGAGCAAAGGGTTCTACCAAAATCTATAAGACTCGAACCAGATATGTGGGAATAAAGCCATGGATAACATTTGTGTATGTAAAAAACGAAGCTATGGTAGAAATGATACATATCATAACTTTAATCACTACAAGATCCTTTATGTCATATATTTCATCCACTAACAGTTTTCTCCACCCCTACCCTCCAGTTACATGATCTTTGCATGGACCAGCAATTGGTGGTTGTGTTAACAAGTTGAAGTGTTGACCAATTCCAACTGATCTCCCATCATTACTGACTTTTCCACCAACCTATGGATTTTTGTAATCCTTACCCTAACTAACCCTTAGAGTCCCATCCATGGTATCCCTATCACCGTTATGATGGGTTAGAAAATCTCCATCCAGATTTCCCTAACCATCACATGAGTATCACCGCCTCCCTCTAAGTTGAATTAAACCATCCTACGATCCCTGAACCACATACCCTCAATCTTGGGGAATCATCCTAAAATTTATCTCCATTATAGGTCCATGGGACTAACATTGTTTCTGATTCCTCTTCTCCTATTTTCCCACTAATGTCTACCAATTGATGTGTCTGCTCATATATGAAACTATCAACCTCCAAATCTCATTATAGAACACCAACACAAGTTGGAATGATTAGAGAGATAACAATGCCTTGTATATATCTATGTACTCTTATATTGAAGGTCTGAGATAGAAATAACTGATCATAGACCATATCCATAAAGTACCTGGATTGTTTGTTAAACCTCTATGAATACACACCTTTTATCATCTTGACCTTCTAAAGTTATAGAAGATATTTGATAAGTATATCATTCAGCATTGCTAGTGATAAATCCTATAAGAAAATGTTGTCAAATTATGATGCTGATAAAGTCTCCTCATCATAAATCATGGTCACCAAACCCCACTATTGTTCCAATGAGTAATGAATAAGGCTCACCGGCAGGACCAACATTTGATCTACTAGTATCCAGAATATACAAAAAACTCATATCACTGCCACAATATATTTCTTAACCACCAATGGGTTAGTATATCCTTAATACCTAATGTTTATCTTTTTAAAAAATTCCTGAAGGGCGCTTTCCCTGTGCATCTCATCAGCTATTACTGTGGGTACCATCTACAACTACATAGGTGGTGGTATAACTATTGAACCACCCAAATGTAAAAAATATGGAACTAGTTTTTATATCATTTCATCATCATTGAAGGGATCATCCTTGTAATCCTCATCATAAACCTTAGATGTCATACATCATAGAGGTATACTAAAATAAAAATTATGTACCAAAATCAATTATTATATCTTGGGATATGACTCAAGAAGGATAGGGAAACCAAAAACCATTCCTATATAATTAATGTTACACTGATTTCCATTCCCACAATGTTATCATGAATTTAGTCTAAGGAAAGGTGATAAATGTCTAGGTGTATGGATATGTCAGCCACTACACCAACACTAGAGTCTCTACCTTAATACATGAACATAATACACCTTAAACCCCCCCGAATATCGTAGTCACTAGTCCTATGGTAGAACTAAATCTTTTGATACCACTATGTCATGAATTATCATAATGATTTCAATGAATGGGCTCGCCAAACCATCTTCAAATAGGCTAGGGGATAGTGATTAGCACCGTGTAAGAATATCACAAACATGGGGGGCCTTAGCCTACGTACCTGTACACACACACTACTCCAAGCCTATAAAATACAGAAATGTAAAAAAACAACTGTACAACCAAGCGTTCAAATATCTAAATCCCAAAAATCCATTGTGGATTAATGTAAAAGAAGATAATTTGAGCTAAATACAATCCCAACACAAGATTTTGAAAAACAAGTCCAACCTATATGTAAACACGAGAGAGCTGTCAGAATACCACATGAACATACCACAGAATATCTAGTCTCACTAAGAACATCCTGGTCTTGGTCGCTCAAGGACTATTTCCAATGGTTGATCATCTATACAAGACATGAAATATATCGGAAAATATAATGGAGGGGTGAGTATAATAATACCTAAAAGGACACCCCAAATCCACAAAGCATACAATAATGTAATTATTGATAGATATACATAGGTATATGTCTACAAAGCATATAATAAGAATATATAGATATACTAAAAAAAGACACATAGTCTAAAGGTAAGTCATAACTGTAACTCTATCCTATGATTCCAACTCAATGGTTTGCCATAGAAATCATCCATGGGAAGACCAACCATGAGTCTAATTGCGCTACTGATGTTTGTTTGAGAGGTAATTCCCAAGAGGTCTCACCATTATAAATATATGATTTAAGTCTAATGAGATAAAATACATAGATGAGGGTAATACCCAAGTGCATGGGGTATACCAAAAAAATTGTCTAGATTAACCTGATGCGTATATAGTTAGAGCCTTTATAGTATTGTTCATGATGAAACTGATAACTCCACCAAGGGAATAATGATGAAAAAAATATCTCACTACTGGTCTCATAGAAGGATTCCAAAAACCCCATCCAAGAAGTCTAGATGAAGGGATCACTTACCTGTTTATAGGATTCAATTCTATAATAACCCTTAGGGAAAGGACATATGAAACAAACCCTCAAAAAAGTTGTCCATGATACATGGGAGAAGGGCTCAAAGATAACTTAAAGGGAGGACACAACTTTTTATAGGGGTAAATTTCATTCCCCTTTGACTCCAAGTCCTTCACATGTAAATGAAACATCTCTATGTCTTTCTGTATGTAAATGGTGTTCTGATTTCAGTGTACTTCTTCCCATGTACATGTACACGGCTATAGCCTTGTATCCTTGGATTTTCCATGTCTGTATTAGAGTACACAACATTCCCATTGTTTTGAACACTCGTCCCTTGTCCTTGTACCCTATGAGATACATGTATAGGTCACAAAATGGGACCACATGTCATCTTATAGGGTCACATGCTATGTGATACACATATACTTCCCTAAACCATAGTCGCCTCAAAAAGGGCACCATATGTCATTTAGTCTTGGAATACACACTGTGTGGATTTTGATTTGTCAAAAAACCTGGTTCTTCCTTCTAGGATTTCTCACCCTACATCCACCTTGAAATCCATCCTCAACCATGACATATATTTTGGATCAATACTGATTGAGACCTGTTGTGGTGGCCATATTTTGTAATCCGACATTCTAATTTATTCAAAAAATGGATTTCATTTTCATTATTCTTTTTAAAGAACATAGAAATTGGGTACTCAAAATGTTTGATCCACTATGTCCCTCATTAAAATAAAGAAATTGTGTGATGATCTTAGATATACAATTTCTATCCATTATGCCAACAAATGAGTGCGTAACATTCAATTTGTTAGTGGATTTCTAACCATGATCCAACAAAGATCACCCTTGACGAACGAAGTGCAATTGGAGAAATGAACAACCAAAGACATGAGAAAAAAACCTCATATAATGTTTGTTTTGGCCTCGATCCTTCATCATTAGAATGAAAATGAAGAGACAAATAACCATAATGAAATTCACCCTATAAATCCCCACAATAATCCCATCGTACAAAATGACCGATCTAGGAGTCCATCCATTGGTTAATAGATTCACGTTCATCATAGAAATAGAAAACTGGGAATGAATACAATTAAAAAAACATCCCAACTATATATGGATCGATCGATGATGAAGAACTGAGATGTGGAGTGATCGTTGGTGAGATCCTCTAATTTCATCTCACACTGATCATTAATCCTTGACCGGGTCATCATCCACCAATATAATCTCATTCCATGCTCTACAAGGATCTCCATGTTTTACATGGTTATGTGGATAACCCTTAAAAATTTAAATAAGTGTTTTTTAAAGAATATATTTGTTCACTGAATAAATAGTTCAATAATTAATTTTATTTAATAATTTTATTTATTTTATTCCTACGATGACATTTACAAAACACCAATTGTTGACAATGGTAATGTCGCACCTTGGCTAAAACCAACCTTTTGACATCAATGGTTACATCAGATTCGAAATCCGGCTGTCCGTTTGGATGTTCAATCAATTTTTTAGGAAAAATGGACACACACAATCTTTAATATATTTAATATATTTGAAACATTCATTCAGAGAACACCATGGAATATAATCATGCATTATCTCAGTGTGTGGTCTCAAAAATAACCCATTCAATATCCAAAATTAATACATTGAATATCTGATTCATGATAACATTATTTCAAGTCGAAAAACTTATGTCAATTTTATAGTTTGATAATAGTTTGTAAAGATGATTGGGTTGGTTTATCGAGATGAGTATTGGATATAGGGATGATGTGAGGCTCCAGTATTTTAGCATATCCTATAGTGTATTTTGTTTAAACTTTTTATTTTTAATATTTAATTACCCCAATGGAAAATCAGATTAGGTATGAAAATATAATTCTATATTATAAATTAAATATAGTAATGTTGTTTATCTTACTACTCATACTATGAATATTCAAGTGGATATATTTGGGGTATATTCCACTATTTTTCTTACTTTATTTCAATGTCAATGTCTCTCATAATATTTTTTAGTCTCTCACCAGTAATCAAAAATCTCTTCCATAACAAGAGGTGTGTTGATGCTACTAGAAACCATAGATATTCTACTACAGAGTGGTCTTTAGATATGGGTGTTACATGTATATACTAAAAAGAGAGTGGAAAAGCTACCTTAAATTGACTATCACACATTTTCATGGGTGAATTTAGTGTCATAGTTGACTTATAAATTGTTTCTCAATTATTTATGTCATTAATATTCATTATTTTTTATATTAAAAGTTATTTAACAATTATATTCATTTTTATTGGGATAAAAAATTTATCATGAATATTTATTTTATCATTTTATTATAATGAAATATATTTACTATCTATTTCCAAAAATCATGGGTTTAAAAATAGAATCATACATATCTTATAAATATTTTATATAATTAATATATGTTGATTTTTTTGGATTAAAAAGTATTAAGTACAAGGATTTTATTGTTTAAATTTTATTTATACCTTTTAATGATAATATAATCACTTTTATGCTCATTTAAAAAATAATTGGGGACATTTATGATTTTTTGGTCTTTGACATAAAATATGTTCATTTTACTAGGAGTACTAATTTGATAGCAATTTGATATTTTTTCCAAAACATTCACTAAAATATTAAAAATAATAAAATAACTTTTGGTAGAATATTCATAATTAGTATATAATTTATTAAATTATATTAGTTTTTGTATCTAATCATACAGCCCCAAAATAGAGCTTAGAAGATGAAGATATACTACATGGGTATAATTGAATGCCCTTCTATATTTGAGATATAACTTGATATGAATTTTTTTTAATATTCATATTATAGAAAAATTTAAAATATAAATCACATAAGAATAACAAAATTTAATTTAATGTCTTAATTTAATAACTAAGATAATAGTTAACAAAAATAAAAGGGGGAATGCATTAAATAGGAAAACTCATCTACCCCACCTAGACCCTTAACTTATTTGGGGATTAAATTATATACATCCTAATTAGAATCATTACTAACCAAATTTTTAGGTTAAAACATCCATAAGTACGGGTTTCCATGTATGGTAATGTTATTTATAATTTTTTTATTTTATTCTCATCAATTACTTTTATCCCATAGTGACTAATCAAGGACATTTTATTTCAAATAATCCCAATGTCTTATATATATTCTTTGAAAAATTAATTAAATTTCTAGGTTTGTTTATATATTTTCCCAACATTATATTTTTTTATAATTATATAAAAATCAATGGAACCCCAAAAACCATGATTTCTTTTATAAATCAATTCATGTGATGATTTTAGTGTATTTTTATATTCTCATGTTTTATTTTGTTTTAGGAGTAATATTGCGGGTTTATACAATTAATGAAATTATGATATCATAACTTTATAATTTTCATCTTTTTTACCATAAAAAATTTAAATATCAACACAAAATTATCCAACACATTGATTTTTATGTATTTTATTGATTATTCTAGGTCAAGATATTGGACAAAAATATTTTATTTGAAATTATCAATGGTAAACCAAATTTATTATTTTATTGATATACTAGTAGATATCCAAGTAGTGACGTATATAGTAACCAGTTTTAGTTATGATAAATATAATAATCACGATCTATCCCACATCCTTTGAGAGTAATGATAGTTAATAATCAAGGTTAACTTAACTAGTTTTATTATCCTTTATGCAACTTCTTTTTTCTTTAAATAAATTCTTTTTAATAATTTCCTAAAAATGAATCCCCAAATAATTTAATACATTTTCGTTTTTTAGATTTAAAGAATCCATTATTGATTGATACTTTTATTACATAGGAAATGGTTATTGTTACACAATATTGTACACTTAGTTAATTGAAATAAATTTTTACATGTTTGAAAATGTGATGAGATACCATTTGTATCAATGATTAGTGTAAATTTGAAAACAATTACTCTTATTTTTATGAATATATTCTTTGAAATATTTTTTAATTTTGGAAAATACCACATTATTTAAGATATTTTATATTTTCATCTTTATTCTATTCAAAAAGTGTTTCTACACTCATCATGTATTTCATTACATTCACACTCAAGATTATATCACTCTCTTGGACCTAAAGTACATTGAAAAACTTTTGGTTATTAAATACATATTAGAGTATGGAATATATACATTATACTCCAGTAATGGATCATGGTTGTTCATGTCCATCCAATATTTTTCTTAATAAATACCTCTAATTTTTGTTTACGGATATCTTTTTGAGTAAAACCAAATATATAAATCTCATTAAAGATATCCATGTTTTCATACTCAATCTTATATAGATTGACAACCAACTACAATGTGAAAACAATTCAACTAATGAAATTTTATTTTAGTAATGATACATTATTTTATTATTCAATATTAATTATTGTCCAAAAGATTGTCAAACCACTAATTTTACATATTTTATAGTAGTGGAACGTTTAAATCCACTATGAAATGATTATTTTTTTACTTATTTGTATGATATTTAGACTAACACAAATTTATATGTCATTAGTAATTATTTACTCAACTATTAATCCCACTAATGAACAATAAGGGCCACATTATTCTTCTTCAATATCTATATTTGTTTATTTTACATCTATGATAATATGTGAATTATTCAATGACTTTTGATTAAGGAATACTTGGTTACTATTAATCATTGATTTACTATAATTCCATGATTTGTTTATTTGATGTAACAAAATTATTTTCTTTTTTACTAATATCGCCTTTTACTTTTGTGTGGTAGATTTTCAATAGTCCACTTTATCACCTATTATATTGAAAAAAATTATATAACTACAAAATAAGAATATGTTTAACATATCTCAAGTAAATCATTTTTCCTTTTATCCATTATAATATGAAATGTTCTAACAAATTTCATTCAGTTTAGAAACTCTAAGACCCTTATACACACATCTATTGTGTGTTTTATGTCTATAAAAATGTATAATCGTTTTACCTACCGACTTTGGAAAAAAATTTCTCAAGGAAACATGATTATTTAATTTAAAAACTCTAAATTTTATATTTTATAATATTTAATTTTTATGAAAATTATATAAGTATTTTTTAAATTTTATCTCTCTCATGAGAATTTCAACATTTCATGTTCTAAGAATTTAAATCTATTTCCCTGTAGTTGGAAAATTTCTCTCAATTATTTATGAAATCCAATTACCCAAATTTTATTCTTTCATCATGTTTTTTCATAGTACATATTACCACAAAATTGTGTTTTTTCCTTAAACATATTACTTTCTAATTATTGATAAATTCCCATTATCAAAATACATTACTTATTTTTCAACACATCAATTTAATTGATAAATACTTGTCTACTTATTCATAATTTATCAAGAAATTATCATTACACAACTTCTTCTATTCGTAACAAATATATATTACACTGATTCTTAAATTTATAGTGTTTTTTTATAATGTATGGATCTATAATCTAACTATTTAAAAAATTCCATAGATAAAAAACATAATATTTTTTTCACCTATTTTTCATCATTGATTTCCATAACTGATGAAAAATATGAAATGTCAAATTTATAATATTCATTAATAAAGTAGTTAATTTTATATATTTCAATATAATAATAAATTTTTACATCATTTGGAGTATCATTTCCTTTCAATTGTTATAGTGGGATTCATAATTTTTATCATTGTCTTGTTTAGTCGATTGTTCTCCCTTCAAAACTCCCATTTCTCAAAATTTATGAAATAATGAAAAGTTTCCATAATATAATTATCTGGTATTGGAGGATCCATAAACATTTAGGAATATAAATCTTGAACTATTACATTATTCATAAAAAAGATCCCATAAAAATGGTTTTATATATTTTTAATAAGTTCGGATCCATTGAATTTAGAGAGCCATCCAATATTTTTTGTAAATTTTGGACATGATCATCATCTTTATTTTGGGAAAAAAATTAAAAAACTTCAACCTGTGTCCTAAATTTCATATAAAGATAGATTAAAGTATCATCACTCACATGTAATTATTGTTCAATTATTCCTCTAGTTAATGGAATGTAATGATGACTTAGAGTACTGTCTAAAATATTTTCCAATGATTTCAGATGATTCTAATAATTAGGGACATTGAAGAACCACTATTAATAATAAAAGATATATTTTTGATGTTAGATAATCCATAAAATGGGGGAAAACCAAATTGTTAGATGTTTTATAAATTAAATGGATTAATTAAGAATTCCATTTAGTGTTTGAAATTTGTTTAATGGTTTATTTATGTATTCTATAATTTCTAGGAGGATGTCTTAAAAATGGGAATATCATTGTATTTCAATAATGGATTTGGAACAACTATAATAGTTTTGATATTTCCATATGTCTTCCATAAATTTAATAATTTTTTCATGTTTTGTGGAATATTTAAAATTAATGAGATATACCTTATTGACTTAATATTTTTTTACTGGTTTCATATGACATTTCTTGATGTCAGTAACACTTTCACTGAAAAGTATAAAACTTTTTGGCATTCTATAAAACATTAGATGAACTTTTAGGCTTTCAGTATATTTTTTAATGATTTTGGATAACTCTATAAGACTTTCACAGTGAACTATAAGACTTATTAATCCTTAAAAAAATAAGTTTTACATATGATGAGGATGGCATAGGTTCACTAAATTAAACAGGACTTTAAAATTATAAAAAAATATTAGTCATTGAAATTTTCATAATTAAAAAATAAATATATTTAAAAAAAATTTAATTCTAATGGGACCATGCATTTTATTCATGGGATAATATTTCACTATGTGATTGCGATTTATTGTGATTCATTGAATTAATTATGTTTCAAACCAAAATTGACTTTTTGAGATATATTTTGAAGAGGTCTACACCACATGTAGAATGTTTTTTGTCACAACTACATGCTACCTTGAAAACATGGTTGAATATTTCAAAAGAGTTAAAATAAATGGATTTTATAAAACTTTAAAGAATATAAATTATAACACTCTAGACCCACACACCCACATCTAATGATAAAAACATATACTTTATAGACAAATATATATAATACTTATAAATAATCGAACATAGAAATCCAAAATTAAAAGATTGATAGTGAATATTTCATAACATTCATAAATTAGTACATTGAGGATTAGAATTTTAAAGAATTATGAAAACCCATAAATAATAAGACATATACTTGCACAAAATTATACATTTTTTGAAAAATAAATAGTTATTTTCTAGTATTAAAAATCATAATATATCATTGAATCATTCACAGTACTTGTAATGACCCTTGAATTTATTGGTTTTGAATAATAAGGGAAAATTTGTTTTTTTGGTCTCAGATGATTTTGAGGGGAAAATGTTTATTTTCACCTAGAAGTTAGAACTAAAATATATTTTTGCTGATTTCATTTACCTTGAAATAAAGATGTTTTTAATTTTAATGAAATTTGTCGGATTTTATGATAGTAAATATATTTAGAATACATTAATATTTTTTAAACAAATAATAATTATACAATGCATGGAAATGATGATATCACCCAAATATAATCTAGGAATGAAATTCTGACTTCACAGTCATGTATGAACTTAGCTGTTATATATAGGTGAGTTATAATTCATTCCTAATTATTGTGTATTAGTAAGACCTTTTTAATTTTATTATTTTATTTTGATAATTATGTGTTTTAACCTTCAACACATCTACCCACCTATTTAGTGTATATTTATATAAAGTATGTTTATAAATTGTTACTATAAAATTACTTATGATACATTAGGGTAAATATAAATTTTTTTAAGTTAGTATTGGGTAACTAGAAATTTTATTAAGCTGGTATATGGTAATAATAAATTTCCTTAATTTAATATACCACAATACAAAATTTTCTTAAGTTAATATAGGGTAACAAGAAATTTAATTATATTTATATAAGGTATATTAAAATTTCTTTAATATACTACAAGGAAAATATAATTTTTTTAATTTACTATAAGATCAATAGAAATTTCATTATGTTTTTATATGGTATTTTTAAATTTCTTAAAGTTTCTATGTTATTAATTACTATATGGTATATTACTATAGGGAATCTTTCTAAAGGATAAATTACTTGAGGGCAACTTACTATACGGTATGTTACTAGAGGATAATATTCTATTGGGTATTCTAATATAGGATAACATGATATGTGGTATTTCATAAAATGGTATATCACTATATGATATGTAACAATAGGGTAATTTACTATATGGAATGTTACTATAGTGTATCTTATAACAAGGTATGTTACAGTAGAGTAACTTGATATTGGGTATGTTTATATTTGGTAACCAGTTATGTAATAATTTAATAATTATTACATATAACTTAATCATGGGATCAATTATATAATAAATTTTGTAAACAATTATAAATTAAAGTATGAAAAATTGAAAAAAAAAATTATTATTGATTTATAATTAATTATGGTAATCTGCTATGAGGAAATCTACTTTAAGATTATGGACCTAACCTACATGTGAGGGGAGAAATGGTGAATATGAATGAAAATAAGAAAGAAGGAATATAAAATAAAATAAGAAGAGTAATAAATAAAAATATAATAAATATTAACAAATTGTTATTTTTTAAAAGGAATAAATAGTTTATTTACACTCCCAATACTTAGGGGGATGTCATTTATGGGGATCTCAAAATTATATCTCTTCAATGGGGTTTCTCCTTCAATTCTTTTCATACTCAAGTTTAATTTGATTGCATGGACATGTAGAGACCCCAACCATAGTAGCCTAGAGACAGTGTCTCCATTATTACATTTGCATTTGATAAAAGTAATCACATCACAAAGGACTAGATAGTTTAGTGTTATGGTAAACTAGATACATACTCGAGTCTTACATTAAATTTTAAAACACAAATGAAGACATTTTTTTTGAAAATATCACTATTACCTTTAACACATCTTTTCATATCATTCATAGTATGATTTCTATATTACTATGAAAGTAAAAAAAATAATGTTGAGATAAAATTATTAGTAAGGTTTAACTAATACATAAGAAATAATACTAACCAATATGGTGAGTGAAAAAATTGAACACAAAATCCATGTAATCAAAAAAATAAGAAGTAATTGTGTCCATATATTACATGAATGAAAAAGTATCATGGATAATAATCAATATGGAAAGGTAAATAGTTGAAATCACATTCCATTTAATAAATATCATGATTATCATAACCAGATAAGACATAATAAGTTTGGAAGGGTAAATAAATGAACAAAAATTCCATGCAATCAATAATTGGGAATAAAATGAATCCAGTGATAATATCATTGTGAAAATATCTTCAAAAATTATTACTAAATTTTGGAAGAAGGATGTTAGTAATTTTGTAAATTCATGTATTAGGGACATTGTACCTTAACCATAATGATCTATGCAGAATACAGCTAAAAACTACTAGGTACAAAATCGTCTGGTTTGGAAAACTCATTTTATGCTACCTAACTAATTTACCTCATGAGAATATTTATGTATCGATGGTATATATTTAACTAGTACCCACCATACATTCTTATCCAAATAATTACTTATATTATTAATAATCTATTTAATTCATGACAATGTGCCTAATCATTAAATATCCATATAAATTACAAAATAAAAAATATTAATATTTCCACAATAAATAAAATAACATTCAATATAAAACAACATTGGTAGAAATGATACAAGGATTTAGAAATAATCTTATCCATGGAAAATAATATATATTTAGAGGAAATTTAATGTATATTGTTTATAAGAAAGTGAATATTTTGACTAGAAATTAATGACTAAAAAATGCATCAAAAAAGAAAATATTGATAAATTCATTATTTAAATTTCCATAACCAATTTATATGTGAAATAAATATTGTGTAAGTACATAAAATACCCATTAGTGTATGAATAATGTTATTTTTTCCATTTGGGAATATAAATACCATAAAAATATATTTAAATAAATTCTTTAGATAAATATATATTTCATTTAAAAAAATACTTTGAAACCAAATTTCATAAATAATTTCGAGCACAATCTATTTGAAAATAATAATTGAAAAAAAAGATGTTTCTGCAAGCATGAAATGGTCACGATGGGAGTAAATTTAGTATATACTGACTATGTTAAAATGAATATTCCTCTCACTTTCATGGTAAAATCCAAATGGGAATTATTTTGAAAATGTAATGAAGATTCCTTTCAAAAGATTTTGTAAATATTGATAATCGGTAAAACTTATCTAATAAATCATTTGTAAAAGGGTTTAATTTTTTTTGATTTTCTATAGAAAACATGGTTTTTATAAAACATATTTCCGATTGAAGAGATAATTGAAATCATATTTTCTAAAAAAACATGATCTTTGTAATTTTATATATCAAGATTAAAAAATGGAACTATTAATATAAAATGTCTTGAATAACCATGGGATAAAAAATTTAAGGGTTTATTAAATTATGATGAAATAATTTCATACAATTGAAATTCATGTATAAAGAATACCGATTAAAATAAGAGAGTAAAATATACCCTTGCAAAGATCCTAGAATTGATTGAAGAATCAGTCAATGAATCAATTAAGTGTATGAAAATTATCTTTAGAAAAAACAAGTTGAAATAAATCTTAAGATAATTATAATTCATTTAAACATAACCATATAATAACAATTATGATGAATAAGTAATATAACATAACAGAAATAAATTTAGTTATGAAATTATTTAACACTTGGAAAATATTTTATAAAATACCCTTTGAAGAATTATTTAAAATTGAAACTCAAAATAACAATAATTATTAATTAATAATGATATTACATGTAAAATGGCTAGTATATACACCATATAAAATAAATTAGGTGCAGAACATTACAATATTCTTCAATGTAGAGAAATTGAGATAAAGTCACTTAAGTTACAGTATCTTTGGGTTGAATGCGATTTGACCTTTTTTATAGTGGCATAGAACATTTTATTAACATATATCAGAACCAAATTAATATTTATAATATCATATATAATCTTTTTATAACATCATACCACCCGTTTGTTAATAATATTTCATTATTTTCACTACTTCAGGAGTTAATTGCATGATTTTCTCATGCATGGTTTTCCATTAAAGATCTAGTTCAAGTAAATATAACGAAGTTAAATTGTTTCCAAAATAATAATTTTAAAATAATAATCATATTTTTACACCAACATGACTTTTAAAACTAATCATCAAATATTGTTATGAAAAATGAAGTATGTTACGAGCAAGGAGATGGTAGACCATACACACACTTGAGTAATATTTCCATTTGTTAGCTATCATCATGGAATGGTGTTAAGTAATGTTTTATAATTATAGAATGATACAATTTTAATAATTAAAATATTTTTTTATTTCAATATTATTATATATATCATCCATGTGGTGTGGTGATGAAAATAAAGTCCCAACGCTTTTTGAATGTGGTAGTACTCACACAAACGATGTTGCCATATTTCAGTGAAAATTGAAACAGATATATTATATTTTTCTTAGAATAATAAATATTTCATGAATATCATAATTATTTCATTTATATCAGATATACTCATTGAATTTATCCTTATCAGCATTCTTGTATAGTGTTAGGGAAATATGAATCACCTCACCTTGTGAGGCGGTAGTCCTCCGTACACATGAGAAACATTATCATATATCATAAGGAATGAAAGATAAAATAGGTACATATGATGTAATGGATTTATATTTATAATTATGTTATAAAGATAATATATATATTTTATATACATAATCTTACACACACTTTTAGAGGTGATAATTGAAAAATTAATGACAACGGTTCGCAAAATGGTAGACTACTGTACACATGAATTATGATTTCATTACCAGAATCGCAATCAATGTTTTTATAATTTGGAATTAAAGTTTAAAATGGTAATTTTAAACCCTATAAACTTCAACCAATGAAAAACATAAAAGTAAAGTTATCCTAGATACATATTTTAGGAATTTTCCCTCCCTAACAACTACATCATTATGTCAAGCATCCACCATCACATGAATTCTCGACTAGCTATCCCAAGAAAGGTTGCATAGGCCTGTTACTGATGGAAAAAATACACACCCCCTTGTTCATACAAATATATATGTCCAAGATTGGATGAAGAAATTCTACTCTAACACCTCATCTAGAGTTTTTTCTCAAAGAGTGTCCAGATTATTTCACATACTAGAATCAAAATCCATTGTAGAGCACTACATCCTCGATGTCGCCAACCTCTAGAAGCCAATAAAGATAGAGAAACCAAAAGATTCCAATGATTTATTTCCCTAAAATCCCAAACAACCATCAATACCAAAACATAAATCCACCTATAAGAGATTAGTGGGGTCCTAGAGCATGTTCAGAGGAATGAGTGCCCAATTCCCTTTGCAGATGAGGTCTCAATGGCCCCCCAATGCTGACGACCACCAACGAAGTCAAATAAAAAGGAAAAATACAAAATAAAAAAAATCTCCAAACTCATATCATCCAAAAACATAAAAAATTCAAGTCTAACATTTCACCGTCACCTGCGGTCACTCGAACTCACATCTTAAAGAGCCATGAAGATGACCACTCGAATCCAACTAGGAGAGAGTGTAGGTGACCTAAAGCAAGAGAGGGGAAAATATCTTCTAGAAGTAAATAATATACAACAAGACCAAGAAAATAATATCTGGAACCCATACCAGTTTTAAAAACATTTTTATCCCACAAAACAACTCCTCCATGAATCAATCTGGAGGAATTCCAAGTAGGAACAGAATTCTTCCAACAGATCACCAAAAACAAGGTTGAAAATCATCTCGTTCGAGACTGGCACGATCCTGTCCTCACCATCCACTGATGCCATAAGAACGAAAATGTGATTCCAAACAATTCAACAAACAGTACATAATAGGATCCAACCAAAGAGAATCCTGAAAACCACATAGAGAAGATACAATGCGTCTCACGCCACAACTGAAAAACTAAGAGCCGAAAATGTTCGACCATCTTCTGACTGGAATCCTCACTGCAACAATGCTAAAATCACTACCAAAATACCTAAAATGAAGATTCCCAACTGAAAAACTTACTACAATACCTTACACTCACCACTGCAACTGAGGTCTGCTCAACCGAAATGCTGAAGCCCATCCAAAAAGTGGAGACCCCCACTTAGGACGCCAACCCAAAACCCGCCACATGATCTGATCCTATGATGTCAATATATTCATTCCGAGGTTTCCTCTCTACTTTGGGGAGGTCCACTAGGGACATGGATGACTTTCTCGTCTGATCCATAGGGTCGTGGAATCCCTAGCAGACCAAGAGGGCTCTCGGTCGAGCCAAAATCCCTCATTTTATAACCAACTTGATGGAATTGGGGATGGTTTTAGGACATGAGATTATTATAAAAACATATAGTTAAATGGAAATCAGTATCTTATTATAATATCATGGTTTTATAATAACTTATGGTGGTGGAAGAATTAATGAATAAAAATTCTCACTGAATAACGATACCACATCTAAAGGTAAACACTTTAGATTTAAACCAAAAATACTTCTTCGATTGGTTTTATTCCAAAACTTATGATATAAAAACGAGGTTATGGATTTTTTAATGTAATTTTAGAATGTATTGGATGCCCCAAAAGGGGTTTAATTTGTGAATAATAGAGGAGTGATGGTGACCTTTTATAAGTGAGGTGAGTGGCACACTTATATTTTTTGTAAATAAAAAGGTTTACCCGCGTTTTTTTCATTTCCCACCAGCCTAAAATAGGGTATTATTTAGAATTAGACATTATACGGTTGAAATATTTTCATACAATATATTTTATTAATTTTTTTATTTTATTTTAAGCAATTTTTTAGTTTTACACCAAATAAATGCATTGTTTACCATAACCATGGTAATTAATTTTTAATGTATTCACTATTCATTTAGGTAAAAAAATGCTGACCATGATATAAAATATAAATTATTATAATTCAAAATATGGAATCCATTTCTCCAAATTATATTCAATGAAGTTGGAAATTTTTTAATATAAAATTTCTCTTGCATACATGATAAAAAATGGGGTTTTAAAGAGAAAACATCCAAAAGATAGAATGTTTTTTTAAAAATAATTGTAAAAATGATTTCAATGAATTAAAATGGATCGATTGAAATATAATTTTACTAAATTAACATTAAAACCATTTCATAATATAATTTATCATTATAAATAATTTATACAAAAATATTGCTTCCAATTAAAATTTAATATTTTTCACCATTAATTACCGAATGAAATATATTAGAAAAATCATATATTTAACCATAATTTAATTTTGATATTATAATTTAAAAAATTATGTTCATTTAAGCAATTAAATTATCCAATATTTTAATTAAAAAATTATAAATCATGCGCACAAAAGCACTAATAGGCCTTCTTTTAGAAAAAAAATAGTTTTTAGAAAACATTTCCTTTTCTTTTAAACGATGATTATTTTTTATTCAATTTATATCGTTAATTTTCATAATTTAGCTAGTAAAATTTAAACCCACCTATTTAGAAATTTGATATTATATATTAGAGTTCATTCGGACTCAGGGTTGTAGGTTCCTCAAGCTATCAAAGATTCAAAATTTAATGAAATGTATTTTACGGGTTTTCTAATATTGGTTTTGTGGGTCACATACGCTATCAGATAAAATGTTCATATCTTAATGTTTATGGGTGTTAAATTTTCTGCACCGTAAAAAAATTGCATCATAATAATTTAAACATGAATTTATTAGTAAATGGTTTTACATTTGTAAATACCATTTTTGAAAACCCTAAGTCATAAAATTAATTATAAAATACCCACCTAATTAGAAAAAAAAACAAGTATAAAGGTATTATAGAAGAACACATAAATAGGCTTCTAGGTAGGATAAATGTTTTTTGAATGTGTAGATATTCATGGACAAAAATTTTAAATAATTAGGGAGTGATTGAGGTCATTGATCAGAAACAAGTGAATGATCTATAAAATGTTAAGGACCTTAAAACAATAAATCTATGATGATTTAACAGACTGTATGATTTAACAAATTTCTATGTAATAGGATTTAGTTTTGCTTCTTGATCTAATTTATAATGTTAAGGAATTATTTTACCATATAATAATATAAGGAAAAATACTTAATTAATATGTTTCTTTTTTTCATAAAGATTATTCCATTCTTTAGCTATGCTTTGACAAATTTTGAATTCATATATTTCTCCCTAAAATATATTTTATTATCATAAAACACAAAAATCTAGTATTAACGAAATGAAATATCACTAAAAGAGTGAAAATTCATTCTATCTGTCTCTAAGTATTTTACAAAAACAATACTGTTTGAACAAGTTAGGGAATATAATACATTAATTTGTTTACCTGAAAAGTAAAACACAGATTTATCATTAATATTTATTCATTAAATTATTTAATTTAAAACAATGTCTTATTATTTAAGAAATCATATTGGCCAGAGGTAGGGGATAAAACCTTATCGTCCTTCATTCATGGGTTCAACCTCATGGATTAGAGAATGTGATGGGTTGTCACTCGAAATTTGGGTTGTACTTTTACTAAATCTATATTAATATATTTCTTAAAAAGTACTAAAAATATATGATGGACATCCTTGGAATAAAAAATATGATTAAATAACCTTTTTATTAAGGTTTTTAGTACAACTATTTTTTTCAATGTCCAATAATAATATTTAATTATTATTACAATGTCATTAATGTTCATATTAACCGTAAAAGTTATAAAAATCATTAAACTGATGTCTATAAAATTAAATGGAATTATTCCTCAAACAAATTGTCCACTCAAACATATTATTTCCAGAAATTTCTCCAAAAATACCATTATTCTTGGAAGACTCCCATCACATAAAACCTAAAAGGGGGTGCATAATAATTTGAGATTTTGATCATTATTAAAATCATAATACTAGGATTTAATCCATAAATCACATTTTAATGAATGAATATATGATTCTAAAATGTAAGAATATCATTAGATCATTCATATTTCTTATCACCAAAAGACCATTGATAAAAAAAATTATTCTCAATTTAATTTTTAAAATAAAATACATGAATACTTTATCCATTTTATTCTCACATAGGCCATTACACAATCTATGTTTCATTATTTAGAAGAGGAAATTGATAAAGATAATGGTCATGTTCACTACATTTAAGAAAAAAAACTATGAATGGATCCCTCTGATGAGATTTATTTCATTCCATCATACTATAAATTTTATGTTCAAAATTTGTTTCCTTACATACTTCCTTTCCACACATAAAACTTTTCCATTTACATTGTGGAACATTCCTATGTTATACATCACTTGATATATTGGAAAAATTCATCCTTCTCTTCTTTAGTGAGTCTGGGAGTTGGTTATGGTATATGTTGTCAATAATATTTTAGGAAAACTGGCTAGGAATTATCATAATACCTTTAACTCAAGTCATAACCCTGTTTAATTTCTTATAGTCACTAAATTTTTCTTCATATTCCATGATAACATGACACCTTCAGGTTCTATCCATCGACTAATTCCAAAAAGCTTTATGTGAGAAAAAATAATCATAGTGGAAATCCATTTTATATTTCATTGGATGTTTTAATCATTAATCCCACTTTTTTAGTCTATGAATCCTTAGGTTTAACCTAGTTAATTTATTTTAATAATATATTCAAATTAATCATAATGGTTTTCAAAGAAAATGTGAATAATAGTAATAATAATCAATAAGATTATCAAACCAGCTACATAGTGAGGCTCATTTTTATGCACAAAGTGATAATATGATGAATCCTTATTCACTTTTTTGGAGTTATTACCACTCAGTACATATATTTTAGATACATTTATCCCAATAGTATCCATATAAAGATGAATTAACATGAAAAACCACACAATATATACATTAAAAATACTTTAATATGTTGGTCTACACTTATACTCAAAGTCTATCATAGTGTTATGATATATAATCAATGTTTTATAAATACAATTCCCAAGGTTTCTACTAAAATTACTCTAATACCAACTATAGAGACTGTGACCTAGTATCTTGTAGCTGGTGCCATCCTTATTAAATTGTCATAATATACACGAAATTTCATCCAAAAATACTAAAAAATTTAATAGTCTTGACAAACTGGATATATACTTGATTCAAACATTCCATTTGAAAAGAAAAATTAGAACATCTTTTTTCAGAATATCATTATTCGCTCTAGAATATCATTGAATATGAATCATAATACCTATCCTAGATTCTAGGTATGGGAATGAAAATAATGGAAATATGAAATTATTCATAAGGGGTTGGGACTACTGAATTGATAATCATAATTAATATGGAAATGAAAATAGCATAACACACATTCCATTTAATAAATAAACACAAATAGAATTGAATCCCATGATTACATCAATGTAGAAATATCACAAATAATACTAAATATATAAAGCTAAATAACTGAAAACACATTCCATTTAATCAATAACATGACAATCATAACATGATAAGGAATAATCAATATGGACATGTAAATAAATAAACACACATGACATGAAATCAATAATAAATAATGTAATGAATCCAAAGAAAAAATCAATTTGATAACATTATTTAAAATAATAAAAAAATTCATAATGACAAAAAAGTATTATTATTTAACATCACATCTCAAGAACATGTTACCACAACCATGAAGACATATCCTCAAGAAAAATTAAAACTACTAAATAAAAAATCCATTGGGTTTGGAAAACCATTTTATGTTATGTTACTAATTTTTTTCATGAGGCTATCAATGCATCTAGAGGACTGGGCAATGCTCGTGTCTTCATTTGCAAATAATTCCAAATATATCAAATAATAAATTTAATTAATCATAGTGTGAATTATAATATAAAATATGCAATGATAAAATAATTGAAATTATCAATATATCCCCTGTCAATGAAATTACATTATAAGTGAAAAACTATATGTGGAAATGAGGTATAGTTTCATCAATAATAATATCAATGATAAATAAAATTGATATTGATGAGAAATTTAATGTATACCGATCCCATTACTATTAATATTTCAGGGGAATGATAATGAATGGGTAAAATGTGTCAAGAAAGTGAATGTCAGTACTGCCCTTGGTAAAATAATCATAATATATATAGCATCCCGTCTTTTTATAACATAACTTTTCATTCCATTACACGGAACTGAGGATCTTTAAGGTTTAGTGTCTTGGAAACAAGGAACATAAAACATGAAAAAAAAAACAAACATTCTTCTTAAACACTTGAAAGACTTCTCCTCATGTTCACCCTAGGCTCATTACTGCATCCCATAACCTGGGGACATACATCAAAAGGAAGGGTGAGCAGAAGGCCCAGCAAGGGAAACAAGTGAAACATTTTACATATGAACTTGAGATACATCAATAAAGTCATGAAAAGAACTTTAAGGCATGAAAATGAAATCATGAGGCATATCATAATAAAAATAAAACTTTTTCATAACTTGAAGATGTGGCTACATCATTTAACATAGACAATCATGAACATATCACCAAGGTCCATCCCCAAGGTGTCATTTTAAAATTACCAAGGTTATTCACCAAGGTATCGTGAAAATTGTAATCTCTAGTGGTTACATCATTACCCAATGCATTGGAGCGCTATCAGGGCGCACCCTTAAATTTGCCTTTATTATCATGTGAGCCACATATATCATCATCAAACATTTCATAAATAACCCACATAGCATAAAATAAATGGGTTTCATTTCATAATCATAACGTTTTAAAAACTGCTTTGAAGACATGATCTTTACGTCACTTTAAACCCACGGAAAGGGAAAGAGGGTCTCATGTATGTAAATCCCAGAATTTAAAATGGAACATTTTGATATATATGTGAATACCCTTGTAGAAATAAGAGCTTTGAGTATTCACTTTATAACAGAAAATAATTTTTGAGAAAAGAGAGAGATGCATTTTGAGGGGAAAATTCTGCAGCATAACGGCTAAGTTTCGGGGTTTTAGAAAACGTTGAAATGAGAGGGGACATGGGTCACCCACTCATAAATGATCCATAAAACAGTAGGGTGAAATAATAAGAAGGACATATGGACATGGTAACGAAATTTTAGGGACATACCATTTGAAATGAAAAACATGGAAGGAAAAAGATTAGATTTCTCTTATGAAAATTCGGCAGCCTTACGGCGTCACTTAACTTCAAAAGAAAATGATTTGACAAGATCAAATAGGGTCCCTCATCATATGATCATAAGAGATCAGTATGATAGATATAGAGATAATTCCCCAACATAACAAAAAGGAACTTGAAAGAATTTACATGAAAGTAGAACTTCAAAACGAGAAGGGTGAAGAACCACTTAAAAATTCGGCAGCCTAACGGCGCCACTTAAAACATCAAAATACTGAATTGAAGAGATCAAATGGGGTCTCTCATCATATGAACATAAGAGTCCAGTATGATATATATAGATATCATACCCCAATATAACAAAAAGGAACTTGAAATAATTGACATGAAAGTAGAACTTCAAAACGGAGAAGGGCGAAGAACCACTTAAAAATTCGGCAGCCTAACGGCGCCACTTAAAACAACAAAATATTGAATTGAAGAGATCAAATGGGGTCCCTCATCATATGATCATAAAAGATCAGTATGATAATTTAGAGATCATACCCCAACATAATAAAAAGGAACATGAAAGACTTGAATGAAAATAGAACTTGAAAACGAGGAAGGTGAAAGAATCCCTTAAAAATTCGGCAGCCTAACGACGCCACTTAAACATTCTTAAAAAGAATTGATGAGAGAAAGGGGGGGGGGTCTCTCATCATATGAACATGAAATAGGCAGTAGGATGAATATAAAAGAACATCCACCAACATAAGAACATGGAGTATAAAAGAAATGACATAAAAGAGATTACTTGAAAAGAAAGAGAGGGGTCGGATCCCTTACCTTAAAATGTAACTCTTAAACCTCAAAGGTTGGGACCTTGAGGGCTTGGGGGTCACCTTGGGAGGACTCCTTGGGAGGTAATGAGACCATAAATTTGTTGGGAATGAGTGGGGAGTCGAATGTATGAGAGGAGGGCTTGGTATTTATAGGCAAAGTGAGGGGACAAGGCATTAATGGCCAAGGGGACACCTCACATGTGCTTTTCTCAAACCCATGTGCTCTCCCTTGTCATTTATCATGGAGTTAGGCCACATGGGGCCCCCAAAACAATAATTCATCACCCTTGGCCGGCCAACCCTCAAAAGATCTCATGACATCATCATGACACCGTTATGATGTCATTAAACATACCGAAACCCTAAAACTGTATTTTTTACTATTCACTGAAAATTCAACTTTCTCAGAAAAAACCCCCAAAATTTCACATTAACCAAATATCAATGCTCTGATTTCAAAAATGAAATCCATTTTATAAAAATAATTTTCTAAATATTTTTAATTTAATTTTTAAATAAAAACACTATTCATCGAAAATTCATTTTTTCTGAAAAAACCCCAAAAATTACCATAACATAATATCGAGGCTCTGAGTTCAAAAATAAAGTCATTTTTATAAAAATAATTTTCTAATTATTTTTAATTAAATTTTTAATTAAAAAAACACTATTCACCTGAAAAAAACTAATACTTGAATAATAATTAATGAAATCGTTATTTAACTATTTTATTGAATCACATTACTTAATCAAGGTGCCTAGATTATTTTAAAACTTTCTTTAAGTGAGATTACTAATCCATTTGGTCATATTACTAATCCTAATCATAAAATCACTATTCATAATTTACTATTCATCAAAAATCATGTTGATCTTATTAGACTCTAAATTTAGTACTGAACATAATTGCATAAGACCATTTTTTGAAAATCATTACACATTTTTAATTATTTAGGGTTTACATAAACATATTTAAAATATCCTTTTTCTAAAATTCATCAAAAATATGCATACTATATTTATCCGGTCATTTCAAAATTCATAAACTTCATCATAAGAAGAAATCCCAATTTTTATTTAAAACAAGGATTACACAAGGTAGTTACGGTCTCGTTACATAACCCCTTATAATACCAGCATAGGACCTAAGAGTAAGGTGTGCTAGGGTGATAGAAGCTTGGGGCGGCTCAGTCAACATTGCCCGAGTAGTAATTTCTATCAGTTTGAACTTTTCACGAAGGCGATTCCGTTCCAGCTTCACATGATGAAGTTCGGCTTGGATTTGATCCAGAGCAAAGCCCAGTGGTGCTACCTCCTTCCCAAGCTCTGTTAGATGGGCTTCGATCGGTCCAAGACTACTAGGTGAGGCCATCGAATCTTCTTTCTATAATAATTAACCAAGATTACTTATATCAAAACATTTTGTTCACAGCGGTCATTTTGACCGATGGTTATATAATAGTCAAAACCCACTGATCTCATTTTAATTATAATCATGTTTATCAAATAAAACGTTTTTGTTGAGTATAACAATAACACATAAAATTGGGAAACAAAATTTATTTAAAAAAAAATTCGGGTCGTTACAATCTTCCCCCCTTAAGAAATTGCGTCCTCGCAATTTTAAAATTGGGTTTTGAAATTTCATTGAAAGTCCCACATCGGAAAAGGAGTCAGTAAAACTAAAAATAAAGAAAGGGAAGTACAAAGGTCACCCGAGTTAACCCACACTAGGGTTCCATGTAGGAAAACATGGACATGGAGGAGAAAACAAAGGGTCATGTTCTGAGGGAGAGTGATAGAGAACATGATTAGGAGAAAGTTAACCATGAGAAAATCCCAAACTTATGATGTGTGTAAATGGTCTTTGATTACCTAGTAGGAAACGTAAACCAACAACATTTTTGTTTTACGTTTCTTTTCATAATTTTGAGGATTTCATTTACTACATAGAACAAAAACATAAGAAAATATACCTACCTTCAAGTAGAGTTTCATCCTTTAACAAGTCCCTACCAACACTAATCTTTTCTCCAAATGATGAGAATTCAAAAACACATGGTCTCATAAAAGCACAAGAATCATCTTCTATAGAATCACATAATCTACAAAAGATTAACTATCTATTTCTTCTATCTTTAAACATTATCCCAAAAACAGAAAGGTTAAGGTAAAACAACTCTTCAAAAAGAAAGAATCCCATAGGAATGGAAACTACTTTTAAATCATCAAAGTTCCATGGTACTACCCAAATTTCATCATAGACCATTCCCTAAATAACGGTCCTTAAAATTCCTCAAAACAAACCAAACTAAGATTGAAACCCAAATACAATAAGGATTTGATAACATAGTCTTCCAAAACAACTTCATTGTTCATCTCCAGACAACATCAACCACTCCTAACATCTTATAAAAAAAGTAGCTAACCTAATCATATTTTACCCAAGATAGGTTAGTCATTCCCATAAGTAACCTAAATTACTATAAGTTCACCTTAAATTCATCGATTCTTCAAAATATAAGTCAACCTTACTCCTCAATGAAAATACCGTAGTAATCTATTTACCTCGATCAAATATGGTTCCCAAAATAATGAACGTCTTCCAAAATAATAATTATATTTTAATCCCCTAATCATCCCTTTCATATTAATACGAAAATCGTCGCATTTCCTATCACATTGGTTGTCGGAACATGTTCTTCCATTTCCCACCATTAACTAAGAAGAGAAAGCATAATTAGGGGCTTAAGTACTTAGCTAATAATCATGAAAAGGAACTGAAAGCATATAAGGATAACTTGTATATGAAAGGTATACCCTAACTTGTGATCTCCTAGGTTCCCATCTAGGTTATGAATGATCATATATTCTTATGTGAACCTTTATTTTATTTTATCTTTGTTCCTTTAACAATGGTTCATACCAAGCTTATGAATTAACCAAAGCATATCCCCCGGGAGTGTCGTAACCAAGAGTGCAGCAAGGCCCGTTGTCGTGTACCAGTTCCCGTTCGAGTCTAGCTCAAAGCGGTGTTTTCGGGTTTTACCCCTATGTACATCTGTGCCAGAGCCACCTCTACCTGCTCGTATCCAGACAGGGATGTATTTGCTTGGAAACCCCTTACTCAATACTCACCAAAATACCAGGAAGACTTCCTATATTTAAACTCTTCTATAGGGTTTTTCCTAAAGTTTTTATATCCTAATTTCCACAAATAACTAAACCATCCTTTGATACCAACTATAGCATCCCGTCTTTTTATAACATAACTTTTCATTCCATTACACGGAACTGAGGATCTTTAAGGTTTAGTGTCTTGGAAACAAGGAACATAAAACATGAAAAAAAAAAAAAACATTCTTCTTAAACACTTGAAAGACTTCTCCTCATGTTCACCCTAGGCTCATTACTGCATCCCATAACCTGGGGACATACATCAAAAGGAAGGGTGAGCAGAAGGCCCAGCAAGGGAAACAAGTGAAACATTTTACATATGAACTTGAGATACATCAATAAAGTCATGAAAAGAACTTTAAGGCATGAAAATGAAATCATGAGGCATATCATAATAAAAATAAAACTTTTTCATAACTTGAAGATGTGGCTACATCATTTAACATAGACAATCATGAACATATCACCAAGGTCCATCCCCAAGGTGTCATTTTAAAATTACCAAGGTTATTCACCAAGGTATCGTGAAAATTGTAATCTCTAGTGGTTACATCATTACCCAATGCATTGGAGCCCTATCAGGGCGCACCCTTAAATTTGCCTTTATTATCATGTGAGCCACATATATCATCATCAAACATTTCATAAATAACCCACATAGAATAAAATAAATGGGTTTCATTTCATAATCATAACGTTTTAAAAACTGCTTTAAAGACATGATCTTTACGTCACTTTAAACCCACGGAAAGGGAAAGCGGGTCTCATGTATGTAAATCCCAGAATTTAAAATGGAACATTTTGATATATATGTGAATACCCTTGTAGAAATAAGAGCTTTGAGTATTCACTTTATAACATAAAATAATTTTTGAGAAAAGAGAGAGAGGCATTTTGAGGGGAAAATTCTGCAGCATAACGGCTAAGTTTCGGGGTTTTAGAAAACGTTGAAATGAGAGGGGACATGGGTCACCCAATCATAAATGATCCATAAAACAGTAGGGTGAAAGAATAAGAAAAACATATGGACATGGTAACGAAATTTTAGGGACATACCATTTGAAATGAAAAACATGGAAGGAAAAAGATTAGATTTCTCTTATGAAAATTCGGCAGCCTTACGGCGTCACTTAACTTCAAAAGAAAATGATTTGACAAGATCAAATAGGGTCCCTCATCATATGATCATAAGAGATCAGTATGATAGATATAGAGATAATTCACCAACATAAAAAAAAGGAACTTGAAAGAATTTACGTGAAAGTAGAACTTCAAAACGAGAAGGGTGAAGAACCACTTAAAAATTCGGCAGCCTAACGGCGCCACTTAAAACATCAAAATACTGAATTGAAGAGATCAAATGGGGTCTCTCATCATATGAACATAAGAGTCCAGTATGATATATATAGAGATCATACCCCAATATAACAAAAAGGAACTTGAAATAATTGACATGAAAGTAGAACTTCAAAACGAGAAGGGCGAAGAACCACTTAAAAATTCGGCAGCCTAACGACGCCACTTAAAACAACAAAATATTGAATTGAAGAGATCAAATGGGTCCCTCATCATATGATCATAAAAGATAAGTATGGTAATTTAGAGATCATACCCCAACATAATAAAAATGAACATGAAAGACTTGAATGAAAATAGAACTTGAAAACGAGGAAGGTGAAAGAATCCCTTAAAAATTCGGCAGCCTAACGACGCCACTTAAACATTCTTAAAACGAATTGATGAGAGAAAGGGGGGGTCTCTCATCATATGAACATGAAATAGGCAGTAGGATGAATATAAAAGAACATCCACCAACATAAGAACATGGAGTATAAAAGAAATGACATAAAAGAGATTACTTGAAAAGAAAGAGAGGGGTCGGATCCCTTACCTTAAAATGTAACTCTTAAACCTCAAAGGTTGGGACCTTGAGGGCTTGGGGTCACCTTGGGAGGACTCCTTGGGAGGTAATGAGACCATATATTTGTTGGGAATGAGTGGGGAGTCGAATGTATGAGAGGAGGGCTTGGTATTTATAGGCAAAGTGAGGGGACAAGGCATTAATGGCCAAGGGACACCTCACATGTGCTTTTCTCAAACCCATGTGCTCTCCCTTGTCATTTATCATGGAGTTAGGCCACATGGGGCCCCCAAAACAATAATTCATCACCCTTGGCCGGCCAACCCTCAAAAGATCTCATGACATCATCATGACACCGTTATGATGTCATTAAACATACCGAAACCCTAAAACTGTATTTTTACTATTCACTGAAAATTCAACTTTCTCAGAAAAACCCCAAAATTTCACATTAACCAAATATCAATGCTCTGATTTCAAAAATGAAATCCATTTTATAAAAATAATTTTCTAAATATTTTTAATTTAATTTTTAAATAAAAACACTATTCATCGAAAATTCATTTTTTCTGAAAAAACCCCAAAAATTACCATAACATAATATCGAGGCTCTGAGTTCAAAAATAAAGTCATTTTTATAAAAATAATTTTCTAATTATTTTTAATTAAATTTTTAATTAAAAAAACACTATTCACCTGAAAAAAACTAATACTTGAATAATAATTAATGAAACCGTTATTTAACTATTTTATTGAATCACATTACTTAATCAAGGTGCCTAGATTATTTTAAAACTTTCTTTAAGTGAGATTACTAATCCATTTGGTCATATTACTAATCCTAATCATAAAATCACTATTCATAATTTACTATTCATCAAAAATCATGTTGATCTTATTAGACTCTAAATTTAGTACTGAACATAATTGCATAAGACCATTTTTTGAAAATCATTACACATTTTTAATTATTTAGGGTTTACATAAACATATTTAAAATATCCTTTTTCTAAAATTCATCAAAAATATGCATACTATATTTATCCGGTCATTTCAAAATTCATAAACTTCATCATAAGAAGAAATCCCAATTTTTATTTAAAACAAGGATTACACAAGGTAGTTACGGTCTCGTTACATAACCCCTTATAATACCAGCATAGGACCTAAGAGTAAGGTGTGCTAGGGTGATAGAAGCTTGGGGAGGCTCAGTCAACATTGCCCGAGTAGTAATTTCTATCAGTTTGAACTTTTCACGAAGGCGATTCCGTTCCAGCTTCACATGATGAAGTTCTGCTTGGATTTGATCCAGAGCAAAGCCCAGTGGTGCTACCTCCTTCCCAAGCTCTGTTAGATGGGCTTCGATCGGTCCAAGACTACTAGGTGAGGCCATCGAATCTTCTTTCTATAATAATTAACCAAGATTACTTATATCAAAACATTTTGTTCACAGCGGTCATTTTGACCGATGGTTATATAATAGTCAAAACCCACTGATCTCATTTTAATTATAATCATGTTTATCAAATAAAACGTTTTTGTTGAGTATAACAATAACACATAAAATTGGGAAACAAAATTTATTTAAAAAAAAATTCGGGTCGTTACAATATATTCATATAAACAATAAGAATGATATCCATACATCATATAGCCAAATATGTAAGAAAAAGGTTTGTTGGGATCAATGAATATTAAAACCATAAAATGACCTTTAAAAAATTCGTAAGGAAAATATCATTTTTATTTTGAAAATAAATTTTTTAAAACTACAATTTCCAAAAAAAAATTAAAAACAATTCTTTTAATATAGTCATTGAAACATATAAAAAATTATTTAAAAAATGGAATGTTTATGATGACTATAAATTTTGTACATGCTCGGTACATTTAAAAAACATCCCTTTCATTTTTTCTAAAAAATACAAATGTGAGTATTTTTGAAATGACGTAAATATTCCTTTCCATTTTTTTAAATGTAAAATGGGTAAATATATAGTTAATAAATCATTTTTAAATGTGTAATTTTTTTGGAAACACTTTATGAATACAAGGATTTGGTAGAAAACACTTTTCTGACTACATATAGAAATAAAGTCAAAATTTATAAAAAGAGTTCTATAAATCATTTTAAGTACCAAATAGTGAAAAAATGGTACTATTAAAAGAAAATATTATGAATAACATGTGGAGAAGAAAAATTAATTGGTTTTAAAAAATTTATCAAATAATTTTCATCAATAGAAATTAAAATATAAATAATCCCTGTTAAAATGAGATTTTGAAATAATGTATTATAAAAATCACAATGTTGAAGTGGGAATTAGAAAATTGAAAAATTATGTGAATCAACTATAAATCCACTTAAAATAAGTGCAAATACAACATAATATAATTAAATGTTTTTACTATGAAAACGGTTGTCTTTATTACACATTAATTAATGATTTATTACATAATAATACACATAATACAACCTATAAGATCATTATGTCTAGTGTATTTGGGAATTAGGTACAGAGCATAACATATTTAACATGGGATAAAAAAATTATTGAGAAATTATTTAACATGATCTTATAAATCATCGATCCTATAAAACTGAATAGGATAACCTAGTGATTTTCATAAAGAAAGTGTGATCTATACATACCTATAAAGTGAATATAAAAGAATCATAATAAGAATAATTTATATAATTTTATATAATAGGAATTCTAATGGAACGTAATAGGGGTGAGGATCATAACATGAATACGATGTCTTCATACAATATGGTAACATAAAGGCAACATGGGAATGTTGAAACAATAGTAAACATTAAATAATAATCATAGATTATGACAAATAACTATGACTTCATAAGATGTTGGAAAAAGTCTCCTGATGTATTAAGTTCCCTCTATAATCTATTTTAATGAATAATAATGAGACTAAAACATTACTCAATTAATTTGGGTGATATATGATTCTAGTAACACACATCACTTATATATTATATACATGCGTAAGTGTTTCACGGAGATTATTCAATATAGGATTATAAATCATCACATTTAATTCCATGATCATGTAATTTGGAATACATATATGAAATTACCAAATAAAATATGTATATTTTTGTCTATATGAATACACATTAGTATAAATAAATATGGTTTTTATTTCATGATGGTTTTCCATGGAACAATCAAAGTGAAATTCTTGAAGCATAATGAAAGTATTTAGAGATTCATAAATTAGTCGAATGAGAGTGAATGGGGTATCTCATAAAATAGAGAAAAATTTTAATGTTACAAGGATGTGAAAAAACATATAACAAAATTATTAATTTTAAATAAATGTCATTAAATGAAGAATATTCATGAATAAATAGGAGAAGGAAAATATCCTTTACTAAAATTTCCACACAATAATGACTTATGAAAATGTTATAACGATAGTGGATAAATCATATATAATTTATAGGGAATAAGATGGAATGTAAATTGATATTTATAACGTAATTAGAACATAACAAATTGATATTGAAAATAATAATTAAAAATAAGTTTCTTTGATTGAAAAGAAGAGAGTTGTGTTTCCCATTCCTTTGTTATGGAAAATCCAAAGACAATTTTAGCATCCCAACGAGTTTATATAAAGGTTCGTGGGAGGCATTAAATAGAGATAATGGGATATATAGACAAATTTAAATAAGATAGGATATAAAAGTTATTCATAAAAATGTACCCAAATAAGAAAAAATAGAAATTAAGAGGGACACCATAATAGAGGTTCTTGAATAAAAAGAAGAGAGGGAGATCAATTATATAGAGATGGGGATTCCAAAAGCCTTGGAGGGGATTATTGAAATCTTACGAGAACATTTAGAAGAATATAGAGTTCTAGATATTATTAGGGACGTGATCCATGGGTTTTTATTGAATATTAATGAGTGATTTGGTGGGTTTATATAGAAAATGAGAGGGGGGGTTCTTTATTACCTCGAAAAAAATAGGTTTTGGACTCTATATATCAAAGTAATAAAAATCACTAAACATAGAGTGGGTTTCCCTTGGATTATATGAAATATGACTCTTTTAAATTATTTTATATGTCAAAGTGAATAAATAACTAAAATTCTACTCTTTGTGATGTTAAAGTGAGTCTTGTTTATAAAAAATATGATTTTAAAACCTTAAAATACACTATAGGTTTTCAAGGATTCATAAAGGATTTATAAAATTTATAAAATAATCATAAAACAAGTTATATTAAATTAGAAACATATATTTGGTCATGTATACACTTTATATTATTTATTACATATCATTTAGGTCATTTTCAAGTCTTAATACACACTTGTGCCTTTATATCGTATTTAAATTTTACTCAAAACTAGTATGACATAGAAAATATTTAAAAAATATTTATTTTTATAATTTAAACACTATGATTTAATTTTTTTTATCTGAATAATTTTCAATATATTTGAATTTTTACTTTTTATACAAGATTCAACGTTTCTTGAGAAATACAAGTTTTTCAGCCATAACAGATTTTGAACCCTTATAAAAACTACATTTGACTTCATAAAAATTAAATTATCATTTATATTGGATATATACTATTTAATAAAAATATTTAATGTAAAAGTAATTTTTTGACAAATTATTTAATTAATAAAATTTGTGTCTTAATTAAAACTATATATTACCCCAACTAAAATTTATTTTTTCACACATCAAAAATATAATTTTTATCATAAACTTTATTTAGTAATTTAGAAATTGTTATAAAAAAATAAAATAACTATTATATTGAAATTAAAATATAAATATTTGAATTCTTGTGGTTATTTTTTTCAATTCCTTTTTAAAATATTTATCCTTAATTAACCTATTTTTTCTATGGTAATATTTATTAATAACGGTTATTATTTATATTTTCCAAAAATAAAGATGACCTTATTAACTAATATTAATTATTATGATTGAATATATGGATAAAATTTGTTAAAATCAATTTATATCGGTGGAATAATTTAATTTAATATAAATCGCACTATCATGATAGAAAGTTGTTTCCTAGAAAATGATTTTTTCAAGGAAAAGATTATTTTACAAAAAAAAATTATAAATCAGTGTCCTCATTATATGAATTTTAATTCATGAATAATGATATATAATCAAATAATTTCATTTCAATAATTATAATTATGTTTTATTTTAATTAATTAAAATATATACGCACTATGAAATTTTAAAATGTTTTGTGAATTTTTTTTTTGAAGCCTAAAAAAAATTATACTAACATCTGGTCTAAATATGATTAAAATTTAATTAATTTCATTTAATAAAACTCAATAATAAGTTTTTTACATTGAAATATATCTAAAATAATAACCATACTTTAATATTACTTAATTTATCAAAATAAATGATGGTTTTAGAACAAATGTGCATTTTCATGAGTAACCGAAAAATAAAAATGTTCTGAAAAATATAGACATTTCGTCCATAGTTAATATTGAAATTATGACATCAAAAATAAATATTAACTATATCAAATAAATTTTATAAATGTTCTATAATAAAATTATACTATTTTTTACATATATAAATCAAAAAAGTTTCTAAAAAAACATATATTGAAGAAAAAAATACAATACCAAAAATTCATTGATTATTTAATTAGAATTTATCAATAAATTTATATTGAGTAGGAAATATGCATATACAATAAAGTAGTTAATCCTATTCATACCTAAAAATTTAATGGCTAGGTTACATCAGTCATGTTCAAATAATCAATGTTTTTTTGTTCAATATTATATATCACATTCACTAGAAAACATAATTTTCACTTTTAAAAACATGGTGTGTTTAACTATACCCCATTTCCTAAATTTAATCCTCTCAATTTAAATGTTATTTTTGTATGTAATGTTTCTTCACATAAAAATAATTTTAGTGAAAACCAACATCTCAAAAAGAGTGTATAAAACATCCACTTGAAATGAGAGAAAGGGAAGTATGAAGGGAAAAACATAACTAGGTTTCCATGTAAGATAAAATTATGTAGAATTTAATATATATTCATAAAAAACTAATTCCCATGAACTATTATACAGTGATAATGGAAATGGTTAGGAGAATGTCAAAAACCTTAAAACCATAACACCATAAATTTTCAATGGGTGGAAATTCCATAAATTCATAATATGACAACATATTTGATTCAAAAATATTTTCCTAGAGTTAAATAATTCATTTATCATTCATAATATAAACATAATAAAATATAATTTCTTTACATGTATAATTTCATCCATTAATCAATTTACACCAAAATATCATCCTTTACTCTAAATGATGAGAACTCAAGATGAATTTTTATGCATGAAGCACTAGAATATGCTTATTATATATACAAAAAATCAACCAATGAATTACAAGTTATTATACCTATATGTAATAAATTATAAATAGTTATAAAAAATATTTACAATAATAATAATTAATAAAAAACAATATTTTAATCTTAAAAATTTTAAAAAAACTTTTAATGGAATATGATAGATCATTATATGAATAAATACTACAAAATCCCAAATAACACAAATAAAATAAACATTAAAAAATGATTGACCTCAAAGGTTTTCACATACTCTTCACCTTAATTCTCAAAAAATATAATATCATTATTCAAAAATAATCATTTATATTGACAATTATTGGTATATATACCTTAAACCAAATAAAAAATCTCTTGAATTATCATTAATCACATCAAAATCAAATATGATTTAATTATAAAATTGTTTTCGAAAAACATCCTTAATCTTTTTAATCTTTCCACAAAATTAATCAAATTTTATATCAATGATTTTAATGATTATACTATCCATGGACTCTTTAGGTTTATCCCAATATCAAAAAACAATTAAGTGTTATCAATTTCTCAATCATGTGCTTCTAAAATAAACTACATCACAAAATAACTATTATTGGTGATGGGTGCTATTCAACATTTGTTAAAAATCTATAAGAAAATACTAATATGGAGCAACACATATATGTTTCATGATTTTTATATCAATAATGTCCTTGACATACTACTTATTCAAAATATATCCCAAATACTAATATATAAGCACATAAATCATTACACATCAATGATTTCCCTAGAATATGTCCTTACTCAAGGATTTTAACCCTGAATTAGGGAATTGACCCAGATAATGCCCAAAATATTTACAATAAGATATTGGACAACAAAGTAATCCATAGGATGTAATTTATTCCCTTCTGTCACACTCTTAATTTTTTATAAGGAAAAACATTCTTTATTCACTATCTCTCCACACATAAAACACCTTCAAGTTCCTTATTTGAGATCCCATCATGTTGGGAATCTCATTTGGGATTTCATCACATTTTCCTTCACATTTATTATTAAATTAGTTTTTACAATTTCTATACACTAACCAGAATAAAGGGAAAATTATGGATTAGTAATTTTATTAAATTAGTTTAATAGAGAAGAAGAAAGTAAAATTAAATGGTTAACCTATAAATGAGATATATTTCCATAATGTATTAATTTCATGTATTCAATTTAAGTTATCCATGATCTATTTCACAAAATAAAATATTATAAGCATTATTACTCCTTTAATAATGGTTCATAATGGGCATGTGAATTTACCAAATCATATCCCCAAGGAGATTCAGACCAGGTGTGCATGAGGTCCTTTTTTGGTGGTCCACTTCCTGATCAACTCTAGATCAATATAATGTTTTCACATACCACACCAAGGTAAATTGGTACAAGATCCCAATCCATTATAATTACCTACAAATCGATGTATTTTTTTTTTGAAAACCACTTACTCTATATAGTAACAAAATTTAGAGATATTTTATTATATTTATTGTTATCCCTATGTCTTTTTATTGATTTTTATAATCCTTATCCCAAAAATAACGAGACTTTTCTTCAATACCAACTATGAAATCCCCAGTATTTATTGAACATTAATTAATGATTTATTACATAAGAATAAAAATAATAAAACCCAGAAGGTTAGAAATTTTAGAGTCTTTGGGAATTTGGTACATATAATAAAAACATGAACATGGTATACAATAACATCATTGAAAATATCTTTAAAATTGTCTTAGAAGCCATCAATCGTCTAAAAATGCTTGGGGTATCCGAAGGGTCTACATAAGATATGGGGATCTATAATGACATGTAAGGTAATATAAAACAATCGTAACATGAATAATGTTTTACTTTTGAGAAAATATGAATTAAAGAGGGACATAAAAGGTATGAAAATTATAAACATGAACAATGAAGCATGATATAGTATGGAAAGATAAATGTAACATGGAAATGTGGAAACAACTTTAAACATGATATCATAAACATAAGTCAAGTCTAACTGACAAGACAACATAACATGGTGAAATAAGTCCCATGATGGATTAGGTTCACTCCATAATCCCTATAATGTGATCTCACGAGGCTAATAATCACCCAATGAATCGGATCCCTACATAAATATTGGCACACCCATCACTTTCATATCATATACGTGCATAAGTGTGCTACATATATCATTCAATATAGAACCATATTTAATAAAATTTCATTCCATGATCATGTAATTTCTAATAAATACATGTAATTCTAAAATTAAATAAGTAAAGATAATTCTATGTTAATACCCCTGATTGCAAATAGTGAAGGAATTCACAATACAAGGGTTCGTCATGGAAATATCATAGTTAAATTTCATCATCATAATTACAGTACATATAGATTCATAAAATTGTTAAATGAGATTGAAATGTGTATCAAATAATTTATAAATCAAAATAAAACTATTATGGATATGGAAAAACATGACCCAATATAAGGAATTGTAAATAAAAGGTATGAAATTAATAAGATTCTTCATTCAAGAGGAGAATAAAAATACCCCTTTTTAAATTTGTAAATAGTAATGAATTTGGAAAATTTATTAATAAGAGGGAATAAATAATCCTTAATTGATATTAAATAAGTTTAAAATTAAATTATTATTTATAATTTAATTAATAAATAACCAATTTATATAAAAAAATTAATTACAAATAATGTGATTGAATTGGAAATAAGGGAGAATGGTCTCATACTTTCAGTACAGAATAACAAAAGACAATTTCAACAGTATAATAGGTATACATAACCGATCATCAGTGCGATAATTGAGTGTAAAATGGGTCTCCCATAACATGTAAAAATAAACATAATTAATAGGGATCTAAAAAAACATACCCAAATAAGAATAATTCAAAAATAAATAGGTAGAATATAAAATAAGTGTTTGAATAAATATAAGAGGGAGATTCCTTACCTTGAGTTAGTGATTCCAAAAGATTTAAAAGAGATTAATAAATGATTTTGGGAAAAATTTTAGGAATCTATAGATGGAAGATAAGAGTAGGGATATTTTCCATTTTTATTGATGGAAAATAAATAAGATATTGGGAGGGTTTATATTGGAAAAGAGAGGGGAGTACTTCGTTATTTCCTAATCATAGGTTTAGGAATCTTTATAATAATGTAATCACACCCGAATAATTACTACATTATTACCCATGTTTTTTTAACAAATTGGATTGTTTTAAAAAAAATTTATGTCCATAGGAATAAATCATTAAAATATTACATTTTGTAACATGGAAGTGATCTAGTTTTATAATGAAATGATATTAAACCTTAAAATATAATATAGGTTTTGGAGGATTCATAAAGGCTTTATAAAATTAAATAAAATTATTTTAAAAAATTTATTTTTAATTGGAAAGAAATATTTGGGTTTGGATACCATTTATTGAATTTTTACATCACTTTTGGGTCATTTTGATGACATTATACACAATATACATTTATAACGTATTTAGTTTTTAACCGAACATTTTACTATATAAAAAAATTATGTAGAATTCATCATTGGATAATTTTTATGTTTTTATTCAAAAAATAATATTTATTTTATCCCAATAATTTATAAAATATGTGTTTTTTCACTTTTAGATAAATAATATACATTTGTAGGGAAATTTTGGTTTTTCCGACAATAATAATTTTGGTTCTCTTTAAAATAAGAAAATTGAATATATATTTATATATAAGAATTAGATTTTCATTTATGTTAAATATAAAATATTTAATAATAAAAGTTAGTTAAAAAACCTTTATTTCAATTTTTTGGAATTAATAAAAAATGTGTCTTGATTAAAACTATTCATTACCCGAACTACAATTTAGGTTTTAACACATTAATTGTCAATTTTTTATAAAAATCTTTATTTGATCATTTATAAAGTAACAAAAAATAATAATTATAATACATAAATGAAAATAAAAATATTCATACTCTTAGGGTTATATTATAAATATTATGTTTTTAATTATTTTTACACCTGATTAACATATTTTCTATTTTCCGTAGTAATAAATATTTACCTTGTTTACTAAAATATTGTTCAAAACTTTAGTTGACCACATCACCAAATTTTAATTATGGTATTTCAAAATATGTAATAAATTTTATCAAAATAAATTAACCTAGGTTGAATAATTTAATTAAATATGCAACCTCAAAGTGTGATAGAAATCAGTTTTCTGAAAAAAATAATTTTCAAGGAAAACATGACTTTACTTCAACACTATAACTAGCATTCTAGAATATATTAATTTCAATTCATAAATATAGATATATAATATAAAATTTTGAATTAAATAATTCTTCATTAGGGTTTATATTAATTAATTAAAATAGATAATCATTGCACATTTTTATTATGTTTCTAGAAAAATGCATTTGAAGCCTAAAAATAAACTTATTCAAAAATATGGTATAATTTTTTTTTAAATATAATTATTTGGAAAAAAATATAATTCACGAATAATTATTTAACCTCTAAATAAAATTAATTTAACTAGTGAAATTTAAATTAGTTAATATATCAAAATAAATGATTTTTTTATGAAATTATGTGTGTTTTTAATTATTTAATGAAAAATCAATATTTTTTTAAAATAAAAAAAAATTAACCCTAGTAAATTTTCATATAATGAAAAAAAGAAGGATTAATATTATGAATTAAATTTTCTTAATGTTTAATAAAATAATTATAATATATTTTCAAAGAAATAAATTATTGTTTTTTATGAAAGTATATTTTAAAGATGAAAAGACATTACCAAAAATCGGGTGACTTTTTATGGACAATTTATCAATACATTCATGTTGAGTAGTTCATATATATATTTCATAAAGTTGTTAATACTATTAATACACATAAATTTAATGGATAGGTTATAACTATCATGTTTAAATAATAATGGTTTATTTGGGATCAATGTTTCATAATTTTATCTTTTAATGACTCAAGATGTTAAAATTACATGCATAATATTACAATATCAATGATAACGAATAAAATACTATAATCCAATGGAAAGAAATTATGTTATGTTATTTTTTACCACCTGTTAACTATGAATTAAAATACTCATGGATGAAATAATTCAAATTGAAACCTAAAATTATATAAATTATTAATGAATCATGGTATTTCATTTCAAATGGTTAGTATATATACCATATAAAATCATGTAGGTGTATAAAATTGCAACATTTATCGATGAAGAGAATATGAGATGAAGTGAGTTACTGTAAGATTCAGGTTGGTTGAATATTCATTCAACATTTATATACTGGGTGTAAACATGTTTTAACCTTATAAAATAGACATATTAATATTTATAATATAATATTTTATCCTATTATAACATCTTATCACTTATTCATTAATAATCTTTCATTATTTTCATTGTTTCGAGTTTTAATTGCCTTATTTTCTTAGGCGTGTTTTGTCCTTAAAGATTTTTTCTTTATTCTTATTTCATAGTTTCATCATATTAAAAATCATAATAATGACCTAAAAATCATATATTTACATCATGATTATTTTTAAAACCATTCCTAATGGTTGTTTATGAAAAATGAAGTATGTTATGATCATGGAGACTGTAGGCTATACAAATGCAATTGTAACATTTCCATTTCTTACAATCATTATGTGAATGTTATAATTAATGTTTTATATTTATATAAGGATCATAATATATCAATTATAATATTATGTCTTTCAATATACATATATTTATAATTAATATGTCGTGGTGGTGAGAATAGTGCAACATCGCATTGTGAAGGCTATAATACATACATACATGAATGATGATAGCATTTTTTTGTTTAAGAAAAAGATATATTATATTTTCAAATTATTATATATATAATTAAAATTAAAATTATATCAATTTTATCACATATATTCATTAAATTTATCCCTGTCAAATTCAATGTAATGTGTTAGTGAATGAAAAATCACATCGTTTCACCAAGTGGTAATGGGCTTTTAAGATAAATGTTGTTATAATATATTTTATGGAATTGAATGTAATAAGGTAAATTCTATATAATGGATCTATGTGTATAATAATTTTTTTAATATTGAAAATATACTTTATATCCATCATCATACCCAGACATAAATGGCGTCAATTGAAAAACAAATGACATCAGTTCGTTATATTGTAGTCCACCAAATACATGAATGATGATTTTATAACATTTTTTTGGAAGTGAGGATGGTTTTAGGTCACCCCTTATTATAACAACATATTAGTAAATTTAAGAATCTAATGTTATTATATCATAATGGTTTAAAAATAATTGATTGAGGTGCGGGAAAATAAAAAAAATGCTTGTTAAATATCGTTACATCTTCTTTAGTAAAACTCATTAGGTTTTAACCAAAAGACATCCTTATTGTTCTTTCAATAATAAATAAGGCCTATAGAATTATGGAATAAATTTTTATGTGATTTTATCAGGTCTTTTCCAAACCAAAATGGTGTGAAGGCCGAAATAAGAAAGGATACGGGTTTGCCTTTTATAAGTGAGGTGAGTGGAAAACTTGTAATTTTTGAAATGAAAAGGTGTAACATTGTTTTTCACATATCAAAAGGAAAAACAGTGGAGTATTATCAACACATAGACATTATATGGTCGAAATGTGGCCTTAAAAAATCTTTAATACTCGTTTTAAGTTATTTTAATTCATAATGTTTTATAATAATGGCCTCTGTAACTCCACTTTTAACTAAATCATAGTAATTAAATTTTACAATTTTTACTTTTAATTTGAAGAAAAATTATGTTAAAATTACTTTAAAGTATAATTATTTATTATTCCAAATATGGAGTATTTTTTTTAAATTCCATTTAGATACTTTTTTTCAAAATTAAATTTAAAATAAATCTCACAAATGTGATAAGAAATCATTTATTTATAGAGAGAATTTTAAATGATTATAGATTTTTTAAATAAAAATTCAATATTAAAATTATTTTAATGAACAAAATTATATTATGTTATTTAATTCAGTTTATTTTACATTAAATACAATTTTAAATAAAATTTACATATATAAATATTTCAAATTAAAAGTTAATATTCAATTAAAAATCATTAGTTTTCATTATTTATAAAAATAAAAATCATTGAGACAAATCCCCAAACTCACACTAATATAATATTTATATACAAATTTCAAAAAGAATATAAATTTATCAAATAAAATTTCCAAAATTGGAAAAATTAATGTTTATTTATTGGAGGAAAGAACAACTAATCCATCTATTATAAGTACTGTTTTTAAAAAACTTTTCTTTTTCTTTTAAATGACTATTAATTTTTTTATAATAAACTAAAACACATAATTTTCATAATTTAGTTATTAATATTCATACCATCCAATTTAATGAATATGTATATAATATTCTAGTCCATTTAAACTTTGGGATTCATTTTCTACAAGCTATACAGCATATTAAATTTAAAAAAATATATTTAATGGGTTGTTTAAGCTAGGTGTTTCATGCCACATGCGCTATAAAATACAATATCATTATTTTATAATTTTGTAGTGTTACATTCTTACCACCATAAATAAATTATTTCCTACTAATTTTAATATGATCTTGTTAATCAAGGGTCTATCATTTAGATTTATAATTGTTAAAAAAAACATAATAAAAGTTTTAATAATATACCATCTTAATGATAGGGAAAGTGATGTACAAGGGTCTTAAGGAATAAAACATAAATAGGTTTCTAATTAAGGGATTATTTTTGGAAATTGAATACATGGAAATGAAATAAATAAATAAATAATTATATATATTTATTTAGTTCATTGATTAGAAGTACGTAAATGATCAAAAGTCAAGGAACTAAAAACCAAAAAATTTTGTTGTTTTAAACGACCATAAAATTTATCAGATATTAATGTAATAAGATAATTTTATTCAAGATACTTTTTTTAATGTTGAGGAATTATTTTATAATTTAGTAATATAAGGAAATATTCTAACTTGATTCATTTCTATTTAATAATATCAATTTAATCCTTTTCATGAGCTTCAATCAATTTCCAATTCACTTCATCCCCACAACAAATGTAAAAACTGTATTTTTAGGTCTCATGCACTAAAGTTCACTTTTTATGGATCCTAATATCCATAAAAGAGTTAAACATAATTTTAGTTGTACATAACTATTTTCCCAAATGAATACGGTAAGAATACGTTATCCAATATAATTCATTAATATGTAAACCTCAACAGAAACACAACTGGTTTATTATTAATGTTTATTCATCAATTCATTTAACTAAAACAGCGGAATATTAACCCATAAATCATGTAAGATAATGGTAATAAGTAAACACTTATCATCCTTTGGTCATGGTTTCAATCACCGCACGACCATTCCATACACGATGCATTGTCACGTGACATGCATCTTGTCATTTTCCTAAAACTCTATGAATATAATTCCTAAAAATTTCAAAAAAAATATATTATGGAAATCCTTGAAATAAAATTTATCTTCAAATAAATTTTTTAAAAAGATTTTTAAAACAAATTATATTTTATTACAAATTACAACAATAATACATTACTATTATTATAATGTATTGATGATCATATAAAACTCAAATTATACCAATACATTTAGACTAATGATTATAAAATGAAAAGTAATTGTTCCTCAAAAACATTTTCCATTAAAACATATTATTTCTATAATTTTCGCAAAAAAAATCCTTAATCTTGGTAGAATACCATAACAAAAAACCTAAAAATAAGTGTTTAATACATAGAAATTATAATAAATAATAAAATTATAACCCCTTTACTTTTTCCATAAAAATTAAATTAATAAATTTACATATTTTTATAAATTTATACACAGTCATTAAAGGTTTCATAACCAAAATACCACTGGTGAAAGAAATAATTATATAATATAATAATTGAAATCCTTTATATAAATAATTCATTCCATTTATTTTCAAATAGGTCCTACCTTGGTCTATGGGTTTTCCCTTAGAAGAATGAATTGGCTCAAATAATACATAGGTTCTCCAAATTTAAAACAATAAACTATAAATGGATCCCTCAGATGATATTTATTTACTTTTATCACATTCTTTATTTATTACATCATAATTATTTGATGTATTCCTTTTCTTTCCACACATAATAAAATTTACCATTATATTGAAAAACATCTCTAGGTGTCTCCATCAATATATCTTAAATGATGGAAAACTAGTATTCTTCCCCCCATGGTCTCCATTAGTCAAGCAATGGGAAAACTCAATCATTCTCTTAATTGAAGAGGCTAGGGGTTATTTACGGTATACATTTGTATCATAGTTTAGGATAATTAATTAAGAATATTCACAACATATTTCACTCAAGTTATGATCCTATTATGGTTCTCATAGTCACCGCATTTCCCTTCATATTTAATGTTAACATGATTTCTTTGGGTTTCATTCATTGACTGATACCAAATTTCATAGTGTGAGAAATAATAATCATAGTGAGAAAGATATATAATCATTTATACGATGTTAAATTAATGAACCTTATATTTTAAATATACGATAACTTAGGTTTTACCCGATCAATTAATATTCATTATATATTCTAATCCTTTATAGTGTTTTGTATGGAAAATGGGAATTATATAAAGCATATCCATTGAGAGTTTCAAACTAGGTTCACAATAAGGCCTATTGTGGTGCATTAGGTAATGACTGGGTCATGAACAATTTTCCACTTTTGGAGTTATTACCAATGGTATATATGTTCTTGAACAACATCCAAATGTAGTATCGATAGAGGGATTCGTTTAAATGAAAATCACATAATCTCTACCTCAACAAAACATTAGAATATTCCTATAAACTAATCCTGAAAGTTTTGTTTTTATCCCTAATATATGTTTTCCTAAATTTATAACTCAAGATTGCTTCTAAACTTCCAAAAACACTATCTATAGAGACCCTGACCCCCATATCCTAAAATTGAAGCATACATTATTTCATTGGCTTAAGATACAAGGAATTGCATCTCAAATGACTTCGTAGTTTAGTAGTCTTAGTAAACTATATAATTACCGAGTCATAAATTATATTTAAAAAATTTACAAAATATTGTTTTTGAGTATATCATTATTCCCCTGAGAATATGCTGGCATATCATTCATAATATAGTTTCTGGATTCATGAAAAAAATAAAAAAAATAATTGTAAACTCACATTTTCAGAAATGTTCAGTCCTATAGAATTAATAAGAACAATTAATATAGAAAGTTAAATAACTAAAAACTCATGATATGTAATCAATCAACTAATAAGGAAGTGAATCCAAGGATAACATCAATGTGAGAATATCCGGAAAAATAATCAATATGGCATGGTAAATTGCTGAAAACATATTCCATTTTATCAATTACATGACTATAATAACTGTATAATGAATAGTCAGTATTGAAAGGTATGTAACGTAACACACTTTCAATTTAATCAATAATACGTAATTAAATGTATCCAAAGATAATATCATTACAACAATATAATGGATAATAATGACTGAATTTAGAATGAAAGTAATTCTAAATTAGTTTATGTCATGTATTTTGAAGATGATTCCTCAATATTGATGACATATCCTCAATATTTTTTAGATCTATAAGGTAAAAACCCATTGTGTTTGGATAAAAGATTTTATGCTATCTTATTGATTCATCTCATGAAGTTACCAATTTAATGGGGCACTATCTATAATGGGGACCCACCCAGGTCTGCATGTCCAAATAATTTCTTATATATAAAATAATTTATTTAATTCTTGATAATGTACTTTATCATCAAAGATCCTTACTGGATAAATAATATGGATTGTTAATATTTCCTTGGTCAATAAAACAACTTTAAAAGTAAACAAAATTGTAGAAATGAGATAGATTTTTAGAAATAAAAATATCTATGATAAGAAATATGGTTGTAGAGGTTAATATAATGTATAATGATCACATGAAAATCGGTATTTTATTGGAAATTTATTGACTATAAAAACGAATTAATAATTTGAATTTCAACATTATCCTCATTCAAATGATCATAAACTATCCATAGAAATAATGAAGATGGATTTAGTACATAATGTACCCATTGGAGTAGTGATACATGGTTTTTTTCATTAATGAATATAAATACCATTAAAATATCGTTAAAAACATTCTTGAGGAATATACATGTTTTATTATGAAAATTATTTGTTAAGATAAAAATATCAAAAAAAATTGAGGATACTTTTTTTTATAAAAAAATATTTTAAAATTAGAATTGGTGTTATAAAACATGTATTTTTCAATGTGGTAAATTTTTTTGTACATTCTGAGTATATAAAAGTAATGATTCCTTTCACTTTTTCTAGAAAAGTAAAATGAGCATTATATTTAAAATGACATGAATATTAATTTCAAAAATGTTGTAATAAGGAAAAATGGGAAAAATTCATTTAATAAATCATTTTAAAAATAGTTAAAAAATTATTTGAAAACATTTTTAGAAATCATGGTTTTGGTAGAAAATTAATTTCTGACAGAAGATAGAAATCTGGTCATATTTTATTAAAATATTTTTTTAATCATGTTTTGTTCAAAAGAGTGAAAATATGTTACTATTACAAGAAAATATTATGAATAAAATATTTTTTTAATAAAATTCTATTTTAAACAATGATAAAATAATTTTCTTTTATTTAAATTCAAATATAAACACTCTCGATGAAAATGAGGTTATGAAATAAAGGCTTGTCAAGATCATAACATTAAATTTAGAATTTTCCAAGGATTTGATTTTTTGTGTCAAAAATAAATCCCAATAAAAGAAGGGTAAAAAAATATCAGGTAATTAAAAGTTGTTAAAAACATAATCTTATATAATTAAGGATGTTGAAGGATTACTATTACCCTACGAATAGAAATTGAGTTCTGAATTTATTTACCAATTGGAAACTCTTATGTCAAATACCCTTAGATGAAATATATAAAATTGAAACATAAAGTAACATGAATTATTAATGAATCAAAATCATACAATTCATAGAAGAATTATATGCACCACAAAAAACAAATTAGGTTTATAACATTACAAAATGCATAAATGAAGAGAAATCGAGACGAAGCCCCTTACTACATGCCTCATTTTCATTCAATGTTATTTATCCTTAATTATAGTGGTTTTAAAAATGTAATTAAATTATACCAAAACCATATTTATATTTATAAAATCATATAGGAATCTTTTATAACTTTGTTTCACCCGTTTGTTAATAAGATTTCATTATTTTCATTGTTTGGGGTGCTAATTGCCTTGTTTTCTCGCTCATGTATTGTCATTAAAGATGCTATTGTTTTGAATATTAAAAAGTTTCATCCACTCAAAAATAATAAAAATTAAATAGTTATAACATTTTTACATAAATTTTACTTCAGAACTCGATAACTTATTATTGTGATGGGAAATTAAGTATGTTATGATAATAGAGACGGTTGGACAAACATATAGTTGAGTAATATTTCAATTTTTCAATGATCATTATAGAACATTTCTTCAATAATTTTTTATACTTAAAGGCTGAAAATAATTTCAGAATTACCAAATTATTTATTTAAATATACTCATATATATCAACTATGAGGTGTTGTTATGAAAATAGAGTCACATCTCTTCGTGAAGGAGGTAGTCCACATATTAATGAATGATGTTAAAAATTTTTAGTGGAAATTGAAAAAGATATATTATCTATTAATAATGAAAAATATGTTATGAATTTCATAATTATATAATTTATATAAAATATATTAACTTAATTTATCATTATCACCATATATGTAAACAATTATTGAAATATGAAGCATATCTATTAGCAGGGTTGTAGTCTCTCATTCACATGATAAACAATATCATATCTCTTTGGAATTGAAATAAAAAATTAATAAATGATATAATGACTCTGGAGGAATAATTATGCTATTATTACATATAGATACATTAAATTAATCATCATAACCAACCATCAAATGTGGTAATGGAAATGGAATTGCATCAGTTTGCATGGTAATAGTCTTCTATAAACCCGAATGAAGATTCTGTAACCCATATAATGGAAGTGGATAAAGTTGTAGATCATAAAATGACTATAAAAACAACTAAATATATTTAATATACTACGGTTATTATAAAATCATGGTTTATTAATATTTTTCTGAGGTAGATAAATAATTAAAATAAAAAAAAGTCATTGAAAATTGTTACATCTTCTTGAGGTAAACTCCTTAGGTTTTCACCAAAGTATTTCTTATATGATATTTCTACTTAAATAAGGATTCCAGGATGATGGTATAATTTTTGGAAATTATTCTATTATGGATTGTCTAAAAATGGTGTTAATATGTGAATAAGACAATAATTTGGTAGGCCTCTTATAAGTGTGGTGTGTGACACATTTGTAATCTTTGAAAATAAAAAGTTATTCCCAAAATATTCACAAGAAAAAGGGGGAAAATGGTGTCATATTGATTATTATATATTATGGGATATAAATATAGACCTTATATATATTTTAGACAAATTTCTTGTTTATTTTAACCCTTATCATTTTAGCTTAACCTATATTAAATCCGTTCATACATTAATAAAAATAATTAGTTTTTAATGTTTTTAATATTCATATTTTTCAAAAATTATTTTTCCCTTATTATAAAATATAAATTATTAAAATTTTAAATAAGGAATACGTATTTCAAAATTCAATTCATAGAAGTTGAAGAATATTAATTTAAAATTAATCCCACAAACACAAGGAGAAATCTAGTTTTTAAAGAGAAAATGATTATAATTTTACAATTTTTGTATAAAAAATATATTTATAAAAGAGATTCAAATGAACTAAATTATATTAATGGATATATAATTTTACTAATTTTAATTTAAAACTAATTCAAAATATATTTTAACTTTATAAATAATTTAAATGAAAATACAGATTTCAATTAAAAATCAATATTTTTTAGCATTCATAAGAAAATGAAATATTTGAGTGAAATACAAAAAAATAATAATTTGATAATTTTAATATTATTATTTTGATAAAAAAATTTATTTATATTATAAATTTACTAATGTCATAAAGCTAATTTTAAAATTTTTTCATAAATCATGACTATTCTATTTTTTAGAAAAAAATCTTTTCAGAAACCATTTGTTTTTTAAATTTAAAAGATTATTATTTTATTTATAATTAATTGATAACTATATTTTCTCAAAATTTAGTTATAAATATTCATACCAACCAATATAATTACTAGGCATACTATATAAATATTTATTTAGACTTGGGGTTTCATGTTCCACAAGCTATTAGAGAGACTAAATTTAAGTGAATATATTTTATTGGTTGTTTAATCTTTTTGTTTAATATTGGATATTATGTAAAATAAAATGTTCGTATTTTAGAACTTAGTGGTGTCAAATTATCCCCACTGTAAAGAAAATTCATCATCATAATTTAAACATGACCTTGATAATTAATGTTTCTATATTTAAAAGTACAACTTTCTAGAAACCTACATTTAAAAAGGGGTAATAAATTATTCTCTCAGTAAGTGAGAAATTAATATACAATGGTATTGTGGAATAACACATAAATAGGTATCTATGTTGAATAATATTATGTTAATGTTAAGATATAAACCTGGAATAAAAGTAAAACAATATATAGAGAGTGATTGAGGGCAATGATCACAAGAAAGTAAATTATCAATGGAATGTTAAGGGCCTCAAAACCATTAATATGTGACGATTTAAAAGATAATAATTTTTATCTGATGTGAATTTAATAGTACAATATTATTATTTCAAGATATATTTCCTAATTTTGAGAAATTATTATACTATATTACAAAATATAGCAATATACTTGATATCTTTCTATTTCATAAGACCAATTTCATCATTTGGTTGTGCTTAGTTGAATTTGAATTACACCATTAACTCCAAACAAATTTATTTATCCCTAAATAACTAAAATATACATTAAAAAGACCATAAGATCTATAAATGATGGTAAATTCTTTCCATCTATCTCTAAATATTTCCTAAAACCAAAATGATTAGAACAAGTAATCCATTATAATACATTAACATGTAAATATCAATTTTAAAACACATGTTCATCATTAATATTTATTTCTTAGATCATTTAACTAAAAAACAATGGAAAATTAACCAAGAAATTTCATACGAAAATGTTAGGTGTTGGGCCCTTATCGTCGTTTGGTAAGGGTTTAAAGCCTCATGGCCATGCAATAAATGATGGGTTTTCACTTGGAATGAATTCTTTCCTTTTCGTAAAATTATACTAAAATAATTCATTTAAAATTTTCAAAAAAAATATATGATATACATCCTTTAATTAATATAAATCATTAATTATCTTTTCAATATGGTTTTAATGAAACATATATATTATTACAAAGTTTAATAATATTATAGGACTGTTATTACAATTCCATTATTGATATTATTAACATTAAAAGTTATCAACACCCTTAAACTTTTGTCTATAAAATTTAAATAAATTATTCCACAAATAAATTATCCACTAAAACATATTTTTTCCAAAAAGTTACCCAAAAATATCCTTAAATTTGTTAGAATCCCAATACATAAAACCTGATAAAGGGGTTTTTATGAAATTTAACTTATGTTCAATTTTAAACTCATAAACTCGTGATATTATACATAAATATTATGTTTATCAATTCACATTTTATTATAAAATGAAACAAAATCCTTAAGTGATTCATAATTATTATTACAAAAATACCTTCAGTAAAAATATTCTTCTATAATTTAATTATGGGACTCAAAGATATAAATACATTATCCATTTTATTTTGATATAGGTACTTCCTTAGAATAAGGATAACCCTATAGAATAGTTAATTGACATGGAAACTTCATGGTTTCTCCATATTCAAGACAATAAAATACAAATTAATCCCTTAGAAAAGATTTATTTCCTTACATCCAACTCTCCAATTTTCATCATAAATTCATTATTTTATTTCCTTCCTTTCCACAAATAAAAAATTTTAATATTCCATTGAGACACTTTCCTAGGTTCCTCCATCCAAATTTCTTACATTATATAAATTGATCTTTTTTTTCAATGGTCTTAATCACTTGATATATTGGTGAAATACACCCTTCAAATCTTTGGTGAGTCTAGGAGGTAGTCCGGTTAAATGTTTTTAATTAATGTTTTGGAAAAATGGATAAGAATAATAATAATATCATTAACCCAATTTATAATTCTATTTGGTTTCTCATTATCACCAACATTTATTTTATATTTTATGTTGACATGATTCCATCAGGTTCTATTTATTGACTAAAACCAAAAACCATAGGTCGATAAATAACAATATTAATGGTAAACCCATATAATTATATATATAAGAAGTTTAAATCATGAAACCAATTTTAATTTTAATCTATGAAAACTTATGTTTATCATAGGTCATTTATTGTAGTCAAATATATAAAACCTTTATAATATATTATAAATGAAATTTAAATTATGCTAATTATACCCACTATAGTGTCCAAAGAAGTGTGCAGTAAGGCTCACAATTATGCACCAGGTGATGATTGGGTCATGCCCAATGCACCCATTTTAGAATTATTACCCCTAGTTATATCTATGTGAGAACCACATTCACATTTTGTATCCATACATGGATTTATTATAATGAAATTCCACAAAATATCTGACATACCAAAAAAAATTTATGATCTTATTTACATATCCTTAATGTCTATCATTGGGTTATGATCCCTAATCTATTCTTTCATAAATCTAGTTCCCATGTTTTCTAATAACTAACTTTTGATACCATTTATAGTTACCCCAAACATATTATCCAATATATGGTTCTTTCATTATTTCATTTTCATAAGATACATGGACTGACATCCCGATGGACTGAATAGTTTAGTGGTCTTGATAAACTATATAGACACTTGATTATTATGTTATATTTGAAAATATAAATTAAAACATATATATTTTTAATAATATCAGTATTCTATCTAGTTTATCTTGCATATCATTCATAGTACACTTCCTGGATTTCTAGGAAAAGAAATAATATAACTGTGATCTCAAATGCTATGTAAGGTTTAAGTACTACAGAGGTAATATGTATAATCAATATGGAAGGATAAATAACTAAGAACACATTCCATGGAACCATAAAAATGAAAAGTAAGTTCATCCATAGATAACATCAAAGAAAATATCTCATTGATAATAATTAATATTGAAAGGTAAATAATAGGAGAAACATTAAATTTAATAAATTATATGGCTACAATAACTGGATATGGAATTGTCAATGTGGAAAGGTAAATAAGTTAACAAAAATTATAGTTAATCAATATATGAAAATTATATTCTTCTAGATATAATATCATTATAAAAATATCATGGCTAATACTATCTTAATTTTTAATGATGCCAATGCTTAATTATTAAGAGAAATGTCTTAGGAACACGCTATCTCTTACGTCAATATCTATATCAAAATAGATTAAAACTATCTGGTATAAACCTATCAGGATACACCAAATGATTTTATTATTTCATTCTAATTCATCTCGTGAGTCTACTATCGCATCGAGGGTATATGTATTACTAGGCCCCACTCATTTCTATATCTCTAAATAATTCCTAATATATTAAAAATTATTTATACATATTAAATAATGAAAATGGATTGTCAATATTACCATAGTCAATTAAAAAACTTTAAATACAAAAAATGCATGTTTAAATGATATACAGTTTATGAAATATGAATATAGATGAGAATTAAAATGGATATTTAGGGGAAATTTAATTTCTAATGATCCTAGGAGACTGGATATTTCAAAGGAATGTTAATTAATACAAAAATTAATCATGAAAGTGAATGTGAATTTTTTTATTCAAATGATCGTTAAAAATACCTAGAAATAAAAAAATTGTAATCAATACATTATATATGCATTTATGTAATAGTATATGTATTTAGTTACTAAAAAATATTAATATGACTAAAAGAACTAATTATTTTTATGGAAAATACCCTTTTCATTTAGATAATTACATTTTTCAAAAAAAAAGTAATAATTTTGAAAATAATTTTCTTTGAAAATAATATTTGAAACATATAAATTATGTTCGAGAACATTGAATGGTAATGATGGAATAAAATTCTATTCTTTCTGAGTATGTTCAAACAAATATTTCATTCACTTTTTGGTAAAATACAATGGGGAATTGTTTTGAAATTGAAATGAATATTCCATTAATAACATTTTTTTAAACATAAAAATTGGTAAAAAAATATTTAATAAATAATTTATTAAATGTTTGAAACCATTTTTAATTTAATTTTGAAAATTGTGTTTTGGTTAAAAATAGATTTCTGACCGAAGAGAGAAATGATGTTAGTTGTTGTGAAAAGAATTATATCAATCATTTTATGTACTAAATAGTTGTAGAATGGTACTATGACATGAAAATTTCATGAAAAATCATAATGGTATAAAATTAAATTGTTAAACAAAATCAAATAATTTACATTAATGTATATTCATGTATAGAAATTTGTGATTAAAATGAAATTGTGGAATAAACCATTGCGAAGATCATAATTATGAAGGGAGACTTATTCAACTAATCTATTATGTCTATCAAATAAAAATACTAATAAAACTAGTGAGAAGGAAAAATTAGATAATTGAAATTCATTACACAAATAATCTTTGAATATCAAAGATGAAGAATAAGTAATATAACCCAATAAAAATAAATTGAGTTATGAAATTCATTAACACTTGGTAACTCTTATGTCAAATATCCTTGGATAAAAAAAATTAAAATTGAAACATAAAATGCCATTATTTATTAAAAAAAATCATGATATTACATGTAATGGTGTATTATATAAACCATATAGAATAAATTTGGGGTTTAACATTACTATATGTCATAAAGAAAAGAAATTGAGATGAAGTCCCTTACGTCACATTTAATTTTGATTGAACATGCATTAACATATTATATATTGGTTTTAAACATGTTGTTATCTTTTAAATTAACTATATCAAAATTTATAATAACAGACATTAAACTTTTATAATATATTATCACCCATTCATTAATAAGTTTTCATTATTTTTATTATTTCATGTGTTAAATGACATGTCATCTCATGTGTGTTTTATCGTTAAAGATCCATTTATTGTACATATTATATAGTTTCATCATATCTGGAATAATTATATTGAAATAATTATAAATATTTTTGATCAATTTTAGTTTCAAAACCAATCATGGATGATTTTAATGAAAATAGAGTATGTTTCAATCATGGAGATTGTAGGCCATATATATGCATGTACCACATTTCCAGTTTTGAAAGATCATTTTGGAAAAGAGGTATGTAATTTTATAATCTTTCTATAATGATCATAAAATATTAATTAACATATTATTTATCTGAATATACTTATATATGCTATCCATGTGGTTAGGGGATGAAATGAGTGTCATATCGCTTCGTGAATGTGATAGTACACAAGTACATAGATGATGTAATCATTTTCTAGTGTACAAAATGATATATTAACATAAAGAATGATAGATATACCCAAAATACAATCATTAGTTAATTTATATCACAAATATTTATTAAATTTATCCTTATCAAGTTAATGTAAATAATTAGTCACATCACCTTGCGAGGTGGCAGTCCACTATATACACTAGGAACATCATCATATCTGTTATGGAATAGAATGTAAAACTTTATGTGTGATATAATGTTTCCAAAGGTATAATTATGTTATATTTATTATTTATATACATTATATCCATCATCATACCCTACATGAGAGGTGTTAATGGAAAATGAATGAAATCAGTTCAATTCATTGTTTTCTTTCGTACACACGAATGAAGATCTCTGAACTAATTTGATGGAAGTTGGGAAGGATATATATCATTTACTTATCATAATAAACATATAATTATACGTATGATACTTTGGGTTTTATATAAGTGGGGTTTAATATTAATTGAGGGAGATGAAGGACGAAATAATATAAAAACACTCATTGAGGAATGTTACCTCTTCTTCTGGTAATGGAAGAACATGGATTTTCATTCAAAGTAAAGATCATTTTTATTTTTGTTTAAATGTTTAAATATTGTCTAATGTGATTACCCAATTTTATCATGTGTGTTTTAGGGGGATTATATGGCTTGTTCAATTCCCAAAACCTATCTTTTGGGTTAAAAATGGCATGGCTCTTGTTTTGAATAAACAATGCAGGGCATACCGCATGGTTGGATAAAATAGTGTAAGGATATAATGTGGGTAAATATGTGATGAAGGTTTAGAAAAAACCATTTGAAATATGTCGGATGTCCATGGGTGAATTTATAAAAATTTTAATGTGTAGTTTTTTATAGTTTGTGCATGGTTATTCAAACAATGTAGATAAATGGTGCTGGTGCCCCTTCACTATAGCTAAGCTTATAGGGTTGGTACAATATTTGGCCACACTATGTAGCTAAACCATGTGACCTTGTGTTTTGGGTGAAATTCAAATCATTTTCCTGTTAATATTTTTATAATAAAACCTAATTTGATTCTTCTTCAACAGAAAACATCTCCACACATTTGATTGACCTCTTGTTATACTAAACAAATAATTTCCTTTGGATATCTGTCTTATATCTAATTCAAGCACAAATATTCTCTTTGGATCCAAATTGGCAAGAAATGAATTCATTTTTACTCATTCTTAATTCATAATTCTATTAGATGTGCTATGTAAGTTCTTACTAATATCCCCAAATTTCATTTTCTTCATTCGTTCTTCATTTTTCTAACAATATGAGTCAAGTTAGTAGTTGATACTATATGTTCACTCTACTACCAAGCTATAATAGGTGATCTATAATTTTTCAACTTTTTTGTTCTGTATAGGGCTATATTTTGTTGTGCAGCCCTATGAAAATTCCATCATGGCACCGAAATTGAAATGAAAAATTGAAGTAAATTGAACAGGACCAATTAGGAATTCCATTTTGTTTAATTGTGATGAGTTAGTGGGTGATTCCTCAACCATGGACACCCATAGAGTGTTCTCGTTAAGTTTTATATGACTATTCCTTGTTAGAACACCCAAGGGGTGTGTCCTTATGCTTTCCTATTTAGAGTAATCTCATTGATAAATAAATTATATTGACATGATTTAATAAGAGATGGGATACCTGTTTCACAGGTTGATTCTTTTGATTAAATGAATTAATTGAAACTTGTGTTTCTTAAAATTCATTGTTGGAAATTATATAATTGATTGGGTAAACTCATGAGTTGAGTATGTAATTGGTTTTTAAATTAGTTGGTGTACTCATTTCTTTCCTTTGGTTGCGAATTTTAAACATTAGTGGGTATACTCTTTGATTTCTTCCAAATTATAATGAAAAAATAAGTAGATATACTCATGTAATGAAATTAGGATAGATTCATTAGATGCCTTATACAACGATACATATATCATGAATGTGGTAGCGGAAGACTTGGATAGAGTATTCTCCTGGGGTATTAATTCTTTGGGATGACTTGGACCTTACTACCCCTTGGATCTATCTTTCTAGGATTATCATTGGACATGTTTTGTTTACATGCTCCTAGAGATCTAACCAGTGTCTAACCAAGTTTCCATTGAGATACTACGAGGAATCGATGATGATTACATGGTCTTATACACCATGGATAAAGACCATACAAGTATTTAACAATGATTATATGACATAGAAATGAGAAATATGATATTATTGGTTGAACGACTTTGAAGGGGATGTTATGACTCTTCCGGTTATACGGAATGTCTGTTGTTGTTATTGTTTTCTAGTTTAAATGGAGAGGTAATTGTGCTTACTGTATTTTTCTTTTAGATTCTTTATTAGAGTAACATGGCCATATTTTTAATATATACTTGAGAGTATATACAATATAACTTGGTTAGTAGTTGATATGTTGTGGTATTTATACATTTATTTTCATCTTACCTACTTTTCTTGCACACTGATTTGCTTATTATATGGCGTAATTTGGATAGTGTAGACATTTTGGTGCTTGCCTACTTAGATTATCTCTCACACCTTGTTTTAGCTACCTTTGGGAACCCAAGAGACTATTAAATTTAAAATATGGATAATGGAAAGTGCCTAACTATAGTTTCTCTATTGCTATGTCGGAGTGGGAGAGCATGTGACCAGGATGGGGCTCGTGACTCTATTCAGATATAACAATTTTTGGTATTTTTGTTATTTTTATATATGTATTGTATTGTACTATTGTTTACCTGTTTGGATGATTTGTAGTGACATGTATCATCATTATTGTATATATGATATTTCTTATGGATTTGTTATATATTCAAGTGTTGGTTATGTATCTACTATCCGATTGTTTACTAATTCAACTACTAGTATGATAATGTATTTGTAATTCACTACACTCTGGGGATGAGGGAATAGTCTCTCCACTAACATACCTAGGCCCTAACTGCTAGCCAGATGCCTATGCCATTTGGGGAGATGCACTTGAGGTATTGTGACCCACTGTGCTCAGGGCATGATCAGTGGCATCTGGGTCTTGGATGTTACAAAGTTGTATCAAATAATTGATTTTTATTATTTATTATATAGAGCGAATATAAATATATAGGAACCAATTTTAATTTTGTAGTGAGATATGACGAGGCAAAGTTATCCTGCATACATGAAAATCTAAATTTCCAAGAGTGAATTATCTATTTTCTATATATTGATCGTTACGGTTGATTTGATTCCACTTAGGGATGATACAATTTGATTATTATATTTTTATTGATGTGACTATGTGTTAAATGTTTTTGAAACCCAATAATATGGTGGTATTACATCTCATAAATCATTAAAGGAACATTATAGAAATCAAATTTCAGGCAAAATTCTTGTCCATTTATGATACATTACATGTTTCATGAAAATTTGATAGGTGTTGTGATAGATAAACATACTGTTGTTATAATTAATATGGGATGTGATATAGTATGAATTATATAGGCACCACATGTTGATTTAAAAGGTGTATAGACCCTCATGTATTGGAATTTGGGGAACCTTTGGGTTCAAACTATTTTAGAATAATTTATATGAAAATTTGAAATGAATATATGATTTCTAATTAAATGAATACAAAATGTAAATCGAATTTATTACAACAAAATACATGACCTAGAATTATATTTTTAGTGGGAATGTGGCAGTGTCTCGAGTGAAATTTGCGACTATTTCAATTTACAGTCCAGAATTTTGGAATAGGTTGTGTGGTCTAACCTAGTTTTGGGAGGGTTTTGACCTATCATACTTTTTTTAGCCATGAACCTTTATGTGGTTCTTTTCTAAGGCATGTGTTTGGTATTTTAGATGCACTCCATGACAAAACCTCTTTTATTATGCTAAAAGGGATGTGATGACCCCAATTTATAGGTGGTGGGCCATGGGATAAAAAAGTATCCTCTATTGGTTTCAATTTGGGAACCATTTATTGTACTATACATAGGTGAGGAGGCCCCATTCCATGAGGAGTTTTATCGATTCCAAAAGACTTTTTAGGGGGAAACACAACCTTACTTATCGTTGGATGAGCAGACACACGTGTTACAATAGCCAAACCCTCCCATGTATTTAGGGTATGGTAGTAAACATGTTATTGAGCTTTGGATTAATACTATGCTTGTGTTCTTCAATCAACTAGAGAAACCTCCTGAGAGGATGGTCATGCTCACAAAATATATTCATCATGGAGTAAAAAAGTGATAGTGGGATGTACTAAACGAGGTTGATATTCTATGATACAGGGTTTGGGATAATTTAACATCCTTATTCTATGAATACTTTTACCATGAGATTCTACGAGCAGAGCAGGATAGTGAGTTCATGCTTCTCGAGTACACGGAATGCTTTACAGTGTTGCAATGTATTGCAATGATATACCATACCGATGATCTCTCAAGTGAGAGATGCTTCGAGGAAGGTTTCCAAAAAGCTATTAGATCTTAGGTAAATGTGTTCAGATTGACTTATATTATTAAAAGTGTGAATAATGCACTGATTACAATGCAAAGGATGAAGGAGGATGGGGGTGTAGATAAGAGAAGTGAATTTTGATGACCCAATGGATCAAAATCTTCTGGTATGAAGAATCATTTTGAGGATTCCCAAGAAATGAATACAAGTCTGAGTAGGAGTACTAGTAGCATAGTATTATATCATGAGTGTGGAAGAATTGGGAGTATAAAGACTCAGTGTGATCATGACCCAGCCATGTGGAAAGATTATTGAAATATGGGCCACATACAATAATTGTATAGGACCTTCCCTTCCCCAGTGAGTGGTAGGGGTCTGCTCTGACACTAGGCTTAGGAGTAGGCTTCTCTGCTCCCTGTTAGGAAGTTAGTTGGAGCAGTGTTGATTGATCAGGATGAGGTAGTTGTGGTAGTGGATAAGATAACCATGAACTAGTTACATCGATACATCATAGTGTTCCTACTTTGGGAAGGAATGTTGTGTCACAAGGTCATGGTTTAGGCCATATATTTTTTGTACAACCTACCCCTAAGGAGAAGGTCTATATACCATCTATGGTAAGAGTTACAATCTTATTAGCCTCTACTATTAAATTTTCCCTTTTTGATATATGCGAATCACATAGTTTCAAATATGCACCTGTGGTTAAGAGACTTGGGCTCATTATAATATCTTATGATAGCATTATGATGCTAGAAATTCCCTTGGGAATAATAATGGAGGATTTACTCTTGTGATGTGAGTTCCCCCTTGAGTTTTTTGGGTGTCACTTTATCAAGAATATTTATGTTCTCAAGATTACCAGGTTTGATGACATACACCTGATGGACTAAATAATAATTTATTGAGGTTGACTTAACATATATCACTGTAGGGTGACCATCACATCCCGAAGGGTTCATTTTATACTCATAGTGGTGAATGGGATGTCGAGGTGAGCCGAGATGGACCACAGTATCATGGGCTAGGTATGATAAGAGCCCCGATCTGTAGTTTATATCTGGAATATTAGGGAGCATGTCAGGTAGACATTCCTCCAGTGGATGAGCATTTTAGTGATTTTTTCCTTGATGGATTTTCTAGTTTATCTCCGGAGACAGTGTTTGAGTTATCCATTGTGGTAGTACTAAGAGCTACAGGAGTATCCATTTCCCCATACTGGATGACTATGAAACAATTTCTAGAGGTCAAGAGGCAGCTAGAGGATTTGGAGGGAAAGGGTTTTATTCAACCCAGTACTTCTCCTTAGGGTTCACTAGTAATTTTTTCAAAAAGGTTTGATGGTACCCTTTTGAAAGGTGTGGAAAATCATAAATTGAACCAACTGAAAGTTTGGAACATATATCCATTTCCACAGATAGATGACATGTTTGATCATCTTCGAGGAGCTCAAGTGATCTTGAAAATAGACTTGTGGTAGGGTAATCACCATGAACATGTTTTAATTACAAAAACAACTTTCATAGACATTAATAGAAGTAATGGTCTATAAATTTATATAGTTATGTCGTTCGAGCTCTCAACTATGCCAATAGTATTCACGGCGTTGATGAATTGATCCTTCCTTCCTTATTTGGAATTGTTTTTAGTGGTTTATTGGGATGATATCAATTTATATTATCTTAATAAAGATGAAAATCACAAACATATTGAGATAATTTTGAATACATTGAGAGATAATTAGTTATATATTAATCACAAAATGTGCCAATTATACATGGATTAGATTTACATCATGGGTCACATCATCTCAAAGACAGGAGAATCATTAGACATATATAAGGTGAGAGCTATAGTTTCTTCGTAGCAGCCCACGAATCTCTTTAAGGTATGGTGTTTTTAGGGGATATATACTTACTTTAGTAATTTCATACATGTTTTCACATGCCTAGAAGAACCGCACACATTCATGACTAAAAGGGTGTGAATTTTGTATAGTCAGATTCCAATGAGATCACCTTCCATGAGATGAATGGGATATTGACATCTGTTCTAATACTAATTTTTACAGAGCTATGTAGAAGTTACACTATGTACTATGTTGAATCAGGTATCGGGCTTGGATCAGTTCCTATGTAGGGATATAGAGTCGTGTCATATGGGTATCGGCAGTAGAGGCCACATGAGAAGAATCACGTGATGCACTATCTCGAGTTGGCTTTGATGGTTCTTGATTTATGCTATTGTATATAGTACTTGTTGGGAGATAATTTTCTAGTGTACATAGACCAAAAGAAGTTCAGTAAAATGGTAGTGAGTGGAAGCTTATGGGTTTTTTCTCTTATAATTAGGGAAATAATTATCTATCATCTTTTGTTGTAACCTCTACCATACTAGATAGAGTGATGCTACAGTAGCTACCAAAATCTGAAAGCCCAGTTCTATAAAAGATTGTATCCAATGAGGAACCTCTTCCTAGTTGAACCATAGATGAGGATTTATTATGCATCTCCATGGTTATGTTTCTGTTCAAGTGGATATACATGATAAAATTATGTAGGAGTTTTAAGCCTCAATTTGGGTTGTTCACCTCGATTTCCTGAGGCTGTACTATAACAAACACCATCAGTACTAGTGTCCGGGTGTGAAAAGAGTGGTAGTTGTTTTTATTAAAATGTGTTCCACTTATTAATAGGTGAAGGTAGAATATCATCCAAAAGTATACCTTGATAGCAGTTAACTATTCCTCAGTTGAAATGTAATGTTGTTACGATTGATTTAGTGACCATTTTACTGAGTTTGCATTGAAGATGAGATGTCATTTGGGTTTTTTGTTGATGTGATAATGAAGGATTATAATTTAATACATATAAAAGAGACCTTCAGTATTGATGATCTTTAGAGGTTGTATATCCATGAAATAGTATGACATCACGGGGCCCCGTACACTATCCTATCACAAACATGCACCCATTTTTTGTATCGTTTATGCAGTGTTTGGTGAGGGTTCCCGGTACAATTGTTATTCTAAGAACAACATACCATGCTTAGATGGATTTCATGTTAGAGAGTATGATACAGGTTCTTTAAGACATACTTTGAGCATCCATATTTATGAGGCTTTGTATGGTAGGCCATTCTGATCTCCCATATGTTGGTTAGAGGCAGGTGTGGTATCTTTACATGGACCATATATCTTGTAAGAAAAATCTAAGCATGTCCTGGTAATTCAAGAAATTGATTGATACTACACTGCGTCAATATAAGTCATATGCTGATCGGTACAGAAGATCTCTTTAGTTCAATGTCAGGGATATGATTTTCATATGTGTTTCACTGAGACTGAGACAAAGTGAGATCTAGATATAGGGTAAGATTACACCAAAATATGTCAGGCCATTTATGATTCTAGGCTGTGTTGGACAAGGAGATATTAGTTGCAGTTAAATCAGAGGTACCAAGCCTTACATGGCGTCTTCTATGTATCTCAGTTCTGTTACTATCATTCAGACCCATCTCATGATTTTCATCCTAAGGAGGTTTAGATATAGTTTGATGCATCCTTTAAGGAGTATCTTATCTTATCATTAACAAGAACTCAAAGGTTCTCCAAGGATTATCAATTACTCTATTATGGGTGGTATGGAAGGTCATCCATTTATAAGATGATACTTGGGAGTTGGAGGCTAACGTACATTCTCATTGGTCAGAGTTTTTCTCACAATAACCATGAAAACCTATGAAAGGGAAATTTTATGGACCAATTGATTTTAGGAGGGAATATTATATGATCCTAGATTTTCATACATGGTACATAAATTTTTTATTTTTGAATAAATGTTTAAATGTGGATTAATTTGAGTACTGAATTTGATCATGGGTGTTTCAGGGGTTTCCGTGGTTGGTTTGGATCCCATAACCTAGATTTTGTGATTAAAATGACAATGTTCCTGGTAATAATAAACTGTAAAATGAAGGAAATATGGCCAGATAAAATTATGTGAGGATAGATAGTGGAGAGATACGGGTTTCACGGTTAGATAAATCCATTTGAAATAGACTGCACGACCATGAGGGAATGTCTACAATTTTGAAATTGGAGTTTTTTATTGTTTACACACAATTATTCAAACCGTGTGGACAAACTGTTTGGGTAACCTTTCCCAAAAAATAAGCATGCATGGTTGGTGAATGTTTTGAAAAAGTCATGTGGCCAAACCATGCAATCATATGTTACGGGTAAAAACAAAACTTTTCCACTATTTAATTAATTAAAAACAAAAATAATTTTATTATTGTTCAAAAAACATCTTCCCCTCCCATTTGAGAGCCCTCTTAGTCGAATAATCTAGTAATTTTGGTGGGATCCCCATCCAACCAATGATTCCATCACCACTCATCTCATTGTATTCACATTAGTGAGTAATTTATTGCTTTTTTAGCTATTATTCATTAATTATGGTGTCACATCTGCTATTTAGGTAAAAGATATTATTCAAAAAAATTACATTCTTTATCCATCCTTCATTTTTCTCTGAATCTCAGTTGAATCAAGAGTTGACACTGGATAATCACCCAAATAATAATCTACAATATGTGGTCTATACTTTTTCTCATTGGGGCGGTGATTTATAAGTATAGCTACCATTGTGACACCTAATATACATTCTGTTGCTACATCAAAATTAAAATGATAAATTGAAGTAAATGGAAGGGGGCCTTTTATAGATTTCCTTAGGTTTCTTTGTGATGAGTTTGTGGTTATTTCCCCTGCCATGTCACCCATGTAGAGTGCCTAGAAAATTGCATATGCCTTGATAGATGACCCAAGGGGTGTTTCCTGATGCATGCCTATTTAGTGTAATCCAATTGATACATAAATAAAATTTAAATGGTTGAATAAGAGATTGGTATCCCCCTTCTAATGTCGATTATTTTGATTAAATCAATTATTTAAAAATTTGGTTTCTTAAATGGATTTATTGGAAATTTTATAACTGATAGGATGAACTCATGAGGTGAGTTTTTAATTAGTTTTTAAATTATTGGGTATACTCATTGGTTTCATTTGGTTTTGAATGTGAAACATGAGTTGGTATAATCATTGATTTTTTATGACTGAGAATGAATATATGAGTGGGTATACTCATGGTATAAAATGATGAATGATTCATTATATGCCTTTGAAGATGCACCTTCGATCTTGAACACAATTGTGGAAGCCTTGGATAGAGATTTATTTTTATAGATTCATTCTATGGGATTCCATGGGGATTTCTAACCCCTGGATCAAACTTTCTTAGACTTGTGTATGACATGTTTGGTTGACATGATCTTAGGAATCCAACCATTTCCTAACTGATTTTCCAAGGAGATTCTCTTGGGACTTGATGAGGACACCTTGGATCTGACCCTTCATGGTCTATAACTTTGATAATATGGTATGGACATGAGAAACATGATATACATGGTTGAATGACTTAGTCATGTATGTTCTCACTCTTACAGTTCCACGACAAGGCTATGGTTGTTATGCTTATAAGGTTTGTATGATGAGGTTGTGGTGGTAACTTCATTTCACTTATAGATATCTTGTTAGAGGTGCATGAACATATTTTGTAGAGATATATTAGAGAATATATTGTATCACATTTTTAGTAGTATAAATTCCATGGTCTCTTTACATTTATTTACTTCTTTTCCCTTTTACATGGACACTACATAGATTGTTATATTTAAAAAACCACCATCATATAGACATATGGGTGGATGCCGACTTGGATTATATCTTAGAAACCATTTGTGCTACCTTTGGATACCCCCAAAGACTATATGATTGTAGGTATGGATATATGTATTTTCTTGACTATTGGCTCATGAGTGCTTCATTGGAGCAGGAGAGCACATGACCAATCTAGGGCTCTAGATTCTATTAAAAGAGTAAACACTATTTACTTTTTGATATTTCGATATATGTATTGTATTTTAATGTTGTGTACCTATTTTATCTACTTTTTAGATACATGTATCATCAACATTATATATTTGAGATTCCATTGAGATTTGTACTATGTTCCTCTTATGTTTATGTATCCATTGTCTAGTTGTTTACAGCATCCGCTACGTATATGTTATTGTATTTCCACTATGATAAAGTATGGTGATGAAGGAATATTCTCCAAACTGACACACCATGGCCCCAACTACTAGTTGGAATCATAAACTATTCTAGGATATTCACATGAGGCATTGTGACCCACCGGGCTTAGGGAACCTTCAGTGGCATCTCGGTCTGAGATGTTACAGGTAAACTCCATAGATTTTAACCAAAATCATTATTATGAAGGTTTTATTCCAAAAGTATGGATTATAAAATTAGGGGAAAATAGTTGGGAAGTTCTTTTTATATGTATTGGATATAAAAATTATTTTAAGGTGTGAATAATAGAGATGAGGGGAGACCTTTTATATATGAGATTAGTGGCACACTTGAAATTTTTGAAAAGAAAAATATGTAGCCATAATTTCATATGAAAAAAGGGTCCAAAAAGTAGTATTATGAAGGATGATAAACTATAGAGTCAAAATATGTCTATATCATAAATTTTATATACTTTTTTAGATAATTTTATCATTTTTTTCTTAACACCCAGTAAATATATTTTACCATAACCATGGTTATTAATTTTTAATGTTTTCACTATTTATTTTGTTCAAAAACTATTTCGATATTATAAGAAAATATAAATTATCATTATTATAAATATTTAATCTATTTTATAAAACTATATTCATGGAAGATTAAAAATTTTATTTTAAATTAAATCTTTCTGTCGTGGTGAGAAATTAGGTTTTTAAGGTAAAAAGTTCTTAAGATTATAATGTTTTTATATAAAAATTAAAATTGAAATTTTTTTCATTGACATAATTAAAATAATTGGTATTTTTTATTCTAATTTTACTTTAAAAAAATTAAAAAAATTATCTTTTTAATTAATTCAAATGAAAAGGTAGTTTTAATTTAGATTCTATATTTTTGATTATTTCTCGAAAAATGAAATATTTCAAAGAAATGTAAAAAATTCACTATATTGTAATTTTTGTATTCCAGTTTCAAAAATTATATTTATTTTATCAAGTATTTTTTTCATAATGGTAAATATTAATTAAAAATTAAGTGTGAAAAGGAGACTAATATGTCTTTTAGAAAAAAATAGTTTTTTCATAAATTTAATCGTATTCTTTTTAATGAATCTTCTTTGATTTCTAATAAATAGATAACCAAAATATACATAATATATTTATTAATATTTATAAGTTCCAATTTAATAATGAATATTATATTGAACTTATGTGAGTGGTTGGTTATGGTTTAAGTGTGTTTGGTGAGATTTCAAGTACTATTATTAATGGTATTAAATTATGAATTAATTTTAAATTCGTATCATAAAATATTATAATTAATTATATGTTTTTCGTCTCTATTTTTTCAATTTCATTCATTTATATTTGTGTATGAGAGATGATTCAATGCTTTAATGAGCTATTATAGTGATCCTTGAGTTATGAATTAATAAAATCGTCTTACATTATTGTTGCTAGTGTGGAATTTATTTTTCCCTCTTACTAATTTTGATATTTTATGTTAAATAAAAATAATTATAATTTATTGATTATATTGGTATTCATTTTTTTATTCCTTTATGAATGGGGAAATAATCCTAGGGTCCCAATTTAAAACAAATACCGTATAGCTATCCTATTGCTTCAATGGTGATTCCTTGGTTGAATGAGCGTTGGTGGACCTCTTTGTAGTTTGTTTGGGGGGTGAATTAGTATTAATGAAGAAAGATGTTTTCATTTTAAAATTAGTCTTAGATGGTGATATAAATAAATGAATTTTTAAGGTAAAATAGTAATTTGAGAAATAGGTTTTGAAATTTTATTTCCAAATGAATGTGAGATATTCTAAAGATTAATTTTGTAGGATTATGGCTTTTGGACTGTTATATGTAATAAAACATGTGATGAGTATTCTAATTGAAATTAAATTTATATTTTCGCCCCAATTAAATATTAAATATGGAATGGATTAATTTTTTGGGGTCCATTTAACCTCACAGGGGTGATGCCCTGTTTTTTAAAGAATTTTTGCTTTTATGTATTCAGCTTCCTGTGTTTTCCTTATGTACATATTTTTTCATGGTGATATATGTTTTTTAATTTTAGGATGGTTGTGGTTTCTTTTTAAATTATTAGGGTGGGTTGATCAAGATGAATGTAATAGACGCCTTTGAGTTTGGAGATGGGTTTGAAGGACCCTAACGAGCATTGAAGGACATTATGACCGGGAATATGGGCTATGGTCGATAGATGAAAATATGATTGAGGAACTACTAAGGTTTTCTAGGATATAATGTGAACTTGGAGACATTAGGTTTCCCAGTACTATATTAACACTATAATGGACTGTTATGAGATATAGGGTGTTGCGATTTTGGTTTTCAACATAGACAATATTCCTTGAGGGGAGAAAATGATGGAAGTAGTGATGAAACTAGTTCATCTACTTGAGAGGATGAACATAGTTATGTGTGGTAGTTTTGGGAAGATTAACAATTCTTGTAAGTATATTTGTTGTATTTATTAATTTTATTATGATATATCATTGTGTGTATGGTATCCCATTCTATTTTTGGTGTTTTATAGGCTGGATGGTGGCCATAGTATATAATATATCTGATGGGAAAGAGGGATTCTCTAAACTCTAAACATGATTGGTAATCCTAGTGATTCCTTGTAACTAGATGATTACCTAGGGATATTCATTGATATTCCTTGTGATTCATAGGGTCAAGAAGGAATCATGGGGGTATATATGAAATTCCAAATGTTTCTTAGGATTTGGCCATTATATATAGTGAAAGGGGAGATTCCTAGGATATCTAGAAATTAATAGGTTTTATGGGGTTATTTTATTGATATTCATAGGATTCATAATATTATTTGTTATGAATGATGATATAGGGTATTTCTAATATGCCAAGGATCAGATTGCGTGCCTAATAATAAGTAATATACCAATGGATATCCTTAGATCTATTGCTATTACATTAAAAATAATGGGAGAACAATGAGATGATCTTGGTAGTTCTCTCTTTCCATAAATTGTCCACATGATTTTACGGTCATCTGGTGGGAGGGTACCTGACTTTTGGATGGATATGTTATATGTATAGAGACACACTGACTAGCTAAAGAATGTATATTTAGTGTTCTAGTTTATCTGGTTGAAATCTAAAGACCCATCGTGTATGTTTGAAGTTCATTTCATGTTGTATATCAAGGTGGTTGTGTTTGATGAGATAAATCACACCATATATAGATTTCTCATGTGCATCCATTGGATCACATCAGCCCTTAGTACTTTTTTGGGAATTGGGGATTCTTAATTATTCATTAGATTTACCATTACCCATGTACATGGTATAGTTTTTGATGTACATGGCTTTAAATTCATGTTTTCTCTTAGTGTATAGGTATTTTTGGATCTAGATATGTGGTTTATGTCTAAAAGGTTATGATGCCCAATTGTTATCATGATTGTATTATGTGAGGACTGTCAATGGACAGTTTACTTTATAGTTTTATTTTGAATGTGTACTATACAATCTTCTATTTACTATATATGAATTATATTTTGACATTTTTTCTCTTTCTACCAAATTAATTATTTCAGTGTCATATAGACAGAATTAACTATTTTTTTTAGATATATTAGCCTATTAGTATCCCTATTTTATATCTATATGTATTTTCATTGTCCATTATATTTTCAGGGAATATAAAATTTTATATAGAATTGGGCATTTCGTAATATATTTATATTAGTTTAGGTCCTCACGATTAGTCGAAAGCCTCTTGTGATTAGGGATGAACACTTGAGGCACCATTTCATCCCCACACATGAAATTTTTGGGAAATAATTATTGTGGTTTCATAAAATGGCATCATATAATTTTTGAGTATGTGAAAATGTTTTGTAGGAATGTACTTCGGTTGTTGGGACTTAGGATTTGTGTTGAGTGCATGCCAGTCCGACATGACATCAGTTGAAAATGAAGTTTCTATGGGATTTCTAGTATTTTTACATAGAATAATAATATGATAGAGGAATATTATTTAACTTATAATATTAATATGGGATGGATGATACATCAGTTGAATCATTGATCTTGATCCATAGTCGGTAAGTGGTTCATCGATCATGATAGTTTAATGCTTAGGGAATGATAAACACTATAATGGGAAATGTTGCTTTGACATATTTTCTCATTGGAATATATATTTTATTGGTGAAACATAAAATATAATCAATTTATTCTGTAATATGTTATAATGGGTGATTATATTAGTATAGTTTCAAGTTGATTTTTTAATTCGTCTGAATTTTTAATTTTTGGCTGCTAAAGGGATACATTTTTTGGATGTTTTCTTGAGAAAAACTATGTATTAAAAAGAAAACCAATGTAGTGTACTGATTTGTGTATTAAATTGATTTTATAAGATAGTTTTCTTAAAAAAAATTATTTTTGGAATTGTTTTTTAATGATTTGGTTTTTTGTGATTTGAAACAATAAAAGGAAAATAATTTTTTAAATTTATTTTTTAATTTGGTTAAAAAAATTCGTATGCCTTTTGGAAATTGTACTAACATGGATATAGATTTTTTTTATATAAAATATTTATATAATCCTTGTATTCCAACATGTCTGTTGAATTCTTTCATTTGTATTGGTGTGCGTGAAATAATTTATAATTGGTGTTAATGTAGGAGACCACTACCAATGTAAATCGTGTTTCTCATATTTCATCGAGCTTTGGTCGTGGTAAACTAGATTACTAAATTTGATGGAATTTTCAATGAGAGTGACCCTAGAGAATTGATTGTTTATTTTATTTGTGTTTCTTGTCATTTGGAAACTATAATGGGTGTATTATATCTTTTTAAGCTACTTCGATGGTTTTTTAGTGGGGTTTTAGAAGATATATTTGGGTTTACTTATGTATCTTGCATGCTAAAAATGGTTTTGTTATGTGGAATGCTCATGGGATGGATATTTTTGTAAGTGTTGAGTATTTGGGTGTGTTTGTTTAAATTATCTATGTGGTTGGTACTTGTTGAATTGTGTTTTCTAACAGTCATACCGATGGGGGGTAGAACTATTACTTGTAACTGACCTCTGTGATCAATGATTTATGGTGGAGAGAACTATAACCTTGGGGATGATTTAGTTGATGAAACCATGATGTATAAAGATTAAGCGATATGGTTTAGTTCCATCATAGTTTACATGAAAATGATGAGTATGAGAATTGACTTATGGTGAATAATGTTCCTTACATTTAGAGGTGTGTATCCGAAGCATATTCGATGTTTTGGGGTTCAATACACCAAACATATATTGAATTCACAACCATGATAGGATAAAATTTATTATTGATATACCTCCAAGGTTTCTCGAAGATGATAATTGTTATTTTCAAGAGTTTGTAAAGACATATGTCTTTTTTTGTGGTGAAAAATAAAGTGAAATTATACATTTTAGTCCTTGATTCTTACACGAGAAGAAATTTCTAATTTCTACTATTATAAGATCCCATAATTGTTTTTGGTGTTTCCATTGATCTAATAATGGGAATTTACACTCACATTAAAATTTGTTTAGATTTCATGTATGTTTTTTGGAATATATAATATTTTATTAAAAATACTAATTATTATACTTGCATAAACAATGATATCTTATAAAAAAATCCCATGACTAAAATTATGATTTTTATGTTGTGTTTATAACAGAATATTTTATATAGATGATGTATAAAATCTATCAGGGTTCTGGGGGATGTGTTGTCCATTTAAAATATCCTATTTTTTCTGAGTATTTTTTAGTGTTTTACCATACAAAAAGTATACCAATACTGTAGAGTAAATTTATACAAAAAAATTCACTATAATGCAATTATAATTTTTATTAATTTTCCTTGTGTTTAATGAAAACATACTTATGTTACTATATAATAACTATGAATTTATTTATGTTACTATATGATAACTGGAAAATTCTTTACATTATTATAGGGTAATTGAAAATTTCCTTCTGTTTCCATAGGGAAAGATCATTTTTCTGTATGTTTATAATTGGTAAGTAAAATTTTCCTTTAGATGATACATACTAAATTACTATAGGTTAAGTTACTAAAGGGAAACCTACTATTAGGTATGTTACTAGAGGCTAATATTCTATATGGTATGTTACTATACAGTAACAGACAATAGGGTATGTTAATATGAGGTTACATTCTATATGGTGAGTTACTATATGGAAACTTATCTTATGGAAATCTATTATAGTGTAAAAGACTAAAGGGTATGTTGTTTAATTTTAGCTTGATATTGGTTAAGTTATTTTGGGAAAATTATTATTGAATAAGTTATTATTAATTATGTATAATTTAATTATGTGATCAATTATGAAATAAATTATGAAATTAATTATAAATTAAATTATGACTAAATAAAATGAATTTATTAATTAAAAATGATTTAGAATTATTTTGGGTATTCTTCTATGAGGTGATCTATTTTAGTTTCATGGACATAACCCTTGAAAGAGGATTAGAAATGGAAGAGAATAAATAAAAGAATGAATAAAATGTATAAAATATAAATAAAATTGGGAATAAATAAAATAAATGAATACTAATAATTAAGGGAAAAATTATATTATAGTAGTATATTAGTTATTTTCAATACCTGTACAAATGGCCCTATCAAGGAGCAAGACTCGTGATTTTCATTCCTTCTAAAGGGACTACCCACCACAATCATTTTCAGAATGATGTATTGTTTAGTTTTGTCGATACCTCGAGGTAAATGAAATTCTTTACAATGATTATTCCTTGGATTTATTATAATATTTTATCATAGATTATTCATTATAATTATGAGAGAGTTTTCAGTGATGATTCCACTAGGTTATGGTAGAATCAGCACAATATCAATATAGTTTTTCTTTGACTAGGAAAATGAATTGTTTGGAGGAAGATCTCATGTCATCCCACACTGATTCAGTTAATGTACATTACAATACGAATTTATTTAGGGAATTTAAATAAATTAAACTAAATATATAATTGAATTAATGTATTGTTTACATATTTTTACCAGTACGGGGTCGAGGATGTTCCATGTTCCATCTATGAGGGGTTGTCCATGGTTTCAATAAGTTTGGATGATTTTGTGATAATTTAAACAATTATATATTTTTCTATAAAACTAAAAAAATTATAAATTTTCTAGTTAATTATAAATTGTAAAAATTATTTAACATGTGAATCATGGATTAGGTCTAAGAGCGTGTTGTTAATAGACCACACACGTTTGTTGTGGATTCTATGACTGGATGCCTCCAATGAGATTTTAGGAATTATTATTAATTGAATTAAATCATGAATAAATTATAAATTTTTATACTTGAATTAAATGATTAGTTACATTTTTATTATAACAGTTGATTGGATGTCATTGTTTGACATATTTTCATGGGCGATGAGGTGATTCTTTAACAATCCTATAAAATGATGGTTGGGGTAGAATAAATAAAAATTTCTTTGATTGGGGTATAAAAAAATGTATTTATATTATTTTCATTCTAAATTGATGATATTGTGGTCGTATTCCCCCATTATTATATCTTTATAGATACTGAATGATTTTTGTGATTTTATAATGGATTGAGATAATCATGGGTCATCCTAATAGTCAATATAGACCATGTAGCTTTCTAAATTGGATGACATGGAATCTTGGTTGATCATTTTCCGATGGATCTATTGGTAGTTTATTTGGTTGAATGAGTTTGTTTTCTAGGAGAAAAATGTTTCTATTTTAAAATATTATTTGAAATGTTTTTTAATTGAATTATTTAAGTGATAATATAGATATTCGGTAAATGTGTTCTAAAATGGAATTTTAAACTAAAATTCAAGTATTCTAAATCATTGTTTGATGGAATTTTGTTTATAGTATAAGTATAAGTATGGAAATATGTGATGAATTCGATATATGAATTTAAATTATGATTTTGACCTCGTTTCCATAAGAAATATATGAAAGGTTATTGGAGTTTTTTGTTACGTTTAACGCCATGTGGGTGACACCTATTGTTCTAATGTAGAATTCTTTTTTGTGTTGTACTTAGTATATTTTCCTTATATGTTACATGTTACATGATGAATCATGTCTTGTTCCATTAATGATTATGGTTCTATTTGGTATAAAAGTATAGGGCTATCAAGAATAATTTAAAATACACCTTAGAGTGTAGAGATGAGTGTGAAAGACCCTAACAAGCATTGAGGGATTTAATGACTTGGTAAATGAATTGGGGTTGAGATAATTATTTTTATTCTTGGAAAACATGTAGAATATCAATGAAATGATTTAACATAGAAGAAGTTGGTATGTATCCCAGTAAAATGATTACCCTTAAATGATTTGGTGTATGATATGATTCGTATTGATTTTTGTTGTCATATTATAACTCATATCTTTTATGGATGTTTATGATGGATATAATGATGAGGTTAGGTAATTAACTTAAAATTATATCCTAAGTTATATGATATTATTTTGGGATTATTACCAAACTTATTATTTTTTGTTGTAATTATTATTTTTATTGAAATCGTTCATCAAGTGGAAGTTAGAACCCACAATTTTGATGATTCTATGGGGTTGATGATACACCATAGATATCTTATGCGGGATTGATATGAGGTATTCACTACCATACAAACATGATGATATGGGATGATTAGTGATGATGTGTATATGTTGGGTTGCACATGGACATTTATTTCGATTCTTAGTGATACTTTAGATCCAGTGTAATAGATATGGATATTTATTAAGATAATTTTTGAATCATATGATTATGTTAGTGTACCTGGTGAGAGGGGAGATGAATTATATTCCTAGTAACTAGCAAGATTCATGTAGATAATTTATTTTGATTCCTTATATTACTAGGATCCAGGGGGATTTTTGGGGATATTTTATTGTGATTCCTATGGTTTGGTGTTATACAATATGTTATACTAGATTCCTAGTGTTCCTAGGATTCAGTTTTGTACTGGACACGATAAGGGACTCCCACTTACATCCCGGTATTTAATATTTACACATTAAGTATACTTAGAGTGCTATTAGATGATTTGGGTTTGATCATTTTTCATGTAAGTAATTGTACACATTTCTGTTGATATTCAAGAGGGTGTGAGTGTTACCCTTGATTGGGTATTTTATGTGTGAAATGACAACCTAACACTAGTCAAAGTAGGTTTAGTATAAAAACTCATCCATTAAAAACACATAAAATTTATTTTAATATCAATAACTCAATATATATCATTTTCAATAACTTTTTTTTATTTTTATTTAATTAATTATTAAAGTTTACATAAATAAATATTACATAATAAGGTGGACACTTGTACTCAATATAAATTAATCTCACAATAGAATACATTTGAGATAGAACGAAATTTATTTTCAATAATATTCTTAAAAATAATGATCTTGACCCCCTCCTTTTCATTAATCATCTTTAAAACTCAATGAAAAATATTTGAAAATGTTGGGTGAGCACTGAAAGATAATTAAGAGACATATAAAATGAATGTATGAAACTCAGTCCTCCAAAGTACTAAAAAATACAATTTTCAGTATATTATTTACGCTCAAAATACTCTTTTTCATACAGAAAAATTAAATTCACTATATAACGTTATTTATAAATCATTTATAAGAAATAATAATGGACAACATAAATCTCATAATGGTTTCTTTTAAATCATGAAAAAAATGAAATTCTTTTCATAAATGTATACATTTCATCATGAATATGTAGTATGAACATCCTATTGAACTTAATGAAATTAACCCAACTTGTTAAATCATATATTATTTGTAAAACCCCTAAGAATAATATATAAATAATATAAGTAACTTGGGATATCATATTTATACCACTTATACTATCAATATTTCAAATTATAAAAACTACCTAGAAAATTCCAACAATATATTAGAAGAAACCTAATTGGTTAACTCTATACCTTTACCCAATGTATTGGAGAGATAAATTAGGACCACCCTCCTCATGATATCTCTTAGGTTCACCCTTAAACATGGGCCATTTTTGGCCGAAAAATTTCATAAAAATTTACCAAGAAAAAAAAATCAATACCAATGAAATCTTGAATTCCAATGATTATACTAATAAAAATATTCATTAAACCCATATGAAAAAAATAACTGGATGTTTAAATATCCATTTAATTTAAAAATGTTATTGAATATATATGTAAATAAAGGAATGGGGTTTTTTATTTAATGTAAATAATGAATATAGTAATGGAATCCAAACATCAAATAGTACTTATTACAACATTAAAACCCATTGATGATTTATATTTCCAAATAGAACATTCCATTTTCATTTTGTGAATATATCCCATATAAAATATTTTAAAATATTCATTTTGAAATGCACAGAAGGAATATAAAAATATGGATAAAATTTAATTTATAAATCATTTATTATGATATAAATTACATTATAAAATAATTTTTCAAATATGTATATACGTGAAAGATATTTTAAATCTAAATCATTAAAACATTTAAAAAGATGTTTTTTTGATAACTTAACCCTTACATGGAATCCTAATTATCACAAAAGATATTTATATTCATAAAAAATAAACCATTGTTAATTATTTTATTTATTAAGAACCAATTGTTATTTAAAAATATTTTTATTTAATTTATTTAAATTTTATATACAATTATTTAATAATTTAAGATCATGTTAGTTATTTTGATGATATTCAGATCATATCTACAAATTGACTTTGGTATGTTCACTACGGTTAATTATTTCATTATTTAATCATTTCAAGAATAATAATAATATCATAATTTAAATTTTAAATATTATTATACCTTTAAAAGAAACCATGAAATATGAATATAAAAAATGAACTACATTATAATTATAGAGGCTGTAATCCATACTTACACATTAGTAACATTTCAATTTTTCAATGAACATGATGGAAATAATTAAATTATTATTTTATATTTACATAATGATGATAATATCATAAATATCATATTATTTCTTTAAATACAGTTTCATATTGAATCCATGATATGTTGGATGAAAAATGAATCATATCGCTACATATATGTGGTATAACGACCCATACTTTACATGCATTGTTATCACTTCGGAATTGAAGAACACTTATTACAACATATAACAAAACCATGAAAGGACCGTATAGGTATAGTGTCTTTAGAAACATGGAAACATAAACAACTGGTTCATAAATCATCTACACTGTCTCCATTTTATTTTATCATATCTAGAGCCCCTTTTGGAATATTTTACTTAATACCCTTCTTCCTAACCCAGGGAAAAGAAAACATACAAAATGGTGAGCTCTAATTCTCAGTAAGGGTAAATAAACAAAATATCATTCACATCATATTCATAAAAACATAACAATTAGGAAATCGTAACCTGCAAAAGAGATCATAATTTCATAACATGGGATAAATCATAGTAGTGAAATTTAACCCCAATAATCATAACATGAAAATTTTTGGCATACGCACATAATCATAGAGAATCATTTCTTAGTAGTCAAGACTCATTTCCAAAACTATCTTAGCAGACAAAGTCCATTTCTGAACCGAGTTCACTCCTCGTTTCAGTCCTGTATCACTGAACCAGATTAACCTGCTGTTCCAGCCATGTCAATCTCATGAAATATAAATATTTACCCAATGCATTGGAGGGAGATATTGGTCCCACCCATTTCATAATGATACCATTTTTATGTGTTCCACAAGATCATAAATCATACATCATAGCATAACCCATGTAATAAAAATGGGATTCTTAAACATCATGCCATCATAACATAATCCATATAAGGTAAAAGGACATCATAAAAATAATTTCATCATAACATAATCAAATCAATGTAAAAGTATGGATAGAAACAAAACCCTATATTATCTTAGATGGAAAATAATTTTGATAAAACACTTAAACTTCATTCTTGAGGAAAATATCCTTTCTACTTCAAAAATTTTTTTCCATTCATATTATTTCATACAATTTTAGACCCAGAGAAGTTGATTAAAAATAAACTTGAAAACTTGTAGGAAGCTTCCTGGAAATAATGTTCTAAAAATCCATTCATTCTGTATAAGTTAAATAAAAACATTCTTCTCTTACTTTGGCCAGAAAAATCAAAAAAAAGTACCTCGTACTAAAAACGAAAAAAGATTCCTTTAATATCTTTTACTAAAAACTCACCAATGGGTAAAATTAGATTTAAAAAATTGAAGGAGGATAGAAATAATATTACATATTGACGAGACATGGATGTGGATGATAAATATTCCCCAGCAAATTCTGAAGTATAAACAATCTCAGATAAAAATGAAATAGCGAGATTTTCCAATACCTTAGGTCTAATTTGCTTCATACGTGTCCATAAATCGTGTATAATGATTTAAATAATGTTATTGACTTATTTCAGAATCATAATCATTGTTATTATATCAAATATGGTCATATTCTTAGCTTCTTATAAGTAATATTTCATTGCTACTTGTTATTTGGGCGTTTATTGACTTTTGTTCTAATGTGTGTTTTTTTACTAAATTATTATTCTTCTTTTTAGGTTATAGATAACTCATTTCCAGAATTTTATTAATGTAATATATATCATATTTATTCATTCAATTCATTTATATAATCATTATGCATTGAAGATCATGTAGAACGAGTATCATCACATCGTGGAGACGGTAGGTCGTACGTACACACGAGCGATGATATTGTTCCCATGACCATGGAATTTTATTGAACTGTATGTATACTATTTTAGAATCAATATCACTTTACAATAATCATATATAGTTATTATTTACACCATTATACCCATCCATGTAAGGTGGTGGTGGAAAATAGATTACACCACGACATGGAGACGATATTCTGTACGTTCGCATGCGTGGTGATTTCATTTTCCGTATGATGGATAGAAGGTGAAATAGGGTTGTTTTATAATTGTAATAACATGTCAGTATATGAGTGATACTGATGTTATTACTTCATAATGAAACCACTAAAGAAGAAGAAGTATAATGATATTTTTTTTGAAAGAATCGGTAACATACATTACCTCTTCTTTGAAGCGCCTCTTCTTAACCTCCTCTTAGAGCACTAAAGATGGTCTTTGAAGAAGACCAGGACCTCTAGAATGTTTCTAGGGAAGTTGATAAGAGAAATTTTCGTGGTTTGGAATATATATAAGGCTAAAAGTTGTGTAATGAGGAGAGGGAGGAGTTGCCATTTTATAAGGGAGGAGAGGGGCACTTTAAGAAAAACATAAACTATTATTTTATAATAAAGTCATATTCAGTTTTTAATAGCTCCAAATTGATTTTTTTAGAGAATAAGGTGGGTATAGTTCGAAATCCTCTCAAACAATAGATTTTAGGCAAGTTTATGTTACTATTTTAACCTTATCATTTATATTTAACTCGAAGTTAAATAATTTAACTTTTACCATGTCTTCTTGTTTTCTTACACTATATGGTTAATAATCATACTATAACAAGCCAAACGAACCCCAAGTGGTTCATTATTAATATACATAACCTTATTTAATTTATTTTTCAGACCCTTAGATTCTTAGAAATAAAATAACAATTAATAATATAATATTTGGTTTAAAAACTATTTTATGTCATTTTTGACACTATGGTAATTGATTTTTGTGAAAATCATAACAACATGATTAATTAGAAAAAAGTTAATTAAATCAATAATAATATGTCCTATTACCCTATAAAATTAGTTTAACTCATAAAAAGTCTCAAATTACATTTATTTGTGTATTTATAAAATCAATTATGTTAATATTTCCATAATAAGGTAATTACTGCATCATCATTGTGTAATAACTAAATTAAATTCTTTAAAGTATAAAAATTATAAATAAAATACCATTATATAGGAAATAATTTTATCTTTCTAATGAATATTTATAGTCGAATTTATCTTATTTATAACCCAATATTAAAAATGTATTAATTATTAAACATTGATTTTAACTATTTTAAATCTAATATAATATTAAATCTCCTAATCGTGTCCAAGTTGACCTAAATGGTCATATTTTATTCATAAGGTTGTTTTTGGTCAAATTAAACATATCCAATAGAATTAGGACATGTGTTAGGGTAATAATAATAATACCATTTTTACCCTTAATTACCCTATTTACTTTTAACCATGGTAAATAAAAGAAAAAAGTTACTATTCACCAAAATTATTTTTATCTTATTGAACCACATTTTACTCCTTGATATTAACTGTGTCACTCGGATTTTCAAAATTCCACTCACTGAAGCGGTAAAATTAAGTTTTCTGTAAATTTTCAAACCCTCTTAAAAGGTGGGTAAAAGACGGTGAAAAGTTCAATAACATTTTTATATATATAAAATTACTATAAAATGACTCCAATGAATTACTTTGAACTTGTATAGGTACTATCTATCAATTTTTACCTAAAATAAAATAAATAAAATAAATAATTATTTAAATAAAAAGTCGGTTTTTAAATAGTAACCCAGTGTTTTCACCATTCATCAAAAATTGAATGTTTTCATAAAAATACCAAAAATTTACCCTAGGATAATTTTGATATTCCGAAACCAAAAATGAAGTTCATTTTGAAATATAAAATTTATAAAATTTCAAAAAGTGGGTATTACTATTCATAACGACTAGTTTTAATAATATTTTAATAGCATATCGTTGTTTAGTGAAACTCGGTATTACATACAACACAAGCTATCGAGGAAGGTCGCGATTGCGTGTAAAGCAAGCCAAGCTAGTGTTGTGTGTAGTGAAATATTCTTTTGATTATGTATATAAAATAAAAAAAATATTTCTCATAAAAATCTCTGGTGTTACATTCTACCCCCCTTAAAATGAATTTCTCCCTTGAAATTCGTCACTTTGTAACAAAAAAATGAGGATACCTCTCCCTCATCATATCCCCAAGCTCCCATGTAGCTTCTTCTAATCAGGGCTTCCTCCATAAAACATTCACCAAGAGAGTGGTCTTGTTCTATAAGACTCTTTCGTTACGATCCAGAATCTCTATCAGCTGTTCTTTATAAGAAAGATCTTGCTCCAGCGGTACAACTTCGGAGCTGAGTACATGTGAAGGATCGGGTATGTACTTTCTCAGGAGAGATACATGGAACACATTGTGAACTTGAGAGAGATTAGGTGGAAGCACAAATCGGTAAGCTACCTTCCCAACACTATCCAGTATTTCGAAAGGACTGATATACATAGGGCTCATCATTCCCTTCCTTCCAAATCTCAATACTCTCTTCCAAGGAGATATTCGTAAGAACACTTTATCACCCAATTCAAACTCTAGGTCTTTTCTTCGGTTATCGGCATAACTTTTTTGTCAACTTTGAGCTACTCGTATGTGTCGTTGAATAGATCGGACCTTTTCTATCATCTCATTAACAAGATCAGGTCCTAATAGCTTTCTTTCCACATCTTGATCCTAGCAAGTTGGAGTTCTGCAATTATTTCTGTAGAGAGCTTCATAAGGAGCCATCTAAATACTGGAGTGAAAGATATTATTATAGGAAAATTCCACCAAAGGTAGGTGTTGATCCCAACCACCTTTGAAATCCATTGAGAAATCTCTTAAAATATCTTCTAGAGTTTGAATTGTTCTCTCAGACTGACCATCTGTCTGAGGATGATAATCAGTGCTGAAACTCAACTCTATATCTAGAGTATGCTGAAGACTTCGCCAAAACGTTGAGGTAAGCCTCGGATCCCGATCAGATATAATGGAAAGTGGTACACCATGCAATCTTACCACTTCCTTCACATATATCCTATCAAGCTGATCAAGAGAGAAATCCTCTCTAACAGCAATGAAGTGTGCCAACTTCGTAAGACGATCAACTATGACCCATATAGCATTATTGCCTTTGGATGTTTTAGGAAGTCCGGTGACAAAGTCCATAGTGATGTTTTCCCATTTACATTCGGGTATGGTTAATGGTTGTAACATCTCCTTAGACTTCTCTCTCTCAGCTTTTTCTTTCTGAAAAACCAAGAATCGAGAGACATATTCAGAAATATCGTTTTTCATGCCATCCAACCAGAAGTACTCTTTCAGGTCCCTATACATCTTCGTGCTTCTAGGATGAATAGAGAATGAAGAACTATGAGCTTCGTCCAATATTTCCTTCATTAATTATGGTATGGGAGGAACACAAACCCGATTTCTGAACCTTATTATCCCATCACAATCAAGGTTGAATTCAGGAACATTTCTCACCTTCTTTTGTAACTCTCTATCTTATTTTTGTTCCTCTTTAATCTTCACATGTATAGATGGTTGATCATTCATTTGAGAAAGATAAAATTTTTCCCCTTCCATTATAATTCCAAGATCCAACCTTTTTAAATCCATAAATATTAGATCTTTTGTGATCTTCATCATGGATAAGCTAGCATGGTCTTGTCGACTTAATGCATCTGCCACCTTGTTTGCTTTCCCAGGGTGATAATGAATTGATCAGTCATAGTCCTTAATAAAATCCACCCATCATCTTTGGTACATATTCTGATCCTTTTGTGTGAAAATATACTTTAAACATTTATGATCAGTATAAATATCACACCTTTCACCATAAAGATAATGCCTCCATGTTTTTAATGCAAAGATTACCGCAGCTAACTCCAAATCATGAGTTGGGTAATTTTGCTCATGGATTTTCAACTGTCGTGAGGCATAAGCTATCACCATATCATTTTTCATGAGAACACACCCCAATCCCTTCTTGGACGCATCACTGTAGATCACAAACCTTTCTCTACTACAACATAGTGTGAGAACAGGTGCACTAGATATCCTTCTTTTTAAATCCTTTAAATCCTCCTCACACACCTCCATCCAAGATAACTTAACTTCTTTTCGAGTCAACCTGGTGAGTGGATTAGATAATCGTGAAAAATATTTCACAGAACGTTGATAATATCCAGCCAAACCATGAAAAGTTCAGATCTCAGTTACTTTTGTTGTTCTCTACCATCTTTTGATAACCTCTATTTTTGCTGGATCCACATATATCCCCTCTGTTGAGATTATGTGACCCAAAAATGAAACTTTTTGAAGCCAAAATTCACACTTGGTAAATTTTCCATAAAGCTTTTCCTTTCTCAAGGTCTTTAATACAATTCTCAAGTGATCTTTATGGTCTTACTTTCTCTTTGAATAGACAAGAATATCATCTATAAAGACTACCATAAACTGACCAAGATAGTGTCTAAAGACTCTTTTCATTAGATATATGAAGATATCAGGTGAATTAGTAAGACCAAATGGCATAACTATAAATTCATAGTGTCTATACCTTGTACAGAAAGCCGTCTTCGGTATATCCTACCTTTTGACCATTAATTGATGATACCCTGAACGAAGATCAATCTTGGAAAAGTATTGAGCTTCACTTAGTTAGTAAAATAAGTCATCAATGCGTGGGAGAGGATATTTGTTCTTGATAGTGATCTTGTTAAGTTCTCGATAATCAATGTAGAGTCTCATTGATCCATCTTTCTTCTTAATAAACAGAACAGGTGCTCCCTAAGGTGATGCACTTGGGCGTATAAATCCCTTATCAAGATTCTCTTGGAGTTTCTTTTTCAATTCATGTAACTCAATTGGGGTCATTCTATAAGGTGTCTTTGAAATAGGCATAACAACCGGTATGAGTTCTATTGAAAATTAAACTTCATGATTTGGTGGAAGACCTAGAAATTCCTCCAGAAAGACATCATAGAACTCCCATAAAATGGGCATATTTTTAATCATGAGTTTCTCACCAACCATTTCAGATAAATAACTGTCATTTATTGGAATCAAGACCCATAAGATGGAAGAAATTTCCACCGGAAGGTTATGTTCATCCTTGCATCGATAGACGATCATCGATTGATCTGAAATATGAAATCTGACTTCCCTTCTTTTGCAATCTATATGACCTCCATAAAAGTAAAGCCAATCCAACCCAAGAATCGCATAAAATTACACTATAGGAAGGATCACACGATTTACAGGAAGCACATTCCCACAAACTTCAACCAGAGAATAATTATAAACTGTTGATGCGACTGTTGTGCCATTAGGGGTTGTCACAGCAAACTCAGTATCTTACTACTGAGGTAACATAGTGATACCCTTAGAAAATAATTCAGAAATAAAATAGTGGGTGGATCCAGAATCAAATAAAAAAATTTCTACTTTAGAGTGGATGGTAAGTTTACCATTCACCACTTCGTTATCATAATCCACATTGCTAATATAAATTTCATGTGACTTTCCATTGTCTTAAGCCTTAAGAGTTTGTTGACGCCGATCATCATCATCAACCCTTGGATTAAGGCATTGATTGTCATAATGCCCCATTTCATTGTACTTGTAACATCGAAGTGTAGGAGGTGCACTATGTGTAGTCTTTTCTTTGTTTCCATCACTATACATCTTCTTCCCATCATTGCGGGATTCAAATGCCCGATGACCTTACTTTCCACATTTGAAACATTTATTTATCCCTTTAAGACAACTCCCTTGATGTTTCTTTCCACATTTTGAGCATAAGGGAAAACTCATCTTCTTTTTAGTGTGGTTTTAGATTTCCCTTTGAATTCCATTTTCCCCTTCTTATCAAACGCATATGACTGATGGGTTACTCCAATCTCCAACTCAACCTTGAGAGCACATCGAATGATTTCCTCATAACTATTAAAGTCCTTTTTGGCTAATACCCTTCAAAGACTTGGTTTTAAGCAACTAATGAATCGATCGATCTTACTCTCAGGTTGGATAATAATCCCAAAAGAGTACCTTGCAAGTCTTATAAAATTTACTTCATAGGTACCAACATATTGGTCATCCTTTTGCTTTACTTCAAGAAACTCCTTCTCCATCTTTGTTCAAAGAATATGAGGGAAATACTTATTGAAAAATAAGTTCTTGAACTCATCCCATTCCATGGATTCAATTTCATCCCTTTGCCTCATATTCTTGATAAGATTCCACCATTGATTAGCTTCACCTTCCAAACGATATACTGTTAAGATGACTTTATCATGTTCAGAACATTGAAGAACTAAAAATAACTTTTCAGTGGTACTGATCCACTATTCAGCCACTAATGGATCAGTAGACCTGCTGAATGAGGGTGTACGCTGCCTCATAAAGGATTCAACATAATGTTTCTCCTTCCTTTACTCGTTTGGAAGTCCTGCTAGATTTATAACTTGAGAATGTTATGTGAGAATGGCTACAAGATTCTTCATTCTAGCTCACATAACTTTTGGTTGCTCAGGGGGAAAATCATTGCATTGCCTGTCACATTCCACATTAACAAGATTCCTTCGTGTTCCAGCCATTGACTAAAACCAAGAAGAATAGTGTGAGAAACAGTAATTATAATAGAAAAACTACATAATCAAGAATAAACTTTCACACTTACGGTCTTATCAAAGGTTGTTCATGGTCATTTCTAAAACACTAATATTTTTCTATGCTTAGATATATCTTTAGGGTTCTTACTAAGGCTTTCACATCCTAGTTTCTAATGGTTGACTATACCTTTCCTATGATAACAACTATAACAACCCATACTTTACATACATTGTAATTACTTCAGAATTGAAGCACACTTATTACAACATATAACAACACCATGAAAGGTCTGTATAGGTATAGTGTCTTTAGAAACTGGGAAACATAAACAACTGGTTCATAAATCATCTACACTATCTCCCTTTTATTTTATCATATATAGAGTCCCTTTTGGAATATCGTACTTAATAACCTTATTCCTGACCTAGGAAAAGAAACATACAAAAGGTTGAGCTCAAATTCTCAGTAAGGGTAAACAAAAGAAATATCAATCACATCATATTCATAAGAACATAACATTTTGGATATCTTAACCTACAAAAGAGATAATAATTTCATAACATGGGATAAATCATCGTAGAGAAATGTAACCCCAATAATCATATCATGAAACTTTGTGGCATACACACATAATCATAGAGAATCATGTCTTAGTAGTCAAGACCCATTGCCAAGACTATCTTAGCGGAAAAAGTCCATTAATGAACTGAGTTCACTCCTCGTTTCAGTCGTGTATCACTGAACCAGATCAACCTATCATTCCAGCCATGTCTATCTCATGAGATATAAATCATTACCCAATTCATTGGAGGTATATATAGGTCCCACCCATCTAATAATAATACCATTTTTATTTATTCCACAAGATCATAAATCATACATCATAGCATAACCCATGTAATAAAAATGGGATTCTTAAACATCATACCATCATAACATAATCCATATAAGATGAAAGGACATAATAAAAATAATTCCATCATAACATAATCGAATCAATGTAAAAATAGGGATAGAAACAGAACCCTATATTATCTTAGATGGAAAATAATTTTGATAAAACACTTGAACTTCATTCTTTAGGAAAATATCTTTTCTACTTCAAAAACATTTTTCCTTTCTTAACATGTCATACAATTTTAGACTAAAAGAAGTTGATTAAAAATAAACTTCAATACATTTAAAGGAATATTCATGGAAATAATGTTCTAAAAATCCATTCATGCTGTATAAGTTAAATAAAAACATTCTTCTCATACTTTGGACAGAAAAGTCAAAATTAGTACTTCGTACTAAAAATGAAAAAAATATTCCATTCATATATTTTACTAAAAACTAACCAATGGGTAACATTGGATTTAAACAATTTTAGGAGGATAGAAATAATATTACATATTGATGAAACATGTATGTGGATGATAAATATTCCACAATAAATTTTGAGGTATAAACAATCTCGGATAAAAATGAGATAGGGAGATTTTCCTTTAACTAATGTCCAATTTTCATCGTACATGTATGAACCTCCTGTATAATGATTTAAATAATGTTATTGACTTATTACAGAATCTTAATCATTTTATTGATGTCATATATTGTCATATTCTTAGCTTCTTATTAGTAATATTTCATTTCTATTTGTAATTTGTGTGTTTATTGCTTTTTGTTCGTATGCGTGTTTTGTCGAATAAATTGTTATTCTTCTTTTTTAGGTTATAGATACCACATTTCCAGAAAGGTATTAGTGTAATATATATAATATTTATTCATTCAATTCATTTATATAATCATTATTCATTGAAGACCATATAGAACGAGTCGCATCACATCGTGGAGACGGTAGCCCGTACGTACGCACGCGCGATGATATTGTTCCCATAATCGTGGAATTGTATTGAAGTGTATGTATAATATTTTAGAATCAATATAACTTTACAATAATCATATAAAGTTATTATTTACACCATTATACACATCCAAGTAGGGTGGTGGTGGAAAACAGATTACACCACGGCGGGGAGATGGTATTCTGTACGTACGCACGAGCGGTGATTTCATTTTCCATTGGATGGATAGAAGGTGAAATATGGTTGTTTAATAATTTTAATTACATATTAGTATTTGCGTGATAATGATTTTATTACTTCATAATGAAAAAACTAAAGAAGAATAAGTAGAAGAACAAATAAAGTTGAAAGAATCGGTAACAGATATTACCTCTTCTTTGAAACGCCTCTTCTTAACCTTCTCTTAGGGAACTAACGATGGTCTTTGAAGAAGACCAGGACCAATAGGATAATTATAGGGACGTTTATAAGGAAAATGGTCATGTGTTGGCCGATATTGAAGGCTCAATGTTGTGTAAATAGGAGAGGGAGGATGTGCCCTTTTATAAGGGAGGAGAGGGGCACTTTAGGAAAAACTTAAACTATTATTTTATAATAAAGTCATATTCATTCATTAATAGCTCCAAATTTATTTATTTTGAATCTAAGGTGGGTATGGGTCGAAATACTCTCAAAAAATAGATTTTAGACATGTTTAGGTTTCTATTTTAACCTTATCATTTAGATTTAACTCTAAGTTAAATAATTTAACTTTTACCGTGTCTTCTTGTTTTCTTACACTATATGGTTAATAAACATACAATAACAAGCCAAATAAACACCAAGTGGTTTATTATTAATATATATAACCTTATATAAGTCATTAGGACGAACCTTAAATTTTTAGGAATAAAATAAAAATTAATAATATAATATTTCTTTAAAAACTATTATATGTCAATTTCGACACTATTTGGTAATTGATTTTTGTGAAAATCATAAAAGCATGATTACTTAGAATAAAGTTAATTAAATAAATACTAATATGTCATATTAACCAATAAAATTATTGTAATTCATGAAAAGTCTCAAATTACATTTATTTGGGTATTTATAATATCAATTACGTTATATTTTCCTTAATAAGATAATTACTGCATCATTATTGTGTCATAAATAAATTAAATTATTTAAACTCTAAAAATTATAAATAAAATACAATTATTGAGGAAATAATGTTATCTTTATAATTAATATTTATAGTCAAATTTATCTTATTTATAACCCTATATTAAAAAAAATTAGTTATTAAACTTTGATTTTTACTATTTTAACTCTAAAATGATATTAAATGTCCTAATCTAATCAAAGTGGGCCTAAATCATCATATTTTATTCCTAAGGTTGTTTTTGGTCGAATTAAACTTATAAAATATAATTAACACATGTGTTAGGGTAATAATAATACCATTTTTACCCTTAATTACCCTATTTTGTTTTAACTGTGGTAAATAAAAGTAAAATGTTACTATTCACCAAAAATTATTTTTATCTTATTGAACCACATTTTACTCCTTGATATTAGCCATGTCTCTAGGTTTTTTGAAATTACACTCATAGAAGCGGTAAAATTATGTTTTATGTAAATTTTCAAACTCTCCTAGGAGGTGGGTAAAAGATGGTGAAAAGTTCAATAAAATTTTTATATATCTCAAATTATTATAAAATGACTCCAATGAATTACTTTGAACATATATAGGTATTATGTATCAATTTTGACCTAAAATAAATTTAAATAATATAAATAATTATTTAAATAAAAAATTCAGTTTTTAAATAGTAACCTAGTGTTTTCACTATTCATTAAAAATTGAATGTTTTCAGAAAAATACCAAAAATTCTCCCTAGGATAATTTCGATATTCCAAATCCAAAAATGAAGTCCATATTGAAATATAAAATTTATAAAATTTCATAAAGTGGGTATTACTATTTATAACGGCTAGTTTTAATAATATTTTAATAGCATATCATTTTTTAGTGAAACTCAGTATTACGTACTACGCAAGCTTTCGAGGAAGGTCATGATTGCGTGTAAAGATAGCCAAGTTGGTTTTGTGTGTAGTGAAATATTCCTTTAATGATGTATATAACATAAAAACAAAATATTTCTCATAAAAATCTCATGTGTTACATGTGGTACTCCACACGTAAGCAAAAATAATGTATTTTATTTTTCAAATTATTGGAAGGTAACAAAGTAGATTATATTTTGTCATTATATAATTATAATTTTTTTACAATATATATTAAATCCATATTTATAACTATCTTTGGGAGGTGTTGATGGAAAAAATTTACATTTTTTTTCGAAGAGGTAGTCACAATGAACACAAATGATGGTTTCATTTTCCATTTGGTTGAAGAATATGATAGATATAGGTAATTAAATAAAAATAAAAACATATATTAATGTGGAATATAATGGTTTTTTTTCATCATGGAATAAGATAATTTTAATGACGTATATAAATTACTAAAATAAAAATTCTATGTTCAAAATTATACCAATTACTCGGACACCATCTTTTTGTTTATACATAATGTATTCCTTGGTTGGTTTTTTGATCAAACCAAGGACTCTAAGAGTTGTGGGTATATTATAAAGGAAAATTTATTGGTACTTTATAAAATAAAAGGCTTTATAATTGTGGAGAAAAAAGATACGGGGTGTCTTTGTAGAATAGGGTAAGAAGAAAAATATGGAATTTTTAAATAGTTTAAAATATATTAATATCATACTCAAGATAAATGGATCCAATAGAAAACCACGTAAAATATGAAATGAGATATGTTAAAAATATGAAATTAAATAATGTTTAGAAATGTTTATATGTCATTTAAACCATTTTCACTCAAGGGTAACCTAGGGTAACCAGTTTTAATCTTATCTATAGTTATTTTTTCCAGTGTTTCTATTCAACAAATTTGAAATTATGTGGATATTATTAAATAATATTAATTATTTTTATATTAAATTATTAATCCAATTTATCAAATTATATTTGGTCAGGTGGTATAATTTATTTTAAAAATAATCTGACAATATACGATGAAAACTTGGTTTTCATAAAAATTTATTCTTTATGTATAATGTTGTATTTATATAAAATTCAGATTTAGAATTCCATAATATTACTATAATTGAATTACTAATATTAGAAAAAAACTAATTATATGTTGAAATTATTTTATAAGAAAATTCAATTTTTTAAAATTCATGAAATGAAAATACAAATTTTAATACAAATAATTATTTTTAACATTCATGGAAAAAATATATATTTTCATGAAATTCTCAAAACATCAAACTAATTTAATTTTAAAATGATATATTCAAAAATTTGGATCTTTTTTAATCTATATTGTATAATTGGGAAATATTTCTTTTTATTAAACCCATATAATCCATGGAATCCAATTTGTCTAGAAATAAATATTTTTTCCTTCTGAATGAAAAATTACATTATATTTCTATAATGAATAAAAATAAATAAATATTATTAATTAATATTAATAGGGAATGAAACTATTTTTTCTAAAAAATACTTGGTATGTTATATTCTTCCCCTCTTTTGGAAATTAGGTACTCAAAAAAATATTACCTAAACATGTTGGGATATTTTTCCTTCATAACATTTTCTGATTCACATGTTTCTTCTTCAACTATATGGTGTTTATGAAACCTAAAATTAGTAAATCACTTAATTCCACAACACTTCCTTAGTATAGTGCCAAATATTTATTGTTTATTAATTATAATAATGTTTTGTTCTTAATTGACTACTTCATGGATCGAAACATGAGATACATCTGACACATATTTTATTATCAATGAAACATGAAATAAGTTATGATCCTTAGATGAACATAGTGGTAATAATAATATTTTTTAAATCAATCCAATATTTTCTAAAATTTCATCTAGTCTAATGAACCTTACTCTAAATTTAATTTTTTTTTTCAAATGTGTACCACTTTTCCATAGATATACTTCAAGAAAAACTTGGTGGTAAATATCAAAAGAGTTATATTTCCTATGATCATCTACCTAAAAATTAAAACTTATCTGAGATATCACCATGCATTTCTGAATATTCTAAAACCTATGAATAACTATTCTACAAATTATGGACTTAAAAACTTCTTACCATCTTCTTCATCCCAAAATGCTGGAGTCTAACACCGTTTTCCATATAATTCCTCAAAATATTCATCTATATAATTGTATGAAAACTATTATAATAAGAAAACACAACTCAAGTAAAATATTGAACGACACTTCCTTGATAATAATTTTAATAATCATGAAACATATCTACCAAAATATTAATTTATTTCTATGAATATTCATTAGATTGAGGTTAAAACGTTGTAATTTTAATTCAATACCCAATAACCTCTGAAGTAATTTCCTTAATTTTGATGTAAACATATAGTAATAGTCAGATAGAATAGAGGTTGGGAATCCATGTAACGTAATAATATCTTAACGATTCCATAATGTTGATCCAAATACTTATTATATTAAAATAGAATAAAATCAATAGATTTAATAAATCATTTAAAAATTATCCAAATCAGTTTCTTACCTCAAGATTCCTTTGTTTATCCCACCATTAAATAAATTGATATATTTTTCCCATTTCCATTCATCCACTAGAAAATAATGATGCAACCCATTCAGTAATTTTCATTCAACTCTAAACTATATAAAAATGATTCATTTCATAGTAAATTTATCAATATCTCTATTTATTACTTCCCATAATATATGTTCCAAAAAAATTTCTATTCATTTTGTTATTCAATGATGAACATAAAATGGAGAACAATGAGATTAAATAAATAGTTCTTTCTTAAAATGAGAAACAATATGAAAATAGGACCCATTTTAAATATGGTAATTCCTTTATCATCAATATTAAACTCTATAAACATAACCTTATTGAGAGATTCTACCCTTCCAATAAAAAATCCTACTTTCGAGATTTATTAATTCTTTCTCACAATGTTGGTTGCACTGAAAACTAAAATAAGATAGAGGGAGTTTAGTGATGAAATGTTTCAAATCAATAATTCATGAAATCACTAACCAATGCAACATGTTCTATATATATCATGGTAAATATATACTACTATTTGTGACTCAAATAATTATCTAATCTATTTTCTTTACCTTAATGGAAATTAATTGTGTAATCAAAATCATTTAAAAATATTGGCCACCTCCTATGTCATATTATCAAATATTTCTGAGTGAACATATACATCATGTTTTTATGACTTGTATATATTTTACACATTAATCCATATAAATAATGTCTCTAAATTTTTATAAAAAACACCACCTTCTATACTTCAACATCATTTGTAGTATAATTATTGTCACGATATTTTAATTGATGTGAATCAAATGAATTAAGATGATCAATTTTCATTAAAAATATGTTTCCCTTACAAAACCCTTAAGGATAAAAATGTCATCATTTCATAGTGCAAGGACAATTTATTTAGCATTCACTAATATTATTTTAAATACCTTGATGTATTCATCGCATTCTTTTATCTTTGTGAACATAACTTTTTTTCTTGTTAATTGGGATATTGGAATAGATAAATGTAAATTTTCTTTAAAACCCCACTAGTAATTCAACTCTGAGGAGAAATATAAGTCATAGTAACAATTTTAGGTTATAGAAATTCAACAAACTGTTTTGTATTAGTGTGATCATTTATTATACCCTATTTATTTACAATATTTCAATGAAATTAAATCTTCTATAAATTTTTTTTACTAAATTTGACTTATAACTTGTTCAATGTTAGGTTATTTTATTAAATACTTAGATTTAATTAATGATACTCATACCTTATTGACTAAAAACTACACTCAATAAAAAACACAAAAATTATCCATATATTTTCACAAAATTTTATTAATAAGATATATGAATACAATTGTTACTTTCATCAACCCATAATGCATGACCATAAAATAAGAATTCCTATAACAAGTATGAAACACTATCTTATGGTTTTTATGGTCCTTCACCATTAGCAGAAAGTACTCAGACTAGAGATCAGCCTTAGAAAAATATCAATCTCCCTAAGGATGATAAAAAAGAAATCTATATATGGTTATATAAACATATTCTGATCAAGTATTTTCTTCAACTATCTATTATAAATGTGAATCACCATAGAAAAATATATGTTTATAACAAATAAAATAGGTTCAACCAATGGTGATGTTTTAGGAATAATGGTAACTTTATCAGAAAACTCTTTTATTGTATTTTTAAATTTTATATATTCAAAATGATACATATGATAAGGGGATATTTTAATGGATATGCATCAGTCACTAAGTCAAAAGTTAAATCAACTTTGGGAAAAGGTATAATACCATAAAACTCATTAAAAAAACATCAGTATTTCCATTTCGTGTTGAAGCATCATTTATCTAAACAGTTTCATTATTACGAACAATACACGTAAGAAAAAGTTAATTTCATATTTTAGTAGTTCTTCAGTATTTTATATGTTATCAATGCTATTAATTCATTCTTATATAATAACAAAAAATAATTTCTGAAAATAAATACAATTTATCTATAATCTATCAATTCACAATAAACAAAATGCCAATCTATATCATGAATAACATCATATTATATTTTTGAAAATAAAACAAGGATTGTAGGGAAACCTCTCCCATTAAATATAACAGGATGATCTTTATAAATTAATATTTCCATAAAACTCCCACGTGTGTTTCTACTAAAAGTCTGGACTTCATTTCTTGAGCTGAAAATTTCATTTTAGAAGAAAATTTCTATGAAATAGAAAAATTTGTTTACCCAAAATCAAAAAAGACATGAGTAAAATCTGAATAAATAAGTAATGTACCTGTTAACACTTCATTAGATAATCTTATACCTTCCAATGAAGTTTAAAATTATTTCACCAAACCATTATGCTTATATTGTTACTCCTTCCAATCATTTGTTCTCTTCTTCAGGCACACATATTCATACTGACCCATCTCATTACCTTTGAAACACTTTGTTTATAGTTCATCAAAATTGGTCTTACCAAGACCAATATATTTTTATTTGAAATCTGGAACCATATTCCCAAAAAACACTATAATAAATAATTCCATGATTTCCTAAGATATTCACCATGGGTTATTTATAACAACTATCCCAAAATTAAAACATGATTTTTATACCATCAGATTTATTTGATTGTTTTTTCCCATTCAGATTCTATTTGGACATCTTTTTCTATTTTTTCACAGAAAAACATTATCATTGAAAAACTCTACTTCCACCTTCTAAAAATATTGAAAACATATTTCATATAATTTAAATTAATGAGAGGATAAAGAACATTAATATCAAGGATTTCATCCTAAAAAACTAATTAATCTTACTATTAAGATCCAGAATAAAATTCAGTTTATTCCATGGTAATTGGGTAAATATTTCTTTGTACACGACTATTGATCGTTACTCATTATGTATTAATTTTAGGAATTGATATTCCATCGTAAATAAAAAACTAATTTGGTATATATTTTTCATTTAAAAGGTTTATTAATGTCTCTCATTCCATTGTGTAAATCTCTTATCTTTCTTTAATATTCCAAACCATTTACCAATGTTGATTGGTTTGGACTTAAAAATAATAAATACAATGAGTTAAATATTTATCTTCTATCCAATGTAAAACCTTAAATAATTTTTAAAAAGATTTAATATATCCCCAATCAATCAATGAATCATAAGATCCAATAAATGTTTGACGGTTTTGTCTCATAAAATTGTACACTATAGGTATGTTCCCATATAGTAGACCTAGTTTCTCTCTAGCATGGAATACATCACCATTTATAGACTATATAAACTAGTCCATCATAATAAAAAAAATATTGTTTCAATTCCATCCATCCAATTAATCTAATTATGAAGGATATTGTATTCTTGGTTCCTTCTAACATCCAGATCCTTGTTCCCACTACAAAAAAAAAATAATTTTGAATGAATTTTTTTAAATAAATAAATATAAAAATATTCAAATGATATATTATGATAATTACATATTATAATACAACAAGTGTACTTACATCGATTATATTAACCCCTAAATTTAGATTAAAATTTCATATGATACCAACTCTAGAAACCAACATTAAATAGAATGAATCTTTACATGTGGCACCAAAATGTCTCCCTCATTAATTTCACCACATGAGCATAGGAATACCTCCATTTATACTAGATGATATCAGCTATAAGTGAGGGGTTAATGTGGAATCTGGGGAGAAAAAAGTCCTTTTTTACCTATGAAAGAAAATTGTTGAAAAAAAATATGTAGTAACCAAAACAGTAACAATGAATAACCATGCATCATGTAATAAATTTTAAAAATAGGGTAAATGAAAACAAACTTGATATAAATAATATATCATGACATAAATTTTAAAAGTGTCAAAGATATCAAAAAATAAAAGAAACATTGATATTTATAAAAATGTGTCCCAGAATCAGTCTAGTCCCCTCATCCATGATCCATACCATATCACAAATCTTCAATCTAAAAAGGATATTTTCCCTTATCCTGACCAACAAACATGAAATTTTCTATGGTACCAATGATGGTCTGAGAAGGGTCTGATTACAACATAGTAGGACACCACCAATGGTGTAAAAATTATAACATTTCTAATATTAGTGTATGAAGAAGCACATGGGTACAATAAAATATGAAGAAAAAATAACTAGTTTCAAATGTATTTATTTAACAATTTAGACATACATATCCTTTGTTTATATCAAGATATACAAACACAGTAGTCCTAATTACACCATTTTAGATGTCCAAGTCCACTAAAAAAAGGGATTAACATTTTTATTTAATAAAAAATAATCATTTATTAATCGTCTAAGTTTCACATTCTATGGTTAACTAATCAATTCACACATATCATACAAATAGGTATTAGTGATGGGATAACAATATGAGAATCCAAACCAAGAATAGGAAAAGTTATGTCCATCATATCATGTCATGTATTTCAAGTGTCATGTCCATCTATCCTAAATCACGGAAAAGGAGAAATATGCCAAAAATTCATACCCTTGGGTGGGATCCATCGTATCCCTCATATATAATCAATTAATAAATTCATGTTTTAGATGTTCCAAATAGATTTTTCATTACAACAAAATATAATGTCAATTGTGAATCTCATTTTATTCACCATTATTAACATAGTCTAACTAATTTAACATATTTATCAAACATTAAAATCTAATCCATTTAACCAGAATTTATATAACATAATAAACTATAGTTCTTTAAAAACCATTTTACAATATATTCAAACCCCATTAACAATTTACCCTTTATTTCCCCATCATTTTCAAAACTTATTTTACTTCTAATGAAGACAAATAACTCCTTAGTCCATACTTACTTGTTAAAACAACATTTTCAACTAGTTTAATCTTTTAATCCATCTATCTCACTATTTTATAACTTATTTAACATTTCAAGGGAATTAAAAAATTCATGGGGGGGCCTAAACCATATGTTATAGTCATCAGCAGACTTGAAGTGGACCGTAAGAGAACTATAATATCATTTTAATGTCCAATTAATTTTTCTTAGTGAAATTGACAAATCAAAAAATGTTAATGAATAGGAACAATCACATGAACCTGAAAAAACATTAAGAAAATGGTATTAATCTTGTTTACCACCTACCCATTTCATATTGAAAAAACATTAATACATCAAAATCCCTTGATTGAAATTTAATTATCCTTAAACACTGTAGTGAATATGTCCTTATAATTTGGGTTTATAATCTTCATAACAAGAGAAAATTACCAACCATTATTCTTTTTCAAAATAAATTGAAAAAACATCAAATAAATTCCTAGATATTTGATTCATACAAAATGACACAAAAAATTAATAGGTTTCGATGTAGATTGACCGTTGAAAGTGTAGAGATCTCTAAATTATTATAGTTTGCTACTGGAAAAGAAATGGGGATAAAATCGAGTAACAAACTATAAATATTAGAAGTTAAAATAGTGATTTCTCATATTTAAAATGTCCATGGAATAACCTCACTGTTTGGAAAACTGTGCAGCAACTATGTGGTTCCCTCTGTCCAAGAGGAAACCGACCCGCATGGTATGTCTTTCAATCTACACTGTTTGAAAAATCATGTAATAGTTGTGAAACTACCTATATACAATGATTTTTGAGACACATGGTTTCTAGGGTGACCATTCATAGTTAGTTAAACATGCTCCCTCCTCCACTGGTACACACAATTATGGTGTAGGGTTAGTAATAAATGCATTCCAATCATGAGACGTGCTTTTTATGAACTATTTCCCCCCATTTTCATGTCTCTAACACATAGAATAGTCATGTTACCTTCCATACTTTAGGTAAGAATTTATTTAACCATTTTAATAGAGTTTATCTAACAATAAAATAAAAACATATGTTGATGATGACCAGGATCTTATAGCCTCCCCCACCTTATAATATACTATCCTCGAGCTAATATCCTTAAAATTACTTGTCCTACAAGGTAAAAATATCCTAAAACATATCCAAATTTTCGAATTCCCTCTAGTATGTTTCATCCTAGACCCAACCATACCGTAACAACACTAAAACTAACGGTACAGTCTTATCAAAAATAGTTTTCTCACTAAGATCCACAACAGAAATTAGATTCTCCTTAGTCTACAGTTGAGTGCATTATATAAATCCATATGGTTACATTATTAACAACTAGTACTATAGGAGATCATGTCATGAACTATATTCTTATACTATCTCCCACTAAAATCTAAGACACATGATCTAAACATGTCCTCTAATAGTTTAATAGTATGCTCTCACTGCTCATTAGTATGTGGGTGTAATTTTTAACTCAAATGTACCTAAGTATCATGTGATTTTTTCAACCCTTGAAATAAGAATGATGTAAATAAGGGTCTTGATATGAAAATATAGAATTGGTAATCACATGAAAACATACATTCTTAAAGACATGTAACTCATTGAACTTATCTATGGTTAAAGTCTCTCAAATTTCCCGAAATGGGTACCTTTGTCAACCGGCCCTCAAATAACTAATCTAGATAATCCTTAGTAAACCAATCATAAAGTCCATCTTAACATCATACCACATCAATTATTTAATTGGAAATTACTATAAAATACCAATTAGTTGTTTATTCTCATCATTCACATTCAAACAGGTAGAAATCATTTCAAAAAAACGTCTATCTTCTTTTCTTCCCTATGAAGCAACATTATATTTGAAGATCACAATATATATTGTCCATACTAGGGTACACCACCCACTTCAATGTGTGAAAATCTCACTTGAATTAATCATTTATACATATGGGAACAAATACAAAGACATGAATGTAAATATTCTCATCTTCATTGATAGTATAATAGGGAGGGAACTCCCCATCTTCAATGACTGAACTCAGTTATAGGAACCATGTGGCCTCATACTACTTCATCTTCCCCTATTTCAGAAGAGAGGTAACTACAAATAAAGACCCGAATGTCATATATTACTACTCCTCTTGAACACCTATCTACATCTCAACATACAAGGACACTATCTTCTATTCAGAACAAGACTCTGGAACTACCTGAGTCTCTATATTATGCCCCAACAAAATAGAAACAATGTTACCTTTTCTTGGAGTATAGGCAATATCAATATCAATGGAAAATATATATTCAACCCAAAATCACTTCCAATGATATAAATATCACAGATAAAATATCTAATTGAGGCTCTTATTATCATTATATATAGTAAAGCGCTCACCCAGAAGATATTTTTTCTATCATTTCAATATAGAAACCACTATGACCAACTTGAGATCATGCATAAGATAGTTCAATTTATGTTTACTCTACTATTGTTATCAATAAATCATGAATGTTTCTCCCTGTATGAACATTTACCTATATCCAATCTTGGATGCATCACAATATAAGATATACTAGTTAACCAACTCAGGTAAAATTACCATTAGTGATGTGGTAAAATGAATATTTATTTCATGTAATGTATTATTACATAACTTAGACTTCTCAAATATCTTACCCTTCTTGGTTATGTACATTAGCGGTGATTCCAAATGGGAATATTATTTGATGAACCATTGAAAATAACCCGCCAGACCATAAATTTTTCATACATCAAAAATATTTTTGGGATGAAACCAAGTTAATAATGCCCGGACATTGTTAGGATCCACTGAAAAACGTTACCCAAAGATAACATGACCCATTAAATTTCCCTACCAATCCTAAAATGTAAATTAGATCTCTAATCATAAAACCTAGGCTCTCTATGTGTAATTAATAAGACCTCAAGATTTTTTCATGATCCTCAGGAGTATGATAGTACAAAAAGATATCATCAATGAATAAAACCCTAAAATGATTCATTTAAAGGTGAACGATTCAGTTTATTAAGGCCAAAAATAGAGTTGGAGAGTTTATTTGCCTGAATAAAATCACGTTGAGGTCATAAAAATCATATAAAATGTTTAAATAAGTTAAAAATATAAAAAAATGTCTTACCATAATCTAATGATATAATAATATAAAATTAGTGATAGAGAAAATTCAAGGACCCCACAACTTGAAAAAAATTTCACGAATATTCATAAGTGCATATATCTTCTTAATCATCATCCAATTTAACTTCTTGTAATCTACACACAAGATGAACTTTTCATCAAATTGTTTCTAAAATTAGACTCTTGACCATGAAGGTGACATAATTGAATAGATAAACCCTTTATTCTATAAGTATTCTATATTGAAATTGAGATTTTGAAGCACTGTTGGTGACATTACATATATAGGAATATAAACTGGATTGGCCCCTGGTATTGGACCAATCATGAACTCAAAATCCCTATCAGGTGGTATCCTATGAAGTGTGTAAAAACATGTCATAAAAATGATCCCCTACTAGAGGGAAGGAATCATGCTCCACTCCCCCATCCTTATGTAAAAAGGTTCAAAATATGGGATGTGATCTCACCCAATTGTAGGAGAACGAGAACAATATGTCCTAACTAGATATAAATTCCCCATAAATAACATTGGGATTAGCCTTAATAGATGTAAATGATATTATCCTATGGAAATGGTTTATGTGAGAACAACATGATACCAACCAGTTCATTCACACTATCATCTCAAAACCTATCTTATCATGACTTAAAGGTCCCAAGAAAAATGATAGCCACCAACCTCTTGGGGACACCCTTTACAAGTACAAATGGACTCTGTTTACATCCCCAATGGAATATCGATTTTTATAAACCCATGCAAAAACTCCACTACCCAAGTCAAATAATTTAAAAGTTCAGAAGATATAAAACAATTAAAGTCCCACATATCAATTAAATCACCTGTAATTGTGACATACATAAGAATCATACCTCATAAATTTAATGGTATAACCTCTCCACCTTGGGGGTTAGATTCACTATGTGTATCTGACCAACCCTTCTACGTCGATCTCTTTTTTTGGGTCTTGTAAATTATAATACTATGCAGATACAGTCTCTCATTTCTTAGAGAACATCTCCCCTCACACCGACATGTATGGGTATTATAACCCCAACTTCTAGGCTGAGATGGGGTATTAGATCCTCTTACATTAGTATTCATTAGCATAGTTCATCCATCACTAGTAATAAGTCAAGTGTTCCTCAAGAACCCCCCTATTGATAAAATTTAGTCATAATATCAACACTCCACTAGTTGTTTAAAACACCATCCTTTCATGTTACTAGGGGTTTTCATTGATATCAAAACATCTGAACACATTCTTAAGTGGTTGATATGGTACCTCGCTACAATTCCCACTACCAAATTAGTAAAAACACATATAAAATAACTTTCATATATTAGTGGATATGACCCCAATTTTTGCAACTGATCCTACATTCCCACCACTAGAAGCCTCCATTTAGTTCCTCTAAGAAATGAGAACCTGATTCACCCCCACAATAAATTTTTTAAAAACAAATATATTCACATGGAACTTGATGTCACATATAAATATGTAATGAAAATGTTGCATAATAGGTTATAATACTCTAAAAAATATGAAACAAAGAAATACCATATTTTGAGGTGCATAGAATATTTCATCACTGACATATTCCCCTAGGTCAAATGCATGAACTCTATAACTCTCTCTTATCTTAGGGTCTCTGGGTAGAAATTCTCTATGAACATTTCTTGGATATCCTTCCAAGCGATATTCTATAACTACTCATCCTAAATCTAAATATCCCACTATCGCTTAGATGGTCTATACATAATGTAAGAATATAACATTTCTCACATTTATAATAGAGTATCCATGTGATCCATAATAATTTAGAGAGATTCATTCTAGAACATAGGTACCTCATTTCAAATATCTCTAACTAATTTTAAAGGATTGGTTAGCTGTAAATAATTTTTCAGGAAAATAAAATGCCCCACACAAGAAGCCCTGGGTGTCTCCGCATAAACTACGTAAAATTTCCAAATTTATCATGGAACATATCATCTTCCCTATCACTCATAACCAATGAATTCTATATTCCTAGTACCATAGGATAAATTTTAGAGATGTCCTTTTACCATCCTTATAGAAAACACTATCATGGTGACATCTAACTATAATTCCATATACACGCCTAATAACACATAAAATATTACATTCAAATTTACATATAAGTGCGTGTTGGTGAGGGGGGGGGGGTGGGTAGGATTTACACAACTATTCAAAAAAAATACTCTGAAAAAACTATACCCCTGTATACACTCATCACATAATCACTATCCCCAACCATCCCTATCATTAGAAATGGAAAATTGAGGGTGAACCAAATGTTCATTTTCAAGAATATTCCACTTGATACCAATTTAAAATATTTGGATTTAAATATTCTCAATTTACAATATTTTATCTTTTTTAATTAGAAATTATCATTGTATAATTATAAATGAATAGAAAAATAATTTAATTTACTTAAAACCAACCATAAATTCTCTTCCATGTAAGCCTTACATGATGCATGTCCCATAAAATTCCTAACTACTTAAAATGATTAATGCATTCACAATCTCATGCGATAATGGAAAATGAGTAAAATATTAGAAAATAAAAACATCACACCACATGTGAATCACCGAATGTGAAATAAAAACCAATTATAACAACATACCAATATAATAATAATCACTCCATGGGAAATTGGATCCCTACACATGGGTTTGATCAAACCATGTAAAAGATCATTTCAGTGTTTGATACACCCTAGTCCCATGTCTACCTCTATAAAATAGTAAAATAATGGAAAATAAAAACAATATGATTCCACTTTGGGACCTCTGAACCCATGTCTCACTAAATCGATGCCTTGATCATATGGATGAAGTGATATCATGTGTTCCTTTCCATATGATAGTGTCCATAGACTATAAATGAGTGTATAAAAAGATATATGAGGATATTATACCCTATTTAAAATATGATCTTATATAAGATGAAACTGGTGAACATATGTATAAAATGGTACCATAGAACTATGATTCACTAATATTTTCACGATGTTTTCTGGAATTTGGATAGGGTGGATAGGGGATAGGATGGATAGGATTCAGGAAGCAGAACAATGAATGTTCTTGTCCACCACTGTATAATGGACTTATGGGTTTCCATGATGCTGGATAAATTGTTTTTTCTATTCCAATTCATTTTATTTAACTTGAGTGTTTCACATGATGTTGATATGTGATTTAAGACATTTCTGGTCCATTTAGGAATCATGACTAGGTACGTAGGTTCACATTACATTTATATACCTATTCTTGTACTCCATATAAGTTCTATAATTATGTTACATGAATTCTTCTATTTGTTTTAGATATATTCACTTCTATGTGATATATCTATATTTAAAATACAACAAATAACGATTTTAAAAGTCTTATAAATTGGATTTATTAGTTCTAAGAATGTTCTGTTAACCTAAGAATCATTATAATCCTCAACTATTATCAATTCTAGAAAAACATTTTCATAAAATATACCATTATCAGGGATAAAACTAAAGCACAAATAAAATCTCCTTTTATAATGAATTTCTGTAATCATTGATAATTTTGGACTTTATCATTTCTTTTTTAATGCTGGTAAAAGGTATTTTTATCAACACTATGAAAACACTAATAAAATATTCTTTTATCAGGGTTAAAAAATGTGCTCATAAATGTGTCTTTTACAGATTATTTTTTATTTCTGATAAACATGTCCTTTATCAATGCTTTTGTTTTGGAACTAATTAAGAATCCCTTTATTGGTTATTTTCTTGTGTTGATAAAATTTTATGTTTTTTGATTACTCACCCCTACCCCACCCTTGGCCCACTCCCACCCTTATGCACCCCCAATTTTTTTGTGCTCAAAAACCATATATAAGTGATTTTATATTTCTTAGATACTTATTCAATTGTTCACATGCAAGGACTTGATCTTATTACCTTATTTATGAATTTATAAACCCTTAAACACTGCCTCTTTTGAACTTACATTTATTTTTTATCTTTATAAAATTGGTATTAATATGTCTTATCTTTTTGTAACTGTAAAAAAATACTATTTGACCTATCTGAATTCAAATATTAATTAAAATGAATGATATCTACTTAATGAAAATGGTGTTTATTTTTTTCCTACTTATATGCACTGTATTTATGTTTCCATTCTTTTAAAAATTAAATTGGATAAATTTCCTTGAATATTTTTCTTAAATGGTAGTTGTATTCAGATTTTTCATACATCATGAGAAATGTTAGTATTATTAATTTGGTCAAAAATATATCAAGGAAAAGAACAGTAATGAATATTATTGACCATAAAATAATGATCATATTTAATAGAACTGCATCCCTTAAAATCAACCATATCTGATTTAGGTAAAACATAAGAATCAATAACAATGCCCCATTACCGAATATCAATAAACCTTTTATAATATTCCTTCTAGATCTTCCACTAATTATACAGACTACCATTGAAATATGGTCACAATTCTAGACTCAAAAAATTTTTAATCCTCAAATTAGTTATCATTGAAAAATGACTTTCCCTTATTATGATTAAGTAATAGGTTATGTAATTAGCATAATAAATAAAGACAATTAAATGAAGGAAAATATATCTCCAATATATCTGACCTCTAAAAAAATGTGATGTATCAAAAAAAGTGATAAACAAATTTTTCCTCAATGATTCATACTCTGATAAAAATTTTATGGTCCCGGAGCGGTGATGGAAATGGAAAAGAGGGAGGTGAATTTGTTTTATTTAAAAAATAACCATAGTTTAAACATTATGAGTGGAAAGTGTTTTGTTATAATTTTTCATTACTCAACCATGTAATACCCTATAATTGTTATTTCAATGACTTTTTTACAATTTTATCTGTAAACGTGAATTTTTTATTGTTCTTATAGAAATTATATGCCTTGTAATGGTTGATAACACCATGTAATGGGTTCCAGGAAGAACCCATGAATTGGATGCCAAAAATTATAATTTTACATGTCGTGTGAAAGGTTTACATCATGTAATGGATAGTGGAATGTTTTGAATGTTATTTGTGGAGGTCATCCAATTTATAGCACTTATAGGTTGAGTAAGTTGATACCCAATATGTAAAACAACAAGAATAATGACCTAATATCGAATGTGGTGGTCATCGATATGAAAATGTTGAGGTACTATATTTTGGTTGAGAATTTTTTGTCAGACCACCAAATTATCTCGTAGATATTAACTCAAATATATCTTAACCAAAGATAGAGGAATTGATTGGAGTTTATATAGGACTTTTACATTGAGATATAATGTTCTCCTAGGTTAGAAAATATGGTGGTATATTATCTTAGAAATAAGTCATGTTCTTCCTTAGTAGAGAAGAAATCTGAGTAGTTGGATCTATTAATACTAACCCTTGGGGTGGGGTTCGGTGAATCTCCTCTCCAATTGATGGTGGTGACTCTTTTACATCTTCATCATAATGAATATCATAAATAATAAATATTCTCTATTTGAAAAAAGAAATGTTGATCCTATTTCATAATAATCATTCATCATGTAAACATTAGAAAAAAATAATGAAAATTCTATGTTGTAATAAAAAATAACCAATAATCAGGTATTCACATCCCAAAACTTGGTAAATTCCATGAATCCATATAAAAAATGAAATTTTGTAAAGGGGTAAATTTTAAATAGAAATACAAAACATAAGACACATTGGAAATACCCCAAATGGTTCATTACATTAGTCTAATACCATTATTCATGATCTATCTCAAATCCCCTATCAGCCATCTATCATAGGTACTTTTCCCTAATCCAAACCTATAACTAGGAAATCTTCTTGAGTAATGATGATGAAAAGAAATGGGTGTGAGTACAACTTAAGAGGATTCTAAAAACTACAAATAAATAAATGTCATGAAAAATAATAGTGTATGAATATGTACATTTAAATAATAAAAAAGGTATAAAATTAAAAAAAATACTATTAAACATTTAATAATTATCCATATATGTATTTTGGTTTTATCAGGGCACTGAGCCTCACTAAAGCTGTTTTCTCCATGGTAGATATCTATTATGACATTAAAAACGTTTAAAAATTTATATTTAAATAAAAATGTGAATTTATTAATTATTTCAATTTCACATTCCGAGTTGCAACTATCCATTTTCTCATATAAAAAAATAAGTATTTATTCCTAGATCACCCTGTTGGCACCCTAGTCAAAAGTAGGTAACTATGTACATATCATATCAATTCAATGATTCCATGAATCCTGTCTAGCCATTATAAATAAAGGAAATGGAGAATCATGTGAAACATCCTTACCCATGGGTGGGATAAATCAATTCCCTCATCTCTAACCATTTCGTCAATTCACATTTATAAGGTCCAAAGCACATAGAATTTTCAACACATTATAATATCAATGGTGTATCTCATAATAAACTATATTATTCACATTTATTATGTCATTAAACATTATTCAAAAAATTATATAGAAAATCATTTTACCATTTGTATATATTTCACAATAAACAAGGTTTCTTTAAAACCCTTAAATAAAATATTTAAACACCTTAAACCATTTACCCTTCGTTATCCTACCACTGTTATAACCTCTATTGTTTTTAATTAATCTAAACAGACCCTTAAACCATGTCAACTTGTTCAAATGACAAGTGAAAATATTTTAATAATCAATTCCATATATATCATCATTTTACTACCCATTTACCACATTCAATGGAATAAAACACTTCATGGTTGGCCCTAAACCCACTATCATAGTGGTTAACAACCCCTTAGTGTACCATGAGTGGTCTAACATATCATTTGAACATATAATTCAATTTTTTTAGTTATATAATCTAATACACAATAAGGTAGTGAAAATTGAAAACACATACACATGAATAATAAAAATACTATTTTACAAGGAATATTGGCTACCCACCTCTTGCTCATTGAAAACTTCTTTTCCAAAAAAAATAGTTGATTTGATCTAAAATTCCCTCAAAAACCAAAGTGATTAACTCCATAGAATTATTTGGTATAATATACATGATAATATAGAACAACCAAACCTGATTATTTTAGTTAGAATAAGAAAAATAGTCCAAAACATAACTATATATTCAATTTAAACTTAAAGACACTCCAAATGACTAAGAATCATATGATAGTGATCCTTGGGAGAGGGGAGTGATCCTGGTTCATACCACTCAACTCTATAGAAGTAATGGTGTGAAAAAATGGTTGGAATCAAATAAATTTTGAGAGAGTAAAGTGGCTATTTTATTATTTTTTAGAGGTAGGCAATTTTTCCACCCAATTTTCTAAACCCTATAGTTCACTCATACCAAGAAAATACCATGCTGCATAGTATTTTTGGATACTGAAATAGTATGAAGAATCTTGTGGTGGACATGTGGTTTCATCTATATGAGTGGGATCAAGATGTATTCCCCCTAGAAAACCATGCATGGTTTCTTAACCTTGTTCCCTCCTCTGGAAAGCCACACTGTTAAGGCATATAGTTAGTACTAACTATGTGCCAACCATGAACCATGAACTAGATGATGTATATTACCCCATATTAATGTATTTAAAACTTAAAACACTCTTGTGTCTGTCCCTACCCATGTAATAATATCATTAACTATTTTGAGTGAGTTTTAGTAAAATTATAATTGATACGTATGTCATCAATGTTCAATATCTCACATTAAACATTACATAATCTTGACTATTAATTCAAGAATATAATTTTTTACATTTTTGTGATCTATATAGATTAATGATTTTTATAATTAGTTCATTAACATTACATAAAAAATATTAAATCATTGGTGAAAGCATCTTCTTAGTATCCATTTCTCCAACAATAAAAAACATTAATGATATAACATGTTTTATTTTCATAACATATCATCAAAATGTTCACCATGACATCATCCTTGTCCCTATTAACCCATATAAACCTATTAAGAATATTTGAAAACATGGGATGTGAATATAAATCATTGTAAGGGATATAAAATAATAAATATGGAAATCAGATAGTTTATGAGTACTCATTAAAATTTTATTTTTTCAAAATAAACATTCAAATGAAATAAAATGTTTCCTTATGCATTAAATTTACTTCACTAAAAATATATTTTAATTGAAATTTTAAAATATAAATTAAAGAAAAATAGAAACTCATAATTTTTTCTTTACAGTCACAAAAACTAAAGAAAACATTTCCACAATGATATACATTTATCCCTAATGAAGCAGTATGAACTTTCCTTTAAACATAATCACATCATCCTACCATGTAAAATAATAAAATAACCATAATATCCCATATCATGTATATATAAATAATATTGGTAACATCAAAAAAAAGTATAATATAACTCATATAACCAATTATAAAATTGGAATGAAGTACTCTATAAATTCCAATAATCTCTTTTGAGAAGCCTAACTGGTTAACTCCATCATTTTACCTATTGCATTAGTGAGCGATATTCGGCTCACCCGTCATCATAAGACTTATTAGGCTCACCCATAATAAAGATCTATCTTAGTATCAATTTACATTATAAATAATTCCGAATAACCATAACATATTAATCTAACATGAAATATATAATTTCCATTTTCATATGCATAAAGATATTATTTTCACCCAAAAGAAATAAAAAGCAGACATTGAAATATCCTTACCATTGAAAAGATTTTTTGAAAATTATATGAAGAAAGGGAGTGAGAGATATTATTTTACAAGATCATGGATTATTATATAGGAAATGAAATATAAAATAACTATTATAATGGGTGTATAAACTATGGATTCCATTACGTTAAAATTGAACACTCCTTTTTTAATTTTATCAAAACATCCCATATAAAAAATTTAAAATATTTCAGTATGATTTTTCTAAAGAAAGTAAAAAATGGTAATAAAATTTAATTTATAACTCATTAATTTACATATAAATACATTCATAAAATATTTTATGATTATGAAATTGAAATAAATAGATTAAAAAATTTATCATTTAAAACATTTCAAAAGAGTTATTTAGATAATGTGTCCCATAACTCGAGTTTGAACCATCACATATGTTATTTATATTAATGAAGATGAATATTTTGTTAATTATTTTACTACATAAGTAAATTTATATTTTTTATTACTACTTTTATTTTATTAATTACCATTTTATATTCTATTCATTAATCGATTTAGTTCATATCATATGTTTTGATGATATTCAACTCATATGTCAAAAATGACTTTGGTAATTTGAATATGGACAAAGTGATAATTATTAAATAATATATAGAATAATAATCATGGAATGATTTTATAATTTTTACACATCAGTTATAAATTTAAAACCAACTATGGTAGATTATGATGAGAAATTAATTTCTTTTTAATCATGGACACTATAGTACGTACACACGCATGTGTAAAATTTACATTTAGAATAATTATAAAAATAAGGTAATTATTATTTTATAATTAAATAATAGTGATTATGTTAATAAAATCATATAAATTCATTAAATACAATTATATAATGCATTCATGTGATGTGGTCATTAAAAATGAATCACACCACTTTATGGAGGTGGCTATTCACAAGTATGCACAAACAACCCTTTCATTTTTTCAGTTGATAAAAATATAATAATGTAGAATATATAATATTTCAATAATTATAAATAATTCATGAATATAATATATATATATATACTAAATAATTCATTAGAACTAGTAGTGATCTACAATTATGGTGAATGAATCCCATCAGTTCATGGGGCATTAGTCTGACTGACTGACTAAATGAAACTGGTTTTTTATTATTTTTGAAAACAAATTTGAGGAAAAAGTGAGAAACCATTCATGACTTCACCACATTGTAACTTCAAAACTTTACCACTTCACCACTTCAAACCATACAAGGCTTCACCACATACAATATTTAAGTATAATGGATGAAAAATCTGTTCATTTATTCAAATAGACAAACCATCATAGCTGGATCTAAATTCACTAAGAGAAGGTTGAGGTTCCTGAACCAGTGAAACCAAATATCAAAAAACCTGGACAAATGTCAAAACCAGTCTCCTCGAACATCTACTAGTATAACCATTGACAGTAGTCCAAAAATGTCCTCTAGGGTGTGGGGATGTATATTATAAATAATTTTTCATATTGATTGACTATTTTAAAATGCTTTAAATTTTGGATAAAAGAGGGGGGATTGCATCCTTTTATAACTATGGGAGATGATGCATTTGGAATTCAAAGCATGATTAAAATTTATTAATAAAATAAAAAAAGGATGCAAAATGAACCATTCATAGAATGATATGAGATATGGTAGAAATATTCCCATGAAAAATAATTTAATCAAATTTCTGTTTTATATTCACCCTTATCATGTATGTTTTTCCACTGGTAAACATGTTTCAAATTTAACCATGGTAAAAAAATTTCATTATTTTTTCTATTAATTATTGAAAAATCTAAGTTGATATTATAACATAATATTAATAATAATTATTACATATATTTTATCCATTTTATTATATTCAATTCAAAAATGTAGGAGAATTTATTTTAGAAATAAACCCCCAAAGAAAGATAAAAAATCAATTTTTAGAATGAATTTTTCCTTCTATAAATATGTTTATATACACAAAGAAAGAATATAATTAATTAACAATAACATAATTGGATTATTAATACTTGAATTGAGTTAATTTTTTAAAACCATTTTAAAATAAAATCAATCATTGTAAATTCATGAAACAAAAAACAATATTTAATAAAAATAGAAAAGTTCCAATATTCATTTAAAAATATAACATTTTCAAAAATAATCCTAAATAAATCCAAAAATCATTTCTTACATGATGAATTAAAACATAATGAAATTTTTAAAAAAATTTATTTCTATAATTTTGAAATAAATATTTAAAATTATATAATTTAATGCATTATAACCAAATTTGGTTACAAATGAAGATTTTTCTATTTTCATGAAAAATTAACTAAAATATATATAATGAATATAAATCATTTAAACCTAATTAATTAATATTAATAAGACATTGAAATGAATTATATTATCATTAAATGGGGTGGTCTATATATTTAGGGCTTGACGTTGTCTGGTTGACACCCAATAACACGACATGTATGATCGCTGTGCATTTTGAGTTATGTTTCATGGTTGGTTCACTTCACTTGAGTCATCATAAATTATTCGCATATTAATAACATTCCCACATAATCAAAATAAAACTATGTATTTTTAGGGTATTGGGTATTCCTATTGCATATTTGAACTCTCCCTACCTACATACATGCGATAGTTTTTTATTTATTTTTTAGACATTCATGTTCTCCTAGGACAAAGGTATTTCATGGAGCTAGACACATGGTATAGTTTTAATAGGTTATAGTGGCCATGGATTTGTTAGGTTGGATTATATATATTTGGAAATATTATAATTCACCTTTCTAGTTTTATGTAAAATGTATACTGGAATCTGTGTAGCATATTATATATAATGCTTATTAGGCCATGTTTTTAGGTTTATTAAATGTTATGTATTTTTGCATCATATAGATAGATTTATTATTTTTTTAATATAGAATATTGGGTTTCTTAGGGTTTTATGCTTTATTTCTACATGTTTTTGGTATTTCTATGATATTATTTGGTCATGTTGTTTTTTAGTAGAATCAGTAATGTATTTTAGGATTTATATTATAGGTAGTAATATCTCCATTATTAAATTCGGAACTAATTATATTCCATAATTTTTTGAAATTTTGGGAGGCACACTTGAGAACACCATGTATACCCATGTAGTCATTTTTCCAGTGATCTTGGATATAGTGTGAATATACACATCTTTTTTTTGGGAAAAATAAAAAATAAAATAAAGTGGAATACTCATATTATCAATAGGGGTAGAGTAAATGTAAATATATCATAGAATATTCAATAAATTGGGTGATACATAAATAATAAACTATATTAAAATAATTGAATTTTCATAATATCATGAGTATGAAACATATAAATGTATAGCAAAACTGTGTAAATAATCATATAGGAAACAATAATTGATTTCACTACGATGAATTTCATAATGGGAAACATATAACTCAAACCATCAACACCTTATTCCAAGACATAATAAATAATTAAAACCATTATGGAATCATTCCTAGGAACTATAAATACTTCATACTATCAAATATTTCTAACAATAAATTATAAGTAATTAAAACTACATGGCCTCATTCTAGGAAATAAAAAATTTCAACTCATTCTGGATTAATATAAATACATTCTAAATTATTCAAACTATTAGTTCCTTATAGAAAGAAATTTTTAATAAATTGTTATTCAAAAACCAAATACCAAAACTATTTTGTCTCATTATACATACCCATCCATCAAGGGGATATATTAGTTTAGGTCCCAGCCATCACTATATAAAACTAAATCATTTATCATATGAAACAATTATTTATATAATCATAATTCCTAATTATTCACTAATCATAAGTATTGAAAAAAATTATAAAAAATTTAAATATTTTCCTAGTAACAAAGTTGAACACCTTTCTTGTTTAACAACCATTTATTTTACACAATATATAATATTGGGGATACTGTTAAGTCAATATGATATAACATAATTTGGAAATAATAAAAAATTAAATATAATTTGACTATGAGATTAAATAACATGGACATGAAGGATATAAATGAATTCAAGATATATTTGAAGAGTGAAATAGAACACAATAAAATTATAGTGAAAGAATTGGAATAAACCCCTAAAAATATACTATGGAAGGAACTATAAATCTTAAAGAATGGAAAAAATAGTCTATAAATTCCTCATAAATGGATGTAATATAGTAAGGTAAACGATTAGGAATATTAATTTTTCATATAGACATGAAAATATTAAATATAATAAAAATATTTGAAAATAATGGAAACATGGATTGAAAATTATTTCCTTCATTATTGATTAATTCATATATTTTCTTGAAATATATATTATACAATTATATTTTCACCCTCTTAAGAAACTGGTTGATGTTCATTTCATTATTATTATTCAATTTAAATATTTGAAAAATAAAATTCTACATTTATTTACTAAGTTCATATATTTCATAATGATCATTTGACGGTCATTTGTTTTAAAATCAACCTTAACTATTTAGTATAATTTTAATAGAATTAGATAATTCTATAGTGGCTACATAATCTTCTAAACTATCGTGTTATAAATGTAAGGTCAAAAAATTATTCAATAATAGGTAAAATTTATATCCTGAAAATTTTTACGCAATAATCATTCTATTTCCTTATCATTAGAGAAGGTCATAAATGGATATTATTCATTAATATATTAACCAATTATATTTTTAATTTAACATATCATACATCAATTTTTAATATTTTTAATATAAACATTGTCCTAAGTTGAATTTTTAGAATTATATTTATATGTTACGACCACAACATTATTCTTAACATATATATACATATAAACACTCATTTAATTAATAATTGATATGAAATAAGAATAAAAACATTTAATATATAAAGTAATTATTTTATATGAAATATTATTTTTCAATATATTATATGTTTTAGATTAAAAATTAAATTTTTTAAATTGAAAATTGAAATAGAATAAATTGGTTAAAAATTTTTATTCATGAATAAAACTATAATATGGTTTATCATATATTATTGTAAAAAAATAATTTCCATGTATAAAATTTATTCATGGTTAATTAGGGAAAAAAGGGAAACTTATTGTCGGTAAAATTTAGATAGGTTTAGATGAATCAAATAGAATATAGATGACCTTTTTAGGTTGGACATACATTCCCACATATCTCACTAAAATTTACTCACCTAACTCCCCAAATATTCATGTAATTATATTATTTCATCTCACCGATCATTCAATTCAATGGAAGTGTCCCTTTTTCACCTATAAAATTTTCTCACATCCACCAAAATTAAGGCAGACTCTTAGATCGATATTACATTAAACATATTACCATTTTACCTTTCCTATAGTAATATTCCATTTTTTATCACCTTGTTCCTTGACGACTCCTCAAACCATTTATAAGAATACATTAAAAGGAATAACAATGTAATCTTCGTGAGTATTAGCCACTCTACAACTTCCTTTTCTCTATATTTATCATCCAACAATCTCCTAAAAAATTCTATAAATATTAATATAATTACATACGTTTAATTAATACTCTTCAATTTCATTTTATTTATTTTAAAATAATTATCAATCCTCTTTCTATCAATTTGAAAAATGAAAATATCACAATTACCATCCATTATAACACCACCATAAGATTTTATAATTCTCAAAAATTCCTATAAACATATATATTCTATTTTTTTAAAAAATAATGACAGTGTGGCTTTGTAGAAATGACATAGTTTTTTGGTACACACGTTTTAATAGTGTCTCTGTATCAAATTCACCTAGGTGTAAGAATCTTAAAATTCCAAGTCACATGTTAACTAAATATTCACCTTGTATATGAGAAGGAGGCCTAAATACAAACATGGTTATATACTCATATGGGATATGACATGGATATTTCTCATGATTCTTTACAAACCATAATGAAGTAATATTTCTTATTTATACCCACAAACCATGAAAGTAGTCCTCACAAATACATGGATACCATTATTTTGTAGAGTGTACTTTCCTTGGCATCATTAATATTCTTATGTATCTATATTCACATATTTATACATAAAATTCCTCTAAATGGGGAAATATTGAAAATATATATCTACTATATATATGGGAATAAGTATTGGTTAGTTATACCAGATTATGTTAAATTTTCCCCTTTGTTCACTAATACATGTATTGGGTATATGTTATTTTATTTTTATGATGGAATTGGATGCAAATAAGTTATATGAGGGGTTTAGTGTAATATTTCCCCTCCATTCATCAGTACTTCAAATGAGATAAAATATATTTTTATTTGGGGCATGCCTACCCATTTTTTAAGATGTTTTGGCTATGGTCTTGATATTATATAAGACTTATTGGATGATTCCATGATAGTATACCTAACATGTTATATATTATGAAATTCCCCACTATAAAATTAGTTATTATTATCCATGTGATAATTATTATTTTATAGGTAATCCATGGATTTATTTCAAGATCATGTGTTTAGTTATGTGGAATTATTCAATTTTATTTATTCCATATAAATTTATTTATGGTCTGATTATTATTTGATAGATAATGATGTAAGCCACTCCTAACTAAGAAACTAAGCTCACTGATTTATATCAGTTCCTTTTTCCCCTAGAAAAAATGAATATTATAATATATGTAATATGGATTTGTGAGGAGAAATAATAAATCTTCATGTATCCAGTTTATGAATCTTTCTTTTATTGTAATGTTATTTTTATATTTAAATCTATTTCTTGAGACTAAAAAATGTTGTATCCTTTGAATTTTTATCGATGTATTCTATACCATTATAATAAAATAACTTCCAACTATAGGGTATTTGATTCAGTGTGTTACAATTTATATTAGATAATATTTAGTAGAAACCATAAGAATAGATCATGAAAAACAATGTTCGAAAAAATAATCATAAACAAAATTAGATATTTTATAAATATGTATATATTCGATGACATAAATTTGTAATAAAATCACAGGAGTTATATTATTCATAGAGTTTTTCATGAACTTATTAAATATTTATATTCCATTTTTTAGAATTGACACCTAATGGAATTAAATGGCACAAATTTAACAATAATGAAAAATGTAGGGTTTTCCTTCATGATCAAATCAAAAGAGATAGTTTTTTGGATAAAAAAGTTTTAAATACGATAAGTTATTTAACCTATGTTATGAAAAATTAACTTGATCATAAAAAAAATATATATCTCATTACAAAATAGTATAATGATGTTAGAATAATTCACAATAGAACAACCTCCATCCTTCAATGGAAGAATAAATAAATTTTTAGTTGATTAATGGATCAAATACATAGGGATGATATTTCTTATATTGGGATAAAATAGAAGGAATATAGTTATCTTGATATAAAATATCTTATAGGAGACACCAATAGTTAAGGGGATTAATTGAAATTACTAATAAGGACTAGAAAATGAAGGATATTGATTGGAAGCCTATTATGGTTATTAACATTGAAGAGTAAATTCCTTATGATAAATGAGTTGAAATTGGGAAGACATTTTAAAATTAAATAAAAATGTAGATAATTATTTTATATATATAAGGATAAATTTATAAATTTATGAAAACATATTTGAGATTATGTATAAAATCGTAAAAGTAATATTTAAGGATTATTTAATTGATTTAGAAAAAGTATTCAAGTGGAATTAGTCACACAATAATTTTTTATGAGATTGAAACAGGTGATATGAAGACTAAGAAGAATATCTCCCAGCTTCATACTATTAAGGGTAATATAGAGATGAAAAGTACTGATGAGTTATATATTGAATGGAATTTCATAAAGAAAGAAAATGTATGGGAAAAATTCCCATCATAAATTGAGTATAGTAAGAAACACCTCAAGGAATTCATGAATGGAATTAGTGATTTCTACAGTTATGAAGATAAATCCCTACAATATCACATGTAAATTGGGATGAAATAATTTAAAAAACTTCAATTATTCTAATTTATTCATATGAGTTATTATGAGTGTCAATTCCCAAAAATCCATGAGATTCCACCACAGAATATTCCAAAGGAGAAAGTCTTGGATTTTGAAATCCAAACAATAGAGTTTGAGGTCCTAATATAAATTATAGTAGGTAATTTTATTGTAATTTAAATTCAAACTAATAAAAAAATTTATTATGGATCAAAGTATAAATTTATATCATGCATGTTTCTTAAGAACATTAAATCCTTCCCATATTAACTATTGAAATATTGTTTGGCTAAAACTCTTTATTGAAATTTGATGTCAACAAAAGTATATTGTTCAAACCATATTAAAATAAATAAATGATTCTTTTTTTTAAACTGAGTTATTATAACAATTTTTGAATTTGATATTTTCCTTGGGATAGATTGTATTTCAGTTTACAGTGAAATAATTTTATTTTGAGAGAAGTAAATTAAAATCTATAAAGTGATATTTCAATCCATTATATTAAAAAGAGAGACTAAATTTCCCAAGTCCTGTTTGGAACCACATATAGTGTCTCATCGTAATGAAATTCATGGGGAAGTTGAACTGAGGAATGATAAGTATATCCTCAAAATAAAGGTTATATCCATTTTCTGGTATTATAATGATGTATTGTCCAAGGAATTAACTAGATAACCACCATATCATATGGTTTATTTCTATATTGGTATTGTATGAGATGTGAATATTATATCTAATTATCCATATATGATTGATCAATGAGAATTGTTGGGGCTAGATAAAAAACCACATGAGTTGTATGATAGAGTATTAATTCTACCACATGTTTCACCTTGTGTAGTCCATATTTTTTAACTAAGAAAAATAATTGGTCTATTAGGTTGTGGATTGACTATATGGAGCCAAATTCCATTACTAAAAAGGTTTTTTATCCACTATCCTGAATTGATTATTTATTTGATCAAATTCATGGAGAAAAATATTTTTTCATGATTAATATTTTCTCTATTAATCATTAATTAATGCCAAAAATATGATATATCAATGATTTCATTTCCAATTAGGTATGGATATTTTGAGTTTACATTAATTCCCATTGAAATCATTAATGAATCCTATGTGTTTATGGATCTGATTAACAAATAATTTATGGATTATCTTGATAATTTTTTATTAGTATTTATTGATTAAATCTTGATATTCTCATAAATCTATAGGGATTATGATAATCATATGAAAATTATTCAGGAGAATCTCAATGAAAATGAATTATATGTGAAATTTAGTAAGTCTAAATTTCATCTCATGAATGTTTTTGTTCTTGATAGTATTCTCTCTAATGATAGAATATCTATTGATCCTTAAATTATAATATAATTAATGGAATAAACAATACTGTATATTATAACTATGATTCATAGTTTCCTAGATAGTTACTAATAGTGATTTTTTTGAAAACTATTATCTATTTAGAAACCCATTTACCTAGTTGACATGTAAAGGGGTAAAATTTACATTTTCCAAGGAACATTGTGAATGTTTTCACGGTCTGTTTATGATATGGAACCATGCACTAATATAGAATCTATCATCATTAAGGGAAGGATGTGTGACATAAAATAATGAATAAAATAAAAAATTTGGTTGTGTTCTTATGAAAAATGATAGAGTGATTTCTTATAAATAATGGAAATATAATATTCATGAACATAACAATGTAGTAAAATATAAATGAAGTCATCATTAATAATTTCATAGAAAATACATATGAACTATTTTTAATGGGAAATATGTCACATATATACATATCATAATATATTAAAGTATATATTCCCAAATATAGTTATAATTAAGAGATATATTAGAGGGATGGAGGTATAGAAGGACTATAATTATAAAATACATGACCATCCCATGAAGGAAAACAAAGTTAAAGATGTGTTGAGCTGAAATAGTAATGAAGTATTAACTATGAAGAGGATGGAAATGGATCTAATGTTCATGTATTTAGTGAAGTTGGACATGATAATTACCAAGGAAGGGGAAACATCACTAGCCATCAAGATATTTTCCCAACCATCTTTACTAGAGATGATATTGATGGTCCAATAGTATGAAAAGGATTTTGAAAAAATATTAAATACCTAAAATATGTTCTATAAATAGGATTTACTTATAAAGATTGTGTGTTGATGTCCAAAAAAGATTATGTGTACCATTATAACATGAAATAAAGATGTAACTACTATAAAATGTACAAATCTCAAATTTGTGAAAAAAACATAGTTGAATCATGATTTATAGGGAACAAAGGGATAATTTCTTATGGTAAAACATGAAGTTGGAAAGAGAATATTATGTATCAAGATAATTATTTTGTGCACATGTAAATGTAAGGGACAACTTACAAGTGGTTTTATGAAATCACTCCATAGACAAATATAGATGTGGGATGATATCATGATGGATTTTGTCACTATTCTACCATCGAAACCTAGAAAAAATTATGTTATATGGGTTATTATGGATTGAATCACTAGGAATGTATAGTTCCAAATCATATGGGAGGATCTATATATTTATATCCATGCATATCTATGTATCAATAAGTCATTAGGATTCATGGTGAACCTATACAAATTTTATATGATCACATCCCTCATTTAAAATCATATTTTGGAGAACTATTCAATATTATTTAAGCTTTGATTTAAATATGGGAATTTCCTATCATCCTCAAACAAATGGGTGGTCTAAAATGCATATCTAGACCATGAGGAACATTATAAGGTCATTCTTACATAACATACAAGAAACATGGGACCAATACATAGAATTGGTGGAACTCAAATATAATACTTTTTCCCATTTGAATATAAAATGGATTATTTGGAGGCTATGTATGGAAAAAGAAGTCATACCCTGGCCTGATTGAATAATGCTGGTGAAGCAAGGAAAGATGGTCGATAAATCATTGAGTAAACAACTAAGAAGGTCTGAGTAATCCAAAATTTTATCAATAAATTTAATGTAGGATATAAAATCTCTACTGATAATAAAATTATGGATATGTAATTATATTTTGGGGATCATGTATTTTTAAATTCATCACCATAGAATGTAGGTAAATGGTTTAATGAAAATGGGAATTTAATTCCAAGGTAAAGTTGATGTATCAAAACTTTAAAGGGAGATAAAGTTATATCTTACTATTTTGAAACACCACCCAACCTTTTTAATGTGCATGAGTTCTTTAATTTTTCATTACTAAAGAGGTATGTTATAGAACCAATTCACATACTTAACACTAGGGGAGTAGAGTTGGAACCTGACTTGTCTTATAATGAATAACGTGTCCATATACTTGACACTAGATTTAATATAATACATAATCAGATAACTCCACTAGTCAAATGAATTTGGGGGGAAAATTAAATGACTAAATGTGAGAAGACAATTTAACAGTGATGAATAACTACTCACATATTTATATGAGTTAATTTTTTTATAAGTTCTGAGGATGAAATTATTTTTGGGGTATATAGAACCAAGGAAATCTTTTGTAGTTGGTAAACAATATATCCCAAAAAAAATACTATACAATGTACATTCAATTATCTCATAATTATTTTATAATTGAAAATGATTTTATTCTGTAATATATATAAAATAAAATGGACGTTATTTTTATATATTTTCTCTTTCTAAATTAGATTAAGATGAATTTTCATCATTATTTAATTTAGTCTAAATAAATTAAATTTTTAAATATAAATAATGAATTTAAAATAAATTTAAAATAAAAAATTATTTTAATTCTCATTTTATGAGTAGAATATATTAAATAATAATAAAATAAATTAAGGTATTAAAATACATTTTTCAATATAAACAATGTTTATATGTAATATACATTTTAATTTAACTTTTAATTTTCTCATATATAAAAATAAAATTAGAGTAAAGGGAGTTCACATTTGGATTAATCACATTAAAATATGGTAATTTTTTTATCCTATGTTTTAGGGAAAAAAATTAATATGGGAAACTCTAATAAATTTTAATTAGGTATAAATGATAAACATAATGTGGTTATAAATTTTTTTAGTTTACATGAAACATATAGCTTATAGAAGACTATTTTTGTCACGACCCGTGCTCGGGGCCCGTTCTGTGACTACCCCAAGCCCGCCTTCCATAGGCCAGGGGTTGGCGACTAGCACCAAGGCGTAATCCCCGGTAAAAAGGGAAGGCATTGCCTTTATAAAGTAAACAAACACCACAGAGCAAGCAAGCAGAAGTAAATACTAAGTAAAAACTGGGTACAATAGTAAGTGTGGAAAAGTAAGTGGGCTAGAATAAAAACCCAAACTGAAAGTAAAGTACAACTGAAAAAGGGATTACAACAACTGAAAAGTAAAGCTGCAGCCTCGAGCTTTCCACTGGAAGCCCCACCTAAAGGGTGGGTACAAATAGCCTCCACGGCTCCTCAGATCCAGCCATCTGCTCCGTGTACGTCCCGCCCAATGGTCCACCTCCAGGTACCGATCTTCTCCGCAAGCCTCAACCACGATCAGCGATGTCCATCGTCTGCAACCAACACAACATAGTGCGGGCATAGCCCGTGCAGCGGTGAGTATAATCTACTCAGTAGGGACCCCGAGACCCCCGAAGGTCTCCCAGAATCCACAAAGGATAATCCACAAAGGAAGATACAATCACAAAGTCTTAGGTATATGCCCATACATATACCTACGTCATCAATTCTCGTTCGGCTCCAACATCTGAGCCCATGTTCGATCACATCCACACATGATGGCACAACACAAATCACATTGGAAAGCAAATCAAGATTCAGCTCACATAGGTATACTTCTTCATATGATGATTGAGATGATCAGATGTAGCCACTGATTCATCTAAGTCGTCGGACCCGCACAGGATCGATAGGTACTGACCCCCGCAATGACCCACAAAGGATCGATAGGTACTCACCCTCGCAATGATCCACAAAGGATCGATAGGTACTAACCCCCGCAATGAACCACACAGGATCGGACCCACACAGAATCTGTAGGCGCTGGCCCACACAGGACCGTTGAGCGCTGAGCCACAAAAGATATGACCCATACAGGATCGGTAGCACTAATCCACGTAGGATCGCTGAGTGTTGTAGTCGTCGCCGTCGAATCCACGAAGGATTTCTATACAGTCTTCATCGTCGTCGCAGTCGCAGCCAGCTCTAGGGTTCCCGCACACAACATGCTCATTCGGGAGGGTCCGCTCCACGAGTCGAGGGACTGATACATCAACTGACACATATTCTGGAGTTGATGTATCCAAAAGTTCCATATCGTCAACAGAAACTCAACATAACAGACAACGCGTCAATCAGATGCCTGGTCTGAGAGTTATTGGCTTTTTCGTCCCAGGGGCCCGGTTGGGTTTTAAGTCAAAACAAACCTGACCATACTCAAACTGCATCCAAAACTCAAGCGTAGTAAGCCAAAAGGTCCGTCACACTAAGAGAAATCCAACAAAGTCGACGACACGTCAATCGGATGTCCGGAGCTTAAGTTATAACCGTTTCCGCTCCGAGGGCCCGGTTGGTTTCGTGTACGAACCAACCCGGCCGAACCCAAAGTACCTCGAAACCTTGAGTGTAATATACCTAAACGACTGACTCGATCTGAGGATCACTACCCAACTGACGGTGAGTCGATCTTAGGTATGTAGCCCAAGTTATGGGAAACAGACCGAAATAGTCCGAAAATGGGGGGTCTGGGCCCGGTCCGACCCGGCCCAACCCCCCTGGGTTGACCCCAACCGACTCGACCCGACTCGGTTCTGGGTCCGACCCGGCTGGGCATGGCCCGACGCGGTGCGGCCGGTCCGGCACGGGGTGGCCCGGCGCTGGCCGCGCAAAAAGGGGCCCCCGCCCCTTGAATGAAACCGCGACCCCCCGCTTGGGCGTCGTCACCTCCTGCCGCCGGTGCCGCCGTGCCGGTGAGGCGCGCCAGCGGAGTTTTCCGCGGACCACCGGACACGCTTAGGTGATCCATTTTGCTTGCCGTCTTCGCCAGCGGTCCTCCCAGGATTGGCTCTTCACTGCGAAGACCTCAAAATTCCCTTTCGGCCTACTTCGTTGTCACCCACCGATCCACACACCAAGAACGAAGAAACTGTGGGTTCGGACTTGTTCGTTGGTCCGCACCCACTGCGTTAGCGATTTAAATGGCTTCCGACAAATTTTAAACACATGCTGAGGATATAAATCACATATATTTAATTGAACCAAAACCCCTACCTCAAGCGTCGTCGAGCGAGGGTTCGTCGCGGAATTGCACGTCGCGGAAGAAGGCATCGCGGAAGGGGGATCGTCGCGTCGCGGAGAAAGGATTCGTCGGCGTCACGTTGTCAATCTCCGAGGATCTGGCGTTCTTGTCGACCTTCGTCGGAGGTCGGCATTCTTCGCGTTCTTCGCGTTCTTCACGTTCTTCACATTCTTCGCGTTCTTTGCGTTCTTTGTAGAGGAAGGAGTGCTTCACGGCTTTAGTGATTTCTCCCAAACCTCTCACAATCCAACAAACCTTAATAAAATAAGAGTTGTATTATTTTATTAACACACAAGCCAACGTTTTGAATTTCAAAAATGAAACAATCAATTACATGAATTAATTGCAACGTTTAAACCGCCAAATTAATGAGGCGTTTATTAACCAGATTAAACGCAAGGGTTGGCTTCATTAAAAAGGGGGGTGCGGGTGTGTTACTTAATTAAAAGGGGGTTGAGGAAGTTGAAAGAAATGGTGGGGCTCGTGTGGGCCCCAACTCACAAATATACTACCTAGTGGGAAGGATATTGTGGGTCCCAATCCACTCACTTAGCTTAGGTCAAACAACTTTAAGTAAAATAAAAATTGGTCGCACCATTTTTTTATTCCTTTACTTGACCCAAAAATTTAAAAACCACACCCGAGGAAAAGAAACTCCGGAAAAGGTGTTTCTAAGAAATTACCAGAGTTGTGATTCCATCAGTGCCCAAGAAATTCGATTCCGAGCACATTTCATAAGTTAGAAAAACCCGCTCATTCGTTCACTGAACGTACCCGAGCTAAACTTCGGAAAAAGATTCCTGGCACACCGGGCCTCGCAATTAGGTGCCTTCAAAATTTGCGTTCTTGTAAAACTCTCAAGAAAATTATGAAGAAAAAAATTTCCTTGAATTTTTCAGGTCTTTACATCACTCCCACCTCAGGGTTTTACGTCCCCATAAAGATACATCATAAACTAGGGAAAACAAAAGTGGGTACTGAGCACGCATCTGAGCCTCCCGCTCCCAAGTGCTCTCCTGGAGGTTCCCATGCTGCCATATGATGTGCACTAGAGGAATCGAACGTCCATGTAGGACCCACTACCATCGATCCTCAATATCCACTGGGACCTCGGAAAAAGTCTCCCCATCATCAATGTCTAGCTCCCCATGGACAATGATATGTGTCGGGTCGTGCATGTATCTCCTCAGTTGAGATATGTGGAAGACATCGTGCACCCAGTGCAACTGAGGTGGTAGAGCCAGGCGATAAGCTACCTCACCAATCCTGCTGAGGACCTGGAATGGTCCGATTAAGCGTTGAGACAACTTTCCACCTCGGCCAAATCTCTGTAATCCACATCGAGGTGAGACCCGCAAGAAGACATGGTCGCCATCTTCGAACTCCAGTGGCCTCCGCCTCCTGTCAGCATAAGACTTCTGCCGGCTCTGAACTGTCCTCATCCACTCCTGGATGTCCTGGACCTTCTCCGTCGTAGCCTGGACAATCTCCGGTCCCACAAGTGCTGACTCCCCAGGGTCTGTCTAGCACATAGGAGATCTGCAAGGTAGGTCGTACAATGCCTCGTATAGTGGCATCCTGATGGTGGAGTGGTAGCATTTGTTGTACGTGAACTCCACCAAGGGTAGGTGGTCCTCCCAGCTACGACCAAAGTCGAGGACACATGCACGGAGGATGTCCTGGAAAGTATGAATGGTCCTCTCCGTCTGACCATTTGTTTGAGGGTGAAAGGCAATGCTCAGACATAGCTGCGTCCCGAACGCCTCCTGCAACCGCTTTCAAAGTCGGGAAGTAAAGCGAGCACCTCGATCGAAGACGATAGATGATGGAACACCATGAAGCCGTACAATCTCCCTAATGTAGAGGCATCCCAAGCTCTCTACTGAGCGCTACTCTCTGATGGGTAAGAAATGTGCCGACTTGATGAGTCGGTCGACAATAACCCAAATGGAGTCATGACCTCTGGAAGTCCGTGGAAGTCCAGTCACGAAGTCCATAGATATACCATCCCACTTCCACTCCGAGACCTCCAAGGGTTGTACCAAGCCTGCTGGTACCTGGTGCTCTGCCTTCACCTGCTGGCAGGTGAGGCATCGAGAAACGAACTCTTCCACATCCTTCTTCATGCCCGGCCACCAGTGTTGTCATCTGATATCCTGGTACATCTTCTCCACTCCAGGATGTACCGCCAAAGGGGAAGTGTGAAACTCTCTCAGCACCTCCTCTCGTAATGAAACAGGTACCAAGGTACGTCTTCTAAATAGGATGTCGTGCTCTCCTCCTACTGAGAAACCATCAGGTGCCTGTCCTGAGGATATTTGTGTACGCCGCGTCTCACAGTCAGCGTCCCCACGATGTGCCTCTCTGACCCTCTGCAGTAGTGGAGGAGTGACTGTGAGTGACTGAAGGAAGGATGCTCCATCTTTATCCACGAAGGATATCTGCAAAGTGGCTAGCTACTCTGTCGCCTCCCCAAGTAGCTGAATGATTGTCCTCCTACTGAGAGCATCGTCTACTATGTTCCCCTTCCCAGGAGTATAGACTATCTCAAAGTCATAGTCCTGGACAAAACTCGATCCATAGCTGGTATCTCAGGTTCAGGTCCTTCTACGAGAAGATGTCCCTAAGACTCTGATGGTCAGAATAGACTGTAAAGTGCCCGCCCATCAGATAGTGACGCCACATATTTAGTGCGAAGACCACTGTTGCTAACTCCAGGTAATGGGTAGCGTAGTCTTGCTCATTCTGCCTCAACTGACGTGATCCATAGGCAATCATAGCCTGCTCTTACATCAGGACACATCCGAGTCTGGTCCCTAATGCATCGCAGTAAACTACGAACCCAACTCCCTCCTCCGGTAGCCTCAAGATAGGTGCACTGGTCAATCTCTGTCTCAACTCCTGGAAGCTCTGCTGACATTTGTCTGACCACACAAAGGGTTTCCCCTTCTTCATCAATGCTGAGAATGGTGTCGCAACTCTGTAGAAGCCTGGCACAAATCTCTGGTAGTATCCAGCTAGTCCCAAGAAACTCCGCACCTCCGTCACGCTCCTGGGTTTCTCCCAAGAAAGAACTGCCTCGATCTTCAAAGGATCCACTGCAACTCCAACCTCATAGATGACTTCTCCCAAGAAGTGGACCTCGCGTATCTAGAACCGACACTTCGAGAGATTACCATAAAGCTGGTTCTCCCGGAGTGTGTCCAGTACAACCCGCAAGTGGTAGGCATGCTCCTCCTCAGTCGTTGAGTATATCAAAATGTCATCGATGAAGACCACGAAAAATCGATCGAGGTGTGGTTGAAAGATCATGTTCATGAGGCCCATGAACACATCTGGAGCATTGGTTACGCCAAATAGAATAACCAAGAACTCAAAGTGGCCATACCGACATCTAAAGGCCATCTTCTGCACGTCCTCGTCACGAACTCTAAGCTGATGATAGCCTGACCTGAGGTCTATCTTCAATAACCACTGTGCTCCCTTGAGCTGATCGAAGAGGTCGTCAATCCTCGGTAGTGCATACATGTTCCTCATTGTCCCCTAGTTCAGGCGACGATAGTCGACACAAATTTGCAAGCTCCAGTCCGCCTTCTTGGCGAACAATATCGGGGAAGCCCAGGGTGAAACACTAGGTCGGATGAATCCCTTGCCCTTCAAGTCCTCCAACTGTACCCGTATCTCTCGAAGCTCAGCGGGGTCCATCCGATAGGCTGGAGTGGATATCGGTGTTGTCCCGGGGTACATGTCAATATAAAAGTCTACCTCTCTGTGAGGAGGTAGTCCCGGAACGCCGTCGGGGAAAACGTCCGCATACTGATCCACCACTGCAAGAAAACCAAGACTCCACACGTCAACTGCTCCTAGGATGAGGTTAGCCAACTGATGAGTGATGGGTTGTCCTCTCCTCTGCGAGAGTCCATCCAGTGCTTCAAAGGCTCCCTTCTTTCCGGTGAAGGTGAACCTTCTCCCGTCGGTGCGTACACATCGCACCTTGCGCCTAATATAGTAAATCTGAGCATGGAATATAGATAACCAACCCATGCCCAAGATGACGTCGTAAGGCCTTGACGCCGCTACAAGAAGATCTGAGCCGAAGCTCTCGCCTCCTAGAGTAAGCTCACACTGCTGGCACCAGTGCGTAATCGTCGAGTCTGCTCCTGTAGGAGTCTCTAGCCGTAAGGATCGAGCCAACGACTCTGTCTGAATCTTCGAGCTCTGAACAAGGGTAGCAGCTATGAAAGAATGACTCGCTCCTGTGTCTATAAGATCCTCAAAAAGGGTGGAATAGACATAGATAGTACCTAGAATCATCTCTAGCACGCCGTGGTCGTAGGCCTCTGCTTCCTAGAGCTGTGCATGTCTCTGCCCGCCAGCTCCCTGTGGTCGGGGTGGACCTCCTAGGGGTGGTGGTGGTAGAGCCTGAAAGTGTCGCCCACCACTTGTTGCTCAGCCAGCTCCTTGGCCTCGTCCGCCTGCTCCCTGTGGACCGCCACGGTCGACCCTCTTCCTCTGCCTGGGTGGTCCCTCAACCGTCTGCTGCTCCTCGGCACAACGGGTCGGGTAGTCACAAGCCATGTGGCCCTACCCGCAACATGCGTAGCACTGTCGACCTCTCGAAAGAATGGCTCTGTGCTGAGTGCCCCGCACCTATGAGCCAGTGTCCTGAGGTTGTCTGCCTGAAGGTCTGGTCCACCGGGACCCATGTGTCATCTGTCGACTACCTGCTACAGAAGACTCTTCTACATGCCGCCCTGCGGTACGTCTCGCTGCTGATGTAGGCTCAGCAAGGAAGCTCCCGATGAGAAGGGCTTGCTCCAGTACCCATGCCTGTGTCGGAATGCTGAGGGATATCAGCGATGCCCGGATCTCATACCTCAATCCCTACATGAAGGTCGGGGCCTGGAAGAATGGGTCACATACCATGTCCATCGAATAGTGCGAGAGATCGGTAAATCTCGCCGAGTACTGGGCGACTGTCAAGCTGCCCTGCCGCAGCTGTAGAAGCTCCTAGATGCGCACCACACAGAGGGTGTCTGGGATGAACTCTGAGTGGAAGAGGCTCTCAAAGTCCTTCCATAGGAGAGATACCTCGTCGTGCACCTGGAGCATCAAGCTCCACCATCTGCATGCTACCGCATGCAGGAGGCTCGCTGCGAGGATCACCCTCAGGTTTGCTGGTGTCCTCACTAACCTGAAAACTCGTACAACTGCCTCCAGCCAATCCTCGGCTGCCTGAGGGTCCGTATCCCCATGGAACATGGGTGGTCACTGATGCTGAAACTCGTGTAGTGCACTAAGGTGACGTGCATCGTCAGTGGATGGGGCTGGTAGCATCGGTGGCTCGGCGGGTAGAGGTACCGCCGGTGCCTCTGCTGTCAAAGGGCCCTGTACCGTGGCCTCATCCCTCGGTGGGCTGTCGTCACACACAACTCTCGGAACCCTAGATGGCTATCGTCGTGGGGCCATCCTGAAAAGAAAGAGCTGTGCCACTGTCAAACAGTATACCTGGTGAGCTGACATAAAGTAATCAAAAAAGAAAACTTGAAACACACATGCAATTAATGTATTCGTGCATTAAGTAGGAAATCAGAAGTTAGGGTCCTGGTGTACGGATACGTTGGCCGCTAAACCAACACTGGACTCCTTGGACCGATAACCACACTCAATACCCCTAACAGTATTGCTTCACATAGAAGAAAGATCAGAGTCCAAAGTTCTATGGTAGTACCAAACTCCTCTGATACCAATTTGTCACGACCCGTCCTTGGGGCTCGTGTCGTGACTACCCCAAACCCGCCTTCCATAGGCCAGTGGCTGGAAACTAGCACCAAGGCGTAATCCCTGGTAAAAAGGGAAGGCATTGCCTTTGTAAAGTAAACAAACACCACAATGCAAGCAAGCATAGGTAAATACAAAGTAAAAACTGGGTACAATAGTAACTGTGGAAAAGTAAGTGGGCCAGAATACAAACCCAAACTGAAAGTAAAGTACAACTGAAAAAGGGAGTACAGTAAATGAAAAATAAAGCCGCAGCCTCGAGCTGTCAACTGGAAGTCCCACTTGAAGGGTGGGTACAGATAGCCTCCACAGCTACTCGGATCTAGCCGTCCGCTCTGTGTACGTCCCGCCCAATGGTCCACCTCCAGGTACTGACCTGCTCCGCAAGCCTCAACCACGATCAGCGCTGTCCGTCGTCTGAAACCAATACAACGTAGTGCGGGCATAGCCCGTGCAGGGGTGAGTATAAGCTACCTAGTAGGGACCCCGAGACCCCCGAAGGTATCCTAGAATCCACAATGGATAATCCACAAAGGAAGATACAATCACGAAGTAACATCCGACACCACTTAGGTATATGCCAATACATAAACCTAAGTCATCAATCCTCGTTCGGCTCCAATATCCGAGCCCAAGTTCGATCACATCCACACAGGATGGCACAACACAAACCACATAGGAATGAAAATCAAGATTCAGCTCACACAGGTGTACTTCTTCGTATGACGATAGAGATGATCCGATGTAGCCACTGATTCATCTAAGACGTCAGACCCACACAGGATCGATAGGTACTAACCCCCGCAATGACCCACAAAGGATCGATAGGTACTAACCCCCGCAATGACCCAAAAAGGATCGATAAGAACTATCCCCCACAATGACCCACACAGGATCAGACCCACACAGGATCCCTAGGCGCTGGCCCACACAGGACCACTGAGCGCTGACCCACACATGATCTGACCTACATAGGATCGGTAGCACTGATCTATGTAGGATCACTGAGTGTTGTAGTTTTTGTCGTCGAATCCACGGAGGACTCTTGTACAGTCGTCATCGTCGTCGCAGTAGTAGCCAGCTCTAGGGTTCCCACACATAGCAAACTCGTTCGGGAGGGTCCGCTCCACAAGCCAAGGGGATGATACATCAAATGACAAATATTCCGGATTTGATGTATCCCAAAGTTTCGTATCGTCAACAGAAACTAAACGTCACAGACGGTGCGTCAATCGGACGCCCGATCTGAGAGTTATTGGCTTTTTTGTCCCAGGGGCCCGGTTGGTTTTTAAGTCAAAACCAACCCGACCATACTCCAACTGCATCCAAACCTTGAGCAGAGTAATCCAAAAGGTCAGTCTCACTAAGAGGAATCCAAAAAAGTCGACGACACGTCAATCGGACGTCTGGAGCTCAAGTTATAAGTGTTTCCGCTCCGATGGCCCGGTTGGTTTCATGTACGAACCAACCCGGCTGAACCCAAAGTACTCCTAAACCTTGAGTGTAATATACCGAAACGACCGTCTCGATCCAAGGATCTCTACTCAACTGATAGTACATAGATCGGAGGTCCAAAACCCATGTTATGGGCAACAGACCGAAATAGTCCGAAAATGGGGGGGTCTGGGCCCGTTCCGACCCGACCCAACCCCCCATGGGTCGACCTGAACTGGCTCGACCCGAATCGGGTCCGGGTCTGACCCGGCTGGGCGTGGCCCGACCCGGCCTGGGTTCCCCGGCCCAGTGCGGCCGGTCCGGCTCGGGGCGGGCCGGCGCTGTCCGAGCGGCCGCGTAAAAGGGGGGGCCCACCGCCTTGAATGAAACTGCGGCCCCCCGTGTGGGGGCCGCCCCTTGCCAACGGACGAGGCCGAGCACCGCGTCCCGCCTCCCTAGGTCCCACGCGGTCGCGGGACCAGCAGCTGCCGCCGCGGCTGAAGCCGCGGCGGGCCTTCCTTGCGGCGTGCCGGGCGCTAGCGGAGTTTTCCACGGACCACCGGACGCGCTCCGGTGGTCCGTTTTGCCGGTCATCTTCGCCAACGGTCCTCCCGGGATTGGCTATTCACTACGAAGACCTCAAAATTCCCTTTCAGCCTGCTTTGTTGTTGCCTACCGATCCCCACACCAAGAACAAAGAAACGGTGGGTTCAGACTTGTTCGTTGGTCCGCACCCACCGCGTTAGCGATTTAAACGGCTTCCGATAAATTTTAAACACATGCTGAGGATATAAATCACATAGATTTACATGAACCAAAACCCCTACCTCAACCATCGTCGAGCGAGGGTTCGTCGCAGAATTGCACGTCAGCGAAGAAGGCGTCGCGGAAGGGGGATCGTCGCGTCGCGGAGAAAGGATTCGTCGGCGTTGTGTCGTCGATCTCCGAGGATCCGGAATTCTTGTCGACCTTTGTCGGAGGTCGGCGTTCTTCACGTTCTTCGCATTCTTAGCGTTCTTCACGTTCTTCACATTCTTCGCATTCTTCGCATTCTTCATCGAGGAAGGAGTGCTTCACGGCTTGATTGATTTCTCCCAAACCTCTCACAACCCAACAACCCTTAATAAAATAAGATTTGTCTTATTTTATTAACACACAAGACAACATTTTGAATTTCAAAAATGAAACAATCAATTAAGTGAATTAATTGCAACGTTTTAACCGCCAAATTAATGAGGCATTTGTTAACCATATTAAACGCAAGGGTTGACTTCATTAAAAAGGGGTGTGTGGGTGCGTTACTTAATTAAAAGGGGGTTGAGGAAGTTGAAAGAAATGGTGGGGCTCGTGTGGGCCCCACCTCAAAAATATCCTACCTAGTGGGTAGGATATTGTGGGTCCCACTCCACTCACTTAGCTTTGGTTAAATAACTTTAAGTAAAATAAAAACATTTCGCACCATTTTTTTATTCCTTTACTGAACCCAAAAATTTAAAACCACACCTGAGCAAATACATCTCCAGAAAAGGTGTTTCTAAGCAATTATCGGCACTGCGATTCCATCGGTGCCCTCAAAATTCGATTCCGAGCACCGGTTCAAAAGTTAGAAAAACCCGCTCATTCGTTCACTGAACGTACCCGAGCTAAACTTCGGAAAAAGATTCCAGCCACACCGGGCCTCGGAATTAGGTGCCTTCAGAAACTGTGTTCTTGTAAAACTCCCAAGAAAATTAAGAAGAAAAAAATTTCATTGAATTTTTCAGGTCTTTACAATTTTTGATGATTAAAATCCATGCCAACATGTATCACATGTATTTCCTCACATATGAAAGCTAACTATTATGTGATTCTATTCTTTCCCCTCACCTACCATAAAATATAAGGAAACGTCCATTTGTTTACATATAATAAGAACTCACTTCCACCCATTTCAAATCAAACTATAGTTCATAATTCCATTAAAACTCTAACAATTTCAAATTTGTTGGATTCCTCTTCCTTATTATGTAGACCCTTGTTCCATATAGAATCTTTAAATTCTACATTAACAAGATGTATTCCTGGAGAAGCATTAAGTCCTACACACAAGAATAATCCCTCTCTGAAATTCATTTCAATAACATTCCCATCCAACCTCCTCTAAAAATATTATAAAAATATGTATATTATTAAATAATTATTAGTATTATTTAACACTTTTAATTTACTAGATTTTAAATATTGTATATCACATTCCAAACTATTTGAAAAATGGTATTTTTGCTTGTGTTAGGTGTAGACTACACCCTCCAATGTTAAAATGTTCCATTTGTCATAACCTCCTTACCATGACAGATTAAAATCAGTATTAATGGATAAAATTTGATATCTATAACATTATTAATATTCTTAAAAGAAAAATCATTCTCTATATCATGTCCACTCTAAGAAAAATTAAAATATCATCATTGTGTACATTTGGAATACCACCTCCACAAATGAAATGTTTTATTTTTAAACAGAACTATATATAGATATAACTATGCACATAATTAATGAATTAATGTTACAGTATTACCTAAATAATGATTTATTTTTGGTTATGTATATGTAATATTAATATGTACCTTATTAATTATGATATTATATTCATACATTAAAAATTAACAAAACTATCTCATCATAAATATTATTCATACAAATAATAACTAAATATATCGGGCAATAAAAATATAACACTATAATATTTCAGTACCATTAATAATTATGTAATTACTAATTTTTTTTCATATTATATGGTGCGACATAATTATTACAAATCATATGCAAAATAATCATGGGTAATAACAACCAATTATGTAAATAGGGAATAACTCGTTAATTAATTTATATTGATAAATTAAAACTAAAGGGTATAAAATTTTATTGAATATAATAGGGTTTGTAATTGATTTATTATAATGGATATGTTTATTATATAGGGGTTTAAAGCACATTTTTAGAAGCTGATATTTAGGGTAAGGGTTTCTCATCTTCTGTTTCTTTCACTTAGTCCTATGACATAATCACCACTTGTTTTTTCATTACATATTCTATCTATTTAATATATTTTTGATATAATTTTTTATTTTATCAATGTAATTATATTTTAAATTTAATAATTACATTTATAATAGATTAATTTTATGGTTTTTTAATTCTTTATGTTTATTAAACTTTGGTGTTCCTTTATATTGGAAATTAATTTAAATTTATTTTTATTCACAGTAATAAATTTAAATATATATCATTGTTATAAAATATTTATTATATTTCCAATTAGTGATCACCATTATCTATAATTATACTACCTAAAAAATTATTATAATTATCAAATATTCACATACACATAAGCAGTCTAAAATGATTTCTACAATAAAGATAGTGTTGTTTTCTTAGAAAAGAAATACCTATGTAGATAAAAGTAAGTGAAAAAAATACTTAACACAAATAAAACTATGGAAAACAATACTAAAAAGGATCGTTGGGTAATAACTAAATCTAAAAAAAAATATTTATAAATAATCCAATAAAAAACACAGTTTTATACTCTAGTGGGATATGAACTGGATATTTGAGATTATTTTTTATGAACTATAATGAAACATTATTTTTTATTGATATCCATTCAAAATAAAATTACTCTTCACTTTTCCCTTGATACCAAAATTTTGAAAATGTTATATTCTTTTTTCTCAAGAGTATTCCTAGGTTTGGACATTAGGAATTTTATCCACATTAATCTATTAAAAGGAGAAAAAATTATAATTGTTCTATCTATAATTTATATATGGAAAAAATATTATTTTACCATCATTATGTTTTATGTTCCTTAAGGGGAATTAAGATATCTAATGCATATATGTTCCTTTTTCATTGGTAAGCATTTGACTTAATTAAGTGATGTGGGAGTAATATGTCCTCTTCATGAATAGGTTGGTCTCATGAGACAAATTTGTTGGTGTATATAGTTTACTTTAAACTATTAATTATGATATATTTTATGTTTTATTTACTGTATGTAATATTTCTTGGATAAGTCCATTTCTGTAAGATTATCATGAATGCATTATAAACATTACCACCATAAAGTCTGTTATTGTTATCCATATAATTTTCTTGTTTTTTTTATATTCCATGAATTTACATAAATCTCATGTGCTCAATTATATGGAATTAATACATTTTACGTATTATTAGTATATTTTTTTATTCCTTGCTAAATCTATGAATGCTTATGTTCTATGCTATACACGAAATAACATTTTATCACACTGATTTATATTGTCTCCCTTTTAACTATGAATCCAAGAAGATCACTACACATGAAGTATGGATTAGTGAGGATAAATAATAAACATACATGTATTTAGTTGATGAATAATATGTTTTCATTGTAATCTTATGTTCATATATGTATCAAGTTCCTAAAACAACTAAACTGCTAGATCCTAGGAGTCATCATCAATGTATTTTATAATGTTTTAATAAAATAAACTTCAGATCTAGGGTATTGGATTTGGGGAATTAAATTATTATATAAATCATTCCATATTTATAGATGTTCAATTGGACATTATAATAGTTTCCATTCATCAAATCCTCCCTGATAAGCTATTTTTTTATCATGATTTTTCGTAAAATCACCCGCTGATAATTTATTTTCATAAAATAGACATTACCATTAAAAAAATATAATAACAAAATTAATAGAATATTAGTTTTATATTAATTTTATATTAAAACATACAATATATGTTTAATAATATGCATTAAATCTATAAGTCTGTGCAAAAATAATCATTTACTTTGGTCGTGCAAAACCACCATGATGAGTAATGCTTTCAAAAAAAATTATATAAATGGAATACAAAATAAATATCTACGTTCAATAAAAACATTATATTTTACTTATTATACTATTTATTTGTTAATTTTTATCATTATATTTTTTCTTGATTGTGTTAGATGAGAATTGATATGAAAGAAATCATTTTCCACAAACCCATATTTTGACACAGTTGCTAGAACATCAAGATGTTTTCATAGATATCATGTATTTAAGGGTAAATAATGACATGTTTAAAAGTGAAGTGGATAATAAATGGGAAATAGTTGATATCGTAAACCATTAAACATAACCAATTAACTCAAAACATGATTCTTATGTTTTTTTAAATCATATTTTTTATCAAATAACCTTTAACAAAATTTTCAGGGTTATTCTTGTAATATTAATTTTAAAATATATAGATATCTACATAATTAAACATTATGTATTTTTATTTTTATATAAAAATAAAATTTAAAGTCGAAATACATTAAAAATTCATAGCCTTCTATATCTTATCATGTTAAATATTTTAAAAATACTGGTTTTAAACTTTTCTCCAACTTTAATATGCACTTCATCAGTACTTTTCAAGTGTTTTGATAAATTATCCTATTATTTTAAAAAAAATCATCTTATAAATATATTTGTTATTTATAAATTTTTTCATTTAAAACAATTCATGTTTCTATTATGTCTCATATTTATTATGAAAACATATTTAAGATAATAATTTTTTAATTTTCTTACCATACACAAGCTTATAGCAAGGATATTCATAATTTTCATCTAATTTTATTTTTCAGTACGTCATTATATATTGTTATCATTAATAATTTTTCATTTATAACTCTTAATGTAGTGAAAATAAAAACCCTTTAAAAATATTTTCACTAAGCCTTCAATCACAACATTTAATGTCGTGTTGGCACTACAATGGAAAAAAATATTGTTTTCATATTTATCTCGATATATAACGTAATTTATATTAATTAATTAAATTTTAGATCAAATTTTAATTATATAATCATTTAATATATGTTAATTCTGTATATTTTTTATATATATCATGATGATCTGATAAAAGACATGATATTTTCATAAAATTGTATTTTTAACAATTCACCAAAAAAATGTGTATAGTATAAACCTTTAAATTAAACCTAATATAATTTTTGAATGATTATATAAAAAATAAATTTCAATTAATTAAAATAAAATTCTAAAATTTAGACATTTATCTTTTAATTAAATTCTTGGAAAATATTTTCTTTAGAATAAAAAAAATTCTATTTTGAATAAAAAAACCTTTTCATTCCTCATCCCATGATAGAATTATTTATAAGATTATTGTTATAATAAAAATTAATATAAATTGATAAAATTAAAATTAATATCCATTTAAATAATAGCTATTAACTAAATAAATATATAAAAAGTCTAAAATAATAAATAATGTTGAGGAAGTTAATTGAACCTCTATTTAAAACATCTATGATAAGATGATGAAAAATTAATAATTTTAAATGTATAATAAATTTATAATTGATTAAATAACACCAATGAAGCATGAAATAAAAATAAATAATTTTTCTTATTAAATTAAATAATTTTGTAATCATGAATATTAAAATTAAAAAAATTATATATTATTCAAAATTCCGGGATTGTAACATTATACACCTTAATGAAATTGAATCCCAATTTTTTCACATTTTTTAAAATAATTAATGCACCATAAAATTGGAAAAATATTAGGTATAAATTTTATTTGGAACTCTAATTCCAATTTTAAGTCTAAGAAAATGGTTGTTTAAAAATGAATTATTTATTGAACAAATTATATACCTATATATGTCACATAACTATGAATGATTTTCAATGATGTGCCTTGAGAGTTGAGTGGTGATTTCCATATCATCTTCAATATATATAGTATTATTTTTCTTTTTTTTCTTTTTTTACTTTTAGAAACATGGAAATGAAAGAATATACCTACGAGGTTTCCAACCATTTCAATAGATTATTTTCATGATTTGATTTTGTTTTTTGGTCAAATTACACCACTGATTCACTTCATGTTCCAAATACTGAATGGTCAAAATGTATTTTTCATGATTAAATTATAAAAATAATTTATTAATATATCATGAGATCCATAAAAGGAAAATTTTCTTTCATTGACATATTATTTTATGAAGATTTATTATTAAATTTCTGTCCATCACTAAAAAATTGTTATTATGCGTAAATAAAAACCCAATGGAATTTTAAAACACATTTTCCATCAAAAGATTCACTAAAAATTAAAAAAGTTCATTAAATATTACATTATATTTTATCTACAAATTCCCCATTTCATAGTCCCAAATAAAATTAAACCGAAAAATCAGGAAAATATAGATCAAATGTTCCCAAATAATTAACATAATCATTATCCAAAAAATAACTTATCCTTAAATATCAAATTAATGGAATTTATTTATTTGAATTTATAACTATCCAAATACATATTAACTCATGATTGTTTCTTCATGTGTTAAATTATCTATTATTAATAACATTATAACATCAAATTTTATATAAACCATGCTATATGCTATTGTTGGGTCTTGAAAATTCTTCCAAGAAGAGAAATCGTCCCCACAATCACATTGTAGAAGAATGAAAGTGCTTCTACAAGTCTATCAAGGTGAAGAGACTCAAATTGAGTTTGTTTACTATGAAGGAACTTGAAGGAGTTCAAGTTTTCAAGGTCTTTAGGTGCCCCGCATTCCATCACCAGTAATGGTACCCTGATAAGAGGGATCATGAACCACCAGGAATGTAAGATGGTCCGCGTACCACTGACCCATGAGGCGATGGCCAGCGAGCAAGGAAAATGGATAACCTTGTTGTTGAAGGAGTTGTATGCTAGATAACCACCTGCATACTATACCGCGAACCCGTCAGTTCATGGATGAAGTAGATTGGAAGGGTTCCACAAACAATTATCGCACACCAATGCCTCCTCAAAACCTAGTTGATTGTGTCTTATGTGGGGAAGGATATTTCTTTAATGGGCCTCCACAAATGGTATTGCATGAGGAATAGATAAAATCTTTATGATTCTCTATAAAAGGAGGACAGTAAAAGTTTGCAAAGGTAGGCATATAGAGAGATAGATAGAGATATGGATAGATGACAAAATATTTAGGGAGAATAAAAGGTTGTACTTCATCTTCTGTCTTGTTTCATTGGTGAATGATGAACCGCAGACCACTCCCTCTGCAGGTACAGCTGACCATGAACCATAAAATGAGATAATTAAATAATAATAATAGAACTATGAACCTAACTAGTGAACCACAAACCAAAGAATTATCAATTATGAATTTTCCGCAAACGTTAATCCCCCAGACCCTCCTTCAGTATGGTGCCCCATGTAGCATACCGCTATGTGGACTAAACCCTATGCCACGTACCCAATCGGTATGCAGATAAAACCCAAAGCGGCATGGTGATCCATGAACCACTTTGGTATGCGGTTGGCGATACCCATGCCCACACACCACACCGGTACGGGGATGGCCCTTCTACCCGCATACTGCTACGGTATGCGGAGCCTACCCCATCCTGCATGATAAACCAATATGTGGAATCAGGTGTTTTTGGGTATTGTTCCTTCCAGATCCATCCTCACCCAACCATTATTGTCCAGTCCTCCATGATCCCTCCACTATATTATCCTTAGACACAAGGCCAAATCCCCCTCCAAGGACCCCAGACCCATATGATCATATCATCAGGTGCATCAACGCGCCCCTTTGAGTCTACCTACCCACGGTAAGCAGAGTCACGATGGCCATCCCAATGAAGGTGTGGGTTTCTAGAATGAATGTGATGATAAATTCCCACTATAACCCATATCACAACCCTAGGATTCTTATCTGAACCTCCTTGTTCTCATGATTAAGGGTGATCACTTACTTTTCCATTCAATGAGAGACAATGATTAGTCGAATCGATTATGTTCACTCCAACCATTGATAAGGATGAAACTTTTCCCCTTCACAAAATGTGCTTTAGGGACCTCCCACTGAGGTAAGTCCCTGATCATCCAAGGTAGGGCCACATTACATTTAATCCCATTTCACATGGAAAGGATCATCGCTCTTCACCCTCACCCATCATTGCTTAAGCCTATTCCATCACGGTCACTCCCTCCTCCACCAATAGGGGAGGAGGCATGTTAATTGTTCAATATTTCAAATACTATTGATTATAAATCTGAGAATGACTCACATGGGATTATTGGTTTGTGAGGATTACAACATCATCAAAAATTATGAACTATAATAACTTTGATTCCTGGTCAAACTAGGATACATAGGACGCCGACCAGAAGGCCCAATTTCAATGGGGTTCCCATCTATAAACGGTCCACCCAATCATGTCCCCTCAAATGGGAAGCTTCCATGACTAAACCAGAAACATTATTAACTATGATAACTTTTATTTTTGAACAAACTAGGATATGTACGATGCCTATTAGAAAAACTGAGTTCAAAGGGGTGTCCATCTGTAAAGGTTCCATGCAATCATGTTTATAAAGCAGGAAAAATATATGTGTAAGCCCCAATCAATCCAAAATATGTGGGTTCTTATTCTTCTCTAGAGGATAAGTAAGAAGCCCCCCTTGTGGGCATAATCCCAACATCAAGTCACCCTACACCCCCCTTGGATGACAATTACTCCAGAGTTCCTTATAATATGGCTAAGTCAGCATCAACTTCGCGGCATCAAAAATTTGCATGCTCATGATGATCTTGCCAACTAAGGGGATCCAATGGAAACACTCTTCAGAAATGAACCAAGGATTCAGAAATGTATGAACACCACTTATATCTATAATCGTGTCCTGGAATAGGAAACAATCCCCCCTCGGAAGGTTGCAGTGGGCCTAACCTCCAATCCTCTCTACTAATGGAGTCCTTAACTGTCATTCGACAAATCGCCAGCCAACAAGCAGCTGACTTTGGAATAAATATCCATTAACCATGGATACCAGGGCCATTGGGCATTCTTGGCTCCATGAATAAACCCATTGGAGACCATAAGAGGAAGTTATATCTGGTAAGGACCACTTGAATGAGTGCTTAACCCCCACACAATCACCTGTTGGGACCGACAGTTCCTGCATGGTTAATTCTATTGAGTCAATAAGGTTTTCCTTATGACTTTTCCATTACTTCATTCAAGGGGGAGATTGTTAAGTCATTAAGATTTTCTTTATGACTATACCATTCCTCTTGTTTTTTAAATCACAAACACCTTATTTTAAGGAAAATATTATTTTACCCTTGTTTTACTTCCATAAGGGAAATTTCCATTCCCAAAGGAAATTTACCCCTACCTTATTTTCATTGTTCATATCAATATTTTTCTTAAGTAAAAAGTCAAATTCATATCTAAAACCATCGAATTGTATAATACTTTGATATGAGCATTCTTTTTTAGGATCCGAATTCATGGTACGAACTTTTATGAAGTTCAACTCTGAATTCTGATTACAAACTCATATAAAGTTCTAACTACGAATTCTGATGACGAATTCTGATTACGAATTCTCATTATGAATTCTGATGATGGATTATGATTATGAATTCTCATTACGAATTCTGATGATGAATTCTGATTACGAATTCTCATTATGAATTAAGATGATGAATTGTAATTATGAATTCTCATTACAAATTCTGATGATTAATTCTGATTACGAATTCTGATTACGAATTCTGATGATGAATTCTGATTACGAATTCTCATTACGAATTCTGATGATGAATTCTAATTACGAATTCTCATTAAAAATTCTCATTACAAATACTGATGATGAATTCTGATTATGAATTCTCATAAAGAATTCTGATGATGAATTCTGATTATGAATTCTGATGATTAATTCTGATTACGAATTCACATTACGAATTCTGATGAATAATTATGATTACAAATTCTCATTATTAATTCTGATGAAGAATTCTAATTATGAATTCTCATTACAAATTTTGATTGTGAATTCTGGTTATGAATTATGGATATGAAATTGTATGAATTTCAACTCCAAAATCTTCTGATAAATAGAATCTGCATATCCTTGTATTATAGACCCCAAATTTATTCTTGGTTATACTCCGAACTTTTATTTTCTTACATTCCGAAATTTCATGTTATCTCCATTCCAAATATCAGTTTTAGTTATGCTTTCACTTGTTCTATTATAAAATGATGTCATGCCTTCAGTTATCAACTAACCATTGTTTGACTGAAATGCGTATAGGTCCCTCCAAAATTCAAGGAAAAATATGACCGTTGGAGAAGGGAGACGACCATTGCAGTCATGCCGATAAATATAAGCTCATTTGAAAATAGCTCACAAATTTGACAAGATATTTGAAAATCGTGCTTACATGCTGTTGAAGTTATTTCTAGAGAGAGATACTCTTATAAACTCTCACGCTTCATGTAGAAAGTTTGAACATCTTGTTTAAACTTTTCTTTGTGCAGACTTGCTTCGTGCGACTCAGATTGTTGCTGTGTACAATCATGGAATTCCAGGGATAGGAAGACAGAGGTGCTGACTACCTGATTGTTGACGGCTTGCGGGGATAGCAAGACAGAATATGATATTCGTATCAAGGGCTTACCCTGGTTTGGGTAAGACAGACTTTACTGAAAGTATAAATCAAGGGACCTCTTATCCAGGGTTGTTGGATACCTTTATCTTTGGGTTAAAAGAGTTATTGTTTGTTAATTTTAGTCTTACTAATTTGTTTTCCGCTGTGCATTTTGTATTGTTAAGGACAGTGTAACATTTTTATACTTCTTTACTCGTACTGTGATTTGGTTAAATTCTATACGCATTAAGGTAGAATCTTAGCCGATGTGAACTTTTGTTAAGTTTAATTTCCAGAATCACTTTTCCGGATTCAAGAAAGTTATTATAACTTAGAGGTGTTTCAAATTTTGGTTATAAAAAATTTCCTTAAGTATTTTTAAAGTATACAATTCACCCCCTCTTGTATTTGATCATATCATTCTTATATATTCAATCTTCCATTTGGTATAATAGAGTATATCATACTCAGACATACCGTCCTAACAATTGGTGTCAGAGGAATAGGTACAATATGAATTAATATCCCAATTATATTCAGAAGAATTTCTTATAACTCTCATAATTGAATTTTCGGATTCACACTTCTGGATTCATATTTTTTCAGAATCTATTTTTCGACCGCATAGTTCTGGTTCAGTTTTTCGTAGAGATACCTGTACTCTATATTTTCTTTCTTAGAATATTTTCCTTGTTTACAAACTTTTTCTACTAACAAGTTTTTGGGGAAAGAATTATCTTAAGAATGGCAGGAATCAATGTTGGTTCCATAGATAATATCAATCCAACTAGACCACCTATCTTTGATGGTAATGATTATGAATATTGGAGAGATCGCATGAATAATTTCATTATAAACACTAAAGTTTAAATTTTTTTTATGCTTACCGGTGGATAAAAAATTCCTAATAAAGAAGTATGTGACTTTACAAATCAAGAAAAACAAGAATATCAACTCAATTATAAGGTATGCAATACATTACATTGTTCAATGACTAGAAATATATATAGCCAAATTTCATCTTGTGAAGCTGCAAATTCTATATGGAAGAAACTAGAAGTTACTCACATTGGAAATTTTAAAGTAATTTAGACCATAAGAGCCATGCTTAGAGCTGAATAACATGGTTTTAGTTTTCCTTATGGTAAACCCATATGCAAGGTGCAACAGAGATTCACTACTATTGTGAATAGTTTACAATCAATGGGTGAAAAAGGATTGGATGATGAAGCCCTTGTTGACAAGATCATCGACATCATGCCGAATGACTAGGAATCTAAAAGGACTACAATTTATGAGAATAAAAAGGTCACTCAAATTAAACTTGATGAGCTATTTGGAACTCTTCTTTAGCATGAGACTACAATGAAGAGAGATGCTGATATTGTGAAGAAGAAGAATGGAAATGGAAGTGTAGCTTTTACTACTAATTCTAATCATATGAATGCCAAGAATCCTGAGAGAGTTACTAGAACAGGGTCTAAGAAATTTTTTATCCATTCCAAATCTAGTTGAATTGAATCCTCAAAAAATGAATTAGAAAAATTATTCTCGAATAATGAACAAGATAGCTTGAAAGAGTAACTTTCAATCCAAATATTAGAAGAAGGAAAGGAAAGACATGAAAGACTCTGAAGTTAGATGCTATAAATGTAAGAGAGGTGGAAACATAAGACCTGACTGTCCTATGCTCAAGGGAAGAAAAAGAAAGGAAAGGAATTCTGAGAAAAATATAAAGATGTATTACAAGTCCAAAGCTAAGAAAGTGTTGAAAGCCAATGACACATGGAGTGCCAGTGGTGGAGATTATTTAGATGAATCTTCTGATTTTGAATCTTCTGGAGAGAAGAATCTTGGTCTTTTAGCCAGGCTACCTATTGATAATATTTTCTTGATGGATAAGATACAAAATTCTGAATCAATGACCAATGTCTCCTTAAATGATAATGATAGTAAATATTATAACTCTTTGGATGAAGAATCTTCTTCTGATAAAGATAATACTTTACACACCTATGATGAAGTTTCTAGGTTTTCCAAACATATAGAGAATGAGAATTCAAAACTCATGAAAAAAATTGATAAGGAAAATTCTAGGAATACTATTCTTACTAATGAAATATCAGATCTTTCTAAATATCCTGATAAGAAAAATGCTGATTTTGAAAGTATTTCAAAAAATCTTGAGGAAGTAAGTTCTGAGAAGACTAAACTTTCTAAAGACCTAGAAAACATAATTTCTAAGAAAAATGTTTTCGAGGCTAGCTCTAGTTCAAATGTTTTTGAAGACAAGAAACTAATTTTAAAACTCAAATTCCAAATATTCTCCTTGAGGAAGTGCCTTTCAATCTTTACCCGAGGTAAGAAATTTTTTGACAAAATGTATTCACAAATCCAACCTCGAAAAAATATTTATGGTTTTGGTTACACAATTTCTAAACCAAATTTTAGCAACAATTACATTGTTACTCAAAGTGGCCAATTTTTTACTAAATGTCAGTGTGGTGATCACTGGGCAAAGAATTGTTCCTTAAAAAAACCCAATATTTAGGATATCATAAGACTTATTTTTCTAAGAAGATGTGGGAACCCAAAAATTTTCTTTCTGAAAATTTCAAATCCAAGAAAGTTTGGATTCCGAAAGTCTAACCTTTTTCTTATTTTTAGGAAAATAGGGAAAGTACCAACAGAAATATGTGGTACATGGATAGTGGATGTTTCTGGAATATAACTGCTAACAAAAACTATTTTTAAAAGATTATCAAAACGAAATGAGGAAAAGTAACATTTGGAGATAATGATCAGGGAGAGATTATTGGTATTCGTAATATCGTTATTCTTGGAAAAACATTGATTTCAAATGTTTTATTTAGAAAGGAGATACCATTCTTCAATTCATCGGAACGCAAGATCAATTTGCTGATATTTTCACAAAATCATTACTCTTCGATAGATTTGAATACATTAAACAGAAGTTAGGAATGATAACCATGAGGTAATCTTCATCCATTAACTTTCTGTTACACCAATATCCTTATAGTAATAAACTCCTTTTCATAGGGGGAGTACATTTCTTATTGAAGTTTTTCAAAAATATTGTAATGAATGTTTTCGTAGTCAGTTCTTCAAAATCTTCGTAATGAATGTTTTCATAGTTAGTTTTTCAAATTTTCATACTAAAAATTATCATAATGGTAACGGAAATTTTTGTAATGGAAATTTTTGTAATGGAAATTTTTGGTAATGATAATTTTTATAATGGGAATTTTCGTAATGGAATTTTTGTAATGGAAATTTTCTTAATAGTAATCTTCATAAGGGGGAATTTTTTTAATGGGATTTTTTTATTCATTATATTTGTATTTGAGTTTTGGTACTCAAAGTATTGGAAATACAACTTTTTCGTAGTAACTTTTTCGTATGGAGTTTTTGTTATTATGTTTTTGGTAGTGATTTTTTCCTAGTAAGTTATTCATAGTGAGTTTTTTGTAGTCAAATTTTCTTAATGAAGAATGTCACCTATTACGAATAATCTTCCTAGCCAATCCACAAGATAGTATTTCCTTACTTAATTTTTCATAGTCACTTTTACTTGCTGGTAGATTCCATTATTTTTAAAAAAATTTGGATTCGTTTCTTCTTAAATTTGAATGTTTTTATTAAAGCCTCAAAATATCGGATTCAAGATTTCCTTGCGGGTATGTTTTCGACCATAAGATCTGATCAGAGAGTTTTTCAACCATTAGATTGGTCTTGGAAGTTGAAATGTTACCTCCATCGCCTATATAAAGGGGACCCCTAATGGTTGTCCCACATCGGTATCCAAGCTCTCATGTCTCGAAGCTCTGCCTCAATTCTTAAGCCCGTTCCGAATTCTTCAAAAGTTCCCAGTCCGAATGTCTGCAGAAGCCCCTTCTCAGGATATTTCTTCACTCAAGCTGATCTCAGAGTGGAAGATATATAGAGAGAGGTTGGTACACCCAAACTTCTACAATAATTATGACTCTCTAATTTCCAATAACCTCAAGCTCAATGGATGGGAATATGTAGCCATCTCTAAGACATGAGCTCAGGATGTGGTCTATCCGGATGTTCTCATAGAGTTTTATGAGTCAACTAGTTTTTTCAAGGAAGATGAAAGGGAGAAGTTATCCTTCAAAAGATATGGTAAGACGAATGCTTTTTCTTACACCAAGGCTGCAAGATTGGTTGGACTATCATATGTATGGTAGGTAGAATATTTCTCTCACAAGTTTCCAGATGTGGAAGTATGTTTCAACATGGTGAAGGATATGGGGTTCCCCAGTCTTTCTGATATCAAGACTGCAAAAAAGATCTCCCATCTATCAACCAATTATCGGAATCTACAGCTTCAGTGCAAGGATTTATCATACCGAGAAAGGGTGACAAGGATACCCTCAAGAAGAGTGATAATTATATTCTAGATTTTTTGGTAAATCTGTGGAAGGTGAATATCATGATACATATCCTCATTATGATTCAGAACACCAAGAATAGAAATATTAGAGCTCAGATAATTACATATCTGGCATTGCTTTCCAAGTTGATTGTTCGGTGCCTAGAGTCCCTCAAGATCTCATGTAGCTCCAAGACGAGAAATTGCAAGGTGATACTAATTAGTGATGACACCTTAAAGAGGATGAAAGTCATCTTTTCCAATGATACAAGAATTTTTTTTTTTGATTTTCCAGAGGATGAGGCAGAACCCATTCTGCAAAATGTGGAAAAGGGTCAACCTTAAAAGATGGCCAATAAGAAGAGAAAGTTGAAGGAAGTACAAGATGAAGAAAAAACCCCTAAGTCTAAAGAACCTCAATCCATACCTCCTAAACCCAAAAAGAAAAAATCCTATCCTGATGAAGTATTTTCAATGTGGAGGGAAGATAAAAAAATAGAAAAGTAGGGGATCCACAGTCCGGTTTGGATCCTGCTGAGGCTAAGGCCTTAAAAGAAAAAGCTGATGATGATTTAGAGAAGCAGGACAAGGAGAAGAAGCTTAGGAAGAAAAATGTCTAAGGCAGAGATTGTTGAATCTCTTTTGAAGGCTGCTGAGGTTGCATCTGAACAAATTCATGTAATGAAAACCTTTTTGGGTGAGTCATTACCCGAGACTCCGGGGAAGAATTTATTCACTCTAGAAAAACCACAAGAGAAGGCTGTGGAAGAGAAGAAAGCTAAAGAAGAAGTCCAAAAAGCTAAGAGAAGTGGTGGTTCCGATGATGTAATCAAGAAATATGAAGACTATCATGGCAAGGATAGTGCTTCTGATAAATTCTCACTCCGGACATCTCAAGTCGGATCATCAAAATTGGATACACCCACAGATGATGAGAAAGGAGATGAAAAAGTGGTTAACAAGCTATTTGAAGAAGAGCGTCATAATCATGACTTTATCCATCCTGAGGAAGATAAAGCCATATCTGAAAAATAGAAAGTGGATGAAGAAAAAATTATACAACATTCCGAAAGTGAGCACGAATCACTAGATGAGCAAGTCATACCGAATATTGATAAGGGTAAGCAACTGGTTGTTGATTCTCAAATAAAATCTATAGTGAAGAGGAAGGAAGTTGTGAGAACTTAAAAAAGAAAGCTTGTTGAGCTTGAAAAATCACTCTCACCATGTAATTTCTCAGTTTCAGAGTCATCTTCACTTGGTCAGGATATTGTGGAGTAGTCTTTGAAGAAGCTAGTCGGTTCCATTCCGACTTTTACAAATATAGATTCTAGATGCCAGATGCTCCAACACACTCTTAATCATAAGTCAGATTCAGTGTCCATGGTGATGGTCAAGTGTGTAATGATAGAAACAGATTTAAAAACTTTTCTTATAGGATACGAAGCTCACAGTATGTATTGCAAGTAAATGACCACTTGGTGAAAGAAGATCATCCAGAATATGGCAGAGCTTGATGATTTTCAAGAGGAAGTAAAAGAGGCTTTTGATACCAAAGATTCAAAGATCAAGGATATTTAAAACAGTTTTTAGGAAAATCTAGGTTTGGAACTAAATACTCGGATTGAGGATGTAATAGATCTGAATAGGAAGCTAAGCTATATTTTTCAAATCCTGAAAATATAGAAGGATCTTCAGAGTGATATGCAAGAAAAACTTTTGACACAATATGAATTGCTAAAGACTCAGGAAGAGGCCATTAAGGCTCATGCAGAGGTCCTGAAGACTCGAGATGAAAGAATCACAACCTTGGAGAAGCAAGTAGAAGAGGACCACATAGAAATGAAGAAGGTGAATACAATTGTGAAGATTCTAATGCCCAAAGAAAAAAAAACAAAATTGACCACTCTAATCTTTTGTTGTATTTTTTCCCTGTATTAATTCATTCAACCATAATGGATTTTAGGTTGTGTGTTTGGTAGTCTATTATAATATTTTAGGTACCATATTTTTTTCCATTCCATCAAACGCTTTATGAAAATCACAAAGGGGGAGAAAGGAAAAATTATTCTAAAATAGAGATGAAAAATCTAAAGGAGAATACTTATAAGTATAAGAATATCATCACTATGTAAGGGGGACTGATCATTATGAAGATTTTTCCATTCCCGAAATCTATAATATGATCCTTAGAGTTACAATGCCTAAGGGGGAGTCAGTTGTATTCACCATTGTCCACAAACAATGGGAGATAAGCTTTAATTTCAAATCTAGAAATTTACTCTAAGTCCAAACATTCTTTTTTGAAAGGATGTTTGTGCTTTCCATAAATGGGGAGATTGTTGAGTCAATAAGGTTTTCCTTATGACCTTTCCATTCCTTCATTCAAGGGGGTGATTATTAAGTTATTAAGGTTTTCCTTATGACTTTACCATTCCTCTTGTTTTGAAAATCACAAACACCTTATTTTAAGGAAAATCTTATTTTACACCCTTTTACTTCCATAAGGAAAATTTCCTTCCCAATGGAAATTTACCCCTACCTAGGTTTCGTTGTTCATATCAATATTTTTCTTATGTAAAAATAGGATTCATATATAAAACCTTGGAATCATATAATACTTTGATATGAAGAATTCTATTTTAGGATCTGAATTCATGTTATGAACTTTTAGGAAGTTCAACTTTGAATTCTGATTACGAACTTATATAAAGTTCTAACTACAAATTCTGATGATGAATTCGGATTACAAATTCTAATTACGAATTCTGATGATGGATTATGATTACGAATTCTCATTACGAATTATGATGATGAATTATGATTATGAATTCTCATTATGAATTCTGATGATGAATTCTGATTACGAATTCTCATTATAAATTTTGACAATTAATTCTGATTATGAATTCTCATTGCGAATTCTGAGGACAAATTCTAATTAAAAATTCTGATTAAGAATTCTCATTACAAATTCTGATGATGAATTCTGATTACGAATTCTCATTATGAATTCTAATGACGAATTTTGATTACGAATTCTCAATAAAAATTATGATTATTAATTCTGATTAGGAATTCTCATTACAAATTCTAATAACAAATTCAGATTATGAATTCTCATTACGAGTTCAGATGATGAATTCTAATTACGAATTCTCATTATGAATTCTGATTGTGAATTCTAATTACAAATTCCCATTTCGAATTATGATCGTGAATTCATGTTACGAATTATGGATACGAACTTATACGAAGTTGGACTCCGAATTCTTCTGATAAAAAGAATCTGAATATCCTTGTATAATAGACTCTGAATTTATTCTTGGTTAGACCCTAAAAATTTATTTTTTTAAATTCCAAACTTTCATATTATCTCTATTCCAAATATCAGTTTTAGTTATGCTTTCACTTGTTCTATTATAAAATGTTGTCTTGCCTTCAGTTATCAAATAACCGTTGATTGAGTGACACGTGTACAGGTCCCTCCAAAATTCAAGGAAAAATATGATCTTTGGAAGATGGAGCTGACCGTTGCAGTCGGGCCTATAAATATGAGCTCATTTGAAAAGAGCTCACAACATTGAAAATATCTTTGAAAACCGTCCATACATGCTGTTGAAGTGATTTCTAAAGAGAGAGGCTCTTATAAACTCTCATGCTTCGTGCAGAAAGTTTTAACAGCTTGTTCAAACTTTGCTACATGCAGACTTGCTTCGTGAGACTCTGATTGTAGCTGTGTACAATCTAGGGCTTCCGGGGATAGGAAGACAGAGGTGCTGACTACCTGATAGTTGAGGGATTGCGGGGATAGCAAGAAAGAATCCGATCTTCGTATCAAGGGCTTACCCTGGTGTGGGTAAGATAAACTTTCTTGAATGTATAAATCAAGGGACCTCTTATCCAGGGATGTTGTATACCATTATCTTTGGGTTAAAAGAGTTATTTTTTGTTACTTGTAGTGTTACTACTTTGTTTTCTACTATTCATTTTGTATTGTTAAGGAAAGTGTAACTTTCTTATACTTCCTTACTCGTACTTGGATTTGGTTAGATTCTATACGCTATAAGGTAGAATCATAGCTAGTGTGAACTTTAGTTATGTTTCATTTCCGGAATCTCTTTTCTAGAATCATGCAACTTATTAGAACTTATATGTTTTGTGAATTTTGGTTATAAAAAATTTCCTTAAGGATTTTTAAAGTATACAATTCACCCCCTCTTGTATTTGAGAATCTCATTCTTATATAATCGATCATACAGTTGGTATAATAGAGTATATCATACTCTGACATACCATCCTAACAAATTCAACCTTATTTAAAGGATAACGACTCTAAATGGGTTGAAACTAAAGGAATGTTTAATTCAACGAGAACCCATCTCTATAGAAAAAGGTACATGTGATGATCCTTGTTTAACCATTTCTACACCATTCTTAAAAGTGCCACCTCGGTGGTGGTAAAAAATGCTGAACCTGAAGTGAATCCTTATCCAAGGTGGAAATACTACCACTATGATGAAAGAAAAAATGATACTGCACTTCAGACTATTTTTTCCACCCTGGTACACGAAAAACACGCCACCTCAGGGGTATAACCAAAATGGTGAACTCGACATGAATCCATAACCAAGACTGTGGCTCTACCCCTATGATGATAGACAAAAGGATAATGCATGTCAGACTATTTTGTCCAAACCAGTATGTAAAAAATGCACCACCTCAGAGGTGGAAAGAAAATTGTGAACTCGAATTCAATCTTTAACCAAGGTGGTGGTTCTATTCCACTTAGGCCCCTTTGCCCCGAAGTAAAAATAGCGAAAGTGGGACAAGTTGAATCATCAAATATGCATGTTTTTAATGGAATGAAACTTTGAAAAAAATTAGTGGTCTGTATGTAATATATGTATATTAAAGGGTATTGCAGAGTGACCTTTGATCCAAATGACATCTTAATGACCCTTTCATACATGCACATCTGTGATACCACAGGCATCCAATGCCTAAACAAACAAGAGGACCCCTTTGCCTACCCCAGATATTCAACATTGGGAATCCAATGAACTAATCATATATTACCACCTAAATACTACTATCCCAATACTAGAGGTCACATGACAAGCCCTCCAGTATGAAATGCTCCGCAAGATGCCTCTTCAGTCGTTGTCGTCACCCCAACACAAGTCGACCCTAGTGGTTGTCTCAAAACATTCCGGGAACCTATACCTAGAACGTGACAAAAAGTATCTCCCTTAACATAGGCAGGTAGATAAATTCAATTCCAGAAACATCATCTCAACTTCATGTGATTCCTACACATAGGCATTGGCCAGAGAGTGTTGCTGTTGACACCGGATGACCAGGCCTCTTCCCACCAAGGAGAACCGTATGTTGAGGGCACCTACCAAAGTCCAAGAGACCTGGGCCCCTCGGGCTTCCCTCTAAAGGTGGAAAATATATAACCGAGAAAATGATATCATCATTGTTCCTGAGGATCATCTTTGTCATACTAATGTGGTGGCATTCAATGGGCAGACATACAAATGTTCCCTCTCCCCACAAGTCCACCATTGAAATAGAGAGGCATAATACGATAATGTGAACATTCTTGCTAATGATCGCTTGCCCCGCCATACAGACAGAGCAGAAAGATACAGGCAGATGAAACTATCTTTTGATGAAAAATAAGCCTTTTATATAAATAGGTCCACAAATGGCAATGTGTGGGAACAAACATCTGCTGATGCACTTCATGCCCGCCATCCAAATAGGGTAGTATCCGAATATATGTAGAGTCAAATTCTTGCAGATGCATACAAATCCAGTGAGACAAATACAACCGCAAGAGAGGGGATGAAAATCCTCGCTCATTAATATAAAGACCACTAGTAAAATATGGTTGGAACAAGATAAGACAACCAGTGAGAGACCCGTTCCTCTATCCCGACACATGAGAACTTCCAATATCTACTAGCAACTTAGGGAGGACCAGAGTCACACATACTGAAGCTCTGACATCGGAATGGGCCTCCATACTCATTCCTGTGAAAGATGTATCTCATCACATCCTTAAAATGATGAAATATCATATGTCGATTCCATACCATATCCTCCAAACATGCCTAGATATCATTGCATTGGTAGAAAAGGCAGGAAATCGGGCCCACGACCCAATTTCCTCAAATGAGTTGACTCAGTCGCAAAATGTGTTAGTCACTCTGGAGAAGTTATGCATCCCTACTCTAGTACAGGAGGGTTGAATTCAATATCTCGTGATATAAGAAAAACCATATCAGGAAAAAATACCTGTTCTAACTAGGGGATGCCAGACTAACATGGTGGCTGCTCTAGAGATGGAATGTATCCCTACCAAAACTCAAGATTTCCATCTGCACATCCCAACAACATCACGGGACCGAAAAAGACACGTACCTATATATAAAATTGATTACCAATAGTAGATGGCCCCGGTTACCGACAAGAGAGCACCGAAAAATGATTAGCGCCAAAGGAAATATGAAAATTAATATCACAAATAGGATACTGCCCTACTAGAACCTTTGGTTCTTGATTCCATCAAACATATATCAATAAAGGCTCAAGACCCTATCATTCCATTACCAAAGTATGGATGTCGTAGTAGAAGTTGTGATTGTACTCCCTGTAATGTCTCTACTAGTAGATCTGAAGATCCTCCACAGAGCACCCACAAGGGCTAACTCTATGTGTCAAGAATGGTCAATCATGAAATCCTATCTTCTGATGTATGTCAAGGTAACCCTCCCCTCGACCTAAGGATCAGACATAAAGAAGGTCCTCACCATTATATCATCCTCCCGTATTGTCCACCCTAGGGTATACGCTACAGATATGGTTCTCCCTGTAGTCAGACATCAATTCATGATGGGTTTCCTCTCCATGATGACATTCATTGTGAACTCCCTCCCTGCAATAGAAGTTACTATGAGGGTACTCACCCTAGTAATTCCAAGAAAAGAGAAAGTCCACCCCTAATTGCATTACATCCTGAAGTCCCTCCCCAGGTTGCACACTACATAAATTCTCCCATTAACCAGGTATCAAGTCATGATGGTAGTCCTCACTATTGTGACTATCATAGAGATGGCCCTCTCTGCAATGAAAGTTGTTGTGACGACCCTCCCTATAGTGACATCAATCATTATGAAGGTCCTCCCCCTACTACAGGCTACCTGGAAGGTCCTCCTCAGGGTATACACCATCAATATTATTCCTGCAGTCGGCCTTCATGTTTCAATAATAGCCCTTTCTTTTCTAGCACCAATTGTGGAGGTCCTCCCCGCAATCAAAATTCATACTGGTGAGAAGGTCATCCCCATGCCAGAGTGAATGTGAGAAAGAACTCTTATAATGAGGCTCTCAGGAAGGATTCAAACACATTGGGCACTTTTTCTATAATGATTGATTTTCTTTCTCAAACAAAGGATGGTTCGGGGCCACACTCATCTTCTGAGCCTCCCCCACGGTGTCCGCAAATTGATAATGCTCCTACCAACCCAGTTTCTTAGAACTAAATTATTAAGAAGCAGTTGATGTGGGAATGTCAGGTATAGGAGCCTACCACCGAAAAAACAACAGCATTATTTTTTTCTTGTTATAAGACAACTAGCTAGGGGTAATATACCTGTGATGTATTGGACTACGACCACTTCTCACATTGAAAAACCAAGATATTTTTCTAGTGAATTCATGCATGAAATTTTCCTCAATATATGGATGACTCTATGGAAGATGAAAGAAAAATTCCAACCCGACTAAGGGTACATGAACAATTTCAACATGATATGGGAGCTTCGCTGCCTGATGGACTTGGAAACCCTCCCATCTATAAGGAAGCTAAAATCATAAAAGGAGAAGAAAAAAATTAAACTGGCTTGACTCCATGCACAACATAAATTTCATTGCCTCATTGTAAATTCCCCTATTGGAGTTCACAATTGGAAGTGGGAAGAACATGAAGTTTTTCACTTCACCCCACATTTGGTTCAGTAGGATCCATTGTAAATGAAATCCTGTGATGTCATCCCCCAATAGAAAAAATGAAATGAAACCCCTAGTCAGGAATGATGGGATATTCAACAAAAACCAAGCATGAAGTAATCCACAAAAGTTTCTGGGATGAAGAGATCAAGCCATCAAACAAAATCATTGTCAGGCGACCAAAAACATCCACCAGGCTTCCTGTCTAAGGGAAGCCAACCAGCAAGCACTGGTCATGTCTTCAAAAGACCATTTACTCTGTGAATACCCAATTCCATACTCGGCCTACACCCTTGCGGGAGTATGTGAAATTGAGAGTGTGTAAATAGCAGTGGAAACCACTATGACACGGGAACAACCCCTTCCCAAAGGGCTGGAGAAATGTTAAAATAAAAATTCCCCCTTAAGACTAAAAAATCTAGGTCATAGTGTAGCGACCTGAGAATGGGAACAACTCTGAACTATAGGGTTTTGGGAATTTTTTCCTCAAATTCATGCATAGGGGATTACTTTCTTCCACCATCTAGAAAAAGTGATGGAAAGAGGAGTTACCCGTTCCACCCCTTCTCATGGTTCACACCATTTAAGAAAAAGACACATTACATTGTTGGACTAGGGCTCCGTTCGGGCAAATATTTTTCAAGAAGCCCGAAAAATACCAAAGAATAGAATGAGAAAGTCCAATAACGGGTGCTAGAATCCATCATACAATTCAGAACCGGGTACACCACCCCCAATGCGATATGCCTCAGTGGACGTTGTAAAATTAAACCCCAATAGTCTTATAGGAAATGATGTCGGATGAGAGGATGAAAATGGATATGATTCCTTCCTAGAGGCATCCCACACCAAGACTGATGGTCTGAAACCAATAACTAGAGATCGGTCCTAAATCTGGGTGCCTCCTCAGTCAATACGACATTACCTCCCCCACGAATCTCCAAGAAAGAGAAAAATAAATCTATGGTCATATATGACCCGCCTACTCATCCCCATGAGAATACGTACCTCAACCTAAAGGAAAGGTTAACAAAGCAGGAGGAATAAATGAACTAGATTAGGGGAATTAATGTCGAGCTACGTCGAGGGAGTTATCTCACTGGATGTGTTCCTTCTGCGAAACGTCATTAAGTGCTCCCAAAAGAGGTTCCCATACCACAGGAACTCATCCCAGTGAATGAATCTATGCTCTAAGGTCCATTAATCCTAGACACCAAAAGACATCGGGACTTCCCCCTGGGAATACAGTGAGAATATATATCAGTAAACCCAAAAATGATACCCCTGGGTCGGTATCCACCCCAAATTCTAGCAGCACTGTCATGTCCAATCGTAGACCCTACCGCACTAGCTCAGGCTCAAGCCTGACAGGATATGCATCAAGGGGTATTAAACATCATCGAGGATCTATAAACTCAACTACAAGCCATGGAGGGTCAGCGTTCTGTAATACAACTAGAGCGCAAACCCTACCCTGAGTGGGTGAGAAATATTCCACCACCACCAAACTTCAGGAACCCTGTCCTCCAAGTATTCAATGGATCGAGGGACCCAGAACATCATTTGATTCACTATGCCTCTTATTGTGACCCCATGATGGGAACACTAGAGTATCAAGAATCCATAAAACATAGGTTCTTCGTATAACCCCTACAGGGCTCAACATTCATATAGTATACTAGCATGTCAGCTAATTCAATTACAGTATGGGAGGTCCTCATTCTATAGTTTATCCTCCAGTTCAATTCGATGCATCCCAAGAAGACAGTCAGTGATCTCATGAACTGAAAGCAGTGAGAGAGCAATGGAGTCTCAAACATCATTTCAAAATAGAAAGGCATAACATATTCTAGGAACCGTCCACTCCCCTAGGATGAGATGCTCGCCATGTGAATCGACAACCTTCAGTATGAATTACCATCCCTGTTAAGTACACCAGTGGGTTAAGAGACATCGCTTCCATTTAACAAAGAATACAAGACTCCATGAAAAGGAAAAATCTTAAGTCCTGAGTGGCCCCATCGGCCCCTGTGAAAATAATAGGAAATTCCAAAGTAGCTTCTTTCATGCTTAATCCCCCCCTCGACACTAGTTTCAGTTTGGAGGGCCCCTCCGAACCGTGTGAGACCCCCTGGATGCCAACAACCATCGCATCCTCTGCAAGATGAAAGATGGGGTGCTAAAAAATTATTTCAATAACAAAGAAATAATGTTTTTAAGATCTATGATGACCAGATCAATGGCTATTTCATAGCCACCATGAATTGCAATCTGCTCTGGCTGCCAAAGCCGAAGAGAGCTGATGAAGTGAGTCTTGAAGACTGTCCAAATTATTGACAGTATCACCGGATACTATGAAACACCATCTAAGAATGCTTTGTTTTCAAGGATATCCTATAGAAGATGGTAGATTCTAGGGAAGTCAACTTGGTTCTGTTGCGAGCACAAGTGGTGTAGGTTTCCACCTCAGACTCAAGAGAGGAAGAGGAGTGGAAAACAATAACTAGAAAAAAAGGAGAAAAAGTTTGAGAACTGGATGACCCAAAAGACCATCAAATGAGTACATTCCATCCTCCAGGCATAGTTGAAATAACCAACTGCACCCCCAAAATCTCTCAATAAAACACAACCGTCTTTCTTAGCCTTGCGGTCCTCTAAAGGATAGAAGGGAAGAAAGAAAGAACATGAAGATGAGCTAACAGTAAAGCCAAATTTTGTGTTGACACTTTCAGACTTCATTCCAACAGTCTTGGATCAACGGGCACCACACTGCCAAATGGTAAAACAGGTACCGCGCCACCAAATAGGACCATCAGATCGAGACAATTAGACTGGAATAGTATCGGACCAAGAACTGATCTTTGGCTATATTAATTTCATTCATGCGATGGACCACTTCTCTGATGAAGACTATGGCCATGAACCTAAATTACTTGTGACCAACTGGAGAATTGTTGGAAGATGCCATATAGGAAAGAGCTTTCTTGGAAGGCATGATCATGGTAGAAGTCAAATTGTCGGACACACCCCAAGTCAAACTGTTAAAATCACAGAAACTCATGGAAGGACCCTCTGACCAACACAACAATAACTAGAATGATCCTCCACCCCCGCCAAAAGAAACCCAATCCCAATTATAAGGGACAACCCATCAGGGGATGAACAAGTACCGAACCACCAAATGTATACATGCAGACTAGTTTTCCCAAATGTGGAAAGGACTGCAGCACCGCCGACCGCTTCTACCGAGACGAAACCATATGCGTCCAAACCTCAAACCCCTAAAGTGTCTGTAAATGAGAAACATCGAGTCGGGAAGTGCAGAACTTTAGAGAAGAATTATGATATTCTAATATAGCTGGCCTCATTACCAGCAAATTCTTCAATCCTAGATGCATTGAGCCTATACATAGATCTTAGAGAGGCACTCATCTAAGACTTTCTATGTACCCATGAGTTTGAGGCTGAATTAGTAGCAGATAAATTCTCCCGAATGGAGACCAATCCCGAAGAATGTCACACTGTCATCTCCTTCACATATAGGGATGAAGAAAACACCATGCAAGGGCACATCAAATACTTATATGTATCTAAATGTATAAATGGAATTGATGTTCAGAGGATCTTCATCGAAAAAGGTTCTGGAATAAACCTCCTCCCGCTAAGAATGCTTTTTCAACTGGGATATGATGAAGATATCATGACGCCCTACACTAAAAATATTTTGGGACATGACAAAAAGAGAGTAGAAAATGTTGGAATGGATCAAGCTTAAAACTTGGCTCAAAGATATCATATCAGATTCCAAATTCCTGGTGGTGAAGAAAAGTACAAACTTCAGCGTCCTTTTTTGAAGGCCTTGGCTACATCAACACGTTGTAATTCTGACCTCATACCATATGTGCATCAAATATTTTACTATTTAAAAAATAATACATTGCATGCTGATAAATCTCAGTTTGAGTTCTGCGAGTTGCACTATATTGACATCGGGTTCTATAAATCAGAAGAAAAAGATCTTTCAGATGACAATGTTGATTGGATGCATGCCCCAAATGGATTGGATATGTCTCTTGTAGACCCCTTCTTGTAGCTTAGAGAGGAGTACGTTCTACCCATCAACCAAGTTGAATTTTTATGTACAATTCCAAATACAATCTTACTTTTCTGTATGGTCTCTATTAAGACCACCAAGTCTGAAGACATAGAAGAGTGGGATGACTTCCATGTTGTTAGTAAAAGCCCTATCAAAGATGCTCACAACATGTCCTTGGGATGTCAAACTACCCTTGATTCACACACTAAGTAAAAAATGATTTCCCTCCCAATATTGGAGAAGTTATTTTAAAAATAATTTCTCCATCAGAAGATAGAGATGAAGAAGATGATGAAGAAGAAGAGAAAGAGGAAGAAGACCTCAAATATTCCCCTCCTACATTTGAAAAGGTGTTTCCACCATAATCAATGAACATGTGGAGATAAATCTTGGCACTGATAATGACCCATGACCCACTCTAATTACTATGGTTATGCCTCTCGAGTAATAGGAGGAACACACCTCCTTCCTATAGAATAATCGAGATGTTTTTTTCCTAGAATTAAACGGAGATTCCAACCCTCGATCCTGAGGTCTCCACCCACCATTTGGGCTTACCAGATGTTCACCGAAGCTATAGGTAGAAAGCTAGAAGGACCCACCCAACACATGCTGCCAAAATAGTGGTTGATGATGACATGCTGATAAAAGACAACTTCACACGGGAGGTCCGATATCTGATCTATCAAGAGATCATAGTCCCTGTCAAAAAGAAGAATCGACAGATTCAAATCTATATTGACTTTAGAGACCTTAATCATCATTACCCAAAAGATTACTTCTAGGTCCCGATCACATAATTTTTGACAGATGAAACAGTCAGATAGGAAGACCTCTCCTTCATGGATGGCTATCTCGGATATAATCAAATCTAGATGTCCCAAGGAGATAATTATCATACCTATATTAGATCCCCCCAGGGGGTGTTCTATTATAAAGTAATTCCCCTTGGCCTAAAGAATGTTGGCACCATGTATCAGCGTTCCATGAATCACATCTGCAATCCCTTATTGGGGAAATTCGTCTAGAGTTAAGTCGATGACCAGGTGGTTAAATCATGAAAACATTCAAACCACCTGGATGTCACTGATATTATCTTCAAGAAATTGAGAGAGTACCACTTAAAAAATAATCACTAGAAATTCACCTTTGGCATCGCCTTGGGAAAATTCCTCGGCTTCATCATATGCCATCATGGCATCGAAGTCGACCCTGAGAAGATGAAATCCATTATTTTCATGTCCAAACCTCACAACCACACTGAGTTGAGTGGACTCCAGGGGCATTTCGCCAGCATTTTCCACTTCGTAGCCATCCTAGTAAGTAAATTTTTACCTTTCACCAGGATTATGAAGGATGGAGTTACATATGAGTGGGATAATTAGGGCCAAGTGGAATTTGACAATCTCAAATGATATATCCTAAGACCGCCGGTTCTCATCCCTCCCGTCGAGGGTAGACTGCTCATTTTATATGTAATTGACATGGAAGAATAATTAGTTTCCTTTCTCATGCAAAAGGTTGACGTCGGTAGTGATAATAGTCTAAACTGCCTCATTTGGACAATGTCCGATGCCGAAACTCAATATTCAAAGATTGAAAATAACTGCCTATCCCAAATCTTCATTGTTCGAAATCTCAGGCATTACCTGTAGCACCATGGGGTCCACCTTTTCTTCTGCTACAACCCACTAAAATATATCCTCAACCATACCATGCTAAATGAGAACCTATCATGATGGGTGGTTATCCTACAACAGTTTGACATACCGTACATGCCCCAGAAGGCTATCAAAATCCAGGCGTCAGTAGGCTTCCTAGAAGAGAACCCCAGGGAAGAAATAACACCTTTGGATGATGAAATTTTAGATGAATAATTGTTTTCCGTCTAGGATGACCCTCAATCATGGGAAATGTACATCGACGGTGTTGTCCAAATCCCGATATGGGAAAAGGATGGAGGATCCCAAACTCAAAGAGGTGGGTTTGGGAGTTGTAACCATATCTCCCAAAAACTATATCTTTCATTAATATTTCTTTCATTTTGAAAGGCTGTAAAAACAATGAAGTGGAGTATCATTATCTCATAGAATGCCTATAGTTGGAATTCCAAGTGCAATCCAAACACTTAAAAATAATGGGTGATTCTGAGCTAGTCATCCATCAGGTCAATGGTGACTATGTTGTCAAGAATGAAGTGATGGTTCCCTTGATGAACCATGTTCATGAACTGATGGGAGAATTTCTATTAGAACCAACTCATGTCCCCTAGTCATAGAATACTTAAGATGACACTTTATAAAATTCAGCCACAACCTTAGCCGATCCTAACAAGGATGAAACAATAATTAACATTTCTCACCATCAAATGCCCTTTCAATTCATCCAGAGAAATATGGAGGAAATTGATGAAATCAGTCTGGTCATTGAGTCTTATGGTTATAACACTGGTTAGATGCTTCCCACCGAATGTTACCTTAGGACTGGGGAACTCCCACTAGATAGGGTTGAAAGGGAGAGGGTCTAAATATGGGAAATCAATTTTACCCTTTATAATAGGGTAAACCAAGAGAAGGTTATCTACAAACAAGGCCTTGATAGAGTCTTTGTCAGGTGAATTAATGGAGAAGAGACTACTTCTGTCCTAAATGAAGTACACGCCAGAGCTTGTGGAGCACACCAGTCAACAACCATGCTCTCTCACAAAATTCAAAGGCTTTGTTATTACTGGCCAACTATAATACAAGATTGTTCCACATTCACAAAAAAGATCAATTGCTCCAAAACTCATGAAAATTTCACACAACACCCCCCCCCCCGAAGTTACTTCTTGCTGGTAAGTACTCTTGGACATTAGTTTGCATGGGGATGGATGTTGTGGGACTATATCCTCCCATTGTAGCCAGACAATTCCAATTCATACTCACAGCAACCGAATTCTTTTATAAATGGGATCAAGCCATACCCCATAAGGATGTCAGGGCGAGAAACATCGTCAGATTTGCGAAGGCCAACATCATCACCAGATTTGGTGACCCTCGTATAATACTGACAGACAAAGACACTAACTTCAGCTCTGTTGATCTAGACACGATGTACCAGGTATATGGATTGAAGGCCAACTAGTCGTCCTGCTGGCGTGCAGTGGCCAATGGGTAGATAGATTCTTTCAACAAGACTCTATCCAAAATACTTCAAAATATGGTCGATAAGGATAATAAATCATGTCCAGATAAGATCCTTCATGATTTATGGGATTACCGGCCCACAACCTGCACCGCCACCCAAGAAACCCCATACTCACTAATATATGGGGAAGAGGTGGTGTTGCCTATTGAAATCCATATTCAATCACTTCATGTGGCCATTTTCGATCAACTATCCATGGAAAAGAAATCCATGAAATGGTTTGATGAATTGGAGTAGCTGGATGAGAAAATTCTTCATACTCTCCACCATTTTGAAATCTACCAAAACCGAATTACACGAGCCTTCAATAAAAAGGTTCTCCTTTAATTTTTCATCGAAATAGAAATGGTGTTAGTCCTCAAAACCCTGATGAAATGTGGGAAGAGTCCCCCAAATCATGAACCAAAGTTTGAAGGACCATACGTCATGCATAGGGTCTATTCCAATTGAGTGTACGCCCTAATATCAATAGAGCTCCTACAAATGAGAAGTACTTCAAGAAATACTTCTCTTAACCCATGATAATGTCCAATCTCTACAACGTTAAATTACGAGTCATAAAAATATCAACCATGATAAGTTCCAATGTATATGATGTTAAACTATGAGTCATAAAAATAGTCCCCATGATAAGGCCACTCAATACAACGTTAAACTATGAGTCATAAATATATCCCCAATGATAAGGTCCAAGCTCGACGATGTTAAAATATGAGTAAAGAATGTCTCTCATATCAAGGACCAAACAATAATACCATAAAATATGAGTAAAGGAAAAACACTATGGATCTAAGGTCCAATCTCTATAACCCAAAAATATGAGTAAAGAATTCCCTTTATTGCAGGGTCAAAGATCTACGACCTTAAACATTAAGTCATAAAAAATTCCCTTTATATCATTGTCCAGTCTCTATGAACATAAACTATGAGTAAAGGAAAAACAAAATGAAGATAAGGTCCAAGCACTAAGACCTTAAACTATGTGTTTAAAATTCCCTCGTATCATGGTCCAAACCCTAAGACCTTAAGCTATGATTCATCATCCTTTCCACTTGATGTCAAACATTAAGGAAGTCATCCTTAAAACATGGCATTAAACTGTGACTCATTTCCTCGTCGTAAGATGCCAAACTAAGTATCATAAAATGTCCTAATTGCATGATAATAAACATCATGATCTCTCATAGAACTATGTGCAGATTGATTCATACCCTTGTTGGATACATAGCGACGCCTTGATATTCGATCCTAGACCAGCCCCCACCAAAAAAATGCCTCAATCACACCCCCTATATACAAAAATTTACAGAGGAAACCATTGTTACTCCTTGTTTCTCACATCGAGTACAACTACTGTGAGCATAGGATTGGTGATAGATATTCTCTTATGAAGGTCAACTATATGGTAACATGGAAGACCTAGAAACTGTGATGGGTAGAATAAAATCTCCCCTACGATTTGGACCGAGAAAAATAAGTATGTGGTACACACTGAAAACATATGGATTGATTCCGGCCCTCACAGGATATGTAGTGACCCCCCGATCATCGATCATGGCCCAAACCCACTAGGAAAGAAAGTGAAAATGCCCCCATCATATTCTCCGTCACCATGCACTTGGGAAGGAGACTATGTGACCACTCCGTTTTTCTCAAATAGAACATAACTCGCCTGAGATTAGGATCAATGGTAGGGATTCTATTATGAAATTCAACCATAAGGGAATATGGTAGTCCTGGAACCCATATCAAGTGAAACCAAAATTCCCCCAAGTGTCCCAATCAAATCGAGAAAGAATTGTAGGGAACATCCAGAACTATGTGTGAATTGATTCCTACCCTCACAAGATATATAGTGATGCTCAGATTCGACATCCTATCCCATCCAATAGAAAAAAATGCCCCTTTCCCCCAAGAATATGTCAGCCATGCACGAGGAGTCCATGAATGGTCTTATCACATTATAATAAAATAGAAAAATTCTTCAAGAGTTATGCATGGAATATTTCTATGTATTATGATATTCAGTGCATGCATCTCATTCATGAGAAGTCAATAGATTGTGTTTCCCTTTATACATATGGGTCAGACCTATGTGGGAGCTCCAGTAGTTTACGGTAAATCATGGTCTACATATTGTCACATTCCCTGGCGCATCTTTCCCATTTTTCACACTCCAATCCTTGATAAAACATGGATCCTCATAATAATTCAAGGCCATATGATATAGAAGGACAAGGTCCTGTGGACACCTTTTTTGACTACGCATATGATGCCTCGGTGGTTCTGCATATGTCTCCCTCAAAAATGGACATTAATCAAAGGAAAATTCATCTTCCGGAGAGTCCTCTCCTATCTCAGTATGCCCAATGGCTTTCAAGACCCATGTCATCCCTCCAGATTTAAGTCTCCCCAAGACTATGGTTTATGCCTTCTATTATCACTCATTTCTAACGAACACCGAAATATCCTAATTGCGATTAACCTAAAACTTTTGAAGACCTTTATGACCGATAATCGTCCTCACCACATGACGTTAAAAAACGAGTCCAAAATCATCCACACTGCATGACATTAAACATCAAGTCCAAAATCATCCTCACCACACAACATTAAACTGCAAGGCCAAAATATTCCTCACCACATGATGTCAAACTATAAGGCCAAAATCATCCTCACCACACAACATTAAACTACAAGGCCAATATCATTCTCACTACACGACATTAAGATTCAAGGAAAAAATCACCATCACAACATGACGTTACACTGAACGTCCAAAATCATCCACACTGCATGATGTTATAATGAAAGTCAAAAATTGTCCTCACCACCCGACTTTAAGCTTTAAGGCCAAAACATCATCCCCACAAGACATTAAACTGAAATGAATAAATATTCTCTAATACGAATTATTCTTTTCCTAAGCATTGAAACCGAATCCTAGAAGTACATTTTTTTTCTCACACTATGCATAGCTCATGTGAGCTTAGGAATTTTAGCAAGAGATACACAGATTCATTATATAAAAAGGCCCTGGAATTTGTGTCCTAGCAGCCCAACCCTAAAAGGCTTTTCAGGATTCCCCTACCCTAAAATGAAACCCATGTCCTGGCCATGTGACAATTAATGACTGTGTATTCCAAAGATGAAACAAATACCTCACCCTAAGTACAAGTCAGATCTATGCATGGGACACCATTCCATGAGTCAATCATAGCACAAATGTCCCCAATATGCCTGGATACAGTCGTTCCCAATTCTAAACTCAGTGATTTGAGTCATCTTGAAGCCCTATAACCCTCCCTTAACATATGGAATAAAAGTCCAATGTATTGAGGACACCTTTTAATGACTATGCACACCATGACCTGGTGGCTCTGATTATGTCACCCACAAAAATAGTTATCAATCAATGGAAAATTCATCCCTAGGAGAGTCCTCTCCTATCTCAATACACCTAGTGACTTCCAGTCCTCATTCCAACCCTCCCGATTTAAGGGCCCTAAAATTCATGGTTTACATTCTCCTCCTTTCACACATCCTGGAAAAATCAGAACCTAGGGGCCTAGTTCCTCTCATGTTTCTTTTGAGGTTTCTAAAAGATATCTCATCCATATGCGTGAAGATGATATGCATAAAAAGGAAGAGTACTCCCACTCGTTTTCTGATTTCCCCAAATAAGTACATCAAAAAACCCTCCTTTTGTGATCAAGTTCACCCCTAGACCAAGGTCACAAACCGTATTCAGAAAGTTCCCAATTTCCATAATAATTAAAGGCCATAAAGAATGGAAGGATGGTGTCCTGAAAACACCTTTTCATAACAATTAATATCATGTCTGGGTGGCTCTTCATATGTCGCCCATGAAATTGGCCGCCAATCAAAGGCAAATCCATCCCCAGGAGAATCCTTTCCAGCCTCCATACACTCAAATGACATTCACATCTTATCACACCCGCAGATTTTGAAAACACATGGATGACAGCTTGTGTATCTCCTTCTTTACAAGTGCCCCTAAACAATAAAATGGTTGAATCTTAATAGAAATGACCATTCACCAGCTCTCCCTCACGCGGGTATGAAATGCGCGGGAATAATTTTCCACTCAAGGCTGATATGAACATTACTAATTCTCTTAGACAACACTACTTTTGCTTGCCACCCATTGTGGATCCCAACATAAAAATAAATCCAAAATGATGAAAATTCCACTAGGCCATCAGGAATGGAATTTCGGTGTCCTGTGGACACCTTTTCTTGACAATTCACATCATGTCCTCGTGGCTCTGCATATTTTTCCCAAAAAATGGCCGTCAATAAAAGGAAGATTTTTCCATAGAAGTTTCCTTTCCTACCACTGTACACCTAAAAAATCACCTAATTTTCATCCATGTCTAGAATCCACCGAAATAAGGTGAGTAAAAATCCCCAATTTATGTCTGAAAGATACTAGAACATTCATGGCTACAGGTCCCAAGTCAGGGTCGTACCCCGTTAAGTTTTGTCAAAGATGTTTCACCTCAAACATCAGTAATAATTTTATTTGGATGGACTTTGGACTTCCAGAGAAAGAGAAATATTTCATGCTCTCTTAAAGAAAAATCCATAGAAGGAACATCTAGGAAAAATCAGGGTATTGGTTCGTTAAAAAACATCATGCCATCAGAAAATGCGTAAAGCTGGATAGGTCAAAAACCCGCAAAGGGAGTCCTAAGAATACACCATTTTAATCCCAATAATCCCATACCATATAGGCCTAGGCAAAAATTCAGTTAATAATAATAGAAAATTTCATAAAATTTCATAATTTATTTCTTAAAACCCTATAAATAATTGAACTACTCTCACTAAGTCCCTTGTCTCAAGAAAAAATTAGAGCTCAATTTGGTTATTTCAGTTTACTGAATTCAAGTCATGGTTTAAATATAATACTTGATTAAAATGATATTTATAGGATGACATGGAGAAGAGATGTTTGAATGAAAAATATTATAGATTGGGTTCAGTAAAAATAGAGGAACATCCCCAATTCGGGGTCTCTCAGGAGTAATAAAAAAATAAGTGGGCGTACAGATCGTATTTGGGACAAAACTAGAAATGGCCCTGGTTAACCCTTCCTAAAATTATGAAGAGTGATTTTTGCAGGCCATCGATGGTTTGTTACAAAGAATTTATTTCCTTCATTTTGTATTTGACCATCAGATGCACTTGCTCCATAACATCTTTATAGTCCCTCCCCTTTCTTCTAAACAGTTTCATAATTGGCATGCGACGAGGCTAGTTATTCCATCAACCTGGCAGTGTGGGATTCACACTCCTACTTCACTTACTCTTAAGCCACCACCAAATCATGGGCCTTCACCTCCTTATCCTTCAGATGATAAAATTATTCGAAAATATCTCAGAAGGTTTCCACCTGACAAAGGGAAGTATTAAACTGGGCCAGTATGTCCTCGCAAGAGGTGTGGTCTTCTAGAGGAATGACGATTTGATAAAAAAGTAGGTGAAGGTGCTGATAATTAAAGCTTCTAAAACCCATCTCAGTAAATAACTGTTTAATGTTGTCACCCTTGTCAGCAAAATTGTCCATGGATGTATCCATATAGAGAGAACATAAGTTGTGTCGTGCCACTTTTCACACTACCTGGTGTCTTTCTACTGCCCCAACACTTCGATCCTCCCCTTATGCCACATTTTTTTAAGTAGGAATCATCTCTATAGGATGGGGTAGGGACTTAATGAATGTCACCTAATATGGGAGACTCTCATTTTCTTTAGATGGCCCAGCCATTGAAGCCGGATGTGGAGGACTAACCGCAGCCTCCGGGAAGATCAGTGATACTTGTCTAGTACCAGTCTCATTAAGATCATGGGAAATATCTGCATGAGGGGAGTATTCTAAATCACTTCAAACTGAAATGGGTTGTACTGATGTATCCCCTCCCAGATGCTTTTGACGACAGGTCAAATGCCTTCTTAACATGAGAGGAAGAGCTAGAGGTGTATCCATATTGGTTGCTGAAGGGACAGAAGTAGAAGGCATAACTATTACACTTCTCACGATAAAATGAATGTGTGACATTGTTGTTGGGGAAAGAATCAGACAGGATATGGTCAACAGTTTCTGCACACACCTAATTGGTTCTTTCAGCATCCCTACGGGCTAACAATCTACCCAAATTTGGGCCTAATCCAACAATAAGAAGGTGGGATATGTCGTGTTGGGAATGATAATATCCCTAGTGGAACCATCTTGCATCTTCAAAATCCACAATTGGAGGAGAAACACAGGATGCGATTCTCCCATTAATCAACAACCAGAAGCAGTGCAGTCTGTTAAAGGCATCCAAACTGGCTGGAAAATTGGTAGTGGAGTTATGGCTCAAAAATAACTACTCAGTCTACACGAGCAGTGAGCATCCCGTCCCGAAGAGTGATGAGGTATGAACATTCCTCCAAGGAACCACCATTGTCACCTCTCAATTATCTATGAGGGGTAGGGTGTTGTGTGAATGAGAAATGAGATGTTTCATTCAATAGCCCAACTGCATTGGTAATAGTAAAAGTCCAGGGATGAACAACTAAAATTCTTAGAAGAGAAGGATGAAAGTCTGAATGTGGAACCTGTGTATTATTTCGATATTCATAAAAGGGTATGTGTTCTTACATCCACCCATACAAGAATTTGAATGATCCAGTAAGTTGATGTGGATACCTACCTTCCGGAAATGTTCCCAACAATTCATAAAGCCAGGGGGGGTAGTAAAGGCCAAATTAATGGGTCGACCCTCCACCAACATTGATGCCATCATCAAGTTACATGCCCAAACCCTGGTGTATAAGTCATGGAATGGTAATATCCATCCACTTAAAAACATATAAAAGCAAACAACTAGCCTAATCATAGGTGAAATGTTTGGTCGATGCTCATATCCCAATTTAGTATGTCTCCGTTCCTCATGGGTGGCACAACATGACCCTAGGGTTTGGTAGGATTGGCGAGTGGGATGAGTTTGACTACATTGAATCTTAGTCATGGTACCATTAGTTTGTAGGAATAAAATTATCCATGATTTGAATGGGGTGAGTGACCGAGCCTCGAGGGGATGATCCTGTGATCCCACTGCCAAGACTAGTAAGATCCATGTCAAAGGAGGCACATGATCAGTATCATTCTATGTGGAGGCTACAGGGAAATATGCGTCATAAATTTTCCCATATATGGGGGTACCTCCAAGATAGTATATGTCCCATATACTGATCTCCCCCTCTCCACGCAGAAGGTGAAAGGTGTTGGTGCTCGAACACCAGCGGCTTAGTAATTCTGGAAGGATTTCTCCTGGAGGGAAGACTGCATATTGAGTCACCTAGGATTCCGTGTGAAAGCCTCCAACCTCTAGGTGTTCAGGGGACTCCAGAAAGGTCTGATACACCCAGAATGCCTAATCCCACTCATCGAAGAAACATCCTCTAGCCCACAAGTCCCACATGGGGCTCCACCTGCTACTCAGATTTTCTTGACAGATGCTGATAATGGATGATTATTCTTAGACGCCTTGTCTTACAACACCATTTTGGAACCTGCGGTTTCCATGAGTCCATGTCGAACCTCATAGTATAATGACGTTTCATGAATAGGAGTGGCGATTAATTATCCAATTGGGGAAATGTTGGCACGATCATGATCTTGTGGTGCCTCTAAGAGGACAAAAGGGATATCAGGGTCATGAAATAGCGGAGGCACATTAGTGGGAAGATGAAATTCATAATGTGGAAACTATACAGATAACAAGTAAGCTAAAAGTTATGGCAACAAGAAGATCGTCAGAAAGCTATCATGGGGAATGATGTGGGTTCAAAGAGGATCATCACTATTCATTTCCATGGTGGCCCTTGTCTTCTTTGATTTTGCAGCAACACGTGAATCAACCATTGTATCCGGAATAGGAATATCCAAAAGCCAATGAGAATTCAGTCCAGTAAAAATTGTTCAGAAAAATTTATGGTAAATGGATAAAGTATTAAAACATGATCGCAAAAAACTCCAGGTATTATTTCTATAAATTGTACGCAGAAATATCATTCCACGTACATCATGACACATGGAAGCTACTCCACCTACAGATATGGTACACAAATGAATCTCACAATGTAAAACCATGGTATGCGAAATAAGCAATAGGCTTAGGCCCACGATCCATTTTCCAATGAATAGAATAGTCCACGAAATGAAGAAACCGTGGACCTCGTCCTCGATTAAGTTCTTATTCCGAAGTTCTGGATTAAAATTTAACCCTGTTTTAATATTTTTTGATGTTCTGTTTGCCAATCCATGTTTGGTATGCGAACAACGCAGCTGTGTAGTGTTCTTCAATGTGGAATCCAGATTTCATGTTTTAAAATTCTACTGTCTTGTTTGAAAAATTAAAAATGTGGTATGCGTATGGAGAAATGGTGAAGAAATTTGTTCATGAAACATATAGATCTATTCAGAAATGGATTTTTTCAAGGAGAATGGTAAGCTAGAGTAGATTGGCTGGGGAGATCGGGAGTGATTTTGTCCGTGAGAAACGGTAAAAGAAAAATGACATGGGCCCGTATATAGTGGTGTGGTTGCCTCTTACCGAGTAAACTTGTTCTACCATGAAATATTTTAGTTCAGGATGAATTCTACGTCAGATTAGTCCCCTTTTAATTCTGAATGAAAACCATTCCGATTGTAGGAATTTGTAGGTTCCTGAAAATTGCGGCAAGAGGAGAATGTCACCCTATAATCACATTGAGGAAAGAAGAAATTTCTCCTACAAGTCAATCTAGATGAAGGGACTTAAATTGAGTTTAATTTCATTGAATGAACTTGAAGGAGTTCAAGTTTTTAAGGTTTTTATGTGGACAACGTACCATCATTAGGAATGGTATGCAGAGAAGACATATAAAAAATTTCCAGGTATGAGAGACGGTCCACGAACTGCTAGCCCGCGAGGTGATGGCCAACGAGAAAGGAAAACCTCGAACAATGCCATTTAAGGAGTTGAATGCTGGATGATCATCCTTGTACCATAACGCGAACCCATCTCTTCACATATGTAGCGAACATTCATGGTTCTGCAAACCATAATGTCAAATCAAATCCTCATCAAACAATGGCTGAACAAGTCTTAAACGGGTTATGATATTTCATTAATGGGACTCTATAAATGGTGTGGTGAGCTCAATAGATATGGTCGCTCTAAAGCACTATAAAAGGAGAAAAATATAAGTATAGAAAGGTAGGAATAATGGGAGACAGATAGAGGGAAGGATGGATAAATAAATATTGATGGATACTTAAAGGATGTACTCTGGCTTCTGTTTTGTTTCATCGGCAAAGCACAAACCACAAAGCACTCCCTCCATAGGTACAACTGGCCATAAACCTTAAAATGGGGGAATTGAATAATAGAAATAGAATCGTGAATCTAACAGGTTAACCACAAACCAAGAGATTCCCATAGATGAATTTCCCTTGAACGGATATCCCCTAGGACCTCCTTCAGTATGGTGCTCCGTGAAGTGTTCCACTATGTGGACTGATCTCGCCACTGCGTACGTAATCAGTATGCAATTATAACCCAAAGCGGCATGGTGAGTTGTGTACCAAATTGGTACATGGTTGTAGATACCCATGCCTGTATACTACACCAGTATGCATATGGTCCTTCTGCACACATACAACTACGCCATGTAGAGCCTTCCCCATCAAGCATGAGAAACCAGTATGCGAAATGGGGTGTTTTCGAGTATTGTTCCTTCTGGTTCCAACATCACCCATCCGTTATTGTCCAATCCTCCTTGATCCCATTGCTAACCAGTCCTCTGGAAGTAGAAAAAATCCTCCTCCAAGGCCACCAGACCCATATGATCAGACCATGGGTTGCATCAGCATGCCCTATTGAGTTTTCATACCGATGATAAGCGGAGTAATGAATTTCCTCCCAACGAAGGTGCGGGTTTTGGGAATGTCTATAAGGATACATTCACACGGTAACCTGTAGCCCAACCAAGGGATGTCGATGTGAACCTCCATGTTCTCAGGATTAATGGTGATCACTTGATTTTCCTTTCAATGAGAGACAATGACCAGTCTACGGAATTATGTTCGCTTACCGCATTGATGAGGACGGAACTCCTCCCCTACTTATAATGGGGTCTGGGGCCCTCCCACTGAGTTAAGTCCCAAATCATTAGAGGTAAGGCTGCGTGAAAATTAATTCAATTTCACATTGAAAGGTTCATTGCTCTGCACCCGCACCCACCATTTCCCCGTATTCTTTGGTCGTGGGATCTCCTCCCCACCCCAATGAGAGGAGGCATGTGTATTGTTGAATCATTAAAAAACCCTTATTTCTCACACCAAACATGACTCACGTGGGCATAGAGGTTTTTGAGGATTAAAACCTCAGCACACATTCTGAACTATGAGAACTCTGATTCCTGATCAAACCAGGATACGTAGGATGCCTACCAGAAGGCATGAGCTCAAAGGGGTACCCGTCTTTAAGGGTCCACCCAGTCATGTCCCCTCAAATGGGTAGATTACATGTGTATGCCACACACATTTTGAACTATGAGAACTCTAATTCCTGATCAAAGCAGGATACATAGAATGCCTACCAGAAGGACCAAGCTCAATGGGGTGCCCATCCATAAAGGGTCTACCGAGTCATTTTTATCAAACATGAAACTTCTATGCGTAAGCCCCATACAATCTGAACTATGTGGGTTCTGATTCCTCTCCAGGGGATACATAGGAAGACCTCTTTATGGGATTGATACCAACATTAAGTCACCCTCCATCCCCTTGGATGAAAATAATCTCTAGAGAACCTTATAATATGGCTAAGTTAGCATCACCTTCATGGCTTCAAACATATGCATTCTCACGATGATTTTCAAACAAAGGATAACCCATGGACACACTCTTCTGGAATGAACCACATATTAAAAAACATATGAACACGACTTCAATCTATAATAGATTCTCAAAACATGAAACAATGATCCCTGAGAAGGTTGTGCTATTCCTGACCTCCCATCCTCTCGACCAATGTAGTTCTTAAGTGTCGTTGGAAAAATTGTCACCCAATGAGTGCCTACCTTTGGAATGCAGGTCCATAAATCATGGATACCAGGGTCATTGGGCATTCTAGGCTTTATGAATAAACCTGTTAGAGACCATCCAAGGATTTTATATCTGAGAAGGACCGATTTCATGTGTTCTTGACCCCCCCACACAATCACTAGCTGGGACCGATAGTTCCCACAGGGTTAACATGACCTTCTTTAAAGGAAAATAACACCAAATGGGTCAAAAAAAGGAATGGTGAATTTGAAGAGCTCCCATCTCTATCAAAAAATGTACAGGTGATGATCCTCATTGAACAATTTTGACATCGTCCATAAATACGCCACCTTAGAGGCGGAACCACACCATCCATGCACTCTTGAATCCAGTGAAAAAACATATTATTTACCAAATTAATTTAATTATAGTTATGATATGGCATAAATATCAATAAATAATTAAAATATTTAAATAAAATACAACATAACTAAAATACCCACTATATTTTATGTATACAAATTTATAAAAATTGGAAAATATCTTATGTAACAAAATCTATGTTTTTCAAATAGTGTTCATTTTTTTCCAAAAATATTATAATTTAACATTAATAATACTATTAATATATTATTGAAAAATTTATATTAATCATCTTAGTTCCTTGGGGAAAATAATGAACAAAATAAAGGTATGGGTTTATATTCTCAGCAAGGGGTGGGGTATATCAAAATCTCCCTAAGAATAAACAATAAAAAAAATTAATTTGTAGGAATTTTAATATACCTTATTTTCACGAAGGTAGAGATAATTTGGTTCCCTAATTAAAACATTTGTGTAATATTATAAAACATGAAATATTTTCTAAGGAATGTCCTAGGAGCACCCAAGGCTTGTTCAAAGCTTGTTGTTCCATAAAATGGGCGAACATGATAGGACGCACAGTTACTACATGGTTTATAGAAACCAAGTGGTGTAACTATGTGGGGTACTCTTGATAAGTAGTGATGTTGCAGAGTTTGTCTGCTATCATGAAAACCAAGGCACACACACATGTGGGACATCTTTAGTTTTTGACAGTGGTTTTTTTGGAAAGATTATTCACATTTAGGGATACTGTGTGCCTTAACCATGTATGGTTTCTCCTTGGGTAGTAGGATTTTTATGATTGGTGAAAAGTTCGGAAAATGGTGTGGTCAAACAATGCACCCTTATTTTTAAGGGTGATATTAATATTACACAATTAATGTATATTTTAAAACAATGTTTCCTTTTTCTCTTATTTATTTCAATAATTTTATTTGGTATTATTCTCCTATGTCTCTCCCTTAAGCTCTCCCAGTTATTGAAATATTTCTTTGATCCGAAGTCTGAATAATGTTCTGAATGAAGCATTGGATAGCTATAGGAATTCTCTCAAGTATTCTTCCTTCTGGTCTATGTCTGCCTTTGGATCTATTTCATGGTATAGGTGCAAGATTATTTTCCCTATTTTCATGGTGTTGGAATGTTTCCTTGTTTTCATCTAAATTACTTTAAATATGAGGCTTCTATCGACATAGGATTAATCTATTTCCTTAATTTAGGTGGTGTAATTGTTTTCCCCAAATGTTTTGGCATCTTCATAGTCACCACATTCTGTTGCACACCGACCTTCACTACACTTATCCATAAAATGGATTTCATCATTTTAAATAGTTATATGGACCTTGTTATACTACAAAGAACAATTGTTTAGTAATTATAGAATTCTAACATCTTCTATGGACACCTCTTGGGTGTGACGACAAGAATAGTCCTTTTTTGAATTAATTTAATAAAAGTCTAGAAATTTTTTTGATTTTCCATATTATTTTTTAATTTGGGTTTATCTCTTTTATATTGATTTTTATTGAACCCATGGAACCACTGAAGTGCATCCCATGAATTATAAATGGAATTGATGACGTAGGTAGTCACCTAACTAATTATGGATCCTCTATGTGCATTATTGATTCTTGCAATATTAATTTCTATGTTTTGATAGATTAAATGGAATTTAATATATTGAATGGATTTTTTCATGGTGGTTCTCCATCCTTAAAAGAATTAAATTCTTTAGTTGAAATGATTATAATGGTTCAAAGGGATGCACTAATTGTTAAATTATTTATTTAATTATTTTAAAGAATTATGATTCCTTTGTTAATTTGGGCTTGGTGATTATAATTAATGATAGGTAATACCTCTTGGATATTGTTATAAATATGGTTAATCCTTTTATATAGGTTTTGGAATGATGGTTATGGTTCTTTGGGGGATAAATATTCATGATCCCTTACATTTATTTTGATGCATGACGTCTAACACTACTTACATTATTTAGACTATGGGCATGACACACCATGTGCCATGTTTTGGGAATTGGCATGTTGACACACCCACCATTTAGTGTGATGAAAATTATGTCTCTCACTCATATTGAGATGTCAGGAATATACCATTTTTCTTAATATTATATTATTTTTTACACTGGTAAAAGATGACAAAGTTACACCCTGGTTGGCCTAGAATCTTGTATTTCAAGTATATGGACACTTATCTATGCAAATACTTGGTCCATATATGTGAATGAAATATAAAAATACACTATATATTGTTAATATATAAAGATACTTATCATACACTCAATCTAGCCTTATTTCAAAGAAGGATTCACCTCTAGACTACCTTTATGAACCTGATAAGGTTGGTATTAATTTATTCACCATTGTGGATTATTTAATTATACATACACATTTTTAGCTAGGATTACTTCTTGAATTACTTCTAGAAATCATTAGTGGTTGCCTAGTTGGATTTTATCTCACACCATACTCAGTCTGCCTTTGGTAACCAAATAGATTACTTTTATATAGGTTTGGATAATGGTAAGCTCCTTACTACTAATATTTAACATGCACTACTTACATATGGTTCATAAGAGTAGAAGGTTGAGCATATACTTGAGATCCTAGTGGAGCAGCATTTTTTTTGTATAGTATGTTCTATATTCTTGACCCATGATACACTTATATTTCTATGAATCCATGTATCTAATAGTGCATAGTAAAATTTGATAATATTATTCCATTGTTGAGTTATTTTCACTTCCTCACTTGTTCATAGTAACTTCTATATTCTGATTTCGACTATGTTGGATTAATGATATAGTCTTTACTATCTTCTAATCTGGGTATTACACATTTTTATGATGTTAATTATACTGAATCTGTTATTACACTCTAATAAGATGGTATATTTTCCCCCACCGTACCACCTTTACACCCTCAATTCTATTCTGTAGCCTATAACATATGGTGAGTCCCACATTATACCATTTCACCCACTGGCTCGGGGAACATGTAATGCCCATCTTGGGCTAGGATATTCCAAAGTGTTATGATATTTTCATTTATTTCTTTGTCTTTCTGTTTGATTATTAGAAATGAGGCTATGAGCTAAAAGAATTTTGAAATTAACCTTTTCTTAAAAGTAGTGAATCCATGTACTGGGGAAACCCAAATTTCATAGGATGGCTAATTTCTTTTATTTATTATGCTTATTATGGTTGATATGACTTCGTCGTTGGGTGACACACATGTATTATGATGTTATTGATATTTTGTAATTATTATTTATTTATCTATGACCGATTAAATGAGGGCATGACATTAGACATATCATTATTGGCTCAATATTAGTTATATGAAATGCAGTTTTTCGTTCAACATTTATTTTCAGCGTGGATTTTTTTATTGCATATTGTTAGTGCCTTGATTATCTATCGAATTATGCTAACTTTTCTTGTAGGTATGAAAAATACATAATTGAAACATAATGTCCCTTCCTCAACCTAACAATGTTTTTCTATATTGGTTAATGCATGCACTGTATGTAGTTAATTATGACACATAAAGACATAGATAATTCGTATCATAGGTTGGAACGTCTTATGGTATGGGTAATTTTGGGTCCATATTGCATTTAATGAGGAGTATTTTCCAATGAAAATTCTAAATGGTGACCCATATAACTCATCCATTCAATAAGATCTATACATTGTAATACACGAAAAATTAAAAAAATTATGAAATTTAAACTGAAAAATAGCCATATTATACATGTGAAATAGATACCTTGTCCTAAAACTCATGTTAGTAGGGGGTATTTATTGTCCCTCATGTTCTTATGTCATGATATAATTTTTTATCTGTTAAGTATTCCTAGATTTATGAGTTAGTATAGGGTTATGATATCTATATAAGAAGGAAATCCATATATCCTAGTTTTCTATGTGAAATCATTTCTACTATTTAAAATTCATTCTGAGGCATGAGTTTGAAATTTTATCATCATGCCTCCAAAACGTCCTCTAGTCCTACTCCCTAAAGGTAGTGATGACCTTAAACCAGATAGGGTGGCCCCTGATCCACCACTGATCCCTCATATAGATCCACTAATTATACCTCTTCATATTCCTAATATGAGTACAGAAACCCAGTTTGGAGACGAATTTATATATATATTTTATAATATGCAAGGTGTTATTCAACATTACCTATGTATAGAAAAGGTGGATTAGGAATTCTAGAAGTAGCATCCACCACCTCTTCATGGGATTTCAGACCACATGATGCAGAGTCTTGGATCAAATTGATTCTTTCTATATTCGGGCATCCAAAGGTTCCTACAGAGTGGAGGGTCAAGATTGTATCTTATATGCTAAATAATTCCTCCATGCAATGGTTGGATGTTATTCACAATTAATATTGGTATAGAGATATGGTTTGGGAAGATTTCTAGACTATATTCTGTGAATATTTATGTCCCTTTACTATATGGGAAAAACATATCTAGAGAAGTCATAAACATGAAATAGGGTGGTATATCTGTTGTGGAACACTGTGCTCATTATTAGGAGCTATAATGGTTTTTTAACTCTAGCAGGTAAAGATATTATTACCACTAAGAGATTCAAGTATGATATGGTATAGTATTTTTGATCATATTTCAATGTATTTTTGTTGATGAACATATCAGAGATTGTTAACCAAAACCTTATTATAAATCAAAATTTAATGGAACCTTGTACATGCCCAATGTTTTTAATGGAAATTTATATCTTATGATTATGGCATATAATAACATTAAATCACTACAAAATGAAATAATAAGTACTATGTGACTTTTAACTATATTTTTTACACTTCTGTGTTTTTAATTTCAAAAATACGACATTCACGGTTGTGGTCAACAAGATGTTTAGAGTCTGATAAAACAAACTTAATTTATCAGTGAACAGTACCATACCCTTATGAGTAGTATTGTTACCCTTATGAATAGTGATATATCCTAATGAATAAAAACCTTACCTAGGATAGTATAGAAATTATATTTAAGGGAAATTACGGTGTACCAATATTTTTGAATAAGTTAATAATTTTATTAAAACACATTTTTTAAAATAAAAAGTTATTTCAATTAAATATTAAATTAATATTATATTGAAAATTATGTTTGAAAAATGGATTTCATTTTTGAATTCTACTCGTCCCAAAATGATTTGGGTTAACTTTTGGTATTTTTCTAAAATACATGAATTTATGGTGAATAGTAAAATTTATTAATTTACCGTATAAATACATTATAATTTAAATGTAATATTCCTAACTTCGTAAGCGATGTAAGCACCCAAATCTTGATCTCACATGCACATATTTCATTTTATGGTCTTGGAATCATCACTATTTCTAGTCTTGATGGAAAATAAGAATCTATGGAATTAAATATTATGAAAACTCTCCTCTCCTCCACTATAAATACAACATCTTCCACCCTCTTCTCTTAAATCATATCAAGCCTTGTGCCTTCCCTAAATTCTAGAAACATCTCTTCCCATTCTCCATCCGCACTTCCAAAATACCTTGGTCTCTCAAAAAGAACAAATCCTCTCCCCTAAAAAGGCTCTCAAGGAAGATTGATTCAAGAGCTAAATTCCTTATTTCAATTATTTTACTTTCTTCTCAATTTCATTATATAGCTTTTTTATCCTTACCTCTACTCATCCGAATTTGATGAAAAATATTGTAACTTACATGTACTGTAATTTTTTTAAGATAATGGAATATGTTATTATCATCTCTCTATTACCCTTCACTTATTTTAGTTGTAAAGACACCATCTGAGATGTGACAATTTGCCACATTCATGGACGATGGGATTTCAATTTCCATTAACGTCTTCAATTATGTTCATGAAACAATTTTTGGGGATGAAACATGCTATAATATATGTATTATGTCTCATAAATGGTTCTGTAATCCTTTTTGACACATGGTTTTGATTAATAAAACAGAACATGACATTTGAGTCCAAAACCACCAATTAACCCAAAAGGATGTCACTAAAGTTTTACATAATTATTAATCCAAACTCCAAGTAACCCAATTATTTTTCAACCATTTACCCTTATGGATGTTCAATAATAAAATATAACTTTAATTCTGGAAAACCACTCTCATCATACATGTTTATCCGAACATGAATATAGGTGAACCGATCATTAAAACCAAGGTAGAAAATGGAACCAAACAATAAACGTGAACCCCATAACAAATAAAAAATGACATGAATGAACATAAAAAGGTGGTACTAATTCTTTTACATATTTTAGTAGTTTTTCAATAATTAATTAATGAACCTAATTTGATTATTCAAGTCATTACGATTAGGTGAAGATCACCTTCAAACTTAAGGCAAGGGATCCTCCCTATTTCACATTTTTCAAGATTTTTCTCTATGTTATACCATTTTATGTGTAATTCATAGTTCATGGGTATGATTACCCACAACTTGCATTCCTTACTCATGTTTTTATATGATGGGAAGCCACTTTATCTCTCTTTAATCCCTCTAAAGTACACATGATACCATGTTGATATTCCGTAACAGATTCAACCCAAACCTCCTTTATTCCTTCGGGTTTCTTTACCTTTATTTTTACCTAAATGAGGTTATCTATTATTATTATTTTCATATTATATATTCTAGTTTAATGTTACAAACTCATGTATCATGTTCCATTAATCATTGTCATTTGGGGATATACATGTATTTATGTGATTCCCTTCTCAATAATTCCCGATATGAAAACATATTTTTGGGAACTTCTTGAATTATTACTAGATATAATGTGAACTCTATCATCTATTTTAGGACACCATTTTCTTTATATGAAAATTCTTCTTATTGTGAAAAAAATCTTGGTTCACTTTTGGTGTTTTATAAAGTATTGTTCCCTTTTCTATTATAAAGTCTCTATAGTATTTGCCGTTAAACTCCTCACAAATTTTATTATAATAAAATTTATAGATTAATTTTCATACATGTGGTCACTTATACTTGAAATAACATACCATGATACATGCCTATTTTACCTCATGAATGTCTATGTATAATTTAGTTCCTTTCTTTCATGGACACTTTTATGATTAGTATATTTGTTATGCCTTATGAAATGATTGTGGTGCCCAATTCTTTCCATGGGTAACCCTTATGTTTATGTAAGATTGATTTTGTATGATTATTTATGTGGAAAACATATTTATGAAATGTTATTATGGGAGATCCCAAAAATAACTCCAATGAATTTGGTAAGGTTATGTCTTGGGATTTTTTATGTGTGACGGTCTTGGTAGTTTTCCTTGGCATGGGATACTATGTGAATAAATATTGGTGGTTATCCTTGACTCGTACTAAATCAATGTTTTGTGTTTATGCCACATTTATATGACAACATGTTTATAAGATTCCTTGTTTTAATGTTAAGGTTCCATATGTTACCTGCCTTTTTAAATCATCATGTCATGTCTTCTATTCCGTGTTCTAATTCTTTATTCTTATGGTTATTCCCTTAATAGGCTATTTCTCTCATCCAATTGTTCATGTGTTTCATAAGTTTCCCTATGTAGATGTTTGAGCACAATGGATCTTAGGAGATCAATTAAAAGAATAAATAAATTTTTTTACTTCCATGATTTTTGTTTTATGTACCTAGTCTTCAAAGACACTAGACGTTATGATCCTTGTCTTGTACTCTGAAGTATAATTATGATTAAAACCAATAAATTTTATATGAAAAGTCTAGGGAATCTATTGGTGGTATTAGAGGATTGTGTAGTTATTTTTGTGGATTAGGAATAGATCCCTTTAGTATGAACGTTAAGGATGAGATGATGTATAAGAAAATATCCCAAAATTTTGGTTAGTGTGGAGTTAGTAGTTCATCAATAACATACATACATTTCAAGATACAAATAGATAGAGGTGGATCTAGCACTGATGTACATAGGAGTGGAAAATCCTTCAAGGAGTTTTGGGCCTGACCTAGGGTGTCCGGATATAAGACAATGGGCCTTATTTCACTCTTGGTTTGAAACTCCCTAGGGATATGTGTTGGTTAATTAATGAGTTTAGTACAAACCATTATTAAGGGAATAAAGAATCCCATAAGAATATATGTTATGAAATACATCAAGGAAAACATAGATTGAAACATAGGGAATCACATGGTAAGATATACTTCTCCTTTACAAGTTTATCCTCTTATGTTTAGAGTTTCCTTTGTTATGCCCAATAGCAACGTATTCAAGCCATCTAATTGTATGATATATTTATTAGTTAAAGGTTTTAAATAAAAGGACACTTTTAAAAAATAAATGTGATAGGGAATGTGAGGATTTACCTAATGATAAGCCTGATATTATGGGAATGGGTGCTTAGAACAACATGATAGTAATTGATCATCTAGCTCAAGTTATGAATAATAACTTGAATCATGTAAAAATTCCCCCTCTTAGGAAAGGGAATGTTTCCAAAGAATCCTTCATGATGAAAAGGCCTCCCATTATTAGTGGATATTTTGATCCCCTCCTCACTGGATAGTGGATTAACTCTATTGAAACGTTATTCTATGTTCTCCAGTGCATGGAAGAAGAGAAATTTATACTGGTGGGATATCGTTTTGATGGGGAAGCTGACCAGTTGTGGACACTAATCTATAATAAAAAGACCCAAGAGAAAATTGATTCCATGGAACTATAACAATTCAATAGGATGTTTTTTAGTAAATATTTTCCTAGAACCCTCCTACTAATGATGGAAATTGAGTTCCTCGGACTCAAGCAGATGGATGATGAGTCCACAAGGTAATATGTATAAAACATCACAAGGATTGCAAGGTATGCCTTTGGTTTTATCTTTAACACCAAAATAAAGGTATATATCTTCTTTAGTGGACTAAAGCCAAGTATATGAAAAGTGTGGGAAATTTGAGACTTTGAGAGTTTCAAGGAGATTTTCTGTTGTTCCCTCAAGGTTGAAATGGAGATTAAAGAATTTAAGTGGTCTCGTGGGCCCAATGACAAGAAGAGTAAAATAGAGAACAACATGGGTGATTCAATAAAAAAATCCCATGATGGAAAGAAGCTTGAATATTCCACTTATAAAAATTGGGGAAAGAATTATCTTAGGATCTATTTAAAGGGAACCATGAATTTCATCAAATTTGGATGAAATGGACATATATAAAAGTATTTCCGAAACGACATAATTAATTTAAATAATTTGGAATAAGAATGGATGGTTAAGATCAACTCTCAGTAACTAGTGCAGTGTTACAACTTCAAGGAGTATGAGTGTAACATGCTGACCCTAGTTACCCAGAGTCGGTGCATTATTATATAATAGTGGCATGATTACAAATGATAACTTCTCAAAAGAATGATTAGTTCAGTAGCCCTGGAAAAACTAGATACATATATATCTTTTAAATTACAGTATAAAATAAAAGACTACAACAACATAGTATCCATAGGCAACAATCATATCCCTTATAATATCCCTGAAGGTCATTCATAATATACTTCTTCGCATCCTGGAAAAAATACAACATAGAAAGGGACGATCTCAGATTCACAACAAGGATAACAATATAGAGGAAAATTTCATAAATAAGAATAAACATTTAAGGCAATGTAAAAATAAAAAAAATCCTTTTAAACTTGTAATTCAGAATAATATGCTATAGATAAAATCAAATAATTCCATTTACTTATTCACATGTATATTATACTAGTCGAATAATTACATGCAATATCAATAGCCACTTTCATAATGATGGAATGCATAATGTCAGACTTCGTAACCACATAGTCAAAGCCTTGGGCCAAGACTAAAGACAATATTTTGTAAAGGACTTTTTCCAAGACACTAGTATGTCCGACGAGACCTACCGATGCATCGAGGAGCTATAACGGGCTCCACCCATCACTTACTAAGTCTAATGGATTCCTCATAAGAAAAGGTTTAAACATAACAAAAACATTCGTATTAAAACTAGTGTACGAAATGTAAATACTATATCAATAAATCGTGAATGGTTTAAAAATAAAAAATCCACACCCAAACATATCACATAACCTTTAATAAAATATGGTCGTTTTGTATCATAACAAATCAACCTCAAATAAGCTTACAATCCATCAAAGGATGTTGACATAGATGAAATCAAAACTTTTTTTAGAGAAATATCTATTTCTATTTTGAAATAATTTAAAAGTCATATAATTATAAAAGAAAAAAATTATTTTCAATATATTATTACAATCTTTAAAGGGAATCTTTGACCATATTATAACAGCGGAAAATAGCTACACCCGCCGTAAAAGTTAGAAAAACAGTCTTAAAATATTTTTGTCGAAAAGGACATAAGGTACCCTGTGTGGAAAACAACGGAAATATTCCTTTCCAAAAATTTTATAAAAAATAAAAAAAGGGTATAAATGAAATTAACCCATAGTCTATTAAATATTAAAAATGTTTTGGAATACATTTTTAAGAAACATGTATGTGGACTATATAGAGGTCTTATTAGATACTGACGAGAAAACGACCTCAGATAATAAAGATATTGTCAAATTAACTCTTAACATATACTTTTCCTTGGTTAAGGGTAGGTTAAACTTCTGTATAATGGTAAAATAATTGTTATTAAATTATAAAAGAACCATATAAATTAATATTATATCATATATTATCTTTTAATATTTCTTTCTTAATGGTATTTCAGTAGTATCATTATTTCGGGTGTTAACTGATTTTTTTTCCTTTATATGATTAATTACGTAAGACATGTTTGTTATTGATAGATAGTATTTTATTAATATAAATATTGAAATTATGATCATAAAAGTTATTTTTAATCATAAAAATAAAATAATTCTTGAATGATTACGATGGGGAATGGATCTCATCGCGTTCGTGAAGACAGTAATCCGGACGTACGCACGAGCGACAATATCATTATTTTGATATAAAAATCATATATAATTGGATGGTATATAATATATAAAGATTAATTATCATGTTATATTTATTATTTACATAATTTATACTTATTATTATACCCATCCAAATGATGAAGTGTTTGAATAACAAACTACACCACGACATGGAGACGGTAATCCGTACGTACGCACGTATAGTGACTTTGTCATTTATAGGATGGATAGAATAATTAATATGGTTGTAACATTTTTATAATAACATCACAACATATACACGATACTGGATTTTTTATTTTAAAATGTAAAAAAAAATAAAGAGGAAGTGGAAGAAGAAAATAACTTGGAAGAGGTGATGAAATATTTACCTCTTCTTCAGGTTCTTCCTTTTGATTTGATAAAAAGGGATCCATAAGATGGCTTTATGACCAAAGTAATTCCTCTAGGATGAGGTATGTAAATTTTGGATGATATTTTGGTAGGGTTTGTCCAAGACAAAAGGATTTGGATGTCTGATATTAAGAGAAGGAGAAGTTCCCTTTTATAAGAGAGGTGAGGGTCACTTTAGGAAAAGATTGAAATATTATTTTATAATAAACTAATTTTCAGTTTCTAATGGATCAAAAATGAATTCTTTAATAGATAAGGTGGTTATGGGTAGAAAATCTCTCAACCAATAGGTTTTAGATAGGTTTATGTCATCATATTAACCTTATCTTTTGGATTTAACGCATTGTTAAATAGTTTGACATTTACCATGTCTCTGTGTATTTTTATATTATATGGTTAATAAACATACTATAACAAGGGAAGTGAATCCCATGTGGTTCATTATTAATATATATAACATTATATAAGTCCATTGGCTGATCCTTATATTTTTAGGATTGTTATATCAATTAATAATATAATATTTGTTTTAAATACTCAATTATGTCAATTTTAACACTATTTAGTATTTTATTTTTTTAAAAGCCATAAAAACTTTATCACTTATAATTAAATATATTTAACCAACCCTAAAATGTCATATTAACATATAAAATTATTGTAATACCTCATATTTCTCAATTTACATTTATTTGGATATTTATAATATCAATTATTTTAATATTTCATTAATAAGGTAATTACTGCATCATCATTGTGTTATAAATAAATTAAATTATATAATGTCTAAAAATTATAAATAAAATTACATTATGTAGGAAATAATTTTATATTTATAATGATTATTTATAGTCTAATTTATATTGTGTGTAACCCTATATTAAAAATTGTTTAATTCTTAAACATTGAATTTATGTCTTTTAACTCTTCTTTAAATAAAATAATAATAAATGCCCTAATCTAATCCAAGTGGACCGAAGAGGATCATTTTCTATTAATAATATTTTTTTTGGTCTCACTATACTTATCCAATAGAATTAATACACGTGTTAGGGTAGTTATTATATCAGTTTCAACCTTAATTTTCCCATTTACCTTTAACTGTGGTAAATAAAAGTAAATAGATACTTTTCACCAAAAATTATTTGCATCTTATTGAACCACATTTTACATACAGATATTAACCATGTCTCTCATAGTTTTGAAACTCAACTCACAAAAGTGTTAATATTATGTTTCATACCAATTTTCAAATGCTCATAGGATGTGGGTAAAAGGCGGTAAATAGTTCGACAAAATTTTATATATCTAAACTTATTATAAAATGGCTTCAATGAATTATGTTTAAAATATATTTGTATTATGTACCTATTTTGACCTAAAATAAATTAAAATAAAATAACTAATTATTTAAATAAAAATTCATTTTTAACCAATAACATAGTGTTTTTTCACTATTAATCAAAAATAGAATGTTTTTAGAAAAATACCAAAAAAATACCCTTAGCTAATTTCGATATTATGAATACAAAAATGAAGTCCATTTTGAATTATAAAATTTTTAAAATTTCAAAAAGTGGATATTACTATTCATAACTGCTCGTTTGATTGGTCACAGTGTGTTAGAATCTCGAAGTTGCGTATAATGTATGCTATTACATTATTCAAAGGGAAACGTACCGAAAAAGCTTGGGGTGTTACATTCTTCCCTCCATCAAATAATTTCATCCTAAATATTTTTATAATACTACCACAAAAAAATATTTGGGTGGTTCTTTATCATAAGTTCCTCTAGTTCCCACATTGCATCTTCAATGTTATAGTTTCCCTATAGAACTTTTACAGACGAGTCGTCTGGTTTCTCAGCACTTGTTCTCTTGTATCAAGAATTTTGAAAGGCTCTTCACAGTAAGACAGATCAGGTTCCGGTTCAATTTCCTCATATGTGAGTACATGTGTTGGGTTAGGCATGTATTTTCTCAACAATGATATGTGGAACACATCATGAGCTTTTGAGATACTTGGAGGCATTTTCAAATGATAAGATACAACTCCAATTATTTCTAGAATTTCGAAAGGTCTGATGTACATGGGACCCAATTTACCCTTATTACCGAAACTTATAACACCCTTCCATGGAGATACCTTGAAGATAACATGGTCTCCTACTTGAAATTCCAAATCCTTCCTTCAGTTATCAGCATAGCTCTTTTTCCTACTTTGGGATGCTTTGAGGTTGGTTTTTATAACCTTCACCTTTTTGATTTGTTTCTCCACAAGTTCTGGGCCAACGAGTTTTCTTTCACCAACTTCATCCCAACAAGTTGATAAGCGGAATTTCTTCCCATTAAACGGTTTATATGGTACCATATGAATGCTTGAATGGAATCTATTGTTATAGGAAAATTCTAATAGAGGTAAATATTGATACCACATACATTGAAAGTCATTTGAGTAAGATATAAACATGTCTTCTATGGTTTGAATTGTCTGTTTTGATTGTCCATAAGTTTATGGGTGGTAGGAAGTGCTCAAATAATGTTCAGTATCCAGGGCTTTCTAAATAATTTTCTAGAATCTTGATGTAAAATGGGGATCGCATTCAGAAACAATCGATAAGGGTACTCCATGAAGTCTTAAAACATCATTAATATATAGTCTTTTTAGACGTTCAAGTTGTAAATCTTCTCTTATAGAAAGAAAATGTACTAACATGGTAAGACGATCACTAATGACCCATATCGCGTCATTCCTTATAGGAGTCTCTGGTAGCCCCATGAAAAATTCCATTGTAATATTATCCCATTTCCACATAAGTATAGGAAGAGGTTGCATGAATCTTTTAGGCTGTTTCCTTCCAGCTTTCACTTTTTTACAAACCATACATTTTGAAACAAAATCAGCAATCTCCCTCTTAATGTTGTCCGACCAAAAATGTTCCTTCAAATATTTATACATCTTGGTGCTACCAGGGTGTATAAGGAAATTGGAGCTATGAGCATCATCTAAAAAGATCCTTTTTAGATCCGGTATATTGGGAACACGAAGTCTCTTCCCAAATTTCAAAATCCCATCTTCATATATGAAGTCACTCAATCCTTGACCAAAGCATTACCTTTAAAAAAAAGTCAAATTGAAAATATATAACTTTCTTAGAAAACTGAGAAGATATGAAACAATGTGATGATCCATAATCATATAAACCATATGCTAAACTAGAGGAAACTATTAAATTGCTTTACACAACGTCTTTTGGAGCGTCAACCTTAGTAGTAGTTATATCATAAGCTTGGCCTTGTTCCGTTGTCATTTTCAGATGTAAGATCCCTTGGCGCTTAGGACATTCATTTGCATAATTCCCCTTTTCCCTACAATTGTAGCATTCAACAGCCTCTTTGTTCCACATGAAATCACGAGATTGGTGGCCTCTTCCACCACACTTGTAACAGACTCCCATTACCTTCAGAAAAGTACCAGGGTGTTTCTTACCACATTTACCACATGATGGATATTCAACTTTACCCTTATTCCCCTTATTTCCTTTTTCAAAGTGTTCAGCAGATCTCTTCTTCTCCTTTTCATTAAAGTCATATGACTTAGAGAATTCATTTTCTGTATTGATAGCACATGAGACATTATCTTTATATGATGATAAGGATTCTAAGACTAATGATCGATGATGAAATGGTTTTAACCAATCAAAGAATTGATCAATTTTACTCCATGGGTTACATATATAATCTGATTCATGCCCTTCTAACCTAGTAAAGTTAGCATCATATTTTACGACATTCTCATCCTCTTTTTGCCTCAGACTCAGAAATTGCCTTTCCATATCCACTCAATGGTCATGAGGAAAATAGTTTTCTAAGAAAATCTCATTAAACTCCCTCCATTCCATAATTGATACTTCATCATCTTCTTTTTTATTTTGAATCAATGACCACCATTGATCTGCATCTCCCATGAGGTGATAAACTATCATGAAAACCTTTTCCCATTCACTACTCCCCAAAGCATGAAATATTTTATCTATGGAATTTATCCATTTCTCAGCAACTAATGGATTTGTACTCCCATTGAATGTTGGTGGTTGTTTCCTCATAAAGCGGTCTAACATTAATCCTCAGTGTTGTGGATCAGGGTGCTCCATATGGGTAAGGTTATTATTCATAACATGAGTGTGTTGTCCCAGTATGGTGATAAGTTGATCAGCACCAGTTACTTCACTAGCTCCACTATAATTATCTTGAGTAGGAGAGAAATCCCTACTAGATCATGTGCATTGATACAATTTCCATTCCTTCCACTATGAACCATTTCTAAAAAATGGAATACACTAGACTAGTTTATGAATCACAATACATAATTCCGAAAATGTAAAACACTTAACATAAATTGAACAGTTTATGGATATAATCCATATCATAAAAATGTTTTCTTTGAAAAAAGTATATACTCATAAACCCTTCATAATGGCTTGTAAAGAAAATGAGAATTATACTAAGCATATCCCCCAGGAGTGTCATAAACAATAGTGATGCAAGGCCTGTTGTCGTGCACCAGTTTTCGTTTGAGTCTAGATCAAAGCAGTGTTTTCGGGTTTTACCACTAGGTACATCTGTGACAGAGACACCTCTACCAACTCATATCATGACAGGGATGTATTTATTGTAAAACTCAGAAAATCTACACAGTAAAAAAAATCTAGGATGTTCTTCATTACTAATCCTCGAAGTCTATCTTAGTGTAATGCTCTCTAATCAGAGTTTTCCTAAATCTATTTTCCAAATATTGTACTAAATGTCCTCGAATACCAACTGCAACACCCCAACCCTAGTTACGCAGAGTTGGTGCATTATTACATAACATTGGCATGATCAGAAATGATCATGTCTCTAAAGACCGATTAGTTTGTAGCCTTTGAAATACTTGATACATTTAGAAGTTTTAAATTAAATTATAAAATGACAAACTAAAACAACATAGTCTCCGTATTCCAAACTCATATCTCATATACTATCCCTACAAGACAGTCCTAATATACTTATTCTCATCCAAGTAAAAATAAAACATAGAAAGGGGTGAGCTCAGATGCTCAGTAAGGATAACAATATAGTGGAAACATTTATAAATACGCATAAACATTTAAGGAAATGTAAGACTAAAAGAAGAATTTTAAACATAAAATTCAGCATAATATGGAATAGATAAAATCAAATAATTCCATTTACTTATTCTCATGGATATTCTACTAGTTAAATAATCACATGGAATATCAATTTCCAATTTCATATTGATGAAATGCATAATGCAAGACTTAATAACCACATAGTCAAGGCCTTGTGCCAAGAATACAAATAATATTTTTTCAAGGCCTTGTGCCAAGACACTAGTTTGTCTCTTGAGAACTACCGATGCATTGAGGATCTATAGAGGGCTCCACCTGTCACTTACTATGTCCAATTCATTCCTCATATGAAAATGTTTAAACATAACATAAAAATTCGTATTAAAACTAGAATACTAAATGTCAATACTTTATCCATAAACCATGATTGGTGTAAAAATAACACATCCATAGTCAAACACATCACAAACCCTTCAATACCATATGGATGTTTCATATCATAGTAAATCAATTTCAAATAAACTAACAATCCATCCAAGGATATTGACATAGAAGAAATCAATACTTTTTTTTAAAGAAATAGCTCATTCTATTTTGAATAATATAAAAGTCATATAATTAAAAAATAAAACATTTAATTTGAAAATATTCTTATAATCTTGTAAGGGATGCTTCGATGATGTTATAACGGCAAAAAATAGCTACACCCGCCATTTAAGTTAAAAAACATTGTTACCTTAATTTTGTCGAAAAGGTCATAAGGTACCTTCTTTGGAAAATGATAGAAAGATTCATTTGAAACATTTTTATAAAAAGTCAAACATGGGTATAAATGACTTGCAACCATATTCTATTAAATAGTAAAAATGCTTTGGAATACATTTTTAATAAAAATGGATGTGGATGATAAAGAGGTCCCAGTAGATACTTACGTAAAAAAACCTCGGATAATAAAGTAGTTGTGAAATTAACCCTTACCTTGTTCTTTTCGTTGGTCGATGGTAGGGGAAAATCATGTATAATGTTGAAATAAATTTTTTTAAATTATAAAACAACCATATACATTAATATGATATAATATATTATCTTCTAATATTGCTTTTTTAATGATATTTCATTAGTATCATCGTTTCTGGTGTTAACTGATTCGTTTTCTTTTATATGATTGGTTACGTAAGCCAAATTTTTTATGGATTGAATATATTTGATTCAAATAAATAATTATATTATGTATATAATAATTATTTTTCATCTTAAAATGAAAATTATTCTTGAATGATTATGATGGGAATGAATCTCATCGCATTCGTGGATACAGTAATCCGAATGTACGCATGAGCGACAATATCATTCCTTTGATATTAAAATCGTATATAATTGGATGGTATATCATATATACAGAATCATTATAATGTTATATTAATTATTTAAATAATTTATACTCATTATTATACCCATCCAAATGATGAATTGTTTGAATAACAAAAGACACCATGACGTGGAGACGGTAATCCGTATATACGCACATATGGTGACATCTTCATTTATAAGATGGATAGAATAATAAATATGGTTATACAATTTTTATAATAAAATCACATTATATACAAGATACTAGAGTTATTATTTTATAATTGAAACAACAAATAAAGAAGAAGTGGAAGAAGAAAAGAACATGAAACTGGTGATGAAATATTTACCTCTTCTTCGGGTTCTTCTTTTTGATTTGATCAAAAGGGATCCATAGGTTGGATTTATGACCAAAGTAAGGCATATAGGATTAAGGGAGGAAAGTTTGGAGGTTATTTGGGTAGGGTGTTACCGAGCCAAAATTCTTTGGATGTGTGAAATTAAGATAAGGGGAAGTTCACATTTATAAGAGAGTTGAGTGTCACTTTTAGAAAATCTTGAAATATTATTTTATAATAAAATCATTTTTGGATCCTAATGGCTCCAAAATACATTATTTAAAATCTAAGGTGGGTATGGGTCAAAATACCCTCAACCAATTTGTTTTAGACAGGTTTAGGTCATCATATTAACCTTACCTTTTATCTTTAACTATAAGTTAAATAGTTTGACATTTACCATGTATCTTTGTATTTTTATATTATATGGTTAATAAACATACTATAACAAGCCAAGAGAACCCCTTGTGGTTAATTATTAATATATACAACCTTATCTATGTTATTTGGCTAAACCTTAGATTTTTATAAATATTATATCAATTAATAATATACTATTTGTTTTAAAAACTCAATTATGTCAATTTTGATACTATTTAGTATTTGTTTTTTTAAGCCATAAAAACGTTATCACTTTGAATAAAATTTATATACCCAACCCTATCATGTCATATAAACCTATTAAATTATTGAAATTCAACAAAAGTCTCAATTTTAATTTATTTGTATTTTTATAATATCAATTATTTTAATATTTCATTAATAATGTAAATACTGCATCATCATTGTGTCATAGATAAATAAAATTATATAAATATTTGAAATTTAAAATTAGATAAAATTATGTATTAAATAATTTTATCTTTATAATTAATATTAATAGTAGAATTTATACTTTGTGTAACCCTATTTTAAAAATGATTTAGTTATTAAACTTTGAATTTAACTCTTTTAACTATTTTTAAATAAAATAATAATAAATTCCCTATTCTAATCCAAGTGGACAAAAGAGGTTGAAATTTTATTCCTAAGGGTTTTTTGGTGGAATTATTCTTATCAAATAGAATTAGGACACGATTCAGGGTAATTATGAGATCATTTTTAACCTTAATTACCATATTTACTATTAACTGATGTAAGTAAATGTAAAAGGATATTATTCACCAAAAATTAGTTTCATCTTATTGAACCATATTTTACTTACTGATATTAACCGTGTCTCTAATTTTTTTGAAATTAAACACACAGAAGTGGTAAAATTATCTTTTATACAAAGTTGCAAATGCTCATATGAGGTGCGTAAAAGATGGTAAATAGCTCGATAAAATTTTATATATCTAAAAATATTATATAATGACTCCAATGAATTATGTTTAACTTATATAAGTATTATGTATCTATTTTGACCTATAATAAATTAAAATAAAATAACTAATTATATATGTAAAAAGTTGGTTTTAACCAATAATGTAGTGTTTTTTCCACTATTCATCAAAAAATGATTATTTTTTAAAAAATACCAAAAATTCACCCTAAGATAATTTCGATATTACAAATCAAAAAAAGAAGACCATTTTGAATGATAAAATTAATAAAATTTTGATAAGTGGGTATTACTATTCACAATGGCTAGTATGATTGGTCGACGTGTGTTCGAATCTCGAAGTTGCGTACAATGCAGGCTATTGCATTATTCAAACGGAAATGTACCATGGAATCTTTGGGTGTTACAATGGGTGTTATGAAAATAATTTCCCTAAGCCAAGTGTTGTCAGAGGAAATGAACATCAACTTCCAAGGAAACAATAAAGGGATTATATTATCACTACTGCTAAGGTGAATCCATTCAATCATGTGGTGATAGGTACGCTAGTTATTCATTCAAGAATAGGGAATACACTATTTGATTATGGTTCTATGAATTCTTTAATTTCTTGTAGGTTTAGTAGAATTCTTCAAATGCCACCTCAAATTTGAAGGATAAGTTGTCTATGAGAACTGAAAATGGAAGAATTATTCCATCTGTCGTTTATAACTCCTCCCTGGTTAATATTTGTGGATTGAACCGCCCATGAAATCTTTTAACACTTCTATTAGTGGAGTTATATGTTATCATGGGCATATATTGGCTATCATTATTCAAATGCAACATCAACTGTCAGGAATGGGAGATCACTCTTCACATTCCAAAGCATCCTCCAATTCTTTACATGTGTAATGAGGAATATGAATCTCTTTTAAAAATAGTGTCACATGTGTGGATATTAATTCCATATGATCACGAATTTCTATCTCAAATGGTTGACACAAAGGATAGAATAATGCTTGAATATATTCCCATCGTAAGGGTTTACACTGATGTATTCACTAAAGAGTTTCATGGCCTCCCTCTTAATCGATATGTTGAGTTTTCAATTTAACTTTTTCTTGGATCTCTCCCTATATCAATGACACCTTATAGAATGGCCACCGTAGAGCTGGATGAGATGATGAAATAATTACATGAGAATCTAGATAAGGGTTTTATATGCCCGAGTGCTTCCCCATGGGGTGCGCCAGTCCGCTTCATCAAAAATAATGATGGATCAATGTGCCTCTACATTGATAATTGTGAGCTGAATAAAATCATGATATAGAACAAGTATCCCCTACATCGAATATATTACTTGTTCAATCAGCTTCATGGGTCCATTTATTTCTCTAAGGTGGAGCTTTGACCAGGATATCACCAACTAAAGGTGAGGAAGAAAGATATTCCCATTAATGCCTTTTGAATGAGGTATGGACACTATGAATTCATAGTGATTCCCTTCAAACTCACTCACTCTCCATCAATTTTTATGGATTTAATGAATACTGTATTTAGATATTACCTGAACAAATTTGTGGTAGTATTTATTGATGATATTTAGATATACTCCAAGAGCAAGGAAGAACAAGAGGAGAATTTGAATACTATGATAAAGTCATTGCAAAGGGAGAAGCTATATGAAATGTATAGTAAATATGACTTCTTGATGGAGGAAGTATCATTTTTGGGGAATGTTATCACAAGAAAAGGGATATCTATGGAATGTTCCAAAACAATGATGATTGAAGAGAGGGCTATGACAACATCTGTAATGGAGATCCGAATCTTTTTTGGTCTAGATGGGTATTATGGAGGATTTGTGAAAATGTTTCACAATTTTCAAACCCAATGAACAAGCTAACATGGATGGGACTATATTTTTTCTATACTCGAGAATGTGAAGACTGTTTAAGGGTGGTGAAAAATAGGCTTATCCCTGCGCCATTACTCACACTCCCAACATGTCAAGAACCCTTTATAGTGTACAGTGATGTTTCAATGAAGGGGCTATGATGTGTGAAAATATGAAATGATAAATTGATAGCCTATGCATCAATATATCTGAAAATACCTGAGAACATCTATCCTACGCATGATCTGGAGTTAGCTTTAGTGAACTTTGCATTAAAAATATGGCGGTATTATTTTAAGGGGGAAGTGTGAGATATATACTGACCATAAGAGTTTCCAATATATGTTCACATAAAAAGTTCATAATGTGAACCAGAAAATATGGATAGAGCTCATCTTGGATTATGACTGCACAATCCACTACTATCCTGTTATGGAAAAAAAGTTGACGGATGCTCTAACTAGAAAGGATCATGCATCTTTATCATTGATGAGAAATTAAAAGGATATGATCTTCTTAGATTTTTAGTGGATGGAAATGGGAATCATTAAGGGATGAAAATCATAAATCCATTCTTAAAAGATTTCTCAACCATCCCTCATGGAGAAAATAATGGATGCTCAAATTAAAGATGTGGAAATTCAGGAAAGTGTCTCAGCTTTTAGAAATGGGAAATTCTCTGATTTCAAAATTTACGAGGACAGGGTTGTAGGATGTGTGTCACAATTGTGTGTATCATTCGATATAGAGATAAATAAGGATATTTTGAATGATGAACATAGATTGACCTTATCTATTCAACCAGGGAGAAAAAAGATGTATTAAGATCACCTAGAAAACATTTGTTAGGACAATATAAAGAATGATATTTCAGAGTATACATCAAACTCCCTTGTTTGTCAACAGGTTAAGGATGAAAGATATATGTCTAAGGGTATGTTTAAAATACTACTCATACCAACATGGATGTAAGAGAACTTTACCATTGACATTATTACAGGACTTATAAGGACATCCATAGGAAACAATGTTATATGGGTCATTGTGGATCGTCTTATAAAGACAATTCACATTATCGCAATTCTAGTGGACCTCTCATTATATCCACATGCATGGATATAAATCAAAGAAGTGGTAAGGATACAGGGAGTACCAATATCTATTTTATCTAATCATGATCTGAGATCCACATCAATGTCCATGAAAAGTATCCAACGTGCTCTAAGTACTGAACTACACTTTAGTAAAAACTATCATCCTCAAACTGATTGCCAATCTGAGCAAACTATTCCGAAAATGGAATATGGGTTGGGAGAATATTCTATGGTCATAAAAGAAGGATAGGAAAAACATATTCCACTGGTTGAATTATCCTATAATAATAGTTTCCACTCGAGCATCTAAATGGAACCATATGAATCCCTTTAGGGGAAAAGATGGAGAACGTCGACATGTTGGGATGAATTTCGTGAGCGTAAGATGTTATGACCTAAAATGGTTGAAGAAACAATGGAGAAGATGAAAACCATTCAGAAAAACATCAAGTATGTCCAAAGTTGATAGAAGATTTATGTAGACAATCGTCAATGGGACCTTGAGATCAAAGTTGGAGACATTGTATTTCTACACATATCACCATGGAAGAAGGTCATGAGGATTAGAAAGTAGGGAAAGTAAAGTCCCAGGTACATCGGCCCCTTAGATATTATGGACCGTATCAGGGTTGTGGCCTATCCATTGGAATGTCCAGCTACAATTTTAAATGTAAATGATATCTTCCATGTATGCCTCTTAAGTACACATGATACAATGCCAATATTCAATAAGGGATTGAACTCGAACCTCCGTTATTCCTTCTGGAATCATTATCATTCCTTTTTCCGAAATGTGTTTGTATATTATTATTATCTTCATTTTATAAAGGCTGTGTTAATGTTCTAATATCATGTATCAAGTTCCATTCATCATTCTTTTTCGAGGATATACTTGTTTCTAAGTGATTCCTTCCTCAATACTTCCCGATAAGAAAAACTATTTTGAAGGAACTTACTGAATTCATATCTAAGTTTAAGTACACTCTATCTTATTTTATAAGACACCATTTTATTTATAAAATTTTTCCTTTTATTTTGAAAACATTCTTAGTCAAATTCTAGTGTTTTTATAAAGGATTGTTCCCTTTTCAATTTTAAAGTGTCTATAATATTTTCCTTAAAACTGCTCCAAAATGTTTTTATACTAAACGTTCTTGAATACATTTCATACACGTGGGAACTTCTACTTGAAATCACTTAACATGATACATTACTATTTCCCTTATAAATTCCCATGTATATTTTAGTTCCTTTCTTTCAAGGACACTTTTATGATATGAACATTTGTTATACTTTATGACAATATTGTTGTACCCAATTCATTCCATGGGTAACCCTTATGTTTCTGTATGGTTGATTATTTATGATTCATTATATGGAAAACATATTCCGGAAAATATCAGATGGGTGTGCCTAGATATCACTCCAATGCATTGGATAATGTTAACTCTCATGAGATGTTATGTGTGATGGTATTGGTAGTTAGCCTTGGATTGTGCTACTATGTGAAGTGATCTTGGTGGATAGCATTGAATTATACTAAATTTAGGTTTAATGTTGCCGCCACAATTCTATGACTCCATGTTTATATGATTCCATGTTTATATGTTAAGGTTCCATCTGTTACATGAATTTTTATATCATTATAACATGAATTATTTTCCATGTTTTAATGCTTGGTTCTTATGCTTATTCCCTTAATGGTCTATTTACCTCATCCTTTTTCATTTGTTCCCCACGGTACCCTATGAATATGTTTGAACAAAATGGTTGTTAGGAGCTCAATTTGAAGATTCAATAAAGAACTGTATTTTAGTCCTATGTTTTTAGTTTTATGTACATAATCTTCAAATAAACAAGACTTCACTATTCATGTCATGTACTCTGATGTATAATTATGCTTAAAATCAGGTAATGTTATGTTAAAAGGATAGGGTCTCTATAAATATAATTTTTTGAGTTCAGGAAATTAGGCACTTAGATCTATCAGTGTTTCTTCTCCTGGGTGAAAGAGACACTTTGAGGCTAGTCATGGAGGTTGGAGCAGTCAGGATCCTCATGCAGATATCTTTTTGATATGTAATTATTGTGGGATGAAGGGAAACACAAAACACCATTTCTTCTTCGATCAAGTGAAATACAGAGTCTATGAAAAGAAATAACATATCTAGTCTTTCTACATAACCTTTCCTTCATCACATAGTGAGTGGGGAACCACTCCTCCACTACAAAAAGGAGTGGTTCCACTATGATCATGACATAACGGTAGCTGTAGTACTAGAGTATGATCAGGGTGAGGTGGAGGTCAAGGAATACATATCCAAACTAATGAATCTCTGAACTAGCAAAGCATGCATGCTCAAGGCAATGAGGCAGTGACTTAGGTCTGCATAATAGTGTAGTTACAAACAGTTTAACCGATGTTGTAGGAATAAATCCCCTGACCTTCTACAGTTGATGGTAATATTCTAATACACTTCACATTAGTTTCTACATTATTTTAACTATGCACGCCTCACTATTTTATACCTCAGGAAAACACATAGTGTGTGAGCTTCAATATCAAACACGTTTATGGTGTTATGATTCTTCAAGCATATTTATGTATCTGATAATAGGGTGTTCACTTTTGTATGGATATTCCCCTTTAGATAGGTGGATACCTCTTCATATGGAGTCTTTTATTTTTCAAAATGATTGGATTTTATGTAATCATCAGGATATATGGGTTAGTTTTCTATTGATAACACGTAGTCTACTATCGTCATAGGGTGACATTTACACCACACGATTGTGGTTGAAGAAAAAATATGGTAGAATGGGATGTTTAATATTTTCAATCAAGACTCGAGAAAAATATGATGGGTTGTGTTACATCCAAGATTTCTAAACTTTTCATGGATGATAAGAGGTTATGAACCGCTATTTTTGCTCCTTTAATAGATTGTTTCATGGGTGTCTCTCTTAAAAAATTATCTGGTTTATCTATATTATTAGAGGTATAATTTCTTATTATTATTTTTCCATGAGAAACACCACTAACTATTCCTCCTTATTATATAGAAACTATAGTTCTTCTAGATCTGAATAATCCATTAGATGATCTGGTGGATAGAATATTCATATTCCCTAACACTTCACCTAAGAATTAACAAATCCTTTTTTATAAGAGAATAATGGTACCCTTAGATTTTTTATGGATTACTATCATTTGAACCAAATCACATTAAATAATCAGTATCTATTTCCTATAATAGGAAACCTCTTTAATCAGATCCATTGAAAGAGAATGTTTTCAAATTTATATATGAGGTTAGGAAATCATCAGATGTGTGTCACGTTTTTAAAAATACCTCACTTGACTTTAAAGATCATTTATTATCTATATGAGTACCTGGTCATGTCGTTCTCTCTCACTAACACACATGAAGTTTTAATGGCTCTAACGAATCAAGTGTTTACCCGTATCATGATTCATTAATCATAGTATTTATGGGAAAGAGCAAAGTGTGTTATTTCTCTCAACATTACCATCGAAATCATCTTGATATTATTATAAATATGATGAGATATCATTTGATCTATGCTAAAATCAATAAATGCCACTTTTGAATCGATAATGTTCACTTCTATTGTCACATTATCTGAGAGTAAAAAAATTTTAGTAGTCCAAGAGAAATTGAGATATGATGTTTCCTAGGACTGAATCAAGAATTATATTTTACTTATAGAGCTTCTTGGTGGAAAAAAATATATTACAAATGATTCATCTAAGATTTATCTCATCTTACATTTCCACTTAGGGGCTTGAAAACAAAGGATGTGAAACATGTACGTTAAAAACCTTATGAAGAATCCTTTCTTGAGAAGAAGGTCCATTTAAATGAAACACCGATACTGATTTTATTAGTGCCAAGAGGGGTTATATATTCTACCATGATACAATATATATCAGGATTAGAGTTTTTCTGAGGTAGGATGAGCGAGTCATCATGGATGATTCTCTTCAGTTGATGGCTCACGACTTGAATTACTTGACACATATCCTCATGCTAGCTATTGTTTATCATTGCTTATATTTTTGGAGGAAAAAATATAATTGGATATAGTTTTGTGGTATTCAATGATAACAAAATACTCAATTACATCTTCACGCATCATGATCTAAATCTCAAAAAGTGCATTTGGGTTGAATACTTGCAGTCGTTTAATTTTGAGCTTTCAAACATGCCTAGAAAGGGAAATGCAGTGACTAAATATATGATCCCAATGATTCGTACATTATAAGTTCAAAAGGACAGGAGAGAATGGAATATCATGTCATTATTCTCAACGATTCACACTGTGGTTTAGGTGGATCAAAGTCATACTATCCTCAAAACTATAGTAGTGACCTCTACATTTTTGGAATGGCTAATAATAATGAAACTATATAATCATGTGGGATTTGTTCTAAGTGAAATCATCAAGTATGGGGAAACATCTTCAGGTTTTATTATTGATGGAGAGAACACTCTATGATTCCATGGGTGTGTGTGGGTCCTAATATACATACGATAAGTGATAATATTGGAATTTCATGCCTCAGTTTGGGTAGGTCATCTCAATGTCACCAAGATTTATCAAGATTTGCAATGCTAGTATTGGTGTCCTTGTATGAGATGTGAGATTTCTAAAATTATCACATGGTGATCCACATATTAGTAGGTGAAGGAAAAACATTAGTGACAAACGTGGATTTTATGATCTTTTCCATTTCCTAAGTTTAAATTGGACAATGTATCTAAGAATTTTATGACTAGATTACCTAGATCACATCATGGTAATGATATCGTGTGTGTTGTCATTCACCACATGAAGAAGGTCACACACTTCTTACATGTGCAAGTGACCTTCTAATTAGACAATCATGGGAGGATATATATCAGGGAGGCTGTATATATTTATGAAGATCCTCATTATATCATTTCTGATAGAGATGCTCTCTTCACATCATGGTTTTGGATGGGATTGTTGAAGGCCTTGGGTAAATAGGTGTTTCTAAGCATGACATATGATCCTCAGAATAATGGATAGAAATATCATAAAATTCAAGTATTATAGTTCTTTCTATGTTCATATATCTTTGATTTAGGGGGTTATAGGTAGATTTATATTCCCCCTTTAGATGTTTTCATATATCAACAAATTCATGTATACCATCGAGATGGATCCCTATGATGTTTTATATGGTAAGATTTTACATTCACCTATATACTAACTAGTGGAAGGGGAGGTATAAATTCTTGGATAATTTATCATTAATAAGACTAAAAAATAGGTCTAGTTGATTAGAAAGAACATGATGATAGCTCTGTCCACAGAGTAGTCATATGAAAAAAATAGTTCTGACCTATAGTGTTCATGGTTATAGATTATGGTTTCATGTCAGACTCACCCAGTATGGGATGTATATGTATTAAGAGTTAGGGTAATCTCTAAAATTGGTTAATTAGAACCTTAATACTTTGAAATAGATCAGACATGTGGCTTACCAGTTGGTACATCCTTAGAGATTCCAGCCTATGCATGATGTCTTTCACATATCTCAGTTTCACTAATATCATCTAGTACATTCACAAGTAATTCATCCTGATGATATTTTTGGATGTGGATGCTTCCATTGAGGATTATCTCATCCGTTTAGTGGATGGTACCATGGAGAAACTATGAGGTAAGTCAGTTCCATTGGTATGGGTTCTATTGAATCCCGAACAGAAACATGATGCCACTTGGGAGAAGGAACATGATATAAGAGATCACAAGATGAAACTCTTTACTGACGAGACGTATTTACCCTTATAAGGATAACACATTGATTAATTTCTTTAATGTGTGGAAGTTGAAATGACCCAAATTTTAATGAAGTTGCAACTTGTTGGTTTTTTTTAATTTTGTCACTCGTTTAATCAGGGTAAACATGAACTATGGCCAAAGGAGGGTCCTAAAAGCGTCTGGGGATTGTTTGGAGCCTGTAGTTAGAGAAAATGGAAAACCATGGTTGGTTTCACAGTTTCAAAACAATTAGTATATTCTATGTAGGGTAATTCTGAAGGGTAATCTTGTATAAAGGGTAGGCAACATGGTACTTCTAAATCTGTATGGCCTAAGGAACATGCTCCTGTGGGTCATCTGCTATTTTTGATAGAGGATTTTTGCATAGTGTTCACATTTTTAGAGAAACTGTGGGGTGTAATCACGTGTGGTCTATCCTTGGGTAGAAGAATTTATAAATTTGGAACACAGTTTTTCTAAACATGCATCCAAAACGTACACCCATATATTTGAGGCTGATATTACCATTTCACATTTAATGAATTTTTTCAATGTATTTTTCACTTTTCCCTACTTCATTCCAATAGATAGATTTTTTTATTAACCCATGGCTCTCCCTCAATATCACCTAGTTATTGAAATACATCTATAATATGCATTTTGAAAACAGTCCCTATTGAGGCAATGGATAGAGAGAGGTATGTAGTCAACTCATCTTCCTTCCATTCTAAGTTTATCTCTCGATATGTTTTGCTATTTTGGTGAAATATAATTTTTGATATTTTAAATGTGTTGGAACTTTTTCTTTTATATACCAAACTACATCATATCTAAGGCTTCAATCAATAAAGGATTCATCTACTCCCTTAAGGTAGCTGGTATCATCATTTCCCCCAAATATTTTGGTGTTTTCATAGCCTCATCATTGTTCAGCATACTGCCTTCACAATGCATACACCTAAAAATTATTTATTCTTTTAAAATTGTTATACACAACTTGATATAATCATGAAGATATCTTTATAGTAATTATAGGACCCAAATGTTGGCCATGGACACCCCTTGGGTGTGCGACAAGAATTTCCCTTTAGTAATTACATGATTAAATGCCTTGAACACTGCCTAAGTGTTTGTCTTGGGTTGTAATTGGATATTATCACTTTTATATAGATGTTTATTGAACCCAAGGTACCTCTGAAGTGCTTTCCCTCACATTTAAATGGAATTTATCAAATTGGTAGTATCCTAACTAATAATTTCACCTCTAATTTCCTCATTGACCATTGTAAAATGAATTTATATTACTTGATTGATTAAATTTATTCAATTCAATGGAATGGATTTGTTCATGGTGGTATTCAATACATAAATGAAATATATGGTTTATTTGAAATGATATTTAATGGGTGGAATATAAACACCAATCATAAAATTATTTTTTGAATGTTTTTATAGAATTTTGATGCCTAATTACTTTGGGCTTGGTGATTATAATGCAAGATAGGAAATGGCTCAAGAATATTATTATAAATATGATTACACATTTGATATAGGTTGTGGACCAATGGTATGTTTTATATTGGGAATGAAGATTAATTCTCCCTTACATCAGGTATTGAGCATGATGTGTCACATAATTTACTCTATTTGGATAGTGGTTGTGACACACCAAGTCCCTTGTTCTATGTGTTGGTATGGAGACACACCAACCATGTCATGTGAAAATCGTGACTTCTCTCACTAATCTTGATACATAATTCATGTATAATTTTTATTGAGCTTATAGGATCGTCTAGACTTATTATAGACGACTGAGTTACACCTTAGTCTATCCATAACCTAGTATTCTAGGCATATGGCCACTTATGTTCACACATATATGTTCCATATTGGTGGATAAAATTTAAAACTATGCTATAACTATAAAATTAATATATATATATATATATATATATATATTTACTATATATATATATTTACTGATTAGATACCCATTACAACCATGAGATAAAGAAGGTAGAGCCGCTAGGTGTCCTTTAAAAACATGATCAATATAGTATTTATTTATTTATCATTGTTCATTATTAAGTTAAACTTTTACACATTATAGCTATGAATACTTCTTAGATTACTTCTAGACATCATTGGTGGGGGCCTTCATAGATTTAATCTAACACTAAAATTAGGCCACATTTGTTACTAGAGTAGATTACTTTTCTGTAGTTATGTACTAGGTCAAGCTCCCAGTTACATGTATTTTAAATGATTCGATTATTGTTGTTTTATAGGATAAGTGGTCCAATTATATGTTCGAGATTCTAGTTCAGGATCCTTTTTTTTCTTTTTTTGTAGCATGTTGTATAGGCCTATCCGATAATCTTTATTTCTATAAATCATCATTCCATAAATACATGTATGTGAATCTCATGAGGGGAATTTAAAATTATTATACTATTTCTTGGGTTTTTATGATATCAAAATTGTTTCTTATATCTTCTATATACTTATTTTTGATATAGTGTGTTTCTGGTGAATTATTTCTTGTCTACTCATCTTGTGTTTCATTTAAAGTATATTGCTTAATGTTTCTGTATCTATTATGACACTCTAAAAAGATGGTATAGTCTCTCCATTGTATCACATTTACACTCTCGTAGCTTTTCAGTAGGCTCTGGAATATGGGGAGGTCCTCTTGAAGTTTTGTGACCCACCTGCTCGGGGAACAGGTTAAGTGGATCCCATGTTAGGACTTTACCTGAATAAAAAATAATAAAATTAATTCTAGATAAATAATATCATTATAATGAAATATGTCCATGGATAACATAAAAATTTAAATAATCACATGAATAAAAATTATTGATTTTGCTGTGATGAAATGAATAATTGCATTCATCTAACTTAATCTATTAAGGCCTCATTTTAAGAAACTATGCATAATTCAAAGAGTCAAGGCCTCAAGCCATGTACGTTTTTAACAATTAAATATATTGATCCCTCTTAGAAATTATATATAATTCCAACCATTAATTACTTACGAATTTAAATTATAAAAAAATGTATTGAAATACCATATACCCAATCTATTTTATCTCATGATTCATATTTCTGCGTAGAGGTGCTATATAATTTCAGGCCCCACCAATCTCTAAATTATAAAAATAAATCCATAATATGATTCAATTATTTTCATAATAATCATGATTTATAAATCAATAATAATAAATATTAAATAATAAGTATATTGAATTATAATATATCTAGAGTCACTAAAGGGAAAAGTTTCCTGATAAACACCCCTCAAACAACAATCACATAGAGTATTGGGAACATTTTTATGGAAACACAAGAAAATATAATATTTAAATATTGGAAATTATATATAATTTATTCATGAGTTAAATAAATGGACATGAAGGAAAATAATTTTAATATAGATATGAAGAATCATAGAGAACATAATCACATGAATGAGAATAAATGATGAAGAAACATTACAAACATTGTAATGTATGAACTATATGTATTTAAGGGATGAAGGAAGACTTTAAATTAATTATAAATGAACATAAAATTGTAAGATAAAAATTTAAGACGACAAATTTTATTCACATAATAGAAAATATAAAATAGATTAAAAATTCTTGAGATGAATAGAGACATATAAATACAACCCTTACCTCATGTCCCTACCTACTTATTCAATTATATAAGATCATAGATACTAAAATTTTATAATTTAAAATATTTAAATTCCTAATAAGTATTATTTCAATATTATTATTCCTTTTAATTTATTTTTCTATCATTTTTTATTCATTTACTATATTGGTATAATTCATGTAGGTCGTTTTGATATGATTGAGTTCACAATATCTGAATATAATGTGGTATAATTGTAATCGTAAAAGGAAATTTGATAATGTATCTATAATATATTTAATTAGAATGATCTATTGTTAAAATATATCCATATATAAGGAAGATTAATAGGCTTATAAATACATTCCATTCATAGAATCATCTATAATAAGAATGTTTTTTGTTGTTACAAATGACTATGATCTTTTAATTTTTATACCGTTATCACGAATGATAAATTATCATTAAAAAATAATAATAAATAAATTAAATGAATATTAATATTATATTAAATCATAAAATAATGTTAAAATAATATCATGAAAATCAAAATCTTTATGAAAATATCATCGTTCTCTTAGGTATCGTAAAATGATCATGTTCAGTTATGATTTTCAAAGAAATATAAGTGAAAGAAAACCAAACTAAATATTTGAGTTTTATAAAAAAATATATTCTTAATAAAATAATATTTTTCATTACTTTTGATTCTTAATAACACCACTATTAAAATTAATATGAGAATTGATTTGAAGAACATCAACTTAAAAAAAGATCATATTTTTACGTAGTAATGACATATTAAAAGAATTTAATGAGAGTAAAATGATTATATCCCATATTTTAAGTATGAAAAGGATAATCATACCTGAATAATAAAATCTTGGTACAAAATATATTTTTTCTTAAATATTTTTAAGATAATGATTCATAATTAAGGTAGGATAAAGAGGTTTTCAAACCCTTAAATTATTATTCAAGTTACCTGCATTGGATATAGTATAAGGAAATTGAATAAAACACTTTGAATTAGTATAGATAATTATTAAAATGGAAGATGATGATTTTATTTCTAATAATGATATGTGAAAATGTAAAAATATATTATTTTTTTGGAAGGGTTGGAATGTGATCTCTTTTTTAGGAAAAATCCTTTGGGTTTTAAAAATTATTCAAAATTTAATGGCCAAGAATGTAATTTAAAAATTTCAAGGGGATCATAAATAGATAAAAAGATATTTTAGACCATTAATAGTTCATAATTTACCCAAAATAATGTTTTATTATTTTTAGTAATTTATGAAAAAATATTTTACATTAAATACCCTTTAATTTTATTTGTAGAGTTATTCTGGTAATTAAACATTAAAAATATCTGTATGACTAGGTAAATAAAACTTAATAATTTAAATATAAAATTAATATTATATTTATCATTAAAATCATTCAATATGTATTTTTATTAAAATATTATTATTTTTCATATTTTAGATCCATCTATTTTGAATTTTCTCATATTTACAAAAGCACTACATAAATGTTTTCTTAAATTATCCTACTATATAATATTAAAAATAAATTAATTTCATAAATATATATTATTATTCATAATAATAGTGATAGAAATTGTTTATAGCACTATTAATTATCTTTTATATCATAATAAAATTTTTACGATTTGAATTTGACATTTCCTTCATTATACAAGCACTTAGTAATTATTTAGATAAGTAGGTTGTTATTTAGTGAAGGAATTTTCTAATTTATATTAGTATCTATAATTATTCATCACTTTTATCTCATAATGTCAGGAAAATGTTTATCCATTCCAAATATGATCACTAATAGATCAATTGCGACTTTTCAAATGTTTCGTTGGAACAACAACATCATCAAAAAATGTTTTCATATTTATTATGACGTAAAACATAATTTATATTAATAAAATAACATTTCACAAATATTTTTAGTATATCATCATTTATTTGAATTTACATAATCTATATTTTTCATTTTTTTCCTGATAATTCCATAAAATATTCTGTATGTAAAAGTAACTTTTAATTTATTCATAATTCATCAAAAAAACATGTGGGGAAATATAAAAATAGTTAACCCTAATAAAATTATAACAATGTGATTCAAAAATAAATTTCATTTTGTAAAATTAAAATTTTTAAATTTATAAATGCTACTTTAAAATATATATGTTGAAATAAAATTCAATTATAATACTATATATCCATTTTGAAAGAAAAGACATATTCATTCCTCATACCATGATAGTAGTATTTCTATGATTATCATAATAAAAAATATCGATATTCAAATTTATAGTTAAAAAATAGTCTTTTATTGTATATATAAAAATTATGTAATTATTTAATTTTAACGAAATTAGAATTTAATTTAAGTATTTTTGTTAACCATTATTTAAAATGTCCCTTATAAGATGAATTAAAATTATCAACATTAATTTTATGATGAGTATAAAATTGGTTGTATACAATCCTTTTAGAAATGATATAAAAATATATACATGTCTAATGAAAATATATAAATTCATAATCATGAATGTTAACAAACCATAAAAGTGATATATTATTTCAAATATATATCTTATATATATATATATGAAGAGTCTTTTGGAACTGTGAATAAGGATTAACTAGGTTATCTTTTTATTAATTTTTTTAGATTAAAATGGGATATAAAACTAAGAAATATAATTTTGATTTAAATGAGGATATCTCCAACCTATCATGACTAAATGGAGTATCAATTTTTTAAAATAGGGAAATAATATTAAAAAAATAATATGCTTATATGACAAAGAGATATAGGGAGATGAATAAATAAATTAATTTAAAACACCTTGATAATTCTATTGTTCAACGAAAAATATTATACATTAAAGTAGAAAACGAGAGTATGATACTATTATTATTAAAAGAGAATCAACTTATTATTGGTGAAGAAGATAACAAATATAGGAGATCCTATGTGTTGAAGAAGAATATGAATAAGGATCCTAAAATATACTTATATAATAAAAGAAAATTCTACAGATAAGAGACTGACACTAATTCTGTTGATCATCATTTTGTTAATACCATTAAAGGAAAACACAATATTACATAATTTAAAATATACATATTTATATGTTTGTCTGTGTATTTTTTGTGTGTGATGATTTTTTTGATGATTATTTTAAGAATATTTCCAATCGATATAGTGTTTCTTTATGTTTTTTTTCTGTAATCCTATTTTTTAGATCTTGGTAGGGTCGTTTAAGAAACCGTGAAACCAATATAGATAAAATAATCATCTAGTATATAGGAATAAAATGTGTGGGAAAACAGAGATAATTGGATGTGGTCATTGGGTTATAGTAGATGCCTAACATGGGAATTTAAATGATACCATCTAACCATAATGTTTAACATAATAGTTACCTTAGAATGTTGTAAATTTTAGTGGATACAAAATCTTTATTTTGAAAACAATGGAACATGGGTAGGAGTATAATTTACATGAAGTAGTCAAAGCATGTAAAAACTATATGTGGTATTATAACTTTTTTTTATTCATTACATATCATGGTAAGGGTTGAGTGGAAATTTATAGATACATATCTCTTAACTTGAATATAAATTAAATCATAATATGTGAGAACTAAGAATAAAAGTAAAGCCTGGTAAAATTTGGCCACATTGATTCACCACCATAATGTCCCATCACGAGCTCTGGGAATATCATATTCATAAATCAAAATCATGATGTATAAAATTAATAGAATCATCACAATAATCCTATAAATAATAACATCAATATATCATATTAATTATATTGTAGAAACTATTTTAAATTTATTTCATCAAATAATAATTATATTTTAATAAAACATTATAAGATAATTTGAGTTGTAAACATCCATGTTAGAACCTCTTAGTTTTAGTTCCATGTGTTGGGACCAAAATCTAAAATATAACCTATTTATAATGAAAACCATTGGTGGGAGGTGAATCTCTATGTTCATTAATTTAAAATTATTTCCATTAGTTATCTTTTTCAACTCATGTCTACATTTTAGTAGTAACAAAATGTCAATATATAAATTACTCAATCCAAATGAAACACTAAATAAGTAAAGAAAATAACATTAAGATAGTAAAATATTACTTTCTTTAGCAACATTTGGATATGTTCAAGGATTATACAAAAACTACATACAGGTCTACGAAAATAATCTATGATGAATTATCCCATGGATAAATTATTTTAAGAAATGTTACTCTTCAATAAGTGTCCCTTCTATTTTAAGAAACTTTTATAGCCATATCACTACCACCCAATGACAACTACCTCTTCAACTCTTAGCATGCACTATATTCAAGTGGGTATTTAAAAGCATATAAACAGGAGTACATCATCTATATCAGACTGTATAAATAATATTATCTTCATCAAAAACATTTTATGAGATGTATTAATATTTTTCGAGTGTTAACTTAATCGTTAGAATCCTAATATCAATAATTATCGGTAGGATTATTTATTTATTTTTATTAAAAAGTATTTGAATTAGCATCAACATACTTTAATAAAGAAAAAATGACATCAACTCCTTTTCATGTAATTTTATATTTTAAGCACCATCATCTTCTCTGTTTTAAAATTTATTAAATATATCAATGTGTATCAATAAATATATCTACATATTAATAATTTAATTGGATTAGAAAATAAAAATCCATATACCTATCATATTGTATTTTTTTCATAGTAATAGAATTTGATTAACTTCTTCATTTATGAAGCCAATATTTTTCATTTTTAATCTATTTGTGTTATAATGAATTTTGATTATAATGAAATTAGTCAAACTTATTCATTTTTCTTAATAAATATCAATGCATTATAATTCAAATCTCTTAAATTTGAGTAATAAAAATACCAATAAGTATGAAAAACTTTTTTTTCAAACCATTATATAGAACACAATACCACTATCTGTTTTTTTTTTTCAAATTTAGCATCAATAAAATATTATGAAATTCTACCAATATATATATATATATATCTTAAAAAATAAATAATTCTTAAACTGTTAGTAGTTTGAGCATAAAGTTTTTTTACTCTACTCCAATAATATTTGGTCGAGTGCTTATATAAAATGGATAAAACCATTTAAAAAATGATGTGTAATCAACACATTTGCTCAGAAATAACTCTATGGAAGGAAAATGTTTCCTTAAGAATTCTTTCTAACTAATAAATTAAAATAATGAAAATCTACCCTAAAATTCACTATGAATTTTTTTTCTTTTCTCATTTTCCAATAACATATAATAACCATACACATCACAAAGCCACCGTTTGATCATGGTGTCCCTTAATGAAACTCCACGAACAATAGTTAGAATCACCCATAAAACCAAACTGTTTATCTTTATTTTCTCCATGAAAATTTTATAAAACAATATATATATTAATTATATTTTTGTTTCTATGGATTTTTTTGAAGAAAATTTCATTAATAATTTATGTACCATGGGTGTGGGTTTTGAAACAATGATGTTTTTTATGTTGATTAATTTTTATAAATTAATATGTTCCAGATATTTTGTTTTCTTTAATCTAAGAACACATGTTTTACATCTAATTAATTCATGTTATTTTTATTCCTTGTTGTCAAACTTAACATCCAATTTAAAATTTTTGGTTAACTAAATTGATCAATGAAATTTTTCAAGAATTATATTGTCCTATTTAACTATATTTATGGAATACCACACATATTTTTATTTTTTATACGCCTGGTAAGGAACTCCATGTTTTTACAAAATTTGGTTATAAATATAGACCAAGAATTAGTGATAGAGTTACCCACTATAGATGTTCAATTGATGAATTTATATTTATGGAACTAGTTTATTCTAATTAGGATGATCAATAAAGATATATTTTTTTAAATTGTAACCCTTGGATATTAGTATAGATTATCCCACCTTAGTTGGATAAAGAATAATATTTTTTATGTGATTATTTTTTATGAAAATATTATCTGAATTAGTACTGAAATTATCATTTGGAACTCAAAGTATTTTCATTTAAAATTTTTATGATTGGATTTATTATCATATTTTTGTATAATAAATTTTGAGCCTTTAATTTCCTCTACATGTATCACTTATTTTTAGTTTTTTTATAATTTACTTATAGTTTTTATCTTTTGAAAAATTTAAATTCTTGAGTAGAATGATTATATATACTCTTAAAAAATTAAATATCTTACTCTTGATACTACAACATTGGGATAACATTTGGTATCAATGTGAGTCTTTATACATGATGAAACTTATATTATAATATTTTTAGATTTATTATGTTTTCATTAATCTAAATTGTTGGTAGATTAATGATTATTTTGATATGGAATGATTACCAACAAGAACATTGGATGTCATTAATATGATTCATCCACTGATTTTTAATTATAATTGTTGTAAATTCTGTGGTGCCCCCAAGAATGGTGTTAGTTGAGTGAGAGGGGGTGATTAATTAGTAAAAAATTTCAAAAAATTTCAAAATATGATTTATTTAAAAATAAACCTCAGTCACATAATAAAGTGGGAGATCTTACCACTTAATTCACGCAAACCAAGGAAACAGAATAAGAAAAGGCACTCGAAGTACAATGTTCATAACTCAAAATCAGTAAATAATCTTTTTTATGGTCTTGGATGAACCAATATCACATAAATAACTAGAGTCACCATTATTGATGTGAAAGATAATTATATATACTTTACTCATAATAGAAGAATATAAATAGTGATATTGTTGAATAGTTTCATTCATATTCAGATTTTACTGAGGTTGAAATTGTCCAACAACTCTATTTTTATTGTATTTTGAAAAATATAAATCCAGAATTATTCATATTGTATAAAATGGGTAACTTAATATTTATTCAACACACAAAAAATGCGTGATGATAACACAAAAACCATGTGTATACTATTTCCCTTATCCTTCTTTTTATTCTACTTGAATTGCTAAAAAATATTCTTTAACTTATCTCATCATCTATCTTTAAATGAAAACTAAAAAAATACACTCTTATACTCTTCAATCGCTTGAAAAATACAATTTTTTATTATCATATTTATAAGAAAGATATATATTTTTTGTATTATTTATAGTAGTACCATATTCTTTTAATTTTAATATTAATTATATATTGAAATTTAATTAATAAACTTCATCAAATTTTAACCAGATTTTAAACATCTATGAATTATTTTTCCATCTATAGTAATTTTATATCCCTAATAGTGTGACTGTGTACCATTTATTGTCAATGGATAGTTATTATCACTAATTCAGTAACCAATTCCTCCTTCGATGAACAATAATATTCATTATCGTGATACTCATATTTTTTCATGTTCTGTATGAATCATATGTCATATTTTCTTCCAAGAATGATAATATACATTTAACTTCTTCTATATTCATTTATATTAATGATATCTATTCCATAAATGACTTCACTTAACATTATAATTTTTAAATAAATAAAAATATATAATATTTAGAATTTAAATTTCATTTAGTATGAGAGTGAAATATCAAACATTAATTATGTCTAGAATTCTAGAAAAATCTTCTAGATCTCTTTGATAAATTTTAAAATCCCACATTTTTTCAATGAAACTAATCATACATATTAGGGAAATGTATTACATAATAGATATAACATATTACAAAAAAAATTATACACAAATAAAAATCATAAATATCGATCATGTGTTCATGTAATTTTCTAATTTTCAATAGAATTATAAAATCATATATATTAATAAAAAATACATACATACCCATTATAAATATTATATATTGAGGACCTTAGAGAATTTATAAATGAACCTTCTAAAATAAAACCAATTTTTAAGATTATAAAAACCACACATATTTGTTTAATGTATTTTTTACTTTTGAATGTATTTATCTCTTATAGATATAAAATCTTATGTTTCAAAATTGGTCAAGAACCTGTCCAATTTTATAATGACTAGAAAAACAACCATTTGGGTTACAGATATTCATATGTATTTACTTTCTATATTATTCTAGCACAAACAACCATTCATCATTAATATACTTCACATTCTTCAATTAAAAAAAAATCTTAAATTTATGTAATAAAATATATTTTATGTTCTACTAAAAATCTTATTTTACTCAAATATACTCAAACACATTATGGATATAAATTTCTAGAATTTAGATCCTCCTCGAGTTATTCTCTCCACAAATTTTAATCTTCTAAAAAAAGGGATCTTGTTTAATTTAAAACAACATATTGGAATAACTCCCAAAATATCAAATATTGGAAATATTTCCTTTCAGAATCTGGAAAACCCTATATTCTAAATTTATCTAATTTATCAATATTATAATACATTACAAGATGTTACCAAACACAAAATATTGAAGACTATACATCTAGAAATACTTCATGGTTTGAAATAAACTATTCAATACTTCTTCTAATATCTAATAATCACTCCAAAACCATGGAATGAATATTAGAAAAGAATAATATCTCCATTTTTATCAAAAATATCTAATTCATCTCCAAAACAACTTCCTCATACATGGTCCCAGTATTTTACCCATTCAGATATTTTTGAAACTCTGTTGAATTTAAACAATATTTCAAACATAAAAGACATAATAATGAATCCTCATATAATAATTATTTGACAGTATGATCAAAAATATTATCATTAAATAAGAAAATAAAATGATAATTACATATTTTCCATTAATTAAATTAACATACAAATATTTATAAACCTATATAAGACTTAAGAAAATATTCATAAAATTTTTTGTCTTCAACTTATAAGAAATTTTTTCCAATAAATCTATGTATAAAAAGTGTCTGAATATATTATAACCAAAATTGTTAGAACATTTAAAAACTCACAGAATCAGTTATTGAATTCATAAAATACAAATTTTTGTTTAAAATAATTCTGAAAAATATATACTCCACAAAAATAAGAGTCCTGTCACTTATTCGGTTCAAATAAAATATTTGGACTCTCCAATATATTTTTTATATGTTTGTAAATACATCCTGTGAAAAATAAAAATATATTTATGTTTTTTCCCATCCTGAAATATTAATAAACAAAATAAAACAGTGATATAGGCCAAAAAAGTTCACAGATTAACCATTTATTTTTTAAGTATAATAATTATTCTCTAATATTCTAATATTGGTATATTAAACTCCCATTGACCAATAAAACATTGATTATTATAATACATATCCAAATCCCATTTTTGATTGGGATTAATCTTATTATTATTCAATTATGTAATATGATATTTTAAATAATGTTTATATTTTTTACTCTTAATATTATTATTTTCAAAACTTTCACTCAATTTTTATGAATTTTTAACAACCTCTTCATCATTATTTTTTAAATTCTACATTTATTTAAATTACATAATCAACCATGTTTTTAATCGAGAAGTTTTCACACACCAATTGTAGTCAAAAATCTTATGGAAACATCGAGGGAAGAAAATGATAGTGAAATTTATAGAATAATAGTAAAATGAAGGAAACTACCATAGAATAAGAAGAAGATGACAAGCCGTAACCATTTATATTGGTAAAGAATAATCCCTATGTTAACAAAATGGTGGAATCAATTCACTATTTTAGCATAAAATTAAAGTGATATTATTGTGTATCAGAATTCCATGATTTAGGGGAGATGATAGAGAAATGATCTTATATATTATACCATGTTTCTATACTGTAAATCTACACAGTTAATCCTCTATACTACCAAAACAATTGAATAAAGGTCTAAATAGCTACAATAACATAATACTATCATCAGTTATATGTTACTCCATGTTGAAGTATACACTACTACCGTTCCCTATCTATGTCTCCAATTATAAGTTGTAGTGTGGTGTAAAGTATATGTTTCTAGAAGATGGCCCAAATTGATTTAAAGGATCTAGATACACCATTCCAACAAAAAAATATCCAATAGAATATCAACGTTGTCCTTATTCTTTTAATGAGGCATCATCCTCTACACTACTGCACTGTGTAGAAATATTATTCCTCAGGTTCATCATCCTACCCATATTTTTAGTTATTCAAAATAATTATTCTTCTTCCATAATATTACTACATTAATAACTAATATGAGATGCACTTAGTAAAAAATGTTTCATCCCATCAGAAACTAATTTGTTCTTTGATTCATACAGGTCATCTCTAATAACTTTTTAACAAACTCCACTGATTTTGAGTGAGAAGAAATTTAAAAATGGAACTAAACCAATATTTCTATTTAAAAAATTCATAATGAAATTCTTATATATTTTTACATCAATTCAAAATCCACAATCCATGATCCATGTGTGATTCCATTATAATTCCTTTTGTGCATACTCAATAATAAATTCCTTCTCCACCCCATTTTCTTTTGTCATTTATTGTTTTTAACTTCTAAATATGAACTTATTTTCATATATATAATTTCAATACAGTATTTAATAAATCGGCCTATATGATCAAATCTTCTAATTGCTAGAACTGCTACCAAACCTTTATTCAAATGTTTTCATATTTTTTATATGATTTTTCATTTTGATTTTGTTTAATCTCCTTCTAAATTTGTTTCCCAGATCATTTTGTATTATATTAATAATTATAATTAAACCAATATTCCCTTTATAATATCTGAAATCATCCAAAATGAAAACAATATCCATAAAATCCCAAATTTCCATATAAAACTACTTATTGTAAAAATATTGAAGCCACCCTTTCATAATCTTCTTGATCTTCTATTTTCCCTCTTTGTTATGAATGAATGACTTTATATATTCCATAACACATCATATTTAGTATTTAATTATTTTCATATATGTTTGAATCAATATTTTAGTAGTTTTTTCATTTGAAAAATTATATTAATAATTTATATATTTATGAGATTCATACTATTTTTCTATAAACCCTATATTATTTAGTTATGAAATTTAATGATGATTTTATATAATAGCTCCATGATATTTTTAAATCTTTGAATTCATAATATCTCGATCTATTTGAATCGCGTCATTCTATGATACTCTAAATACTTCCAAATTATTTTTCCTCTAGCACACTCTTACTTCTAGAAAAGCATATTAATGAAAAATTTGTTCTTATCACGTTTATTATTTATATAAATCAGTTTCTATTATATAATATCAAACCCATTTTATTTTTCATTGAATTTATATTTCATTAAAATATTTATCCTATTTTATTAATTATGTTTCTTATTCAACTTGTTAATACTATTTATCAATAATAACTCTATGATATACATGTTTTAACTATTTCAATATAATTTACTACCTTTATTCAATCAAATATTCAATTTTTTGAATTGAAAAATATATAGGAGGCACTCATTGAGTTTATAATTTATAATTAAATAAATTTGTTTCTATTCAACATTTACATCATTTATGGCTTCATCACTTGTGAATTATTCATAATGCACCTTTGAAATTAGCATCATTTAACTTAATTTACTAGATTTATATATCCTTTCACCAACCTCACTAATATATCTATTTTCCAGATGAGATAAGAAGATAAGAATATTTAACTAATAGAAATTACTACCACATTCTTTTAAAGAAATAGTGTTTCTTTATTGTTTGATGAACCTCTTGGTTTCTCATACTTATCATCACTAACATCATCATATTCCAATTTAGAACATTTTTCAATTTAATTTACAATAACAACATATAAAATACATTTAAATTTGAGATTTACAATGTCACGACCCGTCCTCGGGGCCCGTGTCGTGACTACCCCAAGCCCGCCTTCCATAGGCCAGGGACTGGTGACTAGCACCAAAGGCGTAAATCCCAATAACTGGGAAGGTATTGCCTTTTAAAAAAGTAAACAAAACACCACAGAGAACAAGCAGAAGTAAAACACTAAGTACAAAGAGAAGTGCTGAAAGGTAAATGGGCCAGAATAAAATCCCAAATGAAAGTACAACTACAAGTGAACAAAGTACAACAGGAAAAGACAATAGCTGGAAGAACGGAAGCAGCTCCTAGGTCGTCCTCCTCGGTTCCTACCTGAAGGGTAGGTACAGATGGCGTTGCTCCTAGATCGTCCACCACGGGTCCTACCTGAAGGGTAGGTACAGATAGCCTCTATAACGCTCTCGCCCGTATCCTCCTCCGAGTGTCGTCTCGCCGTGAAGTCCACCTACAGATACTACTCGTCGTGTATTCCACCTCTGGGTACTGACTCGTCGTGAAGTCCACCTCCGGGTACCGTCCAGTCCCCGAACACTCAGCCTCCGTCAGCACTACCTGTCGTCTGCAACCAACACAACGAGGTGCGGGCATAGCCCATGAAGGGGTGAGTATAACGATACTTAGTAGGGACCCCGAGACCCACAAGGTCTCACTAAAACCAACAAGGATAACCACAAAGAAGGTCTTAACTGATAACCTCTACTTAGGTATATGCTCATGCATATACCTATGTTATCAAGTAACCCATCTCAATCCTGAGGAAAACACCAAGATCATGAAATCAACGGATAACCACTACCCAGGTATATGACCATACATATACCTAAGTTATCAAGTGACCCATCTCAATCATGAGGTAAACACAAAGGTCAAAAGTCTCATCTCAAACCAGGACTTTCATTATCGAAACCATAACTTCTGAAGAGCCACGTCTCTAGAGTGTACAGTGGTCATGTCACGACTCCGAGGTACTGCTCACTAACCTAAGACTACTGAGGTACTACTCCTATCGAGTACCACGGGCCTCCCACATCACATAGTAGTGCTTCCCGTCGGGGTCTGCCACCCAAACACAGTAGTTCTCCCCCCTCATAGCCTACAGAGGTACTCCTCCTGTCGAGTACTGCAGGTCTGCCACCCAAACACAGTAGTGCTCCCCGCTGTGGGTCTGCCACCCAAACACAGTAGTGCTCCCCACCGGGCTATACAAGTCTCTCCGACTCGAATCGGACAAGCAGTCCTCAGGTCCCAGCCAGCTACACGGTCTCCGTACTCCGTACGATCGTCTCTGGGAGGGTCCGCTCTACGAGCTACTAGTCGATACTCCAAGTATCTCAATGTCCTACGAAGAAGTATCTCAAAGGACCGCCTCGTCATAGGGGTCTCAACGCAACAGAAGGTGCGTCAATCAGACGCCCGGTCTGTGAGTTACTAGCCTTTTCATCCCAGGGGGCCGACTGGTTTTGTGAGCAAACCAATCCCGGCCGTATCTCAACTGTACCCCGAACTCTTATAGTGTATACTCATAGGGACTGCTTCTCAATGAGATCATCAACGCCGCTTACGATTCGTCAAACTGACGTCCTGTCTGAAAGATATCAGGTTTTCCATTCCGGGGGCTCGGTTGGATTTCGGGTGCAATCCAACCCGGCCACTATCCAACTATATCCAAATCTCGAGCGAAGTATGCCAAAAGTTCTGTCTCATCAAGAGTAATTCAACGAAACAGACGGCGCGTCAAACGAATGCCCGGTCTGTGAGTTATTGGCCTTTTCCTTCTAGGGGCCCAGTTGGTTTTGTGAGCGAACCAACCCGACTGCACTCCGACGACATCCAAACCTCGAGCAAAGTAATCCAAAAGATCCGTCTCACTTAGAGGAATCCATCAAAGTCCACAGCACGTCAATCGGATGTCCAGAGCTCAAGATATGAGCGTTTCCGCTCCGAGGGCCCTGTTGGTTTCGTATCCGAACCAACCCGGCCGAACCCAAAGTGTTCTGAAAAATTGAGTGTGATATACCGAAACAACTGTCTCGATCCATGGATTGCATCGCCGCTGATGTTGCGTCGATCAGAGGTCTATAGCTCATGATATGGGAAAAATACCGTGAGTGGTCCGAAATCGGGGGGTCTTGGCCCGGGCCGACCCGGCCCGACCCCACATGGGTCGGCCCAAACCAAGGCGACTCGAACCGGGTTGACCCGAACCGGGTCCAACCCGGATGGACCCGGTCCGGCTCGGTCCGGCCCGACCGGCTAGCCGCGGCTCGGCGTGGCCGAGCCGAAGTCGTAGAACGGGGGGTGGTGTGCGGCCGCCCTCGGCGCTAATTAGGGCCGGCGGCGAACCGCCGCCGCCCATATTCTGGCGGCGCGCTCGGGCGCCGCCGCCTCCTGGAAGCCGGACAGCTCTGGCCGCCGCATCCGGTAGCTGGCGGCGCCGCGCTGGCGACCAGCGCCTCCGGGTGTTTTCGCGGGCCACCAGAGTTGCTCCGGTGGTCCGTTTTCAATACCGTCTGAGCCGGTGTTCATCTTGGGTCTCGAACATTACTGTGCAAGATTCAAAATTACATTGCGGCCCCATTTTGTCGTCACCCGTCAATCTGCACGTCTATTAAAAAAACATGCCGTCTGCGTGGCTCTCCAGCGCGGCGCGTTGACGCCGCGCCCCTTCGTCGTGGCCCGACCCCGTCCGCGGATGTCTTCGGGTTTCTCTGACATGGCGCGATTGTGTCGCGTCCTTGTTCTTCTTTTCAAGGCGTGGCGCGATGGCACTGCGCATTTCCTTGTCGCATGATTCCGCGTGGTGCGACGACACCACGCCTTCTCATACCAAACCACAAAGGAACCAACATGAAAAAAAGGAGGAGGGTCGGCCGTGTTTTTGCGGTCCGTCCCCCTCGCTTTATTCGATAATTGTTGGTTTTAAACCACGAAGATCGTCAAGTTGGTATTCATGAACAAAATAAATAAATAAAATTAAAACCCCTACCATGGTTTCATGAGCGGAGCTTGTTCAGAGGTTCGTCGAAGAGAAAACTTCGCGGTATAACCGTCGCGGAAAGAGGCGACTTGGAAGGAGGAAGTCGCGTCGCGGGAACAGCGTCGCGGAAAGAGAGACGTTGCGGAAGAACCGTTGCGGAAAGAGATGTCATATCGTGGATCGGTGTCTCAGAGTCGGTCTTCGAGGACTCGGCGTTCTTCGACGGAGTTCGATGCGTTCTTCATGTTCCTCATGTTCTTCGTCGAAGAGGATGACGAACTCTAGCTTTCCTTAGCTTTTCTCCTCCAAAGGATCTCAAGCGACTAAGAAACTAACCCATAAAGAAATTAAGCCTCACTTAATTTATTAACACCACAAATCCTTTGAAATTCAAGAGTTTGAATTTAACTCACCTCATTAAATTACACAAGTTGTCAAATTAAATAAAGGGGAGTTAGTGGGGAGTTGAAGAGTTGAAGAATATGAAGGGGTGGGGTTCGTGTGGGCCCCACCACCTTCATAACCTACAAATGGAAGTTGGGTAGTTACCCAACTTCCTCCCAAAGGATAAAAACACTTAGAGTAAAAATAACAATTTTTGTTAAATTTTTATTTTTAACTTCCACAATTTTTATCAACTTCTCTCGTGTAAACGCAACTCCAGAGTAGGAGTTCCTAAGAAATTACCGGCGCTACGGTTCCATCAGTGCCCTCGGAATTTGATTCCGAGCAACGGTTCAAAATTTAGAAATTCCGGATCATTTGTTCACTGAACGTACCCGAGCTAAACTTTGGAAATTGATTCCGAGTACACCGAACCTCGGATTCAAGAGCCGTCGGAAACTGCGTTCTTGTAAAATTCCAAAGTAAATTAAGAAAAAATTTTCCGTGAAATTTATGGGTCTTTACATTACTCCCACCTCAGGGCTTTACGTCCCCGTAAATCTTCAACACAAACTAAAGTCACAAAAGCGGTACAGAGCAAGCATCTGAGCCTTCCGCTCCCATGTGCTTACCTGGAAGATTCCGTGCTGCCTATGAAAACACACAAGAGGAATCGACCGTCCTCGTAGAATCCTCTCCTGTCGATCCATGATCCCCACTAGAACCTTCGTGCATGACGCCCCATTATCGACATCTAACTCCCTGAGGTCGATGATGTGTGAAGGATCAAGCACGTATCTCCTCAGTTCAGATACTTGGAAAAATGTCGTGCACCTGGTGCAACTAAGGTGGATGGGTCAGGCGGTAAACCTCCTCGCCTACCCTGCTGAGGACCTAAAAAGGTCTACTGAACCTCGGAGATAACATGCCTCCTAGGCCACACCTCCTTAAACCTCATCGAGGTGTGACCCGTAGGGAAACGTGGTCTCCATCCTTGAACTCCAGTGGTCTCTGCCTCCTGGATGACCTGGACCTTCTTTGTCGTGGCTTGGACCATCTCTGGTCCCACAAGAGCTGCAAAGATTTCTTCCTTTCCAAAAAGAGAAATCTAATCTCATCCCCTGGATGAACCACTTTCTTTTCCTAATACAGTCAATCCCGAAATGGATGATACTAATCCATACCAAGGATGACATCATAAGGCCTCGACGCTACTACCAAGAGATCCAACCATTACTCTCGCCTCCAAGGGTTGAGTCACACTGTCAGCTTCAGTGTGTGGTAACTGGGTCTCTTCCAGTAGGTATCTCACACACGAGGTTCAAGTCAACAGTTTAATCCGGAACCTCTTAGTAACAACACAATAGAGGACATGATTGATAACATCACAAATGTAAGTGTTTTTATTTTATTGCATATCATGGTACAAAGACACAAATATAACAGCAACATCATGGAACTAGATATACACCACTAGTTCCGCTCCTATCCACTCGCTTCTGGAGATCCGTAGTCAAAAGCTTCTGCTGCCTGAAGTTGAGCTATCCCATGTCCTCTTGTCCCTTGCGGTCGGGGTGGACCTCCTGGTTGTGGTGGTGGAAACATCCCGAAGCATCGTCCACCTCCAGCTGCAAGGCCAACTCCTCTGCCATGGCCGCCTGCTCCTTGCGGTCCGCCCTGATCGAACCTCTGCCTCTGCCTCAGAGGTTCTTCATTTAACTGCTGGTCATCTGCATGGTGGGTCGGACAGTCACGTTCCATATGAACAACTCTGCCGCAGGAGTAACACTGCATGGCAGGTCTGGCTCTGTCACTTCCCTTGGTTCCTCGCACTACCGAACCTAAGTCACGCGGTCGACCACCTGTAGGTCTGGTCCTCTTGGACCACTGCGTCATCTGTCTACTACCTACTCTATGAGATTCTGGCACATGCCAGCTAGTGGTGGTTCCTACTGCTAGAGACAGCTCAGCAAGGAAACTCTCCACCAAAAGGGCTCGCTCCAACACCCCTGTCTGTGTCGGAATGCTGAGTGGAACCACAAAAGCTCTAATCTCTCGTCTGATCCCCTACTCGAAGGTTGGGGCCCTGAAGAACGGGTCCCGTACTATATCTGTGGAGTAGCGCAAGAGGTGTGTGAACCTCGCTGAATATTGCGCTACTATCATACTGCCCTGACGCAGCTGAAGTAGCTCCTGTATATGCACCGCTCGAAGTGTGCCTGGTACAAACTCTGCCCGAAACAGGCTCTCGAAGTCTGCCCAAAGAAGAGTCGCCTCGTCATGCATCTGGAGCATCAGGCTCAACCATCTGCCGGTTGCTGCCTGAGGAAGGCTGGCAGCAAGGATCACCATGAAATCTGCTGGCGTCCCCACTAGCCTGAAAACTCTCACCACAGCCTCCAACCAATCCTCAGCCGCCTGCGGGTCCGTCCCTCCCTAGAACTCGGGTGGTCCCTGGAGCTGGAACTCGTGCAGTGCACTCAAGCGACGCACACCCTCTACTGTTGGGGCAGGTGGAATCGGTGGCCCAATAGGTATTAGTACCGCTGGTGCCTCCGCTGGTACCTCAACTGTGATAGGGCCCAATACTGAGGCCACGTCACTCGGCGGGCTGTGAGTACGTACCACTCTCAGGGCTCTAGCTGGTTGTCCACCAGGAGGCATCCTGAAAGAAACAATGTGACATAGTCAAATGATTTATACTTGGTGAGCTGACCTAGTTTGAGATTATATTTAAATAAAACTTCTGGAAACACACACGCAATTAGTGTTTTCGTGCACAAAGTCGGAAATCAGTTGTCAGGGTCCTAGTGTATCGATACGTCAGCCGCCCGCACCAACACTGGACTCCCTGAACTGAAAACCACACTCGGTACTCTTAACACTATTGCTTCACAGAAAGAAAATATCAGAGTTATATGTTCTGCGGTAGAACCGACTCCTCTGATACCAATTTGTCACGACCCGTCCTCGGGGCCCGTTCCGTGACTACTCCAAGCCCGCCTTCCATAGGCCAGGGGCTGGCAACAAGCACCAAAAGCGTAAATCTCAATAACTGGGAAGGAATTTCCTTTATAAAAGTAAACAGAACACCACAGAGTACAAGCAGAAGTAAAACACTAAGTACAAAGAGAAGTTCTAAAAGGTAAATGGGCCAGAATACAATCCCAAATGAAAGTACAACTACGACTGAACAATGTACAACAGGAAAAGACAACAGCTGGAAGAACGGAAGAGACTCTTTGGTCGTCCTCCTCGGATACTACCTGAAGGGTAGGTACAGATGACACAACTCCTAGATCGTCCATCACGGATCCTACCTGAAGGGTAGGTACAGATAGCATCTACAATGCTCTCACCCGTCTCCTCCTCTGAGTGTCGTCTCGTCGTGAAGTCCACCTCCAGATACTGAATCGTCGTTTATTTCACCTCTGGGTACTGACTCGTCATGTAGTCCACCTCCGGGTACCGTCCAGTCCCCGAACACTCGGCCTCCGTCGGCACTGCCCGTCGTCTGCAACCAACACAACAAGGTACGGGCATAGCCCGTGCATCGGTGAGTATAACGATACTCAGTAGGGACCCCGAGACCCTCAAGGTCTCACTAAAACCAACAAGGATAACCAGAAAGAAGGTCTTAACTGATAACCACTACTTAGGTATATGCTCATGCATATACCTAACTTATCAAGTAACCCATCTCAATGATGAGGAAAACACCAAGATCATGAAATCAATGGATAACCACTACCCAAGTATATGCCCATACATATACCTAAGTTATCAAGTGACCCATCTCAATCATGAGGTAAACACAAAGGTCAAAAGTCTCATCTCAAACCAGGATTTTCATTATTGAAACTGTAACTGCTGAAGAGCCCCGTCTCTAGAGTGTACATTGGTCATGTCACGACTCCGAGGTACGACTCACTAAACTAAGACTGCTGAGGTACTCCTCCTGTCGAGTACCGCGGGCCTACCACCTCACATAGTTGTGCTTCCCGCCGGGGTCTACCACCCAGACACAGTAGTGCTCCCCCCTCATAGCCTACAAAGGTTCTTCTCCTATCGAGTACCGCGGGTCTGCCACCCAAACACAGTAGTGCTTCTCGTTGTGGGTCTGCCACCCAATCACAGTAGTGCTCCCCACTGGGCTATACAAGTCTCTCCGACTCGAATCGGATAAGCAGTCTTCAGGTCCCAGGCAGCTACACGGTCTCTGTACTCCGTATGCTAGTCTCTGGGAGGGTCCGCTCCACGAGCTACTGGTTGATACTACAATTATCTCAATGTCCCACGAATAAGTATCTCAAAGGAGCGTCTCGTCATAGGGGTCTCAACGCAACAGACGACGCGTCAATCAGATGCCCGGTCTGTGAGTTACTAGCCTTTTCATCCCAGGGGCCCGACTGGTTATGTGAGCAAACCAATCCCGTCTGTATCTCAACGGTACACCGAACTCTCATAGGGTATACTCATAGGGACCGTTTCTCAACGAGAACATCAACGCCGCTGACGATTCGTCAAACGGATGTCCTGTCTGAAAGATATCAGCTTTTCCGTTCCAGGGGCTCGGTTGGATTTCAGGTGCAATCCAACCGGGACACTATCAAATTGTACCCAAATGTTGAGCGAAGTATGCCAAAAGTTCCGTCTCATCAAGATAAATACAACAAAACAGACGGCGCATCAATCGGACGCCCGGTCTGTGAGTTATTGGTTTTTTCGTTGTAGGGGCCCGGTTAGTTTCGTGAGCGAACCAACCCGACCACACTCCGACGACATCCAAACCTCGAGCGGAGTAAGCCAAAAGATCCGTCTCACTTAGAGGAATCCATCAAAGTCGACGGCACGTCAATCGGACGTCCGGAGCTCAAGATATGAGCATTTCCGCTCCGAGGGCCCGGTTGGTTTCGTATCCGAACCAACCCGGACGAACCCAATGTGTTCCGAAACTTTGAGTGCGATATACCGAAATGGCCGCCTCGATCCAAGGATCGCATCGCCGCTGACGGTGCGTCGATCGGAGGTCTACATCTCATGATATGGGTGAAAGACCGTGAGTGGTCCGAAAACGGGGGGTCTGGCCCCGGGCCGACCCGGCCCGACCCCCCATGGGTCGGCCCGAACCGGGTCGACCTGACCTGGGTCCGACCAGGCTGGACCCGGTCCGGCCCAACAGGCAAGCCGCGGCTCTGCATGGCCGAGCCGAAGTCATGGAACAGGGGGCGGTGCGCGGCCACCCTCGCTGCTAATTGGGGCCGGCGGCGAACCGCGGCCGCCCATTTTCCGGCGGCGCGCTCGGGCGCTGCCTCCTCCTGGCGGCCGGACGGCTTCGGTCGCCGCCTCCGGTCGCCGGCGGCGCCGCGCCTGCGACCCGCGCCTCCGGGTGTTTCCGCGGGCCACCAGAGTTGCTCCGGTGGTCCGTTTTCAAAACCGTCGGAGCCGGTGTTCATCTCGGGTCTCGAACTTTACTGCACAAGCTTCAAAATTATATTGCGGCCCCGTTTTGTCGTCGCCCGTCAATCTGCACGTCTATTAACAAAACGCGCCGTCTTCGTGGCTCTCCGGCGCGGCGTGTTGACGCCGTGCCCCTTCGCTGTGGCCCGACTCCGTCTGCGGATGTCTTCGGGTTTCTCCGACGCGGCGCGACAACGGCGCGTCCTTGTTCTTCTTTTCAAGGCGTGGCGCGACGGCGCCGCACATTTCCTTGTCGCATGATTCCGCGTGGTGCGACGACACCATGCCTTCTCTTACCAAACCACAAAGGAACCAACATGAAAAATAGGAGGAGGGTCGGCCGTGTTTGTGCCGTCCGGCCCCCTCGCGTTATTCGATAACTATTGGTTTTAAACCACGAAGATCGTCAAGTTGGTATTCACGAACAAAATAAATAAATAAAATTAAAACCCCTACCTTGGTTTCAAGAGCGGAGCTTGTTCGGAGGTTCGTAGAAGAAAAAACGTCGCGGTATAACCGTCGCGGAAAGAGGCGACTTGTAAGGAGGAAGTCACGTCGTGGGAACGACGTCGCAGAAAGAGAGATGTTGCGGAAGAACCATTGCGGAAAGAGACGTCGCGTCGTGGATCGGTGTCACAAATTCGGTCTTCGAGGACTCGACGTTCTTCGATGGAGTTCGATGCGTTCTTCGCGTTCCTCGTGTTCTTCGTCGAAGAGGATGATTAACTCTTTCTTTCCTTAGCTTTTCTTCTCCAAAGGCTCTCAAGCAACTAAGAAACTAACCCATAATTAAATTAAGCCTCACTTAATTTATTAACACCACAAAACCTTTGAATTTCAAGAGTTTGAATTTAACTCACCTCATTAAATTACACAAGTTGTCAGATTAAATGAAGGGGAGTTAATGGGGAGTTGAAGAGTTGAAGAATATGAAGGGGTGGGGTTATTGTGGGCCCCACCTCCTTCATAACCTACAAAGGGAAGTTGGGTAGTTACCCAACTTCCTCCCAAAGGATAAAAACACTTAGAGTAAAAATAAAAATTGTTGTTAAATTTTTATTTTTAACTTCCACAATTTTTATCAAATTCTCTTGTGTAAACACAATTCCGGAACTGGAGTTCCTAAGCAATTACCGGCGCTATGGTTCCATCGGTGCCCTCAGAATTTGATTTCAAGCACCGGTTCAAAAGTTAGAAATTCCTGCTCGTTCGTTCACTGAACGTACCCGAGCTAAATGTCAGAAATTGATTTCGGGTACACTGAACCTCAGATTCAGGCGCCGTTAGAAACTGCGTTCTTGTAAAATTCCAAAGAAAATTAAGAAAAAAATTTCCTTGAAATTTCGGGGTTTTTACATACAAGAATATTATATTTTCCACTTCTTAAAATTATAAAAATGACTTACATTTTTTTTAAATTTCCATTCAAATATCTTCTCCATCAATGGAATATTCATCATTTACATAAATATAGTTATTATACGTTTTTTGTTCAAAGATAGTAATTATATTTCCCTATAAAATTGTGTACTCTTTAGAGAGACAAATATTATGTATCTCATTACCAATAACAATATTATGTCTATCATCAAACAAAAGTTTACCAATATCATGATCTTTGAGTAACAAAACCTTTACATGAAATCATACTAACATGATAGTAATATATTCTAAAAAACCATATAATCATTGTAAATATAATTGAAAACTCCAATAGTTCTCATAATTTCAATTTCTATGGTGATAAATCCATTATTACTTTTATCATCATTAATCATAAGATATTTATATATAAATATCAAAACTTTTATACAAGATTTATTAACAAAAATTATGTATTCCTACAAGTCGATTATTTATACTGAATACCAATTATTATCTTGATACCACTATATTTTAGAATTAATTTATTTGAAATATATGACATGATGAAATCCTCAAAATAGAAAACATTATTTATTTTCATTATAGCTATCATTTTCATTGAATTAACTTTACTATGAAAAACATTTCGTCGATGAAATCATTAAATATAGTTAAAATTATAGAAAAAAGATATAAAATAATCCATTATTTCATTATATAATATATATTTAATTATAATGTTAGAATCACCATATTGATCCATAAAATAATACTTTCAATGTTTACAATATAAATTTATAGATAATATATTCATATATCGAGGAACACTACCTCAATACTTATTTGAGAAAACCCAAATAATAATAATTTTTAATATATATCATGATAACATACTAGAACAACACAGTAATGGTAGGAAACCTAGAATAAATTTATACCTATTTTCGTATCCCAAGTCATAGTGTTGATCCACTAGGATGGTGGGGGAGGGGGATGAATTAATCAAAAATTAGTTATTTTCCGCTTTTATGAGTTATTTTAAAATTAACCTCTATCACTTATTAGAGTGAGTTATCTCACTATTTTACTCACACACACAAAGAAAATAAAACAATTAAGGACACATTATGTATGTTATTCTCTACCAAAAATTATTAGCGAATATTTCTTGGAATCATAAATCACTTGAGACCACCCAATCTATTATAATCCTTATATTTGATATAAAATAAGTAGGTTATATATATTACTCACAATAATAGAGTATAAATAGAATTATCAACAAAAATATATCTTATTTTTTTTATTGAATTATAATTTTTTAGGTAGGTATTATGTATCCCCTTTGAGTTGATCATGTCAAGGAAATAATATTTTTCTACCATAGTTATTCATGTTATTGAATATTTAAGACTTAATTATTATCGACCACACAACATATGTGTGATGATCACTCACAAACTAACTATGTACACTTCATCTTATTATTATTTTTCTTTCACTTATAAATAGAATATTATTAATCCTCTCTCTCTTCATGTTTATTTCATTGTACAGTTCACAAAACTCTATGATCAAAGTCTATTTATTGAAAAATCAACCTTATTATTCCCACATCTGTATGATAGATACCTATTTGATTTCACTATACACAATTGAAACTATTTTTTTAATTTGAATTTAAAATTTAAATATAAACTATCCCCTTATTTAAAATTCCATTTACTTCTTCTCATCTTCTTAGAAATTATTTTTATCCTTTGGAAATATTGAGTTCATATTAGTTCAACTACAAAATTTGTGGCATGAAAAACCAGATCATCTGACAAATACTGTAAACTCATCATAATTTTTTCTTTGAAAATATTCATTACAGAACAACCATTCTATCCATGACAACAATTTTTTCATTAAAAATAAATGATATTTTCTTAATAGTGGGGCATTTTACCCAAAATTTCATGTATCATGATTTCCCATAATGACATTTATTCTGTAACCAGAAAACTTTAACATCAACATTTTTTAATTGCTGAAAATATATACCATACGATATTTATAACTATTTTTGTATGTGATTGAAATATCATACCTTATTAATATGTTAAAGTTTGCATCATTATTCCAAAAATCATTTATAAAACATTAAAATTTCATATTTTTGTGAATGAAAAACATAAATATCAATTAAATTTCATATATATTAGATATAAAATATTATACAATTAATTTTTAATATATAAAAAAAATTGAATCAAAATTTTATTCAAGTAATTTGAAAATTTACTATCTCAGAAATAAATCATTCATATCCATAAATAATCTATATATATTAGATAAATATCTTATGTATTTAATAATTTTATAAATTTTTAATCATGCTTCCTTTGAAAAATATTTATATATAGAATGTAAAAAATGAGATATATCTGGGTAGATTTTTTAAGATTGTAAATATTTAACTATTATTCATAAAATATTATTATGTATTAAAACCAATTCATGTAATTTTTTAATTTTACACTGAAGATAATAAAAATATACATATATATATATCATGTGATGTTACTATTATTTATGTCTGTCATCATTTTTCCAATCATGAATATTCTTTCATGTTCATAATACATAATCTTATTTAAATATTATAAATTTGTGGCATAACATGAATGATAAATTGAAGTACCTTAAATTCAAGAAAATTTTGATTCCAATATTATATACATTAAAATACATAGACTCTTTCTAGATATTAAATATTAGACTTATGATATTCATCTGTTTATACTCTCATTAATGACTGATGCTTTTCACTGTGGACATTTATTATCATGAAAACACCTTATTGGATTTACTCATTCCACTTCATCTTCTAGGTAAATTATCTAATGAACCATGAAAAATTCAATCATATATAAAAACATAATTTCTAAATTTCTGCTTCCAGGGTTATGAAATATAAAACTTCAAGAATTAACCACTCCACATCAAAATGAACACTTGGATTTAAAAACAATATTCTTCTTTTCTCAGATAATAAGCCAATAACAATAAATTAATGGAATTAACTTTATCTGAAATAAAATACAAATAAAAATTGAGTTTGAACATGATTTATGTATTGATAAAAGATGGAAAAATAATAATCATATCCACTTCATTATTTTCACATTCATTACTCAAATTCAAAACACCTTATTCATTTATAGTTTTTAATAAATAATAAATATATATGGGAATAATTATACTTTTATTATAAATATATATGGCCATAATTATATGATGTCATAAATTATATGCTCTTAGAAAAATAAATGGCTTTATTTTCTCATGAGGGGAAGTTATAATATTATTAAAATTATATGGTCTAGATCTCTTCATATTGTCTGAACAATAGAAATATTTACAATAATATTTAATTATGTTAACTAATTAATTTAAGATATATAATTTTGTTGAGTACACATTTCAAATCAACAAAATCTATTGATATTACAAGATCAATGTGTTGATCTAATTGTCAATATTTTATTTTTCTCTAAAAAGAAATGGTTTTTAAATTTCATTAAAGGTTTTTTATTATTAGGAATTGATTTAAATTTCTCAAGGAGTGAAATATTACAAATGTTAAAAATATAGGGATGTTTATAATTATTATTCTTATGTAATGAGAATCTAACAGTAAAAATATAGTTGACATGAAACATCTTATGATGATAAAATTAAATTGTTTAATTGAAATGTTATTGAAATATGATAATAGTTTAAGAAGAGATGATGATAAGGGAATTATATGAATACATTCTAATTAAAAATTACCTATGGGGTTATAAATTTAAGATATTATTCAATAAAACATATTAATTAAAAAAAAATTCTAAAATGACATTTTGATGGTTCTGATCTAAGTAAACGATAATTTTATAAAATTATAAGATGTATGGATAGAATTATATGAATTAAGAAATTAAATAACTATAATTGGGATAATTTTTTAATTCCCCAATATTGTATGGTATATTTACCTTTAAATAAATATTACTTTTTGATAGATTTCTTATGCTCCACACTGTGTTTAAATGAGCTCTGGTATACTATTAATATATTCCAATGTTATTACCTAGATGTTGGATATGTGGGAACAAATATAATTCATTAAATTATTAAAAATAATTTCATAGAAATGTATAAAATTAATTCACTTGTTATAAAATTGTAAAAAATGAAACAAAAAGTGTTGTATGTAAAAGATGTGATTTTCATCTAATAGTGACTTTATAAGCGTAATGTGTTTTTATCCTAATAAAATAAAAGTAATATATTTTGATAATTTATTTTAAGAAAAATAATATAATATATATTCAATTAAATTTTTTAAAATTAATATAATTTTTTTGATACATTAAATAATAATAATCGATTTTTTTTACTAAACAATGCAATTTTTTCTAAAAACATTTCGTTGAAATTTGTAATCTTATTTAAAAATAAATTTATAGAAATGGAATAATCTATTAAGGATTAAATATTTTTAATCCAAACAGACTACATATAATATAATATGGCCGAATTTATTTTAGAACAATATTAATAGTAACCATCATAATGATTTGTTACTTTGGTAAGAGTAAAACATGTAAAACTGGGTTAAAAGTATGGTGTAATACATAAAAATATATCTAAATAATTATTTTATCATATTGTATGAGGTGTTTTTGAGTAAAGATAAATTTACAGTGTTAAATAATATATTTTAAAATATTATTTTTAATTTCTTAAGCCAATCATTGCTTTTGGGAAGAGAAGTTATATTTTATACAAAATTATCTTTTTTTTGTCTCTTTGCATTAAATGATATGGTTGGAAGGTGGCATTTGGTTTTTTATTAATCCAAAAATCTAAAAATGTTAATTTTTTATTCAATATCTAATAAAATTTATGGAAGAAACACCTTATTTGATTTCAATTTATAATATTTATTACGCTTAAATCAGTTATTTTCTGAAAAATTGTTTTTCATGTGTTTTGTGTTCATATATTAAATTTAATTTTTCTAATAAATCTAATAGTTACTGATAAAATCGATTAAAAAATAAAAATTTCAAATTAATAAATTTTTAGAAGTACCTTTTTTTTATCAAGAAAGTATGTCATCATAATAAAATGTAATGTTATCACTATTAAGGTAAAAATGGGATTGGAGTTAGTTTAATTAAGAGATAAAGTTATACAGTTCTACAAAACTTTTTTAAAAGTGGTTGTTGTGTTTTCTCAACCCTATAACATATTATTTTATAAAACTTGGTTACATGGTTCCCCTTGAAAATATAATTATATATATAATAATTAAAAAAGTTAATTAATTCAAAGTGTTTATTTCCCTCACTTATAAAAGGGATTCTCCTATCATCCCTTATTCACAAAGTTTTATATTTATATCATGTAAAAGTACTACCCTAATATCAAAAAAGAGTCATTCTCTATATTCTATGGTTCTAGGTCATTCTGAAATACCATCCTTTCAATGATAATGATGTTAGTCAAATGAGGGTTCATAACAAATATCTAAAATTTTAATATCATAGGATAATAAAGAAATATTACATTTTCATAATTATTTATATTTTTGAAAAAAATAATAATTTTTTTAAAAGGGATTCTATTTTCGATAGCGTACCAGATACGCAACAACATGTTTCATTGAAATCATATGTTACACTCAATGTTGGGTCATACTAAAAAAATAAAAAAATATTATATTAAATGGTAGTTAGAATCATTCCATTGTGTTGGATATAATGAACATAACTACCTATAAAATTATTATATATGTTTTTTAACTTTTTTTAAATTTATCCAATAAATTTTAGATGCTTAAAATAACAAAGAATATGATTTTAAGAATAAAAACTCTAATATTCTTTATAAGGTCATTTTACCTCCTTTTGATGGAGAACCCCCTTTAAATCTAGTTTTGGTCACTATAATATGTTCTATTTTACAGAATAAATTCTCTTTTAGAATCGGGACATCAAAATTTACTTTGTGTAAAATTTTGGTATTTTTATGATTAAATTCATTTTTGATGAATAGTGAAAAATAATGTGATTTATTTCAAAACTGCCTTTTGATCAAATTTATTTATATTTATAGATTATTTCATTAAATTTTTTTAAATTTTAATTATATTATATTGTTACCATTAAATTAAATGTTGGTCATTGGAAGTAATTTCACTTTGAAATTGGACATAAACAATTTCTAATATTTTGATAGTTATTAGTTCTTAAAAACACGTTTTTTTATAACATGAAATAATTTTAATTAAATTTATTCCACTTCTGTATTTTGAATTTGAAAAAATGGATTCCATATTTGGAATCAATAGGTCTTAATTGATTAAATAGATAAGTTTTATTTTTAGACATTATGAATATTTACTTCAGAAAATATTTATTTACCATGGTTAAAGGATAAATCTGGTAAATAAGGGTAAATAAATAATATTATAATAATCATAAATAACCCTAACATGTATCATAATCTTATTGGTTGATAAAGTTCTTACCATGTGAATCTTTGGGTCGCCTTTGGGACCCAATAGAGCCACATGTGACTGAAAATGACACTTTATATTAATTAATTTAAAGTAAAGACAAAATGACACAAACATATATCTTTTAGAAAATCAATTTTTACATTGGGTTATATAAGTTATCACTTCGACTATAAATATTCATTTTAAAGAAAAAAATTTTTTACATCATTATTTTTATATAATTTTTATACATCAATTAAATAAATTTATTTATGACACAATAATGATGCAGTATTTTCCTCATTAATGAATGATTTAAATAAATTAGATTATATAGAATAAAACATTATCCAAAATGTGTCCATATCTTATTTGATTATTTTATTTCTAACATTAGTCATTTTATCTTCTACTTTAATGTGTTTTGGACGTTTTGAAACTGAAAATCATTATATAATAAAATAATATTTTCTCACTTTCCTAAAGAGCCCATCCTCCCCCTTTAAAAATTCCTCACTTCCAACCCATTGCTCACACTTCTCAATACCATTGGATCTTCCAAAATCTACCCAATTAAGCTCTCCACATCCATTTCTTCCTCTAATAAGTCTTTCCACAGGCAGAAGGAACTTCAAGTAGATATTTTGGATCAAACCAAAGGGAGTTACCCGATTTAAAGGTAGCATCTTCTCTTAAGTTCTTTTATTTTATTTTATTTCTACAACCCTCTAAAATCTTTTTATTAATTATTCTTATAACAAAAAAAGTATACAAAATATAATATGTGTTTTTACAATATTTATTTTAGCTACACTTACACACACCTCCATCTAATTGGTAAAGAACATACTGTTTCTGTAGACGGGGAACAACTGCCTCACGAAACGGTGATTGTTCAATCTTATCCTACAACCTGTTATGGTGTCCATTATAAAGACAATATATTTATATGAGATATATATTATATTTATATTGTCTCTATGATTATTTATTTTTCATTTATATCATACCTTTATGGTTTCTATAATAGGTAAATGAGATAATTTCATTTGAGGAAGTGCAGACTACCGCCCCCTCAAAATGATATGACTCGTTCATACCACACATGGGACGTATAAAAGATAGAGTTAATGAAATTATATATTATATTATAATTTAATTATATTATACCTATTTATAATTATTTTTTCATTCCATTAAATATGAAATTGAAATGAATGTAGCGTTCATGAGTACGTACAACTTACCGTCTCAAGGAACAGTGCATTTCATTTCTTATCTCCATATGTATGTACTATTATAAATAAATATATATATATAGTGGATATATATGATATATATGATTTCTAAATCATGAATATCATTCTGGATATAATATAAGTTTGACCACAAGGACAACTTGTAATTATAAGATGTTTATTTTGGAATCAGGTACCAAATATCGACAAAATGACAATTATTAACATAAATGATTACATAATGTTTATAACATGGTAATAAGTTATATAAAAGGAATAATAAAAATGAAAAAGGTTCTTAAGAAGTTATAAATTAACTTTATTTTATTATTTAGGAGATTAAAGAATGAATGGGTCAAGTCGGACATGAGGTAGGGGACTTCCTCTCAATCTCCATTCATTGAGGTATATTTTGATTTATACAGAACATTCCTTTATACGCTTTAGAAACCCATTTGACTTTTCATTTCATTAAAATGGAATCTTTTTCTACATATAATTTTACTAAACAAAAAATAATAACATTTATTTTTAACATATGCGGTGAAAATGACCTTTCCGCCACTGTGAGTATTCTTTGATCTATGGATTCCTAAACAAGAAGTAATGTTTTTAGAAGGAAAATAAATACCATATACTCTTTAACATACTTCGGTATTGAAAATGGGTTTGAAAATGGATTTTTATGTCAATATATTTAAATGAAATATTGTTATTGAAATGTGGAAGTGTTATCTTTCCTTTTTATTTGTTGTATGTGTTTTGAATATGTTATGGTTCTTGGGAATTGTTTACCTATACGGGTGGTCCCATGATAATCCGAATGTGGGAGAGCCTGAGATAGCACTCTAATGAATTAAGTAACATGACCAAGGTAAACATGAATGTTTCTCCAATGATATTTAGGGAATATACTGGGATGGGTATTCCAAATGTAACTCCCTATGTAGATGTGATATCTACTGTCACACCTGTTTTTCCTTTAATCATTATATTTATTTATTTTCTATTGGCGTCGGGTGTTTTTTCAAAAGTGCAGGTGAGTCCCAGATTAATTTTTAATGTTGGGATGAGTTTATGGTTTCGGTTAGTGCGCGAACACCATACGCTTAAGGCGCACAGTTAGCTTGGGCAGGTGCAGCCCGCTTGTAGTCCACTTGGATACCATACGGCGTGCGAATACCACACGATCATCCAGTTTTAACATTATGTGTGTATATATATGTATATGTATGTTTATATATGTGCATATATATGTGTATCTGTGTTTGTATACATTTATGTTTTAACGTTGTGTGTATATATATAAGGTATGTGTATATATGTTTATAGGTGTATATGTACACACATATGATTATAAACAAATATGTTTTAAAGTTATATGCTTATGTCTATATATGTTTATATATATGTTTATATATATTTATATGTTTATATATGTTATATATAAGTTAATATATTTTTATATGTTTATATGTGTTATATATATGTTTATAAATGTATAAGTATAGATGTATTTATGTTTATATAAGTCAGTTTATATATATGTTTATATATATTTATTTATGTGTATATGTTTATTATTATTATTATTATTATTATTATTATTATTATAGTTATTAAGATAAAAAAACAAAGGAAACCCTAATCTACCCAGCCCCCCCTCGTCCGTGTTCCCGTCACGGGCTACCCCCCTCCCCCATTCTACTCCTCACGCCGCTAGCTCCAGCACCCTTCCTCCCCCTGTCGCGCCGTCCCCGCCGGCTCCCTCTCCGCTCTCGCCAGCCGACTGTGCCGCACCCCCTCAACACTGCTCCCCGAACCACGACCGCGCCCTCCCTCTTCTACAGCTGACCTGCAGCTTCACCTCTCCATCTCTGGTCGGCCGACCCCTTTTCCGGCGGCCCTTCTTCCAGCCTACTACCCACCTGGCGCGACCTACTACCCAGCTTGCCTCCCTTCTCTCAAGCCGGTGCGCCACCCTCCCTTACAGTAGTATCTCTCCCGTCTGGTAATCCCCCCACCCTTTTCGATTTCTCCTTCTTTTATGTTTGGGGTTTATCTCATTAAGGGGGTTTTCTCGGTAGATTAGGGGTTTTAGAACCTGCGTGACGAGTTTTCGGTGGTGCGTCAACGCTGCGCAATAGTTTTAGCATATAATCCATTTGCATTGCCCATTTAAATTTAGAAATACATTTATTTATTTCATTTTGCACATCCCTTTAATATTTATTAGTTAGGAATGTTTTTTTTGAATAATTGTTCTGGGATAAATGGTGTGGTTTTATGGATAATTATTGTTTGGTGAAATTGTTTTGCTTGCATGGTTATTTTAGCATATTCTATGATTTGTGACTGTGATACGAATGATACTTTGGGAAGGTTTCAATGTGCTCTTGGTTTTACTTTTGGTTTATGTGAGTCCCAGATACATTTTTGATCGTGATTTGGTCCTTTTGCATTAATTGTTTTTGGGTGTTGTTTAATTGTTTTAGGGTGTTGCTCCGACGTGGCTGTAAATCCCCTTACTGGGTTCACAAAGGGTGTCTCAGGTCACATCAGACCACGCTCTGTCCACCACCGCTGAAGGCGAAGCAAGTTAAATTGCTTTGGATCATCCGCTGTTGTTCGCGGTGCATGTTTGGTCTTGCCACACATTTTGGTTCGCCGCCACCATCCTAGGTAAGAGTTTTGTTATTGCACGCACATTTATTTTATTATCATTATTGTGTTTTAAAATTCCTTCCATTTTTTTTAGTAGGGCGGGTGATGTTTTTTTGGATGCGATCTCGGCTTACCACGTGTTTTCAGAGTCTCCACCACCGTCCGAGGTGATGTTCTTCATATGTTGTCTTGTTACACATTTTATTTAATTAATTAATTATTTATTTATTTTTGGGTCATCTTTATGTCTTTCAGTCCCTGGAGTTTTATTTGATGTACGAGGGTCTTCTCTGCACTCATTCTAGGTGTTGGAAGTTGTCGCAGGGAGTCGAGATCGTTTCCAAGTGTGTGCGCTTTTGTCTAAGTGTGTGCACGTGAGTAGGGTGTGGTTGGAGTTATAAAGCATAGTGTGACTATTGTTCGAGGTAGGCATTTCCATATTTTCTCTCTTTCCAAAGATTTCTGAAGACACTTGTAGTATTTCATTTGATTTATAGATATTATTCTCACCCTTATCATCCTGATATTTTATTCATTGTAGTGATTATTCGATGGTTAAAAGTGTTAAAAACTACTTTGAAATAATCCCTAAGTTATGTGTAGTTGTTTCCATGTCCTTGCTCCTAGTTTTAATCCATTCAAGGTTGTGTTCTCTTAATTAAATCTTATATTATGTTTCACACCTCTATTTTGTTTATAGTTAACTTATGACCCAGATTTTCCTGTTGAACGGTTTGATAAAATAAAATGTATTTTCAGATGCTTCTTTATTTATGCACTTTTTTATACCTTTCCAATTGGTTGGAACTAACTGCATTTATCTGCAAATGGTACTGTTGGATTTCATGAGTAGTGTTTGCTAGTAGAAACATTTTATGGAACTTGTTTGTCCTGTGTTGGTTAGTTTTTTGGAACATACTTCTTTTGTAGAAATGATTTCGCGTCTATTGAGATTGGTATTTTCCTCGAATCCTTGGTTTTATAAGCAGTTCTTGTTTTCAAAATGATGTGGGCCTCTGCGTGCAGTTTTTTTTAATTGGTTTGAAAAATAAATCCATGAGTATATGCCCGTTTGTTTTTTTAAATACAAAAGTGGTGTTTAGAGTTTTTTTAGAAGAGCTTGTGCAATGTTTTCATAAAGGCATTTGATTATGTAAAATGAGAGACCCGACTTACAACTCCAAGTATTTGATAAAGTGGATTTAATAACCGAATGATGTGACAGCCTAGTTGGCACTTTGAATATTTGACATGTATTCATATATATAAGTTTAAGGGGTGCTCTTATCTAGGGTAACCCTCCATGGGTGAACGTATAGGAAGCGCCCGTGTTTGGGGAAGGCAAGTGCGGTGAGATGAGTCACGCCTGCGAGGGCCTTACCACTTACACAGTATTATTATAACCACCATGGGTTCCTGAGCGTCTTTTAGATGATCGAGTGACGGTTGCTGATCAACCCTGATTAGACGGGTTGGTACCCCCTGGATTTGTTGTTGGGCCAGGTGGGCGTTGCCACTGGATTGGTCAGTTAGGGCGGCCAGTTGGTTATAGACTTAGGAGCTTCACCATATGCTGGTATGTGGTTCCGAAACCGAGTACATCCAGGGGTCTTCTAGGGATGTTTAGGATCACCCATGGTTACTGAGTATTTACATCGCCTGTTTGCTTTTTGGTGCATTGGTTTATTTTCAGTTGAACTTTTACTTGTTTCACTCTAGCCCAACTTTGAGATTTATTTTTCTATTTTGGATTTCACTTATAAAATGGCAAATGATTTTGGAAATGGTGTGTAGCGTGTGTTGGGTTTTTTTTAATGAGTATAACATATTTCATATTTTAAAATGTGAAAACCCTACTTTCATATCTGTATTTCAAACTTCTGTCGGTGGACTGTTTTGGAAAAGAGAATTGTTGGATTTAGTGGTTTATTCTTGGCATCCCTATTGAGCATCTCAGTGCTCACGCCTATTATATCTTTCCAGTTGCAGGTTTAGTTTTTCCTACAGGTTTCTGGTTCAGTTTCTCAATGTGGGAGCAGCATGGTTTTGAGTTGGGTGATGAACTAGGGGTCACAATGAGGTATGTGTAGTTTATGTTCTTTCCGATTTTAGTTTCTTTTGGTTATCGTCAGTTTGTTTATCTGTTTATCTTTTTCTCTTGGGATAAATCGTTCCCAACAGTTAAATTTTGATGCCCGACACTGGTTGTCAGCCTGTGGGGATCGGGAATGCCCTTCGGGCCATGTCGCTGGCCGGCTCGGACTGGTTTAGGGTCGACCCGGGTTGGTTCGTGACTTCTACAATGTAAGTATGATATGGATGCTACAAGTTACCTTTATGATTTATGATTTCAATTTGTTATTCATAAATATTATGATTTCATGAGGTATGTTAAAGAGATTGTGTTATGTATGTATTGATGAAATAATGTTTTCATTCTTTTTTTTATAACCCTTGCTAAGGTTTTATGTTCATCCCATGTTTTGAAATGTTTTTCATAGGACATAAAGATGAATAGGGTCAAGGATGGGATCAAGGAAATGTCATGATGTCTAAAACATGGAACTAGAAATGAATATTTTTTTTAAAGAGTTTTTTTTGTTAAGAAATGCAAACTGAGTAGAAGTGTCTACATTGTAATTTTTGAGACGAAATGTAATATTTATGGCATAATTCTCTAAAACTATAAACCTGAAAAGATCCTCAATGTGATTTATTCATTTAATATAAGAATATTTAATGTTTAAGGTTAGTTTCTTATAATAACTCTTAACTGAGTACATTGAATTTTATTTCCACTCCTAACTTCTCAAAATATATGCTATAGATTCTAAAATAATTAATTCAATTTCATAAATATAATTTATTTTTATTCTGATGATGGAATAAATTTTTTTCACATTAATTCTATCATTTGGTAAAATAAATCATCCCTCGTACACACATCTAAACTATGAAATCCATGAGGCTTTGAATTTCGTTTTTCATCACTAACTTACTTTTTTGGTTATAATGATAAATTTTAGGAATTTATATGATACTATTTTATTTCATTAATGTTTCATTATAATTTTATTTTATTTTTTCCATCAACTATAAAGTGGAAAACCATTCATGCATATGTATGAACTACCATCTCAACGAATTTACACAATTCAATTTTAATCACCGATTTGTATTTATTCTTGTAAAATTGTATATAATTATTAGATATGATATAAATTAAATAACTAACTCTCTAGAGGTGATGGAACCAAGATCAAAGTAAAAGGGCATGGACTATGAAGTTGAAACGTGTATGAAAAGTGAAGCATTTTTTACTTGGAAAAGATATTCTAATAATGAATTGTTAACAAAAACATTAATAAGGTGTTATACGTAAATCATATGTGGTAAGATATATACTATTATGGGTTTGGAATAAATTTATAATATATATATGTATTATATTACAGTTTTGAACATTAATTACAAAAGAAGAGAGTAGAGGTAAGGGATTTATGTTTCAATATAATTTAAATCATGATTATTTATGATAGAATTTAAATTAAAGGAAAATATGTGATATTTTTATAATAAAACAATTTAATTATATTCTCTCCTGTTTATTTCATGAATTTTAAAATTTTATTACTATTTTAATCTCTTGGGTACTCAAAACATTTATGGAAATATTTTTATTAAAATATGACCTTATTTATTTACTTTAGGTTAGGGAATCATTCTCTTATTTATTAGTGCTCATTGAAAAAATTTCATGAATAGTTTCATTATTATATATTGATTTTTTTAATTTAGTTTTCCTCATGTTTTACATTATCTAAAAATTATTAAGAATAATCTTATAATCCTTTTATGAAAAAATTATTTTTTTTATAGGTGTGAAGCAAATATTAATTATATAAATGAAATGACATGAATTGAATTTATTTCCATCATGATTCTTCAATTACTTCATGATTACTTTAATAATTTTGATAAATATTTTTATGTAATTTTTTTAATAATATCAAGATATTTTTTATATTTTAAATATGTTATTTTAATATTAAAATTGTATTTTCCACAAGAAATATTCTAGTGATATTTTAAAGTATTGTTTTATATATGACTACATCCTATGATGTTAGTTATGAATTACTGGGGATATGACCCAATGATTATATCACTACTTTTTCTTTTGATGGATTATGATTAGGATGATGAGATGTTTATGGAATTTATTTATTATTAATGGGTTATGATTTGATGATATGATTGTTGTTCTATAACGTTGTACAATACAAATGAATGATATATGATTATGTAATGGGAATGCCTTGAATTCTTATCCCTATAATGAATTGGTTATCTAGGATAGAATTATAAAACTTTTGTGAGATGGCATTGGAAAAATACTGAGAGTTAATAAATTTAATAAAATCCTACGTAATGATGGACTTTAGTATATATATTCTTTCCCTAATATAATGTTTAAATTATTCTATTTAAGTAATATTATGTTGAATTTATGATGTTTATGATATTATAATAATTATTCTTGTGATTATTCAAAAACATTACAATGAAAAATTTAAATTCTTATAATATTCCACAAAGGAAAATTATTTATTTATGATTATTATTCACTCTTATGATTCATCTATTTTGAAATGCAAAAGTTTCCAACAATGAATTATATTTATGATCTATGGAAAATTGGGTAGGTATATTTTATGTAATTTATATTATAACATACCCTTATGATTATATTATACATTCATATGATATTAGATAGATATCTCCCATGCTTCCCCTTCAAGAGCATATTATACCACAATTTTTTACTCATTTTTAGTGGTTATGAAAAATGTTTTTTAAGAAAGGTTATATGTGAGATTAATTATGTGGGAAATATTGAATATCATTTATTAAATAAGTTTTTTATGCATATATACTCCAAAGATGCTAATCCATTGTGGATTTAGAGAGTGTATTATTATGATATGTAAAGAAAATTAATCGAAAATGATGTAATATTTATGTATGTTAAGCATGTATCTTTTTATATAGAAAGGAAATATAATAAAATAATTGTATAGTGGAAGAAAATTCATATGTTATAAATTATTAACACAATTAACTATGGAATATAAGTCCTGGTTTTATTAAATTAAATAAGAAAGATAGAGAATCTATAAGGGCCTATAAGTGAACTATAAATTATATTTCAATATCAACTAGAGACATGTATAAGTATTGTGAATACCTGTCATCTAATTAGAGCCATATAGAAAGTTATAAGAGAGGGATGATATTTTGGTTTTATGATAAGGCATCATGAAATGAATTATACTTCATTGGAAATGTAAAACTTTATTCTCTTAAATATTTATATTTATTTAATGAAATTACTTTTACATAAGATGGTGATATGCCACTATATTATTTAAAAATATTGATGAATATCTGACTTACCTTTATAATAAAAACAAAATACTGAATAATTATAATGATCAAACAACTGAATATTTTATAATTGATGACAATAAAATTTTTAAACTAACTTTTGTGTTCGATGTAAAATAAATTCCACTTTTAAATGTCAAAAATCAGAATAATTTTGTTTGAATTAAATCAAAATTAATTAGAATAAGAAATGTATTCATAATTTTAGATTCAGTTGGAAAAATTTTGATACTATTCTATGATAGTTTAATCCTAAGAAATCATATATTGTAGTTTGTTTTACATTTTGAAATTCTCTCTTCAAGTATGAAAATTTCACTCAAAAGTGGACCTTTATATATTAAATGTCATTGTAAAGGCCACTAGAAGATTCACTGTTATATTAAATTGTCAAATATTTTGTGTTTTATAAGCATTTTATTTTAGAGGAAGTCAAATTTGTTTAACTATATGGGTATAGACATATATAGGTTCATAATGATCATTTTTATATAAGTTTTAGATTCAAGAATGTTCTAGAAGAAAACCAATATCCTTGTTTAATTTTGGAGAAATAGCTCACTACAACAAGATAAAATACTTTTAAAATGAAAAGTTGTTCTCTTAGAACATGAATGAAAATATATATTACTTCATAAACATATAACAAGTGACAGGTTGAATTTTTTACATTTAGAGGATATGAATAATGGGAAATTATTCGTATCAATTATATCATTTTTATTGGTTATAATTTAATTTATATTGTATATTATACTATTGAAATTAATAATAAACTTTTTAGGATATACCAATTTTTAATGGGGAAACACCATTTATATTGAGAAATAAAGATGTATCATCACATGTTCAGAAGGATTTCATGTCTTATATATAGTTAATAATGATAATGGTTACCATATATAAATAGACCACCTTCCCTATGGGAATTTTTGTTTTCTAAATTAAATTTAGGATTATTATATTATTTATATTTGGCAAATAGGAAACTATAATTTCATACCTTTTCTATAATTTATATGAAAGGACACAAAAGGGAATTACAAGAAATAATGATTAGTTATTCCAGAGTTTGTGAATAATAATAATATGGTATAAAACATATGTCTTATTTTAAATCAATTAATTATGTCTCTCCATAAAAAAAATTATAGAAAGCATAGTTTTTCCATTTCATACCTCTAAAAACTTGGAGTATCAGAAGAAAAAACTAGGTGTATGAAATAGTATATTGTTATACTAGGTTTTCCAAAACGTATTTTCATTATTTAACTAAGAATAACTACCATTTTAAATTGTTTTTTATTATTGTCCATACATAAAAATCCATCATATTATCACTACCAAAATTAATCATGTTGGAGATATATTCAATTCTATTTTTTTTAAAAAATAGTTAAATTATAAATACAAATAATTTCATGTGATAAAGAACATCACAATAGAATATTCTAGTGGATAGGAGGAAAAAAACATTCGGAAATTTATAAGAATATGATATATAAAATTTGTACTATTGACCATTTTTAGGATAAATTCCTCAATTCTCTCTATTACACGATGAATCATATTTTACATTTCCCATTTTAAATTAAAAATATTATTAATTATAAAACGAAAGTTATAAAAACATTGTTACTTTAGCGTTTTCAAATGAAAAGTGTCCATTTCGAATACTGAGGATAATATTCTTAAATATTGCCAAAAATATATATCATTTTTTCATAGTTATTCAAAAAAAAAGACTTACTACTTTATCATTAAATGAAAAATTATATTTGTAGTGATTGTGAAAGTTATGTTTTATGAAGTTAACTCTTTTAAGAAGATATAAATTTTAGATTACGAAAGTGGTATGAATTTATTTTATAAACAAATTCTATTATACTTCCAGAACTTTGAAAGCATTCATTAGTAGTCATCATTATATTTTATAATATAAGGTGTGATAGTCATCTGGTTGATGGGAAGTTACCTTTTCTTTTTAACTAGAAAAAGATTATATTTTAAAATCATCCAAACAAAAATATCATTAGAAATTTATATAAACTAGTAATAATAAAAAATATTGGAAAATATTGTGATCATCTTGTGTTCTTATATCAACATTAAAATGAATTTGTTGATGTTTCTTTATGCTATGAATGCCGGATAATTTTAATAGTACAAGATTTTAATAAAAAAGGATTAAACATTTTTTAAATGTCAAAATGATATAATATTTATATAAATGTAATAGGTATTCCAAAATATGTGTTGTTAATATTGAGAAATTTTTAGAATTTGACCCAACTTTTCGTTATGGGTAAAAATAAAGAAGAGAGAATAAACTATTGAGAAACTTCTAAATTGGTAGTTAGAGTAGAATCTATGAAATATTTATTATCCTTTCAACATAATCTTTATTTTACACTATTTCAAATGGATGTAAAGAATACCATGATTGATTATGATGTTTAAGAGGAGGTTTATGTTGAACACATTCATATTTTTAAACACATTAACGCTATTTAACATGTTTTTGAACATATTAGGGTGTTTTATGAACTTAATAGACCCCCAAAACATATTTTGATAGATTATACATATTCAGACTTCAAAATTTATTTTTTCATGGGATGCACAATCCAACTTGTTTGATCAATTTCATTTAATAAAACAGTAATTGTAAAAAATTATAGTGAAGATCATATTTTTTAAACTACTCAAAACCCCATGGGATGTTTTTTATAATATATCAAATGAAAATTTTAGATGAGTAAGATAGGTGAACTTAAATAAATTTTTATCTTCCAAATTTCCCAATGAAAAAAATAAAGATTTTAACTCAATATAATTTTATCAAAGATTAGATTAAGTGTTTTGGTTTTGAAATAATTCTAATTTAAGTATTCTATTAGTTATTTCATGTATAATATATATTGGATAATAATAGATATAAATAGATAATTTTTTTAGAGTGGTGATTATATTTTTATTTTACATGATCTCTACAGGACCAAACGATATGATCTCTATAAAATTGCGTAAGATATTTTAAGAAACTCTAAAATGGTTTTATATTGAGATATTCATGTAGATATATAATCAAATTATATGAAAATCAGAGATTTTGATATTTTATTCTTATATAACTGAGTTTATATATAAACGTTATTAATAAAGATATTTATGAAATTATAGAATGTATTAGAAGAGTAATTTTACAACTTATCATTTTATTGGTGAATCTTTAGTTTCATGACTGAACATGAACAAAATTTAGTTTTTATTTCTACTACTGATGTGAACTTTGTTACAGTTAGATGATTTTATTCTAAATTAATGTGGAAGAAAAAAATAATTCATGGTTCTAGAATGAATTTTTTGGGAATTAAATTATTTTTGATAGAAATATTAGAATTTATTTATAAATTAATTTTTTACACCAATCACAGGATAAAATACGTATATATAAAACTCCATTGTTTCAGTATCACAAACTAAAAAATAATAATTTTTTTAATTTAATGGATTGAAGATCATTTTAATTGAAATTTTTATAAACAATTATATTATAAGAAATTAATATAAAATAAAAAAAATTATTGGCATGATCAGTGTTAACTGATCATTTTATGCATTTTTCCTGTATCATGACATTAAAAACACCCTGAGAAAGGGGGAGGATATTAATTTTTTATTTTTAAGTATGATAAGTTTTAGTACATATTCAATATATATATATATAAACATTTCATAATAAATTTTAATGGATGTGATAAGATGAATTTTTTTAACATCGTCTAGAATAATGTTAAGAAATTTTTTTCTATTTTACAAACTTATCGAAAATTATATTCTAGAATGAAACCTTTTTTAGTATTTGAACATGGATTCCATTATTTTATTATTTATTTTTACAAATTTAGAAAATAATTCCATTTATTTTTTTATTATTTTTTAATTATTATCTATTTTTTATGAATTTATTTTTTTAATTTGTTATTAATATTATAATAATTGATATTCTTGGTCAATAACATATTTGAGTAGTGATGATGAGTTTCAGAAGGAAAATACTATACATAATAAATTTAGATTTTATTTGAGTGAAGACTGAAATTTTCAAGATCCACAAAGCCTATTTAAATCATGTAGGTAATTCCCAATGTATAATCACATAGGAGATTCCCATAGCTAAAAAACAGGAGATTCATGTAGCCGGATGATATAGGTGATTCATGTAGTTGACTCACATTGTCGAATCATGTAGCTGAATCATGCAGGTGGTTCACATAGCTGAATAACATAAACATTTCTAACCAAACAGAAGCTCCAACCACATATATGACTTCCACATAACTGATACAGAGTCACATAGATGAATTAGAATTAGAGAACCAATTTTGATATAATTGATTTTGTAATGTAGTAGATTGTGTTATGCAGCTGATTGAGCAATGTATTTGATTGTGCGATATAGTTGATTGCTACATGACATATTGAAATAAATGTATTGAATTAAAAACCAACATATTATGAGTATATTTTCAAGTGACTGGTTGAGTTATTGTCATGTTATCACATTAATGAGAAAACATGTTGAAATCTATATTTTACAACATTCAATATTATTGAATATTTCTATTATTGATTTACTGCATGTTATTTGGATGGATTTTTATCATCAAATTTATTTGAAGAACTATCATATATTGTAACGAGAATATTGGAATGGTTTTAGAGTCATTTAAAGTTGGAAAAGAAGTGGGTGAAATTTCTTTGTTAATAGAAATGTTAATTCAAATTACTAGTAAATAGTATTCTACTATGACTTATTATTTTTAATCCTGGCATATCATGACTGGTGATTTGGAAAATCCTTCATACTGAAGAATATAATGGAGTTAATAATACAATAATATCCATTCGAATGTGATCAAGCGGGAATGTGTCTATGATATATACAAAAGATACACATAGAGAGAAATAAGAAAACATTTATATTAGTATGAGAATTTTATATTGCTAAATCATCAGTAAAAATATTATTACATTGGTGAGATCATGATTTAAATTATCATTCGATAATATATTATAAATGTCATTAATGTTTTTTATCTGAATTGACATTCATCTCAATCTTCTTAAGTGATATTCTTAATTGTTTTCTCATTTTTATTTGTTAATAATTCCCTTAATTTGTTTGTTCTAAAGAGTCAATTTATGACTTTTCCAATCAAACAAATATCAAGAATTTGTTATTCTAACAATAAATAAATATTGTTCTTGGTTTCGGACTCCCAATGAAATGTTATGTCAAATATGGTTGTGAATCCTATAAAAATCATGGCATTGCTTGTGGCTATGGGAGTTATAAAAGGTAGTGTCTATAAAAATTTGATCACTCTATTAAATGAGAGGTTTTATTAAAGTGTGGATATTTTATTTCCAAGTTTATAAGGCTGGTGAGTAGAGAAGGATCATGGTGAATAGAATTACTATAAGAATACCTTGTTCATATTTTTTATTTTTCTGCATTATATTTTTAACACTTCAGTACATTGATGGTTCTTCAATAATAAAAAATTATTGATAATTTTTGTTATATGTTTTGAAAGGATGATTCACCCCACTCTTGTCCATTATTCACACCTATATTATACAAATATTAGTATATGAGGAGGTGTAAGTAATTTTTATTCACATAACCCGATAAGAATAATTTTTATCAGAGTGTTCGGTTCATTTGGATTTAGTTTTTTGGTTTATATTTTTTTCGAACCCTAATATCCTAGGTCTAACATTATAAGGAATAATAATCATTTCTTTAAAATGGTCAGTATTAATTCAGTAGATTTTTATATACCTAAAATATCCTCATTTCTGTTGGAAGTGATTATGAGTTTTTATTAGACTAAATAGAATCACACTTGATGTGATTAAGTTTTGATTATTTTATAATCATGTAAATTTCATATAAACTACTCTAGGATGATCTAGATACACTTTAAAGTTATGATAGGGTAAAATATGTTTTTAATTATAAAGTACTTATTTTTTTCTATTCTTGAAGTAGAAGTGTATATAGAAATGTTTGTCTTTTTAAGAAATTATACAACATTTATAAAAATTTTCACGTTATTCATTATGGGATAGAAATTCTTAGAAGAACCATGCTAGGAATTATTCATGAATAATACCATTATTTAATTATAAAAAAATGTGTATCAATGAACCAATTATTTTTCTTGTTTACAAATGTTACAAATTTTAATAGTCTACTTGGTGAAGAACATGATAATATATATCTTTTTAGAAGGGTAATTAGATCATTTCAAAAAATATTTCATATAAAGAAACTGGTGATCGATGAAAGAATTAAATTTACAGAGGGTACTTTAGATGAACTAATCAGATGTCATCTTTATTATGAACTTGAATTAAAAATAATAGCAATGAGGAGTAAATAATGAAAAAAGGAATAACAATAATGTAAATTTTTAATGATTCCTCTAACAATTCAAAATACGTGTTCTGTGATATCATTAAAGAAATAACACATTCTAACAAGAATTTTCCAAAATTTATGAAAAAAGGATACAACGTGAAATACAAAATAAATTCAAAAAAGGATTACATGAATAAAATAATTGGAATAATAATGATATTTCATAATTTATCTGTTATTATGTAATAAGAAAAGGAATATCATGAAAAAATATCCATACCCAATCATCAAAATAATGAAAGATAAAAAGGTTAAAAGACATGCTTGGTTTTATTTGAAGAGAGGATTATTCATATAGTTTAGAATCATGTAGTGAGGGACAAAGTGAAGAACAGAAAGGTAGACTTACTTTCTTGGATCCACATTATGATTTACTTGATTATTATTTTAACAATACTAATAGCTCATACTAATACGGGTCATAATATAATCAATTAAGTTGAAAAATATATTTTTTAGGATTCTAGTTTGTATTAAAAAATTCTGAATTCCAATGAAAATCGACTATACAAATAGAATTAATAATAATAAAGAATAAAAATATTAGGATTATTGGAAAATATATTGACATATAAATTAAAAATAGTATGTTTTTAATGAAAATTTCAAAGATAAAAATTAATATTAAATAGGAATATCAGTGTTTTTCAAAATAAGGAGTATAAAAAAATTGTTCTAGGATATTGAAACAAAAAGAAAACAATAACTGAATTATTTCCTTTAGAGAATTATATTTTAAGGGTTATGAAAGAATTTTTAATTTTATTTTATAATAAATAACTAAAATTGAAAACTATATTAAGATGTTTAAGTAATAAAATAAAAAATTGAGGAATATAAATTTTGGTCTAATTAAAAAGTATATTTTAATTTGGATTCTTTTTCAAAAGGATAATATAAATTTTAAAAAGGGTGTTTCTATTATGAAATAAGCACTATCTACATTGTGGAAGGAATAGGGTAATATGATAGAGTTATGAAACCAAACTGTATCAATAATGGTTTTAGTTATAACATCTTATCATAATGTATAAATAAGAATACATTTTTCAATTGATAAAAATAATTATAATTTCAAGTGTGACATGTTTTTGATGCAGAATGAAACAAAATTATTCCAGTCAATTCCTTTTTTGATTTTAGAAATCATTTGATAATACTAAAAAAATTATTTATTTATTATTATTTTCTAAACAGACAAAAAACGTGTTCTTTAAATCTATTTGGATTCCAAATTTTTTGACTATTAATCTGTAACACCCAAATATTTAATAGTATGTTAATTTTCAAATTAATTAAATAACTTGTGATACACACAACACCGAGTTTGAGAGCACCACGCCTTACCAAACCAACCGTTCAAAAGCAGTTATGAATAGTATTAACTAAATTTTGAATTTTATATACTCTATTTAATTTTAGAATCCATATTATTTGTTTATTATACATAATATATGAACAAATTCATTTTTTGAGATAAAAAAAGTATTTTTCAAAAAATGCAATTTTACCATCTTTTAATGGAGAATCCCTTTTAAATACAATATTTGATACTTTTATATTTTTAATTGAGTAAAATTAAATTATTAATTATAAGCAGGACATAAAAATTTAGTTTGGATAAATTTTTGGTACATTTCTTATTACTTTCATATTTTAATGAATAGTGAAAAATACTATGTTTTAATTTAAAACAACCTTTTTAATCGAAAGAATTTGTAGTTTTAAATTATGAATTTGAATGGTTTGGATAAATAATTAAACTATTTTTAATCATTTAATACAATTTAGGTCATTGTAAGTAATTTCAAATTTAAATTTGACATAAACTTGTTTCAATATTTTGATAGATTCTACTTTTTAAAAAACCCCAATTTTTGGTTTGGAAAACGAAAATTAATTATAAATCAATAAATGAAACTTCTATGTTTTCCATTTGTAATAATGGAAATCATTTTTGAATTCAAAATATCGAAATTATCTTAGAGTGAATTTTTGGTATTTTTCTGAAAACATTCGATTTTTTATGAATAGTTAAAAACACAGTGTTTTTGGTTAAAACCGAATTTTTTATTTAAATAATTATTTATTTTATTTAAATTTATTTTAATTCAAAATAGATACATAATATTTATATATGTTCAATTTATTTAATTGGAGTCATTTTATAATAAGTTTACATATATAAAAATTGTGTTGAACTTTTTATCGTCTTTTACCCACCTCCTAGGAAAATTTGCAAATTTGCATAAAAAATATTTTTACCACTTCTGTGAATTGAATCTAAAAAATACGATCGACATAGATAATATCAGTATGTAAAATTTGGTTCAATAAGATGAAAATAATTTTTTGGTGAATAGTAACTTTTATCTTTTATTTACCATTGTTAAAAGTAAATAGGGTAATTAAAGGTAAAAATGATATTATAATTACCTGAACCCGTGTTCTAATTCAATGGGATAAGTGTAATTCAACCAAAAATAACCCTATGAATAAAATATTATCATTTATATCCACTTGTATTAGATTAGGACATTTATTATTAATTTATTTAAAGAAGAGTAAAAAGTGTTAAATTCAAAGATTAATAACAAAAACATTTTTAATATAAGGTTATACATAGGATAAATTAGACTATAAATATTCATTAGAAATAAAAAACAATTTACAACATAAATGTATTTTATTTATAATTTTTAGACATTAATAATTAAATTTATTTATGAGACAATGATGATGCAATAATTACCTTAATAATGAAATATTAAAATAATTGATATTATAAATATCCAAATAAATTTAATTTGATGCTTTTGATGAATTAAACTAATTATATAGGTTAATATGACATGTTAGGGTTGATTAAATAAATTTTTATTGAATTAATCATGCTTTTATGACGTTAACAAAAAGAAAATACCAAATAGTGTCAAAATTGACATAAAAGAGTTTTAAAAACAATTATTATATTATTAATTGATATAATATTCCTAAAAATATATGGTTCTACAAAAGGACTTATATAATGATAGGTGTATCATTAAAGAACCACTTGGGGTTCTTTTAGAAGTCTATTGTATGTTTATTAACCATATAATATAAAAATATAATGAGAAATGTTAAATGTCATACTATTTAAGTAAGAGTAAAATCTAAAATATAAGGTTATTATGGTGACATAAACCTTTCTAACACCTATTAGTTGAAATTATTTTGACCCATACCCACATTAGTCTCTATATAAATCATTTTGGAGCCATTATAAAACGAAAATTATTTTATTATTAAATAATATTTTAATCTTTTTCTAAGGTGCCCCTCACCCCTCTTAGAAAAGGGATATTCCCCTTTTCTCAAAATCACACCTCCAAAGCCATTTGGCTCAGCCAACCACTTATCAAATATACTCCCAACTAATATTCATTAATTATAGGGGCATTAATTTTGACCGAAAGCCATCATATAGAGCCCTTTTGATCAAATCAATAGGTTGAACCTCAAGAAGAAGTAAATATTTCGTCACCTCTTTCATGTTCTTTTCTTCTTCCACTTCCTCTTTCTTTGTTGTTTATATTATAAAATTATAAGTCTAGTATATTATACATACATTTATGTTATTATAAAAATGTTTTAACCATATCAATTATTATATCCACCATATAAATGACCAAGTCACCATACGTGCGTACGTACGACTTACCATCTCCACGTCGTGGTGTAGTTGTTATTCAATACATTATTTTTTTGGATGGGTATAATAATGATGTATAATTGATTTAAAAAACAGATATAACATTTCAATGATTCGGTATATGTTATATAATGTCAAATTTTATATTATTTCATCATCAATATAATGATGTTGTCACTTATGCATACATACGGATTACCATCTCCACGACACGATAATATTCATTCTCACGTTCACCATTCAACGATGATTATAAAAATATATATTAATAATAAGTATTTAATATATGAAATAATAATTCTACTGGAGATATATATGTATGTATGTACTTATATATATCTTATTCACTTACTTTCATTCAATACGATATGAAAACAGAAACAACGTTTATGCGTACGTACGGCTTACCATCTCCCTAAACGGTGAATTCCATTTCATATATCTATCTATTATAAATATCTAGATTATAAATTTATGTGATATGTAAGTCATGTTTTATATCAGGGTAGTATTTAAATCATGATCTAAATGATATGATCAATAATAACTAGTTAAAACACGTACGATAATGAAAGTGATTATAACCCAATATGTTAATTTAACATGGAAATCATTATTAAATCGGTAGTATAATGTCATAACAGAATAATGTATGATATAATAAATATGAATATGGTTCTGGTATAATTTAATAACAAACTATGGTCATTATACAGGAGGTTAAACATACCCTTGACCTAATGAAAGTGCAAGGTAAGGGTTAACATCAAAATATCTTTATTATCTGAGGTTGTTTTTACGTATGTATCTACATGGACATATTTATTATCCATTTCCATGTTTCATAAAAGTGTTTTCAAAGGAATTATTTTTATGTTAATTTTTAGTTAAACATTATTTTAAATGTTTTAAATAATTATTCTTCTAAACCATTATCACTAATGTTCGTGTTTTCAAAATTGTTATAACGATTTATTAATATGATCATGAATATTTTAAGTTGTTATTTCCTTTGAAAAGATTCAAAGTAGAATGGGACACTTTGATTAAAAAGTATCTTTTAAATAACATCCTTTATATATTATGTGACTTCTAAATGATTTCCTAAAAAGGTAATAATTTTCTAAATGATTTTTACTGATCATTTTCATCTATGTCCACATCATATACATGATATTATTCTTCATCGAGGTTGATTTAGTGTGATGCAAATATTCCATATTTTATTGAAGGATTTTTGATATATTTGAATTTGGATTTTTTTTGTTCCGTTCATGGTTTAGGTTTAAATAATTTACATTTATTATGCAAGTTTTAATGTGAATGTTTATGTAATGTTTCAGCCTTTTCATATAAAAAATGAATTAGACATAGTAAGTGATTGGTAGAGCTCGCTATAGCTCTTCTGTGCATCGGTAGGTCTCATGCAACAATTATATGTGGAATTGGCCAAGGCCTTTCTCAATTTGATATATTGTTTTGGCCGAGTTCATAATCATTTTTATATGTCTTGGCTAAGGCTTTGAAAAAATGTTTCAGAATGTCTGACATTATACATTCCCTCATAATGAAAATACTATTGACGGTTCATGTTGTTATTTGACTAGTATAATTTTCATGGCTATGTTTTATTATGGAATTATTTACTCATCTCATATTCCATCCATAAAGTTTTCATATTTATTATTTGTAAAGACATGTGTTTTAAATTATTCACCCTGCCTAATGTTTATGTTATCTTCTGCTGTGCTGCTTACCCTTACTGAGCATTTCATCTCACCACATTCCTATGTTTTATTTTCCCAATATTTCCAAATTTGTATTATGATTGATATGTTGGGATAAGCTAGGGGATTAATGGAATTCTCAATGGATCGTGTATGTTTTTTTTTATTTTCTAATGCTTAATGTAACGTTCATGTAGGTAATTTATTTTCCAAGACTGCTAAACTATCGTTCTTTCAAGACATGATTCCTTGTAATCATGCCAATGTTATGTAATAATGCACCGACTCTATGTAACTGGTGTTGAGGAATTATAGTTGGTATCAGAGGAAGATTAGCAACAACCATAGAAATTTATTTTGATAAACTCTGATTAAGGAAAATTACCCAAAGATTGAATTTGAGGATTAGTATTTAAGAACTTCCTATAAATTTGGTAATGTAGAGATATTGTGTATTATACAAGAATTACATCCCTGACTGGATACGAGCAAGTAGAGGTGGCTTTAGCACAAATGTACATAAAAGTGAAAACTCTGATAAGGTGGTTCGGCCTTGACCTTAGGTATCCTGGTACCCGACAATGGGCCTTGGTGCACTCTTGGTTACGACACTCCTAGTGCATATGCTTAGGATAATTCACATTTTTATTACAAGACATTATAAAGGATTTGAGAGTAAATACTTTCTCTAAAAAACATTTTTTGATTATAGATTATATGCATAATCTTGTCAATTTATGTTAGGTATTTTATGAGTATGGAATTATGCATTGTGATTCATAAACAAACCTGGTCTATGACATTGTTTAGAAATGGTGCAAAGTAGAAGGAATGAGAATTCCAACAATATGCATGATCGAATGATTAAGAAGGATCATATATTTATTGGTATTAAGCCAACATTTAAAAGAAAAATAGTCTCCCATGTATTCTCATAATATAAAGAAATAGTATCATGTGTTAATAAGATAAGTACATAATTCTCTGAGTCCTATGGCTTTGAAAGGAAGCTAGGGAAGACAATTATGGTAAAGAAAATTATAGATACAAACAATAATGGAAATAAGGATTTTTTACATATGTGATAACTACGGAAAGAATCACCTTGGTAAATGGTTGAAGGGAATGGGAGTTTTCATGTGTGTGGAAAAAGGACACTGATTACTTGATTGCAAGGGTAAGAAATAGGTTTCAAATGTACAATGCTTCATCTATAAGGAGTTGGGACACTACACGAATCAATGGCCAAATCATCAGAGTATACCGAAAATGATGATGTTGGATAAAAATCAAGTTATGATATTACCACATATGAATAGTAATGATTAGTTTTCTTATGTTGATATTAAATAATTATGTCATTTGAGTGTTGTATCAACGATGTACTATTTATATAATTTATGGAAATAAATAAGGATTATACTACAATACTATTTCATTAAGGATTTGAGATTGTATGGTAGCAAGTAAAGTGACATAGTTTTATGTTAAACTTTTGGTAAAATATATCGTTGATGGAAAGGTAAACCATAATATGGTCCTGATACTGAGGTAGTTATTTTGGAATAAGAGATGTTTAATTTGGATAAATTATATTGGATATTCTTGACTACCTTGGAACTGATTAAGGGTTCGTTTATTCCATCATAGTTGGAATATTCAAAAAATATATATATAAGTAATATATCTAGTATTCTAGAAGGAATAACGAGCATGAATTTAATAAATAAGGTTTTATGGAAATGAATGGTGTTACCATGTTTTAAAAGAATACATGATGAAGGTATTCACATGTTAATACGTGAAAAAGTGATCCTTTTTTTGTTTACCTTCCTTATAAATTTTGGACTGAGAGTTTGGACAAAATTATTTTGGATAAGTATAACGGTTTGAATGAATTATGTTTGACATTGAATACTATTGTTATGGATGAAGAATTTCGTAAGATTATTTTTTTATTTTTATAAAAATGAAAACTCAGAGATCGGGGGACAACCAGTCGCGTCCGACAAGCCCGCGAGACTTGAACCCACAACTAAAGGGCGAGAAGGGTGCATCACCTACCACTAGCATACATGATTTCCTGGTTTGTGAAATATAGTTATTTAGAAATATTCTAACAAATGAATTATAAATTAATTATTTTTGTAACCCTATAAGATTACGATAAATAGAATATTTTTGAAATTTATTATCTTTTGGAGTGTAAGGTGAGTTTGTGGTAGGAATTAGATGAATGGTGATATTATACTTATCTAATATATTTCTAGCCTCTTACTCGATGAATAAATTAATTCTAATACTTTAGGAAATGGATCTTAATACCAATAATGTGTTATCCTTATACCTTATGATTTGTTGAACAGATGATATTTCAAATCATCATGGATTGATGGATTTGAGGCCCTCAATTTTACACTTGTTTGTGATTGATGACCTCAATTACTCTCTATAAATATTTATGTTTTCTCCGAATTATGTGTCTATAATTTCCACCAATGTTCTCTTAATCGAGACCAAATTTTGATGGTGACATTTTTAGTCCCTTTTCCTCTTATTAAGACTAAATTTTATTAACCCAATTTCCGATATGGGTTTTACACAACGGTATTATTCTATTTTTAACATTTTATATTTTATGAACAGTTTCAAATTGCGAGGATTAAATTTATCAAAGTAGGGGAGAATGTAACTCCCCATGATTTCATAGTACATTATTATTTCAATGTAATTCAATAACATGCGCTACACGCAACACCGAGTTCGAGCACACAACGACTTACCAAACCAGCCAGTCAAAAGTGATTATGAATAGTATTATCTAAATTTTAAATTTTATATACTACATATAATTTTATAATCTATATTATGTGTTTATTAATCATAATATAAGAACACATTCATTTTTTCAGATAAAAGAAGTATTTCTCAAAAAATGCAATTTTACCACATTTTAATGGCGTACCCATTTTAAATCAAATATTTGATAATTTTATATTTTCAATTGAGTATAATTAAATTTTTCTTTATAACCGAGACATAAAAAATTAGTATTGATAAATTTTTGGTACATTTCTGATAACTTTCATTTTTTAATGAATAGTGAAAAATAATATGTTTTAATTGAAAACAACTTTTTTAATCGAAATAATTTATAGTGTTAAATTATTCATTTGAATGGTTTAAAAGTATAATTATACTATATTTTTATCATTTAATACAATTTAGAACATTATATGTCATTTCACATTTCTGTTTGACATAAACTAATGTCAATCTGTTGATATTTTTTTATTTTTTAAAAAACCTGCTTTTTGGTTTTGACAACAGAAATTAATTTTAAATTTACAAATGAAACATAAATTTTTTTAATTTTTCAAAAAAAATTCATTTTTGAATTTTGAATATTTAAATTATAATAGGGTCACTTTTTTGTATTTTTCAAAAAACATTCAATTTTTGATGAAATGTGAAAAAAACAGCGTTATTGGTTAAAATCGACTTTTTATTTAAATAATTATTTATTTTATTTAAATTTATTTTATTTCAACATAGATACATAATACCTAGATAATTTCAATGTAATTCATTGAAATAAATTTATAATACCTTTAGAAATATAAAACATTTATTGAACTTTTTACCATCTTTTACTGACCTCCTATGAGAATTTTTAAATTTGCATAAAACAAAATTTTACCACTTTTGTGAATTGAATTTAAAAAATATGAGAGACATGATTGATATCGGTAAGTACAATGTGGTTCAATAAGATGAAAATAATTTTAGGTGAATAGTAACTTTTAACTTTTATTTACCACGGTTAAAAGTAAATAGGGTAATTATAGGTAAAAATGATATTATTATTACACTAACACTTATCCTAATTCTATTGTATAAATTTAATTCGACCAAAAACAACATTAGGAACAAAATACGATCCTTTATGTCTACGTGGATTGGATTATGACATTTATTATTATTTTATTTAAAGAATAGTTAAAAGTGTTAAATTCAAATATTAATAACTAAACCATTTTTAATATCAGGTTATACATAAGATAAATTAGACTATAAATATTCATTATAAATATAAAATTATTTCCTATATAATGGTATTTTATTTATAATTTTTATACATCAAATAATTAAATTTATTTATGACACAGTGATGAGGAAGTAATTACCTTATTAATGAAAGATTAAAATAGTAGATATTATAAATATCCAAATAAATATAATTTTACACTTTGGTTGAATGAAAATAATTTTATTAGTTAATATGACATGTCAGGGTTGATTAAATGAATTTTTTTCAAAGTAATCAGGTTGTTTTGACTTTAACAAAAACAAAATACCAAATAGTGTCAAAATTGACATAAAATAGTTTTAAAAACAAATATTATATTATTTATTAATAACATTTTACTAAAAATATAAGGTTAATCCAAAGGAATTATATATTGATATTTGTATCATTAATTAACCACTTGGGGTTCTCTTGGAAGTTTATAGTTCATTTATTAACCATATAATATTGAAATACAAAGAGACTTGGTGAATGTCAAACTATTTAACTAAGAGTTAAATCTAAAAGATAACTTTAATATGGTCATCTAAACCTATATAAAACCAATTGGTTGAATTTATTTAGACCCATACCCACCTTATACTCAAAAGAAAATATTTTCGAGCCATTATAAACTGATAAATAGTTTATTATAAAATAATATTTCAATCTTTTCCTAAGGTTCCCCTCACCCCTCTTATAAAAGGGCACTTCCACTTCTCTCATAATCACACTTCCAAAGCCATTTCGATTGGCCAACCCCTGCCCAAATATCTTTTCAACTACCCCCCCCCCCCATAATCATAGATGCCTTAATTTTGTCATAAAGACATCCTATGAATCCCTTTTGATCAAATCAAAATGAAGAACTTTAAGAAGAGGTAAATATTTCATCACCACTTTAATATTATTTTCTTCTTCCACTTCCTATTTCTTTGATTTTTCCATTATAAGATAATAAATCCATTATCCTATACATAATTTGATGTTATTATATAAATTTTACAACCATATCCATTATTATATCCATCATATGAATTAAAAAGTCACCATACGTGCGTATGCACGGCTTACCGTCTCCACATCATGGTGTAGTTGCTATTCAATACATTATTTTATTGGATTTTTATAATAATGATGTATAATTGATGTAAATAATAAATATAACATTTTAATGATTCTGTATATATTAAATAACATCCAATTACCTCATATTTTACCATCAGTATAATGATATTTTCGCTCGTGCGTACGTACATTTTACCATCTCTACAATGCGATGAGATTCATTCCCATGTTAACCATTCAAAAATAATTATAAAAATATATATTATTAATAATAGTTCAATATATGACATAATAATTATACAGGAGATATATATATATATCTACTTACATATATTTTATTTTCTTAATTCCGTTCAATTTGATCCGATAACGAAAATAGCGTTTATGCATACGTACGACCTACCATCTCCATAAACGGTGCCTTCCATTTCATATATCTATGTGTTATAAATATTTATATTCTAAATATATATGATATATAAGTAAATTTTTGTATTCTAGAAGTATTTAAATCATTATCTAATTGATACGATCAAGAATAACAAGTTAAAACATGTACGATAAAGAAAACGATTATTACCCAAAATGTAAATGTAACATGGAAATCATTATTAAATTGGTAGTCTAAAGTTATAAATGAATATTTTATAATATAATAAATATGAATATGGTTCTGGTAAAATTTAATATCATACTATTGTCATTAAATAGGATGTTAAACATACCCTCAACCAATGGAAAGTGCAAGGTAAGGGTTAATTTCATAGTCTCTTTATTATCTGAGGTTTTTTACGTAAGTATCTATTGGGAAATATTTATTATCCATGTCCATGTTTCATAATAAGTGTTTTCAAATGGATTCTCTATAAGAGATTTTTTTTAAACATAATATTTTAATTTTTTGAAGATTTATTCTTATAAACCTTACTCCTTAATGTTTGTGTTTTCAAAATGGTTTTAAGGAATTATTAATATGGACATGAATGTTTTAAAATGTTAATTTTTTTCATAATTTTCAAAGTGGTATGGGAAAATTTGTATGTGTGTTCAATTATGGGGTGTTCCTATACTCCATAGTCATGTGTTCTATGAACTTCATAGTGCCATAGTCCTTGATTTCAGTTAAAGTAGTTTTCTATCGAGGCTTGTTGTGATTCATTGGTTTTGTTTTATATTGTTCTTAGTGTTTAGTATTTTGGATTTGATATACTTGATTTGGATTTTGATAAAGGAATTTTTTTCTAAAACTATATTTACCAAGATTATTTTAGAATTATGTGAAAATGGAAATATTAACCTTGATTGAGATATATGGATTCTTTGTTTATTTCCATTCCTTGTTTTATTTTGAATGATAATATTGGAAATTTGTATATAGGGACATGATATAGAAACATGTGGGTTGGATCCAACTTATTTTGTTTTGTTCAAAACATGTGCACCCCATTGGTGGTGCATAGACCATGTTTTCTAATTTGATTCAAGGAATGTCTAGGTTATGAAGTGAGGTAGTATGTTTACTGTCAGTAAGGTTTGGGTATTTGGTGGTGAGATGTTGGGACATTTCCAACAATATCACATGTAGTAGTTGGTTTCTATTTTCATATTCCCTTCTTGTTGGACTCATAGAATGAATCTTGTTTCAACTCTTTTGTGTTATATTGCTTCCTTATTTATTATTCAGTTATAGAATATATTTATTATATTTTTCATTTGTTGTTTCTTTCTACCATGTTTATATGACATGTTTTATGTTCCATGTTGGGGGAAATCAGTCCCTCTTTTTTTGTTTGATTCCAATGTTCTAGTTTTTATCACACTATGATTTATAATTCCCTTTAGGTTTGTAACATATTAGGATGGGTGTTAGTTTGGGAGGGTAAACTTCTTTAGTTAAAAAAATGATATCTAAAATTAGTTTTTAATCATGTTTATTTGTCTTTGGACTTCTGGTTGAAAAGAGATATGATTGTTGGCATTTGATAGGATGTGTGTAGTTAGATTCTAGCCTGCTATTACCGTGATGAGATTCATGTTACCCAAGGATATTTGGATATATAAGTTTATTATGTTCATTTATTAATCATAATCTCAATTTACACTTTTGGTATTATGGTTTGAACATTGATAATAAAGTTGTATAATTATTTCTTATATTTTTTTGAAGTGATATGCCTTCAAGATGTATTCCATGGGTTTCACTGGAAGGTGATGTGGATTCTCCTAAATGGAATCTTCATTTGAATTAGAGTTTTATCAAGGAAATTGTATGGGCAGTTCATTCCCTGATTTAAAATGTACTACATCTCCATTTATATTTTTTTGTAGTTAAATAGGGAGATATGGTACAAAGGAATAAAACTTGAGAGTTTTTGTATGATAATCCCCCATCCATAAGGCGTTTCATTGCATCTCGAGATGTGGATTACCTTCTAGACCGGATCAAGCAGATATTTGACTTTCGATATACACCATATTGTATCAAATTGAAGTGTTCAAGGTTCATTCTCTAGGGTCCCAGCAAGTGATGGTGGGGTTTTATTGTAAATATAGATAATAATATAGTCTTGGATTGGAATGGTTTCAAGACCCTATACTTTAATTAGTTCCACATAGAGTCTTTAATGATGGAAAATTATTTGGAGTTCCTCACATTATAATAGAGAAGGCTCTTGATGATTGCATACAATAATTGGCTTATAGAGGTAGTTCTTTTTTTCTAAATTTGGTAAATAATGATCAAATGTGTGATTAAAATTACTGGTAGGGTTTGTGAATGGATATATGATCATTGTTATTTATATTGAATATTTCTACCTATATAAAGAGATTAAATAAGAAATCATTGGTAGAGATAGATATAGATTTCCATATTTAATTTTTTGTAGCTTCTCTACTACCCAGTAAAAGTTTCAATGTCACCCAGGAAAGGAAGAGGAAGTGGAATGATCATCACAAGAGTGGTGGAGGTGGATCTCGGTAGGGTAAACCATCTATACCATCAATTATAACTAGTAGAGTTACATTGAATTTATATCTATTCATAATTTTAATACATACCATACATTTATGGAATTTTCTATATTGAATAGATTATTTGATATAGGTTCCTACCAATAGTTTATATCTATCCATATTTTTTATGTGTTGAATCATATTAAATAGATCATTTAATTTTTTATAGTGTGGGTGACACCTCTTTTAATGAGTAATGTGAATCTATTTTAGTGTCCTCTATATTCTTGATCAACAGATATGTTGGAGTTATTCTTGGATTTCCATATTCTAGAATTGGATCTATTTGATGTCATAATTGTGATGGATTTAATTTTCACTAATCATGATAATAGTGGTTGTTATCATCATCATATAACATTAATTATTATTTATGGGATCTCAATGATGTTTCAGGGGGATTGGGATATGTGGCTATTCATATTTTAAATTCTAACACATAGCTCAAAAGTTTTTTTCTAATGTTTAACATAATCTCAATGTGGTTTATTTTATTGTTGATCTTCTATTTCTCATTATTTAATTATTATATTTATTCTAGGAAAAATTCTTTGGTCATTCTCAAGAGAGATAGGTGAATTTTATGATTGACCTAGTTTTGGATGAACATACAGTTTCTATAACCTTGTATCACATGAAATAATTTGAGCTAAATGAGATTAAAAATCATTTGGATGATCTAAAAAAGAAAGGTTTCATTCTACCAAGTGTTTCTCCATTGTAATTCCTAGTTATCATAGCCCAGAAGGAATATTATCCACTTCCATTATATTTAAACTATTTGAAGATGAACAATGTGACCGACATGAATAAGTACCCCGTTCCACATATTGATTATTTTTTTGATTAGTTAATATGGAAATATTGGTTTCAAAGATTGGTACTTAGTCAAGTTATCATTAGATCATGGTTCAAGATTTTGATATACAGAAGATAGATTATTTGAATAGGTGTGACCATAAATTTTTTCTTATGCTACCATCTAGTCTGACTTATGATTATGTTGTTTTTATGGACCATATGAATAGGATATTCCACTAGTATCTTGATAGTTTTTATGTTGTGTTTTTGTATGATATCATTTCTTATCTATGACCTGAGCATGAACAAATGAACAATATATATTTGGTTATTTTAATTATGAGGTGTCAAAATCATTATTTAAATATTTTAAAATAATATTTAATGATCAAATATGAGAAGTTCCTGGGGAATTTGATTTATAAACATAGATTATCAGTTGATCTTGAGAAGGTGAATAATTTACTTTCATGGGTGGATCCATAGAATTTCTTTGAGGTTTGAAGCTTCCTCGATCATTCTAGATAATACCTTCCATTCATTAAGCATTTTTCAATGTTTTAATAAACTTTTAATACTATTACCTGTAAGGGGATGGGAATATCATTGGATATTTAGTGACCTTCTTCTTCAAATGAGTTGAAATAACATCAAACTTCATCTCCTTTTCAGATCTTACCTGAGCATGTGTTGGGGTATGTGGTGTATTGTGATGTTTTTGGTGCAAGTTTTTACTTTTTTCATTGTAGAAAGATAATGACATGGAATATAGTTATCTTAAACTTCATAAACAAGATCAAATTACCCCAATCATGATTTTTATTTTGCCACCATCATTTATGGGCTCATGTGTTGGTGGAACTATATTTTTGCAGAGACATTCATAGAACTGTCAATCCTTGGGAGTTTGGGGTATATATTCCCTTAGAAGGACTTGAATCCTAGATAGTGGTGGTGGGTGGGGTGTCCTTAAATGTTTTATTTATATATAGTATACACCCCCAGAAAAGTGGAATGTCATCACAGATACACTCAATAGGAAAGGGCCATTATGGAAAATTTTGGAAATGATGGAAGAGTATAACCTCATTGGAATCATTGATAAATTTCACCATAATTCTTAGAAAAATGATTTAAGTGTGGTTTTTAATAGCATTCATTTACCATCATCTTCCATTTATAATATTCTTGTAGGGTCAGTAGCAGGATGAGTTCAAGGGAATTAGAGAAACTCTTTATAGTAGGGATACCATTTCAATTTCACCTCCCCCGTATGATGGGCTTAGTCTCTTTATGTATTGTTTTTTTAATCCCAACATATTTGAGGTGTTAGTGTTATATGACTGTTATTTTTCATCAAAGGCCATTCACCCACGAAATATGAATATGTTTCACGATACGGGGTGATGATGTTGGGGGCCTTGTCCTCTTGGATATATTTCCTTGATTGGGACACTGTTGGTATGTAAAAAAATGAATATTGTTCTGAGATATATTGAAACGTTCAAGGTCACTAAGAAGCATGGGTAGGTTTTTTGTATGTTGACACTAATAATTACATTGATAGTTATTCCTAATTATTTCTATGTGTCTTATCATAGAAATAACCATCTTGATCCTTCCCACGTTTTGATTTGGGAATGGATCGATTTGGGTCCATATGTTTCAGTTGTAGAGTGGCTAGTGGAGATCATTAATACCGTAGTAAATGCCTTCTGGGGGAATTATTTTCCATTGGTCAATGTATTATGAAAACAAAGATTGGACTCTCAGAGGACTTGTGGTTATTGTTCATTAGAGATAAACAAGTGGCCTTACCTTTATCCGAAAAAATCATCTTCCACATGAATTCTTAGTGATTGAAAGTTTCATGATGGGGAGATAGTGACATCCTAGTGAAACGATATGATCTCTTTTGAAGTTAATATTTTATTATTTGGGTTCAATAAGAGTGTCGATAATTCTGGGTGTTTTCTTTAGTACATTTATTATAGGATTTCTGTATGAAATATTCTTTCCCTCAATATCACACATGAAATGAATATGTCTCTAGGTGGAATCTAGAAAACTTCTTTAGAGAATGAAAAATTTATAATCTGGGAAAAATTTGGACATTATTAAAACAACGATCATTGTTTTTAACCCCTTGAAACACGATTTATGAAATGCATGAGACTCATTAGATTCATGTATAGAATCTATATTTCACATCATGAATCTTAGATGACGTGTATGTTTTTTTTCTACACTTGTAACCACCTCTAATTCATTCATTTTTTAGACACTCTGCTCGAACTCTTGGTATCTCACAGGTGAAATTTGGGTTTCTCCTATTCTTATAGATCCTTTCATTAATGATCCAATCTCCTAGGAAGATATCATCATTATCTCCTATAAGAGGTTTATTAGATTATTCATTTAAAGTAGTTGTGAAATTGGAGTCTCACTTTGTTTTGGATTTATCTACCCTATGTTAGAATTTTTATTTATTCAATTATGAATTTTAGAGTTATTATATTATGAGGGATAAAAATTTATTGGATATTGTGCAGAGAGTGAATTTCTATTGATTTATATTTTAATTAATCCTCTTCAATTTCTATTTTTTGAAATGTGATTATGGGGAATTGAAATCATTGTTAAGGCCTTATTTTTTTAGTTATACTTCACTGCCAGTGTTAGTTCATTCTATTTTGGGTAGTGTTCAACTATAGTTAGATGGATATGGTTATAACTCTATCAAATATTGGACAAACTATATTTCTCTTATTTCATAAATTTTTTTAGAAATATATTTGTCGATTTCATTGTGTGCATAAAATTATTTTAGATATAATTTGCTTTCCTGATTTTGCTAAAAGTAATAGAGTTCTTTCAAATAAATGTAAGTGGTGGGTGAAATGGGGTTTTAAAAAATGTTTTTATGGATATAATGGGTTGGGAAATTGTTCGGAAAATGTGAAACCCTATGAAATTATTTTAGAGATATAGAAAATGGGAATGTTTGGGTACTTAGGTTGAAGGTGTATCTTGGGTCCATTATCTTTTTTATCTATCAAGGGGGGAGTTCAATCATGTTTTGTTCCTATGTTAGGATTTTTATTCTTGGGACATGTTTTACATTTTTTGGGGTTCACTAATGGGATGTTCTTATGTTGCTTAGTCTTATATTTTATGTATTTTTGTGTGAATTAGTCATTGATTTCGGTACAAGTAGTCTACCAGATTAACCTATTGCAATTACTTGACAATTTTTCCATTGTGCGTATATTTTACTATTTTTTGATGTACATGGCCTTTCTTTTGACTATGGAAATTATTATTTGAAACAAATTTTCTTTATTTTTCTATAATTATGGAAAAATGAAGATATTTAACATGCTTTTGATAAAACCCATCGTTATTACTTATCATTATTTGTTTCCTTTTAAATGATGATACTAGGATTGATTATGCATTGACTTGATATGGAACACATGGGTGGGATCTTAATAAAACCCTTTAGCTCATACCCTATGCAACACTTCAGTGGTGTGTAGACCATATTATATCTTTTTTTATAGGAAAACTAAAGGAATCAAAGTGAGCCTGGGAGGTAACTATCACCTGGTTTGGGTAGTTGGTGTTGAGATTATGGGATATTGCCAAAATTTCCTCATAGAGTCACTTTATTTTGTTTTTTGCCTCTCTTTTTTTCGAATTTTACCTCGGAGTTTTTTATCACCTTTGAGTTGTATTTTTTATGGTTTTCTCCAAGTTATATTATATATTTCATTTGGTTTTACTTCATCTATTTATTCTATCATGTATAAATGGCATATTGTTTTATAGGTTCATTTAAAAAATTCCTTATTGATTGATTTTAATTCCTATATTATAGTTTATATCCTAGGGAAATCAGTTATTCTATCTATAAATTTAACAGATCGGGTCAGGTGCTAGTGTCGGAATGTAATTTGAGTCACTTTAGTACAATGTTTTTTCATAACCTAGTCATCCTGGGTCTATGAACCATGTATTATAAACCCATGCGTCTCATGTAATACATTTTTTATACACAACACACCATAACTGATTTCCCACCATGTTCACATATCTATTTATTTACTATCCTCATTATCAAAAAAAGGTTCTTTTAGTGTTATTTTCCTCAATCAGAAAAACTTCGGGAACTACCCAAGAGTTCACCTATACTAGACACTTCTCCAAGACCAGAATGATTAACTATGGGGTTATAATTAATCAGGCTTTGAAAAATAGAGGTTCACATTATTGACATGGGTGGTATCATTGAGTCTTTTATGTTTCACTTTCCTTGGGGTGTTACACTCTCAATTACATTAAAGCACAATGCCCTCATTGTGGACCCAAAACATCAAACCCAACGAGTTTCTATGAACATTATGTTGGGTATTAGATCGAATATCATTTTTCACCGCTCGGCCTTCCACAATCCATGATCCCAATTAGCTAACCCCATGGGTTTCATGTAATACCTTGGTTTCCTTCCCAACACCACCACACTATTACACATCAGGGTAACTTATTTTATAAATTATTTCCCCCTCTATCCAGAAGATGTTTTTAGAGTTATTTAAACTCTATCACACAAACCTACAATTTAGTTCCCCTGGATTGAATTAAACCTCCTTCATATGAATTTTCCAATGTGCTTAGAGTCAAGTGAATATTCATGAATTTTTGAAAGAGGAGAAGAACTAGATTCATTAATATGGAGAATCCGCAAAATAATTTTATGTTGTAAATGAGAGTTTTATGACATAAATTATTCATACCTAAATCCATAAGAAATTATTAGGGGTTAAAACTAATTACACCATAGAATAAATGTATACTCCATAAATCAGGGTTCCCAATAAAAGTTTTCTAGTTAATGAGTTTGTCGATGTAACTGACCCTCTTTGTATTTATGATGTAAATTAGAAATTTACAATATAAATCAATGGGGACCAATGATTATTATATCTACTTGTGGTTGAATATTCATCCTATATAATAAATATTTTACTCTCAATTTCTTGGGCTACCCTAGGTGTATTCTAGCGGTCATTGATGTCTACCACCCCCCCCCCAATTTCATTAGATTATTCAGTCTGTATTTTTATAATCAAATGTTAATATCTTATCCTCCATCCTCATATTTAATCTCCATCAATTGTTTTTGATGGAGGCATAAATCAATTTCTAGGACAAAAATTATGTGTGTTTTTTGGTAGTGGTGAGATATTATTGGGTTTTTATAGACGGATTAATGTCAGATATTGATATTTGGAATCGTTTAAGATGCTTCATGAGAACATAATTGATGTAGGTTAATTCTATCCTAGTCTACCATTTTGGAACCTATTGTAATGATATTTTTAAAATCTAGCTTTTTATTATTGGAAATATCCTTTTTAATTCAACTGGATAACCCCAGTTTGATCTGATTTTAAAAGGATGGGTTTTAATTGAAAATATTTCATCAAATAAGAGTTTAAATTACAAACTCGGAATATGTGTGTTGGGGAGATTCATGTTCATATGGAATGGGTTATGGTCATATATTTTGTCTTCTATTAATAATAACCATTGTATATATCATGGTTGGATGTAATACCATCAAATGGTATCAACAAGAGATGGTTATGTGAACGGATAACTCAACACTCACGATTATATGGAGGTCCATCATTGAATGAATCGTGTGTTTGTGTCGTGGTTAAATATGATTCATTTTTCTTAATACTAAGAAAATATTTAAAAACATTTATTTAATTTTTTCATGAAATTTCCCTATGGGTTTTATATAAATAGTATATCTTATCTTCGACTATTTTATTTAAAATTTGGTAACCAATTTTTTATAGTGGTGTGTGTTAATAAATATTTGGGGAAATCCTACACAAACCTTTGGATTGGTAATATTAGTCTATTTTCAGATTTCATAGATTGAGATACATAGAATAGTTATGTGTCATACATTTTTAGTGGTTATCCATGACATCATGGTTTGTTTTATGAAGTTATTGTTGTGAAATGTCTTCATCTTGGTCTGAGATGGTGCCACTTTGGATGAAATGCCTTTCTATTTTAAGAGATAGTCTTTCATGTTTGTTTTCCTTTTCCACTTTACTCTGATTTTGTTCCATATTCTATTACACTAATTTATTTGATTTATTATTAATAAATATTCTAGTGAAGATCAATTTTATTCTTTCTACTCATCGAGTTATGTGTTCCTCGGGGAAGAAATCCCCTAATATTTTTAATTTGGTAAAACTTATTTCCCGCGACTATTATCTTAGGGACATCAACTAAGGCTAGTATCACCTTCATTTCATCCCAATCCAATCAGTGTATTAGATAGGGTGGTTAAAAATGGTGTCTATTTTTTCTATTCGTTTGTTGGTTAGTAATAAAGAGATTGAAATATAAAATAATGAAATTTATTTCTTAAAATACATAGGTATATTTTTTATGCATTACTTCATGTTACTAGGGTGTCCAGGTACTAAATCATTTTAAGAAAATTTTATATGGGTTGTTATCTCATTTTTGTGGGTTTATCTGATGATTTATGCATGTTATGAATTAGTAAAATTACATTAAAATGGGACTACATTGCTCATCTATTGATCAAATAATTTTAAAAAAAAATTATAATGAGTTGCTTTTGAAATGATGATCTCAGTTGCTGTTACCCATGGTAATGATAATTGTTTATGATGATTTTGAATTTATTCAAGAATCATATTATTAAATATAAATTCTATTAATGGATCATTATTCTACGTATATAAGTTTAACCATTATAATGATATGGAATTGAGAAGTAAAAGGAAACAATGAATGTAGTTCACTTGACACAAAAGTTAACCAAAAACTTGTGCATAGTATTGGGCTTGTGTTTTAAGGCATTAAAATAGGAAATTGAAATGATGAACCATGGAATTTGGATCATTCGGTATAACATTAGAATTCAAATCCACCAATGTTTTGTGGGGATTTTAAACCTGAAAAATATGGGTGTCGATAATCCAAATTAAACGAATTTTGAAATTTCATAATGCAGCTATAGAGATAATTATGTGGGAAATGAATATTCAAGATAGTCGTTTATACTAACGATGGTATTTATATGTCGATGATAAATATTATCAAAGAAATATGTTGGTGAATTTTGAGAAATGTTTCAATAAATGGTTCTATTGGAAATATTTTAGTATAAAAAATGATGGGTTTCTTCGGCATTAGGCAAGATAACCACTTTTTGATAGAGTATGCACCTAATATTATGAATTTATTTCATTTCTCCTCAAAGGTAGATGATATTTATTCCATGAAGAAATGTATATTTGAGTCAAGATTATAACATGAGATTCATTCCTTGATATATATTTTATAGATTATGGAATATACAGAGATAGTGAATTGGGAAACAGTGTTAGTTATAGATCTTGTTTGGAATCCTGTAAGAGGTGGTATTTTTTATAATTGGGGAAACATTTCCACTCTAGTGCTAGAATTAAAGGAAAGAAGGATTTCTACTCTAATAATTGTAATATACCACACTATCAAACTACTAAAAGAGTTATTTTTTCACGATCTGTTGTTAAATCTTGTTGCCTTCCACATAGTTTGTTAACACATAGAAATAAATTATGTACTACCCCACCAAGGAATTATCATCATCTTATAATGAAAGGGAATATTAATTTGTATTTTCATAAAATTCAACAATCGTTATGTATGAAATGATTGATTTATAATTATATTCCATATGATCAAATATAATTGCTCCATCATACTAGTAAACATCCACTAACATATATTAAAATGTCTGCTTCCATGAACACTATTATTGTTCATTCGACTCCTTAGCTGAAAAGTAATATCTATCCTATGACAATTGAGTGATAATTATTTTGAACAAAACATGATATTATGAGTGAGAAATTATGTCCTTATATGGTGTGATGTAGCATTCATTAGAACTCCACTCTTGTTCTTGTCTTTTTAAGTAATACTGCACTGAATTATACCATTTCTTATTCCATGGATAAATAAAAGGGATTTCACATGAAATGATTCTTCATAGAATGAGTATCAAGATTCTCTATGGATAAGGGGTTGTGTATATTTTAAATTTCCATCCTATTCCATTTTCCATTTAGGTTGTTAAATTTCTCTAAGAATTTATTTTCATTGATATGGTTTATTTTGATTTATTATTTGTTATAAACCAGCTGGTGGGATGAAAATACCATATGAATTTTTATTCATGGAATGAATAATTAACATCCATATATATAGTGGTTTACCTTTTCAAGGGTGATTGGGATATATATACAAGTATAGCATGAAGTTATTGATTGTTTATGTAACTATATCTAGCTTGTTTGCAGCAATGGACATAATATTAGTTCATGAAATAGATAATGGTAATCTATATAAAATAGGGGATAAATACCTATATGATTTTATGAATTATATCTCTATATTTAAACTTTAATGAGAAATCAAATTTACTACCATGAAACTCCAAAAAACGATCCCTATTTCTTTTTAGTGTTATATAATGGCTCTGGCATAGTTTAAATAATTAAAATTCTATCTAAAAGTGTTGGAATGAAATGGATTAATCAGACAATTAAATTTCCTTGGTCAGCTCTGATTTTATTCATTAAAAAAAGAATATGATACTCTCTACTTATGATTTTATCATCATAAGTTGAATTATTTAATGATTAAAAATTAATTTCCTCTTCATTTAATAGATGATCAATTTGATAAATTGAAGATAGAAAAGTGGTTATCTAAAATTTATTTCTGTTGATGATATCACCATATTATATTAACAATATAGGATAGTTAGAATTATTATTTTTTTTGTTTTTCAGTGTGGATTGTGAATATGTCATCATGCTATTTATTTTAAATAACAAAACAAGTATGTAAACATTTCATGAACATCATTTGTATGATAATATTTACATGTGAGACCTTAGGAGAAAAGATGTTTTTTTACTTAGGAGTTTCATTTATAAAGAAGGAATGTCAGCAGACCCTAGAAAAATAAAAGCAATATTCTTTTGGGAGAGAATAAATAATGTACTTTATCTACACAATTTTTTTTAAAATCAACATGTTAATGTTTCTTCATTAGGGATTCCTCTAGAAGTTTTTTTCCTATGACATATCTAAAATGAAAATGATTTGAGTTTTTAAGGAATAATTAGGGCCGGAAATGATTTGTGAAACATAAAAATAATCTCACATCAACTAGAATCCCAGTCATTCTAGAACTAGGTTACAAATATGTGGAGTATTGTTATTCATCAGGATCATGTCTTATTTATGTTCTCATGTAGGAAAAAAATATTGTAGCCTATGGTTTGAGGAAGTTGTGACTGTATGGGATAATTTATCAAATTCATGAATCAGAAGAAGATACAGTTTTCCATGCCTTAAAGACATTGAGGTATTACCTATTTGGAGAATGTTCATATTTTACGATGACCATATGTGTTTTAAATACTAATTTTCATAGAAAGACATGAAACTAATGAAACAAATATTGACATAATACCTCATTATATTCAACATTGACTTGGTATTAACACCTAGTAATGTGAATTATACATTGGATATGTTGAGTTAAAAAACATACAATGAAGGGGTGCGAAAATATCATGAAAAATGGAAGCTAATGAGCATGATTGATGATATAAATTTACATTATGTTTCATAAGGAAACCAAGTGGTTTTTGTTCTAGTAAGTCTTTTTTGGACATGATCAAACTGGTAAAAGAAGATCAGATAGCAGATTCAGATTGTATCATTATTAGTTCAAACTTAAATATGGGGATACTTCTACTGATTTGATAGAATATTCAAATTCCTTGTCATGATTATGAAATTGAATGGATGTTCATCAATATTTTTTTGAAAAAATCCTTTCAGGTTACCACTATTTGAAATAGGATATTCATACAGGCATCTTAAAAATTTACAATGTGATGATAGATCATTTATAATGGGAAGGTATGAAATGAAATATTACAGACACTATGATGAAAATTATGACATGTCAATATGTAAATAATGAAAAGAAATATTGTCTACAATGATGTAGTATGTGCCTATAATTATGTGGAAGTGGGAACATATTGAGATAGATTTTGACATATGCCTTCCTAGAATTCTATAGAAACGTTATGCTTTATGGGTAGTCTTGTATCAACTAACCATGTCAGTACACATTAACCCTATCATAGAATCAATCATGGTAGAGAACCTCAAAAAATTTATATCTGAGAAGTAGTCAAATTACATGGATTTAAATATTTGATTGTATATGATAGAGAACCTTATTTTACTCAATAATTTTAGTGAAAATTATAAAATTTCCATTTATTAAAATTGACTATGATCACATCATATCATCCATTGATAGATAGATAGTTTGATCACACTATTTAGACATTATATGTTATTGCATATGCATGTTCATGTACATTGATGGTTCATCGGAGGATCATAGATCTTTGGTATAATTGTATCATAATAGAATTTATCAAATGAGAATAAATTTGGCACCATTTGAGGCTTTTCGTGTCCATAATTGTCATTCTCTTTTATGTTGGGTGGAAGTAGGAGAGACATCTTTGATTGGACTATTTATTGTGCATGAAACTATGGAGAAAATCCAAATGATATAGAAATGAATGGATATGACACAAAGATGAAAAAATTCCGATGATTATAATCATTTTAGACCATTGTCTTTTGACAACATTGATCATGATTTTATAATGTTTTATTAAAATAGAGGCATCATCACTTCAAGAAAAAATGGATGTTAGCACCACAATGTGTTGAATCGGTTAGGGTTATAGAATGAATTAGAAATATTTAAAACTAGTTATAATTACCATCTATATTACATTATTTTCATAATGTCTTATTTGTTTTTGAACTAAATAAGTATAATCGATATCCTCTTCATGGGATTAGGTGGGATCATGTTACTCTAAATCTAGATGTGACATTTATCTAGGAACTGGTATGGGTTCCGGACATGAAGAAATATATTTTTAAAGGGAGATGTATTTATGTGGAGTGAGTATTAGGTCATAGTTTTTATGTTGAATAGGAATAATAGGGAAATGAAGGGTTTATACGGGAGTAATTAATGGATTTGTTCCAGCTTACCAAGGGTGGAAATACCAATATCGGGATAATATAGAACCCTTATTTTAAGGTATTCCACATTTCTGTGTTTCATCTTTTTTTAGAATATATGGAGTGGTTCTATAATTTATGAAATATCATTATAAATAAATTCTTATAGCTCGAAAATATATAGGAAAAAATTACACCATAAATGATGGTTTTATATCATAAATTTTTGAAATCAATGATTTTAGAAAACATCATGGTGTAAAACTATTTATTCCATAAAATATACATTTAATCCATAAATTATGTTTCCCAAAATTAAATAATGAAGGCTATAATTTTTTCAACTTATTTTTTCCTTTATGGGTTTACAATTTATATTATGAATTGAACATATATATTTTTTAAGCCTAGTGAAAATTTCATTGTCCAGTGATTCTGACTTTCTCAAATGGGGGTACACTATCATCTTGACTTCTCGTACTACCGTAGGAAATTTTTGAGGATCTTTAACTTCTAGTCCCCAATTTCATCATATCATTGATTTTTCTGGAATTAATGGTTACCTTATTTTAACTTCTTCATTTATATCTTCTATAACACTAAATTAGTGTGAAGGACCAGATTGATGGGATTTGTTTGATTTTGTTTATGAGATTATTATATTTTTTTATAAAAACAAATGCAAGCTTCCGTTTCATGGAAGAGTTGGATTCATGGAATCTTTTAAGATCCATAGAGTGAACTTAATCGAGGCATGTGGACTCTCTCACACACTACCATTATAGAACCACATTTCTTGATCTTTTTAAAAACATGTTTGTAATTATTGAAAATATCTTGTTGATTTTTTTTGAAAACCCTTTTTTATGTGATTTTAAAAGGGTGGGTTTGGAATGACAAGATTAGGCTGAATAATTGTTTTATTTTTTTAGTTGGAATTATTTTGTGGTTGTGAGTTCATGTTCATATATGTTAGGTGATTGTAATGAGGATCATAATTGATTAATAATAAACTTGGGATAGATAATAGTTGTATGTTCCACCATAAAATTTTGTCACCAACTGACAACATGGTTATAATATGGATCACTACTCATGAGTATTGGGGGGGTACATGGTTTTATGAATCGTGTGTGTTCGTGGGTGTGAAACATGATTGATTATTCTAAATACAATTATTTTTTTGAAATGATTTTTAGAATTCGTTCCATGAAAGATACTTTTGATTTTGATATAATTTTTTTAACTTTTAATTGATTATTTTATATAAAACATTCAAACAAGTTCATGTCATAGTGGCATGCATTGGGTTGTATTTGGAGAAATCTTTCTGAGTGATATACTCACACACTTCTAGTGAACTTTGTTGTGTTCAGAGATTTCATATACCGATATATAGGAAAGGTTAGTGTATAATACTTCTCCAATGATGATACATGACAATATGTTTTGTTTGTTGAAGCACGAGTTGGGGAGTTTTTGCATCTTGGTCAAGGATGGTGTCACTTTATAACCAACATCATTTATTTTCAGTCTTTGGCTTGAACCATTGTTTTACATTCTCTTATAATTTTTTTTCTTTTTTAATATTCCATTGAGTTATTTTATTTATTATTAATGCATAATTTTAGGGAGTTATAATATATTCATTCTTTTTAGTAGGTAAAAATTTATTCATAGAAAAACATTAATCAATAGTTTTTATTCCCTTAGAATTCATTTCCCATATTTGGTGTCATGTGTAAGTTGAATATTGCTAGTAAAACTTTTATCTATTCTAATTAAAATGCGTGTTTTTTAGGGTTTTACATTGGTAAACTTCCCATGAGATATCCCATCTAGAAAACTACTACAAGAAATAAATTCTTAATCGTGGAGTTTTAATCAGGTTGGATCATGAAAAGAAATAACCACCTTATTGACATTCATGGTTTCATTTAGCCTTTTATGTCCCATATTTTTAGGGGTATTATATTTTCAATCCATGGGAAACTAAAAAATTGGCATGGATAAAAATAGAATTAGTTATTTCCTGAAATGGAAAGATCAAATCTTATATAGTTTAATGTGCCAAAATATATTTTGGCCAAATATGGTAATACATCTTGTAATTTTTTAAAAATTGTATCTAATAGATTATTTTAAATTAAACCCATTATGAAATTCTTAACGGTTTTATAGCAGAAATTAGTTATTTTAATTTTTTTACTTGCAATATTTTTAAATTAAATACAGAAGATAATTTAGACATGTTTTACTCTAAAAGTGATAATGAAATAAATCAATATTACATTAAATATATTAAGGAATTTGATGTTTTTAATAAGGTAACATTAGTTTTGGAGGAATCTATTTATCCTTATTTTCATGAAAATAAAAATAAAAAGAATAATTTATAATTACATAAAGATGAAGAATAATTAATGGAATTTAATTTTAGTGAATATAATTATCAAGAAGATGATAATTAATTAATTGAGGTGGAAGAAGTATATTCTCAAAGTTTTCAAAATTAATTGAAAACTCACAAAAATAATCTTATTGGACAAGTAATTAGAAATGTTTAGGCAAGTATATAAAAAAAGAAATTTATTTTAAATTAATTCACTTATTCTTTATATAGTTATATGGTTTTTATTAATATTAATAATGATTTAAAAGAATAAAACATTATTATATCAAAACAAGAAGGGTAAAATAAATTTTAGGAAAATAACATGTGTAATTTTGTTGAATTAACAAAAGATAAAGATATAATAAAAACTAAGTGAGTTTTTTTTCAATAAACATGATAAAGTAGGAAACATAGTTAGTAATAATAAATTAATAGTAACTCATGTTTATTATTATGATTAAGGAATTAAATTTGAAAATTATTTTTTTCTTGTTTGTAGTACATGTTCTATTAGTATTTTATTAGCATTTACTTGATTCCAAAATAAAAAATAATATCAATTGTATAAAAAAAGAGAATTTTTAAGTGGAATAATTCAGGAAGATGTTTTTTTGAAACAACCCATTGGATTTGAAAATATAAAATTTCCGAATAATTTTTTTAAAGTCAATGAATTGTTAAATGGTTTAAAGTAATCCTTTAGAGAGTGGTATGGGCGACTAAATCAGTTTTTATTGCAAAATCATTTTGCTAAAATATTAATTGATCATACCTTATTTTAAAAAATAATTTTAATAATTTTATTGTTTAAGAATCATATTTTCATTACTTATTTTATGATTTCTGTTATTAATTATCAAATTTTCATGAAATAATTCAAAATTGTGTCATTGAATGGCTAAATTATTTAAAATATTTTATTTACTAGAGATGATTTCCTTAAATATGTCTAAAATTTGAATGTGTTTAACATATATTGAAATAACATGGATGATTTTTTTTCATAGTTTCTTTATCCATGAAATTTTGGTATACATTTTATATAATTTATTGGATCATTTATATATTCATTTATGAAAATGGATATTTATTAATTTAAATAAACTTTTTGATAATTTTATAATATGTACAAATCTAGGCATGTTTTAGTTTTTATCATATTAGGGGGATAATTTTTTTGTATAATTTTTTTTTCCATTTTTATTAATTATAAAATGGGTGAAAATATTTTGTTTTAAAAAAATACTTATTTTTTTAATTTAAAAATGTTGAAGAGGGTAATTATTTTATATTAGGTGTTAATATTTTCATTGCTTGAGTTGAGAAATTTCAAAACTCAATTCATTTATTTTGTGTATTTTTCTTGTTAAATTATATATATATATATTGAGAATATATTATTTAATTAATTTTTTATATTATAATAATATATATTAATGTTTAAACTTTAGTTTAACTGATCATATCTTTCCTACACAATGACATTGAACTAAAAAATAATACAAATTAGGAGTCTACAAAGAAGGAATATATAAATTTTATATCTAATATTAATGAATCCTCTAAATCTTATGAATATGATTTCCATGATAGTGATACAGAGATTGATTATTTTAATAATAATTTTCTCAAATTTTTGAAAAAATTATTTAAGAGGTTGTTAAGAATAATTTCATAAAAGGAGTACAAGAAATAATGTTTTTCCAATAATATTAATGTTTCAGAATTAAACTCTTATGAGTGTAAGAGAAAAAGGAGAACCATGATAAACTTTAAAAAAATAAAACAAGCATATAACTTTAATGAAAAAAAGAGATAAGAAAAGAATTATTTTAATGGAAAATATGTTTTTTTAGATAGTTCCAAATTTATCAATGACAAAGGAAGTGAACAGAATAAAGTTAATTTTTTTATGGCGTCACATTGTGAGGTACATGGTTCTTCTAAAAAAATTAAAATCTCATACTAATGTTGATCACAATTTAATCATTAGGGATGAAAAATAAATTGATTTTTCATTTAGTTTTTATTCTTAATATTTGAATTTTGAAATCAAACAAATATTTAAAGCGAATAAATAATTTAGTATTGATAGTATTAAGATTTTTAGATGATAAATCAACATGAAAATTCAATATAAGATGTTTTTTATATAAGTTGAGACTCAGAAAAAGGCATGTGAAATTATGAATATTATTTTTTCCAAGGATGATGTGTATAAAAAGAATTATGATTCTAAGATATTGAAACTAAAAGAAGAAAAACCCCAAATTAATGTTTTTTATAGAATGAAATGTTAAATATAGTGAAATTATGTTTAAATGAAATAACTTAAATTTAAAATGATTGTAACAATATAAATAAAGAAAATAAAAAATCCAGAATGAGAACTTCTAGTTATAATAAAAATGTATACACTTATTTAGATTCTTTTAAGAAGGAGAATATGAATTTCAAAAAGGATTTTTCTAGTCTTAAATAAACACTATCTAAATTTTTGAATGAAAAGTGAAATATAAAAAATTGATATAATAATGAAACTAAAGAATAACGAGAATGGTTATAGTTATATAATCTTATCAGGAAGCATAAATAGGGCTACTTTTGATAAAATATCAAAAGGAATCACTTCATGTGTGACATTTAATAATGAAAGATGATATAATGTTTTTAAATGAATTCCTTTTGAGATTTAATAAATTATTTGTGAATATTAAAATATTTATTTCTAAATAATTTTTTTTCATTTTCCTAGAAATAGATTTTTTAAATCTATTTGAATTTCAAATAATTCAAACACTAATATAACTGAAACCATGATATCATTGGTATAAAAACATTATACATTATTGATATATTTTATAAAGTATGAGTTAGAAGTATAAAATATTCAAGGTATTCAGAAAATAGGTGTTCAAGTAACATGAAAAGTTACATTTCGAATTTTACATTTTTAATTCATTTGATGGAGGCCTAGAAATATTTGGAGAAAATTCTAATGGTATTATTAATGGTATTACATAAACATACTTTTCTAACCTTGTTATTATTTTAAAAATATAATTTTTACATGGTTTAAGTTAGAATTTATTAATTATATCATAGATCTATGATAATGTATTAAAAGAAATATTTGAAAATGATAAGTTTATTCTTTAAAAAATTAAATTTAATTATTTTTCTAAAAATAGAAATTAGAATGCTAATAAAATTTATTATTATGATCTATCTAAACAATAATTAAGTGTTTAAATACTATAGAATAAAATTATATTTTGTGGAATATGGGTCTTAGACATGTGAAATATATACTATAACACAATTCATGGAAATAATGACCAAGATATTTAATTTATGAATGAAATTCAAAGTAATAATTTGGTGTGTGAATCCCATTTTAATGGTAAGATACAAAATTAATGATTTAAATTAGTGAATGTTGTTACTAATATAATATGTATTGAATTTCTACAAATTTATATATTTTACCCTATACAACATACTAACTCTAGTTGAAGGAAATATACATTGTTAATATATTATAATTATATTATATCCATCTTAATGTATTTCTTATCAAATAAAAGTGTGAGAATAAGTGATTTTTTACTTTTTTAAAAATTATACAAAGAATAAAAAATCTATTAGTCATATATATTATAAAAGAATGAGGTGGTGATTATTTTATTTTATAATTTCATAAATTTTGTGAATATATTGGATAAAAATATTGTTTTTTATGAAACAAACTATTAATAAAATGACTTTTTGATGTTAAGAGTGTGTTTTTTAGGTTTAATATGCATAGGTAGAGGAATGGGGAGTTTTATATAAAACCCATTTTTAGGGATTCCAGTAGGACACATTCATGCCATAAATTTCATTTTTGATGTGAATGTGTTGATAAATAGAAGCTGTGAAACTGGTTTAGGGCAAGAAAGATTTACATTCCATAAAATACTACACATCGTTAAACATCTAATAATGTTTTGTTATCACAAGGTGAAACATTTTTATTCATGAAACTGACTCATTGGATTCACCTTGTGAATCTGTATTTCATATCCTGAATCTTACATGACCTATAGGTTTTATGAACCACACATGTAGCCTCCTCTTATTCTGTAGATATGTAGAAGATTCCCTCAAACCATATTTATATTTCGTATGTTATTTTGGTGTCTTTTCCCCTAATTAATTTCATAATATTATGTTCAATATCTGTGGAATTTTCATTTATTCTCTATGAACTGTGTCCTTTCCTAATCTTTATTTCCATTTATTGTGGTAGTGTTTTTGTGTTGCATTTTAGATTCATTGACCCAATGGTGAAATTTATCATGATTCATTCTTTATCTATCATGAGATCCTCTTTTTAGGGGAAATAAATTATGTTGTGTTGTGTAGAGAGTGAATTATATTTGAGAATTTGTTTGATATACTGTCTATTTAATCAATTTTTGGAATGTGATTTTGAGTTTTGTTAATCATTATTAGTTCCTTCATTGTAATCACTATATTCCTTTTAGTTTTGGTGAATCTTGTTGTTCTTAGTGTTCAATCCATGTTTAATGTAGGTGGTTCTATCTCTAGCCTATGTCAGATGACTTATATTAATCCATTTTTAGAATTCATTTTAAAAAATATATATATGTTGTATTCTTTACGTGCATAAAATCATTTAAAAAAATCATTCACTTTTTTATGATGAATAAATAGGGGGTTTTCAAATCATTATAAATTGTTTTTGAAATTCTATTTTAAAGAATATTTTGATGGAATTGAAGTGTTCTGATTTTTTTTTGTGAAATTTGAAACCCTTATAAATGATTTTGGAAAATAAGAACATGAAATGCCTTGGGTATGTAAGAAGAAGGCTTATCTTTGGGCCATTATCCATATATACAATTGTGGTGTCATTCATGGGGTGTTCCTAAACTTTGTAGGCATGTTGTTATAGTGATATGTTTTTCATTGTTAGTGGGTTCACTCAAGGGAGGTTCATCATCTCCATAAGCCTATATTATAATAACAACAATGTTCACTAGTTGTTGATTTGCATAAAATTAGTTTTCTACATAGGCCTATTGTGATTCCTTTTCCTCTTAATAATTTTTCTTTAGATTCACTTGTTTTTATTTTTATTTAGATTCTTTTGATTTTGATTACTGAAATTATTCATTGAAATAATTTTTACCAGGTTTTTTAGAAAATTATAAAATAGGAAATATTTAATATTCCTTTGTTATAAAACTGCTTTATTTACTATCATTGCATGTTTAATTTTAAATTATAATACATGAATTGTTCATTCAAATACATAATATATAAAACCTAATCGTGACCCTACTAAGATTGTTTATATTACGTCTTGTACACCTCTTCAGTGGAGCATGGAACTTGTTATGTATTTTGATGTAGGAAAAGAAAATGCACCATATTGATGTAGTGATGGAGATATAGGTTGTGTTTGGGTATAAGGTGGTGAGAATGTTGGATATTCCCCACATTATAACATGGAGTAGCTGGGATCTATTTTTGTTTTTCTTTGTTGTTGGACTTGTCACTTGGAGTATCTTTTCACTTATTTGAATTGTACCTCTTCTAAATTTTTCATTCAGTTATGGAATATTTTTATTCTATATTTGGATCATATATTTCCTTCTTCAATGTATATATTCCTTGATTTTTATTTCCATATTGGGAGAAATCATTCCCTCTTTTTTTTATACTCAGGTTCATATTACGAGCCTATGGGGATCAAGAACTACCTTTTGGTATGTAATATATTTTTTCAGCTGCTAGTTTAGGAGGGAAAACCTAGTTGATTAATCATAAATTTGTATCAAAGGTTCATTATTTCTAAAGATAATTTTTCATTGTACTTCTGGTAGCATGGAGATAGGAATATTGGTATTTGAGAGCTAGGTTGTAGTGAGTGCATAAAAAGTAGTTGTTGGGATGAGATTTTAGTTACCAAGGGATGTTCGTATATTATTTCCTCTTCATATTAGTTATTTATCTTAATATTTGGTTTTTATCATGGTATTATAGTTTAAATTGATATTATATAATTGTCTAATCATTTATTCTATTTTTTGCATGTAGTGATATGCCTATGCGATATCTTCTATGGGTTCTGTGAGATATTGAAGTGGATTCCCTGTAGTGGAATCGTCCTTTGGATGAAAATATTATGAAAGAATTATATGGTATGTTTTGGACATAAACCGAAATGTTTTTTATATCTAGAATTTATGTTTTATGTTGAAATCGAGAGTTGGTGGAGAAATAGATCGACCTCAATAGTTATTGTAAGAGAAGTACTCATCCTTAACAGGTAAAAATGAACCTCAATATGTGGAGAACTATCTATAAATGGTCAATAATACATTAAAATTCTAGGATACACATAAAGATAACAACGTGAAGTGGGAAACATTCAGATTTGAGGGTCGTAGAAAGTGATGTTGAGATTTTATGGTACATGTAGACAAGAATATAGGTTTGGATCGGAATGGTTTCAAGACCCTATTATTTTATCATTTCATCACAGATTATCATATGATGATAAATTTCTTGTATTTCTTCTATTTGCGGTAGGGAGAGTGACTATTATAAGAATACACCAATCTATTTACACATCTTTTTCATTTTTATATAAAGGTGGTAAATAAGGATCAACCAAAATCTCAGAACTACCAATAGGTTATTAAATATATATAAGAAACAATGTATTTATAATGAACCATTATAACTATGCAGAGAAATTAGATAAGTAAATTATTACATATATGGATATATATGGAAATATTGTATCTTATTCCACATCTCTATGACCCAGTTTTCGCTTCAGTGATTCATAATGAATGAAGAGGAACTGGAATGGCTATCACATGAGTGGTGGAGGTGTCTCTCCATTGAGTGAATCCTCTACACCATAAAATAAAACTAGTATTTTTTCCTTGACATTATATTAGTGTATAAATGTAGGACACACAATACATGTTTTTCTTATGACTGTGAAGAATTGTAATGCTTCTGGTAACCAGAGCTATATTTAGAGGTTATATAAGGTTATTTATAAACCTTTTTATAGTCATGTATTTTATTATAAAAAGGAAACTATGGTTCATTAATAATGATCAATGTCAACATGGTTCTATCCATAGGTCTCATGAGTGAATCAATATCAGATGGTGGACGAGTTTCAGTTAGAGGATGATGCTGGACTTGTGACAGTGAGATGTACCATCTTTATTAATTCTTCTATAGTGAAATATTTATGTGATACATGTTCCTGAAACTCATTTATACTTACCCATATTTTGGAGGCACTTAAAATACCAATAGATATTAGAAAGAGTAATGTGTACGAGTTTCACTTTTCTGACTATCTGTTGATAGCTAATGTGGTGTTAATATGGGATTTTCACAAACCTGATCTGGATATATTTGACTTCATCATTATAATGTATTTAATGGTCATGAATCATGACTATATTTAATATTATCATTATCATGTCATGTTAATTTCTACTTATGGGATATATGAGGTGTTTCAGGTAAAGAGGGATCAAAGGTCTGATTATATAGGAACTTCATTCCCACTGCTTATAATTTTGTAATCCTATATTTAACTTTATCTCGATTTTGTTTTCATTATTAGCGATCTTCCCATGGTCATTATAGAATTAATAGATATATTATTATATGATTTATATATAATCAAATAAGATAATAGAATTTTTTTTGATTGACTGTGTTCTTGGTATATACCAAATATCAATATGCTTGTATCTCCTACCACAAGTGGAGCTGAAAAAAGCTTAAAGTTCAGTTGGATAATCTAATAGAGATATGTTTCATTCAACCATGTGTTTATCCATGACTGACCCCAGTGTTCTTGGATATTAATTAATATTTTTGACTTCATTTTTTTGGACTATCAGAAGTTGAAACATGATACAGTCAATAATATGTATCCTTTTCCCCTATTCAAATATTTATTAGACCAGCTAATGAAAAAAGTGGGTTTTAAAGATCAATAATGGGTAGGGTTATCATCATATCAGGGTTCCATAGTTTGATATATTGATGTAATATTTTATTAATATTTATATTCGTTATGAATATATTCTTATTCTTTATGGTTTGACTAAATCACTGATTATTTTTATTTCTATGACGAACCATATATTTTATTAGTTTTTCAACAGTTATTTTTACTCATTTGTGTGAATGAAATCCATGTTTACTTGAATTTCAAACATGAACACAAGTTCTGTATGATTTTTTTTGAAATTATGAGGTTTCACTTACTATATAGAAATATTTAAAAATATATTCTAAGGATAGAAGAAGTGATGTTCTTAAGGAGTGTAATTTCTAAATGTGGATTATCGGTTGCTCATAAGAAGGTGAACACTATCTTGTCATTCATAGATCCACATAATGTCTTTGAGGTCCAAGGATTCTATTGTTTAGAAGGATAATAATGACTAATCATTAAGGATTTTACAATGTTTACATCACCTTTTTTTATCTTACTAGTAAAGTGGTGAGTTTTACATGGGATATGAAGTTTCATTCTTATTTTGAACAGTTGAAATGGATTCTAACATCTACTCTTATTCTGATCATATCTAGGATCCATAAGGGGTATGTTGTGTATTGTGATGCATCAGGTTCTATTTTGAGTTGGGTGCTTATTTATACAAACCATGCATTTTCTTGTGGTTATGTTCATCTTCAAACCTAAGAGTAAATTACTCTAATCATTATTTGGTTATTTCCACAGTAATGAATGTGTTTATGTGTTGGTGGAAATACCAATTTGGAGAGATGTTTATAGTATTTTATAGACATACAAGTATGAGTTATATCTTATATTATAATGGAAAAAATATGATAAAGTGTCGGTGGGTGGGGTATCTTTAAACAGTAAATATAAATATCTCCTATACATCAAAAAAGGTGAATACCATCATAGATGTTATCAGTTAAAAAGTGTGATCACAAGTAATTTTGGAATAAACGTTTGTGTAGAACTTTATGATACACTTTGATAAATTGAATCAATATGATCAAGATGATAATTTATGTGTGTTTTTGACTATTTTTTACTTACCATAATCTCTTTTGTAGAGTATTTTACTTCATTATTTTAAGGTTGAGTTCAAGGGAATTAGAGAAACTCATTATAGTTGGGAAACCATTTCTATTTTGTCTCTCATTTTTTATGGTATTATTTATGTTGGGGGTTGTTTTTTCATCCCAATATCTGTGAAGAGATTACTGTTATGTGATTTTCATTTTTATTCATTTTTCATTCTTCTATGAAAAATGGAAATGGATCAGGATATGAAACAACAATTTTATTGACCGCGTTATCTAGTAAGTATCTGCTTTGATGGGTAATTGTTGGTATAGAAAACATTCTATATTTTCTTTGTAATTTGTTACAGTGATCTTGGTCACTTAGTGGCTCATTAGGTTGTGTATCAGTTGACACTACTAACTCATTTGATAGGTATTCCTGATGTCTTCTACAGATCACATCTCCAAAAGTACAATAATGATCGTTCCCACATTTTAAGTTCGGAAGAGGTACTGTTGGGGCCATATGTTATACTTTCAGAGTGGAAACTGGATATTATTGATACCCTTTTATAAGTCTTGTGGGGGTAAGTATAATCCATTTTTAAAAGTCTTATTGAAATATTGATGCGGCTCTCACAATACTTGTGATCATTATTCCTCAGTGATGGAGAAATTGCCTCACAAATTTATAGAGAAACATTCTTCCACAATACTTATTATAGATATAAAGTACCATTGTAGGGAGATTGTAACATATCGGTAGAATGGTAATCAATTTTTTTTTGAAAAGAGTGAATTAATCATGTACAGTATTTAAAGGGAGTTGTTTATAATTCTCTATCAGTACATGTTCTTAGGGTGCCTAAAAGTCACATTTATTCTATGAATTTCTTTCATGAAAAGAATTTTTATCTGTTAGGAATCCGTCAAACTCATTCAGAGGGTGAAAATTTTAAATTATGTAAAAATTTTACAAATCATAGAAGACATTGGTGAGTTCATACTAATCCAAATTCTATTACACTCTACACAATGCTTTAGCAGCACATAGTCTTTATTGTTTCCTTTGATTCAAGAAAAGTCATAGAACCATAGTGATATAGGTAGGTCACTATCAGAAGGGTTTTGTTAGTTGTTGGTGAGATAGTAATCAGGATATAACAATGATTTCACAATTGATTATTTGAATGGATAGGCTTTTCTTTACCCATTATGTTGGGTGTAAATAGGAGAGGCTTCATTGATTAGTCCAAGTCTTGAGAATAACACTATGGAGAAAATCCAAATTATCTGGAAGCGAATGACTACAACACAAATTAAAAAAATTCATATTTAGATAATCATTTTATACCATTATATTCTGATATTATTGGACGTGTTATTTGGAAAGTGTCACAGAAACTTTGTCGTCGACGGTTGAGGGAAAAGGGGATGTTAGAACCATGTTATGTGGGTCTATTTTATGTTTTCTAATTAATTGGAAATTTTGAATGCTGGTTAGTATTACAACTAATATTTTGTGTTTTCTATAATAACTAACATGTTTGTCAGCTAAAGAAGTATCATATAGATTTTCATTATTTGATCAGTTGGGATCATGTTACACATGATCTTGATGCGACATTTTTCTATGAACCTATGCAGGTTCTTGAAAGGAATGAAAAGAACCTTTATAAGAGATCTATTTCATTGGTTTGGGTATTATGGTAGCTCAGTTTCATTCAAGAGTAAACATTCGAACATGAATGGTTAATGTGGGAGTAATGGAATTATTTTTTCCATCTTTCTAAGGATGAAACTATTAATGGTTGGGAGAATTTAGTACCACTTGTTTGTACAATTTATTTATTCAATTATATATCTTTTCAGTTTATAGTTAATGACATGGTTCCAGAATTTCTGAAAGTGGAGAAGATACAAAGTGTGATAGCTATAAAATCTTTTTGAGAAATTTATGCCATAAATGATGGCTTTATTACAAAACTTTTTAAGAACCTAAGCTATCAAATATTTTAATATAATACAACTACTTATTCCATACACAATATTTTTATGTATTAAATTGTTTTTTGATCATAAAATTGAATAGTTGGAGAGTTTTTTCTATTTTAACCACCATTGATGGTTTTATGGTGTAAATTATAAATTTTGGAACTATATCATTTGATCCCATTGAATATTAAATCGATCAAAGACTATATATTTCTCATATAATTCTACGCTATTCATATGGACTTCTAGGGATACCCTTGAATTTTTTTGATGATTTTTGATGTTTGTACTCTGATTCCATCAAATTATTGAACTTTTATCGTGGACTAAATGGTTAGGTTATTCTCCTCTGTCATCATCATGGATCATATTTATTTGTCTCTCATATAGCACTAAATTGGTTTGTAGGACAGGATATATGGGATAGGTTTATTGTGAGGAAATATTAATAGGTTTTGATAGAGTAACAGAAGGAATAATTTATTTCTGTAATTTTTTAATATCCTAGTGTGAACAAAATCAAGGTATGTGGATTCTCTGCCACTCTACATTTTTGGAACCATTTTTCCTAATATTTTCAATATTTTTTTTTCTTTTTTGAAAAATCATGTGAAATATATATAGAATCCCCTTTTTGATGTGATTTTAAAATGGAGGATTTTGAATGATAATAATTTGATAAATAATTTTTTAAATGGTAAATTGGATTAATTGTGTTGGTGTGAGTTCATGTTCATATAGGATAGATAATGGTTGGAATTACCACTTTCTATTAATTTTAATATTGGGATATATCATGTTTAGAATTTTCACAATCAAATGGGTTCTCTAAGAAAAATTTTGTTTAAAGAATGACTCTCCTCATGTCGGTATAGGGAGGTTCATGGGTGCATGAATCGTGTGTGTTCATGGATGTGAAATTCAAATGATTATACTAAATACTATAATTTTTTTTATCAAAATATTTATTTAATTTTTTATAATAATTTTTATTTTAGTTTTGATAGAAGCTGTTCATCTTCATTCTGATTTATTAATATAAAATATGCTAATTGGTTCTTGTCCTCTTAGAGATTATTGGGAATTCATTAGGGAAACCATTATGAGTTATATACTCACTCCATTATTATGATCTATGGTTAATATTTAGATGTCATATACATATATACATGGATGGGTCATGCGTTATACTTATCAAGTGGCGATCCTTGACATAATTTGTTGGTTACTGATTCTGGACCAAGGGAGTTTATCCATCTTAGTCTTGGATGGTGATACATTTTCAATTATTTCCTATATTAAAGTCTTAGCATTTCAAATTTATTTTCCTTCTTTTATGTACTTTGGTTTTATTTTTTATTGTTATTCCATTGAGTTATTTTATTGACTATGTCATGTATCATGTAGTTGAGCTATATTGTATTATTTATTTCCCAGAGGTTGCGTTTTATTTAGAGAAAAACATCTTTAAATAGTTTTTATTCCCTTGGAATTTATTTCCATCCATTAGTATCATGGGGAAGTCACCTATGACCTATAGAAACTCCATATCTTACCATAGAAATGTGTTTTTTATGGTGTTAGACTGGAAAACTTCCTAATAGGACATCGAACCTCACCACTAATCCAAGAAAATAATTCATAGTTGTGGAGTTCTAATCACGTATGGTACCAAAAATAATTGTGCACCATGTTAACTTGGGTGGTATTATTTTACCTTTTATGTATCATATTTTTAGGGCTGTTATATTTTTTATCTATAGAACACCACAACAAAATTCTATAGTTGAAAATATAAAAGGATAACTTAAGAAATTGATAGATAAATTCTTTTTGAGTCTAATGTGACGAAGTATTTTTTGGTCTAAATTATTATTAAATCTTGTAATCTTTCAAATACATTTTATATTATAATTTTTTCAGTAAACCCCATTATGTATTTTTTGAAGTGTTTAACATAAAAATGGATATTTTATGTTTTTTGTTTGTACTGACTTTATTTTAAATAAAAATGATAATTTAGACATGTTCTATTCTAAAGGTGATGGAGGAATATTTCAAGGGTACTCTATTTCTAGTAAGTCATATAGAGTTTTCAATAAATGGACTTCAGTTTATAAGGTTTCAATACATGTGGATTTTTATTAAAATAACATTAAAACGAATCATTCAGATTTAAATATAGATGATGTTGAATTCAGGGACGCCAATTTGGGTGAATATAATGATAAAATAGAAGATAATGCATCAATTTAGGGGGAAGAAATATTTTTTCAAACTATTCCTAAAGAGTGTGAAACTTATAAACATCATCTAATTTAAAATGAAATTTAAATGGTGAATCTAACATATTAAAAAATCACTTTTAAATTAATGTAATAATTGATTATTTATGGAAAATTTTATGATTTTATTATTGAAAATGTATTAAATGATTTAAAATGAATTAATTATATTGATTATGAATAAAGTAAATTGCAATGAACATGATAAAACCTGAAACATATTGAAGTAAAAATCAAGACTTGTAACTCAATGTAATAATTTAGAATTATGAATTCACAATGAATATTATTTTTTCATCCTTATGGGATATAATCTATTATAATATTAATATAATTATCTTGTTTTCAAATTATCAAATTATATTAAATGGATGTAGAATGTTCATTTATATGTAGAATAATTTCTGGAGAAGTCATTGTGAAACAGAGCATGGTATTTGAAAATAAAAATTTTAAAATCATTTTTTAAGACATAATAATTCATTATATGGTATTAAGAAACATTCTAGTGTGTGGTACGGGAGACTAAATATTTTTTTATTAAAAATTATGTTGTTAAAGTAAAATTTGATTATAACTTATTTAGAAAACAAAACATGATCTTTATACGGTATAAGAATCATATTTTTTAATATGATATTATGGTTACTATTATTATTTTCTAAATTTTTCATGAAATTATTCCACATTTTTTAAATTGAATTAATAAATTATTTAAATAAATTTTTCATAAATATGTTTTCCATGATTTGACTGCAATTTTAATGTGGTTAACATAGTTTGAACTTGATTATATAATATTTCGTGTTTACTTCCATTATATATTATTTTTTTCAATACACATATTATTATAGATTATATTATTTATATAGCTATTGATGAAATGGTAGATTTATGAATTTAAATATATTTTTTATAATATTCAAATATTTACAAATATGGGCATTTATAACTTTTAATCATTTAAGGGAGATAATTTGTTTAGATATTTTTTTACTTTTTTTTAAATAACACAATGGTTGCGAATAGTTTTTTAGAAAAAAATGGTAATTTTTTTAATTTACACAAAGGGGTAGAAGGATAATATATGACAGTGGGTTTTAATATTTATTTAGTTTGATATGATAAATTTCAAACCCCTCTTATTTATTTGGATTATAATTTTTTATATAGTTTTATAAGAAGGTATTTTTAATCAGTTTTTAATATTATTCTAATACATATTCATGGTTTAAAACCTATTTGAGTTTCAATGATGTGTTTAAAATGTTAAATAAATTATCTAAAAAGTTCATAATTTATTTGAGTGATGTTTAGAATTTTCCAAATCTATGTAGTTGATTTAAATATGGAAGGTGACTCATATTTTCCAATAATGATGAAGATTCACATAGAAAAATAATACAGGAAATTCACAAACCAAAATCACATATTTAGTTCATGTAGCCAAATCAAAATAACTTTTTCAACCTCATATCCTTTTTTAACAATATATTTTATTTTTATATAGTTTATTTAGAACAACAAGGCTGATTCAAAATCACATTTCTAATTTTGAAGTATTCGATTATGCGAAATAGATGATTTTTTGATATAGATGATTGAAAACTAACCAAACATGAGAATATTTTCAAGTGACCACTTGAGATAATTTCAATATATATCAAATAAGTTACCACATGTTTGATTCTATATTTGACAATATGAAAAATTATTTTTTTATCATAAAAATGCTATATGTTTTGGGGAGAGATTATTATCATTATATTTATTCAAAAAAATATTATTTATTCTAATGATAATATTAGAAGTGTTTCAGAGTCATTCTATGGTAGAAAAAAAAGATAACAATAGTTCTCTGGGAATTACTGGGTTAATTGAAATTAACGGAAAACAATATAATTTTATGTCTTATTATTTTAAAACATCTAATGCTATGATTTTTTATTTTCTTCCCCTTCGTACTCATGAATATTTTGGACTTAATATTGAAAAAATAGAAATTATTGTGTGATAAAAGGGGAATGTGTTCATGTTATATACATAGAGACACATAGCGATATACATATAAAACATACGATAATCACACGAGAATTGTGATGTTTTTAATTCATGCCGAGTAGATAAGATTGAATAGTAGTGTTAGTTCTTGGTGATACAAAATACTATAAATTTTTTTTAATATTTTTTTTTCACTAAATTGTATTTTGAACATGTCACTACATTGTTTATTTATTCAATAATACCCTCATATTGATCATTTGTGATTAAATATTTTGAAGGACTATTCACCCCCCTATAGCCCATAATTTACACTTATCTGATTCAACACCTTTCACTTCATGTGTTTAACCCTTATATGAAGTCCATCTCTCTAAAACATAATTTTACATAATATTATGTAACATTTATATATTCTTTGTATTACTTATATATATAAAAATGGTTGCTCTTACATAATCCTATAAATTTTATGCATCACCTTTAGATCATTAATATTCTTACATGGGGTATTTTTATCTATTTAAGGTTTACCCAGGAAAAATTTTATTTTCTATTATTTATATTACACTATAATGATTTTATTCTGTTTTATTTTCTTTTAGATTAATTATTTTACTAGTTTCTTTTAAGGCATCAACTATAAAAGCTCGGAGTTGGTTCATTATTTTAATACATTAACTTGATTACAAGGTTTTATGTCTCAAATGAATCAATAGTTTAGTAGTATTTTAATATAGATTATATACATGAACATTACATCATAATTTCAAACATAATAAACAATATATATAATCCTTTGAGAATTTGATTATTCCAATATCTTAACCCTATATATCTATCATAAAACACTTCTTGGAATCCAAGGAAAATAAATCATAAGAAAGTGGTGAGATTAGATTCCCATTAAGGATGAACAATATAGTTTAAGCTATCACAAAAAAGAATAAAATTTTAAAGAATGGTACAAAACTAAAACACATGCCTTTTAAAACATTATGTTTAACATAAAATGGATAGAATAAATCAAATAATCCCCTTTTAACATTCAATTAGATATTCTACACGTCAAATAATCACATGTAAAATCAATAACTAATCCCATAATGAATGAATGCATAATGAAAGATATCATAACCACTATTTCAAGTCCCTTTGACAAGACCATACACAAATATTCTATCAAGGCCTTGTTTGAAGATTCTATTATGTCTCATGAGACCTACCGATGCCTCGAGTGGCTATATCAAGTCCTAGACATCACTTACTAAGTCCAATACACTCCTGATATGAAAAGGGTAAAACACATCATAACCACTCATATAAAAACAATCATACTAAATGTTAATAATTTAACTATAAACCATGAATGGAATTAAAATAGAACATCCCTATATTAACATATCATAAACCATTCAATACTATATGGAAAACTGTATCATAATAAATCAATCTTAATTAATCATAAAATCCAACCAAAGATGTTAATATAGATGAATATAATCTACTAAAATCATTAAATCTTTTTTAATGAAATATCTGTTTTATACATTGAAAACATTGAAAGTCAAAAAAAATTATAAAAGAGGAAGTTTAAAATAAATTTTGAATCAAATTTTCCCATACCACTTGGAAAATGTTGTAAGGAATTAAAAATTTAAAATAGTAATATCCATATAAATAAATAGCTTAAATATTTTTGAAAGCATAGATATTAAAGAGAAGGGTTTTTAAGTTTAATTCATTAAAATATTTGTAATGATATTTTGGTGAAACATTCCCTTACATAAAACCTTAAACATATTCCATTTGTAAATATTTTTATGAAACATGGATATGAATGATAAATATGTCACTGCAATCACTTATTCATAAATCATCACAGATAACAATGAATTTTTGAAATTAACCCTTACCATAAGTTTGATACTCTCTATATGTTCCCAAAACTCTTGTATAATGGTTTTGAATATATTATTATCTTATAACCAAATCATAATAAAATTTATGATATCATATATTAATTTTTAGGACACTATATTTCTCTTTTAGTAATTATTCCATTTAAATGCAACTTTTCAGGCAAAATTCCCTTTCTTTATCACAAGAGTTTTGACTTTTTATTCATGATAATCTTACATATACAATGATAACATTATTTATATATCATATATATTCATTATATAAAAATAAATAATAGATAAATATATTAAATGGAATACACTATTCATGGAGATAGTAGGTCATACGTATGCATGAATGTTGTTTCCATTTTATTATCATATTGATTAGAAGTAAGGGAATGACATATATGTACATACATATATTTGTTATTTAGGTAGGATTATTATGTCAATTATTTCATACTTATTCTTAATATATATTTTTATAATCATTTTTTGAGGGTGAACGTGGATGATGAATCTAATCGCGTCGTGGAGACGGCAAGCTGTATGTAAGCATGAGTGATGGTATCATTTCATTTGTGGTTAAATTGTACGAAATTGGATGGAATATGAATTGTAAAGGAATAATATCATGTTATATTTATTATTTATGTCATTTTATATTCATCCTTATACACATCAAAATAAATTATTGATGAAAAATTGTTTACACCGCATTGTGGAAATATTAAGTCATACGTACACATGTATGGTGAAATGGTTTTCCATAGGATGGGTAAAAGAATGAATATGGTTGTCCCATAATCATAAAAAAATCCCAGAATACAGTATATTATGGTGTTGTTATTTTAGTATGGTAATAACTTAGGAAGAGGAAGTAGAAGAAGAAAAGAGCCTTGATATAAGTGATAAGACGATTACCTCTTCTTCAGGTGTCTCCTATTGATGTTCACAAAAGGACTCTTTAAGATTGTTTTATTCCCAAAGGGATGAATCTAGGATTAATTGAAGGAATTTGGAAGAAATATTTGGTCATGGACTGGCTGATCCAAAGGTCTTTGGATGTGTGAATAGAATAGAATGAGAAGTTCCATTTTATAGGAAAGTTTAGGGGCACTTTAGGAAAGTCTTGAAAAATTAATTTATTATAAATTTATTTTCTATTCATAATGGCTCCAAAATGATTTATTTAGAGGATAATATGATGATTCATCTAAATACTCTGAAAAGGTTGGTTTTATACAAGTTTAGGTCCTAAATTTAGCCTTATCTTTTGGATTTAACCTTAGTTAAATAAGTTTACTCTTACAATTTCTTCTTTGATTTTTATAATATTGATAATATATTTAATATAAATGATAAGAGAAACTCAAGTGAATCATTAATGAAAATTTTAACACAATTTATATCAGTTGGATGATTCTTCAATTCTCAGGACTACTATATCATTTAATAAAATAGTGACTGTTTTAAAAATTCATTTATATCAATTTTGAAACTATTTAGTAATTAATTTTTTAAGTCATAACAACACATTTACTTAGTAAAAAAGAAATTAACTAAAATATAACATGTAAAAAAACAAAAGGTTCTTGGATGGTCTCAATATTTTCAAATTTTATTTATTTTAGTATTTGTAATATAATTTAGAAGAGTATTTCATTAATATGGTATTCATTTAATCATCATTATGTAACAAATTAATATATTTATTTCATGTATAAAAATGATGTATAAAATATAATGATTTACGAAATTTTTTTATATTTCTAATGAATATTTACAGTCAAAGAGATAATTTATATATACAAAATTTAAATTTATTTCATATAGGGGATTCTTGTTTATGTTTTATTTTAATTTTATTCAAATGAGAAATTATAAAAGGTCTTTATCACAACCAAGTGGCACCCAAATGCCAAAAGGTTTGTCTAAGGATATTTTTAAGTCTTCTATGACTCATCCAATAATATTATGACACATTTTAGGGTAGTTTTATATTGTTGTAAAATTATTTTTTACTTTATTTACCTAATTTACATTTTAACCATTGTAAATTAAAATAATAACTGAAGTTACTATTCATAATGTGAAAAATTAAAAGTTACCTATTTACAAAATTTTTTCCATCTGATCCCAAAATTTTAATCCATTTTTATATATTCAAAATAAACAATTGGTAGAAATTATTTTAAAATTAATTCCTGTTGTTAAAACCAGAAAGAAAGTTTTTTAAAAGTAAAAGTATCAAAACATTGACATGTGTTTTGGCCCAATTTAGATGTGAAATTATTTCCAATGAATGAAATTGAATTAAATGATAAAAAAAATATCCAATTAAGAATTTAAACCAATTAATGGTAAAATCAAACTATATAAATAAATTAAATGAAATGGAAGTTTTGTGTTGAAATAGAGTATTTTTCAATATTCATTAAAATATGAATATTATCATAAAAACACAAAAAAATTATCCAAACTGAATTTTTATGTCATGATTCTAGAAAATAATTTCATTTTTTCAAATTTAATATATAAAATTTTCAAATATTGTATTTAAAAGGGGTTTTCCATTAAATGGTGCAAAAACTAAATTTTTTCGTAAAATACTTCTTGTATTTGAAAAAATTGAAATTTTACTTATATTATGTTTGAGAAACATATATGATGAATTTTAAAATTATATGAAATATGTAAAATTCAAAAACTCATCAATAATATTCATAACCTCTCTTTAAACATCTAGTTTAATAGGTCATGGTGTGCTCAAACATAGTGTTGCGTGTAGTGCGAGCAATTGAATTATTTAAAAGATTCGTATATTTAATGCTTGGGGTGTTACATTTCAATTTACAAATCACTAATATGGGTGAATAATTTGTTTTAACATATTATGGGGATAATGGTTTAAATATGATAATGGTTTTGTGTTAAATATTAACATTTTCATGGAATGAATATTTTCGGTTATAGGGGAGAATACAAATCCCAAGGATATGTATCCTAAAGAGAGATATTTGTGAGGTGAATGAGAATACGAAGTTAGAAGAATGATATTTTGGGATATTTTTTATCATTTAATGGTGAATAAAGTAAGAGGGGTAATAGTTTAATTTTACCTATTCACACTATATCAATGGGGATAAATTTTAACAGAATTTAATTTTTATTTAATACTTTGTTTCAATATTTTGAATTTATATTTCATTCATTTTGTCATTTTTTTATTATAAATTGTGAGAAACTATTGCGTCATTTTCCTAAAATAACATATTTTGGGTTTTTTGTGATGATAAATCTTAATAAAAAAATTATTTTCATTGGGTCCTATATTTTTTTTAGTTCTGTATTATATGTACACGTAACAACCGATTGATAAGTTTCAATTAACGGAATTAATCAATGATAATTCCCAAACATTGGCAGGTATCACTAAATTGAAAAAAAATTAATATAGGGTACATATTTTTAAATTCATATCAATGAAATCCATGGATTTTTATTTAATGAATTTCGATAAATGGAGACTAAGATTCAAGGAAGGAAATAAAACATGCATTGAAAAATTATTATTCAATGAGATTTACACTATCACAATACTAAGATATATTATTTGTAATCATTTTCAGCATAGTACATAGAAATTTCCTTTATATGGTGAATGTTATAATATATATATATATATATTTTTGTCAGTGTAGTAATTTCATCTGATTTAGAGAAATTTTTTAGATTATATTCATAAGAATCTAATGATTATAATTTTTTGTTTGAATAAATATTTGAAAGGATGAGCTTTCCACCATGATTATTTTAATGGAGCTCAAGTATAATGATATGTGATACAAAAGTTCTTTTGCGGATGTTACCTGTTCAAAAATTATATCTTCCAATTATATTAATTAATGATGTTCCAATTTCATAACATGTATCCCATATATTTTGGTATAGATCCTCTAACCACTTAAGAATAAAAATAATTTATTACCATGACTAGAACAATTTTAATAATTGTTTCCAATTAGGATTTTAAATAAGAATCCTGAACTCTATGATTTTTCTATCTGTATTTTATATTATTTAGTAATTGTATAGTTTATATTTATTTTGGATCATAATTTTAAAATGATTAATTTCTTATGTATTTATATCTTTTCATGTAATGGTATCTGTTTTTAGTTTGGGACATTCAAATAATTTAGATTTTGGAGTGGTAAACTTTTATTTTTTTTATTCTTCAATTAACCCCATCTTAAACCTTTTATATGGATAAATTAGTTAATAAACTATAACATGATTTTCCTACTCATAAAATATTTTAACTTCTAAATTTATTCAATCAAAATTTTCAAGTATTATGTCTTTGATTATTCTATGAGCATAGAGTGGTTGATTCCTATTTATAAAATTATATTCCATAAAAATCAGAATTTATTTAAAAATTCTAAATCTTCACTCTATAACTAAATGTTATATAATGAATACCTTGATCCATATACATCAGTTATAAAAGAATATTAATCAGTTTCCATTGTTCAATCTTATGCTCAAGAAAATTTTAAATTTATTTAAAAACCCTTTAAAATTTAATTTCAATGAAACCAATAGTTAATATCCAAGTTCTTTTTCTATGTATCTTCATGAAAAACCATTTCCTACATCATTAAAATTTCTTCTTTTTTCATGATGTACTCTTAGGATAACTCCTAGATTTGGTTATATGAATTTTCATTTTTTATCCCAACCATCATTATTATAATATCCATGCATTATAAACACATTAATCATCCTAATTAATTTTCAATAATGTGTCATACAAAAAATCATTGGTAAAAAACTTAGAAAAAAACAGTATGCTTTTTTTAGATTCAACACACTATCTAATTAACAATATATTTTAAACATATATTGGAATTAAATCTACCAATTAACATTTCTTTTTGACATCATTTTATTCCAAAAATAGATCCCCAATATAATTCCACCATTCAAAATAATTTTCTAGAAATTAATTATTTCATATAAATACATAATTTCAAATATAAAAAAATCTTGAAATTACCCATTACATTAATTTCCAAAAAACATAATGTTTAGTATTAATTCAAATTTTATGAGTGTGAACATGAACTAATTCATCTAAATGATCAAAACTATCATTGGAATGATTATGAGCCTCTAAAAATATATATTAATTTATAAGATATATTTATCTTGATCATTTGATTATGTACTAATTTTATTTTAGTGATTATTGTAAATAATAAATCCTATGTAATGATATTTACATCCATGATGAAAATCCCATAACACATTTTCCAAAAAAAATAAGAGATAAAAGATTTATTAAAAATAATTTATTTCACTATGATTAAATTTCTTATCAACTTTACATGGTTTATGAATGTAGTAATGTTGGGGACACCAGCTAGTGAAGATTTTCCAACACATATATTGTATGAATTTTATATAATTGCTTTTTGTTAAACCATTGTAATGGAAACTTTAATTATGATGATAATAACTCGTGACATTGAAAAATAATGGGTTTTTATGCAATATATTTTGTGGTTTTATTGGTAATGATGGTGATGAAATTTATAATATGTTTGGAAGAGCTGATGAATTTATAGAGGAGATTCAAAGATCCCGAATTTTATTATAGGATCATGTATATTAGAGATGAAATATCACTATCCTGTATTTATCAATGCATCAATTTTAGGGTCATTATTTCTTAATGGGAATTTGAATTTATTTTCTAGATGAGGGTAATATTAGATAATTAGGATGTGGATTAGAATTTTTTAGGTTATAATAGTTCCTTAAGAATTTTTTTATCATGAAATGAGGCTTGGATGGTGGTTAAAGTGCTCAGGTAAGAGTTGGGGGATGGTTGAGTTGACCATTAGATAACATTTTAGCTTCTGAGGGGACCATGTGATAGTGCTGTGTATTTTATCATGGTTTGCATTATAAAATTTTCATATTTTACATAGTGGATGAGACAACCTTTTTTCCTAGATATTTGTATGCTTATTTTTCTTATAGGGTTGAGTGTTTCTATAATCCAGATGTTGTGTCATGAAGGTCTCCTAAGTGTAGGTCACGTAGGACATGATCCTAAGAATATATGCTACTGATATAGTGGTTGGGGTTGATATCTATACTGATTCATGAAATACTTCATTGAATCCTTGGAACTACACTGTAATGTCATCATAGTGGTAGAGAAATTAACCGCATATTATGTGATATTCCATGGAGATACCTCTATAGTCTGTGCATCAGGCTGCTGCATGAGGTGGGTTATGTTGCGGAGTGATTTTCTATGTCACAACTAGAGCCAAAGGGTAGGGAGTTTTTGTTAAAAACTTATTGGTTGTTCCACAAGTATTCCCTAGATTTTTTCCTTGATACATGACCCATATGCACATTCAAGAAGTGGATATCCACCATGTTTTTTCATTAGTAGATGTTTTATAATTTTTACACTAGGTCATTTGAGTTTTGGTGGCCTAATTCTATGGAGTAGATCCATGGCGTTGGGGGGGTCTATGTATGTTTCAACTATGATTTAAGTTAATTTGTTATTTTTTCTCATCTATTTTCTTCTCCCTGAAACCCATTTATTTGTGTGTGATTTGGGATTGGACTTATTTTCGATTCCACCAGAACATTGTGGAAATAGGATGGGATGATGGGGATTTAATAGTTCTTGTATTTAGGATATATTGGAAGGTTGATTTCATCTCATAATAAATGTTTACAATTTAGGTGTTTTATTATCCTAATTTATTTGTTTTTTGTGATATTTTATGAAATTCAGGGAAATTAGTAGTTTATTAGGAGATAGATATTAGGGAAATTTTTTCATGGGTTTGCTAGAATCATGTCATGGGTGGTAAGTATGCTGTATTTTGAGGTTTTGATGAGTAGATGACGCTCAATGAATTTTTATACATTATAACTCTGTATATTAAATAACAAAATTATTTATAATTGAATATAATTGACTATTTATAGCCTGTGAAATGTGATAAGAGGTTTCATGTAATATGATCTTGGGAGGGTCTTGGATGGGTTTGATTGTGGCAGTGAACAATGTTGGGGAGAAGTTAAGTATTATATTTAAATATGAGGTCTCTTTAATACAATTTCATACTACTTCTTATGTAATATTTCTTATATGAGTGTCTTTATCATGGGATTGGTTAGTTTTATAGGCACTGTGAGTACCCTATAATATTGTAAAAGATAAATTTTATCCTCTAAGAGGTAGGATATGTTCTCTTTATAACCATCAATTCCATGGGATAGATTGGTGACTATATATTTCAATGTCACATATGTTGATTTATTTGATAAGAGATCCTGGTTGTTCATAGGATGTGATTAATAATGTATGTATCATAATTTTTATTTAATATACTAGTAGAGTAGGTTTGAGAAGACTTCAACCTTGCAGTGATGGGGGCGATTTTTATACATCCCACACCTCCTAGGGGACACCGTCTTGAGGGAATATTGGGGGCTGGGTGAGAATTGTGAGTGAGGTGATTCCTTCTATACTATATGAGGCATGGTAGAGAGGGGTTTAATCATGGTGAAGGTTTCAGACATATTTACTGGGATATGAGTGGTTTTTTGTATGTGATGGTTGTAATGTAGGATTTGGTATAGGATATGGATCAGCCTCTATTGTTTTGGTTTAGATGAAACCATTTGGATGAGGAGTCATTGTAGGGCGGCTAGGATGTGTTGTTAGTAGTGAAAAAAACCATTATAGGAAAAGAAAACATTATTTTTAGTCCAAAAACATGAGTTATGATGGTTAAAAGACTCTACATGTTGTGATTGAATGATGATGCGAGTTTACTGTTAGGGGATATTTCATGAGTGACTAGCCTCCTATAAGAAAAATGGAGACCTTGTGTGATAGGTTGTTTGGAATAAGATCCCAAACCTTGATGATTTTAAATTTTAATTAATTTTTTAACAATATTTAAATATTTTATGTAATATATTCTTGGTATTATAGAAGGTCTTGGGAGTATCCAAGAGTTTCAATTTAAGGAATTTTGTAAAATAATGCTTATTTAATAGGGTTTATGGTTAGTGCATAGTTTGTGCTAACGATAGACAATGATAGTACTACATGAGATGGGGTTGGGGAGAGTGGATCAAAGTTTCTAAAACCATCCAACGATACAATAGTGACTATGTGTCTTGGGTATGAGCCGTTTTCACTATGACCACATGCTTTTCAATATATTACAGGTGGTATTGGAGAGTCTGTGAAAAACAGTGGCCTTAGAAACAGGACCCCACACTATTTGTGCATGATTTGAATACCCATGGGCCCAAACCATTCGTTGCATTCTAAATTATTAAATTAAAACTTTTCCATCTTAATATTTAAATTAACTAACTTGGATTTATCATTCATTTCACTCCCAGTAGCTTAGAGTTAATTCCAAACACTTCATCCTCTTAATAGAAGGAAAATACTTTAATTCTATATATATTTAGGTGATGTTATATAGTATTTGATTCCATGGATAATTTTACAAGAATTTTTCCTTACTTTCTTGGGATATTTCACTACATGGTTGTCCCTCATCTTTTCTGTATCATAAGACTTAATTATAGGGAGATGTTTGTTCTTTGGGCTACAACATGTTTTTCTCAAACCCGATGTTGACTATGGATGAGTAGAAATTTAAATACCTATATTATGTTTTGTAATAAATTTTACCCATAGTCTATATATTAATATGGTGTATGTAGTGTTATTTATGGTGCTAACATGTTGTACATTTTCAATCACATTAAAGAAAACCAGTTTGGGCTCGAAGTTGATGTCTTAGGACCTTTACAAACCATATAGGGTCAATTAATGGATATTTCACTAGACATTTGTCCCCCAATATAAAAATCCAATTCATTGGAAATGGTATGTGATGTCAAAAATGGAGGAAATGGTGTTTTGCAAGCACCGCCTTCTTAGGTAGGTTATGAGTCTTTTTAGAATGGTTTTTGAGGATACCAGTATTGAATTTGGTATTTAATATTTAAAGACATATTAAATGGATGAAATGGTTAGTAGATGAAGCAAAAAAATTAATTTTTTAATTGATTTTAAATGACAAAATACAATTATTCCATAATAATAAACATTGAAATAGTAAAATTGTTGATTTGTGTCAAAGGGTTTTTTATGATATCCCCAGTAGAATAATGGAAATTGAGAAAGGGGATCATTAGTTATCTAAGAGTATTAAAAATTCTTGTATAATGTACCATGGATTATGTTAAATGATAGAATAGTTTATGATGGTTTACATGAAACTGTATAGCCAAAGGTAAGGTTCAAGAAAGGATTCTCTAGGAACTGATTGTATTATTTGTAGTTTAGGACACTAGATAAGATAATTTCATTCCATGTTTTAGGATGTCAGATTTGAAGCTTGGTTTTCATGGTTTGGTATAAAACATCATGATCTTGGTACCAATTAGTGTGATTAAACATGTATGAGTATCTTAGGATAAATCTTATAGGTTCAATGAATTTATAAATAAATAAAAAACTCCCATACTTTTTCTTCATACAAATATTACCAATTGATTACAGATTAGATGGCTTATTGGGTTGACTTGCATGTCACTTAGGGACCTGTGGTCTACCAAGTTAATTATAGAATATTATATTAAAACGTACCATAAATTATGTATTTTCATTTTCTCAATCACATATATTTATACATAGTTGTTCAGACAGGTTATTACATTTGACACCGTTTAAAGTGGCCTACTAATTTCTACACACATACTACTCAATAAACTATTGGTACCCCATATAACTTTATGGTAACAGTTTAGGATTAAAGAAACAAAAAGTTGATATTTGGTCAATTTGGAATTTTGGGATGGATCTTGGATGATGGGATGTGGCTTTGTATCCAGTCCTGATTTGGAGTACTATGATTTATTATTTCTTTTTGGTTCTATTTGGGCCATGAGTTTACAATGAAATGGGAGGGGATGCTCAAAATAGGAGATTCTATGGTGGATTATCCTTAAAAATGTTTTAAATGGTCATTGATCAAGTCCCTTTCCCCATTTTAGGGGAGGGGCCTCCACCACTCTTTAAAGGATCTCCATATCGTTTCTTTTATCCCTTTTCCATCATCTATTTCTTTCCCTCATTTAGGCAAATATCACTTTTCCGTAAAGTCCCCAATTTATTTGATGGACTCCCACAACATTCAATTATATATTCAGAGTTATATGAGACCTTGGATCATCTATAAATCATATTGATTTATCAATTAAAATAGATTAAACCTTGAGTGGAATCTTTTCATTGGTTCATTTTTAGGTCTTAGGGATTACATGATCGAGAAATGATGGGTCTTATGTACTATAGACCACAAACCATTTTTTTATTTTATTGAAAATCCACATTGAGGGTAAGTGGGAACTTAAAAAACATCCTCCATCAACAAATCAAACCCATAAAAACACATGCATTACATAGTTCATAGTTCAAAACATAAAACACATCCCTTCATCGGTCCAAGCCCACCAATTCCAAAATTCAAAAGAACCTTCATCATAAAAAATCCCATATTTCCCGCTTCGGACTACACCGCTAGAAAAAACAACCATTGAAACTTTTGAATTTCCACTAGATAAACCATCCATTGAAACATAAAAATTCAAAAGGCACTTCTCAGACCTCCTTAGGCCGCGAAATACTAAGCAGCGAGTCAGAAAAACTCGAACATCATGAAAATTCCCACTGATTAATATGCGCCTACCACACGGTAATCTCCATCAAAACTGTCATTTTCATCGTCTCCTTATCCCATCATCAATATGCCGGTGGTCACAACTGACCACACCAACAACTGAGAACCAGAACATTTTCCATCAATTCTTTCAAACCAAACCGAACCAATACAAGAAAATCCTTCCAGAACCAATGAAATGACACCTGCCTGAACAAACCACCATTCACCAGAAATAGATCCAGAGTTTAGGAATCCCATTCTAGTAGAACATCATGAAAATCCGTTATCTACTCGAACAAAACCTCCCAAAACCTCCTCTAGGGCCATCGTGCCATACTGTATTAGAAGGGGTGAAGGTCTGTGGAGTCAGGGAAGAGTTTTAATGGAAAAAGTATCCTAATGTGTGCCGCACCAAGGTAGGAGCCTCCTTCATCCATGTAACCACCAAACTGATAACCAATCAGGCATCATGAATAGAACTGTTACATCCATAATGCCAAAGGAATCAAGAAGACAAACCAACATTGAACGATACGTCATCTTCGATGATGAGGATAAATGCAATGAACCACAACCTGAAACCCAAAGAACTGGGGAGAAATGAAACCCTAACGAACAAGCAGAACCAAAAAGGGGTGTGTCTCTAGGAGCTCTGTTAAACCAACCGCATACACCAAAACATCCCAAAACACCAAAAAGAACACCATACAGGACCAAGAATGGGTTCCTACATGGTGGATTCAGTCGGAAGAGCGGAAGTGGAATGAGATTGAAACCACAGAAGGAGACACAGACCCCAAAATGGAAGAGAAAAAACATGAGACCTCAAGGGAAGAACTGTGAAAGAAGGGATAGGGAGAACCAGATAGAGCTACATGCTGATGGAGAGGCATTCCAGAACCCTTGGGAATAATCAAAACCAAAAAGGGGCATGGCTCCAAGAGCTCCGGTGAATCGACCGTAGCGACCATCATATCCCAAACCACAAAAAAGAACACCGAATAAGACCACGAATGGGGTTCGGCATGGCGTATTTAGTCAGCAGAGTAGAAGTACTATGCGATTGAGACCCCTCGATGTCTTGTAGATTTTGTTTGGATTTACTTAGGGTAATAGATATGTTGAGAACAACATGTTATTTTTTATTCATGGAATAATTTATTCTCTTAATGTAAGAAATTTTGACACTAAAAGGTAGTTTGGAGGTGCAAAAACATGTTCATTGGTCCAAATATAGACTAGATTGAGAATGAAGAAAAAATTTTGCGGTGCTTGGTCTTGGTGAAGGTTTGTCGTGAAATATTCAACTAGGAGTTCATATGATTACAAATAGTGAAAAAGTAAATAAATGAGGGTCATGGGAGGATAACACAAATATGGATTTCATTTTGAATTACTTGATGGAGGATTTGTGTGATCCCAGTCTTACTGTGAAAGTTTCATTCAAGGGAGGTTAAAGGGATCCTAGGGCTACATATTATATGGAGGCAGTGTAGTCAGGAAATGGAACTATTAAAAGAGATGGGTCATATGAGACTGATCTATTTTTTCTTGGTCTTATAGAGGTGTCCTTATGGAAAGAGTTATTAATACATCCTATTGTAAGGATTAGGATAAATACTTGGGTGGTCCAGTGTTGATCAGGTCAATCCTAAGCATGGAATTTCTATCCATTAGGATTGGATGTCACTTAAAATGTTTAGAGAATTAATGGTTGGAACATGTTCATGAAGTAGCTCGAGCAAAGAACTCCAATGAAGAGGATGATGTCCTAGGGGAATAGTCTAGATATGGGTCTTCTTTTAATATGAGATAATGAAGATGAATATCAAGGTATAGGGCTGCATAGTCGGAGGAGGTGGGAGGGTAGGATAGGAAATCAAAATTCGAGGAGTTGTATCCATCTCAAAAGACAAAAATCAAAAGTGGGAAGGAAATATTCAAATTTACCCCTACCAATAGATACAATATATTCCAAAATGTATAAAATCAGTGGAAGAGGATCATTGAACCCTTTTAATAAGAATAATGAATACTCAATGATAATGAATATTTACTCTAGTGTGGGGATCTATAATCAGGATGAGGCTACATACAATGTGATCGCCTCCCTCAATGGTGTCCTGACTGGATAATAGTGTCAGACAGGTGCGGATGGTGAAATAGATGAGAAAAATCTAACTAATATTGTTAATTAAAATAATAAAATTGTTTAGGAAGATTATTTTATTAATTCCACACTAGAGGAGGCTAACAGGATGATGGAAGGATTTATTTTGTTAGGTACTAATTGTGAGTAGAGTTTATAGAATAATAAAGAGGTTCTAATACTGAAAAGAGGATTCAATAAAGACATGACCAACAGATATGAGTACATCCAAACATGGGACACATTGCCTTATGAATTTAAAGACAATATAATGGATGATATAGAATCATGGGTTTCTCTTATCTTGTAGAAATCATTTAAGGATAATGTTTCTAAAATACCTAAATGGTTTTATGAAAAATTTTCATTAAATAAATTTACTTCATCCAATGCTTTAATTTCATGAAATCATTGGTTTAAAATAACCATGAGACACACGTAGTATTAAATGACTATTATAACCTATATACTTGGTTAGCGAGAATAAATATAACAAACTTATGAAAATATATGGTGATTTCTTTGGTTACCAATTATTTATAAAAAAATATTAATCAATTATATATTTCTATTTTTCTATGAATTAATTTATCGAATTACTACTATTAAATGAAATTAAATAAGTATATATTTTATATAATTAGTAAAATATTTTGGATATTCATCCAATATTTTTTTATCATTGGGTATCAATAAACCCTATTTTATATATAAAAACCTATATTTTTCAAAAGGTAAATTTTAACGCATTTTAATGGTGATTCCTTTTTAATGTAAAATTTTTACACATTAATAATTTTACATGTCAAAATAAAAATATTTTTTGGAAGTGGTACATTGAAATTCACATTAGATAAATTTTATATATTTTTTTAATAACATTCATGTTTTGATTAATTATCAAACTATACTAAATTTTAAAGGAAAAACAATTTTTTCATCGAAAATACTTCTATGGTTAAATTAAATTAGCGAATGGGTTTAAAGTATTATTAGAAAATATTTTTCTGATTTAATATAATATAGGCCATTGGAAAGTATTTTATATTGAATTTAGATTTAAAAAGAGTTCAATATTTTTAAATGTTTTATCTTTTCAAATATGGTCCCTCTTTCTAACAATGGGCTTAATTATAAATTAATATTGGAAACTTATATGTTTTGAATTTTGATAAATGTATTCCATATTTGGAATTAGTTGGTACAAATTATGTAAATAACATTCTTTTATTTTTGGGCATTTTGAATAGTAACTTTGAAAATTTTTATTAATACGGTTAGAAAGAAAATCTGGAAATTAAGGGTAAAACTAATGCTTTAAAAAGTCCCTAACACTTTTATTATTATTATTTGATGAGTATGATTCTACCTAAATAATCCTTGGGTTGAAAGTTTATTCATTTGAATCCAATTTAATGAGATTAAGACATTTAATTTTTTTTATTAAAGGAGAAGTTAAATATGAATCTCCAAAATTTTAATAATTAAATCATTTTTAATATAAGGATATACATAAGATATATTCGATTATAAATACAAATTTAAATTATAAGATGTTTATCTTTCTCATGGTAATTTATTTTTTAATTTTTAGAAAATAAATAATTAAAATATAAGTTTATATATTGATGATGCAAAAAGTATTTATTTGATGGAAAATCAATATACTGATTTTAATTAAAATGATAATAACCATTAAAAGACACAAAAACATGAAAAACAATTATTTGTTGACTATATCTGGACCATAATCATGGAAGAATGGAGTTAGTGACCATTTTGAACCATATAAAAATGATTGTGACACTTATAATATTTTATTTAATGTGATATTAAAGTATCCAAATTTATGTTTTAATTAATATAATTTTCTGTAATGTAGGATTTTACATAATATATATTCTATTATAAGTATTATTATGAAATATATTGGATTTATTTTTGTCATAGTAATTTATTTTTAATTTTTATTTAACAAGTCTACATATAAAATAATTACACAATACTATTGTGTAGTAATATTATTAATGGAAATATCAAAATATTTTATTAAAATTATTAAAATAAATATATTTGTTGGAAATTAATATATAAAATTATTTTTAAATATGACCTTTAAATATTTGGAATATAATATAACAGATGGTTTAATTTTAAATTGTTATCTAAATAAATTTAAAAATCATTGAATTGAATAGTGTCAAAATTTTCAATCTTGATTGTTTATCAAAATAATGTTTTATTAAATTATTTGAAAATCATAAAAAAAAATTTAAAAAATTATAATAATTATAATATTTTCTAAAATTAACTGAGGTATTTATTTATGGTCTAATTGACGTCAAATAAGTAAATATTTCACCCTTTTAATATTTAAATATTTGATACAGTACATAAAAATTAAATTGAATAACAAAGTGTTAATTAAAATGATAAAGTTAAAATTCAAATAATGGCTTCTGTAAAAGTTATTAGTTGATGATATTAAAACCCTATCTAATCGCATACTCTAAATTGGGACATTTATAAGGTTTTTTGGATGGGGTTCCATATTATTATAAACTAATATTTTTTGAGATACCAAAAGTTCCCTCATCTCAATTATAAAAGGGAACCACTTCCCCCATTTCATCACAACACATTGAGCCTTAAAGCTTATCTATCACATTACCATTTCCACTCTAATATTTTTTATTAATATTATAGAGGTTATGGTATTATTCAAAAACAAACTCTATTTCTTATGAGAATATTTAGAGGGACCATGTCGAGGAAGAGGTAATCTCCTTTAGCAATTATTTCAAACATCCTTTTCTCCTATGTTTTCTTCACGGGTTATTTAATTATAAAGTAATAAATATAATATAAATTATATACTAAGAATTTATTATTATGGAATAACCATATTCTTCATTCTATTCATCCTATGAAAAATAAAATCACCACATGTGCGTACGTATGACTTATCATCTCCACACTATGGTGTGATCTATTATTCACCACCACCACACGTGGATGGGTATAATGATGTATATAATCACTATATATGATTATAATAACATATATTTATTATGAAATATTGATCCCATTCCACTTTAATATCATTCAGCAATATTTGGAATGATATCATCACTTATGCCTATGTACGACCTACCATCTCGATGATGCGATGTGATTCACACTACATGTTCCTCTTAAATAATGATTATATAAATTCATTGAATTAATAAATATGATATATATTATACTAATATCATTTTTTATATTTTATAACTATAACTCAATTCTAGGAATAAGAACTTAACTGACCAAACATGCATAAGAAAATAAAAAAGCTAATACATAATGGAGGAGTAATAATGTTACTCACAAACAGATGACAATATGATCATATATGATTTCATAAAAATGGATATGATTCAGGAATAATTCAATGAAATCATTTAAATAATTATACAGTATATACGTATACATAAAAAGGATATCATACATAGGTAATGGATAATTTTTCAATCTCATTATTATCCTAGATTTTTTATATGAAAGTACATATAAGGGTATTTTTGTCATCCATGTCGATGTTTCATAAATATGTATTGCCAAAATATTATTCATATCCTTATAAAATTGTTTAAATTCAATTTTACTCAATTGGTGAATTTTTATTAAATGGTATGAAAGGAATCTTTTGTCATTTTTCAATATGAGTTACTTTTTTATCCGAAAAAAGTACAAGAACAATGTTTTATTTTAACCTATATATAATGAAAGGTTTTTACATTTTCATAAAACCATATTTCCATTAATATTACTTTATAATAATTAAAAGTTATTTTAAAATAAATTATTTTCTTTTAAAAATGTGTGGTGTTTTTAGAAAAAGAAAATGTTTTGAAGAAGAAAGGTTACTTTATTTAATAATTAATTTAAAGTGTTTTATGAAATTTATTTTAAATCTATGATGAAATTATTCAATAAAGATATATATCAATTATAATATTGATATTATTTAAACGTATTTATATTTTTATGGTTGATTGTTATTTATGAAGTCCATTGGTTTTATATGGAATATGTTATGATGGAATGATGTTTATGAAGCCCATTTTATTCCTTGGGTTGTGATATGATTAATTATTTATGGTTTTTTGAACATGCTATAATGATTTAATTATGAGAATGGTGGGAGCTATGTCTACATCTAATTCATTTGGAGACGATTTATATATCCTTAGAAGGACACTGTTGAAATGGTAAAGGATATCATTTCCGCAATACAAGGCTATAAAGCCGAGTGAACATGATTTGATATAGGAATTTTTCCACTATAATGGTATTGGAAATAGGCCTTGACTAATGTGAAAATACTTCCTATAATTAAGTGTATGCCTCAAAATTTCATGTTTTAGGTTATAACTTTTGGGATTATGTTCATTAATTATTATGAACTTTTATGATCTACCTTATGAAATGATATCACGATCCTTCATAAGTCGGATAAAATTTTAAAATGTTATTCTTTTATGTGTTATGATTATGATATTATTATTATATCCCTATTTACCTTTAATATGAATATGAACTCACCATTTATTTTGTTTCTTTTTCCCATGTCACTAATAATAATAATAAGTTTTATATGTATAAAATGGGACTAGTTATGAATAAATAAGATGGAAACAATGTAGATATCTTATGAACCATTTTTTTATGTTTCCAATATTCTAAAGACACTATACCTATATGGTCCTTTCATGAAATTGTTATTTTTTTAGTGAATATTCTTAAATTTTGATGTAATATCTATGTATGTAATGTATGAGTTTCTAGAGATATTATTATAGGAAATGTATGATTGACCTTTAGAATCTAGGATGACAATAAAATTGGAAGAACCCTAAAGATATCTCAATTTATAGGATAAAATACCAGTGTATTAGAAAATTTCATACATAATGTTGGATAAAACCTAAAGTGTCCAAAATTGAAATTTTATTCTTTATTTTTTGGTTTTATCATTATGATTAGTGTTTATAACATTATGCTTATTGGTTTTTGTGAGTGGCTAGAAACCGAAGGAACATCATTAATGCTGAATTTGATGGGAAATGAAATGATTATCTTCCTGTGGAACCAAATGTTATGGGAGTTGGAATGAAAACTATTTTAGCGATGATCAGACAACATTCTCAAGCTACAAATCATGAAAGACTTCCAAACAAAAAATAGGGGAAACCAAATTCGTTTTAGTACTTCATGAGGCAACATCAATCATATTTTAGTGGGTCTTATGATCCAATAATTGTTGAACAAAGGATTAGTACTAGTGAACTGATATTTACCATTATCCAATTTTTAGAATATGATAATGTAATCTTGGTGATCTATACTTTAGAAGGTGATATTGATCAATAGTGTAATCTTATCAACAATAAGAGGAAAGGAGAGTTAATTGACTCTCTTGAATGTAATTAGTTCAAAAACATATTTTTCAATAAGTAAATTCCTAGTATTCTTTGAACAATGATGGATAAGGCATTCTTTGAGATTAAGAAAATGGATGTTGAATTTATTGGTACCTACAATGTTAGATTTACACGACATTCAGGGTATGTTTCTAGAATTATTATCCAACCTATGAGTAAAATTGATTGATTCTTTTGTGGATTAAAACCTTGTTTCTAAAGGGAATTATTCTTAAGGGACATCAAAAGCTAGGAAAAAATAATTCATTGTGCTCTCAATGTTGTGATGGAGATTGGAGTAACCCATCAGTCCTATGGGATTGATAAGAAGATAAAAATTTAATTCAAGGGATAATATAAGGACAACACTAAAACCAATATGATTTTCCACTATTCTCAATGTGTGGAAAGAAACATGGATGAAATTTTCTTAAAGAGACTATAACATTTTTTAAATGTTGGGGAGAAGGTTATCAGATAGTTGAGTGCAGACATGATGGGAAAAGCAGGTCTAATGATGAAAATAGTTAATATTCTATATATAATTCACCTCCTACACTTCAACGAAACATGTGAAAGGTAGTGGGGAATTATTCCAATAAATCAGAAAATCCAAGTGTTAATGATAATGATCTATGTTAGCAAACTCTTAAGGCCAAATACAAAGCAAGTAACATGTGATAACTATTAGTGATGGGGGTACCATAAGGAAGTGGTGAAAGGTACACTTGGCATCCACCATATAGTAGAAAATTTATTATTTGATTCTATATCCCCCCACAATTTAATTTATGAATAATTTTCTAAGTTTATATATGTATTACTTATACAATTATTTGTTTATTTAGCTATAAAAAATCATAATGGAACAACGATCACATAAATAGTTTATAATATTTCTCCAGTTGATGTTTTTGGGAAAGTGCTTCATGAAAATAATGTGAATCTACCTTTAGTGTAATTTTATTTAATTCCCATAATGGATTGGATTTCTCTATATAGAGCTCATATAAATTTCCACTGAATAGAAGTCACATTTCATGTTTTGGATCAATCTATGATCATCTATTGATTAAAGGATGAATATGACCTTCTAGTGGAAATTTATTCCATCTTATAGGTATTTATTCCTACAAGTGAAAGTTATCTATCTCAAATGGTTAGTAGAAACTCACTATTATGAATACACCTATTGTTCAGTGTTTTTTTATGTCTTTCTGGAAGAACTGGTAGGTTATTCACTGAATCTTGAAATTGAGTTTTCAATTGAACTAAAACCAGGTGTTATGCCTATTTAAAATACACCTTATAGAGTGGACCCAGTTGAGTTGATGGAATTGAATAAGATACTCCAAGAGAATCTTGACAGGGGATTCATATTCCCAAGGGCTTTAACTTTGGGAGAACCTATTCTATTTTTTCAGAAGAAATATGGATCAATGAGACTCTTCCTTGATTATTGAGAATATTACAAGATCACTATCAAGAAAAAATATCATCTTCCCCACACTGATGACTTATTCATCCAACTAAATGGACTTCAATACATTTCCTAGACTAATCTTCATTCTAGATATCATCAATTAAGGGTTAATAATGAGCATATACCAAATATGGATTTTGTATAACATATGAACAATATGAAGTTATAGTGATGCCTTTTTGTATTACTAAGTTACCCACTATATTCATGGATATATTGAATAGAATATTTAGAAAATATATTGAAAAGATTTTAGTATCCTTTATATAAGATATTCATTTTTATTCGAATAATAAAGAATACCATGAAATCACAAGAGAGTTGTACTGAAGACCTTAATAAAGGAGAATATTTCGGAAGAATTTAACAAGTGTAAATTTTGGCTATGGAATGTTAAATTTGTGGGTCACATAATCTCAAGAGAGGGGATATCAGTTGATCTAGAAAAATAGAAGTTATTGAATGTTGGATGAGACCAACAATGGTAACTAATATCCGATGTTTTTATGGTTTGGATGGATAGTATCGACGTTTTCTAAAATATTTTACACGATTATCTATTGCACTCACCAAGTTGACTCAAAAAGTAGTTTTGTTCATATGGATGGAGGAATATAAAGTGAATATCAAAGAGCTAAAAAAAGGTTTGATAGTGCACCTATTCTCATACCACCATGTAGTGTAGAAAGATTTGTGATCTACATTTGTGCATATAAGAAGGGTATGGGATGTTTTCTCATGAAAAAATGATATGGTGATTTCTTATTCATCACGAAAATTAAAAATCTATGATCAAAATTACCCAACATGAGATTTAGAGTTAACTGTAGTAATCATAGAATTAATGTTATAGAGGTATAATCTTTATGGTGAAATGTGTTCTATTTATACTAATCAAAAATGTTTAAAGTATATTTTCACATAAAAGTAGTTGATTATATAGAAAGGAAGATGGTTGGAGTTGGTTAAATATTACAATATCTCAATACATTACCACTATGGGAATATGAAAAAGGTGTAAGATGCATTGAGCCAAGAGGGCCATGCTAGGAAATCTATGATAAGGATCACAAAATATCCAATATTTATGGATTTTCAAAGAATGGATTTTGAAATTTTAAAGGGAGTGTAGAAATTTTATCTTTCTAAAATGAATGTTCAACCATATAAACAAGTGGTGATTAAAGAAGAACTAAAAGAATATGTAAATCTATAAAACATAGTGATAAATGTTCATGATTTCATCCTTGATTGCAATGGAGTAATTAGGTTCATGAACCGGGTTTTCATTTCTCATGTACCATAATTAATGAAGGATCTATTGGATGAATCTCATTGTTCTTAATTCTCTATTCATCCTAGAAGAACAAAGATTTACATGTCCCTAAATGAATATTTTTTTGGGATGGTATGAACAGAGGTGTTGATGAATATGTCTCTCAGTACATGATTTTTCAATGAGTAATGGCCGAGAGACAGAAGCCTGAGGTTATGTTACAACCATTGCCCATACTAGAATGGAAATGGGAAAACATCCCTATGTAATCTGTCATGAGACATCCCAAAATACTAAAATTCCATACTGCTATATGGGTTATTGTTGATCTCTTTACGAATACATCACAATTTATTTCTATTATTGTTGATTTCTATCTTGATCAGCTTTTTAAGATATATGTATAGGAAGTGGTAAGATTTCATTGAGTTCCACCTTCCAATATATAAGATTGGCATCTGTGGTTTACCTTGATGTTCTCGTGAAGTCTTCAACAGGATATGGATATAGAGTTTTTTCCATCACTTCCTATCATCCTCAGACATGTGGTAATTTGGAGAGTAAAATTAAAACACTATAAGAAATGGTGAGAGCTTTTTCTATTGATTTCAAATGTGGATTGGATCAACAGCTATATTTGGTTTTGTTTTTTTTATAATAATAGCTTTCACACCATTATTCAAATAGATCCTTATGAATCCCTATATGGAATGATGTGAAGAACTCCATATTTTTTGGATGATGTTGGGGAAATAAAGATATTTGGACCTGATATTGTTAATGAAATTGTAAAAGGGTTTAGATCTATTCAAAAAAAACATAAGAGTATCTAGGAGTTAACAAAATTCCATGCTGACAACTTATAAAAAGAACTAGATTTTAAAATCGGTGATAATGTGTTTCTAGAAACGTCTCCATGGAAGAGAGTGTTGAGTTTTGGAAATAATGGAAAGTTGTTCCCTATGTATATCGGTTCTTTTGAAATTCTAGATCATGTTGGGAAGGTAGTTTACTGAATGGTGCTTCCACCGAATCTCTCTAATGTTCATGATGTGTTTTATGTATCTCTCTTGATAACGTACATACCTAATCCTTTAAGGGTAGTAACCACATAAGTTGTACCACTAGAGATAGATCATTATTTTGAAGAACAACTAATATATAGTATAGATGGTAGATAAAAAGTTCAACAAAACAATACCACTCACTTGGTTAAAGATTTTAGCAGAACCACCAATTTGAGGAAGCTAAATGTGAACTTGAGGATGTGATGAGGTAGTGGTATACTCATCTGTTTGTATAAAAGTGATGAATTTTGAGATTAAAATTAAATTTAAGGGTGGAAAAATTTAACACTCATATTGTTTTATGAAATATTTTATTTAAATAATTTTAATTATTCAATAGCTTTCATTTCATGAAAATAAGAATTTAAACAAACCATGAGATGCCCGTAGTATAAAATGACTATTATAACCTAGATGTTCAGTTAGCAAGAATAAATATAACTAACTTATGAAATAGATGGTATATTCATTTCCTATAAATTATTTATGAAAAATATAAATCAATTATCTGTTTGTATTTTTATATGAGAAAATTGAGTGAATTACTATTAGTAAATTAAATAAATAAAATATATATTTTATATAATTAATAAAATATTTTTTATATTCTTCCAAATGTTATTTTTTTCATGGGTATGCATAATCCCTATTTAATTTATTAAAACCAATATTTTTCAAATGGGTAATTTTACAACCTTTTAATTGAGAATGATTTTTAAACTAAATTTTTTACACATTAATAATTTTTACATGAAGACATAAAACCCTTCTTCAGAATATGGCTATAGTAACATACTTTGGATGAATTTTTTATATTTTTCCAATTAATTTCATGTTTTTACGAGTTATAAAAATACACTAATTTTAATTGAATCCAACTTTTTCAACAAATTAATTTATAGGGTAAAAATATATTATTTTATGGTTTTAAGGTATAAAAATAATATATTTTAAATTGTTAATATAATATTGGTCATTGGCTATAATTTTACAATGAATTGAAATGGAAAAAAATATACCAATCTTTTGCAATGTTTTAACTTATAAATCTCATTCTCTCTTCAAAAAATGGGATTAATTTTAAATTAATCAATTCAATTTCTGTGTTTTAAATTTGGAAAATTGATTTCATATTTCGAATCAGTAGGTCCAAAATATGTAATTAGATTTCATTAATTTTGTGAATTTTTAATAGTAACATTGGTAATTTTTATTAATACAATAAAAGGGTAAATCATGTAATTAATGGTAAAACTAATGTTATAAAATTACACTGGCACTTGTCTTTATATCCTTGGAATAATATATTTCGACTTAAATCATAATTGGGTGGAAATGTTGTCCATTGGAATTCACCTGGATGAGATTAGGACATTTATTTTATTTTATTTATATAAATGTTAAATACTTCTCACTAAAATTTTTATAATTATATAATTTTTAATATAAGTTATATTGAAGATAAATTCTATTATAAATAAAAATTTTAAATAAAAAATGTTTTAATTTATCTTGGAAATTTATTTTAAAGATTTAGAAAATAAATAAGTACCTAATAGTTTTATATATTGATGATGTAGAAATTATTTAATTTATGATAAATCAAGAAAATAATTTTTATTAAAATTATAATGACCCTTAAAAGAAAAAAAATTACAAAATCTTATTGGTTGAGTATAAGTCATCCATAATCATTCAATATTCTAGATATTGACAAATTGGAGCCATATGGTAAATATTATGACACTTATAATAGTTTATTTAAAGTGACGCTAAAGTTGTCACATTCATGTTTTAATTAATATGACATTTTTAGTGTACGATTTTATAGAATATACATTTTATTATAATTATTCATATAGAATCTAGAGGATTTATATTTTTTATATTATTTTATTTTGAAATTCGATTTAATAAATAAGCATATTAAACAATTACCAAAAATTGTTTTTGTAGTTATTTTATTTATGGTAGTATTAAATAAATATTAATAAAAGTCTTAAAATAAATATTATTTGGGATAATTGATATGAAAAAATAATTTTTTGATGGAATTTTCCTCATAGAAAAATAACAATAGAGTTTTTTTATGATAATTCTTCAAATTAATATTTCAAAAAATCAATGAATTGAATAGTGTCAAAATTGACACTATTGATTGTTTAAAGAAATAATGTTTCATTAAATAATTCTAAAATCATAAAAAAAATTAAAAATAAATTATTATTTTTATATGATTGAAATAATCTAAGGGATTTATTTATTGTCTAATGGAAATTAAATAAGTAAATATTTCACCCATTTAATATTGAAATATTTGTTACCGTAGTTAAAAATTAAATAAAATAACTAAGTGTTGATTAAAATGGTATGGTTTAAATTGAAATAGAAAATTGTCTAAAATTTATTGGTAGATGAGATTAAAAACCTATCTCATTTTATATTTGATATTTGGAGGTTTTGGAGGTTTTTTTTGAATGGTTTTGATTTAATTGTAAATTATTATTTTTGGAGATTCCAAAAGTACCCCTAACCTCAATTACAAAATGCACATCCTTCCTCATTTCTTAACAACTCATTGAGCATTCATTCTAAACTATCACATACCTTTTTTCCATTATCAACATTTATAGTAACATTATATAGGTTTTTTTTATTTTTCAGAGAAAATTATATTTCATAAGAGGATTTTTAGAGGGAGCACGTCGAAGAAGAGGTAATATCCTATATCAATTAATTCATGTTTCTTTATTCTTAAACTTATTATTCAAGATTTCAATAATTATAAAGTAATTACTCCAGTATCACATATATAATTATATTTTATTAATGTGTAAAAAACATATTACACCTTGTATTCATCCTACAAAAAATGAAATCACCACACGTGCGTACGTATGACTTACCCTCTCAACGTCGTGGTGTAATATTCTTTTAACCACCACTTTACATTGATTTGTATAATGTTGGAAATAAATACTATATATAATTATTATAAAATGATATTGATTTTGAAATATTATACACCATCACCTTAAATACCATTCAAAAATTAGGGGAACGATGTCGCTGATCGTGTGTACGTACGACCTACCATCTCCACGATGGAATGATATTAATTATAATGATCTTAATGGAAGAATTATTATATAAATGAATTTAATGAATATAAATTTCATTTATTATTTGAATAAAAATTTTTAAATGATATAACTATAATATAAGAAGAATAACAAGAACATATCTGAAAAAAACATGCGTAAGAAAACAAAAAAGATAATACATGATAGAGGAGTAATAAGGTTACTAACAAACAGATGGTAAAACAATTATATATGATATAAAAATATATATATGATTCGGGAATAAGTAAATGAAATCATTTAAATCATTATACATTAGGTTCATATACATATGAAGGATATCAGACTTAATGTAAGGGATAATTTCACAATATCATTATTATCCAAGATTTTTTATACATATGTATATACTACGGTATATTTATCATCCATTCCCATTATTATTAAATTTTTTATTTAAAAATATTCTTTATATCCTTCTACAATTTTTTAATGTTAATTTTACCCAATTGGTAAATTTTTGTTAAATGATATGAAAGGAATATTTTCTTGGTTTTTAATATAAGGTGCTTTTTGACTTACCCGACACAAGTGCGAGAAGAATGGTTTCATTTAACTTATATGGCATGATAGGTTTTTAAATTTTCATTATAGTATATATCCATGAATCTTTCTTTACAATATTTCAACATTATTTTAGATGAAATTATTTTCTTTTAAAAATGTGTGGCATTTTTAGAAAAATAAAATGTTTTAGAGCAGAAACGATATTTTCCTCAAAAAATAATTTCAATTATTTTATCAAATTTATTTTTCATCTAAGATGACATTATTTAATATGGATTTGTATCAAGTATACAATCCATATTATTCTTAAGGTTTTATTATTTTTATTATGGAATGGTATTTATAAAATTCATTTATTTTGTATAGAATATGTTATGATTAAATGATGTTTAAGAAACCCATTTAATTCATTGGGTTATGATACGATGAATGATTTGTGTTTTTGTGCCATAGGTAATAATAATTTCATTTTGGGATGGGTGGGACCTATATATCCATCCAATTCGTTGGTTAAATATTTATATCTCATGTGATAGACATTTCAATAATGGGAAACAATATCAGTTCATTAGTATAAGGATGGAATGGGGAGTGAACTCGGTTCAGTAATGGTCTTTTTCCACAATGTTGGTCTTTGAAACAAGCCTTGAATAATATGAAATTATATTCTATGATTATGTGTATGACAAAAAAAATCATGTCCTATGTTATGAATTTTGGGATTATGTTGATTTATTCATATGAACATTTATGATTTATCTCATTGAATGATAAAATGATACTTCATATATAGGATAAAAATTCCAAATGTTATGTTCATATGTGTTATGATTATTATATGATTGATATATCCTTGTTTTACCTTACTATAAATCTGATATCACCTGCTCATATTTTTCTTTTCCCCAAGTCATGAATAAGGTTATTAAGTAAGATATGTCAAAATGGGGTCTACTTATGAAAGAATACGATGGATATAATGTTTATGTCTTGTGAACCAGTTTTTTTGTTTCCCTATTTATAAAGAGACTATACCTATACGGTCCTGTTATGACCTTGTTATATTCTATAATGAATAATATTAAAATTTAATGTAAGTATCTAAATGATGGGTAACTATAGTTTATAATAGGAATATATTACTTTCTTAGGATTTTGTTCTTTCATATAGAGTTTTCTCTATTTGGGTTTTGATATGTGAAGTGTGTTTACCTAATAGTTATTATTATTTAAAATTATTTAATTTTTTTCATAAAATAAAATTGGGTATAGTATCCCTATGATCTATATTATACCCTCATGGATTGTAGGCATCCTTTGGCATACATGGAGGCATGATATGGGTCATTTGGGGGACCAATTCTGCTAATAGTCGGAGTGCTTTAGGTTGGGATGTTACAAATTAGAATCATAGCTCTAGGTCATTAGTTTTTCACTAAAAAATGGGGAATGGTGGACCAAAGGCTAGGATTCATTAGATCTTGGAAATGAGCTAATGCATGGGAGTAGATAATCCATGTGAGAGAAAGAACCTTTTAGGAATGGGATTACCATTCGTGATGTTATCTTATTATATTTGAAATTTATTACATATCATGTGATACAATTAGTGTGTGATGTTAATCATTTATGATAATTTAATCATTATATAGTATAGAATGAGAATATGTATCTATAAATTATTTTTGGCACATAGGGATATTGTATATAGATTTTCTACTTTGTGGATTTTTGTGACCACTATTCTGTTAAACTATGTAAATGATATGTCATATCCTAAAAAACAAGATTATTGCATTATAAATGGATGTCTCCACAATGATGTTTTATGGGAGGGAGATAGTAAGAGATTGTTGAGAATTATCCTCTATTAGCACGAACAGAAGACCTTGTTTATTCTGAGTGATATAGTGGAGAAGTCCCATGTAAATTCCAATAGTATTATATATTTTATGGAAAGGGACCTAGTGTTGGATACACAAAACATGTCTCATCTGACTAGGGTGTTCTAGCTATAAAATCCTCTAATGTTCACTGGTGAGGGTGATCCTAAGTTAGATGAAATATAGATTTGGTCTATGCAGAATATTATTGACCACATGGAGACTCCTATGGAGTCTGGTTCCATGTTGTAAGCTTACATGTTATGGGGATTTTTGAAGCATTGGTGGAATATTTATTTTTAAAATGATTAGGTGTTAGGGATTTTATGTAGTATTTTGGAGAGAATCTCTTGGATCTTTTATACCTAGGGATCCTAATATAGAATAAATACATGGATAATATGTGTTTAACATAGGTGAATATGTCAGTGGTGGATTAGTCTAGACACATCATTAAGTTGATATGTTTTTTATCAGTGTTGTTAAATGGCAAGGTAGTTAAGGGGAATTTTTTTTCAGATGGACTTAGAAGAGAAATTGTGTCCCAATTAAATGTATTATTATCGTATAATTTTATTAAGGTGGTGAATAAATATATTATTAAAATATTATACATAAAAGAGTTTTAATGGTGGATATATATTTTTATATGGGTGTTCTATTATCGAATCCCTGGGTTATAGAAAGCATCATTATGATATCATTCACCAGGGTGATGTAAAAAAAGAATCCCAGGAAGTAGATCAGTGTCTCTTGAAAGTAGTCAAGCAGTATTCTATTAGTGTAGAAGTCATTTTCACATTAATGTTAAGTGTCCCTAAAAATATTTTAGTTCCAATATTGTGGCATGATGGGGATCATAAAAGGTTCTATATGAGCTATCAGGAGATGGTTGGTGATGGAGGACCAAGACTGAAATAGATATCCATGTGATGTTCTAGTCCTTATCATCAATCAAGCAGTTATAGTTCATCCATCCGTAATAGTTAGGGTGGAGGTGGAGTCACTTCATGATAATATAGTATATGTTAGCACAGCAGTGTAGTGCATGAAACATAGTCTACAACTCGGGGTGGAGGTATAGGTAAGCTACATGTAGTTTATCTTGTTCCCAAATTTAATGATGATAGATTATCGATTTTCAGAGGTATAATTCTTATTACTTCCATGATTTCTAATTCTTTTTTTGATAATAGAGCTTCACCCTCATTTTTATTTTTTCTCTTTTGGAATGTTTTGGGTATAGAATTTCAATTAAGTATGGGGTTATGTTGATCAAAATTCAATTAGGGGCATAATAAGAGGGATGTTTTCATTATAATGAGTGTTCTGTCATGGTTGGTGAGCACAACATTATTTGGGATCTACTTTTTATTCATATTTTATAATTTGACATGATATTTAAAATTCATTAGAATGTTTAATTCTTGGATAACATTGAATGATACTATAAGATGAAACATTCAAATCACATAAGGGTAAACACTATGTTCATTGAGAGGAATTGGATATTTAAGAAGGCCATGTAGGTCACGTCCATCATGATTTGGGTGAACTCATGGCACATGTTTCTAGTCACATGATTAATGATGATTTAGTAGAGTAGGATTTATTCTCCCAAGTAGTGGATTATTTCTATGATGTGTTTCTGGATTAGTTTCTTTGGATTACACCTAAGAGAGATATTGGGATTACTATTTAGCTGGAACCTTGGGCCAAGATAGATTCCATTCCTCAATATTGAGTGGGACTATAGAAGAATCATGATATTAATACTCTAATGGTGGATTTAAAAGCTACATGGTTCCATCAACTGGGTTTGTGTTCTTTAGGTTCACTGGTTCTATCCTCTAAAATGGAATATGGAATTTTGGGCTTATGAGTCGATTACTAGATGTCAAACACGAACAAAAATTAATAAATCATGTCACATTGCATGTACTGATAATTATTTGGACTAGATTCAGGGTGCCTATATATTATCCTTGATTGATTTAAGATCCTAGGATCATTAGTTTAGGTATAATAACTAATATACCAAATACATTTTCAATATTGTGTGGATTGTAAGAGTTTTTATACTTTTTGGGATGATGAATACACTTGATGTGGTCATAGACATGAAGAACTAAATCTTCAACCAATATTTGCATAGGTTTGTGGTGGTATTGATTGATAATAAGTTAGTGTACTCTCATACTTAGATGAACATGCCTAATATCTTCACACAATACGGAGTATGAAATGATTTAATTACATATACAGTATGTTTTATAAATGTAATTTTTTTATTAATCAAGTTCATTTCTTATGTCACATCATCTCAAAAGAAGGTATACTAGTGAAAGAGGTTGTTTCATGGGATAAAAATTGGTATGTGTTTGACATTTGAAGCTCTATGGGATTAACCTGTTACTACCAATGATTTATAATAGAATTTTGATGCATTGAAATGATGCTCTCATATCAAACAAGATGTGAAAAAATGTTATAAAGGTATAGAGACTTTGAAAATTAATTCTCAGATATGTGGAAGCATTTTTTCATGTAACTGATTTTTATCTTAACAGAGGAGGGTAAGGAGTATGTCATTTATTGTGGTGCATCTGGGATTTTAATTGGTTTAGTATTAATGCAGGGACATGGATTTCGGTATTATAGATTATCAATATTGAGGCTACATGAATGTAATTATATGATGCATGATCTCAATTTGGTTATTATCGTTCATGTATTTAAATGATGGTGGCACTATCTCCTAGATGAATGTTTCAATTTTTATACCGGTCATAAGAACCTAAAAAAAATTCATCACATGATCTAAATATAAAATTATATAGATGGGTTGAGTACATAGAATATTTATGAATTAAGATAGAGTGTCATTGGGAAAAGAAAATAATGTTTCAATTGAATTGTGTAAACATACATAGTCTCAAGTTGTTAAAGTGTCCAGTTCTGAGTGGAAAATGATTAATTTATTCATTTTGACGCATATAGTTGTTCATAAAGAGAAATAACCAATAACACTCACATCATTATCCATTGTACCCACTCTTCTTGATTGAATCAAGATGAGGCTTCATGAAAAATCATAGCTACTGGAATGGATGGGAATCTTCAATGGTGGGTTGATACGTCTTGATTGGACCATCAGTTAAAATGGGATTATTTTTTTTAAAGTCAAATTTACATTCCTTCCTATAAGTGGGAGTATATGATGCATGAGTTTCATGATTTTAAGTGGGAAGTGAATCTTAGTATGACCAATATGTACTACGATTTTCGAAGATAGTATTGGGGTCTAGGAAAGAAGAAATATATCATATGTTTTGTGATATGATGCTACACCTATCAGTAGGTGAAGATATAAGGGATCATCCTTAAATGATACAAGATCATGATTTCTGTCAAATATTCACATTTGTAGTCTTTTTAGTTTCAGAGTTTTAGGGGATTAACATATAATTATTACATCATTTGTAAAGACATGGAATTTCATTGTATTATTTTTATAAATTATTTAGAAACATTCTATTTGTTGGTGTGGAGACAGTGTGAAATTCTAAGGCCTGATGTTCCTGGAATGATACATTAAAAACTATTATGTTTTTAATAAAACATGTATGCAGTTTCTTTTTTAAATAGGAATAACATCTAAATGGGTTCCCAGATCAGAAATCCAGGGGAACTATTGCGTCAAAAACATAAAAATTTCATTAGATGGGGCCTTAACTTGATAGGTGTGGTACATGGCTTGAAGTTTTTTTTATGTAGATGTTATTAATTTATCTAATAAAAATTATATAGAACATTACATGTTGACACATCAGAAATTTAATTTTTTAACAAGCCATGTCAAATGAATTTAGGGTCATCTCCATAACACTGGAATTCCCCTGAGGCAAGGAGAAGGAAGATCTCTCCCGATGACGAACACTGGTAGATCGAGGATCGATGATGACTCAGACCTCCGTTCTTCATCAATGTCTGATTCAATCAATGATGTTGGGTGTTGATCTCTTCATGATTTCTTTTACATTTTATAGAATCAAACGACAAAAATGGATCCACCAATGAACAATTTGATTTTTGTTTCAATCATTCTTTTGGGAGGAATATTTATTGTGGGATTAATTTGAATAGATAGTGGGGATTATTCTACTATTGGTTTATTTTTTATTCTACTAACAAGAATGGATCATGGCCGAAATGAACAAGGAAAAGATCCTTTTTTGGGTGTTTGTGTTATCATTCTATCCCCATTCTTGGGGTTCCATACCATTGGACCATCTTGATCATTGCACAATTTTATAGGAGTCTCTGAATGTGATTGGACCCCCCCCCCCCGATGTGCAAGAAAGGTGGATCAAGGCCCAGGGTAGTGAAGGTTGTGACCCAAGGAACATGGAAGGGGTTAGGTTTTCAAAAATTGAGCATCAGAGTAGTGGCAAATAACCTCAGAACTGGGGCTACCGGCAGTGGCACAAGGTGACGTCTCGTGGCACGTGGCGGAGGCTACATGTGGGAGTCTTGGAGGACAGCAGTTGCACCAATGGAGACTTCGGAAGCAGAGGTGATTAAACAACTCTTGTGGCATTTCCAGACTGCATATGGACCACAGTAGTGGGAACTATGGGCTAAAACTGAAGTGATGAAATAGGATGTCAGAGGATAGATAAGACGTAGCTCAAATCCATGTCATTGGATGGACCTGTGGTGGGGCCACAGGTGTGTGCAGGGTTGGCGGGGTAGCCACGTGAACCGTTTTTCGATACCGCTTTGGCCGGACAGACGCATCAAGTGTGATCCATGTTAGGCATGAACACACTAACCCTCATGCGATAGACCTCTCCATAAGCCTAGGGGGCCAATCCCATTTGGGTTTGGATGAACAGGGTGGCGTGAGGTCGACTGGACTGGGTTGGGTCGGACCTGGACCAGACCTGTCCATTTTTACTAGATTGGCCATCTCTTTCAAACTGTCTATCCATTTGATGAGATATTTGTGAAGTTGGGACCATTTCGATGACGTGGTTATTTTGAGATAATCTATTTAATTTTTTTGGAATTTTGTTTACAACCTAATGGCTTGAGGAGTAGGTTCTCCTAGATCGAATGTGCTTCATGCGGAATCACGAGGCTGGTTGTAGCTATGTCATCTTGGTGACTATGTGACCTACAGAATGCATGACCAAATGATGCTCCATGCTCCATAGACACTCTGTGCACCATCTATTCTTTGTACACCATCAACAATCCATGCTCCATCGATTCTCTAGGCACAATTTTTGGTCTGGACTACATCAACCCTCCATGTGGCATTGACGCTCCGTGCGCCATCGACATTCTGTACGACGTCAAATCTCCATACGCCATCGATGATCTTTGCACCATTTATGCTATTTGTTCCATCAAAACCATGTTCATTTTCGAGACATCTAGTTTCATATTGATTGGGTGATATGTGGACTACAACTGATAATACCTCCAATTGTGATTTAGACTTATACATATTTGAGATGAACCTATTTACTGTACTTTGTGTGTTTCCTTTGAGGTGTACTTCATGTGTTTTCTTTGTGGTATACTTAATATATTGCTATGTGGTATTTTCTTTTGTTATTTGGGGTCCCTACTAGTAATTGTTATACTCACTCCTACACGGGCTATGCATGCACGTGTCGTGTCTTATGTTGAAGATAGATTATTTGATGAATATCATGGTGGACTGGGGCTGGGTGGTTGTTAGAGAGAGGTATGATAGATGAGGTGAGCTTCACAGACCTCAAACAGCTGGTTTTGTACCTTCCCTTGTGGCAGGTTTTTCCATGTACATGTTTTAGGAACATGTGCATTAAATTTCACAAATGTTACTTTTGGTGGGATTTTATTATAGCCCTGATTACTTTTTAGTTTCCCAATTTTTATACTATATTGTGGGTATCTTAGTGTCATACATTCTTTTTGGCTTACAATTTTTTTTATTTCAGCAATTTGGGCTTGGAGATATGTGTATGTGTACAGATACTAGGGAAAATGCCTCCCATTTGTGGAATATACATACACGATGCTAGTCACCATTCTTGGGAATATCGGAGGAGGGTTTTGGGTAGTCAAGACATGGGCCCCTCTGGGAAGGGTCATGGAAGAGTGGTGTCATAGGTCTTCGGTTCTACCTAAAGAACCAAGTTTATAATATATTTGTTTGGGGAAACTCTGCTGATTGTTTGGAGTTCGGATTTAAGGTCAAGGAATCAAGTATTGGTGCGGTGGACGACGTATCCATACACCAGGACTCTGAATTTTGATTTTCGAATCGGTACATGAAAACACTGGTTTAAGGGAAAATAATGGTACATTAATCATATAACATTGAGTGTGTCATCATAACCTCATTTAGTTAGTGTTATCTCACATAGTATACCCAATTGATTATGGTACATCTTGATCTATTTTAGGGTATATCTATGAATCCAACCATCCAGGATTCTGATGCGTGATCATGAGGATGATATTCCTTGAAACAAGTCCTCAGTATAGGAACCATTACTTGATATAGAACCCCCGATGGTGTACCAATGATACCAAAACTCTAACATAATAAGTTACTAACATCATTACTGATAGAGGATTCATGATGGCTAAGTTCATTACATGAGTTCTAGAGGTAACAAACTCCCATGTTTAGGGGTGATACATGCCCCAAGGAAGTTGAGGATTGGCTAGAGGTGGTTATGCATGTCTTCCAATCTGTGAGGACACCTCCCAACCAGATGGAAGTCCTAGTTGTGAATATTGTTTTGAGATAATTGGGGAGATGGTAGATATTAATGATCCAGACACATGAGGAGATGACCCTCACATAGATATAACTTGAGCGTCACTTAATGGTTGAGTTGTTTCCAGTAACCTTACACTATGTTCATATATAGGAGTTACTACATCTACAGTAGGGAAGTCAAACAGTAGCAGAGTACTTGATGAGATTTATGGATCTTTCATGAAACTTTATAGATATGGTGTGAGACTCATTCTTCCATTTACAGACCTTTGATCATGGGATATGCAAGGAGATCATGGAATCCAAGAGATCTCTTAGCCTCCCAACATATGTTTGGGTACTAGAGTGACCAATTATCATAGAGAGACTTCTGGTAGAGTGGACGACAATAGTGGGAGCTACCAACAGACACCAGGTAGCTGAGTCTTCGCCAGTAGGTAGCCAACAACTGACATAGAGATCCATGTTGATCAAAAGGTTTAGGGGATGGACCTAGCCCACTAGGTCAGTGGTGTGATGTTCCTAGGGTAGAGTGAGTTAATCTAAGGTTAGGTTGTGTTACACAAGTCTTGGTCGTGGAAACAAGGCTCGAGAATTCCCAAGTCTCTATTCAAATGATCAGAATAGAGTCGTGGGACCGATGACACAGAGGAGATGGCAGGAACAGGGTGGTCTACCAGGAAGCAGACATGGAAAAGGATTTGGATGAGATGTAGTAGGAGAGTAGAGGTTTGATGTAATACCACTACACCCCAATGTGGTCCACCATGGGCTCTGGGTGATATTGGATAGTGATGAGGCAGACTTCAGGAGATGGAGGATTTGACCTCGGTGCTCTAGAGATGATTAGAGGAATGATCTGTGTCTTTTTCACCCTTACTGTTGTTTTGATAGAAATTAGTGGCAGTAATTATTTTCACTCCATGAACCTTATTCAATACACAGAGATTACAATGGCTCCATTGACTCAATCCATATTCTTAGAAAATCATACGGATGGAGATTTGATGATCACACACTGGTTCCAACAGTGCTCCCTTACTCTGGGGGGGAGAGTTTCAGTTGGTATCTCTTGGTGGTCATGTTGAGGCCTTACAATGAAATTATCTATATGGAATGTTTATCCATAGTTTATGAGAATATTTTTACTTTTAGGCATAGATATAGTGTGTGTCTGCAGATATTGGACCAGGTTTTCTTTTATCGGTGAAAAGGGAACACATGCAGCGTTGGACAGACTTACACATAAGAGGGTGCTTCCAATCACACATTAGTTTCCTTTCATGACCATCTTCATCGTAGATGACATGAGTACTCATTTTCTTGCATTGGTGGTGGATTATAGGGGATTATTTCTTGAGTATTTCATTGTATTACCTCCCTCCATGGCAGTAGACTTCGACATTCATATGTACCACAGGATGAAACGAATATCTACACCAGCATATCAGATGGCTCCTACCATGTTTTGTGAGTTGAGGGTATAGTTAGATGACCTAAATATGAAAGACTTTATGTGACCTAGTGCATCACCCTCAATGGACCTAGTTTTTTTCCATGAAGGTAGAAGAAAGCTTTAGGTTTTGTGTTGAATTATGATGCAAACACCAAGTGACCTTGAATAATAAGTATCCATTACCGATGATTGATGAACTCTTCGATCAGATAAAGGGAGAGAGTCAGTTCTCAATGAATGTCATTAGATCTAGCTTTCACTAGCATTGTGTATGGGATGAGGATGTGCTAAATATAACCATAAGATACCAGTATGGCCACTATGAGTACTTAGTGATGTTGTTCGGCGTGATGAACGCCCCGGCAGTGTTCATGGAAATAATGAATAGAATCTTCTAGTCTTAAATAGACCTTTTCATTATGGTCTTAATTGATGAAATTCTAGTGGACTTTGTATATGAGGAGGATGATACAATAAACCCGAGGCTGGTTTGAGACACACTTTTAGAGCACTAGATTTATGGGAAACTCTATAAGTGTCAGTTCAAGATTATAGAGGTCCACTTTCTAGTACACATTATTTCAGAGGATCTAGTTGTATTATATCTAGTGAAGATTGAAGTGGTTCTTACTTGGGATCCACCCAAGCATTTTACCATGGTGTGGTGCTTTTCGGGCATGCAGGCGGCATGATCGAATCGTATAGGGCCCACAGTAGCGGGAGACACACCAGAGCAGGGATGTTGCTTAATGTCGCATTGGTGGAGAGACTCATTGCAGATCCACATGAGCATGAGGGGAAGGTTTGATGGCTATGTGAGTAGTGGTCTGGTGATGTGTTGGTCAGATAGACACGGCCAGGGTGGCCCACATTCGGGACACACACACCAGCCTACACCTAGTGGGCTAGACTGAGGAAGTTGGGCTGCTCCAGTGGCCTTGCGGGGTAGACCCCGCAGCCCAAGGGTTGGGTCCAAATGGAAAAGAGTGATGGGTATAGATGGATCGAATGTCCAAGCTGGTTCGTGCCGAGTCAAACCGGGTGAGGTCAGCCGAATCAGATCAGGTCAGACCTTGACCAGACCAGACTTTTTTGACTCAATTGTCCATATCATTCAAACCATGTTTCCTTTTGATGAGTAATTTGTAGTGTTGTGACCATATTGATGAGCCGGTCCTTTTTAGATACCCTTAGTGTGTTTTTGTGTAAGTTTTTTTAAGACCAAATAGATTGAGGAGTAGATTCTCCCGGAATGAGCATGGTATGTGAATGACCCGATGGCTAGCTCTGACTATGTGATCTTGGTGACTATGTGACTTGGGGTTACATGAACACTAGATTCTCCATTCAACATAAACTCTCCATGTTCCATCATCTCTTTGTGGGCCATCGATGCTTCATGTGGCATCGACAGCTCAGGAGTCGTCGACACTCCAGGAACCGTAGACGCTTCGTGCTCCATCGATGCTTTGTGTACAATATATATTATTTGTTCCATTGACACTCTATGTTCCATTGATGCTCCATGCACCATAGAATCTTTGTTCTCCATTAACATTCAATGTGCCATCGAAATTTCTTGTGTCATAAAGATTAGGATATCTATGGACTACAACTGATAATACCTCACTTTTTTTCTGTAGACTTATTCATTTGTGACCTAACCATATTGATTGTACATTGTGTGTTTACTTATGTGGTGTACATTGTGTGTTTCCTTTGTGGCATAATTCAAGTATTTTTTTGTGGTAGTTTCCATTGTTGTTTTGGGGTCCCTACTGACTAATGTTTTACTCACCCCTGCATGGGATATGCTTGGACATCTCATGTCTGGTTCAGACGATCGACACATTGAAAAATTCCTTGGTGGATTGGGGCTAGGTGGAGGTTAGAGAGAGGTCTAACAAACGAGTTGTGCTTTAGTGAATTTAGACATCAATTTCTGTAATATGATTCTTGTAGGGTTTTATATAGATGAATTTCAAGAACTTATGCAATCACTTTGGTAGAATTTTCTTTTGGTGGTCTTGTATTCTTACACTGCTAACATTCCAATTTTCCTATTGTCATACTTTATTATTGGTATCTAATTGGTATGCATACTTTTATACATAGTGTTTTTACATTTTGTAATTTTGGGCATAAAGATGTGTGCATGTGTACATGTATTTATGAAAATGCCTCCCATTTGTGGGATATGTCTACTTGGGGATAGTCTCCAGCACCTAGCCTATCTGAGGTGGGCTTGGGTTAGATATGGAACAGGCCATTCAGGGATGGTTCATGACATCACAACTCAAATTTTACAATTTAGACAGTTTTACTAACTATGAAGTTTTTCACAAAATAAAACTAATTAAAATTAAGCCTGATTTTATTGTTCAAGATAAAAATATTCTTAACTTCATTTTTTCTTACAAATCATTATACTCTGTGGAAAAAAATTTCAAAAACATGGAATGAACCAATAAACTTAGTAAGGGATATAAAATAAGGAATGAAACTGTTAGTCCATGAATATTTTAGACTCATGGAAACACATTAAAAAATAATACTTTTACCCATAAAAAATATTCTATTTAACAAACTTCATGAAATCATAATATTCCTAAAAAACATCATATAAATCATAAAGTAAAATTGTGTCATCCATATCATACTTACATTTAAGATTTCACAGCTACATATGGTGTAACCTTCATGGGTAAATTTGGAATACCCATCATATAATATTATCTAAATCTATTATGAGATACAAAACAGGTGATCCCCATCTCATTACCCAGTGCATTCGAGAGATATCATGGGCTTACCCACCCTTGGTTTATCAAGGAACCACCAGTATACTTAAAAACCCCAAGAATAATAACATAATAATAACACAAAAACCAAACATAAAATAAATAAATTTTTCACTTTCAAGTAATAATTCATTTTTATAATGTCACAAACTCATCAATTAAAACACTTTATTTTGAAATAAAAGTGTAAATAATTAAATTAAACATAAAAATATCAATTTAAAATAAATGTGAAAAATTTGGTTCATGATTTATGTGTTAAAACACATATTCCATCTTATTGAAATAATCAATCCATTTTTTAAAACACACTTAAAAAATTTTAAAAGATGATTTTTAAATTAATGTTTCCCATAACACTTTGAAACTTCTGAAAGGAATCAATATTTTAAAACATTCATATCTATATAAATAAAATAATAAAACCATTTTGAAGACATGGAAATTGATAAAACACATTGTTAATGAATATTTTATTGATAATAAATTATATAATTTCCTCAACTTATGATAAATGTTTTCATTTATTAAATATTTTGGATTAGATCATTCATTTGAAAATTGGATGAAAATTCCTATTTTACCCTATAAAATTTCACTGTTGAATTACAGACATAAATATTTTGATATGTATTATTTGAACATAAACATTTTTAAATATTTTCCTAAATTAATGGGATACAAATTTCATTTAGGGAATTTGAGCTAAATCATTTATTTGGTTGGTGCAAATGGCATATGAATTCAATGTTTGGATGTACTCACCAGAATGGACACGGGTTCTGTATTTGGGCCATAAATTCTTCATCCATGCTCGGATTAAACCCAAATATTGATAGGGTCCCGAGATTTTATTTTCTCACAATGAATCCATTAGGAATGAGAGATTATTCATGCATTTTGGTGTTCTAATGGGGGCGATGAAAGTTGGCTTAAAATATTAGGCCAAATTTCCTCATTCACACTTGAAACAACATGTAATATAGCCTCCCCTCAACTCTATAAATTGGTATTTTTCTCATTTGGAGGGGGATTTTATGTGCCATAGTGGACTCGGAGCAGATGTGAAATTGTTCATTTCCATTTTAATTAACCATTAGAGGAGGGATTATTTCAAGCTATTATCTCCTCCAAAATACTATTCTCTTCCTCTTATTTGTTGTAATGTTTTCGTTCTTTAAATAAACTTATTATTTTATCTTCCATTTCTATTATTTTGTTCAATTTTACTCTTCTTTTATCCTCCTCTTTGGGATAGAATTATTGAGTAGAAGTGTGAATGGGTTATGCCCATTATAAATCGTTGCAAATGCAATTCTCTTCTATGATTATTACACCACCCATGGAAGAGTAGTCTTTTTAGTAATCAACCTACCTCTTACCATATTCATTTATTTATTTTGAATCATTGAGAAAATGTAACTCACATAAAATGATCTCTTAATTTTCCATTCAACATAAATTAAACTAATAAATAAATTGATCAATTGAAACGAAAACACTAAAGGACGAGGTTTGTGTAAATTGTGAGAGTGTGATCTTAATTGGCAATACAAGACCACACATGATAAATTTTTATAGTTCAAATATAATTCTTAAACTCAATTAATATACATTTATAGTGTGTATATGTGTTCTAATTAACCACTGAACATAAGCTAACATAAGAACGTTAATTAATGTTGGGTTCTACGATTTCTTATTTTGAAGCTAGCCTAGGGTTCAAGTAATTTCATCATTGTAGTTATGTTAACTCTTGTAGGGTTCGAGGGTTAACAAATTAAGGGATTATAATTAGTTGGATACTAATTTAAATTATAATGATAAATAATTATTTTAAGAGGTAGAGTTATATCGATTACTCATTTTAAAATATTTTTTAAAAAAACATCTTCTTGTTGCGTATATTTAATCAAACTTTATTTCAAAATTAAAAACAAAAAAAACACAATATTCTTCCAGAAAACTTCTTCTAGTTTTATAGACAATAAAACAACATCCATCATTTAATATAGTGGATTTATTATAATTTATTTTTTATAATACCTTTAATAATTGGTTTTATCATAGTTCTTCCTTTGAAAGACGACCTTGGTTTTTCACTCACCTGCACCTAAGTTCCCCCACAAATCACACTACATTTGATAGCGCCCACGACATCTCCTTTAAAATTGGCTTCATTTTCAAGTAAGTAAGTAATTTTTTCAACTAATTAGAGGTATTAATTTTATTTTTCATATAATTCTATTTTTATCCTCATTCTTTCTTCTTTCCCCTTTCTCGTGTTTTTTTTCTCTTACTCTCTTCCGTTAATTTTATCATACCAACTCAAAAAAATTTCTTTTTATTATGGTCTAATTTTTTTCATTAAATATTTATCATTCATTGATTTATGACACTATCTAATCCCTAAGATCTCTTATATATTGACCCTAAGATTGAATGCAACCTTAGGGCTCGAATCAGACATTCAAAGCCTACGGGAAGTTTCATCATTAAACCAGTAGGATAATTCCTTCACTTGAAGAACATTGAAATTGGAAACACTTATATTTCAATCATAAAACAATAACCAATGCCTAAAAAATTATCTTAATAGAACCATTCAAGAGTTGGAAACACTTGATATTAATTATCAACCAAATTGCATTGCATACCCAAATCTCGAATCAGACTTTGAACTAAAATCCGGATAAATTCACCTTCTTCCAAAGTTTCATGGATTATTTGGTGAGGATTAAACCAAACATTTAAAAGAAATTAAATTAGTCTTAAAAACCCTTAATCTAAGAAATTTATATCAATATCAAATAAAAAAAAGGTAATTCCCATTTTCACTTGATGGAGCTCCAAATACTGGATGTATTATTTACAACCAAAAGATATCACATGATGAAATGATTTGAAATGAATTTTCTTACACATATTTTTTCCAGCATCAAGGACCAATTCCATTCATAAGTAGATCTCGGGGATCATGAAAACCCAAGGGAAGTCAATGTATGAGTACTGGGAGTGATTCAATAAGTTGTGTGAAATCTTCCCACATCACAAAATCAGTGAGCCACTCCTAATACAATAATTCTATGACGGAATCACACCTACAGAGAGGATAATGGTGAATGTTGTCATTGGAGGATCATCAGTTGACAAAACAATAGCAACTTCACAAGATTTGATCGACAAGATGGCACAAAACTCCCAACAATTTGACAATCAAGTTACACCACAAGTTAGAGGAGTACATCAGGTAAGTCCTTCCTCTATTGAAAATCATTTTATTGAAACTATGTTGAAAAAATTGACCACTATAGTAAGGCATATTAAATTGAATCAAGAGAAATCACAACCCCCTTCTTTAAGGCCTTGTTGAATTTTCACTGAGACAAGCCACCCAACTGACTGTTGCTCCCAACTACCAGAAACAGAAGATTGTGCAATAGTTTCCCATGTAGACCATATCAGCAAAAACAACATCCACATCCCCAAAATAAGTATGATTCCTTTTCACCAATATACAACCAAGGGTGGAAGGATCAATCCGGCATAAGGTTTGTCTCTATTCAATAACAAATTCACCCTTTTCCACAAAACATACAACAACCTCCACCTTACCAACAGGGTTCCAACAACCCCAAATGTGATTTGAAGATCACGAATCACCAAGTCAACAACAAAGTAATTCTAAACCAATGATATATTCTAATACTAATGATTGTTTGAAAAAAAATTGTTCTTAATCAACATAATGAGGTGGAGAGACAAGGTTTGGAGTTCAGAGTATTGAAGACAAAAATGAGCCAGATTGCCATTTACCTCCATGAACTAGTAAGTAAAAACTCTAAAAATATTCCTTTCCAACATACTCTAAATCCCAAGGTGAATTTAAGTGTCATCTCATTGTGAAGTGGGAATAAAATAACTGATACATCTACACATATCATTCCACCAGGATTCACCTCGACTCTAGAGAAGACCCATTCAAAACCAGTTGATGAGAAACCTAAGGAGAAAGATAAAGGTAAGAAATAAATTAATGATGTTCCCTCTAAACCCCTTACCATTCTTAATAGGGATGTACAGACCAATAATATGGATAAAGAGACCATGAAAAAAGAATTTTTGGATACATTAAAGCATGTGGTGATCAACATCCCTCTACTTTAATCCATCAAAAAAATCCCAAGGTATACAAAATTCCTAAAGGTATTTGTACTAATAAATGAAGGATAAAAGGAAATGTGAGGATAAAAATTGAAAGGAATGTGTCAGAACTCATTACAAAAACTCTAGAAATACCTACAAAGTGAAAGGATCCCATGAAATTCACTATCCCATGCAGCATACAAATGTCACACTTTTCTGACTCACTTTTCGATTTAGGAGCATCCATTAATATGATGCCTCACTCAATATTCTCTTCTTCTTAGGTTAATGAGTTGAAGCTGAAAAGAGTAGTGGTTTAGTTGGAAAATAGATCTAGAAAATATCCATCGGGACTCCTTGAGCATGTACTTGTCCAGGTAAAAGACATGATCTATCTAGTAGATTTCTAGGTGCTTAGCATGTAGGATGATCAGGTAAGTTCTCATTCTCCAATTATCATAGTTAGAAAATACCTCAAAATTCAATAAAACAATAATAAATTTCCATGAGGGTACACTTTCCATAGAGATTGGAGATGATGTTGTGATATTTAATGTTATGGACTCCATGAAGTACCCCTCAGATGATAATTCTGGGTTTGTTATCTCCAATTTTGAATCATCAAATAAATACCCCATGTAATTTTATAGTCCAATTATTTGGTATATTATGATTATTGATAATATTATAATGTCTAATAGTACTTACACACCTTTTTCTAATGCACAAGACTCTCTTAGATTTTATTTTTAAATGGATTCATATTCTGCTTTAGATCATGTGAACTCAGATTATGACATTGTTGTTGAGTATACTAATGGATTTGATGATTAATTCTCTGATTTTGATGATGATTATTCTTATACTGATGTTCATTGTGCATATATTTGAGTTCCTTCAATGTCTCCATCTATACATCACCCCCGGCATTGGAACTCAAGAAATTTCCACCTAATCTCAAATACTCATCCTTGTTATGTGGTGAGAAATTACCAGTTATTATTGCTAACAATATTCATTTTGAATATGAAGAAAAACATTTGAATCTTTTGAGGGAGAACATTAAGGCATTCAGGTGGAACATGGATAAAATATATGGTATTATCCCCTCCATTTTCATGCATAGCATTCTTTTGGAGGATGGGGCTAAGCCAGTTAGGCAACTACAATGAAGTCTGAACCTAAATGTTTTGGAAGTTGTTAAAAAAGAGGTTGAAAAATTTCTTGAGGTAGGTATAATCTATCCCATTTCAGATTCCCAGTGGGTGATTCCTATTCAGGTTGTTCCTCATAAAGTTGGTGTTACTATTGTTAAAAATGAGAAAGATGAGTTAGTTCTAATGAGGGTGAAAAGCAGTTGGCGTGTGTGTATTGATTATAGGAAACTAAATCAGTACACTCACAAGGACCATTTCCCCCTCCCATTTACTGATAAAATTCTTGAGATACTAGCTTGAAAAACACACTATTGTTTCTTGGATGGATTTTATAGATATTTTTAGGTTCATATTGCTCTGAAGGGTCAAGAGAAGACAAAATTCACTTGTTTTTTAGGTATGTTTGTCTACCGAAGGATTCCATTTGGACTCTGCAATTAACTAGGTACCTTCCTGAGATGCATGGTGAGTATTTTTTCATATTTTATTGAGTCCTTCAAGGAAGTATTTTTGTATTATTTTATAGTGTATGGGTCTTCATTTGATGATTGCACACGTAGTAGGGGAAAGGTTTTGAATTGTTGTATTGAGAAGAATCTGGTCCTAAACTTTGAAAAGATTCATTTCATTATATAGCATGGGACTTCCTTAGGGAATGTAGTGTCAAAACATGGGATATAGGTTGATAGATCTATGATATATTTCATATCATCCTTACCATATCTTTCATGTGTCTATGATGTTTGATCTTTCCTAGGGAATGTAGGATGTTACTAGTGCTTCATCAAAGATTTTAGTAAGATTTTACTTCCTATGTCAGAATTACTTAAAAAAGATTTTGATTTTGTGTTTGGTGATTCTTACAGGACATCCTTTGATGATCTAAAGAAATTTCTCACCACTCCACTAATCATACAGCCCCCATGGCGGTAGATTACTTTTGATCTTATATGTGACTCCTCCAACATCATGGTTTGAGTTGTCTTATCTCAGAGGGTGGAGGGACGTTCACACGTGACTTTCTATGCATTGAGGACACTGGATTTAGTGCAATCAAACTACATGGCTACAGAAAAAAGAGTTTCTTGCGATTATATTTTCTTTAAATAAATTACGTTCATATTTTTTGGGATCTAAAGAAGTTGTTTTTTCTGACCATGCAACTCTAAGGTACCTATTTAAGATTCTGGATACAAAGACTAGGCTAATATGATGGATGCTCGTTCTTCAAGAATTAGACATTGAGATAAAGGGTAAGAAGGGATCAGAAAACCTAGTGGAGGACCACATGAGTAGGCTTACTCACACACTAGAGGATGACACCATGGACCAAGTATCACTTCGGGACACTTTCCCCGATGAGCATCTTTATTCCATATCATGTACGCATCCTTGGTATTATGATTTAGTGACATAACTTGTTTTATATGAAATTCCTACAAATTTAATGAAGCATCAAGTCCAATGGTTAAAGAGTGATTCCAGATTTTTTGTTTTGGATGATCCCTACTTATGGCACATGTGTAGGGACCAAGTAAATATAATGTGTGTTCCTGATCATGAGTTTGACCCTGTTCTTAAATTCTGACATACACTTGCCTATGCTGAACACTTTGTACCCCAACAGATAGCTAGGAATGTTTTAGACCCTAGATAATAATGTACTAGATTATTCCATGATGCCCAGGTTATTTATGTCATGCTCACATTTCCAACACACTAGTAATATTTCTAGGAGAAACGAGATGCCCCAACAACACATATTATTCCATGAGCTTTTTAATGTATGGGGCATCGATTTTATGTGTCCCTTTCCAAGTTCCTTTGGTTTTTTATATTTTTCTCTCTTTTGATTATGTGAGAAAATGGGTGGAGGCTAAGGCCCCCCAAGACTGAGGATTCTCATGTTGTTGTGGACTTTGTCATATCATAGATATTTTGAAGGTTTGGAGAACCAAAGGCCATCATCAGTGACCAAGGGACACACATTTACAATGTTAATTTGGATTCCATCTTTCGAAAGTTTGGGGTGACACACAAAACATCAACACCATATCACCTCTAAACAAATGACACGGTTGAGGTTTCAAATAGGGATTTGAAGAAAATATTGGAGAAAATTGTGAAACCGGATATGAAGGATTGGAGTATGAGCTTGGATAATACGCTATGGGCTTATAGGACAACATACAAGTCCCCCATTGATATGTCCCCATTTCAGATTATTTTTGGGAAAGCAGGTAATCTCCATATGGAAGTTGAGCATCGAGCCTATTGGGATATAAAGAAATGCAACATGGATTTTTCCCAAGATGGAATCCAAAGGAAGCTGGAAATTCAAGAGATTGAGAAGGTTCAATTGTCATCATATGTGAACTCAGGGATCTATAAGGAAATATCAAAAGTATCTCAAGAAAAAATTATCCCGCAAATAGAATTTCATGTTTGATAGAAAGTATTGTAATATAGTTCACGACTGAAGCTAACGCCTGGTATGTTTCATTCTAGGTGGTTAGGTCCTTATGTTGTGACTAATATTTTTACCTATGGTGTAATGGAGATCCTACAATAGGACACTAGAAGGAGCTTTTCAGTCAATGGGAAACATTTTGAGAGATACATTGAAGGACTTCCTACCGATGTCGTGTATTTCATCACAATGCATAACCACATCATCACTTGACGATATCAGGTTGTTCCTAACCTTTTCACTTATTTATTCTTTTTCCTATTTAAAATTATTCATTTCATGTGCATATACGATCTCATGGATTCCCATTTAGGACAATGCAATATTTTAAGTGTGGGGAAGGGAACCAGGGAACCTTTTTGTTTAGTAATTTCTATTTTTTTCCAGTATATCAATGACTTTCAAAAAATGTCTGTTTATTTTTCAATTGTTTCTATGTTTTTGAATATTTTTTCTTGAAATGATTCTCATTACCAATTTGAAATTAATATCAACAACTGAAACAATTTATCCCATGAAACCAAGCTTAAATGTATGATGAAAATAAATTTTTTTCAAGTTCAAATCTTTATTAATTTCATGAAATGTACTCTGAATTTTGAATCTCATGACACATATCACTATTTTTATACTTGAAATCACATTATTGTGATTATTATGAACCATTCTATTCACATTCTATACATTTACATCACTTCTTGAGAGAATGAAACCACACATTATTTAACTAATTTTTTTTGATTCCTGTCAAAACATGAGGGTTTGAGATACTTACATTTAAATTATTTAGGAATTTGTTTTGTATTAAATCCCTTATTTTAATGAATCCTTTTTTTATAATGTCCTAAATTGAACATTTAATCCTTGTATCCATTAGAAGCCATAATAAACCAGTAAGGATTGCCACATTTCAAGATAAATTTCTCTATCCAACCAACTCTTGAAGTAAAACTGCATAATCTAGTTGAAATTATGTGTGGGGGAAGATATATTGTGTTGTGCTACCACATTCTGTGACAATTTGGGTGGAAAATTAAACTGTGAAGAGACGTGTTTTATAATTAATAAAATCATTATATTAAAAGTTTTTCCTTTTCTAGATCTTTTATGATAAGTGATGATGTTTCTTTCTTGAGATTCTAATAGAGGGAGAAAGTAGTGCCTATCTGGAGATTTCAAGAAAATCATGTTTGAGAAGATTGAAATTTTTACTGCTGAAATGTTTAATGGTGTGAACATTCCTTTAATTTTAATCATAATGATGATGAATTGATGTTATGGGTATTGACGTGGAGACCATATTTAAGTCAAAATTAGATTAATGTAATTTTCCTTCAAAAATATTCAAGCCCTCCTCATTCAGCCTCAGAATTTTTCACATCTAAATCCTACCCACCAAAATACATAGAATAACCCCAAAAGTCCTCATGATAGACATATGTTCTTGACTCACATTGGGTGGAGATGTAGGAATTTATCTAGCCTATGGTGACCCTTTTATGGGTTTGGATGAAAAATACATTGTTGAAAAATTGGCATTTGTGTGATAAGATAATATTCAGGTGAGGTAATTGTTTTTTGAATGGGGATAAATGAAGTGGAAATATATTAAATGATATAAATGGAGAGATTTAAATAATATTTTTTATCCAGAATTATATCTTTTGTTTCTTGGGGTGGAATTTTTGGATCTCAAGGATGCTTGTATTAAAATTTGTTTTCATTTGATATAGATGTTTACTTGCCACAATTTTTCAGAATACATGATATGAGGCTTCGCCCAAGAGTGCAAAAGGGTAACTGTGGGGGAGTTGATAAAAAACACTTTTATTGAATATATTATTGATAATAAATGATATAATTTCCTCACATTGTGGTAAATTAGTTAATTTATAAAATATATTGGGTTATATCATTCGTTTGAAAATTTGATGAAATTCCAGTTTTACCCTCTACAAATTCACAGTAGAATTTCGGACACTAATATTTGGATATATATTATATGAACATAAATTTTTTAATTATGTTCCTGAATTAATGGGATATAACCTTAATTTGGGACATTATAGCTAAGTCATGCAATTGGTTGGTGCGAATGGGCCATGAAGTCAAAGTGTGGATGGACTCGCCAGAATGGATATGGGTACTATATTTGGGCTATAAAATCATCATCAATGTTTCTATTAGGCCCAAATTTTGATAGAATCTGGAGATTTCATTTTCTCACAAAGAATCATCCCTGAAGGAGAGCTGATTCACCCGTTTTAGTGTTCAAATGTGGGTGGTGCAAGTTGGCTTAAAATATTTGGCCGACTTTCCCCATTCAAACTTGAAACCAAATGTAACCTAGCCTCACATCCACTCAATTAATTGGTATTTTTCACATTTAGATGGGTTTGTACATGCCTCAGAGGATTTGGAAAAGAGGTGAAGTGGTTATTTTCTATTTCAAGTAATCATTGGACGAGGGAAGATTTCAAGATACGATCTCCTCCAAAATTCCCTTCTATTCCTCTTCTTTGTTGAAATGTTTTTGTTATTTCAATACAATTCATTTTTTATCTTCCATTTCTATTATTTTTATCAATTTTATTCTTGTTTTATCCTCCACTTTGGGCTGGATTTCTTGAGTAGAAGTTTGATTGGGTTATAGACATTATAAACCGTTGTGAATACGATGCTCTTCTACGGTGATTACACCACCCATGGATGTGTAGTCTTTTTGATAATCGATCTTTCTCTTACCTTCTTCGTTAATTTATTTTTAATCAATGAGATAATTTAATTCACTAAATATGATCAATTAATTGAGATTTCAATCTAAATGAAACTAATCAAGAAATTGACCAATTGACACAAAAACACGCGAGGTTGAGGTTTGTGTAAATTGTGATAGTGTGATCTTAATCGGCAATACAAGACCACACAGGATAAATTTGTATAGTTAAAATATAATCCCTAAACTTAGTTGATCATCATTTCCAGAGTATATATGTGATCTAATTAACCACTAATCATAAGATTACATAATAACATCATTTAATAGAGGGTGCTACGATTTCATTTTCTGAAGCAAGCCAAGGGTTTAAGTAATTACATATTTGTGGTTAAGTTAACTATTGTAGGGTTCGAGGGTTAAAAAATTAGGGGATTATAATTAAGTGGTTGTTAATTTAATTGATAGTGATAAATAATTAAGTGAATAGGTAGATTTAAATCCATTACACCTTTTTAAATATTTTCTAAAAAACATCTTATTATTTTGTCTTTTTAATCGAACATCATTTCTAAATTTAAAAAAAAATGAAATCTTATTCTAGAAAACTTTTTCTATTTTTATAAACAATAAAACACCCCCATACATTAAATTATTGTATTTATTATATTTTATATTATTTTTATAATACCTTCGATAAATTGTTTTAATTTACTTCCTCCTTTTAGAGAGGACCTTGGTTAGCCACTCTCCTGCACCCATGTACCCAAAAAATCACACTTCATTTGAGAGCGCCAATGAAAGCTCCTTTCAAATTGGCTTTGTTTATTGGAATGAAAGTAATTGTTTCAACCAATTAGAGGTATTATTTTTTTTCATTTAAATCTTTTCTTCTCCTCTTTCATTCTTCTTTCCCCTTTCTCATGTTTTTTTACTCACTTCATTTATTTTTATATGACCAAATCATACTTCTTTTCTTTTTATTACGGTCCACTTTTCTTCTTTACTTTTTTATCATTCATTGATTTATGACAAGAACTAATCCCAATGATCTCTAAGATCTTGACACTAATACATAACATAGTCTTTGGGATCGAATCAAACATTCTCAGTCTGACAGATGTTTTAACATTCAACAAGTAGGATAATTCCTCCACTCTAAGATCATTGAAATTTGAAAAACTTTTATTTCAAACCTATAAAAAGAACAAATGGATGAAAATAATAACAATAATATTAATATAAACATCCAATAGTTGGTTGTACCAGATATTAATTTTCAACCAAATTGCATTGCATACCCATCTCTCGAATCTAACTTTTAACTAAAATTTGGATTAATTAACATTATGGGAATGTTTCATGGATTATCTAGTGAGGATCCAAAAAACCTTTAAAATAATTTAATGTGATTTTTTCAACCCTTAAAATATTAAATGTACCTGAAGATAAAATAAAACTAAGGGCATTCCCATTTTCACTTGATGGAACTACAAAAGACTGGATGTATTATTTACCACCTGAAGGTGTCACATGTTGGAATGATTTGAAACATCTTTTTATGCACAACAATTATCCAGTATCAAATACCACTTACATTCGTAAAAATATCTTGGGGATCAATAAATCCCAAGGGGATTCAATGTATGAGTACTGTGAGTGATTTAATAAGTTGTGCACAAGTTGCCAACATCACCAAATCAGTGATCAAATCCTCATCATGTACTTCTATGAAAGACTCAATCCTATGGAGAGGAGCAGGTAGGATGTCACGACTGGAAGATAATTGGTCGACAAAACACCAGCAGCTACACGTGCGTTGATCAACAAGATGGCACAAAACTCCCAACAATTGTTTGATTGAGGTACATCACATGTTAGAGGAATACATCAGTTAACTCCTTATATATTAAAAATCATTTGATTGATACTAAGTTGGAATAATTGACTACTATGGTATGGAATATTTCTTTGGATCAAAATAAATCTTGGCCCCCCTTCAAGGTCTTGTGACATTTTCACTGAGACAAGCCATCCAACTAACTATTTCCTCCAACTATAAGAAACAGATGACTGTGCAACTGTATTCCCTGGGAAACCATATCTGTATCAATAATAAAACTATCTGCAACAAAAACCACATCCCGGGGGCTTTCCGGATGTGATTGGTTTTCACCCATATTGTGGTTTATCCATTTTTATAAAACTAAAAAAATAACAATAATTTTTTTCCATCAATCATTTTCTTATACCTCTCATTTAATCCCAACTAATAATGACCTCCACATCATAATTAATGAAGTATTATTTATATTAACATTTAATATTTAACTTCCATGAGATTTAATAGAATTATCCACAAAATAAATAACATCTAACCTTGATCATTGTGTCCACCTTATTTCATCATCACTTTTTTCATGTAGATTTAAGGTCAATGCATTAAAAACATTATTTAGAGATTATTTCAAATCACTTGAATCCTCTATCCAAATACACTTTGTACAACTTTCATTGTATGTGTTTTGATAGAAATATAGTTTTGGAAAATAATCATGTACGGCATATAATTTTAAAACATCTAATAAAATGTTTTTTATAAACCATTATGACCATGTTTGACATGAATCATTCAGTTAATGTTCCTTCTAAAATACCATAATTATATACTAATATAATATATTTTAAAATAATGTATAAATTGGTTGCACAAGGGTTTTCTTCTTTAGAATCATTTTGAAAATCACGATATGCTTCAAAATCAGGTGATAAGGTAAAATATCGGAAAATACATTGATAATATCTACCATTTTTTAAAATATGAGAATATTGAGAAAGTATGACATTATTAAAAACAATCCATTATCCATGAGAGTATCGAGGTATAGAGTAGGTGTTTGATATCTCATATAACTATTTTCAAGAGATTTGTATATTAGAGAATGTTTTCAAATCATTTATACATGAATTTTCAGTAATTGTTATATAGAATCCACCAGGAAGAGATAAAAAAGTTGTTTGGGATCATCCTACATCCATTTGTAACTGCCTCTCCTTGATAGGAAAATGATAGAGAACAAGGATTTATCTTCAATAATAGACATAGAAACATAACATATTTTTAACTAGAACTCATATTCCCTAAATTTTTATAAAACTTTCCTCTAATACCAACTATAAAGACCGGTCCTTCAACTTTTCATAATCTTACGTTGTGTTAGAAATTCAAATTTTGATCTTTTCAGGTTTATAGTTTTAGAGAATTAGGCTGTAACAATTAAATCATAACCCAAATATTATAATGTAGTCACTTCTACTCACAATCCAACTTTTCACAAAATAAAACTTGATTTTTTTTCTTGGTAAAAATTGTTTTGACTTATTACTTTCCATACCAATCCTTATACCATAGAGAAAATATTTAAGAAAAATGGGAAGAGCACAAAAAGATCTGTATGGGATATAAAATAAGGAATGAAACCATTAGCTCATTAATATTTTAAACACATGAAACCATTTTTTTCAAAATCATACATTTAACCCATAATACATAATATTTTTAACATACTACATGAAATCATAAGATTCGTAAAAAAATTATTTGAAATCATAAATCATAATGTTATCTTGTGGAATCTGTATCATACTTTCATTATTGATTTCACAACTACTTCTGGAGTAACCATAATGGTTACATTTGGAATACCAATCACAGTATATTCTCTAAATCTCTTAAGAGAAACCCAACTGGTTAACCCTATCGCATTACCCAATGCATTAGAGAGATATCATAATCTCAACCACCCATGGTTTATCATGGACCCATTTGTATCTTTAAACAATTCTTTAGAACCATAACATAATCATAACACATAAAATAAGTATAAAGGAAAAATTAAATTTCCACACTGAAATCACATTTCTTTTTTACAAAGCCACACACTCATAAATGAAAAAAATTTATTTGAGAATTAAGGTTTAAACCTATAAATAAATCATAAAAAATCAAAATAAATAATTGAGATAAATTAGTTTCATGACATATATGTTTAAAAATCATTCCATGTTATTGAAATAATCAATCCATTTTTTAAAACCCCCTTAATATATTTTAAAAGAATATTTTTTAATCAAAGTGTCACATACCACTTTGAAACTTTTGAAATGAATTAATACTTTAAAACATTCATGTTCATATAATTAAATCCATAAAACCATTTTGGAAACCTAGAAATTAATGAGAAATATTGAAAATAATAATTCATTAAAACACATAAAATGATGTTTTAGTTAAAGAGTCTATTACCTTGGTCCTGACTTGTCTCACACATTATTTATCAACCTAAATAATAAAATTTAGATAATTTGTACTTCTTAAAGAACATGTTTCTTGTTTATTATTCATTTTATATTATTTATTAACATATATAATAATGACATTATTATTTAAGCTCATGTCAGATGTTTTTTGGATATTCGATACATGATCCAAAAATGAACTCGGTATGATGTCAATAATCCATGTGGTTAAAAGACTATCATATCTAGAATAAAATTCATGATATAATAATTAATTTTATACATCAATTATACTTTTATATCCATTTATTAAATATGGAGAGAAAAAATAACAATGTTTCAATCATATAGATATTAATCCATACGTACGCATGAGTAACATTTCCATGTCTAGTTGATCATTATAGAAATAAGGAAATTATTATATTATTTTTACAGAATTATAATTATATAAATAATATCATAAAATTAATTTAAATATACTTTTATATATCATATAAGTGATGTAGTGAATAAAAACTATTAACATCATTTCGTGGAGTTGATCGTTCATAAGTATGCATGAACAACATTATCATTTTTATGTGCATGGAAAGATAAAAGATAATTGATATATTAATCTCTTATAATGATAAATATGTCATGAAATTCATATAAATAAATTCATTCCATCTTCATGACCAGTCTCGAGATACAGTAATGACAATAGACTATATCTGTTCGCGAGGTGGTAGTCCAACATATACCCAAACGAAATATTCATGTCCCATTTGATGAAATTGGAGATGGATTTGTGTGTTTATAGAAAAATAATAACATATTAGTGTATTTATGATACTGGATTTATAAGTTAATAATTGATGAACTGTATTTAAAGGAATTGGGAGAAGAAATAAAATAGAAACACTTAAATAAAAACATTACCCTTACTTCGACTGATCAATATTCTTAACACATTAAAACTATTAAGAACGGTGTTTTAAAAAAAATAAGAACTCAAGAATATGGGTATGGATTCTATGAGTTGTTTTTATATATATTGTCCAAAATAAATTTTTTATCAAGTGAGATTTATAGAGTGGAATGGGTAACTTTTTATAGGATAGGGGACAAAAACCCTTGGAATTACTAAAACTATTAAATTATTATAAATTAAATTTTGATTTCAAATTGTTCTATATTGATTTATCTCTAAGGTAGGATGATTAGGGGTCTTAATATAATCTTATAATAATAATTAGACATTTTGTGATTAACTTTTAATATTTATCTTTTTGTCTTAATCTTATTAGCTCTTACCGTTTTAAAAAGTCATTTACATTTTGAGAGTTAAAATAATTAGAAAATGATTACAAGAGGCCAATTAATAATTAATTAATGAAAATTTTAAATTTATAATAACTTTTTTTCCTCAAATATTGAGTTTTTATATATTTAATATAATTTAAATAGATATTTTATAATTTAAGTTTTGAATTATGTTAATTTTGACACTATTCATTACATGGAATATTTAAAAAAAATAACAACATGTTTCCTTTGAAAAAAGTAAATTAATTAAATTATAACATGTCGTATTAATCTATAAAATTCGTGTATGGTATTAAATTTTTCAAATTATATTTAATTTGGTATTTATAATATCATTTATTTGATTCTTTCATTAATAAATCAATTACAACATCATAATCGTTTCACTGTTTAATTTTATTATTTATTTTCTAAAAATTTTCAATAAATTACCTTGATATAGGTAAAAATATTATCTTTATAAAAACTATTAATATTCTTAGATATTATTTATAAAAAACTATTTTGAAAAAAATTACTATGGATAGAGATATTTATAACATATTTTCCATTACTTTAAATTAAATGTTATAAATGTCATATTCACACCTAAGTGTCTTCCAAAGGAAAACATTTCTCCCCATGGATTTTAATGGTCCATAATAACCCATAAAATATTAATAATACAAGTGTTAGGATAATTTTATAAGTTTTATAATATTATTTTTACCTTTAATTACCTGATATACCGTTAACTACTGTAAATAATATTCAAAAGTTATAATTCAATAAAGATTATTTTGATTCTATTATGCCATAGTTTTTATACTGATTAAAACTATATATATATTTTTCTAAATTAAATTTCTATAAGTTGTTAAATTAATTTAATGTTAATCATGTTTATGGATTGAGAAAACATGTTTTTGAAGTAAAATCATTCAGAAGTTTACAAAGTTTTTATATCTAATTTCATGATAAAAATTATTCCAATAACCTAAATTGGATTAAATGATAATTTTTTTTATAATTATAATTTAAAACTAATTAAAAGTATAATATAACTATATAAATATATTATATGAAAAATATTTTTTGAATTAAAATACAATATTATTCATTATTCATTTAAAAATGAATATTATCATAAAATGCATAAAATTGACCCAAAGTAAATTTTTAAATCCCAATTCAAAATAAAAAGTTTATTCTATCAAATAGTTCTTATAAAACACTCAAAAACTAGATTTAAAATGGGTTCACCATTAAAATGTTGTAAAAATGCATTTTTATAAAAAATTACTTCTTATATATGTAAAATTGAATTTCGTCCTATATAATGTCTAGAAAAAACATAATATGGATTTTAAATCTTTTAATGAATTTATATTTCGTTTATTTTATACAATAAGATTGATTTGATTCTCACAATTAAATATTTTTTCATAAAAATACATCATTTAAATTCAATTGGTTTCTAGTTTCATTCCTAATTAATTTGGTAACCATTGAATCAGTATATAATCACGTGTAAAAAGTATATTCATAATTTAGTTATCATTACTCATTCCATCTATAATAATTCCTAGGTTATAAATATCACTTAAAATAATCACAATATATTATTTTTTTCAGTATAACACATTTTTTTATGTAATGTATGATTTGGGAGAAATCAATTATTTCATGTAGAGTACACTATCAGACCTAGAATCTATTTAATGTAATATTACTATCTAAATAATAAAAATTAAAAATATATGAAAGTATTATTCTTTAATTATGTGGGATGTTATAGAATACTGAGAATCAATGTCTTTTTTTCTATTATATCTTTTCCCATTCCATATTGGACAATAGATGATTTTATTATATATTTATTTTTGAGATTACTTTGGAATTCATTGAAGACTAACACATTATAGGGGATTGTGGACTGGTTGACAAAGTATCACATTTCATTCAAATTCATTAGACATTAATCACCAATGATATAGGTAAAAATTATGTTTGGGAGGTAGTACAATAGCAAAAGTTGCCTCAAAGTATAGGTTCAAATGGAGATCCTCATTTTAGTTTAAACTTATAGTAAGGGTTGTAGAAGGTTCTCGATAATCAGGAATTTTTTAGCCCTACATACGACAAGCATATGGATAAGTAATCTGAGAAGATTATCTTGATGCTCGAGGAAATGATAAGAGTGTGTGTCTAAGATTTTAGTGGATCCTAAGAGACCCTCCTAAAAGTTTCTGAGTTATCTTAAGACATTAGTTATCTGGTGATTGTTCGGATATCCCTATATGAGAAATTTTATAGAATTCCTTATATATCACCTTTGTGTTTGATGGAATTATGAGAATAATAGTTTTTGTAGTTGAGCCTCATACAAGAGACATCAATGTTGGTCAAGTCAATCTGGAAGCGTTTGGATATAGCAAAGTGTATGTTGAATTCATACTTTATTCGATAAAACAAAATTCTTGATATTATATTATGTGACCATTTATTCATTCATGTAACACTGATACTAGGTCCCAATTAGATATAGTAGTAGGATATGTTGACACCCATGTATGTAATTACATTCTAGATTGTAGAGAGCATCAGTCTAGTAAGGTATCAATTGACAGATCCTCAATGTTATGGTGTTATGCATGATGTGTTCCATGTGTCCTAGATTTTGAAATAGTATCCTAAAACAATTAAGGTAATTTATTTTGATCATATTGAAGATGGTGTTGATTTATTATATATGGATCATCTAATTCATATTGTAGATTATAATGTGAAAACTATTTGGTGTAAGATATTGAATTTTTTGAGTTATGTGAGAGTATTTCCATGTTAAAAACAAAACATGGGATGAGGAAGCAACAATGCAGGTCCAGTGACTAGAGATTTTTACCTCGGATTCATAGTTATTTTTGGTGCAAAATTTTAGGAAAACCCTTATATACTGGGGAGATTGTAAGATCCAAACCCATATTGAGGAAATTTTTTATTTAAATTTTGCATCAAATGTATTTAGATATCTTATAAAATGTCTTTGTAGGTTTAATGAAGGTCTCAAGGGCATCTCAAAGGATTGGAAAATGAAACATTGGAATATAGGGCTCAGTGTACAAGGTCTACGCTTAGTGAAACCCATTCAACAAGATTATGGAACATAGTAGGGGGGATGGTTTCTTGAACCTTATGAGGAGACACTAGTAACCATTTATATTTTATCAAATCAATTTTTATAGAGACCACAATATCTACAAAACCGTACTATTAAACCATTAGGTCATGTGGAAATTGATTTACATGGATAGAGTTACCCACATGGTTGTTATATGATTTGAAATACCATGCATTATTACCATGCATGTCACAAAAAGTGGGGAATTACCACTTTCCCCTCCCAAATATTATATAAAATCACTCAAATTTCTTCCCCATTTGAATCCATATAACCAAGGGTGTTATTTAAACTCATACTTCTCTTCCAAGGGGGAACTGCTGTGATTCATGGGTGTCTTATGTGTTGTTTCATAGATTCAAAGACCTAGGTATGTATATTATTATATTTTATTCGAATATTTTAATTTTCAAATCTTAGTTACCCCTTTTCCCCAATGAATCATAAACCATACATAAAAGGAGTTTCCCTCTATTTTTTCTATATAATGACTGAATAAATTACATAATGGTGTCTATTGAGTTATAAAATAATCATGAAAAAACATCCCTTCTGGATGTATGTATGTTAAATTTTCTTCCATAAGAGTTTGTGAATTGGAAATGTGAAACCTATAGAAAGGAAATTCAACGCATAGATTTATAGTGGTTCATGAAACATTATTCTCTTAGTATTCTACACCAATGATCTACTAAACAATCATAGTGATTTCTACTAAACTAACCTTTTACCTAGGACTCCCAACTAAGAACAATAAGCTAACACTTAGTAAAATGGTCTAAGAGATTTAAACTAATATAACCCTTCACAAGACCTATCCATGGTCTTGCACACTTTTACATTGAATGAAACATGGTAGAATGAGATAAAAGATTTTAGAAATTTTAAGGTGCATAGTATTTAGTAGCAACTCACATTAGATAAAGATTCATCCTAAGATAACATAATCTTAAAGAGCATCTCAGGATGATCTTTAGTGTAACTGATGGAACTGGTAGTCTAGAAACTGTACATATTGTTTCTCAATATGATCAGATCAATGGTGTTATACAATGGAAGAAACAAAGTTATTTTCATATTTTTTCACTTTTATTCTTATATATTATTCCTAAACATTACATTTATATTCAATTAAAACTATATCACAAGATAACACTAATAGTTAGATGATCCAGGAAACAATCTTAATAAGATACTCTAATAAGGATGCGTATCCACTCATTCCAAATATATAATTTATCTTTAGATTGTTCTAATAGAGATTTTCTTGTTCTATAAATTTTATGATTCATGGTATGCCTTGTGTATTCCAAACATTCCATAAATGGGTAACCTTATTTTGATGTACTCAAAAGTTGTGAAATGACTTATCATTATATTTTCAATGTAATCAAGACATTCTATAGTATTAAATCATTATTGGATATCATCTGAATATATTTTTCATCCTATGATATATTTTCATGAGATACATAAGCTTTTATTTGTAATTTAATCAATCTTTAATGTATCAGAATATAAATTTAATGTTTAATATAAAAAGTTACTATAACGTATCATTCAATTTTATTCAAATTCTTCCAGATATGAAAACTATCATCTTAGGGATTAATTTCTTTTTACATGTTTAGGTTTGTTCGGAGTATCTCGTATAAATTTCATAAGATATAATCTTACATATTTCTTTCAGTTTCTGATTTGTTGAAGATGTTCCTTATATCACAGACGAAAAAAAAATATTTTTTAAATATAAATACTTGAACACCCAAAATAATATAAATATAATCTGAAACACTTAACAAAATTATTATGTTAAAACTTCATATTTTTTTAATCATGAAAACACATATAGTTAATACTTATTGGAATAATATAATTTTCACTAAAATTTCCCCCTTTTGATGATTTCAAAACTCATGTGATGAAAAAACAAAAAATCCTATTGTAGATTTTAACATCTTTGTATGGAAACAATTTTTGATTTCATTATTGTTTCTTGAAATAAGAAACAATTTTGACATACGCATGAAATATTTTATCTTCCTCTTCTTCTCCCCTTTTTGTGATATAAAAAGAAGTGGGATATAGATAACATTTTATATTGAGAACAAATATCAGTTAACAAATCAAGGTTTTTGAAGTAAGAGGAGTTCCAATTGAAGCATTGAAATATCAATATAAGAAAATAATTAAGTTAATGATTGATAATTAATAATGATCTAGAAACATAAATTAGCTAAAAATAAAGTCATAATAATGATAAATGTCACATAAAAGGTATTACGAGTATGAGGAAAAAATAAGGTAAAATACCATGATCATCCAAAAGAGACATTAAGGTTAATGAATATAGATGTTCTAATTCCATAAATATGGAATAAATCAAATTTTTATAGAAATCCTAGCCATTACGAAACCAATTTCATAGATAAAAAAGGGTTCAATGTCAAATGATTTTATAAAAATGTCTTCTGGAAGGTGGTTTCTTGAAATAGATGAGTTGGTCATGAGGTAATAGTGATGACAGTAGAAGAGTATCAGTTGTTTTGCCAAAAATGCTGCCCAACATCAGTGAGGATTCTCTAACACCATCATGATCTTCATAATAAAACTGAAGTTTTTTCAATTGAATGTTATGAGTAGCTTCATATTCCCTCTCCCTGTAAAAGTTATCTGCATGAGTATAGTGAAATTTTATAGATGATTCAAGTAAGAATAAATATTTATCTTTATAAAAAATTTGATGTTCCATTTGATGATCCTTTCATGGTTCAAATATTTTGTTGATATTTTGAGAGGATTTCAGATAATGATTAGAAAAATGAGGTGTAGGTATCCTTCTCTCATGCATTTTGAAAAATATTGTCAGGGAAAACAAGAATTTGTGTCCCCATTTCATGATTGAAAAATTATATGATATTTGAATAACTATTTCGTATTGTTTGAAAAAAAAATTCGATAAAAATTTTGGAGGTATCCTTTTTAGAAGAGTTATATATTAGTTTCCCTAAAACAATAAACTAGTTTTCTAAAATCCCCATGAGAACCAAAATTTCTATTTCCCTAGAAGGATGAACTCTTCTTAAAGATTATTCAAATGAATCAACATCTATTTCATCATCATATGAGAAATTACACTAGAGTCTATTCACCACAACTGCATGAATATATTCAATTTTAATTTATATTTTCCCATAATAGTTTATTAAGTATCTATCCAACCTTCCTAGAAGAGTAATTATAAGGCTAATATCTTTATTTATTTGATGATAATTTTATTAATATTTCACTACCTTTTGGTTGATCATAGATCTTAATTATTGTTTTGATCTATAAACAAATCCAATATATTCCTTTATTAAAATAGGTAGTCTTATAACATCATCATTTAAAGTTCTCTGTTTGTTTTGAATCATCTCTGTAGATACAACCAAAAATTTAAGATAATCTAAAACTATAGCTACCGAGTATATAGCTGGAGATAGTTCCATTATCCTTAACTAAACATCTATATTTTATTTGTTTCCAAAAAGCTTTCATTTGAAAAAAAAATCTAAAAAAGAGTGTTCCAATAGTTTTACTTCTTGAATGTCTGATTTTGAGGTTTTCTGATTGTATATAGTTTTAACTTCTCGACTTGAGCTTTAGATTTTGAGATTTTATGGTCGTACATTAGATGATAAATTTGAAAGGATCAATTGAGGTATATTAGAAAAAATATTTTTAGTTTCTGGAATTTTATAATTATATGTTTCTTTAAGGAATATGGGAAAAAATTTCCTATTGAGATCTAACAATATATTCTTGAACTGGTTGATTCTTGGTGATATCGATTATTTCTTCCATGTGATGTGGTTCTTATGAATATAATCTTCTAAACCTTTCTTCTATCATTCTCTACATTTCTTTGGAGTGATATTAAATGAGAATAGGAAATAGTCGTGACCTTACAATAATTTTATTATCATGAATGATTGATAACATTCGAGTTATGTTAGTATCTATCTTCTCATTTTTAATTTGGATGGGCAAAGAGGTTGGAGTGGGATGGGTGCTCTTTTAAAAAATAACTTCTTGGATTGAGGTAATACCATTCCTAACTTTTGTTCATATATTAATAGTTTATTCTTCATCATCACCATTTTTTATCATCTCATAATGATGTTATGATTCTTTCACTAATATTTGTGTATAATCCCAAATGGAATTCCCATGAAACTATGAAGGGCCTATTTCAAGAATATAATGAAAAGGAATTAATTTTTTTCAAGGAAAAATCCCTTTACATGCCACTATTTCTTAACAAACTTTCTTGTAGGTTTCTCAAACCGTGACATGGCTTTGCACCATTATTATCTAAAACAACTCCATAATTTCAAAAAACTAATACTAAGATTATTTAATACGGGAAGAAGTCCATGAACTTATTTTCTACATGGAATATATAGCATAATTTATATATTTCCATTTTTATAGTCTTTTCTTTAGTAAAAAAATAAATCAATGAAATATCTTGAAAAATAATTTTCATTAACTCACTATTTCATTGAGCAGTCCAGGACAGAATGAATTCGATCAACACCTTTATTCATAACTCTGTGTTCTTCACATTATTTTTCATGATAACGACCATTCTAAATAGTGATTTGATGATCTATATAGGAGTTACACAATCCATGGAAGATGAAGAGGTACATAATAATGAGAAGCCTTTGCGAGTAACTTTTAATGCTTCATCCATCCTAACTGATGTTAGAAATAACTCTTTTGGGATTTTGATTACAGTGATGTATTATTCACCATTTCCGAAGTGTGAAATAGCCATCTCATAGTACTAAAGAGATTATTTTATAAAAACTACAGAGGTTTGTGACTCATCAAAAACATATTCCTATCCTTGATGGATGATAATTTTATTCAATAGCATGTTTTTTCTGTCCAATGATTGGAAATCAATGTATCTTCCTCCCAAAACGTTTCTTGATATCCTCTAATTTTTTATCCTTCTAGATGAAGTACCATCAACTCCTTTTATTTTTTCCATTTTATAGTGTTTGGGGGATTGGATGGTTGGAAGGATACGATAACAATGGTTCAAGAAAATATAAGGATCTTACAAAGGTCTTTAGAGTCATTTCACACATAGAGTGGACACTTAATACTTTTTTATTATTCACTATAATATAGGGATGAAATATTAATTTCAGAATAGTTATTGCTAATGGTGGGTGACATGACCTACCATATATGACCACAACTCAAAATTTGGGATCAATGAAACATTTAAATAAATCAACTAATTATTTCACATTAAATATAATGGATATAAAATAAAATATCACTTTGTTAAATTATATATACCCAACTCTGATTTACTGAAATCGAATCTATCAGTGGACAACGGTTTAATATAAATACCGTATAGTGGTTTTCTATGAAAAAATTATAAGGAGATATCTCTTTTCTTTGATTGATCTCTTATGAAATGATTTCATAAATGAATGCTCTTTGTTCTTGAATAGTTTATTGGATTTTTTTGATATATTTATTGAATTAGTGTTATCAGATCTGATTGGAACAAGATTAAAGTTAAATAAAAACTATTACGGTGTGTTTCATCCACAAAACCTATGAAAAATAACATCCTATCAAAATATATTCAGCTTCACTTGTTTATAGTGATGCGTGATGGGCCCGTTCGGGTGGTTCCCGACCAACAAGGTTGGTTCAGATTAGGTGAACCAGGTCAGGTGGGGTCTGATCTGTCTTGTACGGTCCAGTAGGACCTAGTGCATACCAGATCCTTTTTACTAAATTGGTTGTTCCATTTAAATCGTGAGTCTGTTTGACGATCCGTTTCTGGAGTTAGGACCCTTACAAAGAGACCGTTCTTTTGAAATACCCTGAGCAAGTTTTTATGGATGTTGGAATGTGACCTAATGGCTTGAGGAGTCAGTTCTCCCAGAACAAATACACAATACACAAAATCCTGGGATGGTCTATAACTATGAGATTTTGGTTTCTATTTGACTTGGTGTTTCATAACCCATCAATTACTAGTTCACCGTCTACTCTGTACAATATCAATGCTTCATGCGCCACCAATGCTACGTAGGCCACTAATGTTTTATGCGCCATCGACACCCCAAGTGACATCATCGCTCCGGGAGCTATCAACACCATTTTCATAATCGATAATCCATGTACCACCAACACTCTATGCTCTATTGATTATCTATATGAAACTAACACTCCATGAACCATTGATGTTTTGTGCACCATCAATGCTCTGTACGCTGTTGACACTTCTAGTGTCATGGGGACTGGGAGATCTTTGGACTACAACTAAAAATCCTTCTTTTCATGTCTTTGACCTATTCCTTTGTGAGATGATCATATTTGACTATACATAATGTGTTTCATTTATGGAGTACATCATGTGTTTCCTTTTTAGAATACTTCATATATTTAGTAGTGGAATTACCTTTTTGGTTTCAGTGTGTCCTACTGAGTATTGTTTTTCTCACTCATTCCCATTCTTTTCTTGCAGATGTCATGTTTTATGCAGATCATTGAAACTTTGACGAAGTCCATGGTGGACCAAGAATAGGTGGTTCTTAGAGTGACCATACTAGTGAGGTGTGATATTATGGCATCATACAGCTGTCTTATAGCCACCCATCATGTAGGGTTTTCTACGGACGAGTTTCAGGAACTTGTGCATTCTCTTTGGCGGACATTAATTTTGGTGGTATTGTATTTAAGCCTTCCTTACATTATAGTTTTATTACTGTCACACTCTATTGTTTTTATGTTAGTGGTACAAATTCTTATTTACTTATATTTTTACATTTCATCATTATGGTCTTAGAGATAGGCGTGTGTTCGTGTGTACTTAAGAAATGCCTCTCATTTGTGGGATATGCCTACTCGGTTCTAGTAACTATCCCTTGGACTATCAGTTGCGGGAATGGTGTAGTAATACCATAGGTCCAACTAGGATGGGTCCTAACATGGGTGATGGTTTTGATCTCTTGTTTGATCAACGTGATGAGGGACTCTAGCGAGGCCAGTGATTTGTGAATTTGTAGAGGATGTGGACTGACCTCTTTATATTGTGTTCAAAGGGTTATTATAGCCTTTGACTCACAATAGACTGATCAAGATGGATTATAATTTATGATAAATGATAGTTGTGGGACTAAAATTACTTTTTTTTATTCTCTAAATATTATGATGGGAATTATAAAAGGACAAACATGTTGTTCTTGGATAAAGAGATGTGTTTGAGGAAAATTTCTTGGTCTTGAGTGACTATTTCCCCACTAATGCTATGGTGAGCTTGGGTGATGGTTTGTAGTCCTTTTATTTTATATAATTATCAAATTGTATGTGACCCCAATCCAGAGTGAGAGGGGAGAGATATCTTGACTAGAACCAACATTGGGTGATAGGGTAGTGTTTAGATTATGACAATGTTCTGAGTGATAGTGTTGTGGATGATATGATAGACCCAAACCTAAGTGATAGGGTTGTGGCTGGGATACATGTCCTTTATATGATTTCAGGATATTATAAACGATCTCCTTGAGTGATACATTATAGGTCCCCCAGTGTATGTGATACACACTTTGGAAGAGGGAGTCATTAGGTTGTGGCCTCATCCTTTGTGAGAAAATGGTGGACATGTTTTGAAACCTACCATGAGGAAGGTTTCTTGTTCAGGAGGTGATATGAAATGGGACATGGATTGAAGACCCTCACTTGGGATATTATAAAAGGTCTTGGAATATACATAGCCTTAACTTGATCAAGATAGTGTTGACATGATCACCTAGATTTAGTGGGAAATTCTAGTGATTGAATGACTGAAAATACTCTATACCATCAGGTAGTGGTTGTGAGTTGGTGGATTCCATATACCAATTATTTAGGTAGATTCTAGGATATATGATTGGTAGCACTACGAGATGACTTTATTCCATTATGGTGACAAAGTAGTTATGACTAAATGTTGTGGTGGCATGGTTAACCAATGATAAACCAATAAACATGGATCCATGGTGGCCTATTTAGTGCACAATTTATGATTCACTTATATAAAATTCTTACATTCCTTATCCATTCATTCATATGATTTCATATACTTGGGTTACTTTGTAAGAATCTACATAGATGTATTTATCACCACAACATGGGCACTGTAGTTCATGTACATACAATATATCTATTTTCAGTTTAGAGAATGTGTTTTTTAGTTGAATGAGTCTGATCAAATTGATTGGTATTAGAAACTCATATTGGGATAAGTTTCATTTATGGTACTAGAGCATCTTCAATAATCCTTTGTTCTTTTTTATTTGAGATTGACCCTGTGGGCGATCATTCCTGATATAAGATTATATACATGCTCATTAAAGTTTATTGGATTGTGTTGTTTTATTTAGGTTCTATAATTATAAGATATGAATGTTTTGATATTTATTGTGACTACACAATATTTTAAATGAAGAAAATTAAGTTCGATAGAATACCCTACATGAAACAATGAGCTTAAACAAACAGAAAAAAAATTAGAATTTAAACATGAATTTCATAACCTATCCATTGAAATGGAATGTATGAATATTATCACAATAGATATGAAATATATATAATGTACCTTCATAGTAAAATGGTACTAAATAATTATTATGGAAATAATTAACAATTTTTAATAGTGTTATTTTTTACCTCATAAATAAAATTTCAACAAAAACGATTTTTATATATTTTTTATTTAAATAGATTTTATAGATATAATTGAATAAAAATAACATAATATTTGAAAATATGAAGAAAATTATATTAGTGTGATATTTTTAGATTTTTTTTGAAAAGATGGATTTTCTAGAGTATAATAAAAAATACCGAATTTTATTGAAAAGTTTATTTTCTTAGGAATATATAATGTTCTACTTTTTTTAAATATTCAAAACAGAAATTAGTTATATTATGTTTTGATTAATTAAATTAAATTCATTTCAATAATTTTTATTATTGAATTCAGTATAAAAACATTTTTATAGATACAATGGATTTTTTTGAAAAACTATTTTTCAATGAATTTTGCACATTTATTTTTTTTAAAATTATTCCACATATAGAAATTGATTTTTATATAATAAATACCATATTTAGAATTCGTATGTCAAAATTTTGAAAATTGGCCCCTTTAAGATTTTGGTAAATATCAATAGTATCCACCGTAAAATTCATCACCCTGGAAAAGAGTAAATCGGTTTAATCATGGTTATATCTAAGTAAAAAGTTTAAAATATTTCATATTAATTATTATTTGATAACATAAACTATAAAATTTTCATCTAATTATATAAATGTGTATGTTTAATGGAATCTTGTATATGAAAATGACTTATATAATATGAAGAGAAAATAATAATAATAACCCCCAATCTCTTAATTTCTAAAATATCTTAGGTGTTCATTTAGGGTAAAAAATAGCTTTTTAATGAATCAAAATTTATAATTTGAACATAATTAAAATTTCTTCATGATTGAGATTTATTTATAATTTTTAGTGATTAAATGTTTACCTAAAGTGTTTGTGCAATGAAAATAAGATAATAAATCAATTAACAAAAATATAAAAGTATATCATATTAAAAATATTTACAGTTATATAATTATGAATTATTTCACATGTCACAATAATATTATTGATATATTTGACATGTTATGGAAGTTTGGATTGATTATATTATAATTACATCTTTGTATGATTTATTTAATGTTAATTTAAATAAATAGTTTTGAAAATGAAATTAATGATATTTAATAGTAAATAATATTTTTCTTAATGATTTAAAGTTCATAATAAATAATATAATTAGAGAATTCATTTGGATATTTCATTACATATCAACTATTTTCTATTTATGGGTCATATTTAATTTTGTAGGAACATTATTAACTTTAAATGGAACAGAACATTAATATTGTGGTAGTTGTAAAAAGTGTTAATTAGGGGACTAAACAAGAATATAAGCATAAATAATTAACTAAAAATTGTAAAAATGTTGTTGGATAAGATTATATCAACTCATAATCATAATATATTATAATTATACCAATTTTTATCCTTTTTGAATTTAAAATAATTTATATTACTTTAATTACTTAAACAATTTTTGGAAAATCCCTCCCCTATATTATAAACAGACACCCCTTATCTCACTAAATAACACCTCATTGAGATTTCTTGATCAACCAAACCAAATCCACTAGTATTATCAAAATCATTATACATGTATTTTATATGCTGGTCTCCCAAAAAGACTTACCCTAAGTCACTTAAAAAGAGATCGAAAAGGCTTCTACCAAAGAAGATTTATATTTTCTGAGTCATTCAAGTTAATTTATTCTTTTACAACCCATTAATGCGTTTTATGCAACATAAAATAACAAATAAATAACCACAAATAAAATTATATTTTTTAATGTTTTTTTAGAAAACCATATTCCATCACTTTTTTATTCTACAAAAAACATCGCTCGTGCATATGTACGACTTATCTTCACCACAAAGCAGTGTAATTAATTTTTCATCACTATTTTCATTTTACATTTATAAAGATAAAACTAAGGAATATATTTGAAATTTTATTAAGATAATAATTTTTATGTTTATATTTTTAAATATCCTTTTTTAAATAAATTTTATTTCATAAAATATTTTAAACAATGTTTCAAATTTATAAAAACAATTCTTAATTAAATATTTACATATATATTTTACATTTAATTAATTTCATTGAATGGAATCTTATTCTAAGTTTCTAAACATAGATATTTTTGACTTTATAATAATAGTGTAGAAGGAATTTGTTTTAACTTATATCAGATAAAAAAATTCCTTGTTATTATGACCACCCTTTTCTTTGAAACATTCACGCTATGTTTCAATGTTTATTTTCAAATAATATTTTCCCTAATATTAATTTATTTTAAATTTTTTAGAATTAATTTTCAATGGGAGAAGTGTTTTTACTCCAAAATCGTCTTATTTTAATTTATAGGGTGTTTCTATTCACCAACATCAACAATACATACAATACTATTTCTCCACTAGTGATAAGTTCAAATGATAAAATCTTTATTATTTTACTAAATGGTTTTAGATCTGTTTGGATGATAGCGCACTAATTTTTTTACCATTGTCTGCATTAATATATAATAAATATGATTATTTTTATATTTTGGGAACGGTATTAACATTTATTATTCTAGTTTGTTTCAAAATGAATTTTTATGTTGATTATGGTTCACCCCTTTCATATGATAAATGTATTGGACTTAGTAAGTGATGTGTGGAACCTAAGAGAGACCGTTGATGCATTTGTGGGTCACATGAGAGAAACTATATAGGGTATTTAGCTGAGGCCTTACCCATTAATGTAATATGTTTTATCATATATATATGAAGGTATGTTTATGATGTTTGACATTACGAATTCCATAATTTTGTGATTATTTTGTTGGTGTACATGTGATTTTTTAATTAGTCATAATATTAATTGATAACTTTCTAACTAATTTTATTATTTGTATGGAAATATTTTATAATCATTTATTATTTCAATATTATTATTCATGTTCATGTTATTGATTAATTGCAATTTTTTCAGTTATTTCACTTTTCGTATTGATTGTAGTTTATTTTTTGAGGATAACTGTCGTTTTACACATACCATTAGTGAGCCTTATAACTCACCCATTTATTCTATTTCATTTATCAAAGATTCTGTGATGTTTATTACGATTAATATACAATGATATTCTATGTAGGTTAGTGGTTGACTCATGGAAAATTATTTGTTCTATTTTATTTAATCAATTATAATATGAGTTTTAAGTACGTATCTAGTTTAGAATGACAACTAAAATATTTTTTACTTTAGGATTCATTTCCTTGTATCTAGTGCCAATATTATAAGCTGGCCACTGAATTTTGGCTGCTGGGGTCAGGGTATATATATTTTTTGTCATAGGAATTTTAATTGAAACTTCGGGAACTAGACATTTGAAAACATAGACTATAGAACGTAGAAGTATGACAAACAATTTAGATCATACCAAAGAACCGAAGATTATGACATAGAGATTATTCATACCTAAATTTCTTTTAATGTTATATGTTTAAATGCATTTGAAATTATACATAATGATTAAAATGATATGAACTAATATAGTATATTCCATTATTTAGAAATGGTTCCGAGTGGAAGAAATAGAAACCTTGTTAATGGAAATACAGACTTCCCTCGTAGGAGAGATATTTGAGCTAGGTCTCATGTTGTAGATAGAGATGGAGCAACATCATGATACGAAAAAATTATAAATATATTGTGGAGGATGACTCAGGTTATGATAAATGAACATTTTCTAATAGATATGCTTAATGATCCACATCATAGTGTTATAATGTTAGACCGCTTCACACATCATCAACCTTCATCATTCAATGGGACTACAGATACAATAATAGCTAATAAATGAATATGCGCCCTAGAAAAGTTATTTATCAATATAGGAATTAATGAAAGGGATAAGGTATTCATGGAAATTTATCATCTCTCAGGGGAATTGGATTAATGGTGGGAAATCATTAAAACACCAAGTATGAGGAAGAAATACCGAGCATGGAATGAAAGTATATTAAGATACATTTATTGGAAAAATATTATCGTCATCAAAAATAAGGGGACATTGATAGGGTATTGTTGATTTTAAGACAAAAAGAAGTGGAAATGTTTCTATGTATGCAACTAGCTTCAAAAGGTTAACAAGGAATGATACCGACTATTTATGTAATAAAAATGGTAATATTTACCATTTCTTTGATGGGATAAAACCAATTCATTGAATGAGACTAGTCTCTTTATAAATATTATTATATAATGATATCAGATCAAGGGATATAATGATAGATAATGAATTATAAAATTCATATGGATCAGAAGGAAATGAATAGAAGAAGATAGTTAAATATAAAAAAGGGATAGGGGGATGAAGAGAATGATGGAGTTTCTAACATGTTATAATTTTGAAAAAACCACCCAGGTGATTGATTAAAGAGAATGTGAGTTTAATTTATGTATTCAGATAAAGGACACCAGATTCATGAATGAAGTGGTAAGAAATATGAAATTAGTTTTTACAAATTCAATTATAAATATATAGGGAATAATGAAAAAATTCTCCATAAGTCATAAGAATATAACTCAGAAGAAGAAAAGAGGTAAATGTAAAAATTATTGTATTACTACATACAAAGTGGAAATATTAAAGTTCTTGTGTATTTCGATTCAATAACTCTGATGTCGATGTATTCTACCAAAAAAATTCTTATTATAATAATCCTGAAATGTATGAGATCAATACCGCAATATTTTTTCTTTAAGGATATGACAACATATTTTGGATGGAACTGATAACAAATAAAATTTATTTTTTGGTAAGGTGTTATTTCATTGAGAATACATAAATAAGGTAATGTTAACCCTTATTATAATCTTAATGATGAGTAAATAATGTGTTTTTGGGGTAAATAGAATAATATAATTGAATATGTAAATTTAATAGTGTTGGTTAACTTGAATATGGTTAGTGATTTTATAATAAATTAATTAATTATGGAGTTTATTTCATCTTTTATATTTATTAAATATATTTTATTATATTATATTTTTTAAGAAATAGGGGTATAGATAATTCTTGGAATCATGGATCTTTTAATTAAGGTTTTATGGCGATTCTTGATATTACTTTATTTTAAGAGAAAGTATGATCAAGGTATTTAACATTGACATTTAGAGATAATTAATGGGATATTATTGATAAGTTCATTTTTTAAATTGAGTAGCCTTATTCCAAAAAAAATTAATTTTTTATTTTACTCAGACATATTTTAGATGGGCCTTATGGTTAATTATTTTTATAATGGATGAAGTTGAACTTTTAGTGTTATTAGATATCTGAGCTAACTATTTTTATTTTGGTAAATATTTACAGGAAAAAGGGGTGAATTACGGTTACTATGATTCATTAAAAATTAATATTATTTCTTTAGTCATGGATGTTGTCATCTTGTATATTCATTTATTGGAGTAAGAGATGAAGTGAAAAAATCAAATAAAAAAATAATGTGATTAGTATTATGGAACAGAAAGAAATCTATTATGATTGTTTTATAAATTGATTTATTTTGATATTAAAATAATTTATATTTTTCTAGAAAAGGCCCTTGAAATAAATTCATTATATATTTAATTTTCATTATAGGAAATGAATGGTCTTTCAACCCATAAATAGATTTATGATTTGCTGATTGATAAAATTTTCATGACCTTGTTATCTGTAAAAATAAATTAATCCTTGGGTGTTATTTTTTCTTCCATGTCATTATTTTTAATTCCAACTAATGTTTTCTAATTTGGAACCCATCTTTTTTCAGTGACCTTTATACTTTCTTTTCCATCTTTTTGAGAGGATTTTTTATTACCCATTGTTATGTTGTGGGTTTCCATAAATGAATTTCAAAAGTTCAACCCCTTGATTACATAGCATAAGTTAAAATTGTGGCGATAAGATTTATTGAAGTATTATAATGTAACATAATTATATTTTTTAAATAATAAATTAGGTTTACTAAAATACACATCGCGCACGTCTTAGCTTAAAGAAACCATAAAATATTATTATATAAATATCAGTGCATTAAACCTAGTATTTTAAATAGAGGTTATGAATTGAATTAGATAAATTATAAAATATTTTTAAATTAAATTGTCAATATAAATTAATTTTTTAATTCTAAATAATTAATTACTGAGTTTTTAGTAATGTTATTTTATTCTTCATAAATACTTTTTTTTCAAAATGTTTTTATATATATTTGTGATAAAATATTATAAATAATTTATTGAGATTACGTAAATATGAATTTATAAAAATTAAAACATTTTTGAAATCATTATACCAAAATTATCCTTAGGGGAAATGTTTTTTATTTAAATGTTCATATTCCAGTGAATTTTGAAAAATCACAATTTTTATGGAAAAATAAATTTCTGTTTCAAGAACATAAATATTTATAATTTGTTGGAAAATTAGTAAAACTAAAATTATATCACTTGTATTATTAATAATTAAATTACGTTCGTTTTAATATATTTTATGATTAAATTTAGTATAAAAAAATTTGTATACATAAAAGGCATTTTTTCTAAAAAAAAAAATTTATTTCATTACCATGTTTATTTTAATGAAAAGTAATATCACAATGATAAATTTAATATGATAAAATGGAAAATCTATTTTTAATTATTATAACCAAATTTGGTTAATCTTCCCCTTTCATTTTTTTCTATATGAACAGTAATCATTGCTAAGTTTATCACCTCGATAAAGGGAAAATTAAAACAATAGTTGATAAAAATAACTGATAATGTCATAATACATGATACTAGTTATTATTTGACGAATATAATTTTACCCTCATCACCTTAGACTCTATTTAAGTTAGTTTAATGGAAAATTTTCCCTGATAATGAATTTTATAATATTTAATGAAATGAAAATAAAGTACCTCCCTTACTTTTTAGAATGTATTTTTTGGTCATATTAGGGAAAAATTGGTTTTCTGAATATAAATATATATTTTAAAAATAGTTAAATTATTTTCATCATAAAATTATATATATAATTTTTACTGAGTAAATGTTTACCTTAAATTTGTTTACAATGCTAATAATTTATTTATTCAACTAACAAAAAATAAAATAAAAGATTGTAAGGATATTAAAAATTATATAATTTAAATTGGGTAAGATATAAAAAAATATTATAGATCAATATTACATGTTTGGTTTTTTTGAAAGTATTATATTCAAATTCATATTTTTTATGTATTTAATGTCAAATTAATTGAATAGTGTTAAAAAATGACATAATGGTATTTAGTATTAAATAATGATTTATTAATTGATTTAAAATTAATAAATATATTATATTCATAAAACTGAATGTGATATGGTTTTCAAGATAAAAAATGGTTTGTGTTTTAATAGTAATATTATTATCCATTAAATGTTAGAAATGTTCAATATTATGTTATTTCTTGAAAGGTTTATGAATGTGTTAATACTAAATAATATATATTGAAAAACAAATAATACTGGTACAAAAATATTTTATAAGATTATTTTGAATCATGCACATCCTATATTTAAATTACCAAATTTATGAGCTATTTGGACATGAGAAAATTTTATATTAATTTAATATTATAAGAAATCACATGAATGCCTCTATCCTTTCTTATAAAAGGGAACATCGTCTCTCAATTACTGACAAAACATTGAGAAATTCTTATTTACTAAACCCATAAAAATTTTCATTTGAACATATTTATACAAGTTTATGAGGTTTTGGCCTTCCATAAAGGACCTACACTGGGTCCATTAAGAAGATATATAAAAGAATTCTATCGAAGAATATATAAAAGTATTTTATGAATTCATCAAGTTTATTTATTCTTATAATTCCTCTAAGTGTGTTTTACCCATCATAATATAATAAATATAGTATCATAAATATACTTAAATTTAATTATAATTACGAGACAACAAAATTTCATATATTTTTAATTTTATAAAAAAATGAAAATATCACTTGTACGCATGTACGAATTACCCCCTCCACATAACCATGTAATTAATTTTTAACAGTATTTCACATGGTTGGTTATAAATACGGAACTAATTAATAAATATTATATTGACGGAATAATTATTATTCTATAATTATAATATCATATAAAGATTATTACCATCCAATATGTTGCAAAATGATAACGTTTTTCATGCATACTTGTGGACTAGCACCTCCATGAAGTTATGATATTTTTTTATTTACTGTTTACATGGAAGAAAAAAAGGAAAGATTTAATGAATATATACGATTTATATGTTAAAATAATAATATTCTAATTTTTTATTATTATTTACTTTTCTTTCATTCCATCATTCAAAAAGTGAAAATCGTGTTCATACAAATGTGCGTCCTATAGTCTCTATGAACTGTGTAATTTATTTTTTTATATATATTTTTTAATTGTTTCTCAAAGTAAAAATATATATCATAGTAAAAATGCTATATATAATTCAACCATGATAAAAATAAAATCACTAGATCTATGAACCAAAAACATATATGAAAAATGAAGCAGTTATTACCTGGGATAGTGATTTTAGAAAAATAATTATTAAAAAACATTTGATAATAGATTATATGTAACTAATATATTTTATTATTTATATTAATATGGTTTTATAATATTTTTATAAAAGTTTTGTATGTTTTATATTGTAGTTTCTTATACATACTAGGCATTTGTACCAGAGGTCACAGTTTCTCTTCTGAGTTTTACTTCTCTACAATATATTAAATATTCACCTGTTATTAATTTTTATGTGTTGTGTATACCTTCAAGGGATATATAATATCATTACTCTCTAAATTTTAATTGTTTTTATCTTTTTAATTTGAAATTTTTTTCTTAACTAGCGTTTGTGTTTAAACAATTACCAATTTGGTAAGGTCTTTTTTCACAATCTCATCCTTATTTGGAATTGTTTTTGTTTTTTCCTCCCTTTAGGGAATAGTTTAACATTTATATCGAAAACCTAAAAAAATCGAACATTAATATTTATGGTATTTTCATGTAATTGTATCATTGTTTGTTCTTTTTTACAAAAAACAATTGAGAAAATATTTGTAAGAAATGATGATTTTACATTTCTATACAATTAAAAATCTTTTCTCTTCTGTATCAATGTTTTCTAAAAATGTTTTGAAAAATTATTTCATAATTATAAAAGTGATTTATTAATTTAATTGTTATTTATATATTTATTTGTATAATTTTTTTAAAGGGATAGTCTTTTCATTTTCTGAACGATATATTTTTTGACCTTTTTTAATAGTTTGAATAGAATGTTTTTTAACTTGTACAACCTAAATTGAATTTACCACCACCATAATAGATTCTTAATTTGACGAATACATTAAATTTTTTTATTTTCATATTAAAAACAAATTATTTTCCAAAAAATCTAGAAAAAATTATTTTTTAAAATTATTTTCTATATGAAAATTAAATATCCCTTAATAACGATTCTAATGAAATTTTATGATATTTCTATTATTTTTTACAAATATCCCATATTTTAATTATGGTACATAAATGATATGTAAAATTGATAAATTTTTTCTTATTTTACCATATGGTTTATGATCGGTTTGATTTGGGATGTACTATTTTTATACCATACTCCATATTAATCTTGAGAGTTTATGATTATTTTTATTGATTGGGAAATGTGTTTAAATTTCATATGGTATTTTTTAAATATGAATTCTTATATTAAATATTTTTGAACCCTTTCATATATGGAATTAATTAGACTTAGTAATTGATGGTTGGGCATAATATATCCCTTATATGCATCAGTGGGTCTAATGAGACAAATTGCCTTCTGTTTTTCGCTAATGCCCTACCAATTTATATAATAGGTTTTGGAAGGAGGCCTTAATGATATGATTATTATGTATTTCATTATTAATTCCCCCATTATGTTATTATATATTTATGTCTCTGTGAATATATGAGTAGTTATAATTTTAATGGACATGTTTCAATCTTATGTGATAATTTATATAGCATTATTTGATCATCATTTATCCAGGACATATTTTTGTTTCATGTTATTAATATTGATTACACGAAATGTGTTTTCGGTTATTTTAATTTCCATATTGATAATATTATATTTATTCATGATCAGTTCTATGGTATTCATACATAAACTGAGAATTAGATCTCACCTCATTACTATGTTTTCTTTCCCCATGATTGGAGTAAGTGTATTATGATTGAAATGTATGGATATGATAATAGGAATAATGGGATACTAAAATAAAATACAATGTTTTATTTTGGCTCTTCTATTTTAATGTGAGATTGATGTATGTATCTTGTCTACTAATATTACCAGTCTATTTATTACTTCAGGTTACATTTTCTTATACCTTTTTCCAAATTATTTAATCATCTAATTAGGGATACCTGGGTCAGGGTTCTAATATTTTTACTATTTTTGAACTCTCATTCATGTTTATATTTCTTAATCATATATATTAGGACCTCCCAAAAAATTTTAGCCTTGGGAATATCTACAGAATCCCACCAATGATTTACCAACCATAAAAGTGAAACATATTAACCACCACATTTCTATCATAGAAAACTATCGCACATGAATCTGTATTGTCCTCCTAAGACATTTTTCATCAATTATATTTCTTATATATCACCATCATGTAGGTCACATCAAGAAAATATCTCACCCATGACTGTATTAACAAATTTAAAAATAAATCATTTCACCTCACAATAATTCTAACCCCTTTAGTTATGATTCTCTAACCCATAGGTTTTCATAAATAAATGTTTTACATTAGAATAAAGGAATCCCTCTTCTAATTTGATCCCATATTATACTTAATGGTAATATATTCCCAAGGTATTAAAGGTCACATTAGGATCCTTACTCACAACTATACCCTTAGGCCCTAGTCCATTCACTTGAAAATAGATCCATATGTTTATAAGTTACTTTATAAAATCCTTTGAATATACCCATAGAGTAATAATATCATCACTATCAACCCACTATATGTAACTTGATATATTGAATATATCTATAGAATTAATAAACCTTTATTATTAATCATCTTCATGCTTCCAATATAAATCACCAAAAAATCCACATTCCCTTGTATTGATTGTACTATGTTGTGGTGGAATGTTTATATAGTTTCTAAATCCACAACCACTGAATCAAAGGGAAGTTGGGGGAGAGTGAAATTGAGGGAGTTGAGGTGGAATCATACCTAAAAACCCAATATAAAAACCAATAAATTATCTCCTAATCAAGGAGGATTTAATTGGGAAAGAGGGGTATAATGAGTTATCCAAATGGACTTCCACGTTGTCCCATAACTTCATAATATTAATGGTGGGATAAATATTAAAAAATTTCAATGATCTTTTTATGAAAAAATTCTTAAAAAACATAGGGTACCATGTATACTACCCCTGAGTACCTAATGGCCATCCACGAAAGGTCACCGAATGACCCAAAATATTAATTACTTTATATCCCCCCAGTACCTTCCAAATGAAAGTTTAATGAAATTTAGGACTAACTAGACCACACTAGGTACCAGATCTATTAACTTTGGTATTCTATGGTGTCTGTTAAACTTGCAATGAAAAACACACTACTCCAAACCATGGTCAAATTTTTAAAAATCCTCTTGAACCCATGATCATGGAAAAATAATCCAACTTTTCATGTAAAATAATTATGTATTACCTCATAATCCAAAATTCAAACACATTGTAGTTATGAATATCAAAAATATGATGAATCTTCAACCTATAACAATGTGATTAGTATCAAAATATTAAACATACAATATCTAATCCCTCAGAATCATGTATAACAATATATCACTCTTTATCCCATCCAATAAAATCCAATATCATCACTTTCTCATAGTTTTAAATGAAGGATAATTGGTCTATCAGAAAATTAATCCTATTAAAGTAATTTTTCAATGAAACGTCCAGATTCAGTCCCCATTTTGAATCCACCATTTTATAAAATTAAAACTTTGACGTAATTTATCAATTTCTCTATCTAATTACATGTGAAAAGTATTATCCAAACTTCAATCACACTGAATTTGTCTAAAATCACCCAAGCATATGAACAACAATGACATATTCAAAACCTGAAAATGATTTCCTTATATAAGGATTATCATTATTTTTTTTAACATCTATATAATACCTCTATTAATAACCCTATTTTTTATTATTTTTAGAACATCTATATCTAAATACTGATCTGTAGTTGATCCATTCATTACAATCTATACCTCAGTAGTCAAACAATAACAGATATTGTATCTAATTACCACAGATGAATCATTAAATTTAGTATTTAAAATGAATTATATGTGAACCATCCTTTCCACTTATATCCCCAACATCAAAACTACAATAACTCACTAGCTAGCATAGTTATATTGGTAAATCCACAAATTCATCGCCACTTATATGACATTAATGTCACACACAAATATATGATAACCCATTATGATTATAATTCCATATAAATACCAAATATATCTTGTGATAACTATCCCAAGAACCTTAGTCTAATGTATAAATAAAAAATTATTTATTAACTAAAACAAATCAAACTATGATCATCCTCATTGCATTCAGCATTGATATGGTTCACAATCCCTATCAAATTTATATCATATGCATATAGTATGATTCTAAATTTATTAAACTAGAATGAATCACCAATGATGACTCTGTGAATAACATAACACCATAATAATAATTTTCTTTTATCTATCAACCATGCCAAAATCAATGTTCACCACGTTTATAATAAACCATGGGTCATGTGCTTTATCAGTTTATGGTGTCATCTCTTCACTTTGACTACAATCACCAAATATCCTTGGGCTCCAACATGTATAGATGTCTATCATCACCGATGAATTTTAACCCATTTAATATACTTATTTCATACTCATAGATTCATCCCAAACTCTATAATTTGGTCTGAACTTCATCATATCCTAAGATTCCTCTACCCCAAACAATAAAAAGTTTATCACTTAGGCCCCATTTCACTTACCTCAATAGAACCACACTATCACATAGAATGTCTTATTATTCCATTATTTCTTACTCCTCACATGAGGGTAAGACCTTCCCCAATCCACATTTTTACACAGTTCCACCTATTACATTGGGACTGAAAAAGTTCTATAAGCTCATCCCAATGAATTTCAATGAGACAACTCCATGATATTTGGGAAATAAGAATCATGAATCCAAGTCTAATATTAATGTATTTTTCTAGTTCTCAATGACATAATTTTTTCATGGGAAAGAACATGAAATTGAAAAAATCTACCCACCTTCCATAGTCATAATGAGAAACACTGACATGAACCACTGAATTATGTAAAATAAATTGCAATTAATGAGGTAATTGTAGGTAATTACCTTCTGAATCATGAATTCTGTATGTGTTATAATTGCAGGTAATTGTACTGGTGGGAGGTAGGTCACTTTCCGTTACTATAGTCGAAGTAATTATATTCCTATGTTTTAAAAGCCTTCGGTATATATGTGAAAACAAACTCTATACCAATAATTTTTAAACCATTGGTATGGACTTATAAACTCATTCATTACCAATGTTTTACATAAATCTATTGGTAAATTTCTATTCCAATGGTCTATAAACCGTTGGGGTAGACCCTAAAATTCAACTCTTGCAATATTATCAAATCATTGGAAAATATTTATACCAATGGTTACTAAAAACCATTGGTATAATGTGATTTTCGGTGCCATATAACAAGGGTTATTCAATAACTATTGGTATATGCCTATCCCCATGCCTCAAAAGCCAATGATTTGGACAACCGTTGGTATAGGTTATACCAACGGTTTAAAACCATTGGTATAGAATAATTTTTCATCATCAATGTATTAATGTGATATCATTAAAAATTGTAAAATCTTGTGGGAAAATTTTAAAATGTAAATTCATGATTATAATATTATAATGATAATATTTATTTACTCATGAAAACCCTTTTGGTTTTAGTACTAGATGGAACTAGAAGGAACCATGGGTATGTGGTACAATGTGCTAATTAACTCAAGAAAAAAATCACTGGGATGTGTGATGGAGTTGGAAACCATTTTATTTTGCCGAAATATCAATCATGAAATATGATTAATGATTGGAACATAGTAGAATATCCAAATTGACCAATTAAGATAAGAGTGTAGTATCCAAGAAGTTAATTTGATAATGATAATGGAAAAATGAATATCAAATTCTCTAAATTTCAAAATTGTGGAACAAATCAATGGGTATATAAATTTAAAGGGATTGGTATATTCTAAATTTATAGAGATGAATTCCATAAAACTCAAAAGTGTAATGGAATTATATAATCTAAAAATTTCAATTTCATTAATTAATATTTAATTGGACATTATGAAATCGAATTCCTCAATCAATTGGATACAGATAGAAATAGGCACCAATACCATAATGGATAATAATAACATGTAATTGTCCCTAAAAAGACTTAAATTGAAGTAAAAGAAATTAATTTTCATTATATATATCCATATATATTATTTCATGTGAGTTTTAACTGTTAGATATTTAATTATAAACAAAAAAACATGGTGGTGTATTTATTATATGTATAGTATAAATATATTATTCTGGGTTTCTAAAGTAACAAATTATGTATATATCTTCCATTCACTAATTATGATTTTATTTGGACTGGATTTTATATTTTTAAAAAGGGATCTAAAAAAAATTCATATATGGAAATAAAATTTCATATCATAATTCTACTCATGATCAACCACTAAACAATGGATAATGTAGAAAACCAGACCATAGTATCTTAAAGCCAATGTATACATTGTTAAATTGGAATAAGATATAAGTAATCAAATCTATAAGTATGAATTAGTTTAGTAGTCTAGGTAAACAAGATACATACTTGAGTATTTCATTTCATTTTAAATCAAAAATAATTTTTTTTACAATAACATTATTCCCTATAGAATATCCAATGTAATTCCTTAACACCAGAAGCCTAGAGTTGGTGCATTTTTTTATTACATTGATCTTATTTCAAGGAATAAAATCCTGAAAGACTGATTAGACTGGTAGTACTGGAAGGCAATATTACATACACAATACCCATAATACTATGGGAAATAAAAAATACAAAACATGATACATATTATAATGAAATAAACTACATCCTTTAAACTCAATCAAAGTATTCATGTTCATAACATGGGGAAATTAATCATAATATGGGTGAGCTAAAATTCTCAGTAATGTTACATAAATGGAATGTAGTAATGAAACAATTAGAATAAATTAACATGGAATGTTAAATAAATGATAACATATATCTTTTAAATAACTGGATAAAGAAAAATCAATATGGAAAGGTAAAAATTTGAAACACATGGAACATGACCAAATACTAAGAATGAAATACATCTACAGATATATCGATGAAAAATATCGGGCATTAATAACAAATAATACTAAATAATGGAAATACATTCTTAAAATACTTCATTTCTAAGGCACAGGATAACCTATACCATCAATACCTTTCACAAGATGGTTAATACTATAGATAAAAACCTGTTTAAATTGGACAATTTAACTATATCATGAGAACCTATTGATGCATAGTAGGGATATATAAATTCAGCGAGCCACCCTTCATTGCCAATCCAAATAATTCCTCATATCAATTGTTCAAAATAAATAATATAAGTAATCAAATATCTGTATTGATTAATGAATAAAATATTATCCATAATTCACCATTTAATCAAATAGGTGCCAATGTTATCATCGTATGTAAAAATTCTATATGATTTAGTAAATATAAATATACATTTTATAAGGATATGTATATTCAAGTAAATTTCTAATTAAAATTTATTAAAATAAAGTTATTTTTTTCAGACAAATTTGACAATCAAAAAATAAAGTGAGGTTGCAAAGACAATCATTAAGAACATTCTTCAAGAAATAATCTTTAAACATTCCAAAGTGTCTAATACCACTTTGAAACATTCAAATCCTAAAAAACATAATGAAATAATATTAAATAAAAAGTATAATATCATTAGAGTAATTATATTCATGATATAACATATTAAAAGAAAGTATATACACAAAATAAAAGTGAATTGGTTCATAACAACAAAAATATCAATGAAATGTAAATTAAGATAAAATTCCCTTACCATATCCTTGATTTTCATTGTGTGTTATTTATCCTAATTTATAGTGTTTTAAAATATTTTACAAATAATTTCATTACCATACTAATGTATTGTAACACCCCAGGTAAATAAATAATATGACATTTTTATATTTATTCCTATTTGTGGAATAAATGTCAATATTAATTTAAATGGAACGCTATGCTCGATGGCTTACCCAATACACAACAACGAGTTCCTTTGAAATCTTACGTTGCACTCTAATAATAAAATAATATTATTTTAAATAGTAGTTAACACATAGCCATTGTATTGGCGGGAATGAATATAAATAACTAAATTATGATTATATATGTGTGTTAAATGTTTTTACTTTTATCCAATAAATTTTAGAGTCTTAAAATACAAATGAATCCAATCTTATGCTATGAATACAATAGTATTTTTAAAAGATTGTTTTACAACCTTTTGATGGAAAACCATTTTTTAAATAAAACTTTTGAAAATTTTATATGATATATTTTTCAAAATAAACATATTATTTATGATCTGTACATAGAAATTTACCTTGGGCTAATTTTTGGTATTTTTCTGACAATGTTCATTTTTCAATGAATAGTGAAAAATACTGCATTTTACATCAAAACTGCTTTTTCATATAATTTAATTATATGGTTATATTATCTTGTTAATTTGTTTTAATTTGTAATTGGAATATATTTTTACCATTTAATCCAATGATGGTTATTGGCATTAATTTCACTTTGTAATTGGGAATAAACAAGTGCCAAACGTTTCATAAATATTGTTTCTAAAAAACCCGCTATTTGTTTTGACAACAGGGAGTTTTCTTTAAATTAATTATTGCAATTTATGTGTTTGGAATTTGGTAAAATGGATTACATATTTGGAATCATATGGTCCAAATTATGTAATTAAGACTCTTTTGTTTTTGGACATTATGAATAGTAACAACGACAATTATCTTTAATTATTTTGATTAATGAGTAATCAGGTAGTTAAAGATAATAAGATAATATCATAATAATAAAAAATGACCACAACATGTGTTTAAAGGCTACTGGTTGTCTCATGGACGAACCTAGGATGCCTTTTTCCAAACTTGGGGTCCCCATGGAATCAGTTTTGTGAGAAAGTGACTTTTTATCTATTTATTTTTAAAGAATGTTAAATTTAACAAAGAATGTATCACCTAAGTAAAATATTTTTAATTTTGTCTAAATAAATGATATTTTGGACTATAAATAGTCATTGTAAATCTAAAAATATTTTCTACATCATAGTATTTTTTTTATATTTTTTAGACATTAAATAAATTAAATTATGTATGACATCATAATGATGCATCGATGACCTCATTATTTAACGATTTAAATAAAATTGAAAGATAATGTAAACTCTAAGACCTACACATGTCCAAAACCTATTTGATGGGTGGATTTAGAACCCTTATCACCTTATCCTTGATACACATCAATGTGGGACCATTAAAATCCGAAACTCATTCTAAAATAAAGTAACATTTATTAACTATCCATGAGTGCCCCTCCCCTCCTCTTCTAAAAGGCCCCCACCACTACCTCCTTACCCACACTTCCAAAGCCTTTGTATCGGCCAAACCCGGCCCATTTTGTCTCTCCACATCCCTCTATAACTCCTTGAAGCCTCACTTTGGGCAGAAGACTTCCCAAGGAACCCTTTGAGCTCAAACCAAAGGGAGTTACCCGATTTTAAGGTAATTTCTTCACTTGTGTCCTTTTGTTTTATTTTGCTTCTTCAACCCCCTAAACTCGTTTTATTAATTTCTTTTTTGACAAATCCAGTATCTTCAATATACTAGGATGTTGTTATAAGAAGTATTCGAGCTACAATTACACACACCTTTATCTAATGGTTAAAGAACATATTGTTTCTGTGGTTGGCGATTTTCTGCCTCACAAAACAATGATTGTTCAATATTCTTTTAACACCATTAAAGGTGGCCATTATGATGTCACTGTATTTTATATATGATATATATGGTATTTATGTTTAATATATGGTTATGTATTTTATATTTAAACCATACCTTTATTCTTTTCATGTTGTGTAAATGCGATAATTTCATTTGAAGAAGTGTGGACTACTGCCCCCTCAAGTGATGTGACTCGTACATCCAATACATGGAACGTATAAAGAATGAAATTAATGAACATATGTGACCTATATAACATATATATTATACTGAAATTATAATATATATATATATATCATTTATTTTTAATCTCGTTAATATGACAAAGAAAAAATGATAGTAGTGTTCAAGCGTACATACGGCCTACCGTCTCCATGAACGGTGCTTTTTTTTTATCTCCAAATTATATGTAATAGTATAAAATGAATATATACTGGATATATATGATATTTAATACATCAATACTATTATGGATAATATGTACCTATAACTACATTGAAAATTATTTTCCAACAAGTTCAATTTTTGAATCACGTACCAAACATCGACAAAAACGTCTGATATGAACTCATATTATTAACCAATTATTATAACATTAAAATATGTGATATTAACTGAATTATAATCTTTATAGAGGGTCATTAATCAATTATAATTTGACCAAAGTTTATTATTCATTAATATAAATAAACGAACAAGACAAGTTGGACTTGCGGTAAGGGATCCTACTCCTCTCTTTCTTTTTAAGTACACTCTTTTATGTCATTCCTTTTAAGCTCATATTTCTTGAGATTGGGATGTTATTTTACATTACTATTACTGTAATTTTAATGTACATATTATTAAAGACCCTATTATCTCTCATAAATCCATTTTGGAAGTTTTGAGTGGCACCGTTAGGCTGCCGAATTTTCGTATGAGATCTAACCTCTCACTTTCATTTTAAGTACTCTCTTTTATGTCACTTCTTTCAAGATCCTATTTGTTATGTTGGGGGATGTTATTCTATATTACTCTTCTGTAATATTTATGTTGATATTATGAGATTCCCTATTTCCTCTCAACAATCCATTTTGGATGTTTTAAGTGGCGTCGTTTGGCTGCCGAGTTTTCGTAAGAGATTTTTCATCTCACTTTTATTCCCGTGAGATTTATGCTACATTTTCCACAATTTCCTTAGAGTGGTTTATGTACTGACCATTATTAAACTCCTTTTGTAATATAATTCCATTTCAGGGTATTTACATATTCATTGTATTACACTTCTTCAATGGGGTGTACTTTTCGAAAGTCACCCAAGTCGGTAAGGGAATCATTCACCCTCCTCTTTTTAAAAGACTTCGTTTGTTATGTCTTTTAATTAACATAATATTATGTTGGGATATGTTCTTCTATATCATTATTGATGTAAATTTTATGTCCAAGTGATAATATTCCCTTTTTATCTCTCATCAACTCATTTTCTGAATTTTTGAAGTGACGCCTTTAGGCTGTCGAATTTTACCAAGGGAACTTTTTAACCCAATTTCGATTTCATTGGGTTCAACATGTAGTTATTGAATATGTCATAATTTGAATATGTGTGAATGAAATTTTATTGTTTTACACTTAATATCCAATAATATTGGGCGTATTTATATTTGTCACACATAATTTTGAGATTGATTTATCCTTAATTTAAGGATACCTTCTTTATAAGGGATTTCATCACATTTTACATCTCTATTGAGACTTCATTGTTGTTATGAACCAATTCACTCTTATATGGTTTATATACTATCCTTTGGAATATTATATCATGAATACATTTATTCTCATGATATTATAATGTTCCGATTAAATGTTATTCCTCAATTATTGTATTCAAGTGTCTCTAATTTTGGTAAAAACCCTTTAACCAAAATATAGCTTTAAATGTCTTAATGATTTTTTATTATTAATATCCATGTTTTCAAAATAGTTTTAATGATTTATTTATATGTATATTAATGGTTTAAAATGTTAAAAGCTTCAAGGTGGTATGGGACACTTTGATTCAAAAATCTCTTTATTAAATGTTTTAAATGGTTTTGAAAATGATTTTTTTTATGGATTCATTATTTCAATATCCTAAAATGTTATATTGTGATTGAAATGTGGAAATGTTATATTTCATTTATGCATGTTTTATGTGATACATTTATCTTATGGTTCTTGGGCATTGTTATGAAAACGGGTGGTTCCGTGATAAACTAAGAGTGGGTGAGCCCGATATAGCTCTCCAATGCATTTGGTAACGAAAAGGGGTTAAATGTTAAGGTTTCTCTGAAGAGATTTAGGGAATATGCTGTGGTGGGTTTTCCAAATGTAACCAAGAGGGTTACTCCCTACGTAATATAGTTATGAATGCCTCAAGTTACCTTTATTCCTTTATGATTTCTATGATTTATTCATGATTTTATGAGGTATGTTAGAGTTCCTATGTTTTATGGGTAAAGTATGATTTCATACTTATGTATACATGAAATCATGTTTCCTTTCCATATTTTTATAACCCTTACTGAGCTTTTTATGCTCATCCCAGGTTTTTGAAATATTTTTCATAGGTTAAGGGAAAGGCACATGATGTGATGATAGTGTCAAGGATGTGTCAAGAAAGAATCAATGTTTTATTTTAAATATGTTTCCGTTGATGGGAAGAAAGAATACTGTCTTTTATGTAACCACTTTGTTTAAATGTGGAATGTAATGCAAGTTTCATGATCTAATTCTCAAAAACTCTAAACCTGAAAAGATCCTTAATGTTTAATCTTGTAATAACTCAAGATTAAGTAAGGTTTAAGGCTGGGGCCTTATAGTTGGTATCAAAGGTCAGTTTAGATAACTTTATAGGTTAGGGTATTCTTTAAGCATAAGTGACATTACCATAATGGTTAAGATTTCAGAAAGAGTCATAGTTTTAGATAAAGTGAATGAGTAAGTATATCTTAGTGTTTATCTTCCTCATTAGTACATGATGGTTTTGTTGATATACTCACACTGACCTTTTTGGTTTTAGTAAATGGCTGGATCTAGCAGGCACCAATGTAATTGTGGATGTGAAGGAAACTGTGACAGTTTTTTTGAGCAAGAAACTGAATGATATGGGAGCTGCAATGAGAACTCTTGTGATTATCCTCAACCAACTATCTGGATTCATGATTGGCCACCAAAACCTTGGTGATTTCTCTAAGGCATCATATATGTGAGAAACAAATCCCTACGGAAGTACAGGTAATAATCGTAAAGGTAAGTGTGATAAAAAACCTATGTGTTAAAGATGTGGAATGAAACACCTAGGAAATTTTTTCAAAGGGACAGAAATATGCTATAGATGTGGAAATGAAGGTCATAAAGAAAAAACCTTCTATGGAAAAAGGAAGCATCCAGTTTACTCGAGGAAAGGGAAAGAAGTTCTTTCGGAGGGATCGATTGAATGTTTTAAATGTGATGTGCATGGTATTTATGAAAACACATGTCCTATGAAGATGTCTCGTGAATGGGATCACCAAGATCGTACAAATGTTCGTTTACAAATACCTAATTCCATTCCGATTGAGGTTGATGAAACTGAAAATGACTAATCAAAGGTATGGATTATTTCCTAACTTTTGTTTTCCTATTTTAGAATCTTAGGATATGATTCGTGATTTTGTTTGTAGGAAAGAAGTATTTCAGAATAAGTTGTAAATAATGGTTAATGGATCATGAATAATGTTGAATGAGTAAGAAGTCAACATATAAGGGCTTCAAGACTTATAGTGAAATTCTTAAGATTATTAAGTTTCTTTTGATGATGGGGTTACATTAGATGACTTTTTATAGTATGTGTAACCAAGATGTTTAATATATGAAAATTTTATTCATGGAAGAGTTATCTATTATTTTGTGGACATAGTTATAAAGAACCATTTGGGTTTATATGATCCTTACTTTTGAGGTAATTATGGGTTACTATAAGTTATGATGGAAGTGAAAGGCATGAGATAAAATTGAGGATAAATTATGTTATGGTTATTTTTTATGATTTTATCTCTTTTTGGGGAATGATTTGAGAATTATATAGTTTTGGAAAAAGGACAACACGCAGACCGTGTGACAACCTGTCGCGTTAGACAAAGCTACGGGAATCGAGCCCACAACCAATGTGAAACTAGTATTTATCGCCTACTACTGGACTACGTGAAGTCCCTGGTTAGTTTAACTGATTCTTTTTAGTTAGATGATTTTATGAATTAAGAGTGATTTTATTTTGGCTTATCTATGGAAATTTATTATCCAATCATGGAGGATATGTGATTTGGTTAATTACTCTTCAATACGAGACTTTAAGAGCAACTGATGTTGTTTGGAGATAAATGTTACGATTTAACTTGGAAGACTATGTGACTAAAACCTTCAAATTTTTGGGTTTCAATATTAGTTTCGTTTACTTTGAAGGATTTTATGGACAAATTGTTTATCGAATGGTCCTCGTTGAACTTTTGGTTTTGTTGGACAAATTTTGGAGATTAAGAATAGATTTTCTTTTTATAAAGGGTTATCATTCTCTGGATTATCTAATCTTGTACTAACCTTTTTGTTTTGGTTTTGGTTAAGGTCTAAATATATGGGATGTATATAGTTCTCTTTTGTGGATTATGTGATTCTCTAGAAGTAGATTATAGTTCTCTTAATGTGAACAAGTCTTCCTAAATACTCGTCTTTTGGGGAAAGTATGAGTTTGTGTAATAAATCTAATAAAAGTTGAAAGTCAACCTGATAAGTAATTATGTTCCTTATGAATAAATTCTTCTATAAGGTGTAACTTAAAACAAAAATGTTTTTTATTAAGTTTTCCTACTGGGGAATCGAATACCGTTTAACCCATCACAAGTTTGTGATTTTCTTGTTGTTAACTTTCTCCTAAACATGTTTTCTATCACTCTCCATCAGAACATGACCCTATGTTTTCTCCTCCATGTCCATGTTTTCATACATGGAATCCTAGTATGGGTTAACTAGAGTGACCTCTATACTTCTCTTTCTTTATTTTAAAGTGATTTTTTACCGACTCTTATACCGATGTGGGATTTTCAATGATGTTTCCAAGCCCGGTTTTATAATTGCGAGGACGCAATTTCCAAAGGGGGGGAAGGATGTAACGCCCAAGGTAAATAATGAATATGAAATTTTTATATTTATCCCTATTTGTGGAAAAATATCAATATTAATTTAATTGTAATGCTATGCTCGATGGCTTACCCAATACGCAACAACGAGTTCCTTTGAAATCTTACGTTCCACTCTAATAATAAAATAATATTATTTTAAATAGTAGTTAACAAAGAGCCATTGTATTGGCAGGAATGAATATAAATAACTAAATTATGATTATATATGTGTGTTAAATGTTTTTACTTTTATCCAATAAATTTTAGAGGCTTAAAATACAAATGAATCCAATCTTAAGCATTGAATACACTAGTATTTTTAAAAGATTGTTTTACTACTTTTTGATGGAAAACCATTTTTTAAATCAAAATTTTGACAATTTTATAAGATATATTTTTCAAAATAAACATATTATTTATGATTGGGACATAGAAAGTTACCTTGGGTTAATTTTTGGTATTTTTCTGATAATGTTCATTTTTCAATGAATAGTGAAAAATACTGCATTTTACATCAAAACTGATTTTTCATATAATTTAATTATATGGTTATATTATCTTTTTAATTTGTTTTAAAGTTTAATTGGAATATATTTTTACCATTTAATCCAATTATGGTCATTGGGATTAATTTCACTTTGGAATTTGGCATAAACAAGTGCCAAACTTTTCAGAAATATTGTTTCTAAAAACCCGCTATTTGTTTTGACAACGGGAAGTTTTTTTAAATTAATTATTTCAATTTATGTGTTTGTAATTTGGTAAAATGGATTACATATTTGGAATCAGAAGTTCCAAATTATGTAATTAAGGATCTTTTGTTTTTGGACATTATGAATAATAACGACGGTAATTGTCTTTAATTATCTTGATTAATGAGTAATCGTGTAGTTAAAGATAATAAGATAATATCGTAATAATAAAATATGACCACAACATGTGTCCTAAGTCTACTTGTTGTATCATTGGCGACCATGGGATGCCTTGTAAAAAAACTTGGGGGCCCCATGGAATCACTTTTGTGAAAAAGTGACTTTTTATCTATTTATTTTTAAAAAATGTTAAATGTAACAAAGAATGTATCACCTAAGTAAAATATTTTTAATTTTGTCTAAATAAATGATATTTTGGACTATAAATATTCATTGGAAATATAAAAAGATTTTTGACATCATAGTATTTTTCTATAATTTTTAGACATTAAATAAATTAAATTATTTATGACATCATAATGATGCAGCGATGACCTCATTATTTAACGATTTAAATAAAATGGAAAGATAATGTAAAATCTAAGACATACACATGTCCAAAACCTATTGGATGGATGGATTTCAAACCCTTATCACCTTATCCTCGAAACAAATCAATGTGGGACCATTAAAATCCAATACTCATTCTAAAATAAAGTAACATTTATTTACTTTCCAAGAGTGCCCCTCCCCTCATCTTATAAAAGGCCCCCACCACTACCTCCTTACCCACACTTCCAAAGCCTTTGGCTCGGCCAAACCCTACCCATTTTGTCTCTCCACATCCCTCTATAACTACTTGAAGCCTCACTTTGGGAAGAAGTCTTCCCAAGGAATCCTTTGAGATCAAACCAAAGGGAGTTATCCGATTTTAAGGTAATGTCTTCACTTGTGTCCTTTTGTTTTATTTTGCTTCTCCAACCCCCTAAACTCTTTTTATTCATTTATTTTGTAACAAATAAAGTATCTTAAATATACTAGGATGTTTTTATTAGAAGTATTCGAGCTACACTTACACACACCTTTGTCTAATGGTTAAAGAACATACTGTTTCTGTGGTTGGCGATTTTCTGCCTCACAAAACGATGATTGTTCAATATTCTTTTAACACCATTAAAGGTGGCCATTATGATGTCACTGTATTTTATATATGATATATATGGTATTTATGTTTACTATATGCTTCTGTATTTTATATTTAAACCATACCTTTATTCTTTTCATGTTGTGTAAATGTGATAATTTCATATGAGGAAGTGTGGACTACCGCCCCCTCAAGTGATGTGACTCGTACATGAAATACATGGAATGTATAAAGAATGAAATTAATAAAAATATGTGACCTATATAACATATATAGTATACTGGAATTATAATATATATATCTATATATCATTTATTTTAAATCCCGTTACTATGACAAAGAAAAAATGAAAGTAGCGTTCATGTGTACGTACAGCCTACCGTCTCCATGAACGGTGGTTTTCATTTTTTATCTCCAAATGCTATGTAACAGTATAAAATAAATATATACTGGATATATATGATATTTAAAACATAAATACTATTCTTTATATGATGTACCTATAACTACATTGAAAATTATTTTCCAACAAGTTCAATTTTTGACTCACGTACCAAACATCGACAAAAACGTCTGATATGAACTCATATTATTAACCAATTATTATAACATTAAAATATGTGATATTAAATGAATAATAATCTTTATAGGAGGTACTTAATAAATTTTAATTTTAACAAAGTTTATTATTCAGGAATATAAAGAAACGAACAAGACAAGTTGGACTTGAGGTAAGGGATCCTACTCCTATCTTTCTTTTTAAGTACACTCTTTTATGTCATTCCTTTTAAGCTCATATTTCTTGTGATTGGGATGTTATTTTATATTACTATTACTGTAATTTTTATGTACATATGATTAGATACCCTATTCTCTCTCATCAATCCATTTTGTAAGTTTTGAGTGGCGCCGTTAGGCTGCTGAATTTTCGTAAGAGATCTAACCTCTCTCTTTCTTTTTAAGTACTCTCCATTATGTCACTTCTTTTAAGCTCCTATTTGTTATGTTGGGGGATGTTATTTTATATTCCACTTTCTGTAAACTTTATGTTGATGTGATGAGAGACCCAATTTCCTCTCAATAATCCATTTTGGAAGTTTTAAGTAGCGTCGTTAGGCTGTCGAGTTTTCGTAAGATATTTTTCATCTCACTTTTATTCCCGTGAGATTTATGCTACATTTGCCACAATTTCCTTTGAGTGGTTTATGTACAGCACATTATTACACTAATTTTGTAATATAATTCCATTTATGGGTATTTACAAATTCATTTTATGACACTTCTTCAATGGTGTGTACTTTTCGAAAGTTACCAAAGTCGGTAAGGGAACCTTTCACCCTCCTCTTTTTAAAAGACTTCGTTTGTTATGTCTTTTAATTCACATACTATTATGTTGGGATATGTTCCTCTATATCCTGATTGATGTAAATTTATGTACAAATGATCATATTTCCTTTTTGTCTCTCATCAACTCATTTTCTCAATTTTTGAAGTGACGTCGTTAGGCTGTCGAATTTTACCAAGGGAACTTTTCAACCCAATTTCGATTTCTTTGGGTTCAACAAGAAGTTATTGAATATGTAATAATTTGAATATTTTTGAATGAAATTTTATTGTTTTACACTTAATATCCAATTATATTGTGTTTATTTATATTTTTCACACATAATTTTGAGATTGATTTATCCTTAATTTAAGGATACCTTCTTTATAAGGGATTTCATCACATTTTACATCTCTATTGAGACTTCATTGTTGTTATGCACCAATTCACTCTTATATGGTGTATATACTATCCTTTGGAATATTATATCATGAATCCATTTATTTTCATGATATTATAAAGTTCTGATTAAATGGTATTCCTAAATTATTTTATTCAAGTGTCTCTAATTTTGGTAAATACCATTTAACCAAAATATCGATTTAAATGTTTTAATGATTTGTTCTTATTAATATCCATGTTTTCAAAATGGTTTTAAGGATTTACTTATATTGATATTAATGGTTTAAAATATTAAAATCTTCAAGGTGGTATGGGACACTTTGATTCAAAAATCTCTTTATTAAATGTTTTAAATGGTTTTTAAAATGGTTTTTTAATGGCTTCATTATTTAAATATCCTAAAATGTTATATTGTGATTGAAATGTGGAAATTTATATTTCCTTTATGCATGTTTTATGTGATACATTTATGTTATGGTTCATGGGAATTGTTATGAAAACAGGTGGTTTCGTGATAAACTAAGGGTGGGTGAGCCCGATATAGCTCTCCAATGCATTAGGTAATGCGAAGGGGTTAAACGTTAAGGTTTCTCCGAAGAGATTTAGGGAATATGCTGTGGTGGGTTTTCCAAACGTAAACAAGAGGGTTACTCCCTACGTAAGAAAGTTATGAATGCCTCAAGTTACCTTTATGTATTTATGATTTCTATGATTTATTCATGATTTTCTGAGGTATGTTAGAGTGCCTATGTTTTATGGGTAAAGTATGATTTCATTCTTATGTATATATGAACTCATGTTTCCTTTCCATATTTTTATAACCCTTACTGAGCTTTTTATGCTCATCCCAAGTTTTTGAAATATTTTTCACAGGTCAAGGGAAAGGTACATGATGTGATGATAGTGTCACAGATGTGTCAAGAAAGAATTAATGTTTTATTTTAAATATGTTTCTGTTGATGGGAAGAAAGAAAACAGTCTTTTATGTAACCACTTTGTTTAAATGTGGAATGTAATGCAAGTTTCATGATCTAATTCTCTAAAACACTAAACCTGAAAAGATCCTCAATGTGTAATCTTGTAATAAATCAATATTAAGTAATGTTTAAGGATGGGGCCTTATATGTATATCCTATTATCCATTTTCTAACAACCTTTAATTATTTTAACCATTTTAGGTGTTAATTGCCCTATTTTTCGAGTATGTTTTAACTTTCTAATTAATGTTTTTATTAAAATTAGAATGGTTACATCATCTCAAAAATTTATACCATGATTTTAATATTATATATATCTAGTATATATGTATCCTGGATAAACTATAATTTTTATATATTAGAAATAGAAAGCACTATTCAATGAGATGGTAGGTCGTACGTGCACATGAATACTAATTTCATTTCTTATTCATATTTAAAATAATGAAAGTTAATGATAAGAATTTATATTATAATTATAGTTATATATTTGTGTTCTATATTTCATATATTTTTATAAAAATTATTCTTAATATATTTCATTTATAGTGTGAATGAATCACATCGTTTTGAGGGGGAGATGGTTCACACTTCCTCAAGCGATGTAACCATATTAACTAAAAATAGAATGAATTATTGGTATGTATTATAAAAGGATTAAATAAGTATAATTACATATTTAATATCATATATGTCAAATAAAAATATAATATCAATCATAATTCCCATCATGAGTAGAGGTAAAGGGAAGATGAACAATCCTCATCTCTTGAGGTCGTAGTTTTCCGTACACATAAATAATAAGTTAATTACCCATTAGATGGAGGTTTGTTTAATTGTAGGTAATAGAAATTGAATAAAAATATATCAGTTTAATTAAGATTTTATGGTTGTTACATGATCATGTAAAAAGTATACTTTAGGGGTATAGATAATGGAAATAAACTACAAAGAATGAGAGAAGTTGTCACCTCTTAATCTAGTAACTACTTTTGGTTTGTACCAAAAGGCATACTTGGAAGGATATATGTCAAAAAGGAGGATTCAAGGTATAGTGAAGAGATTTTGGGAAGCATTATGGTAAGATCATGACTGAACCTAATTGGTTTGATAGATGTGAGGAATGGGGAGATGTGATAGCCTTTTAAAAGGAAGGAAAATCACTCAATTGGTATTTTTGAAAAGGATTTAGTTGTACCCACATTTTAACGTGACAAAATTATTAAAAAACCAACCAAAAAAATAATTTAATGTTAATTTCCGAATTATGGATAGAAAATGGGTGTTGAAAAAGTGGATTGGTCATTTACTCCACTATATAAAATGTTTAGTCTGTTATTAAGTTTAATTTTACCTTAATAATTGTAATTAATTTTAATTAATTTCAATAATTGTTTTGTAAAAAAATTGGAATTATTAGAAATAATAAATTATGATTTTTTTAAAATATAGAATAAATTTTTCAAAATTACAATCAAAGAAGTGGCTGAAAATAATTTAAAATTATTCCTGTAGGCAGGATGACAATAGTGTTTTTAAAAGTACACCTGACCATAAGTTAGATAAGTTTTTACATTCAATTTAAAAGTAACATTGATCCCAATGACATAAATTTTATTATTTTATAAAAGTATTATATATGTAAACTTTAAAACCAATTAATATTTTAATTTATCTATATAAATAAATTAGATGAAGACGTATTAGTGAGCTACAATTTAGTATTTTTTACTATTTATTAAAAATTAATCATCTCATAATAATAAAAGAAATTCACCATAATCTATTTTTTATGTTTTTTATAAAAATATAATGTTTATTTTTAGGTATTATATTTATAAAAATGTCAAAAATTAGATTTGAAATGGGTTTTCCAATAAAATTTGGTAAATATGCCTCAATAAAAATATAGGTTTTTTTGTGTCAAAAATAGTTCGTTCTTATCTTATGCATATAAAGCTCAATAGATTAATGTAAAAAATACTTCACCGAATGTATAAGAAATATATTTCATTTAAATCATAAACTAATTGCAATTAATTTTGTTTATTAAGATAACAATCCTCTATAATGATAAAAATATTTTCTTTTTTATATTCAATTATTTCTTATTTTCATTTCTCATTAATTGGTAATCAATGAATTCAGTTTATATTTGTGTAAACCATAATTTTTATAAGTTAGTTATTACATTTCATATCGATTAATTTAACAACTATTTTATATCTAATTGTATTAAATATTTATATTTTAAAAACACATTTTTATTTGGTGAAACTCAGGCCTTTATATAACATAACTTATCAAGTAAGGACGTTCATACAAGAAATGCAAGTGAATATAGAGTTGAGTTCATTACAAGCTATACAATATAACAAAATTATTTAATATTCTAATATATCGGGTTAAAATATTCTCTTCTTACTCATGGTGTTGTGTGTCGTAAACAAATATAGAATATATCAAATCAATTTTAAAATAGTAAATTTATTTTCAAGTATTAGGGTATTATATTCCCTTACATGATTGGTGTTGAATTCCATACAATCTAAATAGTAAAATATTCATACTATAGAATTTTGGTTTTTCGAATTCTCCCCACCATAATTGAATTTCATCCTTGCCACTTAAACATTATCTCAATAATTTGGGATTGAAAATATACTATAGTTGAAATAAACACAATGTAAAAATGGTTAATATCACATATTCATAATAATAGAGAAAATAATATGCAATTATCATTTAAATATATCCCTTAGTATGAGACCATAGTTGAGAAATGTAATCATGGATAGAGAGGAAAAATATAACAATCATGTTTTTATGGAGTGTGATAGAGAACATTGTTATGATAAAGGTGACAACTGGAATTCCACATATCCATGATGAATGAAGGGCCATATGGTTCATCTGGAACAATGGCACTCAGACATCATTTTTGGTTTTAAGACAATTTTTTTATAAACATGGAGAATTCTATCAATATAAAAGAATATATGTAAATATTTGTTTCTATAAATACAATAATATCCATTTTTTTTGCTTTGATTTTTTTCTACATTTCTTACTATATGGTGAAGTAATACACAACCTATAAATCATTGTCTAAAGATCAACTCAAACCATTTCATAGATGGTAAAATTTTAAAAAAATTGAGTATCAAATGTATCAGAAAGAATGTATTTGAATTAAAAAAATGATAATATCATTACTCTTTGGTTAACATGAAGCTATATTAAATTTACTTATTGAATTCATTTGAATTAATTCATATTGTATCCATTGGAAATATGGTAATGAGTAAAATTACCATAAAAACTTATGGAAAAAAATGTATTTTTCCTTTTTCATTAAGTAACAGACATGTTATTAGATATATCCCTTAAATTAAAATGTGTTATAAACTCCATTAGAGATAGAATAGACCACTTTTCGAAAATTCATTATTCAGTTCCAAGGTATTCAACACTTATCCAGATAATCGTCTATTCATCATTATCTCAACATCAGGAATATATTAAGGGTTTTAATTTTTTAAATCTTTTTTTTCATGGACGGTTTAAAATTTTAATTAATATATTTTCTCTCTACCATTCAACATATGATTCTCAAATCCTTAAAAAAAGAATAGTAGTAAAATCATAATATATTCTAAAATGTTTATAATGATTACACTTTAGATAAAATATTAAAATGAAATAATGATAGAATATGTGTATTAATAATTCCCCTTCATCAATGACAATATCACAACTTTATCATTATCCAATAAAACCCTTTTGGGAATACAACATTAACACCCGGGACAAATATTTTCCCAATGTCTCATCTCCATGCAGTTGTAACACTGAATATTCAGATTTTTTTCATTTGCATTTTTTAGCATGGTGAACCTTATCCCAATAATAAGAACAAACATATATTCCCTTAAAGCATTTAATAGAGTGATTCTTTCTTTAGTTATCACACATGGTAAAATTCTTCTTTTCCTTATTCGCTTAATACATATTTTTCTCTTATATCCTCTTCTTCTCTTAAATCCCTTTAATGCCATGGGGCTTGGAGAATTATTTAATTATATTTTCATCACATGATATTATTTCCTCATATGATGATAATACTAGGGAGAATATTTCCCTTACAAATGTTGGTTTAATACCATGTAAGATATAATCCTTCTTACTCTTTGGAACATGTGCATTAATGGATTTCTCATTCCATCTATTAGGCACCATTTCAAAATAATATAATATAATATATTAAATCATGATATAATTCATAATACAAAAACTATTGAAAGACATAACAAAAATAGAAATGTTCAATCTCCTAATCATAAAAATGATTTCTTTGGTGATATCCTTACTTCTAAATCCATCATATTGGTTTGCAATGAAAATGTGAATTATCCTTAGCATATCTCCCAAGTGTGTTATAGTAGGTACATAGTAAGGACCTTTATTGTATACAAGGTTACCTCGAGTAAGGCATGAAACACCTTGTACGAGTTATTAAACATAAGTGCATCTGTTTCAGAACCGCATCCACTTGTAGTATCCAAACAGAGTTGTATTTATAGAAATAATAACATAATCTTTTTCTGAAAAACAAATTATAGGATGTTCTTATATACTTAGTATCAGTTTATATCTAGGGTTTTCTCCTTCATCTATTTTATCTAAATAAATATTTCTTGTTTTTTGTTAAAATTCCTCTATTTCCAACTGTAATTCCTTGACCCTAGAAGCCAGGAGCCGGTTCCTTATTTTGTTACATTATCATGATTACAAATAATCAAATCTGGAAGGACAAATCTGTTTACTAGTCATTGAAAGGTATATTACATAAATAATACCTATAATATATTGGGAAACATAAAATAAAACCATGATACATAATAAAATAAATAACCAACATCCTTGAAACTCATTCAAAGGACTCCTCTTCAATCGTTGGGAAATATAACATAATAAGGGTGAGATAAAATTTTAAGTAAGGGTAAAGAAATAAGAATTAATAATGAAACAATGAGAATAAATCAACATGTAAAGGCAGATAAGTGACAACATATTCCATTAAAATAACATGATAAATAAAAAATAATTATGGTAAGGTAATAATCTAATACACATACCACATACTCAATAAATCAAAAATGGAATACATCCATATATATGTCAATGTAAAATATTCTGGATGAATAATAACAGTAACTAAATGAGGGAAATTAATCCTCATTGAGCATCAGCTCTAGTGAAAATTAAATCTTATACCATTAATACCTTTTCAAATATGGTTAAAACTGTAGATAGAAGCCTGTTTAATTTGGCCAACTTAATCGTGTCTTGTGAACCTATCGATACATCGAGGATATATATAAATTCTAAGCCCCAATCATCATTACCATTCCAAATAATTCCTCATATAAATTAATAAAAATAAATAATATGCCTTATCAAATATCTATAATGAATAAAGAATACATATTTATCAATAATTCACAAGTTATTAAAATAACTATCAATGTCAACACCGTATGTGAAACAGACATATAGTTAAGGAAATATTGATATATATATTGTTTAATAATATATATATAATTGAAAATTACACATTATAAATGATTAAAATAATGTTACTATTTTATGATAATTTTAATAACCACAAAATTAAATGAGACTGTAAGGATTACCATTAAGAACATTCTTTAGGAGAATAATATTTTAACATTACAAAGTGTCCCACAAAACTTTTAAAAATTTAAATCCTAGCATAAAGGATGGAAGAATATTAAATGAAACATATAATATCATGAGAGTAATGAGATTTATTATAGAACATATTAAAATGCAATATATATACCAAATAAAAGTGAATTTGTGCATAATACCAAATAAGTCTCAATTGAATGTCAATTGAGATGAAATTCCAATGATGTATCCTTCCTTTTTTGTGGTATTTATCCTCATATACACTGGTTTAAGAATGTTTTCTAAAATAATAAAATAACCATACTCATGTTTATCATATAACCCATTTTTTAACAAACTTTCATTTTTTAACTCTTTTGGGTGTTAATTTCTTAGTTTTTCGAGTATAATTTAACTTTTTATTTGATTTTAATATTAAATTTAACTTGGTTAAATCATATAAATAATATAAAATATTATTTTAATATCATATTTATCCATAATATATTATTCTCAAATAAACCATAATATTTGTAGATAAGAAATGGACTACACCATTCATAGAGATAGTAGGTCGTACGTATGGGTGAATGCTACGTCCATTTCATTATCATGTGTTAAAGAATGAAAGTAAATGATAAATAAATATTTATTATAAATTTAATAATATATAATTGTAATATATTTCATGTATCTTTATTAAAATTATCCTTAATACAATCCACATATAGTGTGAACGAATCACATCGCTTCGAGGGGGCGACAATTTATAATACCTCAAACAATGTTATCGTAATAATTCCTAATGGAATGTATTAATGGTACACATTATAAAAGGATTAAATAAGTATAAATACATAATAAATATAATTTATATATAATCTAAACCATTTTTCCATCATAATGACCACTATGAGATATGGAAAAAGAGAAATAGATAGTCGTCATTTTGTGAGGCAGTAGTTCACCGTTCACAGAAACTGTATGTTTGTCACCCATTAAATTGAGGTTTTTCTAAGTGTATGTTTAAAAAATAGAAAAACAATATCTTAGTATATTATAGATACTTCTATTGTTACATGATAATTTAATAAGGATAATTTAGGTGGGTGAATAGTGGAATTAAAACTAAATATATTGAGATAAGACGTCACCTTTTAATCGGGTAACTACAATGGGATTTTTCCAAATGGAATCCATGTAAAGATTTATTCATAAATGGATGATTCATTGTATATGGGAGGTATTTTAGGAATCTATATTGGTATATAGTAACCAATCAAAAAAGGTTTTAGAGGTGTTAATAATGGGGATAGGTGTTGGCCTTTTATAAGGGAGGAAAAGTACTCACTTGGTATTTCGGAAAGGAAGTTAGGTGTTCCCACGTTTTTACTTAAAAAAGTCCTAAAAAAAATAATTGATGGTTCATGTATGAATTATGTAAATAAAATATGTTTTGGAGATGTTTCTTGGTCATTTGGTCTCTTAAGTTAATGATTGAGTCCTTTATTAAGCCTCATTTTAACTTAATAATTGTTATTAATTTTAATTTCTTTCACTAATAATTTTCATCAAAAATAAATTTGGCCTCATGAAATATTAGAAATTTTTCTGACTCCAAATATAGAATTCATTTTTGAAAATTATAATCATAGGAGTGGGAGAAATTAATTTTAGATTTATCCCTTTAGCGGGATGACTATTAAAGGTTTTAAAGTAAAAACAATCAATAGTTTGATATGTTTTTACAATCCATTTCAATGTTAAATTTATAAAAATGACATTTATTAAATTAACTAAAAAACTTTTTAATTAATGAAACATTAAAACCCATTAAAATTATAATTTATCCTTATAAATAAATTATATTAAGAATTATTATTCTACTAAAATTTAATATTTTCCACAATTCATTAAAAAAGAATCATCACAAAAAACAACAAAAATTAACCCTAAAATAATTATTATGTTTATCCTCTAAATATGAAGTTTATTTTTTCATATAAAATTTATAAAATTTTTAAGAAAGATTATTTAAAATGGGATCTCCATTAACATGTGATAGAAATATCATAACAAACATATAATTCTTTATGTGTAAAATAGTGTTTGTTCTTATCGAATGCATACCAAACCTAATTGATGAATATAAATGATATTCTATTGAATAATATATATATATATTTATATTTCATTAAAAAGATTATGTAATTGGAAATGATTATGTTTATTAAGATAAAACTCTTTTGGAAGAAAAAAACCATAATATTTCTTTTTATATCCAATTAGTCCTTATTTTTTTTCTCAGTAATTAGTAGAAAATGAATTCATTTTATATTAGTTTTAAAATTATTTTTATATGTTAGTAATTAATATTTATTAATCCTAATTAAACAACATGATTATATCATATTATAATAAATAATAATATTTTAATAATATGTTATTATCTACTGAAACTCAGTCTTCCGTGTAACACAAGATATCTAGGATGGTATCTCTTTCAAGAGATACAACCTAAATTCATGTTGTGTGAATTAAAATATTTAAAATATATCATATTTATTTAAAATTTTAATCTGTGAGGTTAATATAATCTGTTTTTACACTTGGAGTTGTGTGTTATAAAACAATATTTAATATATAAATATATTTAATATTTTAAATATATTTTAAAGTATTAGGGTTTATATTATCTAATGTGTTTGGTGTCTGTTTCCGACGCTTTCGCCGGGGCCCGTGCATCCGTTCGTCCGCGGGGGAGGATGCACTGCGCTTGTTGCCCCGCGTTCCTGCATTCCAAAGGCAGGCGGCATTCACTCCTTATTCAAGGATGTATGCTCCTTGATCGAAATGGGATGATGGGATGTCGGTTCTTCTTTTTGTGGATTCCTCCTCAGAACTCGTCACCTAGTCCGGGTCTCCCTCATAGATTTAATACGTAGTTCACGAAACTCTTCCCAGTGCCATGTTTCCATGGACGCTGGTTAATTGCACTGCTTATATCGGGACATTCCAAAGGGTCATGTCCGGGCAGCAACCTTCAGTCGGGGGAGTAGTCACGTTGAGGCATCAGTAGCATGTCTGGATGTTGGGGAACCTTTCATGTCTGTCTATTAACCCTGGTCACATGGCTTCTCGAGGGCGTGGAATCCCGAGGCATCCCACATCGAGCGCGGGGAATTATATGTCATAGACACATATCTGAGGTTTTCCTCAGCTTCCTGTGTTTAACACAGGGTACGCCGCGAGTTTAACGTCCAGCGGAGATAGATCAGCCCGATCAGAGCATTATCTAGAATAGATCGGATTGAGGGATTTCCCTTGAAGGGATGCCGATACCGGGACCAGCCCATAGGTGGCTGTGAAGAGGAGCGTATCGACATGGCCTCACCGAGATATGATGGTCCAGGCGAGAATCGAGAAGGGTGATAGGTGAATGAATGGAGTGGAGGGGGGTTGAAATGGGACCATCGCAAGGGTGACAGTGATGTTGGGCTTGAGCCTTGAAGAGGCTCACTACATATCCCTGTGGCAGGGAATCAAAGTTTGTGTAGTTCGGGATGGTGCCGGTGAACCGACGTGAAGGTGGACCTTGGCCCGATGAATGTCGTCAGTGAACCAACGTGAAGGTGGACCTTGGTCCGATGGGCATCGTCAGCGTACCGACGTGAAGGTGGACCTTGGTCCGATGAGAGATGGGATTGAACCTCGGGGAGGCTTCCTACGTACCATGCCTTGACATGGATCAAAGAACTCATAGTTCAAAGGGTTTCATCAGTGAACCAACGTGATAGTAGACCCGTGGGTCCACCAGTGGTGGGCTTGAACCTTGGGAAGGTTTCCTACGTACCATGCCTTGACATGGATCAAAGTCCTCGTAGTTCAAAGGATTGATGGAATATAGTTTAACGTCATGCGGGACGATAGTGAACCCTGACGTGAATAAACGACGGGTGGTGGGTGTCGGTGAACCGACGTAAATGAGGAAACTTGGTCCAATGGGGGATGGGCTTGAACCGTTGGGAGGATTCTTACATACCATGCCTTGACATGGATCAAAGTCCTCATAGCTCGGGTTGTGGAATACAGTTTAATGTCATGCGGGACTGGGGTGAACCGACGTGAATGAGGTTGGAACGACCGGATGGTGGGTTTGAACCTCGTAGAGGCTTCCTACGTACCATGCCTTGACATGGATCAAAGTCCTCGTAGTTCGGGTTAGTCACAACGGCTTCCCGTCGGACTGGAATGCAGTTTAAAGTCATGCTGGATGAAGGTAGAACTCGACGTGAATTGGATGATGGGTGGGCTTGAACCTCAGGAAGGATTCCTACGTACCACTCCTTGACATGAATCAAAGACCTCGTAGTTCAAATGGGTGTGCAGTTTAATGTCATGCGGGACAAGGGGCATACAGTTTAACGCCATGCTGGACGAGGGCGAAACTCGACGTGAATGAACGACCGAGCAATGCGGCTTGAACCTCATGGAGGCTTCCTATGTACCATGCCTTGACATGGATCAAAGTCCTCATAGTTCGCTATGGGTGGGGGTCAGGGTCGGTGCTCACTCTAAGCCCATGTGAGTCATGCTCGGTGTGAGAAACAAGAGGTTGCAAGGACCTGGCGATCACGTCATGAAGGATGCGTCCGTGAGAAGCGAAGAGGGGATTACGCGTTAGGTGGCCCATGGTGCTGGGACTTACTCCAGTATGGAAGCTCGCAGTGCGACAAAGTGCGACGAAAGAGGGACTCGGGACCAATGATGGGAGGTGCCACGTTCCTTATCACGCCCTCTACTGACCATGGTAGTGGGGAAGTACGGAGATGCAGGGGTGCAACCATCCGTTGGGGAACTAGGGTCGCCCTTCTACTGAGAACATACGCCACTCCAATAAAGAGGATATCATCCCTTGTGGATGGGTGATTCCACCCTGTGGAGACGAGTGGCGTAAAAAATGTTCGAGCTGGGGGGGACCCTTCGTGAGAGGCACGAGGTCGGGTCACAGTTTAACATCATGTGTTGACGACGTGGTGCATGGCAGTTTAACGTCCTGCAGCTTGGACGAGGGGGGTTCACTCCGCACCCCTAGGACATACATAGCCGGTACCCTCTAGTCCTTGGGGAAGGGAAGGTACCAGTAAGTCCATAGTCAAGGGGGGTTGTGGAGTGAACCATCAAGGGGTCCACGTTAGCGTGGCTATGCGAAGAAGCAATAGCCATTAGCGTGCCTATACGAAGAAGCATTAGGCGAAGCAATGCTACGGGTGGTATTGTCAATGGGACTTTGAAATCACATTGTGCAAACCTGGAGGGTCCCACGAGAAGAGGAATTGATAAGAAAAGGAGTGTACTTCGCAAAGTAGAGTGCCTTGGCCTTAGCATGGGGCATAGGTGTGAGTGGAAGGTGCTTCGCGAAGTGGAATAGTGTTCTCGGAGCACTGCCTCGTGAAGAAGAGGTGTCTCGCGAAGTAGGGTCCTGCGAAGCAGTGTGCTTCGTGATGTGTAGCGATGATGCATTAGCATAGAGATCACTAGTATGGGTTGGGTGTTTCGTGAAGAATAAACACTTCGCGGCTGCCTGGGTTCCCTTGGGAATCCCCTTCCTTTGCGAATGCCCTTGAGCTTCGCGTAGGGAATCCCTCTCAGAAGAGGGGCTCAAAACAAGACAAAGCAATGGCGTCTCGCAAAGTAGAAGTACCTCGCAGAGCTCATGATTCCTGGGGAAAAGAGTGCTTTTCAATTCGGGAGAGGAGAAGCTGAAAGGTCGGATTGTCCATCCTCAGGGACTCAGGGGGAGTCCAGTATTTATAGGGAAGGGGCGCCGCGAAGCAGAACTCGCGCGCCGCCTCAGTTGCTTCGCGGCGCGCTCGCGAATGTCAACGGCATCCGTGAAGAGTTACTGCCTCTAGAGCTTTGCAACGGGCTTGCGAACGTCAAATGCATTCGTGGAGAGTTACTGCCTCTGGAGCTTTGCGGCGGGCTCGCGAATGTCAAATGCGTTTGCGGAGAGTTACCGCCTCTGGAGCTTCGCAAGACTGTGATGCTCGGGGCGCTTCGCGGCGGTGCTTCGCGTCGGTGCTTCGTGAGGCAGCGTGCCAGACTTCTTTTTCGTCCCTTCCTTTCGTGCCATATTTTGGCTCCAATAAATGCCCCCCCTCATACATGGAGCCGCGGAGGGTGAAGGGTCGAAGTCTGAGGGAAAATCGCCAAAATGTTCGGTGGTTCGCGATGCATCTATTCGAAGGGGGCCCGCGGTGCTGACCGGGGGCACGGATCCGGACATGCCGCGATGCTCCGCGCGGGTGTAGTGCGCCGCGATGCTCCGGGGTCGCCGCTTATAAATAGGGGGGTCGACCTATTTTGTCTTCATGTGACTTCCTTGTCTTTTTGTGCTCTCGACTTCGCGAAGCTCTGCGTACTCCGCGACAGCCCTCCGCGAATCGAGCTTCGTGGCGAACAGCGGGTCTCCGACTCCGCGTCCGCGCCAAGTGAACTTCTGTTTGTTGGCCTCGTCTAGACATCACGGCATGGTCTCGCGACCGACCTTCGCGATCCAGCTTCGCGATCCAAGTGAAAAAAAATTCTTTTTTGAGGGTCGGAATCGAAATGGGCCATCAAGAGGCTGTATTGGGGATGCTTGCAGATGCTGCCCGTCGGGATGAGATGGCCAACTGTCCAGGCCTTGGGGAGATGGTCCGAAGCCATTCGGACCACGCTTCTTTGACAGATATTCTATCGAAGGGTCAAAAGGATTATCCGCAGTGCAATAAGCTTCCATTTTATGGCTTCGGGTTGAGGGATGGCATCTTCATCCCTGAGGCGAGTAGGGACGAACCAGCTTGCTGGTTTAGGAGCATACCATGCCATCACCAATGGTTCAGGGAGGCCGATGGTCACACACATGATGAGTTCACACCAGTCACCGCTGACTATCTCTACAAACCATTTGAACGATATTGACGGGAGGCCACTGAAACCGGAGACGTCCCCTCCTCTCTATCGTACGATGCTAAAGGTGGCTTTGCAGGATTCGAAGAAGGGATGGTCCGATGAGTGGGACCTGCGCCAGGGTGGCAACATTCCTGACGACTGGGCCTAGGCCTACTGGGTAGGTACCTCATGCGAGGAGTTTGGGGCCTAGCTGAGGAGAGTGGGGTTGTATGAGGCGGCATGGGCCTCCCAATTCCACATTTACCAACCAATGAAACTGATGCCTGAATTGCTGAGCAGATGGTCATCTAGGACCAATACCTTTCACCTACATCACGGGGAGGTGGGCATCAGCCTGTGGGATGTCCACCAGATTTCTGGGGTTCCGATCTTGGGGGCCATGTATGATAAGTTCTTCCCTGTCATCAGCGCATGGGAGGATATTGAGAAAATGCCGTGACTGGCGTCAGTGCTGATGGCGCTCGTCCCTGGAGAGGACAAGGAGGCGGTGAGGGATGTCCACTTTAGGAGATGGCTCAAATGCTTCCTAAATTTCCCATAGAATCAAGAGTTCCCTCCGAGGCCTAGAACTTGTCCAAGGGCGGCCCAACAGGGCAAGGTGCACTCGTATTGGCGGGTCTTGGAGGACAGCCAATGGAAGACTTGGGGTTTCAGTGTCAGCACTGAACAACAGCCGATAGTCAGGCTGGCGGCGTTCATCGCGGCTCTCATCTATGGTTGGATCCTACCGGTGAGGGATAAAAGCATGGGGGTGTGGCCCAGCTCGTTTATTATGGCGTCGATGTTGGCCATGGGGCAGCGGATCAATCTGGGGATTCCGATGCTCACCAAACTGTACAGAATGCTGAGGCACATTAGCGAGGGAAAGAAGCCGCCAAGGATATGTGGGCCCTTCCACATCTTGTATGGTTGGATCGCAACGCATATCAGGGGGATTTAAGAGTATCCAAACCCCATTTCGACGCTGGGATCGAACTTCCTCCCCTCCATCCTGAATGCGGTCGGGAGCTTCCCGTTCAAACTAGTCGTTCCGATGGTGCTGAATCGGGTGTGGAGGGCGGTTGAGTTTAATTTCCACCCCTTCCCATTGCCGATGGGGATACTTACTGATGACGGGCGGGGAACGGAAGAACATCGAGCTTACCTTCTGGCCTTTCGAGGTGGTGTTTTGGTGTCACGGATGGATCGTGAGCCACTCTGTGAACCGTACACCCTGCATCGGTTTGCGAGGCAGTTCCAGTGCCTCCAGTGGATGACCCTGCTGGTCTACTGGGAGGTGCGTCATGAGGAGCACCCGTGTGTGATGAGGCAGTTGTGGCTCATGTTAACATGGGAAGATGGGAAGATGCAGATTTCATTGCCTCCATCCACCACCGCTTTCGGATTGGTGAGGGAGTATGACATTAGTTGGGAGGCTGCTTACCCAGGGGAGATACTGAAGAAACCCACTATTCGGGTCGGTGACGGTGGGCCTCCCCTATCCTGAGGTCGGGGTCGGAGGGCAGCTAGGGCCGCTCTTGGTGGTGGGGCTGCCATGGCGGCGAGACCCGCACCGGCTAAGGGTATGGCAGCAGTGGTGGATCCGTTGATTCAAGATGAGTAGGGCCATCTGGAGGGGTAGCCACCCAGGGGATTTCGTAGGATATCTACTCAGGCTCCGGGGAAGCGCCTGCGTCATATCGACATGGCAGAGGATGCCGTCTTCCCGGAAGCTTGGGACATTTGGGATGTCAACTAGCAGTTCCTCATCCCACCCGAGATATGGGCCCACCTGAATCGCCTCGGGATGGAATTACCAGGCATACGCCCAGTCTGGGCTGGATTCATGGCATCTCCAGCGGAGGCAGAACAATACCTGGAAGAGCTGGAGGATTACGTCCACTCCAGTGGTGTCCCTCACCCAATGACAGACCGGGTGAGGGTACTGTTGAATCAGACGGTCCCCCCACAGTTATCGGTTGCCGATCTGAGGGAGTGATTCCCCCTGCCGGAAGAATCAGAGGACTCCTCTCGGGAGGATGAGGCTGGAGGAGGGAGCCCGTTGGAGGAGGGCGAGGTCGGAGATCGAGGCTCAGATTCCGACGAATTCCCAGAGGCTCTCGAGGTAGAATTCTGAACTTCTTTCCTTACGATCCGTTCTTGGGAAACTATGAACTTCTCACCGATGTTTGTGCCATGCAGGAGGAACTTGTTCACAGGCCTTGTTCTCGCCCCTCGGCGGGTGATGATGCGGGACCTTTAGAACCCACGCCTATGGCTGCGTCCAGTTCCGCGTCTGGTGGGACCAGAGCACCCGAGGTGGCTCCTCCGGAATCTCCAGAACTTCCAATAGTATACGGAGGGCCTCGCCTCGGGGTCCCATCAGTACTGTCTCAAGAGCAGCGCCAGGAGGTCGATCTCCGTAAGTCTCCTCTACCAGTTCCCCTATCGTCATATGTAGACTATGCCCGCCAACTAACGTTTATGTCCCTCTCTGCCGTACAGTTCTCCGATTGGCGTGGGCTGCTGCGGCAAGACTAGTCGGGATGTCTGGTGGCATCCCTCCTAGGGGCATGCCGGTGATGGTGGCGATAGTCCCCCCATATCCTCGAGCTGCGACGCACATCATCAATGGCAGGACCACCGGCGGGGTCGCGCCTGAGGTCATCGAGGTGGAATTCGATGAAGAGGATCAACCGGTCTGTCCCAGTCCTGTCACGCCTGCTGCGGCGCCAGATGTCGTACTGGGTTCAACACCAGATGTAGATCCTGCCGAATATTTCTTGCAGGTGTATCCCACGTACGAGACCGCTAATCGGGCAGACTGGGATGAAATTACCTCCGACGAGGAAGACAACAGCATAGTCCACTGCCGGTCGTGGAAGCTCATTGCACGCTTCATCAAGGACACCCCCCAAGCACAATGGCTGGACGAAATGGATAGACTCTGCTCGCGGTTGCGTGAACTGTGAGCTGGGGGAGTGGATTCCCAACGTCCTCACGCACTCATCTGATATCTTATGGCTGAGAAGATCCGGGAGCATGATCGTGGGATCAGCGTGAGCTGGCAGCGGAGGAAGGCGACCAACATCATGAAGCTCCAGGAGGATGAAGGCGAGGTCCAACAGATGCAGAACTAGGAAGATGAGCTTCCAGCCTCTCTTAATGCACAATCTGAGCCGGTCTCATAGTTGAAGGCCCAGCTGGCAGAGGCAGAAGAGCATATGAGGCAGACCTCTGGAAAGATGTCTGCCATTCAAGCTGGCGTAGAGAGGGCCAAAGCCAGGACTGACGAACTGCGCCCCGCCGCTGCTGAGGAGGGGGAGATAAGTCAGCGGCAACAAGCCTTGGATGCCACAAGCCAACGGGTGGCGGAGCTGCAACGCTCTTTTGATGGGGTCAACCCATCCATGGGGGGAGTCGACTCCCGGGTATTATAACAAACCAAAAACCATTTATTGGTACTTTTGTGCTCCAATTTTTTCTTTCTTTGTTTTGAATGCCGTAGAGCGCACGATTTTCTCTGGTTGAATCACCTTGTTACATCCCTACAATGTTTTCGGGATGTTCGGTAACAATTCCCCAAGCCCATGTGGGTCGAGCCCGATGTGAGAAATAGGAGATAGTTTCCCTCTCATCCCACCTAACATAAGAGTGGGGACCATGCTCCAGGTATCTGGGATTCAGATTACCAGTCCGGATTTCTGAAAGACGGGAGAGGCTTGATCGGAGAAGGAACTTTCAGAATAGCCGAATTATCGTTTCTTTAGCGTGCTCTTATGCACGAACGGGGCAACACCAGGGGCGCTGAAATGAGTCCAAACAGATGAAAATGGGAAGTGTGAATCATGATACCCAAGATTCGGAAAACTGTGGGGATGGCATGACAATAAGGGACAACATTAACCTTGGAGGAGAAGTGGTATCTTTACTGCGTTAGCCTGTAATGGGGGAAACAAATGAGGGTCGACCGTTGACCATGTTCAAAACACAGGACCATGTCACAAATTTTGTCAATCAATCCTTCGAGACATTGGCCCATGACAGTTGGCAGACCATAGGTCAAACATCCATACTGTTAGGGGGTCCTTCCAAACCTGACCCATCTTCCGGAACGTTGGCCCAGGAAGGTAGGTGAGCCGATGCGGCATGAGACCAGGCCGTTAGGGTGTCCCGTGAGACATGAAAGGGGACGAGGGTCCGAATAAGGGGCACGCAAAGCGTGGAATATGGAGTGATGGTTTGTCCGAACAGAATCCAACACTTAGGTAGTTACACCACTGTGGTGGGAGTACACCATATGGGTTCACTGGTTTGATCATGGATCATTCCTTCTTTCAGACAAGGCCTCTCTGGCGAGGGGATCTGTCACTTCCCAATGGGATCTTGGGGCATCCTGAACTTGTTCGGGGTAGAACCGCAGTTTAGTGCCATGCGTTGAGGACACATGGACTCCTGTAGTTTAACGTCATACAATAGGACGTGGAATAAAAGGGAATATCCCAGGGAGCGTGCAGTGCGGTAGATATGAAACCGCCGTGAATGAGGACTTGGAGTCCAAATCACACCACATACCCTCGAAGGAAACTCTTCAGGTCAAGGGACCATGATTGAGGATTGGGCTGGGCCCGAAGCAGAGTGGTTGGGAGTTCCTATGTACCCCATGAGGATGGGAATCAAGACATACGTAGTTCTGGAAGCGCAGTTTAACGTCATGCGGGACGATGAGAATCCTGGCCGTGTTGGTACACATCCTTCCAAAACTACTAAGCCCACGTGAGTCGTGCATGTTGTGGGAAACAAGCAGTAGTGGTGGGAATTTCTCGACACAGAAAGCGGTAGGTTAGGGCAAAGGGATGCTCGGTGAATACCAGCCTAATGACACTGACATGATCATTTAGCGCACCTAGATGCGCGAAGAGAAAAAGCTGAGTATTATGGAATTCCACTTGAACATGAGGAAGTGGAAATGTGTGAATCATGGAGCTCGAGATTCAGATCACGATGATGGCGGCGTGACGATGGAGGATAACTGTTGACCATGGCAGAATCCCAGCATCCATATTGCATTATCCTAGAATGGGGACAAACAAATGAGGGTCGACCGTTTACCATGTTCGAAACACGGGACCATGTCACAAATGTTTCCAGATATCCATAGGGACGTTGGCCCGAAGCGATTGGAGGGCCCTTAGGTCCAGCATTCATGGAGATCCCTTAATCCTGGAATCCATGTCATCTGAGGGTCCTTTTGGATGTGGAAGAGGATGATGATCCAAATAGCGAGCTCACAATGCATGGTCATGGGATGAGGGGGATGTCCTTGTGAAAATCCCACACTTCGGTCTCCTTGTCAAAACACATCTGAATACGACAATGAGATGTATTAGATAGAGGGAGCAGATTCCTTTCCCATAGGGAGATCTTAGTTTAGGGTCATAGAATTCAGACCAAGAGGCACATGGTGGAGCAACTCAAACACCTGGTGTAAATGGGAATAGGGGGTGTGTATGGTGCGGTGAACAACCTGGAATTAATGAGGGCATAATCCCATATGACACCGCATGACCCCCTTAGGAGAGGTTTTTGGTCAAGGGACCGAAAGAGAAAGTTAGGCTGGGCCCGCGGGGAAGTGCCCCGGCACTCCTACGTATCTCATAAGGATGAAAATCAAGCCTCACTTAGTTCTTGATGGACCTTAGACCATAAATGGGTAAAAGGAGCAGGGGACGCATGGCATCAAGACCCGAGGTGAAGGAGGACCTAATCCCTACATACCATGCGTTCTCTGAGGAAATTCTCGAGTTGAGGGACCGAACACAAAGGTTAGGCTAGGCCCGCGGGGAAGTTCTCGGGCGCTCCTACGTATCTCATAAGGATGAGAATCAAGCCATACATGGTTCTGAAAGGCGGCACGGTAAGGCACCAGTGCCGAGGGATAAGGGGAGTACGGGCATGGCCCTTGCACTAAAAGAAGCAAAATTTGATAAATCTTGTTTGTTCTTTAAGGTGAATGGTTTTTTGTGTGAAGCTATAGGCCTAGAATAGTAGGCCATGATGTCTCCACAAGGATAAAGCCATGATGGGCATTGACAAATGGCATGGTGCATGAACAATACCCAACGTGATTTCCTATACAACGAGGTCACCACAGTGCAGTGCCATTTTTTGTCGTGTGGCCAGGATGATAATGTCACAGTTTAGGGTCATATGATAGGACCAAGCATGCATTTTATCATCATGCAGTGCAGACGTAGCAGAAACGATGCTAGGAGGGGAATGTGTGCTGTGTAATAAAACACAATTGACGGAGACATGATCCCACATCACACTATATGCCCCTCAGAGAGGGAGACCTTAGGCCGAGGGGCCTATATATATGTAAGAGGTGAAACAGGGGGATAGACTGGCTCCCTAAATGGGCTCTACCCGAAGACAGGGCGTCCGGGCGGTCCTACGTATCCCATGAGGATGGGAATCAAGCCACACGTAGTTCTGAAGGGTTCCTTTTAACGCCATGCTGGACAAGGAATAGGAGGGATAACTCTCAGAACGGGGGTGTGCGTAGTGTAGATATTGCATACCCGACATGAATGAGGACATAATCCCGCACTACGCCACGCGGTCCCGTAGTCGGGCTCCTGAAGGCAGGACCAGAGAGGTGAATTATTTGAACTCAAGATGGACCCAAAGACAAGGGGTCTGGGCATTCCTACGTATCCTATTAAGATAGGAATCAAGCTGAACGTAGTTCCAGATGAGAATCTTAGTTTATGGTCTTAGAGCTCAGACCGTGAATGGTGACAACTTCCCGAGTAAGCACAGATGTCAACCCGATTCTTAAGCCCACGTGAGTTAAACTCGGTGTGGGAAACAAGGGGGGTATCCTCATCGCAATACTTGGGGCGAGTCAAAAGGGAGTTGGTAGAGATCCCCAAAGGACACCTTTGACACGACTTGTTCCCCCAACGCGCGGACGTGCACGGAGGAAAAGTACCAAAAGTACCGAGACTCCACTTGGACACGGTGTAGTGATGAAGGGTGTGAATTGTGCACCCGACATTTTGGGCCTAATGGGTTGGCATGGCGATAGAGGAAAACTATTAACCATGGTGGAGACGCAGCGTCCATATCACGGTAGCCTGAGGTGGGAACAACAAACGAGCATCGACCGCTGACCATATTCGCAACATGGGATTTTATCGATTTGTTGTCCAAAACCTCGGGGGAATTGGCCCGTGACGGTAGGAGAGTCCTTGGGCGTAGTATCCAGGCCGTTCTTGGGGGCCCCTCTGGGTGTGAATGATGATGAAAGCCCTGATGCAAGGATACACAAAGCCTGGAAAGCGGGTGCGGACATGTCTGAATAAAGCTTGGAATTCCATGTAATAAACCAGAGTACTCTTAGGAACATCGGTGAACTGCCAAAAAGGGATTGACGAAACAACTCAGGAGGGAGAGGTACATGGCGTGGTCATTACGAGATCGACGTGAATGAGAAAATAACCTCACGCCACACCAGGCACTCCTATAAGGGAGGACCTGGGTCGTGGCCCGGAAAAGGCCAAGGGGCCTGATTGTTAGGCATTGGTCAGGAAGGCCTATCCTGCTTGCAGTTTAACGTCTTGCAATGAGGACGAGGGTCGGGGACTTGAGAAGGCCAAGGGGCCTCATAAGGGAAGGCGTATGGCAGGGTACATGATCCCTACATAAATGAGGACATAGTCCCACACCACACCGTACACCCTAGGTAAGAGTGGACCTGGGCCGGGGGGGGCCGAGAAGGCCAACGGGCCTAAGGTTAGGCATTAGTCATGAAGGCCTGACGGGCCAGCAGTTTAACGTCTTACATGAGGACGGGGGTCGGGGACCCGAAAAGGCCAAGGGGCCTGAGTCTGGGCCTTGTAAGAGGAGGCGTACAGCATGGTACATGATCCTTACGTGAATGAGGACGTAGTCCCACACCACACCGTACACCCCTATGGGGAATCAGGGACGTGGGCCAGATTGCTAGCACCACCCAGGGGAAAGTTTGTCACTTCGGGATGGGGCAGAACGAATCATTGCACTCGATGTCTGGGACATCTCAGGGTGGACCCGAAGATCCAGGACATTTTGTACCATGTTCGAAATACAGCGTTCCTATGGTGACCCGATATGGGAGCAACAAATGAGCGTCGACCGCTGACCAAATTCACAATGCGGGACTTGTATCGGCTTGTTTCTTGAAAACCCTCGGGGGAGTTGGCCCGTATCGGTAGGAGAGCCCTTGGGCGTAGTATCCAGGCTGTTCTTGGGGGTCCCTCTGGGTGTGCAAAAATGATGGAATCCCAGTCAAGGAGTGGGTGAAGCATATCTGTATCCATCCACGAAAGAGGAAAACATCTCTAGGGGGTATGTGTAGCCGAATCGAGGCTTTATCTATGTGAGTTGGGGAAAAAGTGTGCACCCTGCCATATCTTGACCTGAGGGGAAGATTTTGGCTTTTGGGTTGGGCCAACGGACGAAATGCCCGGGCATTCCTATGTATCCCATTAGGATGGAAATCAATCCATACGTAGTTCTTGAAGGCCATGCAGTTTAGCGTCATGCGATGAGGACGTGGGGGGGTAGAAGAACGGGAGTGGGCACATTGTGCGACCCTTACAATCCTTGTGAGAGCGGGGTTGTATGAGCAGGGCTAAGAAAGCCTTCCCCTCTCTACATAAGGAGACTCTGAGGAAACTATTCCCAGGGGGAAGAGTGGAAGATAAAAGCTTGGGGCTGGGCTCAAGACGAGGTGTCTGAGCGTTCCTACGTATCCCATGATGATGGGAATCAAGCCACACGTAGTTCTTGAAATGCAGTTTAACGTCATACGGGACGGGGATCATCTCATTTGGGGATATGTAAGGTACAAAAAGCAATCCGACGTGAATGAGGACGTAGTCCCACACCATACCGTACAATCCTGTAAGGGGGTAAGTCGGGGAAACCAAGGGGCCTGAGCCCAGACCGCGGTCAGGGGGACCTGACTAGCTTGCGGTTTAACATCTCGCGGTGAAGACAGGGGGCCAGGGGCCCAAGGAGGCCAAGGGGCCTGAGGCTGAGCCTCGGTCAGGAAGGCCTGACTAGATTGCAGTTTAACGTCTTGTAGTAAGGACGGGGGGCCTTGGGGCCCGAGGAGGCCAAGGGGCCTGAGGCTGGGCCTCGGTCAGGAAGGCCTGACTGGCTTGCAGTTTAACGTCTTGCAGTAAGAATGGGGGGAGATCTTAGTTTAAAGTCAAAGAGCTCGGACCATTTTGTAGTTTATCGTCTTGCAGGACGAAGATGCAGTTTAAGGTCGTGCAGGACTTTACAGTTTCGGGTCGTGTTGGACCATAACGTGTCGTTTAAGGTCATGCAGGACCATTTCACAGTTTATCGTCTTGCAGGATGAAGATGCAGATTAAGGTCGTGTGGGACCAACATGCAGTTTAGGGTCGTGCATGACCCTTTTTCCCTAGGCAAAGTATCGCTTAAGGAACATGGAATTGGTGGGAGGGGTTATACGCTCTCCATCTCTGGTCAGCAAGGAGTATGCTCCATTGGGGTAAACCTTATGGATTATATAAGGCCCTTCCCATTTGGGTTCTAATTTGGGCTTTTTCCTACCGGGAATCATTGGCACTCGAAGGGCCAGTACTAGGTCGCCTTGTAGGAAAGAACAGAGACGAACCTTCTTGTTAAAGGGCCTCGCTATCTTATCCTGATGCCTTTCCTGATTGTGCAGGGCATGAAGCCGGTTCTTGTACAGTGCTTCTAATTCAGCTAGACGGATCTCGTCAACCTCATCTGATGTCTGGTGATCATAGACTGCAGTGCGTAACGATGGAAGCTGGATCTCAATGGGTAGGATGGCCTCAGCTCCATACACCAGGGAATATGGGGTCACCTAGGTAGAGTTGCGAGTCGTCATCCGGTAAGCCCAGAGGGCATTGGGGAGCTTTTCCGGACAACTTTTCTTGTTCTGACCAACCATATTATGCAGAATGTTAGAGAGAGTTTTGTTGAGAACCTCGATCTGTCCATTTTCCTGCGCGTAGTAGCGGGAGGTATGGTTCGACCGGATGTCGTACTTGGTGTACAATTTTTTTAATTCAGCTGCTCGGAAGTTGGTGCCGTTATCGGTGAGGACGGCGTGAGAGACCCCAAACCGGTGGATAATGTTGGAGCTCACAAAGTCAACGATGGAACGGGCCTTGACCTCTATGAGCAGAACTGCCTCTGCCCACTTGGAGAAGAAATCTGTAGTAGTTAGGATGAACCTACACTGGCGGGCTGTTGCCGGTGGATACGGTCCCACTACATCAAGTCCTCATACCGCAAATGGCCAAGAGTAATTGGTGGGGAGGAGGGGCTCCGGCAGCCAATGCAGGAAGTTGGCGTGAACTTGGAACACATGGCATCTCTTGGAATACCCAATACAATCGTGGATCATAGAGGGCCAAAAGTACCCCAACCTCCGGATTTGATGGGACAGCATCGGCCCAGCTTGATGGGAACCACTGGAACCGGCGTCAACCTCTTGCATAACTTGATGTATCTCTACTCCTTGGATGCAACGGAGGAGGACACCATCGAAACTCCACTTATAAAGGATCTGTTCAAGACTGGGGACGCTCTGGAGGGTAAATTGCAGCACGTGGTGTCAGATTCGATCGCGCTCGGCCCGGTCGTCCGGGAGCCAACCATTTTGGAGGTACTCGACAAAAGGTGCCCTCCAGTCGGGAGTGGCTTCAACCACTATGCCTGACAAACCCGGGACCCCTGACGTGGAGGGTCCGGCGGTGAGATGACCTACCCACAGGCCATCATTGTCCTCTTGGGTGATGGGGGAAATGACTCTCTGGTGTGCCACATGTATGATTAAATCATCTTGCTCGGGTTCTGCGAGCGATGTGGCCAAGCCATCCAAGGCATCTGCTTGACCGTTCTGTGACCATGGGACATGGGTAACCTCTGGTCGAGAAGAGAACTGGGTCATCAGGCGGAGGGTGTACTCCAACAACGGTGCAAGCTCCGGCTTCCAGACGACGTAGTCTCCATTAACCCGTTTAATTACCAGCTCGGAATCTCCTTTCACATGTAGATGGGGCACATGGATCTCAAGGGCCAACTCGAGGCTGGTGATGAGAGCCTGGTACTCTACCTCGTTGTTTGTACAGCCTTCTGACAACAGGAACGAGTATGGAAGGACGGTTTGTGCCGGGGTAATGAAGACAATACCTAGTCCCACTCTGTTGAGCTTGGGATCGTTGAGCCTCCTACCGGTGGGGCTACGGGAGGCGCCGTCGAAATGCATTTTCCAATACGGGAGGACATGATCGACTGAGAGGATCGTCTCATCAGGGAAATTTAGGTCCATGGATTGATCCATGGAGGTTGGATGGGAAGCTAAAAAGTATGCCAACGCCTGTCCCTTAATGGCCTTCTGAGGTACGAACCTGATATCAAACTGCTGGAGAATCCCTGCCCACCGTGCTAGTCGGCCAGTCAGTATGGGGCGGTTCAGGATGTACTTCAGTGGGTCTACCCAAGAGACCAATTGCACCTCATGGTGCTATAGGTAATGTCACAACTTCTGTACGGCGAAGACGAGCGCAAGGAAGCTCTTTTCGATAGGGGAGTATCTAACCTCTGTATCGAGAAGCATGTGGCTGAGATAGTAGATACTGTTCTCAGTTCCCTCGTTATTCTTCTGGGCGAGCAGCGCACCGAGGGATCTTTCCAAGGCGGTCACGTAAAGGACCAGCGGCTTTCCGGAGACGGGTGGCATCAAGACTGGAGGTTGGAGCAGATACAGCTTGATTTTTTTGAAGGCGGTCCGACACTCCTCATCCCATTCGTAGGCGGCGCCCTTCTTCATGAGCCGGGAAAAGGGCTTACACTTGTCGGCCAGATTCGCGATGAATCGGTGTATATATGCTAAGTTGCCTCGGAGGCCTCGAAGTTCCCAAATGTTGCTCAGGGGAGGCATTCGGCTGATGGCCTTGATCTTCTCCGGGTCGATCTCGATACCTCGATATCTGACAATAAAGCCCAGAAACTTCCCAGAGGTGACCCCGAAGGCACACTTCAACTGGTTCATCATTAGTGGATGGGAATAGAGGAAACCGAACAATTTCTCGACGTCTTTGAGATGGTCGTGGCACTGACATGATTTGACTACGAGGTCATCCACGTAACATTCCACCAATGTCCCGAGAATCAGTTTGAATATGCGATGCATGGCCCTCTGATAAGTGGAACCTGCATTTTTCAAACCGAATGGCATAACCTGGTAGCAAAAGTTACCTTGGGGAGCCCTGAAGGCAGTGGACACCTCGTCTTCAGGGGCCATCCGGATCTGGTTGTACCCGAAATACCCATCCATGAAAGAGAGGGCTTGGAACCCGGCCGTCACATCAATCAATAACTCTGTCACTGGGAGTGGGAATTCATCCTTTGGGCAGTGGCGATTAAGATCCCGGAAGTTGATGCAAACTCTGATCTGCCCATTTTTCTTCCTGACTGGAACAATGTTGGCGAGCCACCTAGGGTAATGGACTTCCTTCACGAAGTTGGTTTTGATAAGCTTGTCAACATTGGCCTTAACCATAGCACCATGAAAAGGGTGCATCTTCCTGGGAGGCTGCTTAAACCCACGATGTTTTGCCGGGAGGCCCAGATGGTGAACGGCTACCTGGGGATCTAGTCCTGGCATCTCTTTGTAACTCCAGGAAAACACGTAACATTGTTGTTTGAGGAAGTCTACGTACTGCTGCCGCTCCTCGGGGGACATGGCTGCACTGATCAACGTGGGTTTTGGATCTGTCTCACTACCAAGGTTCACCTGTACCAGCTCATCAACTGTTGTATAGATTCCTTCTTCAAAGGCGGGGGGAGCATCCCCCAGGTCTTCCTCCGCACCTGTGGGGGAATTTCCCACGACGGGAGATACTTCTGGGCTATCAAAACCTGGGGGGAAACTGGTTCCGGCTTGGGCAGCAGTGGTCATCATATCAGGAGACTCACTCTCCATTGAGACCGTAACAATGAAGGCAGTCGACCCTATCCCATCTGGCCTTCAGCCTAAGGGGCCACATTTGATGATATTAAAGCATTGGTGACGTGTGGGTCTGAGTCGGTGGATTCCAGACCGGCGAAATAGACATGTATGGCGTACCGCTGTTGTCATAAGCTTGACGTCCCGATACCATACATGGGTAGGAGGTTTCGGGATCACCTGATCCTGGTTGATGTAGGAGTACGAGGTGATATTCCACCATCACTTGGACACGGGAACATGCCTTCCTTGCGTACCCAAAACAACAAAACATTGCCCCATGTCGGGGTCGTGGCCTCCAATCGGTGGATCGGGAGGACGTAGGCGTCATACATGCCTGCCCAGGGATCACTTGTGACCGGGGCGGGTTCATCCTCACATTCTAGGATTTGCTTATCCTTACTTTTGTAATAACCCGCATCCAGATAGCGGGCCTCAAAAGAAGCAAAAGGGGAGGCATCTCCTTGGAGCATGCCTACTCGACCGTTGAGTGAGTATTTGAGGCACTGGTGATACGAAGAAGGGACCGCTGTATGCAGATGGATCCATGGCCTACCAATCAACGCGTTGTAGGCGGTGTCCTGAGAAATGACCATGAAATCAGTGCTGGCAATTAAGCCACCGAACTGAGTCTTCAGGCGGATCTTGCTGACCGGGGTTTGCTCGGTCCTGTCGTACCCCTGGATTCGGAGGTCAGAGGGAGTTAAATCACCTTCAGACAGACCCAGATTCCGCAACGTTCGAGTCAGAATTAGGTTGATTCCGGAACCGTGTCAATCAGGCAACGACGGACTTCCACACCATTGAAGTGGCCAGTGATGTACAGCGGGCGAATGTGCCCCTGTATAGGAGGGTCCTCATCTTCACCGGAGAACGAGATAACTGCCTGACATTCGGCATTTTCAATCATCTCGGTATGGAAGGCTTCTGAAGCTGCTACCTCCGTCTCAAACTAGAGGGGGATCCTTAGGGCCTCGGCATGTGCCTCGCGCATTTCAGATGACAGGCGAAGGGTCTCAAGGATATAAATCCTCACCGGAATGCCAACCAGGTGCTTCAAAACATCATACCTTCTTGCCAAGAACGAACCTCTGCTTACAGGAGGTCGCTCGACATTTGGAGGCATAGCGGGTCCTGTTGGTTGAGCCGGTGATCGGCTAGTAATGGGTACATCCTACTGCGTGCTACTTGAAGCCTGGAGAGTAGTCGCCGGACTAGGATTGGACAGCGGAGGCTGGCCTGTAGCCGGGCAAGACTGACTGTGATACGAACGAGGCAACTCTCCCTGATCTAGTAGCACAAACGGTGGTGGAGGTAGATCCAAGAGCATTAGATGGGGATGGGCGTGCTGAGATCTACGCTGAGCCTGCTGTCTGGTCTCAGTAGCATGCACGGCTTGGCTAAAAGTGCCCGCTGACGTACCTCGATGACCGGCGCGGTTGCGATTCCGCTGGCGTTGACATCGGCTGGAAATGTTGGGGAGGTCCACCTAGTGTTCCCCCTCGTCGGGGGTCATATAGGGCTTTACCAGCTCCACGGTATTGACCAAAGCGTACCCCTAGCTGTCGCTCGAGGAGTCATCCACCACTGGGCGGATTCTGGGAGGAATCCCCATTTGAGGGGGCATAAATTCGCCGAGAGTTCGGGATGACGACGGCAACGGCGGTGCGCGTTGCTTCTTCTTGCGTCGCCGTTGCTTGCCCTTTTGGGAAGAGGTCGACTGTGAAGACGGTGCGGAGGTACTGGATAATTCTTCTGAAGGTTTCGTCTGCTTTAGGCCCGCCCGGATGATACCATGGTCACGGACGACGATTTTCCGAGCCATCCAGTCATCGTATTTCCGGGATCCACGACTGGGAACCTGCTACCACTCGCCTTCGTTGTCGCTGCCGATCTCTGATCCTACAATGACACCCGCCACTTGTGCTGGTGCCAAGCCCAACTTGACTATGTTGTTTTTGACCTGGTCTTGAAGCCAATCTTTAAACACATAGCATTTCTTGAGGGTGTTCCCCGGAATCCGATGATAAGGGCAGTAGTTGGGGTGATCGGTGAGATAAGCCTCTGCCGGCCTTCTGCACTCGGGCAGGCGCACAATCCCTTTCTCTAGAGCACTTCGGAAGTAGCCAGGGACCTTATTTTTGTTGAATGAATAAGTCTGGTGCCTTCTTTCTGGATAGGGGGCCTGGCCCTAACGAGGGGCCAGAGGGGCCTGCCGAGGAGGTGGTGCCTGATTGTCTCGCCTGGGTGGGGGTGGCACATTGCGCGGGGGAACTTGTCTGTTCTGAGGCGGTCACTGCTGGGCATGAGCCTATGCTTGAGGTGGAGGACCTCTATGGGGTTACGGGGATGGTGCCACCGGTAGTAATTCCAGCTTCCTAGGGGCTTCTATCTGGGCCACCGCGGCGGGTTCAGCCCTGGCGGTCCTCCTGGCCGGGATTATAGGGGGAAACAAACGTGCCTGACTAGCCTGTTTCAGGGCTTCCTCAAGGTGCTGAGCCTTATCTGAGAAATCTCTGAACCCTCCAGGGTAGTTCTGGGTAATCAGGGAGGGTACCAGCTCCGTTTTGATGTTCCCCACACACATCGTCAGTAATTGCTCATGAGTCAGTGTCATGTCGAGGGAATACGTAAGTCCCTTCCACCGAGCGATGAAATATGCAACTCGCTCATCAGGCCTTTACTTGCACTTGAAGAGGTCTGCAATGCTGGTCTTCTGCGTGGTGGAGCTGAAGTGGTACAGGAACTGCCGGCAGAGGTCCTCCCGACCAGTCACCGATCCGATAGGGAGCTGGCTGTACCAGACGAATGCTGGACCTTCCAGTGTCTGTATGAAACACCGGAGTTTGGCGGCTTCTTGCTGATCCGGGGTCCCCAGCATGGGGCCACACCTGGAAGAAAAATGTGCCCAGTGCTATGGCGGGTCCCCTGTCCCGTTGAAGGGATAGAAAATGGGGTTCCCAAAACCCGTAGGTTCGGGCATATCATCCACCCACACGGGATAAGGCTTTCCATCCGGTGGGACCGCCACCTACCGCGTTTCCAACGCTTTGAGGCGGGCTCTGAGTGTCGCAATAAGATCATCCGGGTGGGGTTCCATGTCTCGACGGGGATCCCTAACCACAAGTGCATTGCTAGGTTCTTCAACATGGTAAATGGCTTCGGCAGCTCGTGGATCAATTGGCAGAATGACCTGTAGGGCGACTGGGGGAACCCGGACTGGATTCTTCAGATTGCCCCGTCGTTCGGGGGGGGGGGTTTGGCAAGACGTATCGCGCCCTCTTGCCGAAAGTTCCGGGTTATGCCCTGTCTGCGGAAGTAGCATGATCAGGGTTTCCCGGGGGCATCTCACTGGGGGTAAATTGTTCCTGCCCCTGCTGCCCCGGCCTGGGATTACCATAGTTGGGTCGCCGCTCTATGGCTCGCTTAGCCAAGAGTTCATCAACCAGCCTCTTCTGCTCAGCAAGCTGCTGGCGTAACATGGCCTTCTCGGGATCTTCGTCCGTTTTCTGCACAGAGGTGGACGGGTCGGAGTGCTTGACGGTTCTGACGTGCTCCTTACCCTTGCCGGTATTTCGACAGAGTACCAGCGACTCGGTGGGTACGAGGAGGCCTAGCAGGTTCCTCTCTTGATGGGTAACCCTCCCTGATGGGTCCAGCTGTGGCGGTACGACCTCGGGGGGTAAGTCTCCATCAAGGAATTCAAGTTCGTCTTCCTTGTCCACTACGTCAGCCATGTGGACCACGAACCCTCTCGAGGGCATGTCCTCGATGTCGCTTAGCGAATCGGGCTTCCATCGGATAGGGTCGAAGAGGAGAGCGGAATAGTGTCCCCAACCACGGACTTGGACATGGGGGGTAGCTTCCTCGACGATTCTGCGGAGTGCTTTAAAACTCTGAACACATTTTCGTTGAAGGGCGCTCTGACGGCCTGGTGACTCGAGGTGCTGGGCCACAAGGAGTGCGGTCGAATCGATCAGGCGGCACTGCTCGCCGATTTCTTCAAAGTGCTCTCGACTTCTGGGGTACACCACCCGTTCGTAACGAAGGAGGAAGTGTGTCGCCCATAGGGTTCGACAAAAGCATCCCACTTCTTCAGGGGTAAGGAACTCTGGTGCACGAAAATTCAGCACCACCGTCGGCCAGAACTTCTCCAGGAAGTAATCCGCTGCAAGAATACTCCAGAAGCTCCTGGGTTCGTACTCGGGGTCTGGCCCTGTATTGCCCCTCTCATCAACTGGGGGCGACTGAGGGACTGGTAGCGGTACCGAGGCGGACCTCTGGGATAGTAAACTTGGCGGCGGAGAATATGGGAAACGAGATGACTTGCCGCCGAATTCCGGGCCATCCTCCGAAGAGTAAGGTGATCTGGAAACAATGTCACGATACGATGGGTTGATAGCCACAGCTTCCGGCATAGGAGTCGCGGCTACCGGTGACAGGTCATGTCGTCTCTCTACCGCCGTTGGCCCCCAGAATAGCTCTATGTGATCTCTGGTAGTGGTAGAGGGCGCTTCTGGTGACAATGGTGGTGATTGCAGGGTGGAGACCTGTGGAATTCCCATGATTTCTTCCTCCTGGATGTACCTGCGGAGAGAGACGGGAATCTGGTGGACCTCATATTCCGGGAGAATGAGGCTAACACGTCTGGTTCTTGCCCCATTCCTTGATACGGAGGAGCGGGGAGAATGTTCCATCGCTGACTCACATTCCGATTTAGAGTCGGAGAAGTGGGCAGGTTTGATCTCCACCCGGGCCTTCCCAGGATTCTTCTTGTGGCGGCGACGACCCACTCTCTTACCCCGGGGTGGCTCTTCGGGACAAGGTTGATCCCTATCAAGCAGTCTCGGGGCGGCGCTGGTGCCGTGGCAGAGAGGGCCCCCACTCGAGATAGCCGAGGTGTGAGGGGAACCAGGGAAAATGTCGACGGGTACATGGGTAGGACCTCCATGGATAGTTCCTATGTGGGCGGAGCCTCTGTTGGAATCGGCAGGAGCATGGGGAGGACCTCCATGGTCGATGCGGGTGGAGCGAGGCTGACCTTCACTACTCGAGTTGTTGGGGCGAGGAGGACCTTCGCCCGTTGCAGAGAGGACGTAGGGAGGGCCCCCACGTTGGAGAAGGACTGGATGGGCAGTGCCTTCAGATCGGCGGTCAGGGGCAGGAGGATGGACTCCATACCCTATATAGTGGGCGCGAGAAAGGTTTCCGCACCGAGATTCACTGTCGCGGGGAAGGTCTTCCTTCGGGATGGCGGTAGTGCGAGGCATACCTCCATGATGAACTTCGGAGCAGGGAAGGCCCTCGCTCTATGGAGTAGCGGTACGGGGAGGGCCTCCGTACGGGGTGACATCACCGCGGGTTAGTTCGCGGCGATCACCACTCGGGCCTGCAACCCGGAGAGTCAACCCAGCCCGCTCGTGGGGCGCTTGGGGTCTCGATCCTAGTTGGGTGAAGGAGTGCCCAGGGTCAGTGTATTCATGGACTTCATGATGCACGTTGGCGGTGGCGCAGGCCACTGTAACTGCTGACGTTGACGCACCTAGGCAGGCGTTCTCAGTCTGGGCTCGGCGCTGATGTCGGGTTAGGCGAGCGGGTGCAGGTGGTGCAGGGTCATGGCCTGCCTGCTCTTCCTACAGAGTCGGACGGCGGTGCTGATGCAGCCGGGCGGGATATCTTTCCTGGAGCCCTTGGGTCGGGACCCTGAGCGGGCTGAGCCGGACGACGCCCGCCTCATCAGCGTAAGGCGAGGAGTCGTCAAGGCGTTCTGGGTACAGGCTCCTGAAACGGTTGAACGTTGGGGTGGGGAGTAGGGGCTCCCTGTGCGGCCTCTTAGGGTGGTGTTGATGGCGGGGCCTGGATGCCTCCAAGTCAAGGCGGGCCATATCCCGAGTTGGGATGACCCCTTCCTCCTCGTACATGCGCATGAGGTTGTTGATCACCCTTCGCTGGATGACCTCTGATGGGGAAAGGGGATGTGGGCGCCCCATATTCCGTGATGTGGCAGCCGTCGTGGCGATAGCGGTGCCATGTGGGGTGGCTGTGGCGATGTTTCCCCTGCCCCTGTGTAGGCTAGCGGGCAGTGATGGCGTCTCTGTAGCAGCAACCTGGTTCTTGAGAAACGAAGGGATCAACTCATTAGCACTAAGAGGGAATGGATTGACAACCAGTGACCCAGCGTCCTTCCATTCTCCATGTCTGCAAGAAGGATCCATGCAAACACGCTGCAGAACGGAGTGCCCGACGTTCTACTGCCCCGACTTCCGGTGAGTCTCATGAAAGGCCCGCTATTTGCTTGACGGGACCAGGCGCCGGATATCTAGATCCGGTGACACGTCAATCTACTGGTGTCTCGAACACTACTAATCTCTATATTGAGGAGAAGAATTTCACATCGGGTTCACCATTTCTGTTTCTGACGCCTTCGCCAGGGCACGCGCACCCGTCCGTCCGCGGGGGAGGACGCACTGCACTTGTTTCCCCGCATTCCCTCTTTCCAAATGTGGGTGAAATTCGCTCCTTATTCAGGGATGTCTGCTCCTTGATCGAAATGGGATGATGGGATGTCGGTTCTTCCTTCTGTGGATTCATCCTCGGAACTCGTCACCTAGTCCGGGTCTCCCTCATAGATTTAATACATAGTTCCTGAAAATCTTCCCAGTGCCATGTTTCCATGGACGCCGGTTAATTACACTGCTTCTGTCAGGACATTCCAAAGGGTCCGGTCAGGGCAGCAACCTTCAGTCGGGGGAGTAGTCACATTGAGGCATCAGTAGCGTGTCTAGATGTTGGGGAACCTGGCATGTCTGTCTATTATCCCTGGTCACAGGGATTCTTGAGGGCGTGGAAGCCCGAGGCATCCCACATCGAGCGTGGGGAATTATATGTCATGGAAACATATCTGAGGTTTTCCTCATCTTTCCATGTTTAACACAGGGTACGCCGCGAGTTTAACGTCCAACGGAGACAGATCAGCCCGATCAGAGCATTAGCTAGAATAGATCAGATTGAGGGATTTCCCTTGAAGGGATGCCGATACCGGGACCATCCCATAGGCGGCTGTGAAGAGGAGCGTATCGACATGGCCTCACCGAGATATGATGGTCCGAGCAAGAATCGTGATGTGTGATAGGTGGATGAATGGAGTGGAGGGGGGATGAAATGGGACCATCGCAAGGGCGACAGTGAAGTTGGGCTTGAGCCTTGAAGAGGATTCCTACGTATCCCTGTGGTAGGGAATCAAAGTTTGCGTAGTTTGGGATGGTGCCGGTGAACCGACGTGAAGGTGGACCTTGGACCGATGAATGTCGTCAGCGAAACAACGTGAAGGTGGACCTTGGTCCAATGGGCATCATCAGTGTACCGACGTGAAGGTGGACCTTGGTCCGATGAGAGATGGGATTTAACCTCAGGGAGGCTTCCTACGTACCATGCCTTGACATGGATCAAAGTCCTCGTAGTTCAAAGGGTTTCATCAGTGAACCGACGTGAAAGTAGACACGTGGGTCCACTAGTGGTGGGCTTGAACCTTGGGAAGGTTTCCTACCTACCATGCCTTGACATGGATCAAAGTCCTCGTAGTTCAAAGGATTGATGGAATACAGTTTAATGTCATGCGGGACGATAGTGAACCCTGGCGTGAATAAACAACGGGCGGTGGGTGTTGGTGAACCGACGTAAATGAGGGACCTTGGTCCAATGGGAGATGGGCTTGAACACTTGGGAGGATTCCTACGACCATTCCTTGACATGGATCAAAGTCCTCAATGTTCGGGTTGTGGAATACAGTTTAACGTCATGTGGGACGGGGGTGAAACGACGTGAATGAGGTCAGAACGACTGGATGGTGGGTTTGAACCTCGTAGAGGCTTCCTACGTACCACGCCTTGACATGGATCAAAGACCTCGTAGTTCGGGTTAGTCACAACGGCTTGCCGTCAGACTAGAATGCAGTTTAAAGTCATGCTGGACGAAGGTAGAACTTGACGTGAATTGGATGATGGGTGGGCTTGAACCACAAGAAGTCTTCCTACGTACCACGCCTTTACATGGATCAAAGACCTCGTAGTTCAAATGGGTGTGTAGTTTAATGTCATGCGGGACAAGGGGCATATAGTTTAACGTCATGCTGGACAAGGGAGAAACTCGACGTGAATGAACGACCGAGCAATGTGGCTTGAACCTCATGGAGGCTTCCTACGTAACATGCCTTGACATGGATCAAAGTCCTCGTAGTTCTCTATGGGTGGGGGTCAGGGTCGGTGCTCACTCTAAGCCCACGCGAGTCATTCTCGGTGTGAGAAACAAGAGGTTGCAAGGACCAGACGATCACGTCGCGAAGGATGCGTCCGTGAGAAGCGAAGAGGGGCTTACACGTTAGGCGGCCCATGGTGCTGGGACTTACTCCAGGATGGAAGCCCGGAGTGCAACAAAGAGCGGCGAAAGAGGGACTCGGGACCAATGATGGGAGGTTCCTCGTTCCTTATCACGCCCTCCACTGACCTTGGTAGTGGGGAAGTACTGAGATGCAGGGGTGCAGCCATCCATTGAGGAACTAGGGTTTCCCTTCTCCTGAGAACATACGCCACTCCAATAAGGAGGATATCATCCCTTGTGGATGGGTGATTACACCCCCGTGGAGACGAGTGGTGTAAAAAATGCTCGAGTTAGGGGGACCCTTCGTGAGAGGCATGAGGTCGGGTCACAGTTTAATGTCATGTGGTGAGGACGTGGTGCTTGCCAGTTTAACGTCCTGCAGCTCGGACGAGGTGGGTTCACTCCGCACCCCTAGGACTTACATAATAGGTACCCTCTGGTCCATGGGTAAGGGAAGGTACCAATAAGGCCATAGTCAAGGGGGGTTGTGGAGCGAACCATCAAGGGGTCCATGTTAGCATGGCTATGCGAAGAAGCAATAGACGTTAGCATGCCTATGCGGAGAAGCATTAGGTGAAGCAACGCTACGGGTGGTATTGTCCATGGGACTTTGAAATCACATCTTGCAAACCTGGAGGGTCGCACGGGAAGAGGAATTTCTAAGAAAAGGAGTGTGCTTCGCGAAGTGGAGTTCCTTGGCCTTAGCATGGGGCATAGGTGTGAGTGGAAGGTGCTTCGTGAAGTGGAACAGTGTTTGTGGAGCACTGCCTCGCGATGAAGAGGTGCCTCGCAAAGCAGGGTCCTGCGAAGCAGTGCGCTTCGTGATGTGTAGAGATCATGCCTTAGCATAGAGATCACTAGTACGGGTTGGGTGTTTCGCGAAGCATAAATGCTCCGTAGCTACCCGGGTTCCATTGGGAATCCCTGTCCTTCGCGAATGCCCTTGAGCTTCGCAAAGGGCATCTCTCTCGGAAGAGGGGCTCAATACAATACAAAGAAAAGGCGTCTCACGAAGTAGAAGTACCTCGCGGAGCTCATGATTCTCGGGGCAAAGAGTGTTTCACGATTTGGGAGTGGAGAAGCCGAAAGGTTGGATTGTCCATCCTCGTGGACTCACGGGGAGTCCAGTATTTATAGGGAAGGGGCGCCGCGAAGCACAACTCACGCGCCGCCTCAAGTGTTTCGCGGCGCGCTCGCGAACGTCAACGATGTCCGTGAAGAGTTACCGCCTCTATAGCTTCGCGGCGGGCTCGCGAACATCAAATGCGTTCGCGGAGAGTTACCGCCTCTGGAGCTGCGCGGCAGGCCCACGAACGTCAAATGCGTTCGCGGAGAGTTACCGCCTCTCGAGCATCGCAGCGGGCTCATGAACGTCAAATGCATTCGCAGAGAGTTACTGCCTCTGGAGCTTCACGAGACTGCGATGCTCGGGGCGCTTCACGACGGTGCTTTGCGTCGGTGTTTTGCGAGGCAGCGTGCTAGCCTTCTTTTTCGTCCCTTCCTTTCGTGCCATATTTTGGAACCAACAGTGTCACATGTCATAAATGCTATCAAATAAAACATTAATACTCTAGAATTTATAGGTGTTATAACATTTCCCATCAATCATAGTAAACATCATGGATTCCTAGGAAATGAAAAAATAAGGGAAAGCTCAAATGTTTAGTAAGGGTTATGTGTTGTGGATGAAATTAGCATAATCAATATGGAATGGTAAATAACTAAAAAAATTCCATTTAATTAATAAACTAATAATTATTTTGATATAATGATAACATACCTGGGAAAATATAATGGATAATTATCAATGTAGAATGGTAAATAATTGAAACCACATGCAAATTAATAAATAACATTAACTTCATAACATGATAAGGAATAGTCAATATGGGAAGTTAAACATATAAACACACAATCTATCAAAGAAATAACATATAAAGGAATGAATCTGGATATAATATCATTGCAAAAATATAATAGAAAATAATAACATAATTCTGAATGGTGGAAATTTTTAATTATTGTATATCATGTCTCAGGAACATGATACCTCCTATATTCGAATCTTTTTTCAAGGCAGTTTAAAACTACTTTGTACAAACTCATCAGGTTTTACCAACTATATTTATGGTATATTATCTATTCATGTACTAAGACTAGTGATGCATCAATAAGATATCTATAATCAAGACCCACATATTTCTTCCAATCTAAAGGATTCATCATATATGAAACAATCAATTTAATTTAGGAATAACATTCCTTATTATTAAATATCTGTATTGAGGAAACAATATGGATTATCAATATTTAACTAGTCAATAAAAAATTTAAATGTAAGCATTGTATATATAAATTATATATGGTTTATGAAATGAGAATATCTATGAAAAATAATATTGATATTTATGAGAAATTTAATATCTAATGATCAAACGAAAGTGAATATTTTAAGGGAAAGTTAATACCTACAAGAATGTATCATGAAAGTGATTTTAAATAATTTCCATGGTAAAAATTATCATAAACCATGAAAATAATGAATATATATAGAACCAATGCATCATAAATCCATTGGAGTTTGAATAAAGTGTTTTTATCATTGATGAATAAAAATACCATATAAATAACTCTATAAAAAAGCTCGAGGAAAATAACATCTTTATTTTAAAAATTACTTTTCAAAATAAAATTTCTCAAATAATTTTGAATATACCTTTATTTGAAAATAAGTTCAGAACCATATAAAGGATGACATAAAACATTTTATCAATTATTCTGGTTGGACATTCCATTCATGTTTTTCACATTAGAACAAATAATACGTTTAATTTTTTGGTTAAATAAAAATGAGAAATGTTTTGAAAATGAGATTTTGATTACATTAATAACATTTTTAAAAAATTATTAATGAGAAAAAATCTTCTATGAAAACATTTGAAAAAATGATAAATGTTTTTATTTTTTTAGAAAACATGATTTTTGAAGAAACCATTTTTCCAATTAAAAAGAGAAATAAAGTCGTATTTTAATAAAATATTTTATCAATTATTTTAAGTACAAAAAAGTGGTAAATTTGATACGATTTTTATGAAAATATAACGAATAATCATTGGATAATAAAATGAAATTGTTTTATTAGAAAATTAGAAAATAATATCATTCAACTGGAATTCAAGAATAAAAAAATATGAATTATAATGAGATTGGTAAATAAACTATTTCAGTGATCATAACATAGAAGTGACAATTAACCAATTAATTGATTATGTGTGTTATATGTAAATCCACAAATAATAAGGATAAATACAATAAAATGTAGTCGAAATTTATTACAAACATAATCTTTTGTTATCAAATTTGATGAAGAACTAATAATTCACATAGAAAACAAATTGTATTATAATGTTCATTACCACTTGGAAAATTTTATGTCAAATTCAATTGGATGAAATTATTATCATTGAAACATAAAATAATATTAATTATTAATAAATCATGATATTTCATATATAATGGGATGTATATAAACCATATAACATAATTTAGGTGAAATACATTACAATATATCTTAATAATGGGAAATTTAGCTGAAGTCCCTTACCACACACTTATATATTGATAAACCAGAACTAAACTAGCTTATAGTTTTTTCAAACATGATACTAAATAATTGTAGAACCATATAAATATTTTAAAAAACATATATGATCCTTTTATAAAATTTTATCACATTTTTGTTAATATTATTTTAATATTTTTCTAATTTCGGGTGTTAATTGCCTTGTTTTTGTATGTCTATTTCATCATAGAAGATTTAGTAGATGAACATATTATATATTTCCATAACGTGCATTAATATAATAATTAAATAATTACATATTTTTATATAAATTTTAATTTTAAAACCAATCATGAATGATTTTCATTAATAATGATCTATGTTATTGTCATAGTAACGGTTGGACATAGCAGTACATGAGTAAAGTTTCCATTTTTAAACGAATAATATTGATTGGATGTTAGTAATATGATATCATTATTGAATGAAAATAATATCATTAATATTGTATTATTTCATTAAATATATATATATATATATATATCATCCATGTAATGTTGTGATGAAAATATTTTCTCATCGCTTCTTGAAGATAATAGTCCACATGTATAAGAATAAGGAAATCATCATTAATTGTGTGACATGGTATGAAAAAAATGATATATTGTATTTTAAGAATGATAAAATTTTCTAGAATAAAATAAGTATACCTTTTATATGACATGTATTCATTAAAAATATCATTATTATATTCCATGTAAATTGTTAGTGAAAGTCAAATCATATCTCTTCCTGTGGTGCTAGTCCGACATACACACAGGAGATGTTGTCATATTCCTTATAGAATGGAAAGTAAAAAGAGAAAAATATGATATAATTAATAAATAGGTATAATTATGTAATTAACATTATATATATATTAAATCCATTATAATACCCAACCATGAAAGGTTGTAATATAAAAAATAATGGTGTAAGTTTATTTGGAGGGAGTCCAATGTACACAAGAAAAATGATTTCATAAATAATTTGATGGAATTAAGGATGTTTATAGGTCATGAACATAAAATAAAAACATCTCATTATATGGAATATATTGGGGTTATTATATCTATTTTTTTAATCATAATTCTAGGAGGTGGAGGAAGAAATAAAAAATTCTTGTTGAAGATTGTTACCTCTTCTTCAGGTATTCTCTTTAGGTTTTCACAAACATCCTTCCTAAGATGGATTTATGACCTTAATAAGGATTATAAGATGATGGTTGGATATTTTAAATCTATTTTGTTAGGTATATACTCATCAAAAAGGTTTTTAATTTGTGATGTAGAGTGAAGAGGGTGTGACCTTTTATAAGCGAGATGTGTGAAATCCTTGTTATTTTTTAAAGAAAAAAGGTGTACCCACATTTTTAAAATTACAAATGAGTCCAAAATAATGTATCATAGATCCTTAGAGATGTTATGTTATATATAGGGCAATAAAAAATATTATATAAAAAATTTAGGTTATGTTAATTCTTGTATGTTTAGTTTAATTCCTTAGTAATTCCATTTTTACCGTAACCGTGATAAATAATTTAATTTTTTTACCATTTATTAAGGTAAAACATTATGTTTAACTTATTATAAAATATAAATTATTATGATTCAAAATATTCAATAAAAGATTCTAAATTCCATTCATATAATTGAAATCATTTATAATAAAATCATTCCACAGATATGATTAGAATTCTTGGTTTTTAAGAAAAAATGTACAAAATTTAACAATTTTTTTATATCAAAAATTAGTATGAAATTTCTTAAAATTTATTAAATTAGATTAAATGATATAAAAAATCTAATTTTACTTTAAAACCAATTATGATATAAATTATTAATATAAATACATTAAATGAAAGTTCAATTTTTAGTAAAAATACAACACTTTACCTATTCATAAAAAATGAAACATTTCAAAAAGTTACAAAAAATTAAACTTGAGATAACTTAAATTTAATCATTTTAACAATTATTTTCATTTTAACATTTTTTTTCAATAGTTAAATATATTAATTTTAAATTAATTGCACAAAACATGACTAAACTATCTTTTAAAACAATTCAATTTTTTAAAAAACATTTATTCTTTCTTTTAAATGGTTCTTATTTAACATAAAATTAATATATAGTGATAATTTTTATAATTTAGTTATTACTATTCATACCCTTCAATTTAATAACTAGGTATGCTATATTATTATTAACGTTAACTTTAGGTCGCGTGTTTTACAACCTAGTGAAGAGATTAAATTTTAGGAAAATATATTTCATGGGATGTTTAAGCTCAGCGTTTCATGCCATATACTATATCAAATGATTGTTTTATTTTATAATTATTTTTTTCGTTAGCTATAATTAAATAAATTTGGTCTTCATAATTTAAAAATGATCTCGGTAATCATTGGTTATAAATTTTAAAATAACATTGATGATAAATCAATAACATAAATTTTTTAATAAAATATTTTCTTAATAAGAGAGAAAGAGGAGTGAAATGGTTATATTGAATAACACATAACTAGGAATATAATTAAACTTACATTTTTTTAAAGTGTGGATATTTCCAAGGAATAAAATGACAAATAATTATAGATATTGATTAGGGTCATTGATCATAATATGGTGAATAATTTAGGGAAAGGTAATGGCCTCAAAACCATAAATATATTTTTATTTAAAAGGACATATGATTTATCATATATGAATGTAATAGGATAATTATTTTTTAATATTCATTTCATAAAACTAAGGAATTATTTTATTTTCTAGGAATATGAGATAATATACATACTTGATTTGTTTATATTTCATATGCATTATTTCATGATTTTTTTTCACATCGTTCAATTTCTAATTAATCCCTTGCTCTATTAAATTAATATCCAAAAATTAATTTTTTTTCATGGATTACTAAAAAACACTTCTATAGGATCATGTGATCTATAAAATAGTGACAAGTCTTCCCAGCTAACTCTAAATAGTTTATAAACCCAACATAGTTGGAACAAGATTTCTTATATAATAAATTAATATCTAAACCTCAAATTTTACACTAATGGTTCATAATTAATATTTTTACAATAATTTACCTAAAAATAATGACATATTACCAGGACTTCAAGTAGACAAGTGGTGGGTGATAAACCCATACCATGTTTTGGTCATAAGTTAAATCCCCAATGAAGTTTCTAACGTGATGATTTATTACACAGCACGTTAGGTTTAATGTTTCTAAACCTATATTAATATAATAATTATAATGGTCCAAGAAAGGTTATTTGTAACACCCCGAGATTTTATAAGATATATTATTTTTAATTTCTTTGATGTCTTCTATTATACACTACACCATGATTAGCTTGTACTATACGCAACACCGTATTAGCTTGCACTATACGCAACACTATTCTTGGCTCTTGTTACACACAATTTCAAGTTCGTTTTGTGGAAATTATTCTACACAACATTAAGTATAGATTTTGTTTAATGTATAAATGAAATAAGTATCGATTAGTTTATACGCAACACCAAACATAGCTTTAACTAAATGCAGCCCTGACTTGGCTTGTATTACACGCAATCAAGACCTTCTTCAATAGCGTGTGTAGTACGCAATACCAAGTTTCACTAAAGGAGATATTATTTTAATATTATTATGAACTAGCTGTTATGAATATTAATAACCAATTTTTGAAATTTTATAAAATTTATCATTCAAAATGGACTTCCTTTTTGGATTCGTAATATTGAAATTAACCTATGGGGAATTTTTGGTATTTTTCTGAAAACGTTCCATTTTTGATGAATAGTGAAAACACTAGGTTACTATTTAAAAACCGAATTTTTATTTAAATAATGATTTATTTTATTTAAATTTATTTTAGGTCCAAATTGATACATAATACCTATATAAGTTCAAAGTAATTCATTTGAGTCATTTTATAATAATTTTAGATATATAAAAATTTTATTGAACATATCACCGTCTTTTACCCACCTCTTATGAGAATTTGAAAATTTACATAAAACATAATTTTACCACTTCTGTGAGTGTAATTTAAAAAACCTGAGAGGCACGATTAATATCAAAGAGTAAAATATGGTTCAATAAGATAAAAATAATTTTCGGTGAATAGTAACATTTTTCTTTTATTTACCACGGTTAAAAGTAAATAGGGTAATTAAGGGTAAAAATGAAATTATTATTACCCTAAAACATGTACTAATTCTATTGGATAAGTGTAATTCGACCAAAACAACCTTAGGAATATAAAATTACCCTTTAGGTCTACTTGAATTAGATTAGGACACTTATTATTATTTTATTTATAGAAGAGTTAAAATAGTCAAAATCAAAGTTTAATAACTGAAACATTTTTAATATTAGGTTATACAAAAGCTAAGTTTGACTATAAATATTCATTAGAAATATAACAAAATTTACTACCTAATGGTATTTTATTTTTAATTTTTAGACATTAAATAATTTAATTTATTTATGACACAATGATGATGCAGTAATTACCTTATTAATAAAATATTAACATAATTGATGTTATAAATACACAAATAAATGAAATTTTAGACTTTTATGAATTAAAAAAAATTTATTGGTTAATATGACATGTTATTATTGATAAAATTTAATTTTTTTGAACTAATCATGTTGTTATGATTTTTACAAAAATTAATTACCAAATAGTTTCAAATTTGACATAAAATAGATTTTAAAAGAAATATTATATTATTAATTGTTATTTTATTCCTAAAAATCTAAGGTTCAGCCAAATGACTTAGATACGGATATATATATTAATAATGAACCACTTGGGGTTCGTTTGGCTTGTTATAGTATGTTTATTAACCATATAGTGTAAGAATACAAGAAGACACGGTAAAAGTTAAATTATTTAACATAGAGTTAAATCTAAATGATAAGGTTAAAATAGTAGCCTAAACTTGTCTAAAGCTTATTGGTTGAGATTATTTAGACCCATAACCACATTATATAAGAAATAAATCAATTTTTAGCTATTAAAAACCGAATATTACTTTATTATAAAATAATATTTTATGTTTTTCCAAAGGTACCCCTCTCCTCCCTTACAAAAAGGGCACCCCTTCCCTCTTCTCTTCACACCATTTTGAGCCTTGATGCTCGGCCAAACCCTACCAATTACTCTTATAATAATCTCTAGTTATATCATAGAGGTTCTTGTCTTCTAAAAAGACCAACTATAGTGCCCTAAGAAGGACTTTGAAGGAGGCGCGTCTTGGAAGAGGTAATCTCTCCTACCGACTTTTTCATGTTTCATTATTCTTCTACTTCATCTTATTTAATTGTTTCAGTATAATGTAATAATATCAGTATTACTTATATAATGATATTTTATTATAAATTTGAAACAAACATATTTCACCTTTTATCCATCCTACAGATAACGAAATCACCACGCGTGCGTACGTACGGAATACCGTCTCCACGGTGTGGTGTAATCTGTTTTTCCACCACCACCTTACTTGGATGGGTATAATGGTGTAATGAATAACTATATATAGTTATTATAACATCATACTGATTCTGAGACATTATATCATCCACTCCAATTCAATTCAATCATTATGGGAAAGATATCATCGCTCGTTCGTACGTACGGATTACCGTCTCCACGACGCGATGAGATTCATTCTCCATGTTAACCACTCAAGAATGATTATAATGTATATATAATGAATAATAATGAAATATATTACATGATAAAGATACTAGATTTATGTATGTATATATATATATATCATTTACTTAATTCAATTCATGTCAATAAGGAAAATAAAACAGCATACATGCGTACGTACAGCCTACCGTCTCCAGGAGCGGTGTATTTCATTTCATTTATCTATATATTATATATATATATATACTGAATACATATGATATATAAATCATTATTTAAATTTTGGAATAAATTAAATAATGATATAAGTAATAATAATATCAAGAATAACAAGTCCAAACACGTACGATATATAAAACGATTTTACCCAAAATGCTGCTTTAGCATGGAATTTACAAAAGAACGGGTACTATAAATTCATAAGGGAACCATATATTATATCATAACAATGAATATGATTCTTTAATAAGTCAATGACATTATTTAAATAATTATACAAGACGTTCAGATACATACGAAGCATATCGGACATAAGGTAAGGGTTAACTTTTCCAATCTCGTTTTTTTTCGAGATTGTTTATTCGTAAGTATTTACTGGGGTTATATTTATCATCCATGTCCCTATTTTCTAAAAATTGTTTCATGTATGTTTAAAGTCCTTTTTACCAATTTCTTACTATTACTACATGGTATGTAAGGAATCTTTATTTTGTTTACCATACGAGGTACGTTTTGACTTTTTCGGAAAAAGTACGAGAAAAATGATTTTTTAACTTAAATGGCATGAACAGATTTTTACGGTTTCATAATGCCTAATATTCAAGAATCTTACTATACAATATTTCCTGAATATTTTCATCAATATCCGTTTCTTATAAAATTCCAAGGCATTTCGTGAAAAGAAAATGATTTTGAAAAAGAAATGATATTTTCTTCAAGAATTCATTTCAAGTATTTTACCAAAACCATTTTCCATCTAAGATGAAATTATTTTATTTGTGTATGTTTCAAGTATAATGTCTCTATGATTTATATGGTTTCACATTTCTTATGATGAAATGATATCCATTTGTTTTATATGTATTATGTTATGATGGGATGATGTTTGTGAAACTCATTCAATTCTTTAGGTTATGATGAATACTTTATGTTTATGTTGTGGCACACGTAAGAATGATTTCATTATGAGATGGGTGGGACCAATATCTCCCTCCAATAAATTGGGTAAATATTTATATCTCATGATATAGACATGGATGGAATGGTAGGTTAATCCGGTTCAGTGATACAAGACTATAACGAGGAGTTAACTCGATTAAGAAGAAGACTTTGTCCACTAAGATGGTCTTGGAAGCAATGTATTTTCTATTATTGAAATCATATCCTAGGATTAATAGTTTTCCACAATTAAATGTTTTATTCCCATGCCATTTTATCATGATTTATGTTCCTTTATGATATATTCCTTACATACTTCAAAGATTTATATCTTTTCTCATGATTTTGATGTTTAGATTTTATGTTCATGTTTTTGCATTCAAATGTTTATGGATTGTTTTATGATCTCTATGTTTACCCTTATTGAGCATTTGAGCTCACCCTTTTTATATTTTCTTTTCCCAAGGATATCAATAATGGTTTTAGGTAAGAAAACAAAAGGGGATGATCATTATAGGAGATGTTGAAGATCATTCACCATGATTAGAAGATTATTTTTCCGAGTATCCAAAGACACTAAAATATTACGGTCCTTGTGTGTTTTTTTGTTATTTATTAAGTATTCAAAAAAAGTAATGTAATATCCATGTACGTCAGGTTTGTGGTCTCTATAGTTGGTATCAGAGGAAAAGGAGGTAGTAATGAATCCGATCCTTGGGAACTCTCACATGAGAGCGTTGGATGAAGCATGGATCTCCGCCCAAGGGCTTCATGAGGAAATGGTTGCCACTGGGGATGGTGGTTTGTCCCGCCCAGGGGGTGTAGCCACTGATGGAGTTCCATGATAGATATCAATTACAGCCCACTGGAATTAATTCCAGACCACTACAGTTGGTTTTAGAGGAAAGGTTTGGGTAACCATTGGAAACTAGGATGTGAAAACATTAGTGAGATCTCTTGAGATATTTCTATGGTATGTCTTGGGATGTTCCTAAGGTTATGTATAAGTATAAGTTATAGTCCAAGAATTATGATTACGGTCGTGAATAACCTATGATTAAACCTAAGATGTTAGAGATTGAAATTTCTCCCCTTGATTATGTTGTTTTCCTAGTATAATTTTTGCCTCTCACACTATTCTTTTTGGGTTTTAGAAAATTGCTGGAAACAAGAAGATTCATGATAATGGGGGATATTATGGACAATGGAATGATATTCTTAATGAGAAACCAAATGAAACGGGATTTGTAAGTCCAAACATCATTATTATGCCTAATCAAAAATATCATAATATGATCAATAATCTCAACTTTGGTAAGTTTACTGACTCAGCTAATACGAGAAAGATAGAGTTTGATGATGATCATAGAGGAAAGAGAGTTCAATTTCCATCATGTAAATCATGCGGTAAGAGGCATCAGGGAGAATGTTTCAAATGAACTGGAAGATGCTTTGGGTGTGGAAAAGAAGGACACACAGCTAGAAATTGTAAAGGAAAAGGTTCAGTTAACACCATGGCCAAGGATAATGTTATTTCTAAGACATCAACAATGGTTAAATGTTTTAAATGTAGAATGTACGGGCATTATTCAAACCAATTATCTAAGGGAAAATTTCAAAAAGAGAATTAGCATGGTCATATGGGTAGTATTTATGTTGATGATGATGAAGAGACAACAAATGATATATGAGATGAAAGAAATGATGAAGCTTAGTCAGTTGTTTAATAAGGTAGTGGAATGATTGTATGTTTATCAAGAATAATGTATGGAACTATGGAAATAATGAAAAATCTAAGGATTGTTACACTGTTGTCTTTCCATTAGTTTTTGAAATTATATGATGAATGGTACCACTAACCAGTAAAGGTTATTCAAATATTTTTCGAAGGTAGATGATATGTGCATAATGAAAGGATACGGGGATAATTGGATGTTTTATAGTATTAATGAGCTTATGACTAGTATAAGGACAATGTGATATCATAGTTTGAGTATACAGATTTTTGGGATTTTGGTATGTGGAAAGAGTTAACTTTTGAAAACATTCATGTTTTCACTAAGGTTCAATGGGTATTCATTTTTTAAGAGAATACATGATTAAGGATTTCACATGTTTGGAAGGTGACCAACAAGATATATATATATATATATTATTATATACGGGAGATAAATGATCGTATTCAATGCTTGGTAGATGACCTTTCTAGTAATCGTTTTATTTATACTATGATATTGGACATAAGTATTTTGAATAAACCTATTGATTGGAATAGTTTATGTTTGACATCAGATAGTATTTTTTAAAGCTAGAACTTTTTGTTTTGTTATAATAGTATAGTTTTTTAAAAAAAGGACAACCTACGGGATGAGCGACAACCCATCCCGTCAGACAAGGCTGTAGGAATCAAACCCACACCCGAAGTGTGATAGGCCATTATCGCCTACCACTACCCTACAGGAAGTCCCTGGTTAGTAGAAACTAGTTTTTTTATATTAAGCAGTATGATATATGAAGTGTAAGTTCATTTTAGTAGCCAAATATGATTAATCTCACTATAAATGGACTTATGTATTTTGGATAACTTTTTCTAACCTTTTGTTTGAGACAGATGGAATGACCCATAATTCTATCACATGATCTGCTAACACTTCTCAAATGAAAAATTAAACTTCATTTTTTATGAGATGAAGTGGAAGTTGTCCATGTAATGACCAATAGTGAGATTGTACCAAAATCAAGAAAGTATTTTTCCTAATTCCAATTTCTTCAACTTTTGGGAAAAGATCTTGAAAACCAAAAATGTTGTCCTAGTGACCATATATCTGATGAATTAGATGGTACCTTAGATCATCAAAAATTTATGGCTTTGTTATTGTTGTCTTTTTCATAGTAATGTCTTCTACCACTCTTCATTAGATGTTGATGGTTATATTTTCCTTCCATATCCATATTTTCTCCTACATGGAAGCCAATGCTGAGTTACTTTGGGTGACTGTTATGATTCTAACATCCCTTTTTAAAATGAAGTTTTTGTATTCCTTTTTACGATGTGGGTTTCTATGAAATAAACTTTCAAGTAGTAAACAATTTATAACCCCAACGAATTTCGAGGGCGTAATTCATTTTAAGGGGGGTAGAATGTAACACCCTGAGATTTTATGAGATATATTATTTTTAATTTCGTTGATTTCTTCTATTATACAATACACTAAGAATATCTTTTACTATACACAACACCTTATTAGCTTGAAGTATACGCAAAAATATTCTTGGATCATGTTACACACAAGTTCATGTTCGTTTTGTGGAAATTATTCTACACAACATTAAGTATAGATTTTGTTTAATGTATAAATGAAATAAGTTTTGATTGTGTTATACACAACACCAAAAGGATAATTAACTACACGTAGACCTAACATGGCTTTCATTACATGCAATCAATACCTTTTTCGATAGCGTGTGTAGTACGCAATACTATGTTTCACTAAACGAGACATTATTATAATATTATTATGAACTAGCCATTATGAATAGTAATACCCAATTTTTGAAATTTTATACATTTATCATTCAAAATGGAAATCATTTTTGGATTCAGAATATCGAAATTAGCCTAGGGTGAATTTTTGGTATTTTTCTGAAACCATTCAATTTTTGATGAATAGTGAAAACAGTGGGTTACTATTTAAAAACCGAATTTTTATTAAAATAATTATTTATTTTATTTAAATTTATTTTAGGTCAAGTTTGATACATATTACCTATATATGTTCAATGTAACTCATTTGAGTCGTTTTATGATAATATTAGATATATAAAAATTTTATTGAATTTTTCACCTTCTTTTACCCACCTCTTAGGAGAATTTAAAAATTTACATAAAACTTAATGTTAATGCTTCTGTGAGTAGAATTTCAAAAATCTTAGAGACATGGTAAATATCAAGGAATTATATGTGGTTCAATAAGATAATTTTTTTGGTGAATAGTTACTTTTTACTTTTATTTACCACGATTTAAAGTAAATAGGCTAATTAAGGGTAAAAATGATATAATTATAACCCTAAAACTTGTCCCAATTCTATTGGATAAGTATAATTCGACCAAAAAAAACTTAGGAATAATATATTACCCTTTAGGTCTACTTGAATTAGATTATGACAATTATTATTATTTTATTTAAAGAAGAGTTAAAATAGTTAAAATCAAAGTTTAATAACTAAAACATTTTTAATATTAGGTTATAAATTAGATAAATTCGACTATAAATATTCATTATAAAGATAAAAAAATTTCCTAACTAATGGTATTTTATTTATAATTCTTAAACATTAAATAATTTATTTTATTTATGACACAATGATGATACAGTAATTACCTTCTTAATGAAATATTAACATAATTGATGTTATAAATACCCAAATAAATGTAATTTTAGACTTTTTATGAATTCAAATAATTTTCTAGGTTAATATGACATGTTATTATTGATTAAATAAACTCTTTTAGAACTAATCATGTTGATATGATTTTCACAAAAATTAATTACCAAATAGTTTCAAAATAGACATAAAATAGTTTTTAAAACAAATATTAAATTATTAATTGTTATTTTATTCCTCAAAATCTAATGTTTGGCCAAATGACATAGATAAGGATATATATATTAATAATGAACCACTTGGGGTTATTTTGGCTTGTTATAGTATGTTTATTAACCATATAGTGTAATAATACAAGAAGACATGGTAAAAGTTAAATTATTTAACATAGAGTTAAATCTAAATGATACGGTTAAAATAGTAACCTAAACTTGTATAAAGATTATTTTTGAGAGGATTTAGACCCATAACCACATTATATTATAAATTAATCAATTTGTATCTATTAAAAACCGAATATGACTTTATTATAAAATAATAGTTTAATTTTTTCTAAAGGTGCCCCTCTCCTCCCTTACGAAAGGGCACCCCTTCCCTCTTCTCTTCACACCATTTTGAATCTTGAATCTCGACCAATCCCTGAAAATTCCTCTTATAAACATCTTTAGTTATATCATAGAGGCTTGTGTCTTCTCAAAAGACCAACTCTAGTGCCCTAAGATGGACTTTAAATGAGGTGCGTCGTGGAAGAGGTAATCTCTTCTACCGACTTTTTCAAGTTTCATTATTCTTACACTTCCTCTTATTTAGTTGTTTCATTATAATGTAATAACATCAGTATTACTTATATAATGATATGTTATTATAAATATGAAATAATCCTATTTCACCTTTTATCCATCCTACAAATAACGAAATCACCGGGCGTGCGTACGTACGGAATACCGTCTCCACGCCGTGGTGTAATCTGTTTTTACACCACCACCTTACTTGGATGGGTATAATGGTGTAAAGAATAACTATATATGGTTATTATAAAATCATACTGATTCTGAGACATTATATAATCCACTCCAATTCAATTAAATCATTATGGGAATGATATCATCGCTCGTTCGTACGTATGGATTACCGTCTCCACGACGTGATGAGATTCATTCTCCATGTTAACCACTCAAGAATGATTATAAAGTATATATAATGAATAATAATGAAATATATGACATGATAAAGATACTAGATTTATATATGTATATATATATATATCATCTACTTAATTCCATTCATTTCAATAAGGAAAAGAAAACAGCGTTCATGCGTACGTACAACCTACCGTCTCCAGGAGCGGTGTATTTCATTTCATTTATCTATCTATTATATATATATATATATACTTAATACATATGATATATAAATAATGATTTACATTCTGGAATAAATTAAATCATGATATAATTAATAATAATATCAAGAACAACAAGTCCAAGCAGGTACGATAAATAAAACAATTTTACCCAGAATGCTGCATTAACATGGAATTTACAAAAGAACGGGTAATATAAAGTCATAAGTGAACCATATATGATATCATAACTATGAATATGATTATTTAATAAGTCAATGTCATTATTTAAACCATTATACAATAGGTTCAGATACATACGAAGCATATCGGACATAAGGTAAGGGATAACTTTTCCAATCTCATTTTTTTCGAGATTGTTTATTCGTAAGTATTTACTAGGGTTATATTTATCGTCCATGTCCCTGTTTTCTAAAAATGGTTTCATGTATGTTTAAAGTCCTTTTTACCGATTTTTTACTATTACTACATGGTATGTAAGGAATTATCATTTTTTTACCATATGAGGTATTTTCTCACTTTTCCGGCAAAAGTACGAGAAAAATGTTTTTTAACTTGTACGACATGAACAGATTTTTACGTTTTCATAATGCCTAATATTCAAGAAGCTTAATCTACAATATTTCCTGAATATTTTCATCAATATCCTTTTCTTATTAAATTTCAAGGCATTTCGTGAAAATAAAATGATTTTGAAAAAGAAAGGATATTTTCCTTAAGAATTCATTTCAATTATTTTACCAAAACCATTTTCCATCTAAGATGAAATTATTTCATTTGTGTATGTTTCAAGTATAATTTCTCTATTATTTACATGGTTTTACTTTTCATATGATGAAATTATATCCATTTGTTTTATATGGATTATGTTACGATGTGATTATGTTTGTGAAACTCATTCTATTCTTTAGGTTATGATGAATGCTTTATGTTTATGTTGTGTCACACATAAGAATGATTTCATTATGAGATAGGTGGGACCTATATATACCTCCAATACATTGGGTAAAGATTTATATCTAATGAGATAGACATGGATGGAATGGTAAGTTAATCCGGTTCAGTGATACAGGACTAGAACGAGGAGTTAACTCGATTCAGAAAGAGAATTTGTCCACTAAGATGGTCTTGGAAGCAACGTCTAGGATATTATGGTAACCATGACCTGTGCTTAATGGTTTTCCACAATTAAATATTTTATTCCCATGATATTTTATAATTATTGAAGTTCCTTTATGATATATTACTTATGTACTTCAAAGATTTATGTCTTTTCTCATGATTTTGATGTTTAGATTTTATGTTCATGTTTTTGCATTCAAATGTTTATGGATTGTTTAATGATCTCTATGTTTACCCTTACTGAGCATTTGAGCTCACCCTTTTTATGTTTTCTTTTCCCCAGGATATAAATAATGGTTTTAGGTAAGAAAACAAAAGGTGAAGATCCTTATGAAAGATGTTGACGATCTTTCACCATGATTAGAAGTTTATTTTTCTGAGTTCCCAAAGACACTAAACTATTACGGTGCCTGTGTGTTTGTGTTTGTTATGTATTAATTATTCCAAAAAAGTAATGTAATGTCCATGTACATCAGGTTTGGGGTCTCTATAGTTGGTATCAGAGGCAAAGGAGGTAGTAATGAATCCAATCCTTGGGAACTCTCACATGTGAGCATTGGACGAAGCATGGCTCTCCACCCAAGGGATTCATGAGGAAATGGCTGCCACTGGGGATGGTGGTGTGTCCCGCCCAGGGGGTGTATCCAACCATGGAGTGCCCTAATAGGATTCAATTATAGTCCACTAAAAGTAATTCCATACCACTACAATTGGTTTTAGAGGAATGTTTTAGGTAGCCATTGGAAACTAGGATGGGAAAACGTTAGTGAGATATCTAGAGATATTTCTATCGTATGTCTTGGGATGTTCCTAAGGTTATGTATAAGTATAGGTTATAGTCCTAGAATTATGATTATGATTGTGAATAACCTTTGATTAAACCTAAGATGTTAGAGATTGAAATTAATCCCCTTGATTATTTTGTTTTCCTAGTATGATTTTTGCCTCACAATATTCTTTTTGGGTTTTAGAAAATCGCTGGAAACAAGAAGATTCATGATAATGGGGGATATGATGGACAATGGAATGATATTCTTCATGAGAAACCAAATGAAACACGATTTGGAAGTCCAAACATCGTTATTATGCCTAATCAGAAATCTCATAATATGATCAATAATCTCAACTTTGGTAAGTTTTCCGACTCAGCTAAAAAGAGAAAGATAGAGTTTCATGATGATCATAGAGGAAAGAAAGTTCAATTTCTATAATGTAAATCATGCGGTAAGAGGCATCATGGAGAATGTTTCAAAGGAATTGGAAGATGCTTTGGGTGTGAAAAAAAGGACACAAAGCTAGAAATTGTAAAGGAAAAGGTTCAGTTAACACCATGGACAAGGATAATGTTATTTCTAAGACATCAACAATGGTTAAATGTTTTAAATGTGGAATTTACGGGCATTATTCAAACCAATTATCTAAGGGAAAATTTTATGAAGAGAATCAGCATGGTCATATGGGTAGTATTTATGTTGATGATGATGAAGAGACTACGTATGATATATGAGATGAAAGAAATGATGAATCTTAGTCATTTGTTTAAGAAGGTAGTGGAATGATTGTATGTTTATCAAGAATAATGTATGGTACTATGGAATAAAGAAAAATATAAGGATTGTTACACTGTTGTATTTCCTTTAGTTTTTGAAAGTATATGATGAATGGTAAAACTAACCAGGAAATATTATTCAAATATTTTTGGAAGGTAGATGATATGTGCATAATGAAAGGATAAGAAGATAATTGGATGCTTGATAGTATTAATGAGCTCATGACTAGTATGAGGACAATGTGATATCATGGTTTGAGTATACAGATGTTTGGGATTTTGGTATGTGGAAAGAGTTAACTTTTGACAACATTCATGTTTTCACTAAGGTTCAATGGGTATTCATTTTTCAAGAGAATACATTATTAAGGAATTCACATGTTTGGAAGGTGACCAACAAGATATATATATATATCTTATGATATACTGGAGATAAATTATTGTATTCAATGCTTGGTAGATGACCTTTCTATTAATCATTTTATTTATACTATGATATTTGACAGAAGTATTTTGAATAAACCTAATGATTGGAATAGATTAAGTTCGAAATCATAGAGTATTGTTTAAGGATAGAACTTTTTTTATGTTATAATAGTATAGGTTTAAAAAAAAGGACAACCTATAGGATGAGCGACAACCCGTCGCGTCGGAAAAGGCTATAGGAATAAAACCCACAAATGAAGTGCGGCAGGCCTTTATCGTATACCACTACCCTACAAAAAGTCACTGGTTAGTAGAAACTAGTTTTATTATATTAATCAGTATGATATATGAAGTATAAGTCTATTTTAGTAACCAAATATGATTAATCTCACTATAAATGGACTTGTATTTTTGATAACTTTTTCTATCCTTTTGTTTGAGACAATTGTAATGACCCATCATTCTATCACATGATCTACTAAAACTTCATGAATGACAAATTCAACTTCATTTCTTTAGGAGATGAAGTGTAATTTTTCCATGTAATGACCAACATTGAGATTGTACCAAAATCAAGAAAGTATTTTTCCTAATTCCAATTTCTTCAACTTTTGGGAAAAGATCTTGAAAACCAAAAATGTTGTCCTAGTGACCTTATATCTGATGAATTAGATGGTACCATAGATCATCACAAATTTATATCTTTGTGATTGTTGGCTTTTTCATAGAAATGTTCTCTACCACTCTTCATCAGAAGTTGATGGTTATATTTGTCTTCCATATCCATATTTTCACCTGTGTGGAAGCGAGTGCTGAGTTACTTTGGGTGACTGTTATTATTCTAACATACCTTTTTAAAATAAATTTTTAGTATTCCTTTTTATGATGTGGGTTTCTATTAAAGAAACGTTCAAGTTGTAAACCATTTATAACCCCCAATGAATTTTGAGGGCGTAATTCATTTTAAGGGGGTAAAATGTAACACCCTGAGATTTTATGAGATATATTATTTTTAATTTCGTTGATTTCTTATACTATAAAATACACCAAGATTAGATTTTACTATACACAACACTGTATTAGCTTGAAGTATACGCAAAACTATTCTTGGCTCGTGTTACACACAATTTCATGTTCGTTTTGTGGAAATTATTCTACACAACATTAAGTTTATATTTTGTTTAACGTGTAAATGAAATATGTTTGGATTATGTTATACACAACACCAAACGGATCATTCAATACACACAACCCTAACATGGCTTGCATTACACACAATAAATACCTTCTTCGATAGCGTGTGTAGTACGCAATACCAAGTTTCAGTAAACGAGACATTATTATAATATTATTATGAACTAGCCGTTATGAATAGTAATACCCAAATTTTGAAATTTTATAAATTTTATCTTTCAAAATGGACATCATTTTTCGATTCAGAATATCGAAATTAGCCTAGGGTGAATTTTTGGTATTTTTCTGAAACCATTCAATTTTTGATGAATAGTGAAAACAGTGGGTTACTATTTAAAAACCGAATTTTTATTAAAATAATTATTTATTTTATTTAAATTTATTTTAGGTCAAAATTGATACATAATACCTATATAAGTTCAATGTAATTTATTTGAGTCATTTTATGATAATATTAGATATATAAATATTTTATTGAACTTTTCACCGTCTTTTACTCACCTCCTTGGAGAATTTGAAAATTTACATAAAACTTAATGTTAAAGCTTTTGTGAGTAGAATTTCAAAAATCTGAGAGACATGGTAAATATCACGGAATTATATGTGGTTCAATAAGATAAATTTTTTTGGTGAATATTAACTTTTTACTTTTATTTACCATGATTAAAAGTAAATAGGCTAATTAAGGGTAAAAATGATATTATATTTACCCTAACACATGTCCTAATTCTATTGGATATGTGTAATTCGACCAAAAAACCTTAGGAATAAAATATTACCCTTTAGGTCTACTTGAATTAGATTAGGACACTTATTATTATTTTATTTAAAGAATAGTTAAAATAGTTAAAATCAATGTTTAATAACTAAAACATTTTTAATATTAGGTTATACATTAGATAAATTAGACTATAAATATTAATTATAAAGATAAAAAAATTTCCTACATAATGGTAGTTTATTTATAATTCTTAAAAATTAAATAATTTAATTTATTTATGACACAATGATGATACAGTAATTATCTTTGTAATGAAATATTAACATAATTGATGTTATAAATACCCAAATAAATGTAATTTTAGACTTTTTATGAATTCCACTAATTTTCGAGGTTAATATGACATGTTAAAATTGATTAAATTAACTTTTTTCGAACTAATAATGTTGTTATGAGTTTCACAAAAATTATTTACCAAATAGTATCAAAATTGACATAAAATAGTTTTTAAAACAAATATTATACTATTAATTGTTATTTTATTCCTAAAAATATAATCTTCGTCCAAATGACTTAGATATGGTTATATATATTAATAATTAACCACTTGGGGTTCGTTTGGCTTGTTATAGTAAGTTTATTAACCATATAGTGTAAGAAAACATGAAGACATGGTAAAAGTTAAATTATTTAACTTAGAGTTAAATCTAAATGATAAGGTTAAAATAGTAACCTAAACTTGTCTAAAGCCTATTGGTTGAGAATATTTTGACCCATATCCAAATTATATTTGAAATAAATCAATTTGGAGCTATTAGAAACCGAATATTACTTTGTTATAAAATAATATTTTATGTTTTTACAAAGGTGCCCCTCTCCTCCCTTATAAAAAGGGCACCCCTTCCCTCTTCTCTTCACACCCTTTTGATCCTTGAATCTTGGCCAAAACCTTCCAATTCATCATCTCAACCTATCTAGTTATATCATAGAGGTTCTTGTCTTATCAAAATACCAACTCTAGTGCCCTAAGAAAGAGTTTAAAGGAGGTGTGTCGAGGAAGAGGTTATATCTTCTACCGACTCTTTTAAGTTTATTTCTTCATCTACTTCCTCTTATTTAGTTGTTTCATTATAATGTAATAACATAAGTATTACATATATACTGATATGTTATTATATATATTAAACAACCATATTTCACCTTCTATCCATCCTACGGAAAATGAAATCATCGCACGTGCGTATGTACGGAATACCGTCTCCACATCGTGGTGTAATCTGTTTTTCCACCACCACCTTACATGGTTTGGTATAATGCTGTAAATAATAACTATATATGGTTATTATAACATCATACAGATTCTGAGATATTATATCATCCACTCCAATTCAATTCAATAATTATGGGAACGATATCATCGCTCGTGCGTACGTACAGATTACCATCTCCACGACGTGATTAGATTCATTCTCCATGTTAACCACTCAAGAATGATTATAAAGTATATATAATGAATAATAATGAAATATGTGACATGATAAATCTACTGGATTTATGTGTACGCATATATATATATATATATATTTCATCTACTTACTTCCATTCATGTCAATAAGGAAAAGAAAACAACGTTCATGAGTACGTACGGCATACCATCTCCATAAGCGATGTATTTCATTTCATTTATCTATCTATTATATGTATATATAATGAATATATATGATATATAAATCATGAATTACATTGTTGAAGTAATTAAATCATGATATAAGTAATAATAATATCAAGAACAACAAGTCTAAACACTTACTATAAATAAAACGATTTTACCCAAAACGCTGCTTTAACATGGAATTTACAAAAGAACATGCAATATAATGTCATAAGTGAACCATATATGATATCATAACAATTTCTATGAATCTTAAATAAGTCAATGAAATTATTTATATCATTATACAGGAGTTTATGATACATACGCATCATATCGGACATAAGGTAAGCGATAACTTTTCCAATCTCGTTTTTATCTGAGATTGTTTATTTGTAAGTATTTAGTAGGGTTATATTTATCATCCATATACCTGTTTTCTAAAAAACGGTTCATGTATGTTTAAAGTCATTTTTACCCATTTTTTACTTTTACTACATGTTATGTAATAAATATTTCTTTTGTTTACCATATGAGGTACTTTTTGACTTTTATGGAAAAAAGTACGAGAAAAATGTTTTGTTTTAACTTATACGGAATGAACAGATTTTTATGGTTTCATAACGCCTAATTTTCATAAAGATTACTCTACAAGATTTTATGACTATTTTCTACAAAATAATTTTCTTTTAAAATTTCATGGCATTTCATGAAAAGAAAATTATTTTGAAAAAGAAAGGATATTTTCCTCAATAATTCATTTCAAGTATTTTATCAAAACCATTTACCATCTAAGATGAAATTATTTCATATGTGTATGTTTTATGTATAATGACTCTATAATTTACATGGTTTCACTTTTCTTATGATGAAATGATATCCACTTGTTTTATTTGGATTATGTTATGATGGGTTGATGTTTATGAAACTCATTCTATTCATTGGTTTATGATGACTGCTTTATGTTTATGTTGTGGAACACGTAAGAATGATTTCATTATGAGATGAGTGGGACCTATATCTCACTCCAATGCATTAGGTAATGATTCATATCTCATGAGATATACATGGCTGGAATTTTATGTTAATCTGGTTCAGTGATACATGACTGGAATGAGAAGTGAACTCGATTCAGAAAGAGACTTTGTCCTCTAAGATAGTCTTGGAAGCAATGCCTTGGCTACTATGGAAATCATATCTTGTGATTTATTTTTTTCCACCATTAAATGTTTTTTCCCATGCTATTTTATCATTATTGATGTTCCTTTATGATATATTCCTTTCGTATTTCCACGTTTATGTCTTTTCTCATGATTTTGATGTTTAAATTTTATGTTCATGTTTTTGCATTCAAATGTTTATGGATTGTTTTATGATCTCTATGTTTACCCTTTATGAGAATTTGAGCACACCATTTGTATGTTTTCTTTTCCCCAGGATATAAAGAAATGTTTTATGTAAGAAAACAAAATGAGAAGATCTTTATGGGAGATGTTGAAGATATTTCATCAAGATTAGAAGATTATTTTTTCGAGCTTCCATAGACACTAAACTATTATGGACTTTATGTGTTTGTTTTTTTTATATATTAAGTATTCTTAAAAAGTAAAGTAATTTACATGTACATCAGGTTTGGGGTCTCTACATTATTAGAATCCTTGAAATAAAATTAATCCTTAAATGAACTTGTTACTATGTTTATGAATGGAAGTCATATTTTCAAGAAAACATAATAATATTTTTTTACTATTATTTCATTGTAATTTATAATCATATTGACCCTAAAGGTTATCAATATGATTATACTCATGTCTATAAAATTTATAGAAATTATTCCCAAAATAAAATTTTCCCTAAAACATATACTAACTAGTGGGTTTTATTGCCATAATTGTCTCGCAAAAATATCCTTAAACTTGGTAGACTCCCATATCATAATACCGAAAAGGGAGTGTTTAAACCATTTAAAATATAGTCAATCATAAAATAATAATACCATGATGGTATAAAACACTCTTAATCTATTGAAGAAATATATGATTCTAAAATTAAAAATAATTTGTAGATGATTCATGAATCTTATACCTAAAATACCATTAGTAAAATACTTCAACAATTTAATTATTAAATAGAATTACATAAATACTTTATCCATTTTATTTCTATATAGTTCCTTCTTTGGTGTAGGGTTTAAATCATTGGAGAGGATATTGAATCCAAAAATGACCATGTTCTACACATTTAAGATAAGTACTCTAAATGGATCCCTAGGATAAGATTTATTTCCATGCATCAGACAATTTATTATACCTTATTAATTATATTCTTTATGACCTTCCTTTCCACATAAAAATCAATTTTTTCATTCCATTGAGTAAAATTAATGGGTATTCCATTCCATATTTCTTGCATAATGGATATCAATCCCTCTTCCCTCAATGGCCTCTATCATTGGAGCTCTTAGAGAACTCCATTCCTCTTTTTTTGGTGGGGATGTGAGTTGGTTAAAATATATGGTTGTAATTATATTTTAGGAAAAAAGATTACGAGTAACCATAATACCTTTCACTTCAGTCATCCTCCCATTTTCTTTTTAATATTCATAACATTTTCCATCATATTCAATGTTAACATGATTATCTTGGGTTCATTCTATTGAATAAAACCTAAAATTATTGTACGAGTAGTAATAATCATGTGGGAAAACCAAATAATTATTTATAGGGAATTTAAATAATTAAACCCTCTTTTTTAATCTATTAATCCATAGGTTTATCATATTATATTCATTGTAATCATTGATTAAAATCCTTTATAATGGATTGTAATGAAAATGTAAATTTACCTAAGAATATCCCCTAGGAACTTCAAACTAGTTTCATAGTAAGGCCTATTTTCATACCCTATGATGTGATCAAGTCACGTTTGATGCACCCATTTCAGAGTTATTATCCCTAGTTAATATATCTGAGAACCAATATTACATATAAAATCCAAGTATGGATGTATTTCCAGGAAAAACCACATAATATATACCACACTAAAACATTATTCTTTTCTTCTAAACATATTCTCAATGTATATCATATTGTTATGATACCTATTTTATGTATTCCATAATCTAGTTCCAAATGTTTCTACTAAACTTCCTCTGAAATTAGTTATAGGGACCCTAACCCTTGTAGTCTAAAACCGATATATGATTTATTAAATTAACCCAGGATACAAGGATTCACATCCATAAAGACTTAATACTTTACTAGTGTTGAAAAAATAGATATATTCTTGAGTATTTTAGTATATTTGAAAATAAAAATTACAGTATAATTGTTTATGAGAAAAAAATTATTCCCTATGAAATATCCTTTCAAATATATCATTTTAAACATCATATATTTTGATGAAAGGAAAAATATAATGATGAGATTAAATTCTTTATAAGTGTTAATAAATATGGACGAAATAATCATAATCTATAAGGAAAGGTAATTAACTAAACACACATGTCTTGTAATCCATGAACTGAGATAGAATTGCATCTAGATATTTCCTCAATGTGAAAATATCATGGATAATAAAAAATATAAATTGGTAGATAACTAAAAAACAATCCATTTAATCAATAACATTACTATCATAATTGGATAAGGAATCACCAATATTGAAAGGTAAATAACTAAACCTACATGTCATGTAATCACTAACATAGAATTAAATTCATTGATAGATAATGCCATTGTGAAAATATCATGGATAATAATAACATAATTATAAAATAAAGAAATTCATTATTATTGGATATCTTATCTTAGACACATAAAAAATGCATCATCATGATTGTTCCTCAATACAGTTTAAAACTAATGCATGAAACCCAATCGGGTTTGGCTGACTACTTTTTTTATGTTCTTTAATTCACATGGTGAGATTAATAATTCAATAGGGATCATTATATAACTGGACCCCACCTATGTCTTCATATCCAAATAATTCCACATATTTCAAATAATTAGTTTAATTTATGAACACAATGCCTTCAAATTAAATATTCGCATTGAGTAAGGGACATGGATTATAAAAATTTCCCCAGTAAGTCTAGTAACATTCAATATAAATCACCATATGATTAAATGATATACAGTTTAAGAAATATTAAAATACAAGATAATTATATTAGATATGTTTTGTAAATTTATCATTAATTGATCACAATAATGTGGATATTTCATGGGAAAGTTAATAACTATAAAATTGAATAATGAAATTGAATGTTGACACTTTACTTGGTCAAAATAATCATAAACCATCCATAGAAAGAATAATTATGGTACCAATTCAACATATATCCTTTGGAGTATGAATAAAGGTATGTAGTCATTAATGAATAAGAAGACCTTAAAAAGATCATTGAAATAATTCTTCAAGAAAATATCCATTTCATATTGAAAATAAATTTTAAATATAAAAGGTCACTATACATTTTGAAAACATTTTTCTTCAAAAGTAAATTTTTAAAATTATAAATGAAGAATTAAAAAATTTATTCATCATGACATCTATAAATTCCTTTCATTCCATACATGTAGAAATATATATTTATTTGAATTTTTTTAAACATAAAAATTTATATTGATATGAAAATGAAATAAATATTCTATTAAAAACATTTTTAAATAATAAAAATTGGTAAAAATGACATTAATAAAATTGTATGAAAAGTCTAAAAGAATGTTTTACTTTGTTTATATAACAAATGGATTTGGATGAAGGAATATTTCTGACCAAATATATAAAAGTTGTCGGATATTATTGATAAAATTTTCTCAATTGTTATAAGTACCAATTAGTGAAAAATCTGTACAATGAATTAAAATTATCTTTAATAACAAGTGGAAATGAAAATTAAATGGTTTTTTCTTAATATTGTAAACTAATTTTCTTGAACTAAATTTCAAGAATAAACTATCTCAATTAGAATGAGTTTGTGGGATAAACTCGTATGATGATCATAATTTTGAATTGATAATTAACCAATGCTTTGATTAAGTTTATTTACTTTTCATCCATATATAACAAGTATAAAAACAAAAAATAGTAAAAAATAATTACACACACAATCAAAGATTATTATAGATGATGTAGAAGAAATATGACCCAATGAAAATAAATTGAGATATATTATTCATTATCACATGGTAAATTTTAATTCAAATACACTTAAATGAAGTAATTCAAATTGAAACTAAAATACCTTGATTTATTATTGAATTGTTATATTACTTGTTAATGGGACTTTTTATAAACAATATAAAATAAAATCAGTGAATAATGTTAAAATATGACTCAATGAAGGGAAATTGAGATAAGGTCCCATACCTCACACTAATGTTTTGTTAAACATACTTTAACCTCATGTATAATGGTTTTAAACATGTTATTGACCTATTAAGGAAGACTATTAATATTTTAATTTCATATATGATCATTTTTTAACATATTTTCTTCAATTCATTAATAATCATTCCTTATTTTTTATTTTTTTCTCTAAATTTCCTTGATTTCTGATACATGTTTCGTTATGGAAGACCAGGTTATTGTGTATATTATATACTTCCAAAATGTCCAGAATAATAATCATGACATAAAAATCATTTTTTACAAAAATTCACCATTTAAAATTAATCATGAATGATGGTTATGAAAAATTTTGTATGTTATGATCAATGAGATGGTAAATTGTATGTTTGCATGGGGTAACATTTCCATTATTCAAAAATCATTATGTAAAATAGGTATGTAATATTTTATCCCTAAAAAATGATTATAATATCATCAATAAAATATAATTTCGTTTAAATTTATTACATATATATATATCATCTTTGTAGTGTGGTGAGGTAAAAAGAGAGTCACATAGCTATATGCAAGTAGTTTCCCACAAATACATAAATTAATATATCAACGTTATGTGAGTGGAAAGGTAAGAAAGAAAGTGATTAATTACATTTTAATGATGATAAATGTTTCATGAATATCATTATTATTTCATTTTTATTTAATATATTTATTAACAATATCCATATTATATTCCAGCTAAATTGTTAGTTAAATACAAATCACGATGATTTACAAGGTAGTAGTCTGTATTACACATGAACAATGTTATCGTATCCCCTATATAATGAAATATTAAAAATTATATATGATATAATTACTCAAGAGTGATAATTTTCATATAAATATTATATAAATAAATTATATCTTTCATAATACTGAACCGTAAAATTTGATAATGGAAAAACATATTACATCAGTTTGTGAAGTGGTAGTCCTCTGTGAAAATGAATATTGATTTCATAACCCAGTTGGTGGTAGCGGGATTGGTTTTAGGTAGTTACATTAACATAAAAAATATTATTATACGGAATATACTTAGGTTATTATATAATCATGTTTTAATAGTAATTGATGGAGGTGGAGTAAGAAATAAAATAAAGACTCTCTCTAATAAACGTTTCTTATTATTCAGTTATTCTTATTCATTTTAACCAATAGCCTTAATAGGATGGATTTATAGAAAAATAATGCTTCTTGGATAAGGGAGTCTAACATGGGAAGTTATTGGGCTAGGGATTATCTAATCTAAAATGGTGTGAATGTGAGAATAAGAGTAGAGAGTGAGTGGCCTTTTATAAATGAGGTGAGTGGCACCCTTGTAATTTTGGAAAAGGAATAGGAGCACCCAAGTTTTTAACATTGAAAAGAGTTAAAAGTAGAGTATCCATGATCCTCATAAAATATAGTTTAAAATTATTGTTGTAATATGTATTATAGGCATTTTTTTATGAAATTTTAACCCTTTTCATTTTATATTAACACCCAGTTAATTTATTTTACCTTAACCATGATAAATAATAATTTTTTTTCTGTTATTACTATTCATTTTGTTAATGGATTATGTATAACTTATTCAAAAATAAATAAAATACTATTATTCCAAATATGGAATCTATTTTTCCAAATTCTTTTCAAATAAATTGATAAATTTAGTTTAAAATCAATCATTATGATGCAATGATAAGGTGATTTTTTTAAGATATAATATTAAAAATTATACAATTTTTTATATCATAATTAAATGTTAAACTAATTAAAATTAAATAAATTGAATTAATTTATATCAAATTAAACTAATTTTACATTAAAAATAATTAAATATATAATTTATCATTACAAAAAATACAAATAAAACTGATGTTTTCAATTAAAATTATATATTTTTGACAATTAATAAAAAACATTTTAGAAAACTGAAATAAATTTTTCCTAAATTAATTTTGATATTAATATTTCAAAAAATTAATTTTTTTGAATACTTTTTCTAAAATTGGGCAAAATTATTTTTAATTTTTGAGTAAAAATCAAGGCTAAACCATATTTCAGAAATATAAATTTTCTTAGAATATAAATTTTTTAATTTTAAAATCTTATAATATTATTTATAAAAAATAAATAACTATAATATTTATAATTTAGTTATTTACATTCAAGCCCTGCAATATAATGTCTATATATACTATATTAGAGTTCACTTTATCTTAGGGTTCTATGTTCCACAAGATATTGAGTTGATTATATTTAAAAAAATATATGTCATGGGTTGTTTAAGATTAGTGATGCTTGTCACATACACTATAAAAATAAATGTTTTTATTTTTGAATTTTTTTAGTGTCATATTTTGTTAGGATATCACAATGTAAATTACACCAATCGTATGTGAGTTAATTTGAAGAGAAAAAACATATTTAAGGGTAGAGAATGTAGCGACTTGAAATTTCACTGAGTATTTTTTAAAATAAATATTATTTTATTAGATTTTTCTACAGAAAACAGCAACCTAAAAATAAAATCATAATATTTTTTCTAATATAATATAACCAATTTATTTGTGTGTATAAAAAGAATTTTACTATATTAAAACATCTATGAATGAAATAAATGGAATCATGTAATGGAAGAAGACTTTATGAGTATCATTTACCGATGCTTGTGAAAAATGTATCTTCCCTCGGGATTTCCCTGGCTCAAGACCTAAAGTGCCAAATATATTGTGTAGTCACACTAAAGGTGGGGGAATCAGTTGTGACTTTTTGGTGGAATTAATTTCATTTCTTTTATATCTTTCAAACATCTATCACCTATTTGGATGAATAAATTCCATTTAAAATGAAGAAAGTAAATGAAACACACACAAAAGTTATTTCTACAAGGTTTGGTTCTAATACATACTATTTACTACAACTAGTTATAAATCGAGTTACTAATTCATAACTATAATTAGATGAATCAAACTAGGGAATGTACGATTCCTATAAACACATAATCCTAGAGTACTCCACACTAGAGTCCCAAAACTTTTCACAAGATACCACATGTTTAGGTGACTTATGATTCCCTATAATAAGACCTTTATAAAACCACACAATGATTTTCCCGAAAACCACTAACCTGATTTAAATTCAAACTACAGACATATTCTACTTTAGAGTCCCACTGAACTGATCTATTCATGTAAAACACTCAAAAACATAGAAAATTTAATGTAAAATATTGATTCATTCTCAGTATCCCCTAATAAGTAAATAATATAGAGATTTTTAATATAATTAAAAATATGGTATATGTATTCTAAGTTGATGTTTGGATTAATCTAAAGTAATAACTAAACATTATACAATGTATATCACTTGTTCTTCATTCTTGTAAAATAAAATTCACGGCCTACTTCATTTAATCCATGAATTATTTCATGTGAATTTAAATTCCCACATTTCATATACTGGCCTTACATGTAGTTTTATGGTTTACTTGAAAATTTAATGGAACATCATAAATTTAGGCCACAACATGAAATTCCTCTTTATATAAACTTTATTTCATTCTTGAATACAATATGTATTAAGAACCTCATTCAAGAACTTCATGTTTCATGAAAATAAACTTTATTGTTCCTCCTATAATTTTGTCTCACTATCAAAATACATCATCATAAGAAGGATTCTCTATGACTGGGTCAAGTTTCTTTATGCATGTACAATATCACATTCAAGAATTCCAAACATTATCAAATTACATAGTATGTTTGAGATATCGACTTAATTGAGCATTGAATCTCAAATGAATCTTTCATTATTTCTCCACGTATCATCTATAACTGTTGGTACCATAGGTGAAGTTTCATGGAATTCAAATAATCATTCATCCATTAGGTATTTGGAATGAAAATTCTGAGCACATAGATCACTTATACAAATATAGAGCTTATTCAAACCATTGATTTAGTATCCCCTAATAAAAAATATTCATTAAACTCACACTTCAAATGACAGAAAATCAAGTATTTATAGTTAATAATCCATTTTCATAGCTCTAAAAAACACCTCATTATTTCATGTGCACCATCTCATCTCTCAGATAAAAAATTCAAAAAAAATGTCATTATAGAACCATATTTTATTCTTTATTTCATCTCATCATTTTTACCTTCATTAATTATTTCAAACAATTTCTCATGAAGATTCAATATTATTTTAATTTACAAGATGATAAAACTGTACGAGAATACTTCAAATTGATCATTCATATATTCATTCAAGATGAAACCCAAATGAACTCTAATTCACACAACAAATCATTTGGATAAAGTAAAAAGATACAACCTCAGCCAGAATGACCATATCCTATGAATAATATTTATCATAGATTCCAATAGATATATAATCATTGGGATTCCCTTGATCGATCCAAATATGAGATTTAACATCTAAATATTGAGATAAACCATTTATGGGACATATTCCAGCTCACAATTATCCCTACCATGAACTCTGAACCACAACTAGAAAATTCCACAATCATCTACCTTACCCTTAGAGAGTTAGCTATTTTAATAAAGGGAAATGTATCTAGAATGTGAAAAGTATTTTTTTATTTTTATTTATAATAAAATAGTAATTAAAACTATCCTTGTTATTATTTTATTATAAAATATTAGATAATGAGTCTGTTAAAAATTATATTTTCATGCTTTGAAATAAAAATTTTATTATTTGGATATATATAGTTTCAATGAAGACAATGTTTTTGATAGATTCAAGATTTTTCATTATTAGTTATATTTTAATACAATATTTTTTTAAAATGATATATATTTTTTATAATTGATAATATAATTTAATGATGTTAATATAATATTTATAATGGTTATAAAAATGTTTTTCTAATAACTATTATATTTAAATGCACAAAAATATTTAATTATAAGTGTTTATAAAGAAATTATAATTTTTTATTAAATAAATTTTAGTTATAGAAGAAGAACATTGAAATTTTCCTATGTTGAATGTTCCATAATTTTCATAGACAACCAAATATTTGGGTCAAATTAAATATAGTATGAATATAATGTCTGTATAATGAAATCAAAAATCAATAAATATGATTTAATAAATACTATAAATTGTATCCATTATAAAAACTACCATTCCCCTTTACTTTAATGTGTTTTTAAGGTTATATATTTTTTACACTTAATCAATACACCAAAACCTATATTAAATTTTATGGTTAAATATCAATTATTCATAAACATGAATCATTTGAACATCACTAATAAATTATTTTAAGTAGTTTAGTTTTAATAATAATAACATAATTAATTCTACTTCTCTTTTTTAGTAACCATAGAAACACACCATGGGGAAATTTATTTCTTGGATTAATTTACCATATATATTACAAAAAAAAAATTTAGTCATTAATAAAGAAGTTCCCTCTCTAATTCTATATAAACCCATCAAACCTCCCACTAATCATCACTCAAAAACTATTGGACAATGAAGCTACAATAACATTACCTCTCTATATCCCTCCATGTTTCTCATATTTTCTTTATATGATCCCTGTATTATTTTTTATGTTCCCTCTCAAGGTATGGAATCTCAATCTTCTTTTCCACTCAATCACCTTCATCATATTCAACATTTTTGAATCTCAATTTATTATCTTTTCATGTACATATATACATCCCTTACAACAAAATTGAAGTTCTTATAATTTTATACCATTTATCCCCAATAGTTATAACCTTTACAGAAACCATTACTATATTGATTTATGGGATACCCTCCTTCTCTTTTTCAATCACATTATTTATTTTATTGCTGTTGATTTCCAATTTTTCATGTTTATATATGTTTTTACACATCCCACATATCATCATTATGGTTTCAAAGTGATGTGAGACTCCTTTAACCATAATTATACTATTCAAAGAACCATTATGTACCCCAATTATACTCTTGTAATTATCATGTAATTTTTAATCTCAAATATTTTTATAGTGAATACACATCACTATTTTCACTCAAGGGTATTCACCTAGATGTACCTATGCATAATTTTATAGGATATTCCAGTTATGTAACCCACAATCCATAATTATGGGATTTAAAATGATGTGATAAATAATTATTTTGTATGATCTATGTGGACCACATATACATGTATGTTTTATTAATGTGACGGTGGGCCTAAAATTGTATATCCCTCTAATGCCTTGAGTAATGTTTTTATCTTATTAGATTATATAAATTTTTCATGAGAGGTTACAACAATAACATATTGTTTCTATGTCTTGGTGGTTTTCATAGACTTATGTTTATGATTTCATGTTTCATATTGTTTCCTAAATATTATTTTTCCATGATGTTGTCATGTTATATTAGGCCTTATTATTCATGATTATGATTTTCATACGTTTTATATCATCTTTATATTCCAATTTCCTCACTTTTATTTCTTTTATATTGCTATAATTTTGTTATTTCCCTTTTACGATTTATCTCTCACACATTTCTTATGTACATCCCCATGTTATCCACTTCATTTTGAGAATATTTAAAGAATATTCAGTTTGGTTTATTGTCTTTACATAATGAATTTGAGGCATGTTTTAGGTTATTATATCATGCAATTAATTACCCATATATAGTTTGTATCATGATATTCAGTGGTTGTATTAAGTGTTTCATTATTTAATAAATAATTAAATAAATTCATTAATGATATAGGTCATCAAACAGACGCTTAAGTAAGTGGAATATGATTATAGGGGATGTAAAATGGGAAGATTATGAAGGTATAATAATATTTTTTAGAATGTCATTGAAGGAATGGGGGGAGGAACCTTTTATAACAATGGGAATTAAAATTTTATAAATATAACACAATAGTATAAATTTAGAGCATGTTTCACAAGGAAAGTGGAATCCAAAGTGGATAATAATGTAGAGAAGAAATATTTTGGTCATTCAAAGACACTAAAACTTAGTTAGAGACTTGTTTTTAACAAGATTTATCTTATTTGAGTTTGGTTAAAAATATATTTACCTTAATTTACCTTTATCATGGTCAATATAATTTTAAAAATTATAATAAATATTTATTTCTAGAAATGAAAAAAATATTATTAACTAAATTGAAGTACATACATTAAAGATTGAAACAATTTTTAAAATAAAAAACGGCAAGAAAAACTAATTTTTATATTGGTGTACATAATAGTTAAATACTATTTTAAGGAAAATATTATTGTTGGGAATAAAATTATTGATAATTAAATAACTATGAATTGTTTTTTTATTTATATTCAATTAATTAATTTATTATTAACCAAATAAGATTTATATTTCTTCATATCAAATCCAAATACCAAATTTTAGTAGTTGAGAACATAATTAAATGAATAATTTAATTAATAGTTTAACATTACAATTAAAGATTACTTACATTATAGAATTTTAAACATGGGGTTTTAAAATTCAATATAGTATTTTTAAATTGAATCATTTAACTCATTAAAAACATTTTTTTCACAAACATTTTTTTGTAAGTTTTATATTCATACATAGTTTCAGATAATTTAATAAAAGCTATAATATAAGTATTAAAATTATTTTTCATTATTCCCTTTAAAATAAACTTCTTCAGATAGATCCAGAAAAATAATTACAAATTAATATTGATATGATTAATTAAAATACAATGTTGATTTCATCATAGTAAAATTATAAAATTTATAAATTAATATTTTCAATAAATTAAAAAAATACTCTGAAACCATATTTTAATAAAGCTTTAAACATTAAATGTATGATTAAATTATTTAAGAAAAATTTTAAATTAAATTAATGTCAATATAATTTTCATTAAATATCACATATTATAGAAATTTACTTTTAGATGTAACAAATTAAATTTAACATCTAATGTAAACATTCTTTAAAATTATTTCATTGAATTGTTTTTTCACATTTAATAGTTTTAATCTCATTATATTAATTATTTATCTTAAAACAAAATCAAAACATTTCTATTTATATAAATAAATTATTATTTCAAAATAATAATATGCATGGAATTATAAACTTTTTTCTTATAATGATGAATTTTTTATCATTTTATTTTTACTAGGATTTATTGTTATTGTAATTTTATTCTTGATGTTTCACATCATATTTCATTGTTTTAATAAGGTATATCACAGTTATATTATGTTTGGATTATTTGTGCTTCAAAATATATTTAAAATAAAATTTTATTAAATTAAAATCAATATTAAAATATATTAGTGTTAAAAGTTTCTTAACCAAATTGAAAAATTTATTGAGATATAATCTCTTTAGTTGTGTTCAATGTGAAATTATACTAGTTATGAAATTAATTTAGTTCCCTACACTTTAGGGATGATGTATTTCTCTAAAAAAATGTGAAAAGGAACCCTTTAATTAATTACCATATATATATTTCATATTCTAATTAATTATGTTTTAATAAGTATTATATATAATGGTTTTCTATATAGTAAATTTTTGTAGGTTATTTTGATGAATGTATAATGTGTGGTTTGATGTCCATAAAAAAGGATGGAACTGTTCTCAATGAGCACACAAAAACATTGGTGTAAAAAGATTTTTATATAAGTTAGGGATAAAATGCAACCAAATAATTTATTTTTATTCAATTTTAGTAAAAAATCGATGAGGCATTGGATGCCAACCATTCATTATCTACTTTTATATTCTAAATTGATGCTATGAATTATGTATTATGATAGGATATCTATGATCATATATAGGGGATGAGTTTTAGATGAAAACCCATATAGTTATTTGTTAGTAAAAAAATATTACTTCAACAATATGATCATCTATATTATGGTTTACATAACTTGGAAATCCTAATGCACTAAAATAAATTATTTCTCTAAAAAATAATATTAATTATCAAGAAAATAATATTAAAACCCAGAATGAATAGGTAAATAATTTAGAGAGCACATTTTATTCATATTTTGGGATTAATGAGAGTACTCCAAAAGAAATACTGAAACTCATATGATATTTATGATCAATATGTTTTATAAACATATAGTGATATTCTTCATTTTACATTAATATTTATATTATTTTTAATCATAATCGATTAAATAAAAAATTTGATGTCCATGAATGATGTATTGGTTAAATATATAGGTACTGTTTTTTGAGTATTTATATATTTCATTCTTCAATTAATCAAACTATGATCATTCATGCATTCAAATCAGTAAATATGTTTTTTTAGTATTATTGATTGGTGTTTATATTTTGAACGTTGGTTATGAATTTTAAATGGTTAAATATTTTTTTGAAATGTACATGGGTAATGAAATGAATCTTTCATGCACTTAAGGGAAATTTTGGTTTGATCCTTAACTTTTTACATGTGATTTATAATGATATTTTGAAAAATATTTTAACCTTCATGTGTTTTGGTTATAAATTAATTGATTTTGGATTATACTGTCATTGTTTTCCATCTATGGATATATATAAATGTTATTTTTTTTGGAATAAAAAATTGTTAAAGTTGTGATTTATGATGATTAATGGACTGTTTGGATGGTTTTAGTGGTAAGAGACTAATGAAATTTATTGTAATTTTTTACATGTTTTATTAATTTTTTTATAAACATGTTTATAATATTGATTAAAATTGTTTTTTGGATGTAAACAAATGATTTGGATTGATAAATTTTAATCATGAGTTACAAATGTGTTTATCTTTAGCATAGGGTATTTGTAGTTATTTTTTATAATAATAATATTGATTCATTTTACTATATTGTTTTTATATTTTAATTCCATTTTTTGTTTGGATTAGAATGATTTAAAGAGTCATATTAGATTGAAAATTTTCTTAAGTAGTTTTTTGTAATGAATACATTACTTAGATTAAGATGAGTATATTAAGTAAGGTAACCACATGAGATACATTTTTTAATCATTTGATCTTATTTAATAGTTTCCGAGTTTTATATCAATTATTATTTAATGAAAATATTTTCTAATAATGTGTGATTAATTATATTAAATGAATTTACCAAAATAATGGAATAGAAAATATGAACATGTGAAACATCATGTATTACCTGAGGATAAATGTGTTTTATATTGAGTAATAATTGCTATGATTATAGATTTTTTTTTTGAGAATCATAAAAATTGACATGCTGTAAGTTTTTATATTATCCACCTATTTTCTATATTGTTTTATATTTTATATTAATGTATGAATTTTATATTTTACTATATTTTCTGGGAAATCATGGTATATATTTGATTTTATTTTTTTCTATTAGAATTCAATGTTTCATGGCTAGTTTTTTTTAAATGAAACATTATATATGGTTTTATCCAAATATAAGTAATTTGTATCTGTTGAATACATTTTAATATAAAAAACCTTTTATTTTTTAGAAATTTTATTTTAATGATTTTATAAAACTACAGTGAAAAAATATAGGTGGATAAAATGTTGCAACCCAGCCCAATGGGGCCCAAACTGTGATTACTTCAATCCCACATCTAATATTCCATAAGCTATTGACCATCCCCAATTAGGAATTTCACATACATTAGATCTATTAACCTAATATATCTACACAAATGCACACATTTCCAAGCCCATACAATGTTGAAATATATAAAAAAACAATTCTTGTTTACATCTATAATCCCACTATCATGGAACATCTATAATGTACATAATGTGATAAAGTGTACAAATAAAATCCCATAGATAAACTAAATTGGGTCCAAATTTCTCAATAGGTGGGTACTACTATCGTATATAACCACCCAAAAAACACCTCAATATTTTAATCTCATAATAAGCTCCAATAAATCCCTATACACCAAGGACACCATCAAAAGGGTTGTTATCTTCAGAATAAATGACATGTGTTTGTAGAGCCCATGTACGAGTGTGTATAAAAATACACAGTATAAAACTATCAAAAAACTAAAAATAAATAATCAACTATAGGAAGCTCTTAACAAGGACATATATATCACAAGAAAAATCTAGATATACATAGGAAGGACACTGCTCTTCCAGGGGGGGTCTCAACCAAACAACCTTCCACAACATTTTTCTTAAATCAATGATCATTTCATTAGAAACCACTACAAAAGTAAGGATAACATTATAGGCACTCATATAAGAGTTCATGATCGTTGTTCCTCGTCTAAGTAAACACATCAGTATATTATGTTCATCATACAAAAATAGGGGATCACGCCCAAGACCACAGGGGGACACCATGAATGAAACATAGATCAAACCTCTACATTGGGGATTGTATGACAATGTTACCATGATTACAAGTTTGACACTATTCTATATGGGGGATAAACACCATGCTCAAGGAGTTTATAACAATTCCAAAAACCCCACCTAGTTTATAAGAAGTATTTATAGGGGATCACACTCTGATCCCACCAAGGGACACCACAATATATATCTGAGATTCATCTTCTAGGGGGTATCACAATATAGAAATGTGGATGCAATGACACATTATACCCTTGAGTGGATTGACCAAGAGAATACACACAACTGATTCTGTTATAGAATAAATAAATATATGACTCCAAAAACACTCAATGGGGGTGCACATTGAGTACTAGGGAGTACACATTTTGTCTCTCCGACCAGTCATCTTCCCATATTTTTCTTCCACATATGAAATATAAACCTCAAGATACATGGAATTTATGTATGTACACCTAGAATGTAGAGGTCATCTGACACTTTTCCATTGTGTTCTATTTAGTCTCATGTAATTCTAGTCATTCCCATGTACACCTAGTTGTGCATGTGTTCACATGTCCATGTCTTAGTACATGTCTTTTCCCATTTACAATGGTTATGTCCATGTACAAAAATAGTACCATTCCAATTCACCCTCAAACAAAATTCCATCCCACCACCATTGTTCACATATTCTGTGATAGATGTCACATGATGTTTGAAATTTTTATCTTTATAGAAACCCTTGTTCAACACACAGTGTCCCATAAGGAGTGTATCTCCAGATTACATGTCATGTAACTCATGATTTCCAAAGAACATATGAGTTCATCTCAATATATCCATACGCACATGCAACATCATAATTCTAGTCATGAATCGTGGATCTGAAGTAGGTTCCCCTCCTGTCCCCAATCGTTGGGATCTGGGATTTGAATCCACTCATGAAACAACTAAACTTTCCATTCGAATCCAAATTGTTATGTCAAAATAAATAGAAACATGTTATCCACTATGGTCCAACTATGATCATATTATGTCATCATCAGACATCGAGCACACCCTCGATCACAATTCATACATGTGCTATCAATATATTTCACTGAAGAATGTTCGAATAATGATAAAATACATAGTATTCAATTCACCACGGGCCAAAAGAATTTACTATGATGAATGTGCAACAATATGGAGGATAAGTCCATAAACTATAAAATTTTAGGAACAAATGTCATGCATTTTTCATTTTCATCCACTATCCATTGTTGAATAATTTGAAAAATAATGGGGGAAATAAAAACTCAAAAAAATCCACCCAAAATAAAATCAACCATATATGTGAAAGACAATTATTATTCATTAAATTGATTCAATTTTTTCCATGATAAAATTGATGTTTGGAATCAAATAAAAAAATAATCCTACCTGGAGTTTGGATAGATCATCGATGAAGCAAAACCTTTGATTACCATCATTGGAGAGATCCAAAAAAAATATTGGTGAAATGTTACCTGACCTTGATCTTATATGATGTCATTCTCAAAGAATGATCTCTTCCAATAGTCCAATTGATCTCCTGGGATAATTATAAAACCCTTAGTTCCCATCATATCCATATATTTAGAGAAGAAAATTGGCCATTGAATAAACATAATAAAATAACTAAATTAATTAATCTATATTGTTAATTATGCCCAAGACAGATTCTAACCAACCACAAAATACTGAAAAATATTATATTGATCATAGTTTAAATTCCTTGTTCTGATCAAAACATCATCCTCACATATCTGATTCGAGCCTCTAATAAAGAGTTATTCAAATTTTTCATGAAAAAAATTTTCTTATGATATTCACATTTTTTTTTTCAAACACTAATTTCACACTCATCGGGCCTCATAATATCATAATATCTTAATAGATAGCTCTAAAAATATTCCATATAATATTATAAATTAATGAATGAAAAAATAAGTGTAATTACATTATTCCCACAATAGGGATCTTCATCCTAAAAATTGAAATACCTATTAAAACGTAAGGTTATGAAGCTCAAATATTGATCCCTCACTCATAGGTTCTATCACTATTAATCATTTACTTCCTACAAACATAAGCTAAAGAAATCGATCTCCCATGAAGCAACCACTCCAATAAATCATCATTGTACATTAGGTTCATAGAAAATGAATCCCCATCCTTGATGTCAAGCTTAACCTAGTGGATAACATGTGATGGGTGATACACATACCTTCTCATCAGGAATAAATGATTGAAGTTAGGTTGCCATTTGAACTATAGCGGTAGATATAATCGGCATGTCGCCTCACAAAATCTCTATAATAATGGAATAATGAATCTTGTAGATATATTTCTAACAATGAATAATCATTATAATCCATGTCGAGTTGAAACCCCCACAAACACTTTGTATACCCCCTAAAATTAAAAATGCATCCATAATTGGTCTGTGTAGGACTTATGACAAACTTTTGTATTCCTCATCCACTCTTGGATGATCTGTACATTCTCTATCATATATTAAAAAACAATCTATGCCCATGTGTGTGTACTCACCTGGATCAGTCCAACAAAGTGTTGATCTATAGGGTATCCCAGACAAAGATGTCAATGGGTCCATTTCAATATAAGAATGTTAAATATTTTTGAATGTAAAATCGACGAATGGTAGGTGATCCTCCCATGTACTACCAAAAACAAACACACAACCCTGCATCATGTCCTACAAGACTTGAATTTTCCGATTAGTCTAGAGGTCAGTTTATGGGAGAAACTTAATTCTCAAACACAACTTAATGCCCAAGGATTTATGAAATCCTCTTTATAAGATCAATGTGAAGTGATCATCACTGTCTAAAATGGTCTTTGAGGGGAATCCATGTAATGGTACATTTACTAGTACATTAAATTTTCCCATGATCTCTACTGAACAATGATCATGTATATCTAATAAGTGGGGAAAATTGGTGAGTGTGTCTATCATATCTTGAATAGAATCATGGCCCACATACATACATAGAAACCCCGCCACAAATATCTTGGATATCTCATCCTACATCCATTATGTGACCTCAAGGTGTTCAAAAGAATCTCATAAAAGTTGGTTCTCCTCCTTCACTTATTGACAGATGAGTAATTAAGAGAAAAACTTTGAAACAATACTCTTTATGCCTTCTCACCAAAAATGAAATTGTATGTCTTGATAAATCATTTACACAACTAGTTGTACATCAAAAGGTGATGTATGAAACTACCTCATCCACTCTTCCCATAAAATAGAAAAACTTTTCATCAAAAATCATTATGCCTATCTATAAAAAATGAATTCATAGGTATTGGTACATCATTTCCACACATAGATGTATTTAAGAAAGGGATGTATGAATCTCATAAACTATTCCCACGAATTCACAAGTAAAATCCACAATCCTAATAAAATAATAACATTCCCCCCAGATTCAAGAAATATAATAGGATCATTTCTAGTGGATATCTGAGTATGTATGGTCTCAGAGTCGATATCCCCATTATTAACATCCCTAACATGTTCTAAAAGTTATTGGATAACAAAAATTGACTTAAGATATGAAGATATATCCTCTTACACAATAGAAAAATTTACGCGTGATAACTCCTCAAACGATATGTCCAATAGCTAAGTAAATGACAATCTGTTAAGAGAATATTCCCCAAGTTCCCTGTTTCAGGAGTATAGAAAATATAGATGTTATAAACCATTAAGAACACTAGTAAACCCCTCTATATCATGTTTAAAACCTTTTGAGAGATGATATACATGATAGTCTTATTGTTATAATAGGTGATACACCACCCTCCTATAAGGAAGTGTCTCGATATATTCATGAGTAAGAATACCATTTCTAGCTCAAGATCGCAAGTGATGTTGTTCAACTCAGGTGGTGTCAATTGTATAGACCCATAGACAACCACTACCTTCCTCTATATCTAGAAACATCCAATTGCATTACCTAAGGCATCAAAAAACAATGTGTACTCAACACTATGTTTTATAAATCTCAATGTTGTGGTGTTAATCAACCTTTTCCTCATCTATTGAAAACAATGTTGGATCCTTTACATCCATACGACATGCTTCCCCTTTTATGATGATGTTTTTAATGGTTCTTAAATAACGATAGACCAAATAAAAATCTCTAATAGTACCTTATAAATCCAATGAAATCCCACATATAAATGACACACTTGGTTGGATCCCTTGATGGAACTTCTTCAACCATTATTGGTCCACTTCCACTCTTTCCTTTATGATAACGTGTCCCAATAAGGGGACCTCTAGAATCAAAATCATATATAATCAGAATTTCCCATAAATATTATTCTTATAATGTATCTCCAATACCATTCTAAATTTCCTCACAAGATCCTCCTTCAATACTGAGTAAATTAGGATATCATCAAGGAATACCACGACAAACTGGTATATGAAAGGATTGAAGAACAATTTCTGGAGTCTAACAAATACTGTTAGGTAGTTCATCATGATAAAAGGAAAAAACAGGTAATCATAGTTACCATAAAGAAATATAAATTCTAAATTTGTTATATCCTCACCCCGTACTCATAGTTAGTGATATCCTGATCTGAGGTTAATATACAAGAACTACCTCGCCCCTCTCAATTAATAGAAGATGCCTTCAATCCTTGATAGGGGATAATAATTATTTATAATCACATGGATTAGGCCCAATTAATCCACACATAAACTAAGGATCTTTCCTTCCATATTGGAGAACAATAGTGGGGTTAAATAGGTGTACAAACTAAGTCTCACAATTCCCTTCTTCTACAAGTCCTGCAACTACAACCTCATCTCATGAAGTTCTACATGATCTGTCAGATATGATGTTATAGATATTAGGGCCATCCAAGGGTGTAATTAATGGAATAAGTCTAAATCTCTATAGTGATGAAAGATTATAATTTCCTCTGAAAATAAATCCTCACACTCCACCACTACCAAATAGAACAGCAATCCCTTATCATCCACTACTCAATAAGTCTTGATAACCAACTAGTGAGAAATCAGTTGCACTCTATAGTACAAAAACAAATCCTACTCCCCCATTTTTTTCCTCTAACCCATAATGGAGTTCATCATACCATCACTCTAGACACAACACATCCTCCACCTAAAATTGTCAATATGGGTGTGAACTATGGATATCCATTCAATACTACAAAAAAGATCATAAGTCTTCATCGGTGATACTAAGATATCATATACAAATATCCTACCTCCAATCATAAAATCTCACATTCAATAAACGTGTGAAATCATTGATTCATCTGCTTTTTAGGTCTCTAAATGAATGGTTTAGAAAAAAAAATTTATAAAATATTTTTTTATAAAAACATATTTAGACATAGAATGCATTTTTTAGAAAAATGGGTTTTAATCACATTTTTTTGGTTTAATTTTAAAATTGTTTCTTCTATTTCTAAAATTCACTGTTGAAAAATGGATTACATTTTTGGAATCATGAGGTTATGTTTTTTAAATAAGCCCACCTATTTTTGTTCATTATGAATATTAAACTTATTATTTTTTTGTTAACATAGTTATAGTAAAATAAATTAATTATGGTTAAAAAAATTTATTAAGGGATAAAAATTCATTCGGTAACATCATAAGCTTCCATGGTATGCTTCTCTTTGAATAATACAATAGTGTGTGTTATACAAAACTTCGAGTTCTAACACCCCACAAACAATCAAACAAAAATTATGAATAGTAATACCGACTTTTTTAAATTTTATAAATTTTATCTTTTAAAATGGACTTCATTTTTGGATTCATAATATCGAAATTAGCTTAGGGTGAATTTTTTTACTTTTCTGATAACTTTCATATGTTAATGAATAGTAAAAATTAATAAATATTAATTAAAAACAACTTTTTTATTTGAAATAATTAATAGTGATAAATTATGAATTTGAGTAATTTTAAAGTATAATTAGATTATATTTTTATCATTTAATCCAATTTTGGTCATTGGACATAATTTCACATTTAAACTGGATATAAGCATGTGTCAATGTCTTGATAGTTATTATTTCTTAAAAACACACTTTTTGATTTGACAACTGGAATTAATATTAAATTAATTTCTACCACATCTGTGTTTTGAATTTAGAAAATATGGATTAGATATTTAGAATCTGAAGGTCCTAATTTTTTAAATAGTGAACTTTTATTTTTAGAAATTTTGAATAATTACTTCGGAAAATATTTTATTTACCATGGTTAGAGGGTAAATCCGGTAAATAAGGGTAAAAAATAATATTATAATAATATTAAATTACCCTAAAACGTGTCCTAACCCTATTGGAAGATACATGTCCGACCATGGCATCTTTGGGTCGATTTTTGGACCCCATAGAGCCACTTGTAAGTGATAAGGACACTTTATATTAATTAAGTTAAAGTAAATACAAAAATGACATAAGCATATATCTTTTTGGAAAAAAAATTATATAGGGCTATATATGTTATATTTTCAACTATAAATATTCATTATAAATCTAAATATATTTCTGACATAAGGAGATTTTTTTTTAAAAAAATTAGACATTTAATAATTAAATTTATTTATGACATAATAATGATGCAGTATTTTTCTTATTAATGAAGGAATCAAATAATTGGTATTATAAATATTAAAATAAATATAATTTTAAAGTAGTGATGACATCCACGAATTTTACTAGTTAATATGAAATGTTAGGATTAATTAAATTAATTTGTTTCGAATTAATAAATTTGTTAAGACTTTAACAAAATTCAATTATTAAATAGTGTCCAAATTGACATAAAAGAGTTTTTAAAACAAATATTATATTATTAATTGATATTCAATTTCTAAATATCTAAGGATCAGACAAAGTACTTATATAATGATAGTTGTATCATTAATGGACAACTTTGTGGTCTCTTGAAAGTATATTGTAACTTTATTAACTATATAATATAAAAATACAAAGAGACATGGAAAATGTCAAACTAGTAAACTAAGAGTTAAATAAAAAAGATAAAGTTAATATAGTGAACGAAACCTGTATTAAACCTACTAGTTGAGTGGTTTTCGACCTATCCCCACCTTAACCTTTACATAATACACTTTTTATCAATTATAAACCAAATATAAATTTATTATAACATAATATTTCTATCTTTTCCTAAGGTTCCCATCACCCCTCTTATAAAAAAGAACTCCCCTTCTCTCTAATTAACACCTTCAAAGCCTATTGGCTCAGACAACCCATACCCAAATATTCTCTCCACTTCTATAACTTTAACCTAGAGGCCATAGTTTGATCAGAAAGCTAACCTATGCAGCCCTTTTGGTGAAATCAAAAGGAAGAACCCGATGAAAAGGTAATGTTTTCACCACCCTTTTTCAAGGTCCTTTCTTCTTCCACTTCTTCTTTCATTGTTATTTCCATTCTAAAATAATAAATCCAGTATCTTATATATATTGTGATGTTATTATAAATATGGTACAACCATATTCTTTATTTTATCTTTCCCTTGGATGACATGTCACCATACGTGCGTATGTACGGCTTACTGTCTCCACGTCGTGGTGTAATTGTTATTCAATACATTATTATTTGGATGGTTATAATATTGATGTGTAATTCATGTAAATAATATATATAACATGATAATTATTCTTTATATAAGATACAACATCCAATTATATCTTATATTAATATCAAAAGAATTATATTGTCGTTTGTGCGTACGTACGGACTACGGTCTCCACGAACGCAATGAGATTCATTCCCCATCTTATCAATTCAAGACTAATTTTCATTTGATGATTAAAAATAATTTTTATGTACTTGATATCATTATGTATAATAATATGATACAACCTATGGATAAAAAAACTCCTTATGTATCAAAACATATTAAAGAAAATGAGTAAGTGAACACCCGAAACGACGATAATACTAAGATATTATTAACAAAACAACGTTATAATATCATATATGATATCATATTAATGAATATGATTCATGTGTAATTTAATAACAATTATTTCGCCATTATACTAGAGTTTAACCTACCCTATACCAAGGAAAAGTACAAGTTAACGGTTAATTTTTCAATCTCTTTATTATCCGAGGTTGTTTATACATAAGTATCTACTGGGACCTCTTTATCATCCACATCCATGTTTCTTAAAAATGTATTTCAAAACATTCTTACTATTTTATAGGATATGGGTTAAAGTCATTTATACCCTTTTTTGACTTTATATAAGTTTTTCATAAAATAATCTTTCCGTCATTTTCCAAACAAGGTCCTTTTTATCATTTTTGACAAAATTAAGGTAAAAATTTATTTTTTAACTTATACGGTGGGTGCGGCTCTTTTCTGCCATTATAAAATCATCGAATCTTCCCTTAAAATCTTATAAGAATATTTTCAAATTAAATTATTTCTTTTTTAATTATGGGACTTTTAAATGATTTAAATAAAGATATATTTCTCTCAAATAGTTTTGATTTCATCCATGTCCGCATCCTTTGATGGATTTTATTATTATTTGAAGTTGATTTATTATGATACAAAACCTGTATATTGTATTGAAGGTTTTGTGACATGTATGAATGTTGATTTTTTATTTTTATACCATTCATGGTTTATGGAGAAATTATTGACATTTCATATGCAAGTTTTAATACGATTTTTTTTGTTATGTTTAAAACTATTCATATGAGAAATGAATTGGACTTAGTATGTGACGAGTGGATCCCGTTATAGCTCCTCGATGCATAGGTAGGTCTCATGAGACAAAATAGTGTCTTGAAATAATGACTTGATAAAATCTTATTTCTAGTCTTGGCACAAGGCCTTGACTATGTGGTTATGGTAGTCTGGCATTATGCAGTCCATCATTATGAAAGTGGTTATTGATATTGCATGTGATTATTAGATTATAAGAATATCCATGTGAATAATTAAATGGAATAATTTCATTTTATTTCACCTATATTATTATGAAGTTTAAGTTTAAAAGGCTTTTGTTTTAGTTATACATTGCCTTAAATGTTTATGCTTATTTATGAATGTTTCCGCTATATTGTTAACCTTACTGGGCATCTGAGCTCACCCATTTCTATGTTTTATTTTTCCCAGGATGTGAAGAAGTATTTTTTTAATGAACTACAGGGATAATATGAGGGGATATGAGTGTGTTCTATGGAGACAATATGTTGTTGTAGTTTTTCATTTTATGATGTAATGTAAACTTTATGAATGTATCTAGTTATTCCAAGTCTACTAAACTAATCAGTCTTTTGAGACATGATCTTTTGTGATCATGCCAATATTATGTAATAATGCACCGACTCTGGGTAACTGGTTTTGGGGCATTATAGTTGGTATCAGAGGAACTTTAGTACAAACATTGAAGCTAGATTTAGATAAAATCTGATTAAGGCACATAGCCCTAAGATAGACTTTGAGGATTAGTATAGAAGAACTTCCTAGAATTTTGGTATTGTAGAGATTTTGGGATTTTTCCGAGAAATACATCCATGTCTGGATACGTGCAGGTAGAGGCGACTCTGGAACAGATGTACTTAGGGGTAAAAACCGAAAACACCACTTTACGCTAGACTCGAATGGGAACCGGTGCGTGATAATGGGCCTTGCTACACTCTTGGTTGCGACACTCCCGAGGGATATACCTAGGATAATTATCATTTTATTTAAAAACCATTATGAAGGGTTTATGATTATATACTTCCTCAAAGAAAACATTTTTATGATTATGGATTATATCCATAAATTTTTCAATTTATGGTAGGTATTTTACATGATTGGAATTATTCATTGTAATTCATGAACTGACCTAGTGTATGCCATTGTATAGAAATGGTGCCCAGTAGAAGGAATGTGAACTCTAGAAAAACATATGATCCAAAGAGTAAGAAGGATCATATCTTCCATGGTATTAAGCCATCATTGAGAAGGGAAATATTCTCTCATGTTTTCTCATAATATGATGAAATAGTATCTTATGTTAATAAGATAAGTAAATAATTCTCTGAGTCCTATGAACTTGAAGGGAAGCAAGAGAAGAAAAGGATGGAAGAGGGAAATATGGATAAAGGGAAGAGGGAAAAGAAGAATTTTCCTATATGTGATAACTGTGGGAAGAAACACCCTGGAACTTGCCTGAAGGGAATGAGAGTTTGTTATAAGTGTGGAGAAAAAGGACACTAAGTACGTGACTACAAGGGTAAGAAAAAGTTTTCAAATGTACAATGTTTCATCTGTAAGGAGTTGAGACACTACGTGAACCAATGTCCAAATCATCAGCGTATGCCCCAAATGATGCTATTGGATAATAATCAATTTATGATACTATCTCAGATGAAGAAGAATGACTAGTGTTCTTATGTTATTATTATAGGATTATTTCATTTGAGTGTTGTATCAACAATATACTGGTTATATGAATTAAGAAGATAAATAAGGATTGTACTGCAGTACTATTTTATTGAGTATTTGAGATTATATGGTTCTAAGAAAAGTGACTTAATAGTGAGCTACACTTTTGGTAAAATACATGGTTGAAGGAATGTTAATCCTTAATATGGTACCAATAATGAGGTAGTGATTTTGGAATAAAATATGGTTGATTTTAGTAAATTATATTGGATATTCTTGACTACCTTGAAACTAATTAATGATTTTTCATTGTTGGAGTTTACAACATTTTTGAATATAAGGAGTATATCCAGTATTCTATAAATAATGAGGGAGCATTAATGTAATTAATAATTTATTATGGTGATTCAAGATGTTACCATGTTATAAAATAATACAAGATGAAGGTGTTCACATGTTATTACATGGAAAAAAAGATCTTCATTGTGTTTAAATTACTAATAAATTTTGGGCTGTGAGTTTGGATATAAGTATTTTGGATAAGTCTAAAGGTTGGAATGGATTAATTATGAAAGGTTATTTTTGTATTTTTATAAAAGGACAACATGCAGACCGTGTGACAACCCGTCGTGTCAGACAAAGCTGTGGGAATCGAACCCGCAACCGTAGTGTGATTCGGATATATCATCTACCACATGACTATGTGATGTTCCTTGATGGTATAATATAGTTTCTTTTTTAAAGGGTCTGATATGTGAATTATAAATTTCTTATATTTGGAACCCTATACGATTAAGAAAAATAGAGTATTTTTTAGTTGTATTTTGTTTTGGAGTGAAAGATGAGTTTGTGGTAGAAATATATTAATGGATAAAACTCTAATGATAAAGTAAGTATATCTCGTTATGATCTTAGACAATCTCATAAATAAATTCCTCAACATTAAGAAAAGGAACATAGAACAAACAAGTTTTCCTAGATGGTACCTTAGATCATCACAAATTTATGGCTTTGTGATTGTTGGCCTTTTCATAGCCATGTTCTCAACCACTATCCATCAGATATTGATGGTAATATTTCTCTTCCATATCCATATTTTGCTACATGGGACCCTAGTTTGTGTTATTTTCAGTAACCATTATACTTACCACTCATTATTTTAAATAGAGGCCTCATTAATCCATTTTTCGATGTGGGATTTCAACTAAGATATTTTGAAATGTCAACCCTAAGTTTCCAATACCAAGCATAAATTATGAAGCCGAAATGTAATGAAGTAGGGGATAATGTTACACCCTATGCTTCCATGGTACGCTTCTCTTTGAATAATACAATAGCATGTGTTATAGGCAACTTCGAGTTCAAACACACCACAACCAATCAAACTAGCTGGTATGAATAGTAATACCCACATTTTGAAATTTTATAAATTTTATCTTTCTAAATGGATGTCATTTTTGGATCTTGAATATCAAAATTTTCTTAGGGTGAATTTTTGGTACTTTTCTGATAACTTTCAGATGTTGATGAATAGTGAAAATTACAAAAGTTTAATTAAAAACAACTTTTTTAATTGAAATAAATAATAGTGATAAATTTTGAAATTGAGTGATTTTAATGTATAATTAGATTATATTTTTACCATTTAATCCAATTTTAGTCATTGGACATAATTTCACATTTAAAATGGACATAAGAAAGTGGCAATCTTTTGATAGTTATTATTTCTTAAAAATAAGCTTTTTGTTTTGACAACAGGAATTAATTTTAAATTAATTTCTGCCACTTCTATGTTTCGAATTTAGAGAAATGGATTCCATATATAGAATCAAGAGGTCCAAATTGTGTAAATAGTTAACTTTTATTTTTATACATTTTGAATAATTACTTCGGTAAATATGTTATTTACCATGGTTAAAGGGTAAATCCAGTAAATAAGGGTAAAACAATAATATTATAATAATATTAAATTATCCTAAAACGTGTCCTAACCCAATCGGTTGATACCTACCCAGCCATGGTCATATATGGGTCAATTGTGGGACACCATGGAGCCACTTGTAAGTGATAAGGACACTCTATATTAATTCAGTTAAAGTAAATACAAAAATGACATAAGCATATATCTTTTAGCAAAACAATTTTTACATAGGGTTATATATGTTATATTTTAGACTATAAATATTACTTATAAACCTAAAACGATTTCCTACATAATGAGATTTTATTTATTATTTTTAGACATTGAATAATTAAATTTATTTATGACACAATAATGATGTAGTATTTTGTTTATTAATGAAGGAATCAAATAAGTACTATTATAAATGTTAAAATAAATATAATTTGAAAGTTATGATGACATCCAAAAATTATATTAGTTAATATAACATGTTATTATTACTAAATTAATTTTTTTTGAGTTAATAAAGTTGTTAGGACTTTAACAAAAATCTATTATTAAATAGTGTCAAAATTGACTTAATGGAGTTTTTAAAACAAATATTTTATTATTAATTGATATTCTATTCCTAAAAATCTGATTTTCTGTCAAAAGACTTATATAATGATAGTTTTATCATTGATGGACCACTTGGGGGGTCACTTTGGAGTATATAGTATGTTTATTAACTATATAATATAAAAATACAAACAAATATGATAAATGTGAAACTATTTAACTAAGAGTTAAATCAAAAGATAAAGTTAATATAGTGACCAAAACCTACCTAAAACCTATTGGTTGAGTTTTTTTAGACTTATACCCACCTTAACCTTTAAATAATCCAATTTTGAGCCATTGGAAACCAAATATGAATTTATTATAAAATAATATTTCTAGCTTTTACTAAGGTGCCCCTAACCCCTCTTATAAAGGGGCACTCCCCCTTCTCTCTAATACACACCATCAAAGACTTTTAGCTCAGCCAAAACCTTCCCAAATATTCTCTCAACTTCTCTCACTTAAACCAAGAGGCCTTATTTTAATCATAAATCCATCATAAGGATCCCTTTTGATCAAATCAAATGGAAGAACTCGAAAAAGTGGTAATGTTTTCACCACCATCTTTCTTGTTCCTTTCTTCTTCCACTTCTTCTTTATTTGTTATTTACATTATAAAATAATAACTCCAGTATCTTCTATATACTTTGATGTTATTATAAATATGGTAAAACCCTATTCAGTATTCTATCCATCCCTTGGATGACATGTCATCATACATGCATACGTACGGCTTACTGTCTCCACGTCGTGGTGTAATTGTTATTCAATACATTATTATTTGGATGGGTATAATAATGATGTGTAATCCATGTAAATAATAAATATAACATGATAATTATTCCATATATATGATACACCATCCAATTATATATTATTTTAATATCACAAGAATGATATTGTCGATTGTGCTTACATACGGACTACCGTCATCACGAACGCGATGAGATTCATTCCCCATCGTATCTATTCAAGACTAATTTTAATTTGATGATTAAAAATACTTTTTAAGGACTTGATATAATTCTGGATATGAATAAGATACAACCTATGGATAAAAATCATGGATTATGTAACAAAACATATAAAAGAAAACGAGTAAGTGAACACCCAAAATGACGATAATACTAAGATATTATTAACAAAACAATGTTAAAAGAACATATATGATATCATATTAATGTATATGATTCATGTAAAATTTAATAAAAATTATTTCACCATTATAAAATAGGTTATCCTACCCTCGACCAAGTAAATGTACAGGGTAAGGGTTAATTATACAATGTCTTCATTATCCGAGTTTGTTTAAACGTTAGTATCTACTGCGACCTCTTTATCATCCACATCAATGTTTCTTAAAAATGTATTTCAGAACATTCTAAATATTTTATATACTGTAGGTTAAAGTCATTTATACACTTTTTTTACTTTTTATAAGATGTTTATAAAGGAATATTTCCGTCATTGTCCAAATAAGGTCCTTTTTAACCTTTTCGTCAAAATTAAGGTAAGAATGTCTTTTTTAACTTATACGGTGGGTGCGGCTGTTTACAGTCGTTATAAAATTGTCGAAGCTTCCATTACAAGCTTAAAAGAATATTTTCAAAGTATATGTTTTCTTTTTTAATTATGTGAATTTTAAATGATTAAAAAAAAGAGATATTTCTCTCAAATAGTTTTGATTTCATCTATGTCAACATCCTTTGATGGATTTTAAGCTTATATGAAGTTCATTTATTATGATACCAAACATCCATATTGTATTGAAGGTTTTGTGATATGTTTTACTATGGATGTGTTATTTTTATACCATTCATGGTTTATGGATAAATTATTGACATTTCGTATGCAAGTTTTAATACGAATGTTTATGTTGTGGTTAAACCTATTCATATGAGTAATGCATTGGACTTAGTAAGTGACGGGTGGAGACCGCTATAGATCATCGATGAATCAGTAGGCCTCATAAGACAAACTAGTGTCTTGGCACAAGGCCTTAACAAAATATTATTTGTAGTCTTGTCACAAGGCCTTGACTATGTGGTTATGATAGTATGACATTATGCATTCCATCATTATGAAATTGGTTATTGATATTGCATGTGATTATTCGATTAGTAGAATATCCATGTGAATAAGTAAATGGCATTATTTAATTTTATTTCTACCATATTATTCTGATGTTTATGTTTAAGTGTCTTTTTTTAGTTATATTGTGCCTTAAATGTTTGTGCTTATTTATGAAAGTTTCTTCTATATTGTTATCCTTACCAGGCATATGATCTCACCCCTTTCTACGTTTTAATTTTAAAGGTTTTTGAAGAAGTATTTTATGAATGACTTGCAGGGATAGCACAAGGGGATATGAGTGTGGTCTCTGGATACAAGATGATGTTGTAGTTTTTCATTTTATGATGTAACGTACACTTTATGAATGTATCTAGTGATTCCAAGGGTACTAAACTAATTGGTCTTTCAAGACATGATCTTTTGTGATCATGAAAATGTTATGTAATAATACACCGACTCTGGGTAACTGGGGACAGGGCATTACACATTCAAATAGTTTTAGTTATTTCATTGGATTATTATATTTCATCTTTGATCATCAAAAATTTGATAGTTGGACCTATTTTCAATTTCTCATTGTCACACCCCGACCGCGGACGTCCGTAACGTTTTTCTTCTTTCTTGGTCCTGATTTAAATTTTTCGAGGTTTTGTTGTGTCGGCAGTTTCGCGCCGGTGCGCGGTCATCGCATCGCTGGCGGTGGTCGTGCGTTTGGCCCGGGTGACTATGTGTTCACCCGACATTTTAAATAATTAAGTTTTTACATTGACCTTTTATTATTATTACCATTTAATTTGTATTATCATTATTGTTGTATTCTTGCATATGTTTGTATAATAATGTATATATATAATACATGATTATATATGTATATATGTATTATCTTTGAAATGTCTTATTAATTTAAATATTTGATCAAAATAATTATTGTTGAAATTAACTAATTTACTATTTATTATTATTATAAGATTTATTATTATTATTATAAGTTCTATCATTATTATTATCGTTATCATTATAAAATTTCATTATTTTTATTATTATAAAGTTTTAATATTAATATGATTATCACTAATTTTATTATAAGTTTTGTTATTATTTTATTATTATTAGTATTATAAGTTTTATTGTTATTATTATTATTATAAGTTTTATTAATATTAATATTAAAAGGTTTTATCACTATTATACACTTTATTATTATTATTATTATTATTATATAAACCTAAACTAAATCAAACCCTAACCCTACCCCTACTCCCGTAGCCGCCACCCTTTTCTCCCCCTCTCTCTCTTCCCCTCTCCTTCTTCCTCGTTTTTCTCCCCCCCTACTGGTTAGGTCGGCCGCGCCCCGTCCGTCCCAGCCTCCTCGCGGCACCCGACTCCCTCCGTGCTCCGCCTCACCGGCGTCCCGAGCCCTGCACCCAGCTGCCGCGCCCTCCCTGTCCCGGCCTCCTCCGCGTGCTCCAGCGCTGCCCTCCCCTCTTGCGCACTCCACCTCGCCTCGTCCCGGCCTCTGTCTCCCCTGCACACTGTCGCCGCGCCGTCCCGGCGTCCCGAGCCCCGCACCCAGCCGCGCCGTCCCCGCTCTCCATCCCAGCCGTCCCGGCTCCCGCCTTCGCCTCCCGTCGAGCTGTCCTCCCTGTTCCCGTGCCCCCTGCTCCAGCATCTGGCGGCCCGATCGCAGCCCTGCTCCGCCCCTGCTCCACCCCGTTCCCCCCCGTTTCTCTCCCGCTCAGCCCAGGCGCAGCACCCCGGACCCCGGCTCCCGACCTCACTCCTGCAGCCCGGCGACCCGCTCCCCCTGTCCCGGCCTCCACCGGCCTTCCCGACCGCCGCCCTCGCCTAGCCACTCCGGCCAGCCCCCCCCCCCCCCGGCCTTGCTCCGCACCTCCGGCCTCCACCTAGTTCAGCCGACCCGCACCACACCCTCTCCGGCATTCCGCCCCGCTCCCTGCACCCGGCTTCCCAGCGCCCCGACCTCTCCCTCCCCTTTCCCTCTCCTGCGTGCAGCGCCACACGCCGCCCCCCCTCCGCTGTAAGTTGTTTTTATTTTTTTTATAATGTTTTGATATTATCTTTTATCATGTTAATAATAATATTATTATTACATTATTATTATTATATTATTATAAGTATGATTATTGACATTATTAGTATTATCATTATTATTATTATTATTATTATTATTATTATCATTATTGTTATAATTATTATTATTAATATTTTAATTATCATATTATTATTGTTATTATCATTTATTATTATTATTATTATTTTATTAATATTATTATATTATTATTATTCATTATTATTATTGTTATTATCATTTCATATTATTATTATTATTATTATTATGTTATTATTACTACATTATTATTATTATTATCATTATATTATTATTATTGTGATTTTATCATTGTTATATTATTATGATGTTAATATCATTCTAATATTATTATTTTTATTATATTATTATTGTTATTATTGTATCATTATATTTTAACAATGTCATATTATGATTGTTATTATTATTTTCACATTATTATTACTCTGGTATTCACTTGTGCTTTGTTAGGGGCTTTCTTCATCAACTTATATTTGTTTTTGGTAGGTTTAAGATTTTAGGACCCGTGCAGGGCATTTCTGAGAAAGCGCCATCGCTACGCCTTGTTTCTGAGGTTCTTCCGTCTCCACGCCTCAGTTTCGAGAGTGTTGGACTTTATCACGTGGCTTCAGACACACGTCGTGTCATCGCGCCTTGGTTCCAAGGTCTTTTTACCGTCACGCTTGGATTTTGAGGTAGGTCTCCCTTTGCACTCGCCTTTAAATTTAGAATTTATTTATTCCCTGACCTTTTATTAAGTTTTAGTACATTCAAAAAGTATTACTAAGTAGTTATCTATAGTTTGGTGATCTGCTGATGATAAAAGTTTTTTTAATTCTAGCGTTTCATTAAAAGGGTTTTCTTGGATTTAATTGTGTGCTTCTATGGTAGTGTTGTTAGATAGTTCTTCCTGAATAATGAAAGACATGTTGAATTGGGTTTTGAAATGTTTTTGGCGTGTGTAAATTTGTAGATGTATTGTTTATGGAAAATGGTGTTTTCTTAGAACCTTGATTAGAGAAAACGTCGTGTGACCTTTGAACTTGTTTTGGAAACTTTATGTGTGGCTCTTGGTTGATGAAAGATGTTTTCCTTTGTTACGCGAACAAAAGTTTGGATTTTATTTGGGAAATGGTGTTCCTTCAAAAAAATGATTAAAGGCCCGTTTGGCTCTTGATAAAAGTGGGGTGCGTTTGGTGATTGGAAAGTGACTCTACATGTGAAACAAATGTGTTCCAGGTTTAAGATACTGATTTGAGTTTCTTAAATAAATTTCTAAGTGCGTTTCTGGTTTTCAATGAAATGGCGTGTGTCATCCCTCTTTAAAAATGCTTTAGTCTTAAATGATCAAAATGTAAGTGACATGACGGCCCGGTTGGCACTTTATCAAATGTGAAGTGATTATATATATATATACGTACTTGTGAGGGAATTTCTACAGGGGGACTTCCATTCGAGGGTTGTCGTGTAGCGATGTTCGTGTAAGGGGTTGGCAAGTGCGGTGAGATGAGTCACGCGTGCGTGGGTCTCCCACTTACACAGTGTTACAAAAACTACTATGGGTTCCTGGGCGTCTTGTAGATTATCGAGTGACGGTTGCTTGCTAACCCTGATTAGACGGGTTTGTACCCTCTGGAGTTGTGGACAGGCCAGGTGGGATGTGCCACTGGTTGGCTATTAGGGCGGCCACTTGGTTATTGACTGTGGAGTACCATGCCGGCAGGTAGTCTGAACCCGAGTACGTCCAGGGGTTTTCTAGGGATGTTCATGATCGCCCATGGTTATTGCTGATAACTTCTGGTTTATTTTTACTTGCACTTGGTTTTCCTTGCCTGTTTACCTTTACTTGCACTTGTTTTCCCTGCTTGTTTTCTTTCAGTCATATTTCATAGCCTATACTGTTAGACTTTGGGAAAAATGGTTTTCAAATGAAAATGCTTTATTCTCTTTGGGTTAGTTTTGAAAATGTAATACTTTGCTTTTCAGAATGAGTTTAAAACTAATGAAATGGAACTAACTTTCGAAAAAGAATAAGGGAAATGTCACGTGTTTGATTTTCAAGTAAAGCATTATGAAAAATTACATTTATACATTATAGTTCAAACCTGGATTATGTAGATTCTATATTTACTGGCAGTGCTTTGGGTTTTGTTGTTGGGCTCACCTACTGAGTACTTTTGTGCTCACGCCTATCTTTTACCTTTTTCAGTTGCAGGTTCCTTGTGTTCAGGTTTTCCTACTTGAGTCGCTCAGTGTGGGAGTGACGTTGGTTGTAGTTGGGTGGTGACCCGCGAGGTCACGAGGAGGTATGTAGTGGTGTAGGTTTGTTTATGACTTTAGTGTTTGTTGTTCGTTTAGTTTATATTCGTTCTTTTGATCCTGTTTTTAGTTTGGGCTAAAATCGTTCCCAACGATTAGAATTTTAATTCCCGGCACTTGTTGCCATCCCGGGGGGATCGGGAACGCCCCTCGGGACTTGCCGCGGACCGGCTCGGGTGACCGGTTCAGGGTCGACCCGGGCTGGTTCATGACAAAATGGTATCAAAGGTGGTTCTTATTATTTGGGTTGTCCGATAGAAGGAGATTAGGACTGTCGGAACTCGAGGGGTAGGTACGGGAAGAGCGTCGCGAACTCTTGCTCGCACTGATCCTCGAGTTACCAGGGGTAGTTCGGTAATTGAGTCCTTGTCTTTTCTGGTTTGTCTTGGATTAAGAGATGATAATGTAGGAAAGCCGACGTTACATCGTAATTTCACATGGAGTAGTGACCCATGTGGAGTCCGAGTACGTGGTTTGAATTCCTCCTAGTGGTCGACGCTGACTTGGGACATGGCCCACTACCATGTTGCCAGGTTGAGTGTGACTACTAGACACTCATTTCAGTGGTTGATGCAAATTTGGTGGCTGCTATCATTTTGGTTTGTGTGAGTACGTTGTTTGAAATGAAAAAGGGTTTTTGAAGATTGGACTGGTTTCTTTAAAGGACTTTAAATGTATAAAATGGGTTTTGAAACTGATATCTCTTGATTTGAAAATCTGTTGTTTGCTTGGAATTGGTTAAGAATGATTTGGGGTGAAACCTTGGTTCCTCTTCATGAACATTTGCACATGTGTGAGAATGCATTCAAAATGCGTGTTGGTGCGAGTATTAATGGACAGTGGATAAAGACATGTGCAATGGGTCATGGGAGTACCTGGGTGTGTACTTGAAATTTAACGCTTGACTTTATTTTCTAAATTGGTTTTTAAAGGGGAAACGGTTTTGGAAAGTTTTTTGTTTGAAAGTGGATTGGTTTTGGAAAGTGATCTTGAAAAAGGGTGGTTTTGAAATCAAAAAAAAAATGAAAAGGGAATTTTAAAGAGGAGATTTTATTTTGGGTTGTGTTGTATTTGATTGGTCCTTGTGCTGACTGTTTTTGATGAAGGCGCTTTTATTAATGTTGCTTCGATTTGATGTTGGTTTTGGCCTGGTGTTTTATATGTCGCTCAGGAAATGCCGCCCAGAAGGTCCCTAAGTATTCTGATAGGTCATTCCCAGATGTTGGTCCTCCTCAGACTCTGCCTATTCTCCATGGTGATCAGGGACCGTTAGAGGCAGTGGAATGGATCGAGGAAGTGGAGCGTGTCTTTATAACGTTGGGAACTCCCGATAATGTTAAGGTTCGTGCAATTATGGAGTTGTTTGAGGGTCCAGCTCTGGACCAGTGGAAGGTGGTTGCCCCACCATCGATGCAAGTTGAAATGACGTGGGATGTCTGTAGAATTGTTTTCATCCAATGGTTTGTACCTGAGGAAGTGAAGCTGGGGAAAAAGAGAGAGCTTGTGCATATTCAACAAGGTCAACGGACGGTGAAGGCATATGTTGACCACTTCAAGGAACTGATTCCCTTTTCTCCAGAGGTAGCGTCGCATGAGCTCATGAAGGTCTCTCTTTTCACTGGGGGTCTTCGTTCAAAGATCAAGGAGCGAGTCCTCCCTTCTAAAGACCTTTGTTTCGAGAAGCTGGTGGAGGAAGCTTTCTTGGCTGAGTTAGTTTCTGGTGTGCGGGTGGTTAATACTTCAGCATCCCCGGTTGTTCGTAAGAGTTCCCCCTCTGGTGAGGAAAAGGCGCCCGAGATAACTGTTCCTAAGGAGTTATCCCCTTTGGTCCCAGCTTCCAGTTCATCAGATCGTTCGATGGTATGCTTTCAGTGTGGTCGTTTCGGGCATTTAAAGCCGTCTTGTCGCAACCCTCCGAAGACGTGTCGTCGATGCGGTTGTCTGGGTCATCTGGAGAAGTTTTGTCTAAAGCGTCGCTTAAAGAGGACGTCGTGATGGGATAACGTCAGTACCTGACTATGAGGCAGAAGATGCTTCAGCCATCAGAGCCCCAGCCACAAGTCTCGGGGTGAAGCTCGCGCACAGTCAGAAGTTCCCAGGGTTGTGAAACCTTGGTCCATGTTCTGTCTTCCGTGATGACGGTGGAGCAATTAAAAACCTTTTCATGTCTGTTTTCCTTCTATCAAAGTTTCAAACAGCGTTGTAAATGTGTTGTTTTTTCTATAAAGTGATGATGGACTTGTTCTATGATAAATCTACGTGGACTTGTCGTGTGAATGTAATATTCTAAATCGTGTGTCCTTCTTAAAAGTGTGTTTAACTCTCGTGCGGGTTGACCTTATTTTAGTTATGTTGTCGATGTGGTTATGTTCGTGGACTTCGGTGGACCGTGTCTCCAGTTTGATGTGGTTAAATGTTTTCCATGGGTTTTCCCCTAGCGTTGAAGGTCGTTGACTTTGGTCGAGGGTTCAACGTTCCAGCGAAGGTGTTGTTTTCACTCGTGCTATGAGAGTTGGTTTTAACCGGTTGGGAGTTCCCGCGTCGACCCCCCTTTACTAGGGTTTTCCATTTAGATGGTCAACTTTTCTGCACTGGTTAAGTTCTTGTGGTGGGGAGAACCCCTTCGTGTTCTCCCCTCAATCTCGGGCTTCAGTTTTCTCTTGAATCGGTCGGTTGTGACCTGTGTAGAGTAAGGTCATCCCCGAGATTCTCAGTTTTCTTCAGCTACTTTAGTCCTGTTTGGGAATAGACTTGGTTTCTGGCTGACTAGTGGCCTGGTGACTTTCTGGGGGCAGAAAGTGTCTGTGGTGGGAAGAATTGTCACACCCCGACCGCGGACGTCCATAACTTTTTTCTTCTTTCTTGGTCCTGATTTAAATTTTTCGAGGTTTTGTTGTGTCGGCAGTTTCGCGCCGGTGCGCGGTCATCGCATCGCTGGCAGTGGTCGTGCGTTTGGCCCGGGTGACTATGTGTTCACCCGGCATTTTAAATATTTAAGTTTTTACATTGACCTTTTATTATTATTACCATTTAATTTGTATTATCATTATTGTTGTATTCTTGCATATGTTTGTATAATAATGTATATATATAATATATGCTTATATATGTATATATGTATTATCTTTGAATTGTCTTATTAATTTAAATATTTGATCAAAATAATTATTGTTGAAATTAACTAATTTACTATTTATTATTATTATAAGATTTATTATTATTATTATAAGTTCTATCATTATTATTATCGTTATCATTATAAAATTTCATTATTGTTATTATTATAAAGTTTTAATATTAATATGATTATCATTAATTTTATTATAAGTTTTGTTATTATTTTATTATTATTAGTATTATAAGTTTTATTGTTATTATTATTATTATAAGTTTTATTAATATTAATATTAAAAGGTTTTATCACTATTATACACATTATTATTATTATTATTATTATACAAACCTAAACTAAATCAAACCCTAACCCTACCCCTACTCCCGTAGCCGCCACCCTTTTCTCCCCCTCTCTCTCTTCCCCTCTCCTTCTTCCCCGTTTTTCTCCCCCCCCCCCCCTACTGGTTAGGTCGGCCGCGCCCCGTTCGTCCCAGCCTCCTCGCGGCACCCGACTCCCTCCGCGCTCCGCCTCACCGGCGTCCCGAGCCCTGCACCCAGTCGCCGCGCCCTCCCTGTCCCAGCCTCCTCCGCGTGCTCCAGCGCTGCCCTCCCCTCTTGCGCACTCCGCCTCGCCTCGTCCCGGCCTCTGTCTCCCCTGCACACCGCCGCCACACCGTCCCGGCGTCCCGAGCCCCGCACCCAGCCGCGCCGTCCCCGCTCTCCATCCCAGCCGTCCCGGCTCCCGCCTTCGCCTCCCGCCGAGCCGGCCTCCCTGTTCCCGCGCCCCCTACTCCAGCATCCGACGGCCCGATCGCAGCCCTGCTCCGCCCCTGCTCCGCCCCGTTCCCCCCCCCCCCCCCCCGTTTCTCTCCCGCTCAGCCCAGGCGCAGCACCCCGGACCCCGGCTCCCGACCTCACTCCTGCAGCCCGGCGACCCGCTCCCCCTGTCCCGGCCTCCGCCGGCCTTCCCGACCGCCGCCCTCGCCCAGCCACTCCGGCCAGCCCCCCCCCCCCCGGCCTTCCTCCGCACCTCCGGCCTCCACCTGGTTCGTCCGACCCGCACCACACCCTCTCCAGCGTTCCGCCCCGCTCCCTGCACCCGGCTTCCCAGCACCCCGGCCTCTCCCTCCCCTTTCCCTCTCCTGCGCGCAGCGCCACACGCCGCGCCCCCCTCCGCTGTAAGTTGTTTTTATTTTTTTTATAATGTTTTGATATTCTCTTTTATCATGTTAATAATAATAATATTATTAAATTATTATTATTATATTATTATAAGTATGATTATTGACATTATTAGTATTATCATTATTATTATTATTATTATTATTATTATTATTATCATTATTGTTATAATTATTATTATTAATATTTTAATTATCATATTATTATTGTTATTATCATTTTTTATTATTATTATTATTTTATTAATATTATTATATTATTATTATTCATTATTATTATTGTTATTATAATTTCATATTATTATTATTATTATTATTAGTATTATTATGTTATTATTACTACATTATTATTATTATTATCATTATTATTATCATTATATTATTATTATTGTGATTTTATCATTGTTATATTATTATGATGTTAATATCATTCTATTATTATTATTTTTATTATATTATTATTGTTATTATTGTATCATTATATTTTAACAATGTCATATTATGATTGTTATTATTATTTTCACATTATTATTACTCTGGTATTCACTTGTGCTTTGTTAGGGGCTTTCTTCATCAACTTATATTTGTTTTTGGTAGGTTTAAGATTTTAGGACCCGCGCAGGGCGTTTCTGAGAAAGCGCCATCGCTACGCCTTGTTTCTGAGGTTCTGCCGTCTCCGCGCCTCAGTTTCGAGAGTGTTGGACTTTATCACGTGGCTTCAGACACACGTCGTGTCATCGCGCCTTGGTTCCAAGGTCGTTTTACCATCGCGCTTGGATTTTGAGGTAGGTCTCCCTTTGCACTCGCCTTTAAATTTAGAATTTATTTATTCCCTGACCTTTTATTAAGTTTTAGTACATTCAAAAAGTATTACTAAGTAGTTATCTATAGTTTGGTGATCTGCTGATGATAAAAGTTGTTTTAATTCTAGCGTTTCATTAAAAGCGTTTTCTTGGATTTAATTGTGTGCTTCCATGGTAGTGTTGTTAGATGGTTCTTCCTGAATAATGAAAGACATGTTGAATTGGGTTTTGAAATGTTTTTGGCGTGTGTAAATTTGTAGATGTATTGTTTATGGAAAATGGTGTTTTCTTAGAACCTTGATTAGAGAAAACGTCGTGTGACCTTTGAACATGTTTTGGAAACTTTATGTGTGGCTCTTGGTTGATGAAAGATGTTTTCCTTTGTTACGCGAACAAAAGTTTGGATTTCATTTGGGAAATGGTGTTCCTTCAAAAAAATGATTAAAGGCCCGTTTGGCTCTTGATAAAAGTGGGGTGCGTTTGGTGATTGGAAAGTGACTCTACATGTGAAACAAATGTGTTCCAGGTTTAAGATGCTGATTTGAGTTTCTTAAATAAATTTCTAAGTGCGTTTCTGGTTTTCAATGAAATGGCGTGTGTCATCCCTCTTTAAAAATGCTTTAGTCTTAAATGATCAAAATGTAAGTGACATGACGGCCCGGTTGGCACTTTATCAAATGTGAAGTGATTATATATATATATACGTACTTGTGAGGGCATTTCTATAGGGGGACTTCCCTTCGAGGGTTGTCGTGTAGCGATGTCCGTGTAAGGGGTTGGCAAGTGCGGTGAGATGAGTCACGCGTGCGAGGGTCTCCCACTTACACAGTGTTACAAAAACTACAATGGGTTCCTGGGCGTCTTGTAGATTATCGAGTGACGGTTGCTTGCTAACCCTGATTAGACGGGTTGGTACCCTCTGGAGTTGTGGACAGGCCAGGTGGGATGTGCCACTGGTTGGCTATTAGGGCGGCCAGTTGGTTATTGACTGTGGAGTACCATGCCGGTAGGTAGTCTGAACCCGAATACGTCCAGGGGTTTTCTAGGGATGTTCAGGATCGCCCATGGTTATTGCTGATAACTTCTGGTTTATTTTTACTTGCACTTGGTTTTCCTTGCCTGTTTACCATTACTTGCACTTGTTTTCCCTTCTTGTTTTCTTTCAGTCATATTTCACAGCCTATACTGTTAGACTTTGGGAGAAATGGTTTTCAAATGAAAATGCTTTATTCTCTTTGGGTTAGTTTTGAAAATGTAATACTTTGCTTTTCAGAATGAGTTTAAAACTAATGAAATGGAACTAACTTTCGAAAAATAATAAGGGAAATGTCTCGTGTTTGATTTTCAAGTAAAGCATTATGAAAAATTACATTTATACATTATAGTTCAAACCTGAATTATGTAGATTCTATATTTACTGGCAGTGCTGTGGGTTTTGTTGTTGGGCTCACCTACTGAGTACTTTTGTGCTCACGCCTATCTTTTACCTTTTTCAGTTGCAGGTTCCTTGTGTTCAGGTTTTCCTGCTTGAGTCGCTCAGTGTGGGAGCGACGTTGGTTGTAGTTGGGTGGTGACCCGCGAGGTCACGAGGAGGTATGTCGTGGTGTAGGTTTGTTTATGACTTTAGTGTTTGTTGTTCGTTTAGTTTATATTCGTTCTTTTGATCCTGTTTTTAGTTTGGGCTAAAATCGTTCCCAACGATTAGAATTTTAATGCCCGGCACTTGTTGCCATCCCGGGGGGATCGGGAACGCCCCTCGGGACTTGCCGCGGACCGGCTCGGGTGACCGGTTTAGGGTCGACCCGGGCTGGTTCGTGACACTCATTGATTTTTACCTTTACATTATTTTATATAAAGGAAAATAATAATCGTCACTCTCTTTTTAAATTCCACTTATGTGTTCAAAAAAAATTTCAAATAAGTTATGAATTAATAGTTGTAGGATATTTTTAGAAAAATTATTTTTATAATAAATTATTTATAATTTTTAGTGATTATATAATTAATAGAAATATTGACGTAATGTCGATACAATGCATGTGGAAGTAGATGAAAAATTTAGTTTATTATTTCAAATAATCAAAAAGTAATATTTTATTGGAGATTTAATGTTTCCAAAAAACATTTTACATAATTAAAACAAATTATTGATTTATTAAGGGTTTGTGTGTGAACCATATTTTTATCATGATTATTATAATGTCAAAGTAAATGAATTATTTAAAAAATGACGTTAATGAAATAATATAATAAAAAATATTTTATTAATTGATTTAAATTTTTTGAAAATCGAATATTTTATTAAATTGAAAGGGATATGGTTTACAATATCATACATTTCCTATGGGTCCTGTTTCCTTTTATATTAACTTTAATATCTCCAAATGTGTGAAAAAAACATTGGTATCGTTGTAATTGTCAAAAGGGAAATGGGGGGGGGGTTAAAATAATGATATATGGGCAAAGAAATAATATAAAATTATACAAATATAATTATCTTACTGTATATAGAGAAATAATTATCCAATTTTTTAATTTCATCTATTTTTATATGATTTAAAATTAAAATAAATTTATATTAATTTAAAACATTTGGATATTCCATGAATTCCCAACTCCTCACTTATGAAAGGAAACCTCGTATCATCTCTTCCTAACACTATGTGATCACTATAGAATGGTAATTACTTAAGGGTATCCCTTTTTAAATTCCCTCCCAAATATCAAGAGGTCATAGTTTTGGAAGAATACTATATTTAGAGGTATTAAGGTGTAAATAAAATATAGATGTCTAGTGTGGTGGTATAACTTTTTATTGAATGTTTTAGCTTTATTCTCTCTTATACCTCATTAAAATATTATTAAATCATGATGAAATAACAAAACCCATATATTCAATATTCATAGATGTTTTTATGCTAATTCAATAATTTCTATATACCTACTTCTTCTACTGAATATGAAATGAATCTATCGTTCATGTGTCTGACGAGGAACTGCAACTAGAAATGATGTAATTCATTTTCCATCACAACATGTTGTAGTTGTACATAATGATGCATTTAATATATATATATCTATATTAAATATTTATGAGTCTATAAAGATAATATATCATATAATTTCTTACTATTACATCTATTAAAGTATAATATTTTCATGCATTTGTATGTATCAATTACCAAATCCACAAAGTGATACGGTTCGTTTTTTTCATCACGTCACATGTACGACATATATAAGTTAATTTAAAGTGATAATATTATATTTATGATATAATCCTAATTTTATAAACATAAAATAATTTGTTCTTCTTTTCCATCTTGTTCATTGGAAATTGGAGATGTTACTCATGCACATGTATGACCAACTGTCTCTATATTTGTAACATAGTTCATTCCTCATAAAAATATTTCAAGATTGTATTTAATGTTATAATATAAATATTATATTTATTTAATGATTATTAATATTGTGATGTTAGAATAAAGACTAATTTTACCCAAGTCAATCTAGAGATATAATAATAATGATTATTGATACTGAGATGTTAAAGTAATAACCACTTTCACCAAGAGTGATCTCCTCAAAAGGAGCTATAGATATCTGGGATGAAGTATCCAATCCCAATACTTCATTAAAACCATATATGTATAACATAAAACTGTAATATTTTTAAATATCATAAAATTAATAAATTAATTAATCAATTTTCATATTTAATAATGTGATGGATTTTAACAAATAACCTAATGTCGAAAAATATTATGTCGAACCAATGGTAATTACCATGTTTTAAAATCAACATCATCCTCAGATCCAATTCTAGAAAATCTTTATGATATATTTCAATTTTCAAGACACCTATATGTTAGTAATATTAATATTAATAATATTTTTCAAACAATAATTTTTGGCTCATCAGACCTCAGAATCTCACACCGTCTCAGTTTCTGGATGTGAACATATTCCATATAATATTAAAATGTAATAAATAGAAAAATAAAGGTTGTTACATAGTCATGAAATCATTTACTTTCGCATCAAAAAGGGAAGAGCTGATGAAAAATATGAGGTTACTAAGCTCGCATATGGGTCTCTCACTCCCATGTTCTCACCCTATGATTCTCATGCTGCCACCAGACACACACTGGGGGAATCAATCAATTATAAAGGATACAATCATACTGATCCCCAATCTCCATTGGATACTCCATAAAGGTAGCCACATATATGATGTCTATTAATCCCAAGCTGATAATATGTGATGGGTGGTTCATGTACCTCCTCACCTATGACACTTACATGATGTTATGTACCTAGTATAGTTGAGATGGTATAAATAAGTGGAATGCCACGTCTCCAAATATACATAGTTTTTGTAAATGACTAATTAATCATGGAAATAGATTTTTTATATGGAGAAATCATTAATATCTTTACAGAGGTGATACCCTCATAAATTCATGGTATCTCTCCTCAAACACAAATGTCATCATCTTCAATACACATATTACTTCTGATGGCCATATGTAATCATCAACCTCTCATGGATGATATTCATTTTCTCAATCATAGATTAAAAAAAACTTTGTCCAAGACTGGTGACTCACCTGGATCTTTCCATAAAATTGGTGATCTGTAGGGTCTCCCATACAAGGCCTCGAATAGTGCCATATGGATATTGGAATGGTTGATGTTTTTGTATGCATACTCAAAAATGTGTAGGTGCTACACCCAAATTTAGCGAAACTCTAACTTAAAATTCCACGTCATGTCCTCAAAGATAGGAATTTCCCACCTAGTCTTGTATTATATCTGGGGTAACATCCCACTCTAAGAAAAATAATTCTCAAAGGACTCCTAAAATCCCTACCATAATCACCATGTGATGCAATAATGATAGTCTAAATAGTTTTCGAGTGTTCCCTGTGATTTATGTGGTAAAAACAACACAATGTATATGGATATCCCATCCCAAATCCACTATGGAACCTTAAGGGGTCGATCTAAACATTCTAGAACATGGTGATCATCTTTTATCTGCTGAAAAGTGAGGCATCGAGAGAAAATATTTTCAACAAAACTTTTCAGGAGTTTCCACCAAAACAAACATTGGAGGTCCTTGAACATCTTTGAAACGCCTAGATATAACAAAAAAGTGGATTTATGATACAACCTCATCACCTCATCCAGAAAAATCACATGTACTATTTCTTATACAATTAAAAGGATAATTTGATTCACACCTTTAGAAAATCATTTAGGTTCTCATTTAATGGATATCATAGTGTGTAAGGTCTCATAGTACGTATATCCATGATGAGAATTCCAAACATGATTTAAAAGTGATGGGGTAATAAACATTAACTGAAGATATAATGAACCATCATTTTTAACCATGGAATAATGAAAGGGGGATAACATCTCAAGCTCCTCATCCAATAACTAAAAGAAAGATCAACTAGTAAGAGATTCTTATCCAAGGTTCCCCTTCATAGGATTATAGAAAATCTTAAATCCATAGTCAAGGGGGAAATCTTTCCATCACCCCTATATCATGTTATGATCCACCTTAGATAATATATAATTGATACTCTTGTTATCAGACTACATGATAAACTAGTTACCCATAAATCCGTGCCTTGACAACTTTAGGGGGAAGGATACCCTAACTTTCTCGAGATCATGGGTCACATTTCTTTTCTTATATGGTGTCAATTGCCTGGATCCATAGTAAATCAATTCCAACTTAGGCTTCAAGACACAACCAATTCAACTTCCTAAGGAATAAAAAATACTACATAATCAATATCATCCTTTAGTAATATCACAAGGGGGGAACTCATCAACCTCTTCCTCAAATTATAAAAACATTGTTGGAACTACTCAATTGAAAATAATGGATTCCATGTTTAGTTAAAGACATTATGAGAGAATAAATTATATATAAATAGTTTCCAATCCAATGATTGTACCGATTTAATCCAATGATTTTTCACACATTGTTAATAATCTTTAGTGGCTCCCAAGCTAGAACATCCTCAATGGTCACTGGGTCCACTAGCACTCCTTCCCCTAAAATGATGTGTCCTTGGAAGTGGACCTCTATAGTAATCAACTGGAACTCCAAGAGCGTATTATAATGATTATACTCATGGAGTGTGTCTAAGAAACCCATAACATGTCTCTCTGGATCCTCCATAGACATCGAGTAAACTAGAATGTCATCCATGAAGACCACAAAAAACCATTCTAAGAAAGGATGAAATATATGATTCATAATTCCTATGAACATTGATGGGGATTTATTCATGACAGAAGGAATCACAATGTTCTCATAGTGAATGTAGATACATATGAATTTTTTACTCAGTATATCCTCATAACATACATAAAAATGGTGACACCCAGATATGAGTTCAATATTTGAGGACAATCACACCCCACCCAATTAATTGAAGATTTATTTGATTTGTAGTAGTATATACACATTTCTTATGGTCACCTAGAAGGATCTATAGTAATCCATACATAACCTAAATCTTATATCCTTGTTCATGGCACAAAATAGTGGGGATACCCAAGGGAATCAATGGGACTCTAAATACCATTCTTTTGTTTGTCTTCCAATTGTTCCCTCATCTCACGAAGCTCTTCATGATCCATCTAATATTCTGGTTTAGATATTGGGGACATCCAAGGGTGTAATTCAATGATAAATTCTAGATATTAGTAGATATTTTATCTAAATTCATCCCCCAAAAAGGCATCCTCATTTTTTTAAATTACCATAGGGAACTGGCATCCTATATCTTCCACTACTCCATGAGTCATGCTACCCAACTGGTGAGTAATCTTCTTCAATCTCATATGCATCAGTGTGTCCTACTTCACAAGAGCGTCCCATTCATCCATAAACTTAAACCACATCCTATCACTTTAGACACACCACATCCTCCACAAAAAATATTCAATTGGGCAGGAACTAGTAATAACTATTCCATAACTATGATAGCTTCAAAAGACTATATTGTTTAAACAATGAGATCTCATATGAATCTCCCACCTCTAAGAATCATATCTCACTATCAGTAAAAGTGTGGAATCACTGATTAACCTTCAAGTAGATTTTCCAAATGAAAGGGTCCAAAAAACATATTTATATTTGTTTTGAAATAAAATAAATATTTATACATAAAACATATTCTTCATAAAAAACTATATTTCTTCACTTTTTAGGGGTTTAGTATTTAAAATAATTACTTCCACTTCTAGAAATTTGATCATAAAAAATAGATTACATATTTAAAATTTGGATATTAATTTTTTTTAAATAGACCCCTTTAATTTTTGGTCATTTTGAATGTCAAACATATTAATTTTTTGTTTCCCTGGTAATGGTAAAATGAGGTAATTTGGGTTATATCTATTTTGATAAGGCTTCAAATTCATTCAAACACTATCCATTGTGTAATAACTTTATCTAGTAAAATTTTGATCTAAATAACTTCATAAAATCCCACCCAAATTTCTAAATGTCTTTGTTTGTTATGGATATCATCCTCAGAGGGATTCAGGTATAATGAAAACACAGCTATCCATCGAGGAGTTATAACTTTTAATCAATTGTTTTAGTATTTTCATTCGTCTTAATCATCCAAATATTCTTCCAAAATGATGAAATAAAAACACCAGTATCATTTATATACATAAATGATTATATGTTAATTTAATGACAATCATATATCTATTTATTCTATCAAATGTAAAATGAATCCATCATTCGTGTGTACGACAGACTACCAATATATAAACTGTAGAAATTCTTATTTCATCACAATATATTTTGGTTGTATATAATTATGGATTTATAATATATACATATTTAAATATATTTGATATTAACTAAATATTTATCTTTATATAAATAAAATATATCATTTACTTACTAACATTTCCATCCATTGAATAATGATAACTCCCTTAATGTGAATGTGTCGGTTACCACCACTATGAAGCGATGTGATTAATTTTTTTGTGAACATGTCACATAGATTATATAAATAATTGTATTTAAATAAATAATAATATATTTATTATATAATAATGGTTTGGAAAATTTATAATAATTTTTCCTCAATTTCATCGTGTTCATTTGATAATGGAAACATTACCCGTGTATAAATATAACCTTTCATCTCAATGAGATTAACAGAGTTTATTTCAATAACCCATATTATTTGTCTTAAAAGCATAATTTATTTATATATATTCTAATAATTTCGTGGTTATTAATCTATAGATGTTGGAATAATTACAATATTAACCCTAGTTAACATACCAATGTAATTTTCGACATATGATCTAGATATCATCAAAACTTCCAAAGTGGACTTAGTTAATTAAGTGATTAAATATAACATAGTAATAGATAAAATGTAATTAAAAATAAAAATGAAAAAATATCTACATAAATTAAATAATAAAAATAAGATTATTATTTATAATGATAAATAACATAAATAATGAGTCAAACTTGAAGAAAGGGACACTATACCTTAATAATGTTGTTTTAAATGTTTAAAAAATTATTTTTTAAATAATTTCATTCTATTCCATATTAATAATGTTATATTATATAATACCTTATATTGATATTAATTAATTAGAAATTACATTTTACATCTCTGTTTTTAAATTATTTTCTATTTTTTAAAAAAGAGTATTTACTCTGAATATTTTGATTTTCTTTTAAAAAGGAGAAAAGAAATGTTTAATTTTGACATACATGATTCCAATAGATTTAACCACCAATTAAAATTTTATTTAATATTTTGGATTAAATTATTATATTTAAGTTTTATTAATTGGAAAACCATCATTCCCATTGTTCATGGATTTTTTTTGAAAATTAAGTTTTAAGGGAAAGATATTTTTCAATATCTGGAAATATATATATTTTGGTTTCAAAAATAAATTTCCAAGAATTTTATGATATAATTGAAACAATTTAAGTTTTTGAGTCACATTATTTTCCTCAGATATTATTTTTATGACAATGGGTGAGCACGATATATCTCATTAGGATGGGTGAGGTTGATATAGCTCATGATGATGGGTGAGACCGATTTAGCTCATGATGGTGGGTGAACCTAATATAGATCTATAATAAATTTGTTAATTATTATGTTTTTTAGATAATTATGTTAAAAATCTACCATATTGGTTATTCCAAATGTAAGGGTACATAAAATAGTTCCAAGAAGATGGCATCCAAATGAACCTACAAGGATTTTTATGATTTATTTTTATTTTTCGTATAAATCATTTGATTTGAAATGGTATGCTAATGATATTTTATTTTAATAGGTGGGTTACATCCTTATTGGAAAAATGAATATTTTCATGAATTTTTTTTAGTGGTTCCCTTGTTTTCTAAACAATCCTCCTGATTATAGTTTTTCCATTATGTTTTACTATGATGTGATTCATGATGAAATGGGTAGTGATATTGATTTCATGTCTATGTAAATGATTTTTTATCTCAATGATTGTAATTTTAATATAAAATACCCTTTTTTGATCTCATGGTTTTAAAATTGTTTAACAATTACTTTCTCTAAAATATGCTAAGTCCCACGTTGAACTTTTTGTTCTCATCCCACGATATGAAATGTTTTTCAAATGTTTAATGATGAGTAGTAAGAAAGAAGAATTGATATTAAAAATTACAAGTAATTTTCATTCAAATAGGATGTGTTTTCTTTCACAATTATTATATTTTATTGAAAATGGATACTAAGAGGAAGTATACTACTTATAATGTGTCATTTTTTATGTAATAGTTTTAAGATAAATCTCTAAAACCCAAAACTCTAAATTATCATTTATAATTCTAGAAAAAAAATTATTATATAAAAAATAATTTATGGATTATGTAAGGGTCATATCATTATATGTGTACATATTTATGAACGCCTTATTTTTTAAAATTTATAGGAAACTATTAATTCGATAAAAGTAGTAAATTATTCTTACTCATCTTCTATGTGACTCTTAGGAAAATATAGAATAATCGTAAAAAATATTCCAAATATTCCAAATATTAACATATAATATCATTATTACTCTTATATTTTATCTTACACACTCTTATACAATAGGAAACTTAGAAAAATAATTCAAATTTCAATACAAAACTAACCACATGAATATAATGGAGTTCTTGAATTTTAAAATTTTTACCATTTATTTTAAGATTTTCCTTGACCAACTGGTTATAATGACACATATAAACCAATGCCTTCTTAGATTTCAAATCTCTATTACAAACCACTAGTAATATATTTAATCTTAAAAAACCATTTTGAGAATGTTGAAAACATATAAAATCATTTTTGGTCAACTTCTAATTCTTATTACTCAAGGTTCAAATAAAATAAAATATTCAAGAATAATCCCATTTTTTTCATTATGGTTATAATTAAATACTAGTTAAACAATTTGACCATGATTAAATGATATTCAAATTTCTATATAAAACATTATTTTAATATTTATACATTTTATTGTTTTAAATTATTCTATAATATTCAATGAGTAAAAGGAAATTATTTTCCAATGCAGAATGATGCTGATGAAATTTTCACTCATGATTTTTCGGTATATGGATGATCTTTTATAGTATTATTTCATATCCTTGATAGAGTAAAAAAGTGATATGTGGTGAGGTTATTAATTCCTAATTGGAAAAAGTTTAACATCATGGCTTAATAAAAAATATTAACTAAAAATAGAATTTCTATACAGGGGATAATGGTCTACCAAATAATGATAAATGAGTTACAATATTTTATATATCCAACCATAATGATTGTAATTTTCATAATTCTTTTAAAAATATGTTTTTATAAAATTTTAAAATAGTTATATATTATATAATGGATAAAACCCACTAATTATTGATGGATTCTCTAATTAATTTTATTTATTCATGAAAGGAACACATAAATCCCCTTAAAAAATTTAGTGCCCAACCAAATATTGATAATGAAAAATCAATAGAATAATGTTGATATCGTATGAAATGATAATTATTTTCCCATGAAACATTATTTGGGGGATCATGATGATCACAAAATATTACCCATATACTATGAAATCCATAATTTCAAAAAATCCCAAATCAATTACATATCCATGGATATAAAATTATTAATTATGGTATTTTGTTATAAGAGATTTACATCCTCTTTAGTACAATCATAAGTATGAATGTATATTAATCAATCAATTTAACATTCCTAGTTAACATAAAATATTCCATTCCATAAATGATCTGATGAATTATTTTCCTTTAAGAGTTTTACATCATTTTCAATAGAAAAAATTGATTTTAGGATTGTAGTGGCCAGATATTGTTTAAAATTATCATCAATTAATGTTAAGGAATAGAATAATATTGAAAATTAATAATAGTTTTTTTAATGAGAAAATTTCTCATAGTAACCTACATTATTTTTAATTTCTTAAAATATTTTTACATCATAATTTTTGATAAAATGTATTAGTGACCATAGGTGCTAATAATTCATCAACATTAACTTCAAATGATGTGAATATAGATTAAAACAAATACATTTATGATGTGTATTTAGATGATAAATTTACTCATAGAAACATACATTAATATATAGGATTTACCAAAACTATGAAATAAGTGAAAAAAAGAACCATATATATATACCCAATAATTTTAGATTTTTTTACATGACTCATAACCTAATTATCTATTAATAAAAAATAAGGATTGTAAAGTCATTATTTATTTAGATAACTTTATTTAGAGTTCAAAACAAGGAAACGAAAACATGAGATAATTATTTTTTTATTCATAATGAGAAACAAAAATATATTTGAGCTCATAATAATTCATGGAATGACTTGGATGATACTTAAAAGAAATGGGTGATATTAGAATCCTAGTAATAGAATAAAAATGATAAAGAATCATAACATGTGATCGAAATGCAGCACCTGATATCATAAAATAGATGGATAATGAATAATACCATTAGAGAATAAAACAATGAACATTGTATAATAATATAATTTCATGATATGAAATATGGTTGTAACATAAATCATGAAAGCAGCATGAGTCGAGCATTACATCCTAGAAAATATCATGTGGTATAAAATGTCTAATAATGGATTTGGTTTACCCCCTAATATCATAAATGAGTTCTCAAGAGACTAAGATTTCCAAATAAATTAGAGAGATATAAAGGTGAATCCATTATAATATGTTCATGGTTTATTTTTTCAGAAAATGTAATGATAACTTATGTAATGAACATAATAATAACTCATATAATGAGAATGAGTTTCATAATATTTCCTCATGTCATAATCAAATAGAATTTTATAATGAATTAATTTGATGAATGAACCTATGGAATTTATAACCCCATAAATGTATGGTAGAATTATCTAGGTATATTTCATATAGACATATAGAAATTATTTTTAAGCATTAAATAAGAGAAAATTAGTTATAGAGAGAATTGTGATAACAGGAAGAAAAGGGTGAGTTCGATATATCTATTACCTAAATACTAACTTATAACATTCCTTATTAATCATCTAGAATAATAAAAATGTGTTAATTATTTAATTAAATGATAAAAATTTTCATTTTTATTATTACTTTTATTATATTTATTATCATGTTATTTTAAATTACTATATTATTGATGTTCCTATTGGATATTTTTACTATATTCGGCTAATATATCCAAAATCACACTGGTAAGTTGACTATGGCCAACTAAATTATTATTTAATTATATATAGAATAATTTTAGTTAAATAAGTATCATTTTAAAATATAAATTATTATTAAAATCATATTCATGAATTATGGTAATGAGAAATGAACATCATTATAGTCATAGAGACTATAGACCATATGTATGCATGAGTAATGTGTCTATTTCTCTACGATAATGATATAAATAATTAAATGCTAAATTATATTTACAAATAATAATTATATCATAAATATTATATTATTTATTTAAATACATTTACCTATATCATCTATGTTAATGGGTAATAAAAAACACATCATGTTTGTTCGTGGGTGTGGTAGTTCATTATACACATGGATATCATTATCATTTTAATCCATGTAAAATATATAATGTATAACATATATTAAATTTATATAATGAAATTTATTTCATGAATAAAATTAATATAAATTAAATACATCATTTGATATTTTAATGAGTGGCTATAATAGAAACAATTACATCGATTTGCGAGGTGGTAGTCTGTAGTACACACAATCGAAGGGTCTTTTTCCCATATGATCTATGTAAATATGGATGTATATTATAAAATTATCAAAAAAAATATAATTATATTGTATATACTGAATTTATTATATAAAAATTGTATTTTAATATTTTAAAGTGGTGGAAGAAGAAAAAATCAAGGATGCTAGGTTAAGAATGTTAGGCCTTCATAAGATAACCACAGTAGGATTATATTTAATGCCTCCCTGGATAATATTTATGAGAAACATATATATAGAAATTGGGAAATGAATAATTGATGGTATTTAGTTAGGTATTGGATGATACAAATATATTTTAATGTGTGGATAGAAAATGAGAGGGGATGCCTTTTTATAATGGAGGAGTCTCATTCTTATAAATACCAAAAACAATTCACTAATTGGATGTCTCTATCAAGAAATATTCCTAAAAAATTAATAATTAATAGATTTTAGGGGTGATATGGGTGATGAAATCCTCCAAACTTAAAAAATATACTTTTTTAAAGCTTTTTATTCCATTCACAACTTACGTTTAACGCCCTGGTAAACTCATTTTAACAATAACTATGGTTACTTATTTTTACTATTTTTTATATACCTTATGACCAATAATTAAGTTGAAAATATTATATAAATTTTATTATAATGATTATAAATATTAAATCCGTCTTTTGAAATCCATTCAATTTAATTGGAACATTTTAATTTTAAATTAAACCATCAAAACATCTCGTTTTTTTCACGAAATTTGTTCTCTATGTATAAGAAGATCCCACATTAACTATATAAATAATTATTATTATATGTATTTAAATTCATATAAATATTTATAGTCAATAAAATAATTCAATCATTTGTTATTATTTATTAATTTAATTAACTAAATGGCATAAACTGTATACACTTATAAACATTTTCGTAGAAAACTGTGTTTTAGGTATAAAAATAATATTTTACTAAAATACAGAAACATTTTAACTCAAATAAAATTAGTTAAATTTTTATAAATAAAATGGTTTACAATCCACATGAATAAATGATCCAATATGTAATTTAACTATTAACATAAATTAATTAGTTAAAAGAAATTCCAATATTTGAAAAACTTATCATCTTCATAGTTAACTAAAAAATAGTTTTTTTACAAGAATTGAAAATTTTCAACCAACTTTAATTTTTTATGATGATATAAAAAGTGATATTAATTTTATAAAGTAAAATTTCAAGAAGTTCCATAATTTAATTATATTATTTTATCACAAAAATAAATGAAAAACTTTTTTAATCAAAAAATATTCTTTTTAGAGTACAATATCATAATTAATAGTTGGGTTCTTATTTATTACTAATTTATCAATAAATTTATATAGAGATTTAACTTTATATATATTTCATTATTTTTTAAAAATATTCATACCAATGAATTTAATGGATATGTTATATTGGTTATGTGAATATAATAATGTTTCATGTTTTTTTAGACTATTTATTGCATGTCATATATTCTATGAAACATATTTTCCTTTTATAATATTTTAGGGTGTTACAATATACCCTTATATTACATGTCAATTAAGGGAGATATTTTCATTTATTTAGATCATTATTTTTCAAGAAAATGTTATTTTTTAAAAATAGGGATATAGAATTATTAGTTGATATCTTTTAAAATCATTAAAGTATAGTATTCTAGAAATATTTCATTCATCACATATTGAATAATAGTATAAGACACATAGAATGTTGAAAAAAATAAGATTATATCATGTCACATATAAAAAATACATAATATCATATATGAGACAATTATATCAATTTTATAATATAGAAATATTAGAAAATGGAATGAGATCCATAAAGACCCAAATTTAGAAGTTTAATTGTTGAATATGTAGTGATTTTATTTCTTGAAAAACTTCAAAAACTCCTTAAAAAACAAAGACGTCATTGTATTTTTTTATCATGTTTCTAAACGTGGGGATCCCATGAAAAATTATCGATATGACAGGAGTTATTTCTTATTTTTTAATAGGAAATTATTTAATTTTGGTTTTAAATTTCACATTCATTAGTAATTAATTGAGTTACTATCATTAAAAATTATATGTTTGTGGACTTTTATAAAATTATGAACGATATAATAAAATGACCCATTATCACCAACATACATGTGAGAAATAGGAACTATCAAAAAAATAAATTTATCAAATTTTGGAATAAATGGTGATCTTGAACAAAAGTATTGGAAAAAACGCATTGATTATGATTTCTGGGAAACTCACGTGGAATTTGAAATAGCTATTGTGATGAACCCATTATAGATAATTTTTGAGAAACCGTGCCACTTTTTGGTTCATCTTATAAAACATGATATTAGGATATGAAATAACATTTTTTTAGATCAATTTAATGATATAAAAAGTGATTTTAATTGGAATGGAATGATTTACAAGGAAAATAAAAAGATGTGTATCAATTTAAAATCTACCAAATACAATTCATGACCCGATTTAAGGAATTCTAAGATCAAATTACTATTATTTATTTTTAATATTCTATAAAATAAAAACACAGCCCAAAAATAAAAATGTTTGATTCTAAGATCTCAATATTATAAAATGATACACAACCACTAACCAATAAAATCCCACACACCAAAAAAATGTAATCAGACCAACCCGAGGGGTAATAACACCATCCATAGTAATATTAGTTCTGTATATCATGGTATAATACTCAAAATAGTGATTTTGAATGGGGATCCTAGGAAATGATCTTGTCTGAATACCCAAACAAAACAAGAACACTAGTGAACGTTGAAGGATAATTCAAAATAGAAAAAAAATCATATTGAATAACATCTAAGGTACCATGAATGTTGATCAGATGTAGATATTTAATGACAACTGCATATTATTTTTTACATCAAACAAATATAAATCTATAATTAATTTTCCATGGTAGAGGAATCAAACTCTTCGCCACATACCACCCGCTATTTGAAAGCTCACTGTCATAAGGTATTGACCTAGATAACCTTGGTGATAAATAAAATTAATACACAATACCCACTAAATACTATACAAAAATAGTCCCTAAATAAAACCAAAATGAAAAAAAGGAACTCCCAATCAAGAAAACCATAATTCCCAACCCTGCTTATTATCTTCTTCATAACTATATGTTTTCGTTATCATCAATAAAATTAAAATAGATGGTGATAAAAATACAAATGTATAGGTTTATGATAATGTCATGTATCCCAAAAAAACTAAAATATCCCTTTTTGAAGGTAATTATAGAAGGTAAACCATTTCCATGGAGATGATTAAAATAAATAAACAGATCAGAAACCATTAACATTAACGAAAATAAAGAAGCCCAATAATTTTATTCAATCCATCCTTCATGGTAGCATGTGCCAATATAAAAACACTATATTTAGTGGTACCAAACTATGAATCAATATCAAATCCCCTAAACCCAAATCCAATATGTAATTAACTATAATAGTAATTAACACCATATATCATGATCCCAAAGCTTCACACATTTCAAATGAACATTTATAAAACAATACCTTTAATTATACTACAATATGGATCCTCAACTAACTAATGCACATTTTTTATTTAAAAAAAATCAATATGAGAGTAACATAGGAACAAAAATAATAATAATCACTGATACAGAAAAAACATCCAAAATCTAAATGACTTCCCACCTAATTCATCGACTATAAAATCAAGATGAATTCAAAATAACAAAAATAAGGGAATAATGACATTATAATTAAATATAATGGATGTTGAAATAAACTATATTACTAAACCGAAAGTATACCTTTACATTGGTAGAATAGTTGAGGAAATAATAAATTTACTATAATGAATCTTTAATTATGGTACCATAACAACCAAAAGATGGATCCCCAATTTCCTAGACTGAGCCACAAGTTGATTATAGTAATGATCCAATAAAAATATTCTTGAGACTGAAATATAGGATTTTCATTGAGGGAAGAAGAATAAATAATCGAAAACAGAAAAGATCATTCTTAATAATAATAGATAAATGAATAAACCCACCAAACACATGTGATAAGGCTAGTAAAAATAAAGCAACACAAAATTGGAAGAAATAATAAGAATGAATAAAACGGAAACCATCATAGAAAATACATGATATGAAGCATAATATGTTTACAGGGGTATCAATCCTCCATAAAACTAAAGTAAAATACTAGAATATGTGAAATTATATAAATCAAATTTTTGTTTTAATGTTATTAGACAATTTTCCATGTCATTTATGCAGTGATAATAAGGTATTTCCACAATGATGGAAATTACCATCATAAAGAATTTTAGATTCAAAAGAAAAATGAACTATTATTCATGGTTATTGGAAAATGGTTCAATATCTAAGTGGAGAACATCATAGAGCTCCTTAAAATTATATTAAAATAAAAATGTTATATATAACTCCTATTTTAAACTGAACCACTCATTCAGAGGCATCCAATGTGTATAAACTAAAAACATAAAAATATTCTTTCATTTAAGTAGAATATATTTCTTCTAATAATTCATTTATGATGTTTTCGTTAATTTTTATAAATTATAATCCTTTTAAACAACTTTTAAAACTATGTTAAATGATATCATAATCAAGTGGAGCAGTTTGGAAAATATTGTAAATGTGGGACATGTGAAAATGAGTTTTTATAATAAGAATGAACCATGATGGGTTGAACAATAAAATCATGGTTCTAGTTTAACACTACTCTAGGAATTAAAAATGACCAATCCACTTAATGTAGAGCCATTTTTTGAACCATTTTAATAAATAAAAATGAAACATCTTTAAAAAATGTATTATTTTAATCTAATATTCCTTAATTTTATTTTATGGTGTGTTTCATATGTAATATATTATTAGGGCATATCCACATAGATTATTTTCCATCACCTGATAATTTTTTGATTACTCAAACAATAAAAATTAACTTATTTAATATTATATCATGGTTCATCCATGACATGGAATCCAAGTATTTTTCAAATTTTTTCCTTGAAAAACGTTTCCCACAATATAGTTTTTATCAAAAACATTATTTTTTTCTTATATCACACACTCACCATGACATGGATGACCTTATTTTCACTTAACTTATTTTCAAATAACTATACTTAATATTTTACAATAACCATAGACCACTAAAAACAACATTTTAATATCTATAGTCAATCTTGAATTAAAAAATGTTATCAATAATTAATAAAATAGTCATTTCAACCCACGAAATGGATAAAATGAATTTTCAAAATTCACAAGACAATGAAAATTTAAAAAACTTCTTCTTTAAGTATAACATAATATTGTAAAATGGATCCCACATAGACCATATCATCGTTTAAAATTTTTAAAATTATATGTTTCACCAAAACACAAAAATTACCTAATTAGTGTAATTTTTTTAACATGGCTCATAAATCCATCATGGTTTCACTATATGTTTCTTTAGAATCCCAAATCCTTTATTTAAAATAAATAACACTTATAATGGTTTTAATAAAACCAAATCATTTCTTATTTTTTAGTGAAAATATATGGAAATTTAATGGAAATCAACTACCACCACCTACAAATAAATCTCAATTTCTTAACCAAAGATACCCCATACCTCAAGCCAAATGACCAAGAAAATCTCTTTCCACTATTCATCAATCCCAACCACAACATTATTCATCAAAATAAAAATATCTATAATAATAAAGAACAACTTATTCGTTCTCATACACATAGTAAGAGTCGATATCATCACTAACATTTGACTATTTAATGGTGAATCATTTCATAATATTTTTGAGGACCACCAACTACAAAATATTAGTACACTATCAATAATATGTATGGTGATAAATAATCTACTAGATCTTAATAATTTGTATTTTATTTTCTTAGATTCATATGAAAGGAAATATTTATAGGAAATACATTTATAATATATTGTAGATGTTTAAAAGGTGACTCCCCAAGATTTATTTATATTGTTCATAAATAAAAAATATTTTTCTACTTTAATGTATTTCTTTTAATAGGATAAATTTGTTTAATATTTACAAAAACAATTCACAACGAAAGATGGATTGTATTTGAAGTTGTTTTTTATGAAAAAAGATTATAATAAATTAGTATTTTCCCCATTTATTAATTAAAATTTTCTCAATTCGAAGGAATTGGGGGAGATAATAAATATTGTTACAACTATATTATATGAATGAGATATAATTTATGGATAAAATATTTATAATTTTTCATCAAGATATAACAAATTTATTGAAACCAAAATGTTAAAATAAAGTTGTTGTTAAAATTTTAAATTTTTTATTATAAATTATATTTTGAAGTGGAATCGAATAATTTTCCTATATATATTGATAATACAATTTCTAGGTATGAATATATACATTAATAGGGAAATAATGGGAGGATAAAACATCAAAAATATTATAGAAACTATAATAAATTTTATATCTATTCATCCCTAAAAATCATTGTAAAAGATTTAAATTATAGTTTTAAAAAATTATTAAATTATGTGAATGATGCTCAAGTTAGATAAGATAACAATTTTAATAGGTTCTAAACTAATTCCCCTTGAATAAAAAAATAGTTACACATACCAACTATTAGGCCCCGTAGTTCTTTATTTAACCAGTTAACTTCTTACCAAAAAAATCTAACTAACTAAACTCATTCCACTCCAAAATTGGGCACTTGAACTGGCCCAAGACATACTTGGGGTACCTTATCAGTCACCATTTTATGTAAATAATTTTAAGGGAAACATAATATAATCATTGGTAATTAGTTTTTATTATTATGAATAGTTAATAATGAATGAAATTTTATATAGAATCTAGCAAGGTTAGTCTAGAAATTTGATGTACTTGAAAAGAAATAATAATAAATTAAAAAATATAATGAAAAAACAAACATAACTATATACAACATCCATCCTATATAAAAAAAATCTGAACCAAAACCTACAGAAAATAATAATAAATTTTTGATAATATAATTATGACACATAATATAAAAAAATATTGAATATATACCCAATATGATCTCTCTGTGACTCCAGCTCACCATCATACCTCAATTCCAAAAATAAACATCCCCATGAGGTATCCAATTCATAACCTAAAAATTAAATAAGTAAAATTTTTCTATAAACACAAAGTGGTGTACTTTTTGTGTGACCATAAACAACCTAAAATTAAATTAACAGTGTCTATGAATTCTATGTTCAAAAAAATATAGAGAATCTAGTTTATATTTCAATAATTTAAAATTATTTTTCCATAACATTGAAAATTGTGTCATGACCATGAACATTAAATAACATTTCTCTATATTTTTAAAAAATCAAACTATGCTTGAATTACCAACTAAACAAATTTTATTTTTAAAATACTATTTAAATTCACTCTTCAAAAACCATGTTGAACCCATTTTTATAAAATAAAATATAATAACCAATTTTACAAAGGAAAAGTTTCAAACACCTAAATATCACAATTTCATGAAATATAGAAACATTAATCTAAATAAAACATGGGTTATCAATCGTGAAAAGATGTATTAATCATAGAATGGGAACCCAATATATCCCAAAAAATAAAATAAATATATATTCAAGAAGTATAAATCACGGGAAATTAATAAATTCTTAGTGAGATGATCCTAGATATAGTCTGGTGGGATCCATATTTTATCCTATTGATACATTCCCAGGTTAATCACCAAAAATATACTCTAACATAACACCATTAGTGGTAATCACAAATGGATTTGAATAACCAAAAAATCTAAATCATCTAACCAAGGATAAATAATAATTTCCTTTCAATATCCCTCTATGATTCCAAGGTTCTTCATTAAAATTTTAACCTAGATTCAGAAAGGATTATTTATTTATCTAACAAACACTAAAAATAGAGTAAAAACGAAAAATATAAAAATGACCACCCAATAACCACCCTCACACACTTTTCTACATAAATACTCATATTCCATCAGATGTAAATAAAGTCACGAATCACATATAATCATCAAGACTATTTAATCATAAATTCATATGGATTTAGTTCCATATTATTGATCATTTGGGTAAAATGTATTTTCATAAAGATCTAACCAGACCTTGAAATTTAAAACTTAAATTGTTATAGTAAAATATTCATTGAATAATAATTTCAAAATCAATATCGAATGCTCATTTTTAATTTTTTGTAACAATTTTTTTATTTGTTGATAACATAATTTTTATGTATATTTTTTTTAAATAACTATTAATTATGTTTCTAAAATTGTTATAATTTTTTTTCGAAGGATGCTTTTAGAGAAGGAAAAGGATGATTCTACTGCTATGTTTAGAAACATTGCTCATGATTGAAAATGATTAGGAAATATAAATTTTCCTAAAATCATGAAGAAATTCATGATCAATGTTAAAATTTTTGTATAACTTTCCAAAAACATTAAATTCAAATAAAGAGACCAAGGAAACAAACATAGCACTCTAGACATAGATCTTCATATGGACAATGATCATATTTGTTGACATAAGGTGATAAAATAATTTATTTGATAAAGTGGATAAAAGGAAAACATTATTACCTTACAAACATTACTAGACAAATATCACTGGAGTGAGGTGGGCATATGATGCTACTAAGGTATGCAGTCACATTGGTTGAGATATTATATGGAAATTAATGATTTTACCAATAAGTAAAATGGGTGTGAAGTCAACGAATGCATATTTATTATGATATAAAACCTAAAATATGTGTGTTTATTGAGGTAAAAATATATATAATTCACGAGAATAACAATACAACAACATTAACTCATGCAAAAATAAAAAGACTCAGATAGAGTAGGGTAGTTATTACATGATGGAGGATTATATGAAGATCTTAATGCAGAGTTTTTACATACTTATACAGATTTTTTGAAGTAAAAAAATATTGATCGTCAAATAAGTAGAGCATGGAAGTTATAAAAAGATGAAGAAATTATTATATGAATGAATTATTTAGGTTTTTTAACAATGTGGGCGGACATCAAAGACATGAGGACAATAGAAAGAGATATCCTAAGTTTCCAAAAACACTGTTTATATAATTATTCTAATGAATATGTTTTTGTTACATGTCTTATTAATATTGAAGTTATAATTTCAAAAAATAAATAGGGAATGGAATTACATTTTATCGAGTGAATATGATGAAGATCCCTTAGATGAAAATCCATGGGACTGATGAACATTGTTCAAACATTATCAATTTAATTGGATGGTCCATTTAGATAAGTTTTACTATAATGTGTTTTGTTAATCCAAGAGATGTATAAAGTTTTAGTTGAGGTGGGATGATTCGATAGAGTTATCATAGTGATAAAATGTAGAGAATTGAAATATTTTTACTAGATGGATGAGTTAATAAGGAAAACATCAAACAAAAATTCCACCAAATAGAAATTTTTAGATGATTATATAACATTTTAATTACCATTAGTATGAATATTTCATGTTGTTATTTTACTGTTTTTTATCTAGATGAGACAAGAATGATTGAATAATATCCATTACTCTAATGTCAATGAATATTGAAGAAGTCTTGAATTTCTATAGTTTTCATAATGGTTCAAATTTTTTTCATAATACAACATAATACTAGATAATCATTTGGAGAATTTATTAGATTAGAAAAATGAAATTTAATCCCCACAATTTCTACCCTAGGATAACCTCTTTAAATGGGGTAGAAAGAAACATCGTATTAACACTATTCATAAATTATATAAACCTCACATTCTAATGTTCTAAGCATTATGTGATTCAACTAATTTGGTTGTAGAATAGATGAATTAGTTAGATCAGGAAGAGTATTTAGATATGAAAACTTGAGAAACTGTTTGGTTCAGTGTTATTGGACATGAGTTTATAAGGAAGTTCCATCGAATTGATAACTAGACATAAAATATCAGAAAATGATTCTATAAAGAGTTTGAGGTGTGATAGTTTTGTTCATCAGTTATAAAATAGGATATAAATGAAGTAAATATTTTTGTGAGGAGAACAATATTAATAATATTGGATAAAGGTAAGGACACAAGAAGGAAAATTATCATGTGGATATTTCTATAGTAACTTTATGGATTATTATTTTACCAAGAGAGAAATATTATTTGATGATCATTTCTAGAAAAAAATTATAAAATAATGGGATTCATAACAATCATTCTTATTTTTATATATGAGTATAATAGGAGTTGTCTCAAGTTATATTCCCTTTAATATTTAATAGTTAATTTCTATAGAACAACAAGAGTTACCAAGGATAGGATGTGGGTTCTCACACTAAGTTAGAACATTTTAAATCCTGTATTCCTCACATTAATTTCTTATCAATTCATTGTAGTGAGTTTTAAAAGAATTCAAATGGGTAAAAACACTAACAAGGTGAAATTGTTATTTTTAGTGAAAATAAAATTATAAATGTTCAACATTGATTTACACACGACACTCTTAGTGGCTCTCAAGTTCATGTGCAATATATAGTAGTAATATATTAGTTCCCCTATTATATTCTTATCATGGAAAATTAGTACTCTATAAAAAATATGTATTCCAAACATTGATGGAAAAAATTATCATTTTTCAAAAATAAGAATCATACCCAATCTTTTTATACAATTATCCTAGAGGTAATTGATGTTTTCAAAATTGGGTTTCTACCAATTGGGGAAAAATAACCAATGAAATTTTTTGACAAAATAATTATTTATGTTGATGGGTAAAATAGAAATTATAATACAATTTCATTATCCTAAAATGTTATCATGGATGTAACACCTCAATATTTTGTGATTTTTTTCAAATTAATTTGTTTGTTAAATTATTTTGAATTTTAGGGAATACTTAATATATTTTTTATATTAATCACTATAGTTTCTTTTGTACACTATATATAATACATAGATTAGCTTGTTCTATAAACAATAGTGACACGTCTTTCATTACACACAGCAAAAAATTTCTATAAAACATCATTATATTGTTATAATTATTTAAAAGAGATAGTTATATCCAAACTAATAAACATATTAATATTAATATTAATAACTAATTTTTCAATGTTATTTATAATTGTTTCATATAAATAAATAAAAATATAATTAAATATATAATTTTTTTGATAAATTATTTATATGATTTAAAATATTGTTCTTTAAGAAGAACTATTTTTATGTCCTTCTATTAACAATTTTAAAATTAATTTAGAAAATTTTTAAAATTTAATTTTATATAATAAAAAAACATTTCCGAATTCATAATTTAAAAAATATTATATAGGGTTAATTAATGGTATTTTCATTGAAACTTCATTTTTTGGATAAATGGTGAAAAATGTTGAATTTTAATTCAAAACAGCTTTTTAGTCAAATTTATTTATATAGTTAAATCGTATTTGATGATATTATTAATGTTAAATTAGATCAATTATACATCTATTAATCCAATTTAGTACATTATAATCATTTATTATTAAATTTAGATATAAAATCATAATGAAATTATGAACATTCTCACTTTAAAAACACATTCCCTCACCATGTCTACAAGATTATTATTAAACTAAATTTTACAGCTTATGAGAATTTAATTTCTAAAAAATAACAAACATATTTTAAATAAGGATTATAATTATACTCTAATAATATTAACATAATATTTGGCCAAAATTTTTGTTAAAGTGATTAAATTTTATTACAATGATTATGGTAAAACATAGCTTAATAAGGAATAAACAATAATCTTATGGGCCAAATAACCTAAAAACTTGTTCAAAACCCATTATATGGAAATATTTTAGCCATATACATTCCATTATTATTATTTTTAATATTTTATGACTTTTTTTAAAAAAAAATCTAACACCTAACTTGTTTTAATGAATTCCATGTGTGTTTCATCCCTCCCTTATAAAAGGCCACCACCTCTCCCACTTACTCACACCCATCAAGACACATTGGATAGAAAAATATCTTCCAAAATATATCCAAAAATATCACTCCCCTGAACCTAGAAACATTATATTGGGAATAATTCATTCTTTGGAATCCTTTTAGTGGAATCCCAAAGGAGGTACCCAAATAAGAGGTAATATCATTTTTCGAGCTCTTTAGTTTTATTTTCATTATCCACCACCTACATTATTAATATAGAATGATTATATAATAATGTAAGTATAATCAATGTACCTATATTTTTTATTCTAATGGTTCTAATTTCACTTATATACACATCCATCTAATTGTTGACGAACATACCATTCTTGTGTACGGGGAACTACTACCTCATGACATGATGTTTTTCATTTTTCATTTATCACCATTCGTGGTTGGTATTTCTGATGTAAATTATGTTTATATATGACATATGTGATATTTATAATGTCACAACCCATCCTCAGGGCTCGTGTCATGACTACCCCAAACCCGCCTTCCATAGATCAGGGGCTGGCGAGTAGCAACGAAAGGCATAGCCCAGTAATCGGGAAGGCATTGCATTTAAAACATGCAACACACATAATCTGAAAAAACTAGAATGAGTAACCACAAGTAACAACTATAGTAAAAAGTGTGCAGAAAGTAAGGGCCAACATACAAGCCCAACTAAAAATACAAGTACAACTGAAAGGGAAACATCTCCTGGATCGTCAACCGGGAATCCAACCTGAATGGTAGCTACAGATCTACATCAAGTCATCCCTGTGGTACGTCCCATCTATGTCCACCTCTAATCAGCCTCCTTTCCATCACCCTTATCCTCGAACAATGATGTTTTTCGTATGCACAAGACACATTAAGGTGTGGGAATAACCAGTGTATGGGTGAATATAATGATACTCGGTAGGGACCCATAGACCCCCAAAGGTCTCCCAGAATCCCCAAATGATAAAATTCAAAAGTAAGACTACAATCATAAGATGTGAAGTAACAAACATCCTTACTTAGGTTTATTCCCATACATATACCTATGGTGTAAAGATTAGACAGAGCTCCATCTCCTAAGCACAATAGCACAATTTTCCACTAAGGAAGACGTTCCATGAAGGTAACACCACACAGGTGAGTACCTCTTAGGTAACACCACACAGAGAAGAACCAAAATGGTTTCGCCAAAAAGAATATAACTCATCCCACACCAGGAATAACTTTGGTATGGTATTAATAATGATTAGATGTAACTACTGAATCATCTCACTCTATTGAGAGGCAGACCAACTTAGGATTCTAAATCATCAGACCCACATAGGATCCTAGTACAGCAGACCCACATAGGATCCTATATTAGTCCTACATGGATTCCTAGAGTGGATCCATGTGGGTTTTTTGAACATAGAACCACGTAGCATCCCAACACACAGACCCACATAAGATCCCTTTCTCATGTCACAACCATCCATAGGGTTCCCGCACTAAGCTCACTGGATTCCGAGAGGGTCCGCTCCTCAAGCCAGAGGTCGATACTCAAACTACCATGAAGTTCCGCTGAGAAGTTTTCCCGAATTACCACCACGTAATAGGGGTCTCAACGCAAAAGATGGTGTGTTAATCAGACGCACGGTCTGTAAGTTATTAGCCTTTTTAGTCCCAAGGGCCCGGTTGGATTCATGTTCAATCCAACCTAGCCATACCCAAACTCTATCCAAAGCACAAGTGTGGTATACCAAAATGACCATCTCGATCCAAGGTTTTCGGTGCTATAGATGGTTTATCAAACAGATGCACGTACCTCCAGTTATGGCTGAATGAGCGGAAAGTGGTCGAAGATGGTCCGGGTCCTGTCCGACTCGGTTGGACCGACCCGGCCCCACCCGACCTGGGCCAACCTGACGGGGTTCGGGTCAACCCAACCCATCCCAGGTTATGCCCTGGATTCGACCTGGCCCACGTGATCCAACCTGCAATGCTGGGTCCAGACTAGCCTGTTGTGTCCGACCCGGCCCGGCCCACTGGGCGTCCCACAGGTTGCCCACGACTGGGCAGCCCCATGGTGGGGTCCTCCCTAGCTGCCACCCAAGGGGGAGGCGCCCCCTAGGTACCCAGAATGGCCTAGCCATTCTGGTTGTGTGGGAAACTGGCCAGAGCCACGTGGTGTCGACGGCTGGCACGCAGAACCTGGGGTCTCGCCCGGCTCCTCGGATGGCGGGACGGAAATCCCACCTCCGCAGCATGGTTGTGTGCCGCACCCACACTGGCGGTCGGTAAAGATCCCCCCTACTTCCGCAGCCTCGTTTCACGGCCCCTACAAGCCTAGTAGTGAGAATGTGTGCCGCCACCCCCTACACGCGGTCGGTCGTGCGCCAGCTGCCGCCCTTACTCCTCTGCATCCCTCCTCCAGTTTAGTGGTCGTTCCACCACCGCTGTCACAACCGTCCAGAGTGTCAGCTGCCGCTCTCGAGCCCTACTGGCACTGGTCATCGGCACCGGTCACTGGCGACATTCCTCATGTCACTGGGTACACCCCGGTGTCCTGATCATCATTCCAAAGACTCCTGCACTCACCTGAGGACGTCACCATCCATTCAAGACCCCCAATGTCGGGATTCACTCAACCCAAAAACATGCCACAAAGAACACCAAAATCCACAATGGTTTTGGAGGGTTTAGGTTGTGTTCGTTTGGCATGCACCCTCCATGTTAGAATAGTAGAAAGTGGCATAGTTGTTCTTAAATCAAGAATAATGACAAGAATGGGGTAAGGGGTATACAAAAACAACAATCCCTATCTGTAAGATTCATTAACGTCAGTAAAGAGAGGGAAAGACGGACGTCTGTTCATCGTCCTGGAAGACATTCCTCATTGAAGATCAATTGACGTAATTCTTCTTTGGAGAAATTTTCATCAAAGGAGAATAGTTTTTCCTCTCTCAGGGGTTTCCTCCAGTAAGATCCTCCACCAAGAGCCCAATCAAGGTGATGAAGAGAACCCCCCCTTAATTGATAGGTTTAATGTCTTCAGTTAAAGAAGTCATTAAATGTTGGGGATCTGGAATGATTAAAAAAGGGTTTGAAGAGATCAGGTGGTCCTCACCAATAATTCTGAAGAATTAAAAAGTTAAATAAAAATAATGTTAGTTTATTTTTATTTCAACTATTTTTTATTTTCCCACGATGGGTAGAAAAAACATTCTTCCACCCATGACCAACTACAGCTGAGGTGAAGGTCTATTTAAGAAACTTATAGAATTGTGGGACTAATTGTGCCCTCAAATTTGAATTCTGATCCCCGGTTCAAAAGTTACAAAAACCCGCTCACATGCATACAGAAAGTAAATAAGAAACATCAGAAAAACATTTTGGGCTCTCCAGGACTCAGAATCATGTACCGTTAGAAACTACAGACTTGAATATTTCCATATAATTTTAAAACATTTCCTGGAATTTTTGGGTCATTAAATTCCCCCCAACTCAGGGCTTTGCATCCCCGAAAGCCACATAATAAAAACTAGGAAAAAAAGTCAGGGTACTGAGCATGAATCTAAGCCTCCCGCTCCCATGTTCTCTCCTGTAGGTTCTCAAACTGCCAATGTACATGCACTAAAGGTATCGATCACCCATGAAATAATCTCTCATGTTGATCCTCAATCTCCAATGGAACCTCCAAAAATGACTCCCCATTGTCGATGTCAAGCTATCCCCAGTCAAATATGTGAGTAGGATCATGCACTTATCTCCTCAGCTGGGATATGTGAAAAAACATCATGCCCCCAGTGCAACTGAGGGGGAAGTTCTACATGGTAATCAACCTCTACAACTCTACTGAGGACATGAAAGCTCTGATGATCCTCAGAGATAACATGTCACCCCAGAAAAATCTCTGTAAACCTCGTCAGGGTGAGACCCATAGAAAGACATGGTCACAATCCTTGAACTCCAGAGGTCTATGTCTGATGATGGCCTAATACTTATGCCTAATTTGTGCTATATTCATCCGCTCATGGATGATATATACATTCTCTATGGTATCTTGTTCCATCACTAGTCCCACGAGTGTTGTCTCCCATGGGTCAGTCCATCAAAAAGGCGATCTGTAAGATTAGATGTACAGAGCCTAAAATGGTTCCATCCCAATGGTGGAGTGATAGATATTGTTATAAGAAAACTACACCAAAGGAAATTGATTCTCCTAGCTATGACCGAAGTCGAGGATGAAAGAATGCATCATTTCCTCAAGGGTCATAATGGTCTGCTCAGTCTGGCCATCCATCTAAGAAAAGAAGATGGGTCTCAAAAAAATCTACGTCCCAAAAGCCTCCACAAACCCCTTCCATAGCTATGAAGTGAAACATGCATCATGATTGGAGACAATCATCGAGGGTACTCCATGTAGCTGCACAATCTCTTACACATCGAGGCATCCCTAACTCTTTACTGATCCCTGCTCTTTGATCTGTAGGAAGTTGGCCGACTTGGTGAGTCAGTTGACGATCAACTAGATAGAATCATAACCCCTGGATGTATGTAGAAGTCATGTCATGAAGTCCATGGATGTTACATCCCACATCCTCTCTGGGACCTCTAATGTCTGAACTAATACTACTGGTACATGCTTCTTCGTCTTCACTTGCTGACAAGTGAGGCACTAAGAGAAAAACTCTGCAACTTCTTTCTTCATTCTCGGCCAACATCGATGTCGTCAGAGGTCCTGGTACATCTTCACCACTCCTGAATGTATTTCTAGAGGGGATTTGTGGAACATCCTCCAAACATCCTCCTGAAGTAACACAGGTACCATGGTACATCCTCTGAAAAGGATGGTGTGATCCCCACCTTCAGAAAATCCATCAGGTGTTTATCCTATGGATATCTTTTCACATCGAGCCTCTCAATCGGTGTCCCCATGTTGTACCTCCCTGACTCGCTGAAGGAGTGGGGAGTGACTATAAGAGACTGAACAAAATCTTCTCCACCTCGATCCCCAAAGGATATCTACAAAGCTACCAGCTGATCCATCGCCTCACCTTGAATCTATATCCCAGATATCCTATTGAGTGCATATGCTACAACGTTCCCTTTCCCAAGATTATAGACTATCTCTAATTCATTATGCTAGTTGAACTCAAGCCAACACCATTGTCTTAGGTTTAGGTATTTCTGGGAAAAGATATACCTGAGACTATGGTGATCAGTGTAGACCGTAAAATGCTCTCCCATCAGATAGTGTCGCCGCATCTTCAAAGCGGATACTACTACTGCTAACTCAATTTCATGGTAGCGTGGTTCTTCTCATGTTGTCTTAGCTGTCGAGAACCATATGTGATAACTGCTCGATCTAGAAACAGGACACATCTGAGCCCGGTCCCTAATGTGTCGATGTAGACTACGTACCCAACTACCTCCTCCAAAAGCCTCATGATGGAAGTAATAGTCAGCCTCTGCCTCAGCTCATGAAAACACCACTCGCATATCTCCGACCACATGGAGGGTTTCCCCTTCTTCGTCAACGCTGATAAAGGTTATAAAAATTTAGAGAAATCTGGCACAAATATCTGGTAGTATCTTGAAAAACCTAGGAACCTATGTACCTTTGTCACACTCATGGGTGGATCCCAAGTGAGTACTTCTTCAATCTTCACTGGATCCACCACAACTCCATCCTCTGAGATGACATGTCCTAGAAAGTGAAACTCTCAGATCTAGAACTAGTATTTAAAGAGCTTACCATAAAGCTGGTGCTCCCGGATTGTGTCCATAACTACCTGCAAATTATAGGCATGCTCCTCCTTAGTAGCCCTATAGAACAGAATGTCTCCGATGAAGACTACTATAAACCGATCAAGGTATAGCTGAAAGATCATGTTCCTGAGTCCCGTGAACATTGTAGGAGCATTGGTCATGCCGAATGACATGACCAAAAAATCATAATGCTAATACTGACATCCAAAAACCATCTTTTGCACATCCTCGTCTCTTACTATGAGCTGTTGATATCCTGACCTGAGTTCTATCTTCGAGAACCATCGTGCTCTCCTCAGCTGATCAAATAGATCGTCAATCCTCAGAAGTGGATACTTGTTCTTTACGGTCACCTTGTTCAGGCACTGATAGTCATCACAATGTCTCAAGCTCCCATCCGCCTTCTTGGTGAACAAAATCGAGGTTGCCCAAGGAGAAACAATTGGAAAGATGAACCCCTTCTCCCGTAAGTCCTCCAGTTGTACCTGCAGCTCACGATGATACGCGGGAGCCATCTGATATGATGGTGTAGATATCGGTGTAATCCTGGGGTATAAGTCAATGTAAAAGTACACCTCCCTATGAGGAGGTAGACCCAAAACATCATCAAGGAAGACATCTTCATACTGGTCCACCACTACAGGATAGCTCGGACTCTCCACATCAATTGCTCTGGGGGTAAGGCTAGCCATATGATGAGTGATCGACTCCACTCTCTTTCAGTTAAGTCCATCATGTGCTGCAAAGGATCCATTATCACTAGTGAAGGTAAACTTAGTATCATCCTCATAGATACACCACACTTTTCACCTAATGTAGTCGATCTGGGCATGGACTTTAGATAACCAATCAATACCCACGATGACTTCGTAAGGCCTTGACACTGCTACTAGAAGATCCCAACCGAAGATCACACCTCCTAGAGTAAGCTCACACTACCGACAGCAGTGTGTAATCGTCGATTCCTCTCCCTTAAGAGTCTCTGGCCGTAAGGATTTAGCCAATGGCTCCCCCAGAATCTCCATGCTCCAAATTAGGGTAGTGGTAATAAAAGAATGATTGGCGCCTATGTCTATAAGTACTGCATCTTCGATGGGGTAAACCTAGATCATACACCGTATCATCTAAGGAGTGTAATGGTCATAGGCCTCAGCTACCTGATGTTGAGCTCACCTCTATCCACATGCTCCCTGTAGTTGGGGTGGACCATCTAGTGGTCGTGGCGGTAACACCTCAAATCGTGACCCACCGCCAGCTGCACGGCCCGCTCCTCTGCCACGTCCGCCTGATCCATGCGGACCTCCTTGGTCAAACCTCTGTCTTTGACTGGGTGGTCCTTCAACCATAAAATGATCATCCTTATGGCGGGTAATGCAGTCATGAGCCATGTGACCCTGCCTACTGCATGTGTAGCACAACCTCCTCCTTGCATGACTGGCTTTGTCTCGGGTGCCCCGCACAACCGACCCTAAATCATGCGGGCATCCACCTGTAGGTCTATTCGGATTGGACATCTGTGAAATCTATCTACTGCCAGCTAAATAAGACTTCTATACGTGACGCCCGGTGGTGGGTCTCGCTGCTGGTGATTTCTCATCCAGAAAATTCACCACTAAGAGGGCTTTCTCTATCATCCCCGTCTACGTCGGAATGCTGAGATAAATCATCGTAGCCCTGATCTCCCGCATGAGTCCCTACTTCAAGGTCTCAATGCTGATTAAAGGGTCTCACACCATATCAGTGGAGTTGTGTGAGAGGTCGTTGAACCTCACTAAGTACTGAGCCACAATCATTCTGCACTACTGGAGATGAAGAATCTCCAGTATGCGCACTGCGTGAAGATTCGCTGGGACAAACTCTTCCCGAAACAGGTTCTCAATGTCTTCCAAAATAAGATTCAAATAATCGTGAACCTAGAGCATAGAGCTCCACCATCTTCCTACTAATATAGGTAGAAGACTGGAAGCAAGGATTTCCATGAGATTAGCTCGTGTCCCAGCCAGTCGGAAGACTCTCACCACGGCCTCCAGCCAATCCTCAGCCGCCTATGGGTCTATCTGACCCCCAAACCTGGGTGGCCTCTAGCACTGGAACTCATGAAACATGGTCAAAAAGAATGAAATCTCTACTACAGTGGATGGTGGCTATAGTGGCCCAATGGGTAATGGTATCGTTGGTGCCTCCACTGGTGCCTCTACTGAAAAAAGGTCCCTGCATTGAGGCCTCGTCGCTCGTGGGGCTGTCACAGAACGCTCTTCCCAAAACCCATGCTAGAATCCTATGTTGAGGAATCAGGAAAATAAAAAGGTGTTCCATGTTCAATAAATTATACCTGGTGAGCAGACTCAGAGAGATCACAAAGAAAACTTTTCAAAACACACACGCAATCTGTGTTTTAGTACTCTGAGTCAGAAATTAGAAGTCATTGTCCTGGTGCATGGATACGTCGACCGCCACACCAACACTGGATTCCCTAAACTGATAACCACGCTCACAATACTTAACACTATTTTCGTTAAAAAATTAGAGTCCAATGTTCTACGGTAGAACCAACTCCTATAATATTAATTTGTCACAACCCGTCCTCAGGGATTGTGTTGTGGCTACCTCAAACCTGCCTTCCCTTGGTAAGGTGCTATCAAATAGCACCGAAAGACGTATCCCAGTAATCAGGAATGCATTTAATTTAAAACATGCAACACACAATGTCTGAAAACTCATCAAGGAGTAAGCACATGTAACTACTATAGTTAAAAGTGTGCAGAAAGTAAGGGTGAGCATACAAACCCAACTGAAAGTACAAGTACAACTGAAAAGGAAACAACTCCTGGATTTCCACAAAAAATTCTACTTGAATGGTAGTTATATCGGTTGATCAAGCTATCCATGTGGTACATGTCATCTATGTCCACCTCCGAGAAGCCTTCTATCCATCAACCTTATCCTCGATCAATGATGTTTGTCGTCTGCCTAGGACACAACAAGGTGCATGCATAGCCCGTTCATGGGTGAGTATAATGATACTCATTAGTGACCCCGAGACCCTCGAAGGCCTCCCGGAATCCACAAATGATAAGCTTCAAAAGTAAGAGTACAATCATAATGTGTGAAGTAACAACCATCCTTACATAGGTGTATGCCCATGCATATACAAAATTTGTCAAAATTACACAGAGCTCTATCTCTTGATCCCAAAACCACAATTGTCCATGAAGGAACAAGTACCATGAAGGTAACACCACATGGGTGAGTACCTCTTAGGTAACACAACACAATGAAGAACCATAGTTGTTTCACCACAAATATTAGATCTCACCTCACTCCAGGTATAACTTAGTTACGGAATTAATGAGTGTTAGATGTAACTACTGAATCATCTTACTATGTTGAGAGGTAGACACACGTAGAATCCTAAATCATTAGACCAATGTAGGATAATAGTACAACAGACCCACGTAAGTTCCAATAGTAGTCCCACGTGGATTTCTACAGAGGATCCTTGTGGGATCTTGGAACACATACCAACGTAGGATCCTAAAGCATAGACCCACATATGATCACTTTCTCATGCTACAGCCATCCACAGGGTTCCCACATAAAGATCACTTGATTCCTAGAGGGTCCGCTACTCAATCCATTGGTTGATACTCCAACATCCATTAATTCCCATGAAGAAGTATCCCTAAAGTACGACCATTTCATAGGGGTCTCAAGACAACATATGGTGAGTTAATTGGATGCTCGGTCTGTATGTTATTGGCCTTTTTAGTCCCGAGGACCCAACTAGATTCGTGTTTGATCCAACCCATACATACACCAACATTATCAAAAACATAGGTGGGGTATAAAAAAAGGACCATCTAGATCCAAGGTTTTTGGTGCCAGAGACGGTTCGTCAAATAGACGCTTATAGCTCAAGTTATGGCCAAAAGAGTAGAAAGGGGTCGAAGCTGGTCTGGGTCTGGTCTGACCGGGTCAGACTGACCTGGCCCGTAGGATCCGACCCTGCCTGCTGGGTCCGGCCAGACCCGCTGGGACCGGCCCGACTCACTGGGTCCGGCCTCACTAGCCAGTGCGGCCCGTGATGGGAGGCCCGCGGCTGGGCGGTCCTACTGTGGGGTTCTCCCTAGCCGTCACCGAAGGGGGAGGCACCCGCTGGGTACCCCGAACGGCACAGCCGTTTGGGTTGGGTGGCCAACCAGCTGGCACCATGTGGGGCCAGCGACTGACACATGGGAACCAGGGTCCCACTCTGCTCCTGGTTTGGTCAGACGGCCATCCCACCTTCGTGGCGCGGTCACGCGCCGCGCCCCCACCTGTGGAGCGCCCACCCCTATCGTGGCTTCGTGCCACAACCCCTACAAACACGGCAGCGCGGACGCGCGCCGTCGCCCCCTTCACACGGAGGATCGTGCAATGGCTGCCCCCATTTCTCTACCATGGCCAATGGGCCTTGTCCCTCCTCCAGTGGCACGGTCGCACTTCTGCCACCATCGCAGCCGACCGGAGTGCTGGTCGCCACTCCTGAGTCCTACCGGCACTTGTCACCAGACCCGATCGCCGGTGGCGTTCCTCGTGCCACCAGGTGTGCCCCGGTGGCCCGATCTTCATTCTGAAGACTCACACACTAATCTCAGGATGTCACCATCAATTTAATACCACCACAGTCAAGATTCACTCAACTCAAAAACAAGCCATGAAGATCACCAAAATCCACCAAGGTTGTGGAGGGGTCGGGCCGTGTTCATTTGGACCGCACTCTCTGTGTTAGAATGGTAGCAAGCAGCATAGTTGTTCTTAAATCAAGAAAAATGTCAAGAATGGGTTAAGGGGTATACAAAAACAACCATCCCTACATAAAATATTCATTGATTTCAGTGAGGATAGGGAAAGACGGACGTCCTTTCTTCATCCTTGAAGAGGTTCCTCATTGGAGATCCTATGAGGGAGTTCTTCGTTGGGGAAATATGCATCGAAGGAGAAGAGTTCTTCCTCTATGGGGGGTTTCCTCCAGCAACATCCACCACCCAGAGCCCAATAAACATAATGAAGAGCCTCCCCTTAATTGATAGTTTTAATGACTTCATTTAATGAAGTCATTAAATGTTGGGGTTTGGATCAATTAAAAAATGGGTTTGAAGATATCGGGTGGTCCCCACTGAGAATTAAAAATAATTCAAAAGTTAAATAAAAATAAAGTTAGATTATTTTTATTTCCACTTTTTTTGATTTTCCCATGATGGGTAGCGAAAACTATCTTCCACCCATGACCAACTACAGCTGAGGTGAAGGTCTCCTTAAGAAACTACTGGCACTGCGAGATCAACGGTGCCCTCAGATTTCAATTCTGAGCACTGGTTCCAAAGTTAAAAAAAACCCACTCTCACGCTTACTAAAAGTACTTAAGAAACCTCAGAAAAACATTATGGGCTCTCCCGGCCTCGGAATGAAGTACTGTCCGAAACTACAGACTCAAACATTTCGATATAATTTAAAAAAGATTTACATGGAATTTCTAGGTCTTTACATATAATGTATTTATTATTATATAATTATTATATAGAACATATCATTATGCTTTCGATTTTTTATAACTATGATAACTTTCTTTGTCAAGGTATGGACTACTACCTCCTCTGAGCGATGTGAATCGTTCACACATTTTATGGGACATATTAATGATTTTTCTAGTAAATTTATGTGATATATATGATATAATACTAATAATATCATTATATTATATATATATATATATCATTTACATACTTTCATTAAATGTGAAAATAAAATATAATCATCATTCATGTGCATGTACGGCCAACCATATCTATGAATGATGTATTTTATTTAATATTTTTATATTATATAGGTTTTTATAAATACATATATAAAGAATATATATTATATTAATACCATGCTTAAAATTCATTAAATAAGTTAATCATGATCTAAGTTAGAGGATAAAAAATAACAAGTCAAAACATATACAAAGAATAAAGTGAATATTACATGAAATGTAATATTGGCTTGGAATTTAAAATAAAAGGGTAATGTAAATTAATAACAAATCAATTATGGAATTGTAGATAATAATATGGATCTATCATAGAAGTATAAGAAGCATATATTTATTATAAAGGAGGTTTGAATGTGTACAAATAATGTCAATACATAATAATTTCTAGCAGAGGGCATAGGTTAGGGAGATTGGCTTTGATTTGAGATGTTAGGGCCCTAATTATCTTCTACCTAAACATTGAGATTATTGAATGAATTAGTTAAGAGGACTTATTTATAGGTTATATACTGAGTATAGGTACATTCATCATGATTACATGTGTTATTTTTTAATTGGGTGGTTTTGGGAAGGTTAAAATGATTAAAATAAACTAAAATGAATCTTAATAAAATTAAATGATACATGGGATTAGGATATATTTTCATCAACTTTTGGATATGGCTACTTTTTTTAATTAATTTGCCTCCACGAAAATTAAATATTACTAGGATAATCTTGTTGATCACTGTAGGGATGATAGAGTAGGGGACGATGACTCTTGGCATATGGTTATTAGTTATTTCTAGTGGAAATATTTGGAGATGTATGAGGGTATTGTTTTAGATGTGGAGAATGATAGATGGATGTTGGTACATGATATTTCTTTCAATTTTATTTGAGCCCTGATAGATTATTGGATTCAATTAGAAGTTAGTCAGATGAGGGGATCTACACATCAGTGGTGGACACATTATCTTGGAGAGCAGAAGGAGATATATTTTTAATATTCCATCTTCTAGAAAATATTTTAGACTGAGTTCCTTTTTTCAACCATGATGGTAATAAAAAGAAAGGAGTTTATTTCTGTTCAGTAGAGTATTATGCTAGTGAGAGATTTGGGAATCATTTTCAATATCTGATTTCATTTTTCACATGTCATTTTCTAGAAGAGTGGTCTTGTATGATACATTCTGAGGAGGAAATCCTTCCATTAATCTAGTAAGAAGATAATAAGTTTATATTCCCAATGTATCTGGAGGTTCAAATGAAGGAATTGGAAATTGAGAATATGAACTCATAAGAAGGTTTAACATGATCAGGTAACAAGAATGGTTCCTAAAGGATAATAGTTTTTATTGGTACGTCTCGGGTGACATGAACTTCTAGGTTTTGACCAGTAGGGATTCAACCTTAGCAGCTTCCATTATGACCATTTAGTGCTCATGTTTTCTGTTATTTTACTACAATATTTATGCCACTATTTTTTCATAATGGGTTTCATATCTTTTACAAGAACTACTTCTAAATGGTTCCCCAAACACATTTTCATGTTGCTGGATAGGTTCAAATCCATCCTCAATGGTACATTCAAGTGAGACCATTCTAACAGTAGGGGCAGCATGATTAGGCTATGCTGAAGGGATATGGAGAACATAGAGTTCTACATCAAGATGTTCCTCAGGATTAGGGACCTTTTAATGAGTGTGGTAACAGAGGTGGTTTTCAATAGAGTGTTAAAATAGTATAGAATCGTTAGTTACACGTAGTGGAGGCATCAGTTCTAGAGGGGATATAGATCAACTGATGTATGATCCATTTTTTAGTACACTTTATATCCTATAGGATTCAAGTGATTTTTTATTTAACACACTCAATATAGTTCTCTATGCCAATATATATAAAGTATTTCTATTCCCCTGATGTTGAAAACTTCTATCAGAGTCTATACCCAATTTTTTGTTGTGTGAGGCAGTTGTAAACTGATGATGGGGCAACATTAGTCATGTTGGGATTTTTTCTACCTACAAATGTAGCCATACAATTTTATCCTCCTTATCTACTAATTTTATTTTGTGTGTTTCATTATTAACAGAATCCAGAGCATATATTATCTCATATTTTTATGGCTAGCATTTGGTTTTTATTGGTGAGTAGGTATTTCAGATGGGAATTCAGCCTATGCAGCCCCTCCATTCTTTGTTGGGTAATTTGTATGTGGAGTCAACTGAGGATGTAATGTTAGAGGATCCAAGGGTCATTTGAGAGTTTTTATAAATTTTTTGTTTGTATGTTGTGATACTACAACCTCAATGTGATGTTGAGTTAATGATAAACTTGAAGTCTGGTAATTCTCTAATGTTGATGGATAATTATTTATTTATACCTTTTGAGTTGTGTGATTTGGGGAATTATATAGATGATCTATTGAAGAAGGGATTTCTCTGGACTAGTGTGTATCAGTGGGGTTCTTTAGTCTTTTTCATAAAGAAGGCAAATGGTCATATGAGGTTGTTTATAGAGTAAAAAGGATATATGATCTTTTATACTAATGGATAGGGGGATGTTGGTTTTATAAGATCAATATACAGTCTAGATATCACGAGTTGAGGGTGAAGGAGAGTGATATCCAAAAGAATAACTTCAGATGCATGTACGGGCACATTTAGTTTTTAATCATTCCATTTAGTGTTACGAACAAACCAACTATGTTCATGGGGATTATGATCATTGTATTTTATGTCTTCCAAGACTAGTTCTCATATATTCTTCAATGATATAATGATATACTCATGTTTAATGGAGTCTAATTACAACTATTTCATAGTCTTATTTCAGGTTCATTGACACCATCATCTTTATTAGATGTTGTCCAATGTGCATATTTTGGAGGCGAGAGGTGAATTTCCTATGGAATCTAGTGTGCCAAGAGCATGTGTAAATAGTGACATATATGGTTGACTCTATTGTTTCATGGGAAGAAACCAATTACCTTGCAGAGGTTTGCAGTTTTCTTGTTATCATAGAATATTATCAAAGGTTCATTCTCAATTTCTCTTAATTTTTATTACTGTTGATAGTGTTGACCAGGAAGGAATGGAATTTTTTATGGATTGATCATTGTTAGGTATTATTCTATTACTTTAAAGGGAATTAGGTTTGTGATACTATTATTTGGTTTCTTAAGGAGGGTGTGATGTTTTAGGTTGTTTTGTGATACATCCCTGATGGTTTTATAAAACTTGTTGATTAATAATAGAACAATGATCTCTTATGGTTCAATGAAATTACATCTCCATGAGTGTAACTATTCCACAAATGATCTAGAGCTTGTAGTTTTTGCGTTTACTCTGATGTTTTGGAAGAATTAACTCAATAGAGGGTATTGTGTGGACTTCATGGATCACAATAGATTGTGGAATGTGTTTTATCATCATTATATGAACATGAATTTGTGTTGGTGGATGTAGTTATTTGATGATAATGATTTTGAGATATCCTACACCTATATAAATGTTAATTTTTTGGCTGTAAATTTTACTAGGAAGTCATGGAAATTTGTTTTTTAGGATTCTACAAACTCATAGAGAGTGATGTAGGAGATTGAATCCTTTCTCTTAGATTCAAGGTTAGATGGTGGTAGAGGATATTTGTTTCAGATGATGGTTTATTCTTATCTGATACAGCAGATGGAGGAGTCTTAGTGGGGAGACTCAGAGGTGGGGGTGATGTGAAATCTTCATGGTCATGGGGATACTTGGGAGTGATGGTCTAAGGATGGTCCGAACTAGATGTTGTTTTATGGTAGTTTTTCATTCAAATAGTGATTCACAGTTGAGTTCTGAATAATCTTCATACCTCAAATTTGGAATTCCACCCAGATGTTCTCATGATGTGCCGTGGTTTGATGATTTTGTTTTTGTGGCATGAGATGAAGCATGTTGTAGAAGTTTTCATGGAAACATGTTTGGTTTTTTAGTAGGTAAATGAATAAAATCATGTTATTGGATGATTTTGTTTGAAGACTTTATATGTTACCAAGTTGATATGGGATTACAACTTGATTTATTTTTTTATAGGGTTACCCCAAAAATAAAACAGGTTATGAGGCTATCTTGGTTATTGTGGATCGGTTGACGAATTCATCAATATTCTTAGAGATCAATGAGTCTAGTGCCTCAGATTATTTTTCAATTACGTATGTGGGTGAGTCGGTGCAGTTTTAATGATTTTAGTAGTCCATTATCTTGAATTGGGACACATTTATTACCTCGCATGTTTGGAATGGATTATAACATGATTTTAGAACACAGTTACACCAAAACACATCTTTAAACCCTCAGATAGATAGATAAAAGGAATGGACAATCTAGACACTCAAGGGAAAGTTACAGGAGTGAATCTTGGAAATTGGTGGATCATGGGCATGCCATTGGACATTGGTTAGGTTTTCATAAAATAATATCTATAAATATTTCATTGGGATGGCACCATTTTATGATTTTTAATGGAGGTTGCTTCTTCTCGGTTGTATGGGATAGAGGTTGGTGAGGTGACACTTATTGGTAATGATGTGTTGCGAATCATGACAGAAAAGGTTTATCTTTTTAATGAGATGATGAAAGAATCGTAACATTAGAAGAAGTAATGTAAATATTAAAGGAGTATGCCCTTGGAGTTTGATGTAGGGGACTATATGTTCTTCAAGTTTTCCCATCAATGTAAGAATCTGATGTTTTCAAAGGGGGGTAATATTTCTCCCAAGTTTCTTGGACCCTTTCAGGTGTTGAGGCACATTGGTGAGGCGGTGTATTGGTTGGCATTTCCAATGTGAATAGAGAGGATCAACGATGATTTCCACATCACTCGACTTTATCTATATCTTGACAATGACTATCATGTCATTTACTAAAGATAGTTGGATATTTGGGATGATGTGACTTTCATGGAGTAGCAAGTAGATCTATATGATCTCTAAGAGAAATTAATGTGAGGATGAACCATATGTTTGGTTCTTGTGTTGTAAAGCCTTGATGGCCTAGAGGAGAGTACATGGGAGTGAAATACACAAATTTTTTCCTAGTTCCCAAATATGTTTTTAGTTTTTCATTTCTCTATTTGCCTTTATGATGTGATTTTTCGGTCCTTCCGTTTTATGAGAGGATCTATTTTACTTGGATTTTGATGTGTGATCTCTCATAAATTTATGACATGTGAAAGGGGGATGACCTGATTTCTAATTGATATGGATTATACAAGGATGTGATTAAACTCACGTAAGGAGTTATTGATACCTAGAGTGCATTATATCATGGAATGAAGGATAGAATTCCCAAATTTGTGTGTTCAGGGAAGTTTGGATTGTTGGTCACAACAGTTGTTCGTTTGGTTTTCATGGATGTGGATATGGTTTTGTGGCGTTATGTTAGTGTTATAGGAGAATTTTATTTGTTGTATTGAGGTTGTGTGAGTTTTTTGTGCCTATTTGGTTTGGCTTGTCTGTTTGGGGGTAGTGGATGATATATGATGAGATCCTTAACATGTGTCTTGTAGGTTGGTTGTTTGGACCACATTCACTATATGTTTAGTTTTGGATTCTACAGAATGAAAATAATTTAATAGGTATTTAATGTAATGGTTTATACCTTCCAATCCATTTATTTTTCCAATTTTGGGAGTTGGACATGTTCTAGAAGAGGCTTGATGAGGATCTGGGAGTTTTCAGAGGATGTTGGAGCTACAGTAAAACTATTGCAAGAATTTCTTGTCATGTAACTGGATTATATGATGTGTAATGGTGGTTCATGGTTTTATAGCTGGTTGGTTAATGGATTTTAAGAATATTATTGGGAATTAGTGAGATTTATTATCCACCATTTAGGTGGAAATCATGAAACATAATATATTAAGGTTTAGGGGATGATTTTTTTGAGAAAGATAGAAATTCTTATAAAACAGAGGATAACAAACTATGTAATGGTTAAATGAAATGAGAAAAGTGGGATTCTAGGTTCTATGTCCTTTATAAGTTGACTTCCATTTCATTAGGCTATACATCCTTATCTCTTGTTTTTTATGTTCCCTAGTCACACTAAGGAGACCTTCTAGCCCAATTATACCTTATTCGATCCATTGGTTCTAGTGGTTTTCCATTGGTAATCGGTGGTGTGTTCATCTCCCTTTATTGGTGGTTTTATTCAATTATTCTCCATGGGATTCACTATAGTGATGTTGGTTTGGTTTAGGGTGTGTGTTTGGCTGCATTTTTTTGATATTTATATGCGATGTAAGTCGATATGTGGTTTCTCATGGTTTATCTATGATTTTCGGGTGCTTCTTCATTACCCGATTGTGTGAAATAAGTCATAAAGGATTCATTCGGGTATGGAATCCCTAATTTATCTTTACTTTGTATCATGCAAGATGGTTAGATTTTTTTGGATCTATGCATTATGGATGTTATGGCTTAATCAAAGAAAAAGAATTAGGTAAATTGAAATTGGAAATGGGTATGATTCACATAATTTTAGGGAATTGATATTTTTATTATATTCTGATTGTATGTAATTGATGCCCAAAAAAATATTTTGGTCTTTGGGAGATTTTTTTCATAGGATGATATGTTTTGTGACTACTACATTGTTTGTGATTATTGTGATATCATCTTAAAATGGAAATTGGCTAACCACTTGTATTTGGTTTATAAAACTGTTTACCTTGAATTGTGACTTGTGTGATAATGCCACTAAAATAATGTATAATGTGATAAAAACCCCTTTGGAAGAATATATAATATCTCTTTGATGTGGGGATGTTGTGTGGTTTCAGCATGTGGTATTTGATAGTATTGTTTATGAGATTTGGATGTGGTGAGGTGGTTGATTTGCAATAATTTTCGGGTGGTGAGGGGGTTATTTAGCATTAATCATACGGTGGCGACGTGGTTTTTGGTCATGATTTTGGTTGGTAATGTGTCTTCTTTAATGTGATTTTAGTTCAACAAGGTTATTGTTTGGAATTTTATTTGGGAATGTAATGTGTTTTTTTAAATCTTTTTGGGGTAGATATTGGATTGATTTCCCATGATTTAATCCAGTGAGGTTGTTGTTGTTTAGTTGTGCTTGTTAGGAGGTGGGGAGATGGTACTATAGGGATGTTTAGATATTTATGATGTATAATTTCTTTGTTCTAAATTCCTTGGTAGTGATTAAGTTACTTGTCTACTAATAATTTAAATTCCTAAGAATTTTTTTGGTAAATGAGATGTAAATGATAAATGAAAAGATAAGTGATGGGATTTTTGGATAAATTTGGGTAATTCCAAATAATGAAATGAATGTGCTGGATAATATGGATTGGTTGGTGGTGTTATATGTCTTGTAGTTTGTTTAGATTTATACATTCTGATGTGGAAGAAAGAGTGTTGGTTTCATGAGTTTGTTAGTGTTTGGTTTCAACCCGTAGGTTGGTATTGTGTGTGGATATATGTATATATTTCTTTACTACATGTGATTTTTATACGCACCCCACACACATTGATAACTATTTTTTGACACCACTGTAGTAATTCATGGGTGTTTACCCAAAATATGGTGAGGGTTATCGATGGTAGGGTACCCCCTATTTCCCACTCTCTCTTCCTGTCAAGGTATGTATTTTGCATGTGGTGATGGACGGAGGACTGTTAGTGCACTACATTGTGGTTTTGATATAGTAGTGTCTTTAGGCGAGTTTTTATGTGGTCGTGCTTGTAGTGTGGTTTCCTAGGAGTCTTTAGAAGAGATCTAAAATCCCCCCAGTGTTTATGGGGGTGGATGATATTAGATTAGGTGGATTATGGTGGTTATCATTTAGGGAATGAGGAGTGAAAGAAGTTGATATCCATCATGTTTATGATACCCTAAACTCTATTCATGATTACTATGGGATGTCCTAATGTTATTCGAAGATATATGATGTGGCTATGCTTATGGGGCGGTGAACCAAGGTGTTTCCGAGCGTGATGTGATGTGACATTCTTGTGGGGATGTGTGGTATACATAAGATATGGGGTGGCCAAGACATATGATGATGGGGTTTGAGAGAGGTATACCCGATGGAATGTAGTACAAGGTACCCATTATCGATGTGAGTCAACTTATATTATGTTACATTACTGGTGTTATTTGGTGAGAATGAATTGGTGAGGTTGGGATGGATAGTTGACATGCGTTAGTATTTTTGGATCTCTTGTTTTCTCACAGGTGAATTACAATGCTTCATTCACATGTGCATGAGTTTCTTCTTTTTTTTCTAATGAGTATAATTTTATGCTAACCCGGCATATATTAATTATTTTTTTGTACGCAGGAGGACTCTGAGGGAAAAATCTGGTCATTTATAAATGGGTTAGTGTAACCTTTGAGTATCTCGCATGGAATTTTCTTTTTGATACTTACATTGTACAAATTTATCAATATCATTTATATTTATACTTTCATGTGTGGTGGTTTTGGATTCTTTCTATATTATTAGATTGTAATTTTTGTGGTTTATTCATGTAATATATTGATCTTATATTATTATAGAGGGAAATTATTCCAATTTCATGAAATTTTTACAGCTTGAGTACTAGCTAGTAGCCTGGGGCCTACTAAAGGGGAGACTCGGTGGTCATTTTCTATCTCCCCTCATTGCGGTATTTTTAGAGGGAGGGGGTTATGAAAATCAACCACTCCCAGAATTCACTCAATAACAAAGAGTGATCCTCCTCTACCACTACTACCAATTATATAGATATTGAAGAGAACCCTTTCGTGAAGAGATTCTTAGTGCGATCAAAGAAGAATGGAATGATCATTAGGATATATCATGTTATAACCCAAAGATTCATATGGTTTGTAGAACACATGTGCATCGTGACTAGAGGGAATCAATTCACTATTCCTACAATACAATGATAAAATCACATAGATAGTTTTTCAAATAAATCAATGTAGTAATAATTTATTTTATCGTAATTCTATAATTTCTTAAATTAATTATAAATAATATGTGTTAATCTTGCATTTTTGTTCCAGAATTTATACATTTGGATGAGTTTGTTTCGACCTAAATCATCCTTGATTCGAAATGTTATCTGTTTGACTCCACTTATATGATATTAATACATTTAATTTATTTTATTTATATAAAAGTTAAATATGTCTCACTTAAATTATAATAATTACATCATTTCGTTATAAAAGGAATTACAGAAGATAAATTTGATAACAAATACTCATTTGAAAGTTAAAATTTTCTTATTTATCATAGTAATTTATTTTTTATTTTTAGGTAATAAATAATTACCTTAATAGTTTATACATTAATGATTCAGAAATTATTTAATTGATGAAAAATCAATAATAAACTTTTTTTCAAAATAATAATACCCATTACAAGGCCCTTAAACTTGAAAAAAAATATTCAAGTATATAACAACCATTATCATCCAATGGTCATGTTATTAAGCTTATGAAGCCTTATAGAAGGGATTATGAAACATATATTATTTTATTTAAGGTGATGTCAAAGATGTCACTTTCATAATTTTATAAATATAGAAATTTAAATATTTAGATTTTTAAGAAGATAAATTCAAGTAAAAATATAATTATTAAATATAAAAGATCAATCTTGATCATATCATTTTTTTTTTATTTTTTATTAAACAAATAAGTATATTAAATAATAACACAATTAATAGAGATAACAAATAAATGTTATAAAAATGTTAAAAGAAATATAATATGAGATAATTAATATTTATAATGAATTTTCTACAATACCTTTAACTATTAGGAATATAATAAAATATTTTTCTTGAAGTTAACTAGTTGCCTTAATATTTCTAAAATTCAATGAATGGAATTGTGTCAAAATTGACACTATTCATTATTTATCAAAATAATGTTTTGTTAAATTATTTAAATATCATAAAACATTTTTTTTAAAATATATAATAATTATTATATGGTACAAAATTCTCTAATTTATTTATTTGTGGTCTATTTTTTATCATATTTTTAATTATTCACCCTTTTCATATTGAATTATTTGTTACCCTAGTTAAAAATTAAATATAATAACTAAGTGTTAATTAAAAACAAAAAGTTTAAATTCACAAAAATACTTGTCAGTTTTTTTTAAAATGATTATATTATAACCCTATATAATATCATCTTTGAATGTGGGTAATTTTTTAATTTTTTATGGGGTTGTATTTTATTATAAATTTATATTTGTGAGGTTTCCAAAAGTACTCCTCGCCTCAATTTTAAAGGGGCACATCCACACTCAACTATTCACTTCACATTGATGATTCAACCTTAGTAATCCCCTACCATTTTCACTTTTAAACTTCCCTAGTAACATTATAGAGTTTTTTTACTCTTCAATGAACAAATCTAGTGCTCTAAGAGGATATTTATAGGAAGCACATCGAAGAATATGTAATCCCCACTACTGATTCTTTCAATGTTCTTTTTTCTTCAACTTTATATTCATGATATTTTTAATTATAAAGTAATAAATATATTATCAAATATATACTGAGATTTATTTTGATTATGAACAACCACATTCCATCTTCTATCCATCCCCTGAAAAATGAAATCACCATGTGTGCGTACATTCAACTAACTGTCTCCACGCCGTGTTATAATATGTTTTTTTCAACACCACATTACTAAGATTGGTATAATGGTGGAAGTAATAAATATATATATGATTATTATAAAATTATATTTATTATTAAATATTATACACCATCCACTTCAATACCATTCAACAATTATGAGAATGATATTTTCGCTCGTGCGTACGTACGACTTACCATCTCTACGATGCAATGTGATTAATTATACATGAACTTCATTAAATCATTATTATATAAATGTATAGAAAGAATAAATATAGTATATATTTTTTTAATATATTTTTTTAATGATATAACAATGACCTAATAAGTAGAACTATAATTTATTAGACAGAACATGCATAAGAACATAAAGTTGTTAATATACGAATAACAAGTAAAATTGTAATGTTATTAATAAATAGATGATAATATGATAATATGATATTACATAAATATGAATATGATTCTGAAATAATTAAATAAAATTATTTAAATCATTATACAGAGGGTTGGGATACATACAAAGAAAATCATACCTAAGGTATGGGATAACTTCTCAATCTCATTATTATCAGAGATTTTTTATACATATGTATTTACTACGGTATATTTATCATCCACATCCATGTTTATAAATATGTAATGTTTTTAATTCTTATACAATTTTTTAAATTAAAATTTTCCCATATATAATTTTTTATTAATCTTTTTGAAAGGAATCATTTATAATTATTTGATACAAGGTACTTTTTGAATTTTCCAGCCATATGACGTGGAGGATGTTTTATTAACATATATAGCATGAATGGATTTTTATGTATTTATTGCACCCTATTTCCATGATTATTATGATACGTGATTACATTTTTATTGTCAAATAAATTATTTTCTTTTAAAATCATGCGACATTTTGAGTAAAGATCACATTTTTAAGAAGAAAGGATATTTTTCTTCAAGATTAATTTCAAGTGTTCAATAAATATTATTTTTCAACTAAGATTGAATTAGTTAATGGGGTTATATTGAAAGTATTTTATAATTATCGTTACTATGATTTTATTACGTTTTTGATTGAAATATATTTATAAAATCCATTTGTTTTACATGGATTATGTGTGGAATGATTTTTAAAAAATCCATTTTATTCTTTGGATTATGATGAATGATTCATATTATTTTGGAACATATAATAATTATTTCATTATTAGATTATTGGGATCTATATCTCTCTCTAATTCATTGGTTCAGGATTTATATTTTATGAAATAGAAATGGATGGAATAGGAAATGATCCCAGTTCAGTAATACAAGGCTAGAATGAGGAGTGAACTTGGTTTAGTAATAGAATTTGTCTGCTATGATGGTCTTGGAAACAAGGCTTGACAAATATGAAATTGTTTTCTATGCGTATGTGTATTACAAAAAAAATCATGTATTATGTTATGATTTTTTGGATTTTTTCCATTGATTCTTATGAACATTTATCCCATGACATGATATCACAATAATTTATATGAAAGATAAGACATCCAATTGTTATGTTCTTATGTCTTATGATTTCTATATGATTGATATTTCCCATGATTTCCATTACTATGAATCTGAGATCACTATTTCATATGTTTCTTTTCCATAGGTCATGAATATGGGTATTAAGTAAGATATGTCAAAAAAGGATTCTATTTGTGTGGAAATTAGCTCCAGACAATGTAGATGTTTTATGAACCGGTTATAATGAATATTCATTAATTTTTATGTAATATCAATGTATGTAAATTATAGGTCATTATAGTCAGTATCAAAGGAATGGTATAGTTATAATTTGGGAACAATGATGAAAAAACCTAGTAAGATCCCAAAGGATATGTTAAGGTATCTGTTATAATCCTAGTGTTTTAGAAATGATAATGGATAACCTAGGATAAAAACTAATGTGTATAGAATTGAAATTTTATTCTTGATTATGTGGTTTTCCCATTATAATTAGTGTTTCTCAAACTATAATTCTTGGTTTTAGTTAATGGATAGAACTCTAAGGAACCATGTTAATGATGAATGTGATAAAATATGAAATGATTGTCCTCCTATGAAACCAAATGTTATGGGAGATGGAATGAAATTTTTTTTCTATTATCACACAATATTCTAATATTTTGAATCATTCTAGACTTCCAAATGAGAAATGAAGGGAACAGAATTTTTTGAGTCATTTGTGAGGTAGCATCTACCATATTTCAGTGAGTCTTATTATTCAATAGTGGATGAACAAGGGATCAGTACCACTGAAAATATATTTCTAGTTCTCTAATGTTCATACCATGATAATTTCATATTAGTAGTATTTCATTTAGAAGGTGAAGCCAATATATGGTGGAAGAAAATCAATAATACGAAGCATAGAGATGAAATTGATTCAATGGACTAGGATGAGTTCATGAACATATTTTAGAATAAGTACATTACATGTATTCTTCGAACAAATATGGAGAAGGAGTTCCTTGAACTTAATAAAAATGATGATTAATCCATTTGTACCTATGAAGAAAATTTTCAAAGACATCCAAGGTACTCTTAAAAATTATTATCCAATCTGAGAGTAAAATGGATCAATTCATTAGTGTCTTAAAACCAAGTCATTGAACAGAATTATCGAAAAGGTACTTTAATAGCTATAAGAAAATTATTTGATGTTCTCTTCAAGGTTGAGATGATGATTGGAGTAACCCATTAGTCCTATGGGTTTGATAATAAGAGATAAATGGAATTACATGGAAAATTTAAAGATAACACTAAAAAAGATGTGTTTTTTCATATGATCAATGTATGGAAATAAAAATAGAGTGAATTTTCATAAAGGGACTTGTAAACTTTTTGTGTGTGGAAAATAATGTCATCAGGTAGTTGAATGCTGAAGTGATGGAAAAAATATGTCTAATTATATAAATACATAAATGGGTACCCAAAATTCCCATCTTATACTTCAAATCTAAAAGTGAAAGTAAAGGGGAATTATGCCAATCAATACCCTAATTCAAGGCTTATAAATGATGATTGATGTCAGCAAACTCTAAAGGAAAAAAACAATGTCATGTCTCATGCGATCACTGTTAGTGATGTGTATTATAATAATGAAGTGGTGAAATATATATTTACCTTCCACTCTAATGTATAATATTATTTAATTGATTCTAGATCGACCCACTCTTTTATTTATGAATAATTTTCTAAGGTTATCTCCATATTTCCTCAACAATTTGTAGTTGAGTTAGATGTGACAACTTCAAATGGATTAATAGTTGCATCAAAAGATTATAATTCTTCTACAGTTGAATTTTATGGGAATGTGATTCCTACATGTATTGTGATCCTTCCAATAGTAAAATTTAATGTGATTATAGACATGGATTGGCTTATGTTATATGAATCACATATCAATTTCTAAGGAAGGGAAGTCATATTTCATTTTCTAGATCAATCTATGATCATATATCGATACAAGGATAAGTATGACCTTCATTTGAAAATTTCTTCCATATAATAAGTCTATATCCCTATAAATAAAGGTTATCTATCTCAAATGGTCAGGGAGAATCTCACAATTAATAATACACCCATTGTATGAGAATTTGATAATAACTATTTCGGAATAATTATCAGGAATTCCTCCAAATTGTGATGTTTATTTTTCAATAGAACTCAAACTCTTTTTTTTTAACTACTTATAAGAGACCTTATAGAATAGAACCAATTTATTTTATGGAATTGAAGAAGCTACTCTAACAGAATCTGGAAAAGGGATTCATATGCCCTAGTGCATCACCTTGGGGAGAACCAATATTATTTTTTATGAAGAAAGATGGATCAATGAGACTCAACATTGATTATCAATAAGTTAATGAGATCACTATCAAGAAAAAATATCATCTTCCCCATATTGATGACTTATTCGACCAACTATGTAGAGATCAATACATTTCCATGATTGATCTTCATTAAAGATATCCTTAATTAAGGGTTGATAAAGAGCATATATCAAAGATGTCATTTTGTATAGGGTGTTGACACTATGACTTTATAGTGATGCACATTTTTGTGTCACTAATGCCTCATCTATAATCATGGATATAATTAATAGAGTATTTAGATATTTTCTTGATCAGTTTATGGTAGTCTTTATAGATGGTATTCTTTTCTATTCAAAGAGAAAGGAATACCATGATGATAACTTGATAATTATACTAAAGACCCTGACAAAGGAGAAGCTTTATTAAAAATTTACAATGTGTGAATATTGGATTCATAATGTTTAATTTATGGGACACATAATCTAGAAGAGTGGGGATATTTGTGGATCCAAAAAAAATAGAAGTTAGTCAAACATGTCCGATGCCAAAAACAATTACAGCGATACGATTTCTTATTCAATTATATTGATATTATCATCATATTTTGAATGATTCTTTGGGATTATATAATCCACTCACCATGTTTTTTTATAAGGGGGTTTTTTTCATGTGGATAGAGGAATTTGAAAATAATTTCAAAGATATAAATTGAAGATTAGTCAGTGCACATGTGCTCACACTACCTTATACTGGAGAAAGTTTTGTGATCTTTTGTGAAGCATGAAAGATGGGACTAGGATGTGTTCTCTGAAAAAATGATTTGGAGATATCTTATGCCTTATAATAATTGAAAATACATGAGAAAATTTACCCAACTCATGATTTGGAGTTGGCTGTGGTGATATTTCAATTAATGATATGAATTCATTATCTTCATGGTTAAAGGTGTGATATTTATTCTAATTAAAATATTTTAAAGTATATTTTCACACAAAATGAGATAAATATGTGTCATAGAATATGGTTTGAGATTATTAAACATTTCTAATACTCAATAAATTAACACCTTGGGAAAGTGAAGAAGGTGGTATATAAATTGAGTCAAAAGGATCATGCTAGCCTGTCCTTGATGAGGATAAGAAAAGATCAAATATTTATGGAATTGTAAAGGATTGATCTTGAAATTTTAACGGGGTAAATCATTTATTTATCAAATGAATGTTCAACCATATATACAAGTAAATATTAAGGAGGCACCAAAGGATGATATATAGCTACAATACAAGGTGAGAAATGATCTCGAAATCAACCTTGATTGTGATGGAATAACAAGGACTTGGAATTGGGTTTGTGTTCATCCTATACCATATTGAAAGAAGGATCTATTAGATGAGGATCATAAATATTAATTCTCATTCAACCTAGAGGAATAATGATATATAGGGCCCTGAAATATTATTTCTGGTGGGATTTCATGAAAAGACAAGTTTCTGAATATCTCTCTCAGTGCTTGGTTTTTCATTAAGTTAAGACTGAGAGAAAGAAGTCTAAGGGGATTTTACAACAAATACCCTTACCAGAATGGAAATGGGAAAACATCACTATGGAATTTTTTGTCATACTTCCTAAAAAATATAAATTCCATAGTGTTATATAGGTTATATTTTATCACCTAATGAAGTCGACACACTTTATTTTGATTAGAGAGGGTTTTTCTCTTGAACACCATTCTAGGATATATGTAAATGAAGTTGTAAGATAGCATGAAGTTCCTCTTTCCATAATATGTAATCATGATCTTAGGTTTACCACGATGTTCTAGTGAATTCTTCAGTAAGATCAGGATATATAGTTATGTTTTAGCACTTCTTATCATCTGCAGACAGATAGTTAGTCTGAGTGGAAAATTCAAACTCTATATGACATGTTGAGAGCTTGGTATATGGATTTAAAAGGAGTTTGGGATCAAAACCTACCGTTGGTGGTATTTTCATACAAAAATAACTTTAAATGTATTATTTATATGGATTCTTATCAAGCCCTCTATGAAAATAAGTGCTGAAATCCAACATACTAGGATGCAGTTGGGGAAAGAAAGCTATTAGGATGTGATATTGTTGATGAAATGGAAAAAAATGTCAGATCTATTCAAAAAAACATAAGAGCAACTCATATGTAGAAAAAATGTTATGCCAACAACCATAGAAAAGAATCATAGTATAAAGTGGGTGATAATGTGTTTCTACTAATATCTCCCTAAAAGAGAGTAAAGAGATTTGTTAATAAGGGAGAACTAATACCTAGCTATATTGTTCCTATTGAAATTCATGATAGTGTTGGGAGGATAGATTACCAATTAGGGCTTCCACCAAATCTCCTTAAAGTTCTTGATGTGTTCCATGTATATCTTCTGAAAAAGTAAATACCTGAATCTTCACATGTACTAAACATAGAATTTGTATTTCTGGTGAAAAATCTATCTTACAAAGAACAACCGATATAGATTTTGGACCGTAGTGAAAATGTTTTGGAAAACAAGACCACTCGCTTCATTATGGTATTTTGGTATAATCACCAATTTGAGGATGATGCGAATGAACTTGAGGATATGATCAGAGATGGATATACTCATATAGTTGTATCCAAGTGACAAATTTTGAGGGGGAAATTTAGTTTAAGGAGGGTAGAATGTTACACCAATATGTTTTAATGAAATCTTTTCTCTAAATCTTTTTTATTAAATATCTTGTATTTCACTCAATAGTGAGTTTAAACAAACCATGAGACACCCTTAATATAAAATTAACATTTTTACCTGGCCCTTAGGTTAGTAGAAATAAATATAACACTCTTAGGAAAATGTATACGGAAGTTGTTTGCTACCAATTATTTTATTTTCTTTGTAATAATAAATTCAGTGAATTACTATTAGTAAATGAAATTAATGAAATATATATGTTATATACTTAATAAAATATTTTTTATATTCTTCTAATAGATATTTTTTTATAGATTATAAATGAACTTTATTTGAAGTATAAAAACCTATATTTTTCAAATGGGTAATTTTCCACCATTTAATGGAGAACCCCTTTTAAATTAATATTTTGAAAAATTAATAATTTTATACGAAAAAAAACATTTTATTTATAATTAAAATATAAAAAATTACTTTGGATGAATTTATGATATTTTTCTGAAAACTTTAATGATTTTATGAATAGTCAAAATACATTATAACTGTAGTGAGAACAAATTTTTCCATCAAAATAATTTATATGGATAAATTATAAAATTTAATGATTTTAAATTATAAATATAATTTATTATTATCATTAAAGATAATTTATTTCATTTTCATTCATTTTACATTGAATTCATATGTAAAAATATTTCAATCTTTTCCAATTTTAAACATTAATAAAACCTCATTCTCTCATTCTAATATTGGGATGGATTTTAAATTAATTACTTAAACATAAATAAAATTAATTTTGAATAATGGATTCCATAATTGGAATCAATAAATTCAAATTAGGTAAATAGCGTTAAATTTTAGGGGTATTATGAATAGTAACTTCGGTAATTTATTAGATAATTAATTGTAAAAATACTATTATAATATTTTCCTAAAACTTTTTTCAAAATTCTTTGATGATTGTTTTTTGACCTAAATCATCCTTGGGATATAAAGGTATCTATTTTAGTCCACTTGGATGAGATTATGACATTTAATCTATTTTATTTATAGAAAAGTTAAATTTGTCTCGATCAAAATATAATAAAAAAATATATATGGTTACACTAAAGAAAAAGTTAATTAAAATATAGATTATAAATATAATATGATTTTTTATCAAGGTAATTTATTTGTAATTTTTAGGAAATTAATAACTACCATAATATCTTATACATTAATGATGAATAAATTATTTAATTGATGAAAAATCAATAATATAGTTTTCATTAAAATATTAATACCCATTAAAAGACACCACAAATTAAAAAATTCTTATTGGTCGAGTATATATCAACCCTAATCATATGAGGGTCTATTTATCGACCATTTTTAGCCTTATAAAAGGAATTATGACACTTATATTGTTTTATTTAAAGTGATGTCAAAGTTTCCACCTTCATAATTGAATAAATATAACAGTTTAAATATTGAATTTTCCAAAAGCTAAATTATACTAAAATTTTCTTCTAAAATATAAATTATTTGCATTCATTATATTATATTAATTTAAATTTTCATTCAACAAACTTTTATATTAAATAATTACAAAACATTTATGTAGTGATTTTTTATTAATTTAGATAACAAATAAATGTTATAAAAATTGAAAATATAAAAATAATTATGGATAACTAAAATTAATTATTTATTTTTAATATTATATTTACTATTTAGGAAAATAATAAAATAGTTTTTTTTAAGTTAACATATTATCTTAATATTTATAAAAATCAATGAATTACATAGTTTCAAAATCGAAACTTTTGATTATTTATCAAGATAATGTTTTATTAAATTATTTAAAATCCATAAAAAACTTTCAAAAATATTTAATAATTATTATATAGTATAAAATGTTATAAAATATGTTTTTATCATCAATTTTACATCTAATAAATAAATATTTCACCCTTTTAATATTAAATTTTTTGTTGCACTAGTTAAAAATTAAATAGAATAAAAAAGAGTTAATTAAAAATATAAAATTTAAGTTGATATAAATTCTTGTAAAAAATTATTGGATGATAATATTTCAACCTTCTATAATCTCATATTTCAATTTGGGTATTTTTTGAGGTTTTTGGATGGGGTTTCATTTTATTATAAATTAATATTTATGAGGTTTCCAAAAGTGCCCCTCACCACAATTATAAAAGGGAACATACTCCCTCACCCATTCACTTCAAATTAAGAGTTAAATATTTTAAATAACCAGCCATTTTAAATTTAAAACTTCCCTAGTAACATTCTATAGATTATGGTCTTCTTCAATGGTCAACTACAGTGCTCTATTAAAAGATTTAGATGAAGCACATCAAAGAAGAGGTAATCTCCTCTACCGATTTTTTCAAACTTTTTTCTTATTCTACTTACTATTCATCAGTTTCTTCATTATAAATTAATAAATCAAGTATCACATATATAAAAATATGTTATTATGATTATGTAACAACAATATTCAATATTTTATCCATCTAATGAAAAATGAAATCACAATGCGTGTGTATGTACGACTTACCGTCTCAACCCCATGGGGTAATCTAATTTTTTCACCCCCACCTTAATTGGATTGATATAATGATTGAAGTAATTAATATATATTATTATTATAAAATTATATTTATTATGAAATATTATACACCATCCTCTTCAATACAATTCAACAATCAAGGTAATGATATCGTCGCTCATGTGTACGTATGACTTACCGTCTCAACGATGCAATGCAATTAATTATACATGATCTTAATTAAAGAATGAATTTTTAAATTTACCGAATGAATAAATATGTCATAAAATATTTTAATATAATTTTTTTGGGATAAAACTATTACCTAATAAGGAGAACCAAAATTTATTCAGCTAAACATGTATAACAACAAAAATTAGTTAATATCTGAATAATGAGTAGTAATGAAATGTTATTAACAAAAAGGTGATAATATGATCATATATGATAACATAAAAATTAATATGACTCTGAAATTAGTCGATAAAATTAATTAAATAATTATATAGTAGGTTTAGATGCATACAAAGGAAATGAGATCTAAGGTAATAGATAATTTCACAATCTTATAATTATTCAAGATTTTATATACATAATTATTTGATGGGGTATATTTATCATCCATATAAATGTTTCCAAAATATGTAACATTATTTTTATTCTTATAGAATTTTTTAAATTCTATTTTTCCCATTGGTAAATTGTAACTAAAATGTTTGAACGAAATCTTTTTTCATTATTTAATACGAGGTACCTTTTTTCTTTTCCTACAAATGTACGAGGATAATGTTTCTTTAACTTATACGGCATGAATAGATCATTACATCATTATATAACATTATTTCTATTAATATTCCTACAAATTAATTCACGTTTATTTATAAATAAATTAATTTCTATTAAAATTGTGTGGAATTTTGGGAAAAGAAAACAACTTTAAAGATGAAAGGATATATTCCTCAAGAATTAATTTCAAGTGATGAATAAAAATTATTTTCCATCGAAGATGATATTATTAATTTAGGTTATGTTTCATTTATAATATCCTTATTTTGACTGTTATTTTATTCTTTTTATTATGGAATTATCATTATTATATCAATTTTTTCATGGGTTATGTTACGGTGGAATGATGTTTAAAGAAACACATTTTATTCCTTGGGTTATGATAAATGATTTATGTTATTGTGGGACACATAATAATGATTGAATTATGAGATGGGTGTGACCAATATCTCCCTCCAATGAATTGGGAAATGATTTATATCTCATGGGATAGAAATGGTTGGAATGTGAAATGTTCTTGATTCAGTAATACAGGGTTGGAACGAGGAGTGATCTTGGTTCAGAAATGAAATTTGTCCTCTATAATGGTCTTGGAAATGAGCCTTGACTAATATGAAATGATTTTCTCTATTTATGTGTTTGTATAAAAACATCATGTCTTATTTTATAACTTTTTTTGAATATTTTAGTTGATTCTTATAAAATTTTATCCCATTAAATGATATCACGATCGTTCATATGCAGTATAAGAATTAAAATATTATGTTCGTTATGTCTTACAATTGTGATATGTTTGATATTTCCCTTGTTTACCTTTACTAAGAATATGAGCAATCCATTTCATATGTTTATTTCGATCATTTCATGAATAAGGGTATTAAGTAAGATCTGTGAAAAAGGAGCCTAGTTATGAATAAATAAGTGGGAGATAATGTAGATGTTTTGTGAACTGATTTTTTATATTCCCCAGTTTATAAAGACACTACCAATATGGTTCTGTCATGGATTTATTATAATTTTTAATGAATATTATTAATTTTTTTATGTAATATATATTTATGAAAATTATGAGTCTTTATAAAATGGACATTCAATTAATAGTTTTATAATGTGGGAATGCATAATACTAGGCATCATAAACATATCGTCAAGGCCTCATCCAAGACAATGTACATAATGGGAAAAAACCTAGTCTAGATTTAAACATGAGAAAAAACAATATAAGGGGATATATATTTACCACCCATCAGTTAATAAGTTCAATGAATTTATCGTATGAAAGGGTATAAACATAAACAACACGTACAAATGAAATTTAAATAACATTCTCCAATCTATAAACAATGCTGACCATTATGAGTAGTATGGTGAATGATATTAAGAATGTAAAACCATATTAAAATGATAATAAAGCATTTAATAGAATATATTGAATGATAAAAATAATAGATAAACCTAAATAATGGATAAAAATCTACATATTTTATGAAATAGAGAAAATACTCTAATAAAATCCTGAAGGGATTATTGGGAGAAATGCCCTTTTACTTTGCAAGGAAGTGTTCCTTTAGAAAAAAAAATTTTCATTTGTCATGATTGATTGTATAAAACTGAAAATGAAAAAATAGTTTTTCCTGGAAAGAGTAGTGATTAGATAAAAATAAACGTGACATAAAATATATTATGGATGTTTTATGAAAATTAGTTAGAAATTGAGATTTTCCCTTCAATTAGGCTTGCGTATTAGGATGAAATGAAATGGGAACGTTGTAAAAAATTTATTTTCCAAAAAAATAATGAAGAAATAATATTTATAAGTGATTTTTTAAAATATATATATAATTGATGATAATTAAATTAAATTAACTAGGAATTGAATTACTGTATAGAGGGATAAAGTATCACCTGAATGGAAATAGTGTTTTGGGAAGAAAACTTTAACTTATGTCTGAATGTGTTCTAAATTTCACTTTATCATCAAGGATAATAAAATTAAAACTATGAATTAATTTATTAAGAACCTTATCTATATATATTTGATTTATCATATTTTATTAAGTTCATTTATTGACTTTTGATGAGTTATAAGATACAGTTTTATTTCTTGGGAGAATTCATTTACTTGGTGTTCACGATCCGTATACTTGTATATGAGTATGGAAGTTCATGTGGAATAGTTATAATTCACTAAAATTGAATTTATATGATATTATTTAATATAAATAATATTAAATTGTTATAAAATTCAATTGTATTAAATGTTAATAGGATGAGTCATTAGATAAAATATTAGTTATAATTACTTAGATTTTTTAGAGGTTTTCGATCATTAAGAACTAGTTTTTTCGTATGAATTAATATTAAGTATATATACTGGTTCAAGAACATTAAATATTTTTTAATAATTATATTACATTTTTTTAACCATAAAATTGGTTTCATTACCATCCTTGATGTATAAATATAAGAATGAAAATTGTTTTTCCATGAAAGTTGTAAATCGACACATCACAGATGATGATTTCATTTTTAAAATAAAAAAGAGACAGAGCGAGAAAGTATTTTTATGAAGGATATTACATTAATATGATATCATTATAGTATATATATGATATTGGAGTTATCATACTCATTTGGATAGATGTTGTGAGGATAAAATAAAACGAAATAACTTGAAAATAAAATAAAAGGATATGGAAGATGATTTTATCGCTTAAATACTCCTCCTTCAGAACCTCCTTAAGGGGATGTGTTTTGGTATTTTGTTAAGAAAAATATTTCTTGAACATGGGGGAGATTCTTACGGATGGTATTCGGAATAAATTTGATAATATTCAAGTTTTGGTATGTGTGAGGAAAAGTTGTTATGAGGGGTGGTTTATATAGTGGAGGATAGGGGTGGTGTCTCATTATTTAATTCATCATTTTATTATTTTTCTCAATAAAATAATGATTGTTTATGCATGTGAATAAATACAATAATAGGTGCTTGTTATTTTGAAACAAGGGTGCTTACATAATCCAAACATCACCTATGACTCAATAAATCATGTATTTCTCATTTATCATAGATTATTGTATTTTATTATTCACCAATTAAAAAATGTATTTTCGAAAAATCCCAAAAATTCACCCAAATTTTTTTTCAACATGTAGAATTCAAAAATAAAATCTATTTTTTGAAAAAAAAATCTCAATATGAGAAATTAACATTTTGATTAAAATAATAATTTATTCGTAAAATGCATTTTTTAATTCTAAAAGTGATATTATAACAATTTCAGAAATTAACCAATGTCTCATAAAATTATCCTAAACTCATAAAACAACAAAATTTTATTTTTTTAATAAATTTTATGAAAATAAATTTTTCCTAAAATCATTTTATTAGTTATCGAATTATTATTGAATATTTATGACATCAAAAAATACGTACACTAAAATAATAATTTCTAAATCATTCACTTACTTATACTATGATATAATTATATAATTCATTCATTTATAAGATTGAAAAAAATAATTTATACACTCATGTGTGGGTTACTATTAATTTGGTCATATTATTATTCATAAGGGTAACATTACTATTCAAAAGAGTCAACTTACTATTCACAGAAAAATTAAGTTGATCCTATCAGACTCAAAATATTATACTTCTCAAAACTATGTATGTCATTTTTTTCAAAATTAAACTCACAAGAGTAGATAAATTATGTGAAATTTTAATCCCACAAGTTTGGCGAGAAGGCGGGAAAAAGGAAAGATCAAAAAGTTCAATAAATCATTATACATAATTTCGATATAAAAATGATTCCAATGATATATATTGGATTAATATATGTATAGTTGATATAATATGACATTAAAAATTAATTTTAAGAAGAATAATTATTTAAATGAAAAAAACATTTTTTAACTAAAATACAGAATCTTCACTATTCATCAAAAAAATGAAACTTCTCAGAAAAATACTAAAATTTCGCCCAATGATAATTTTGGGAAAAAATATAGTTTTACAGAAAATATATATATTTCACTATAAATATTTATTAATTATGTTAAGAAATTATAAATTACATTTAATAGTAGTTATTACTATTAATATTACTATGTTAAACAATAAAGTAATAACTATATTATTTAAATAATTATAATAACAAAGTATTGTTATACAGAGACTATGTATTTCATGCATTACATTCTATTATAATTTTTTTTCATCTAGGTGGGTGTTAAATTATATCTTCATTCAAAAAATTGCATCCGCCCAATTTGATATTTCACATTGACAAACCATAGGTTGATTTTTTTAAATTCCTTTTATGGGGAATCCTTAACAAAAATATGATTAATAATACGTCATCTTAATTGGAGGGAATGTGAAATTAAACTGTCCACACAATATTAGGTTTTCAAACAGGAAAATATTATTAGGAACTGAAAACATGGACATGAATGATAAATATAACCATTAATTTATGATTTATAATGATATAAGACATGGTTATTAGATAGTTAGTCACCACAAAACAAAAAATGTTGTGATCAGTTCAAAGACCAATGATCACTTTGTAAGGAATGTAAACGGATAACGTTTTTCATTCAAAATCGTATTTCAGGAGGTCAAGGGTTCCATTACTATTTTGATATGCACTTGAGAAATTAAACATACTTGATTACATTCCATGTAATAAGAGTTTTATAATCCTTTGGTTGTGCTTCAAGATATTTTCTCTTCATTCCTTATACATGGAAATGAACATTCGAGATAATTTTTTCACACCTGAATAATCCGAATCAAATTCGGTGGATCACAGATCCCACAAAATTATAATTATCTATTCATTTTGCCTTTAAAAATTAACAAAAACAAAAATGGTTAGGATAAGATATGATAATTCCCTAATAATAGTAATCCTTTATATAATGAAAAACAACATTAATATCCAAAACTAAAATGTAAAACTCAATTTTGAACGAAGATCATTTTTAAAATTACTATCATCCCTCAAAACAATATTATATAATATGACCCCTAAATTGTAATGATGCGTTTATATATTCCAAATGAACTCAATAACTCTTGATTTATTATACTAAAAATTTAATTTCATATATGAAAGAATCTCCAATATTTTCTATCCATTTCCATAAATAACCTGGATCACCTAAAGTCCACAAAAAGGTCAAATTTGACTCTAAAATAAAATTGAACATTTATTCCTAAATATATTCAATTTACAAAAATCTTGTAGGATTCTAAAAAATGAAAACGTCGTCTGAAATAACATTAATCATATAATCACCAAGTCATTTTATAATCTAAAATATATCTTTTTGATAAACCAAAAAGTCCCTAAAATCAAAATAAAATTTATCCATTAGATTTTTTAACTAAAAATGTCATGATAAATAGGAAATCACGTTGGATAGTGGTAGGTACTTCACCCTTGTCACCATTCTATTGTGGGTTCAAACCCCATGGAATTTTCGGATGTGGTCGGATATCACTGGAAATACAGGTTGGCCTTTTTATGAAACCATATAACTTCCAAAATGAATATTATTGATGTCATTGAAATAAGGTCAATCAATAAAAATTCTATTAACTGGGATTTTCAATACAATCTTAATAAATAAATACTTTCTACATTTATTTTCACATATGTCCTTCCTTGGTCTAGAGTTCGTCCTATAGAATAGGAAATTAACATGTGTTATTAATCGGTCCCATACATATAATGAAAATAATTATAAATTAATTCTTTGGATCATTTTTATTTCCTTCCATTTAGCTCATAATTTTTCTACAACAATTCATTGATTTATTTCCTTCTTTACTACACATAAATCATTTTCCTATTTCTTTGAGCTACTTTCCTGGGTTTCTTTATCATAATTTCATTGATGATGGAAATCAATACGTCTTTTATTTATGATATCCACTACTGGAGCTCTTAGAAAACACAATTATTCATTTCATTGGTGGGTTTGGGAGTAGGTTAAGTTATATGTTGTTAATAATATTTCAGGAAAAATTATTAGGCATGGATATGATGTCTTTCAATCCTATCAACAACCCATTTGTTTTCTCATCACCACCACCATGTCCATCCAGTTCAATGTTAACACAAATCCTTCAAGTTCCACCCTTTTCTTAAAACTAGAAATCGTAATGTATTTAATAATAGCCATCATGAGAAAAACATATAATCATTTATAAGATATCATGAGACCTTATTTTAAACATAAAACTTCATAGGTTTTAATGAGGTTATTCATTTTCATTATGAGTTGAAATTCTCAATATTGGTTTCAAAAGATCATGTAAATTATCCTAATAATATCCCATAAGAGTTTCAAAACTAGTGCACAGTAAGGCCTATTGTTGTGCACCAGGTTACTCCGAGTCACACCTGGGACACTTTGATGGAGTTAGTGCCCCTTGGTTTATATGTTTTAGAACCCCATACACATATAGTATCAAGAATAGGATGTATTTCTAGGAATATTCACACAATATCTACCTTTTCAAAATTCTTTTATTTTATTCTATTATTATCCTCAATATCTATCTTTGTCTTATAGTCCCTAAACTATTTATTTAAAATCTAGTTTCCATGTTTTCTACTAAGCATACATTGATACCGACTATAAATACCTCGACCCCAGTATCTCAGAGCTGATGCCTTAAAATATTAAATAGGTATGATTATAAGCAATTATTTTCCCAATGGGCAGAATAGTTTAGTAGCTTGGGAAAACTAGATAAAAACATATGTTTTTCATTACAACTTTGAGTAGAAAAAACAATATAGATATTCCATTGGAAACATCCATAACTCATTGATTATCCCAGAAATTCATTCATAATATTAATATTCTCATACATTGGAAATATAAAACATATGAAATGCTTGAGATCAAATGCTCAATAAGGGTACTTAATATAACAAAATCATAAATATAAAGCATAGTGAATAACAGAAAGTACACATGCCATTTAAACCAAATATTGAGAATAAAATGGAAGGAATTAAAAGCAAACTAAATATTACCATAAATAAACATAACCATGGATATAATACTAATAGAATAATAACATGTAAAATAAATTAATTGTTTCATAATTGTGTAATTCATATTGTTGTACATCATAAACATACCATCAATACCTCAACCAAGACACCATACATAATAGGTAAAACCCGAGTCTAGTTTGAATCATGAGATCTACCGATGCATCAAGGGCCTATAGTGGGACCCAATAATTAATTAATATGTCTAATTAATTTATAATATCAATGAGTACTAATATAAAAAACATATACCTATGAAATATAAAAAACATTATAAAGTCTATATAAATAATCACTAACCATTCTGAGTGGTATGGTGAATGGTATCAAGGTATCACATCCAGAGTCAAACTGATCATAAATCATTTAATTAAATATGGTATATGATAAAATAAAGGTAAAAACCTCAATAAAGAATAAAATTTCAGATTGGTACTGAAATATAAGGAAATACTCAAACAAAATCATCGTGGGATTCTTAAGAGAAATTCCTTATTTACTTAGAAAAGAAAAGTTCTTTTAGAATTATAATTTGTAATTTACAAGATTGTTTACATAATACCAGAAATAATAATATATATTTTTTCATGTCATTAGTAGTAATTTTATAAATATAATATATTCATAAAACATATTTTAGATGGTACTTGAAAAGGGATAAGAAATCGAGATGTTCCGTTTAAACGGGTTATCATATCGGGAATAAATGACAAGGGAACCTTGTAAAAAATTATTATCCATTAAAATAATAGAGAAATAATCTAGATAAATGATTTTGTAACATATATATATAATTTATAATAATTATAGAATGTGAAAGAATAATTATATTGGTGTCTAGAGGGAGAAAGCATAACCCGAATGGAAATGGAGGTTCAGGAAGATACCCTTACCTTATGTCTGAATGTGTTCTTCACTTGAACATAACATCCTGGATAATAAAAATAAATACATTAATTAATTGATTCATAAAAATATCTACATTTAATTTATTTATAATAATTTTATTAATTTCATTTAAGGAATTTTTTATGAGTTATATGATAGAATGTTATTTCTCACGAGCTTTCGTTTCATTGGTTTCCCAATAGATATACATTTATAAGATTATAGAAGTTCAAGTGAAATGGTTGTAATTCTACAAAATTTAATTTATATGATATTAATGAAAATATATAATATGAAAATTTAATATAAATCTTTTGGATATGTGGTATTATAAAGTGTCATTAGATAAACCATTAGTGATAATCATTTAAATTATTTTGGCAGTTTTTCTATCATTACGAATTATTTTTGTCGTATGAATTAATATTATGTATATATAGTATCTGTATAACATAAAATAGGTTGTAATAAGAATATTATAGTCTGGTTTATCCATTAAAATGGGTTCATTACCATCCTTGATGGTGAAATTGAGGAATGAAAATTCGTCGTCCATAATGGTTGTAAATCGACACCACACAGATAATGATTTCATTTATAAAATAAAAGAAAGATATAAAAGAGTTTGGGGAAGAATATTCCATTAACATGATATAATTAAAATATATAAGTGATACTAGAGTTATCATGCTCTTTCGAAAATAGGAGAGGAGGGGAGGAAAATGAAAAAGAACTTGAAAGAAATTAAATTGAAAAGGAAGATGATTTTACCTCTTGAGTACTCCTCCTTGAGAACCTCCTTAAGTGGTTGGTCGGGAACTTTTGTTAAATCCAAGGGGTTTTGGATGTTGGGGATTGTCTTGGGAGTGTATTTGATATAAATTTAACAAACATCAAGGATTATTTTTTTTATGGAGAAGTGGTGATGATGGGTGATATTTATAGTGGAGGAGAGGAGTGATTTCTCGTTATTTTATTCATTGTTTTATTATTTTGATCAAGACAGAAAATAGTTTTGGTTATTATGACTAAATATAGTAAAATTTTTATATATTTTATAATCAAGGGTGCTTACATCATCCAAACATCACCTCTCACTAAATAAATCAGGTATTTATCATTAATCATAAATTATCAGCTAATCATTTTTTTCATTTTCAAAAGCTGGTTTATAGGTTACGGTACCCCACTACATGATTCCAAAACAACCAATTTCACCATTAAACAAAAACATCATAAACCAATGAAAATGTCCAAGAATCCACAAACCAGGGAATAAGAACAGTAGAAATGTTGGCCAAACCTCATAAAGGAATACCTTGAATGTCCCCCAGTGCGACCATCGACACCGGCCCAAATCCTCTAGTCGGAAAACTCCAGCGAAATTCACCCATCATTCAATAGAAATGAAATGGACCTCCAGGAAGAATCCATCCACAAAGGATGTCAAAGAAACCAGAATGAATATGACCAGATCCTGACGTCGTTAGCACCCAGCTCCACAGAATACTCAAAAGTTTCACCTTTCCCTTAACCACAATTCCTCCTTCACCATCATCGCATAACCATCTCTCACATCCCAACCAGGGAGCATACCAAAACAATACATAAAATCCATCAAACCCTTGAATACAAAATGAAAGAAGTGCAGCTCAATCCCAGATGACTTCCCATCACCTCCAACCCAAATATCCACGAAGACCACTCTCAACATCGTCGATTCATTCACGACATCACACAACAGGCATAAACACATCCAGATCCAAGAAGACCCAGGGAGTGAAGAATCAAACCGTCCTCCACACACCATTGCAATAGATCCACCATTCCAATAGATTAACCAATCCAACGCAATCAAAATAGATCGCAAAAATCACCAAAAACAAAATGGCAGAAGACCCACATAAACGATGGAAGTGGAACAAAGAAACCCTCCCCCCTCTGCACCACTCCGAGGCTCACGCCTATCCAAGAACCAATGATGAGACGCACCAAGACCATACATGCTTTCACCGAGATGGTGTGCTAGGAATACGAATCCTAAACCTTGCAAGATCAACGCCGATCCGAGACTAAGATAAAGCCAGAACCTCACCTGTGCTCGAAGACAGAAGGCTCCACCCTGTAACACGCCGACGTTGAGCTGAAGGATGCATACGCTGAGCCGCACGAGCCACACCAGATGAGGGAAGGGGGAGAATACCGAGACGAAAACCTAGCCCTATGAAAGGGAGAAATTAATGCCGCTTAGAGGCATGATTTCTGAATCATAAATTATCATATTTTAATATTCAACATAAATTTAAGTGTTTTAAAAAATCCCAAAAACTCATCCTAACCCTTTTTCAGTTATTGGAATTAAAAAAAGAAATCAATTTTTTAAAAATATTTTTCTAAATATGAGAAATTATAATTGTAACTAAAACCAAGATTAAGAAATCCATATTTTAAATATTTAACTGATTTTATAACACCATTAAAAATTAACTAAGGTCTAAAAAAATATCATAATATCATAAGACAAAAAACTTTTAATTTTTGAATGAATTTTGTGAAAATATATTTTCTTTTAAATTCTTTTATTAATTATAAAATAGTTAGTAAATATTTTTTTCCTCAAAAAAACAATCAATTAAATTTTAAATTTTAAAATTATAAATTACTTATATTGTGTTGTAATAATAATATACCTTTACATATAAGATGAAATAAAAAATTATTTATACATTCATGGGTGAGGTTACTATTCATTTGGTAATATTACTATTCTAAAGGGTAACACTACTATTCCAAAGGGTCATGTTACTATTCACCCAAAAAATATTTAGTTAATCCTATCAGACAGTAAATATATTACTGATCAAAACATTTTATGTTCATTTTTCAAAATTAAATCCTAATAAATTAAAAATTTTTGTTTAATGCTAATCCCATAAGTGTGGTGAGAACGTGGGAAAAATGAACATTTAAAACTTAAATAAATCTTTATATCTAATTTAAATATAAAAATAATTCAAATGATACAAATTCGATTAATATATGTATAATTTACACACTATAACTTCAAAAATCAATTTAAATTATAATTATTATTTAAATTAAATACATAGTTTGTAACTAAAATTCAGTATTTTCAGTATTCATCAAAAAATAAAACTTCTCATAAAAATACACAAAATTTACAATAAGTTAATTTGGACAAAATGTTTTTATTTTACCAAAAAAATATATTTCATTATAATTTTTTTTATTAATGTGAAACAATTATAAATAAAATTTAATAATAGTTATCACTCTTAATATTACAATTTTTAACGGTTAGGTTGTAACTATACTGTTTAAATAATTATAATAAAAACATGTTGTTTCATAGAGTCTTAGTGTTCCATGCATTACATTCTATATTAAATTTGGTTGTAAAACCATGGGGTGTTTAAATAATTTCACTCTTTTGAGATCTCTATCAAGAAAAAGTGAAATAAAAGAGATATGAGATCTTTGGTGTTTTGTATACAACAAAACATGGACAGGCGACACCAGGTAGGCCACATGTAATCATGTTTATTGCATACATTTAATGATTATAAATCTTAGGGATTAAATTACTATATGATTTTAACATTTATCTCATAATTTCCTCACTACCCAAGTCATTATATAGTTTTATTTTTAGTTATGTCATTATAAATAATGAGAATATTCCTTCAGATCATATTATACATATTTTCCTTGTGGATAAGAACATGGATAATGAATAAAAACAACATTTTTAGTGAATAATATTTGGAAGAACAATGTGATGGGTCCGAAGGCTCATAAGTATTATAAGGATCCTGATAAAATTCATCCTTTAGTGTATAAAATGATCTAGGGGGAATGAAAATAAAATGAAGTACTTTTTTCTTCATTTGGAATGAACTGCCATAGGATTAAGAAATTCATGAAAATATTATGGGAATCTAATGTTGTATACATTATTGAATGTAATCATTCAATATCTACACAATGGTTATTAGATAAAGAATTTGATAATTAAATATATATATACATGATGGAACCAAGAATATTTTGAAATATAGATATAAGAGAGGTGGATTTGAGAGCTTCAGATGGTGTGAGGATGGCTACTCTAGCCATTGGAGACTAAAAGATTTCATTTCCAATATTAATGGTATTATTTTAAGAGATTTTTATTACAAACATCATTTTTCAAATAATATAATTTCTAAATTCTTTATAAATAATGATTGATTAATTTTCATTTATAGAAATAAAAGTTTTTTTATTTTATTTAGAAAAAATATTTTATTGAATGGAAAATTTAAATAGAAGTCACTATGTATTAAATAATTAAAATAATGTACTATAAATAGATAATGAATCATATTCACATGACGCATATAACACCTTTCTATGAAATAACCTTATTTTACATGTAAGCAATAACCATTTCACAAAGCAATGTCAGGATTTTTATTTAGACTCATTTGATCTAAAAACATTATTTATATCAAAATTTATAATAAATTAAAATATACAGACCGCTAATTAGTGGACATAAAGAAAGGTACACTGAGCTATTAGGATTGTCACAGACTGATGTTTGTAGGCGATTTCTAGTAGAGTAAAGTGGTGGTTATTCTTACTTTATAACATTTAAATAGGACATGAGTAGATATGGATATGTCAACTTAATAAGGTATAGGACTAAGTCCATTGAGAAATTAATATAATTTATTAATTATGTATATAATCAATTAAGAATGAATATAAATAATATTTGATCAGATCGAGGTGGATAATATCTTAACCAAGAGTTTATGGGCCTTATTTGGGAGTTTGTTATTCTATCTCAACTCAACCCACTTTACACACCATAGTGGAATTTTTTAGTGAAATGAATAAACATACCTTCTTAGAAATGAAAATTTTAATGATGTGTCATTAATATCATCAACTATCCATTTAGTGATATGAATTACAATCTACAAAATACACACTATCTTGATGACTAACTAAATATGAAAATGTAATTCTGTTTGAATAATGGTGTGGAAAGAAACTCTTTTAACCTCATAAATGTGTAAGGGATTGAGAATCATTTTTTATGGCCTTCTCATGTAACAAAATAATACCCTGGGGAACAAAATATATCTTTATTGGGTTCCCTAAGGGAAAAATTTATATTACATATAAAACCTAACAATAAGAAAGTAGTTATTTCATGGTAATAAATAATTTGTGAAAGGGATCAAATCCTCCAAAAGGATAGTGGGAGAAATATTTAATTCCATGAAGATGATTATCAAAATGAAAAATATTTTTTATTCAAACAGATTCAAAAGGTACTAAAGGTTGAAGTATTTCTTGAAAAATAAGTAATGTGTTCTAGAAATGGATAGTTAAGATAAATAGAGAGATATGTTTTATAGTCACCAATGAGGTGACCCATTATTGGTTGACAATGTTGTAACTCTCTCAAATAAAGAGGATATAGAGAGCTCATAAACTACATGATATAAAGAATCAATGAATTTTAAAATTTATTCCATGTATTATATTTAAATTTTCTTTTAGGTTGATGTCCTAGTTGATATAAATCCCTTAAGGTAAAAATGGTTATTTAATAGAAAATTTCGTATGTTATGTATGTTAAATACCTATAAAGCATGGATATTTGATAAATGGTCTAAACAGTGTTAAGGAATTGGAAATGATGAATCATTTTCACTAGTTTCAATGATTAAATCCATTCTAATTATAATTTCTATAGTATCTTACCATGAATATGAAATTTCATAGATAGATGTGAAAACATACTTCTTTAATTTGATCAATACTAAATATTTATACATGACATTACTAAAAGTGTTAGTGGCACCAGATGATGCAAAAAGGATATGAAAACTAGGGAGATCCATATATGGACTTAAGTACACATCTTAGTCATCACCCATTTGATTTGATGAAGATGTAAAGGAATTTGATTTCATTGAAAATTATTGTGATCCATTTGTTTACAAAATGTTCTATGGGAATGTCATCATTCACCTAATAGTATATGTTGATGGCATATTAATTATATTTAAATGGTATACTGGTGTTATGATCTATTAAGGACTAGTCAAACAAGTGTTTCTCTAATAAGTACAAAGGTAAAGAGTCCTATATTCTATGGATCCCAGTCATTCATGGTAGATGAAAGAGGTTTCCCGGTTTAAGTCAAAGTACAAACATTAACCAGATATGATATTAATTTAATGTCTAATAATACAATAGGGGATTTCATCTAATGTCGCATGTTATACACCTTTCTATAAAACAATTTTCCTAAAACACAAGAGGTGAAAGATATAATGAGTAACATATCATATGATTTGGAGATATGATCAATCATGTATGTAATATTAGTTACTATAATTGAATTTTCCTATATGTTGAGTGTGGTTGGAATTGATCAAGATGATTTAGGAGAACAAAATTGGTATGATGTTTTTGTAATCCATAAGTATCTGAGAAAAACCTGGGATATATTCTAGGAGTATGGATGAAATGAGGTGCTAGTCAATAGGGGGTATACTAATGCTGGTTTTAAAACATAACATAATGATATGAGGTCTTAGCTAGGATATTTTTTGTGTCTCAATGGAGGATTTGTGAGCTTGAAAAGTTTAAATAATCTAGTTTTTTGATACTTCTACTACATATTTAATTTATATAGAGTGATATTCTATATCCAAAGTAGCCATTAAAATATTAATCCTTTTCTAGGAACATGATTATTTACCAAGATTTATAGTCACTATTAAATTATATTAAGATAATACTATAGTAGTGGCTCTTTCCAGAATCCATGGTTACACCCAAAAACAATTAACGTACTTGAGAAGTGTCAAATTTTGAAGAATTGTTTTCATATGATGAATATTTAGTAATAAGTGTTCCCAAAGTAGAACACATAGAGTACCCCTTTACTAAAGGCCTATATCATTTGAAGCCTAATTATCTGGTGGGGTCTAGTATATTAATGGTTGTTAGTAGTTTTAACAAGTATAAGTTGGATTATGTTGGAGTTTCTACCATAAAAAGGCAAACTATGTCTTTTGTGATAACGTATTTTCATTGGATTGAATATTAATAAACACTCTAACACAGCATGATTGTTCTTCTACATGACATATTATCTGAAAATGTTCTAAGAGTAGATATCACAATGAAAGGTCAGAGTAGTTCCCCACTATTATTAGAACCCAAAAGTTCCACGATAGTACTTCTAAATATATTTTTTATAGCCAAATAACAACATTTGAGGGGGAAAATGATACTGGAAATCAGGGTTGGATACTCACAGATCATTGAGAAACCTTCTCATTGTGTACTCCCTTTGTAATATCATGTATAGGATATTATGAGAACGATTCTCAACTGTAGGAAATCCAAATTTATTATTGTCATTAAATGTTTATATCTATAGAATAGTTTATTAATCAATATACATTGATATTATTATTGATTATTATGATAATTCATGGAATTTGAGAACATTGGATGACAGAACCATTAAGAAAACTTCTTTATAATTATATTATAAATTAGGTATCCATAAAAGGTATTATATCGTGGAGAAAATAAATTATTTTTCAATTATTGCCCTGAAATATTTCTAGATTCTAACCTTGTACTTTGAGATTCTTCACCTAATAGCACTAACTATGTTACATATAGGGCCACATAATAAGTGTATCCAGAATCATAGTTAAATAATATATTAATATTTTTTATTTTAAATTTTTTTAAATATTATTCTCTTATTTGGTTTAATAATTATTCTTGTTTTATTAACCACATATATTCCATCACTGCTTATTTGAGATAATATAATATATGAAGAATATTTAATAAATATTTAATTTCTATTTTTTTACTATAATATGTATTTCATCACTGGTGATTCCCACGTGAGGTTTAAAAAAAATTCATTTTTTTAATTTAATTTATTTTATTTTTATATAATTTATTTTGTGATATTAATTTATTAAATGAACTGTCATTTTTCAATTCCTAATAATATTATAGAGTAATGAAGGACCGAGTTTAATAGTCTAGTCATAAATTGTAAATATTATTTAATTAAAAAATATATAATTTAACTCGTAATTTTTATTCATGTCACAAAATAATTAAAATAATAATAATAACATAGAAATGGGTTTCCATATGGTTTATAGAAATAAAAGAGGACCATGTGCAATTATTGTTTTCTAACCCTAGCAGTATATAGGGGAAATTATAATATTTTCTAAGAGAGAATTAATTTTTTTCTAAATGATATACATAAATAAATCTATTAAATCAATAAAGATCTCCCTCTCCAAGAATTATCTCTATAATGGAGAGAGATCCTCTACCACCACCACTATCATTTATGGACATATCAGCGATAACCCATCCTAAAAATGGTTCTTAGGGTGGTCAAAGATGAATGACGCATGTGTTAGAATCTACTATGCTAGAGACATGATATTTTTAGGCTTAAATTTCGAGGCTTTTGGAATATGGGTATATAACTGGTAGAGGAAATCTTTTATTGATTCCTAAAATGAAATTGACATATCGATCAATAATGGAATGATTTATCACAATGTAATTCCTAAATTTCATAATTGTTTATAAATAATATTTGATGATCATGTTCATTAGTTATGGTGTTTATCTATTGTCTATTTTTTATTCAGTTTCATTGATCATAGTGTTTATCATCCTGTAAATCTCAGATTAATCATCAACCGTGAAAAAAATCTATGTTGGGAATGCCCAATCTAATTCTCTCACTACGCACAAAACCTTCCTATTAAAACAACACTTACCTTTATACTAGATTTCTAGGGATTTAACTTTATTTATATGATTAGTTTATATTGAATAATAACCCCTTATCATTTTTATATTACTTTTACATGGACCTTTATTTTTTATGATTGATTTTATTTTCTAGGACCATGATGGAATAAGGCAACACAAAATTCAAGATGAAGAGTGGAAAATGATTCCTAAGAAAAAGTGAGTTTATTGATAAATTATTATATCTTGAAAAATTCCCTATATTATTCTAGGTATAATTATTTAACTAAATATTACTCTATCTAGGTTAAAATAGAAGTTTAATTCTCCTTGTTTTATTTTTTTCTTTAGTTGTCCAAACTAGGAGAAATGAGTTTCATAGGAACACTATGATTCTAAGTTTTATATTTCAATTAAAATTATATTTAATGGGTGAGATGGATAAATAAACTAATATTGTTTACAATATACATTAAATTTAAGGCTCATAACTTATGGAAATTGGTTTATTCTTGTAGAGGAAATTTCTCTACATTTTTTCACTGTATTTATTTCTAAAATTAATGCGAATTGATTTATTATTATTTTTAATTCCATGAGTGATTTTCAAATTTCCTATTTATATTCTTGAGATCATTTCTACAACTAATACATTCTATTAAAATAATACCATATTTCTTGAGTGATCTTGAAAAATTTCACCTACTAGAACATTTATTTTTTCTTGTCAAAGCTATGACTATCAAAAAAATTAATATTATTGAAAATTTTTGTTGACAAGACATTTTCAATTAGAACAAATTTTAATCGATTTTTTATTATACTATTTAATCCATTAATAAACATGTTATGAATGAGACACATTTCAAGGAATTTATATATATTCCTACACTAAATGTCTTATTTGAAAGATATTATATTGTTGAAGTGTGGTGGTGAGGAAAGTCATGGTGGAGGGATTTAATACATTTTAATGAATAAAGAGTAAGGGACCTAATTCGTGTATTGAGAATGTTTTTTGATTCATACATTGTAATTTATTGTTTTTCATTTTTGGAAATAATATTTATTAAAAAAAAGTATGTTTTGTGACATATAAAATCAAAAATAACCACTAAGAGACAAATAATTTTTATCATATGAGGTTTGGTGGTGGATGCGAGGTTCATTTAAAGAATGAAATTGGAAAAAAATCTAAAAAATTAGTTTCAAAAAAAGATGATGAAAATGTAGAGAAAATTCAGGAAGTTGAACATAATTTATTATGTTTAAATTGATCATGACCTTTATTATAATCTTGAATAGTAGGGTTTTCATTTTGATGGAGATATTTTCATTGGAAATTTATTTTTATATCATTATTTATGCCTTATATTTAGCCTTCTATTTTGATCGTTAATGATTTTCACATCAATTTATACCTACCTTATGTCTTAGAATAATTAGATCCTTACTTGAGAAGTACTCAGGATTTTATGTGTTTTTTTACATAGAAGAGAATGTATTTTCATTGAAATAGTGTAGAAGATAATCGTGTACTCATTATAAAAGTATACCTATACTTGAATTTGTATCATGAGTGATGAGATTAAATAATTCAATAGTTGGGTATATCAAGACTTGGAATTTTAAAATAACAATGAATTCAGGAGAATGGATTGTTGAAAGGAAAAATTAAATCATTTTTCAATGGGAGAATGTAAAATTCACGTATAGATTGTATTTTTTTAATGTGAGGTTACATTTTTTGTTTTTGTGGAAGTTGAAAATCTGGTTTAACATTGATAACAATTATGTTTTATTGAGTTTTGATTAAAATATTTGTATCATTGGTTCCTAGTATAATTAAATTTTTATATTTATTTATCATGGAAAATCGCTGTTATATTGTTTGGGTAATTGATTCACTCGTCTTAGAATGGAAAATTTTTATTATTATTTCATAATTTTATTTTATTTTTGATATATAATCCCATGAAATTGTTTCTATTACAAATAATATGTAAATTAAAACTAAATAAATCATATGGGTTAAGATGATTAAAAATGATGATTTTTTTGTTTAAAATAATATAGGACTTGATGATTTTTCAATAACTATTTTGAGATTAAATTTTTGAAAACAATTGGCATGCAAGTCTAGACCTCAAACTCAATGCCTGAAAGATACATAGCCATGTCAGAAAGGGCTATCTGGCCAAAATAGAAATGAGATTAATCCTACCACTATAAGGAGAGTTTGGGTTGTGAATTGGTGGGAATGCAAATAGGTTGGTCTAATGCCCATGTGGGATTGTGCATGTCAGAATATTCCCTTGTATGGGTAGATTGTGTGCGCAGGCACTAATACCCCACTTATAAAGTGTAACCAATAAGATCTATATATTTTTATATATACATGATCTTAGACATCTGGAAATTCGATGTGGGATATGTATTCAGAGATATTATTCATCAAATAATATAATGGTTGCTCGTCTGAACAAGACAAGACACGTGTTGGCAAAGTCCGTGTAGGGCTGAGTATAACAATACTCAGTAGAGGACCCAAAAAACCACAAATGAAACAAAAAGTAATGTAACAGTCAGATCTACATAGTATATGTCTACTGAAAATATAATAGGAGAACACAATCCAGATATACTCAAAACCCAGACCCACAGTCAAGAGACAAGTCACACAACTGCATACCCCCGATAGGGATTCTGTTCAAAGATTCCACGAAGTACTCTTTTGGGATAACTTACTCTGCGAGTCTAATATCTCCGATTTCATCCATCCTAGAAGTACTGTTCATTGGGAAAATCCACAAGAGTTAGATACACTCATTCCGGTTGAACACACTCCTGAGTGGGGGAAAGATCACAATACACATATTAGGATCACTTCCAGGGCCTTGGTGGAGACCACAACTCATTTGGTTTCACCTGCTAGGTAGTGGTCCGACACCCTATGGAAGTAGTCACATCAATACCTGACTCTAACTAGGGTCAATAATGGATAGAGGATCTCACTCCGGGCCTCTAAAAGGGATACCCGACTCTATCTTGGAAGGTCCTGCTGAAGGGATCATAATCCTGTAAAAGGAAACGATGCATGACCTTCAAGGGAACAATAAAAAGGGGCACTAACCCCAACCAAACATTTCCAAGATACGGTGGACAAGAAGATAAAGCAATGTACTGGAAAGTACACGGTGTGTAAGACTATCACACGTCATGTTTTCTGACCCCGGGTAATACCCATGTACAATGGCATGTGTCATAGGTCTTGTATAGTAAAACACATCTACATGGAATGTTGAAAGGATTACACACCATCTCATTGTTTCTGGGGTCCGCTTCGTGTATGCTGGCCATTTTCTCGTACACAGCCTCAACCCATGTATGCCAACCTGTGTAATCGGTACACAGGGTGACCCGTATTGCTGGCCTTGCCAGGCTGTGTGGTGGAGTACATGGCCGTGTACTCCACCTTGTGTCCATGTATCCCCATGATATACACTGATTCCCACGTAGTCCCCTCTGTCATGTCGTGTAGGGTCTACACGCCAGGTTCGTAAGCCGTGTAGTACATCTCGTGTTTTTGTACATCCCATAATACATATCAAGATTCGGGGAAGGTCCAGCACACCATGTGACTGGGGTCACATGCCGTGTGATACCTTTATGACACTTGAAACCCTAGCCACCGCCATCGGTAATAGAAGGCTTGTTTTTTGGGATACATGTCGTGTTCTTCGGAAATTTCCAAAATCAATGTTCTTCATTGCCGCAACTTGGGGCTCTTGTGCTCCACGATCTGGTCATCAGATTGTTGTGAAACTGAATTGTTGAGGTTTCCAAATCATCATGATGCCGATTATATCAGTTTCAGGCCTCTGATCGGCCCTAAAAATGTGTTCTGATTCACCCGCATAGAGAACACTTTTAGAATGAGAAATCTCAAACTGTGTTTATTTGTCTGTCGCCATCATCGTTGCATCTTTGCTAGGTCATCATGATGTCGGATCTCCATTTTGGTATCGTTGTGTTCCCAAAAGTATATGCAATGATCTGTTATTCTTCGCCCCATGAAGAACGTAAAGAACCCACGAAAAAAATAAAGGGGAAATAAATCCAAAAGTAAATCGAGGAAAAAACCCCCATCGTCATTCGTCTGGGTGTTGATCTGCTCCTGTTAGTAGGATCAAACGGGGCAGAATGAAAACATTAATCTAACATTGTTTATTTTCCTAAGGTCAACCCAATAAAAACCATCCTGCAAAAACTTACAAATCTGTGGATCAACCTATTCATGGGTTGATCTGTGTTCATCGTTAAATCCAAGAAAGAGTATAAAGAGTTGAAATAACAACCCCTACCTCGAATTGTTGGAGAGCACACGTTTGTCGAAGTGGGTTGGTGTTCTTTTTTACCACAACAGGTTCACAACAGCTCTTCTCATACGTTGAAACTTGGTTCAGGGTTTTGGTGTCGCTCGTCACTGCTTCCCAGAACCGACTCCATCCTCTAAGTGTCTAGCATCTCGGCACTCCTTCAGTACTTCATTGCATGGAGAATCTATGTTGATACCCCTCCACAAGCTCCAAGTATATAAGAGAGTGGGAGGGTAAGTAATGAGCACTGGTTCAAAAGTTAGAAAACACTACCCCCACATTTACTAAACATACCTTTAAAAAAAGTTAATTAAATTATTAACGTTCACCCTCAACCCGCGCCAGTTGAGGTCAGTTTCTTCCTAAATGAAACACGCCCCAGAACACCCAAAGGTACTCTCGTATTTTTAAATGGAGATACCTTTTAGATGTTATGGATTTTAACAGTAAAATAATTGTTACTTAATTATTTTATTTATATCCAAAAACTAACTTTAACTATTGGCATGTACTGGCCAATATTAGTATCTTCCTAAAGAAAGCATACCCTCACAAGATTAGTTGTGGTCTTGGATTTTCAATCTAACTCACCATTCATGAGTTATAAGAATTTGTAAAATAAAATAACATTATTTTATTATTTTATTTGTGATTATTTAATTTTTGGGTTTTCTCACAGGAGGGCTGGGCCGACTAAACGTAAGTCACGTCTAGGGTAAATCCGCCATCCAGAAAGCAACGATGCCCATATATTTCTGATCTGGGCAACCGTTTAAGAGTTATATTAATTTTTCATAAAAAACATCTTATATGTGATAATTGTATCTTAACAAATCTTCAACGGATCAGTTTGGGGACTCCGGGCCTTGGAATCACGTGCCGTCAGATTTCATGGTCTTGAAATAATTCGATATAATTAAAAAATTTATACAGAAATTCTAGGACATTACAAACTAACTAGATTTTAAATTTAAAATCCATTTAAAATCGAATTTTTAAAAAAAATATTTTAGCTTCCATTTTCAAAAAATATATAAAAACAACTGAATTTACCTATATAATGATTCAAATACAAAAATACCACCATGTATTAGAATATAAAAACAAGAAACAAAATAAAACAGGGATAATCATTCATGATCATAAGTAACATCATAGTGTAAGTAATAGATAATTTTAAAAAAATATGCATAATTTCAAGATAATAAATACAAATCATGGGAAATTACTAAACACCCATTGAGATGATACTATATGTGCTGATGTTTTAACTATATTCCATTATATCAATTAATTTCTAAGTAAATGACTAACCACTCACTCTAACATAGCTTCATATGTTCCACTCCCCAATGTCCTCTAATACAGTATCTGGTATAGTCCATCTATTCTAGACTAAATAGTAAACCCTTCTCAATCTCTCACTATGACACATAGGATCCCAATGGAAATATTAATAGAGGGTGAAAAGAATGTTTTCTTTATCTTATACACAATAGTAATAGATGATAATGAATACCTTCCTAGTGACCATACACAACTCACCCTCACATACCCTTATCCATAAATATTTTTATTCCAACCCATGTTTGTAATATTAAGAACTACATTTAAATATAAACTTAATTCCTTATAAATATATGGGGATTTATTTAAAAATATTATTTTATCCAGTAAGAAAATATTCTTGTAAAATACTAATTGGAAAATTAATATTGAATATAATAGTATAATTTTGAATTTATCTACGAAAATAACTTTCCAAATCGATATTATATTTGAAATCACCTTTCTATATTACAAATGGGCATTAGGTTCCCATCTTAATGTTATATATATATATATATATATATTTGGGGCTAGTTAGATATATGTAAATCAATATAGAATTATTTATTTAGGTATACTAATTTTCATACATATATAAGTTCATATAACAAGGATTTAATTGAAAAATAATAATACAATACATTTAACTCATGTGACCAAATTTTCAAAGAAGGAGAAAACCTTTATATGAAACATATATGACATTGAGGAATCATAAAATAAAAATTAAAGAACAAATATGATCACTCAAAAATAAAAAACATATATCATCAATTAATAATAAATAAAAAATCTGAATACATATTTATTTTCATATAAATGAATTCACAAAGAAAAAAGGTCAATAACCAGGGAATATGTCTTGGTGTTGAAAACACCCTATTAAAATAACAATCCCAATTTTAAATAAACCTTTTAGGGATTTAGATATTTACATATCATATATATATTCATGAATGAAGGTGTTAGAAAATACCATCATTATATGGGATGTATAGTGAATTCAAAACTTATGGAAACCCCAACATAATTCAAACACAAATGATGTGAATCCTTTAAGAATAGAGAGATCAATGTCCAAGATATTGTCTTCAAACCATCAGAATCCCATCTGTACGATTTCAAACAAACAGATCACCTAAGGTTATTCCAATTCCAACTTGATAAATTTTATGAAGGATGGGATATGATTAAATATGATAAAATATGGGAAATATTCCAAAAACTTATGATGTAACCATGAATCTTATAGAAGGTGGATCAAATCCCTTGTGGAGGAAAACAACAGGTCTCATTGTGCACCCTAGGTAAACTATAAATGAGTTAGGGTGATTGGATGATGGGTTATTGTTAAATTTTTGATTTTCGGATTAAAATCTAACAGTCATTAAAATTCATGGATGACTTCGTGTTTTGGATGCATAATTTTCCAATCAATGCACCAATTGTGCACCCATTTCTGGGTATTCTAAGAGAGTCACATGGTTAGTCCTCCTAGTTTTGAAAATGGTACACCAAGTGTGCACTGAACCTATCCCAAATATTTTAGTCCTTAAAATGTTTAGCTACACATATTTTATTAGTCGTTTTCTAACCATGGGATTTACTATGAATATTTTTGTTTTGAAAATTTCTCACAGATTCGACCTATGACTCAATGAAAATAAGATGAAATACTAAATAATTAAAATAATTTATACGAAAATTGCATGGGTGTAAGAATAAAGAACCATATAATTATTATTATTTTTTAATTTTAAAAATGATCTTACAAAAGTAGATTGTATGCCAATTATTAAAGTCTATATAATTCAGGTTCTTAGATTAATTCTTGGTAATATTGGAATCTACCACCATCTACCTATATTTCATAATTATTATCATACTCTTAAGTATTGAAGACCTATATTTTTAGATCTAATGATAAATATTTAATTCTTTTTGTAACATTACCATTCCATGTCATACAACCAACATCACATACTGATACTTAACTATTAAAACCAAATTACCTTGACGTATATTAATCAGAATGGCATACAAATATATCATCTTCAATATCCCCAATTTAACAACTTGGTAAATAAATTAATTTTTTTAATATGATTTTTGAAATAAAATCCTATCATAACCCAAAAAATAATTTCGAGGTTAATGAAAATTAAATGGTATGGGAATAAAATAAGAAAAATGAAAATTTTAAAAAATGCATCTAATTTTTCAATGATATCAAAAGAATAGATATGTGATAATTGATCTCATGTAGAAATATAAACACTCTATAAATAATAGAACATACTATATAACTTATATATACTTCCACTTATATTAGGTGAATTATTATTATACCTTCATCAAATACACAAACTCCATATGATTATATGAAACTAAATTTTAAATAACACAATTATTAGAATATACTTTTTAGCATAAACCTATTGATTTTGAGGTGTTTTCAAATTTTTTTAGTTGAGGGAGATGAAACTATTTTTATATGGAACTTCTTCTACACAACAGTGATTACAAATAGTCATAACACTACCGATGACATGAGTATACCCAATACTGATAATGTTAAATTCCTTTGGATCAATACATTTTCATCCTTACCCCTTATTTTCTGGCCTTCTAGAAGTATATTTAATTGAAAAAAATACAATTAATTAGAAATTTGTTATGATAAGATGATGAAACAAAACTATCCTATATCATTAGAGTTTAATTATGATGCAGATGAGGTTAATCAATCAATTATAAAATAAAAAGAAAATATGGAAGTAATTAATCTATATTTCCCTCATTCATTAAATTTTAATTATTGTTGAATTTTCATTCAAATTTGAATCTATTTTATTATAATTTTATATAATGAAATGAAGAATTATAAAAGTTTTTTATAAATTTATAACATTCATATCTATTTTTAATAAATATTTTTTTAGAATTATTTGGACACATTCCATACATAGTGATGATTTATATAGTATATAATTTTTTTAGAAACACTGAAGAAACAATTTCAATGAAGGGTCAACGGATTATGAGGAACAATATTTAGGATTTTTTTCATTCATTTCATTTCTCTTATTTTTTTTTTAATAAAATCTATACGTTACTCTCACTACATTTAAACAGAAAAAGTGTGGAAAATATTTAAATTTATATGTGGAGGATATTTTTCAAATAAAAATGTATATATTTTCTTGAATTTATTTTTGGAGGTGACATTTTTCATTATAATATAGTCTTGATTTTTTGAAAAAAAAAAGATAAAAAAATTTATATATATATATTTAATATTTATAAAATAAACTTTTATTATTATTATTTGGTTAAATATGAAGTGATTGTTGAAATTATTTCCTTTTAGTATTTTAATTATATAGAAATATAATATATTAACTGGAAGATTTATAATTATTCCCTGAATTAATCTATTGTGTCAATTTTTATTCCTAAGAGGTATTAAAAATCCCATTAAAATTTATATTTAATATTAACATTATTAATATATATGTAGGTTATATAAAAAAATAAAAATATTTTTATGAAATTTTTTGAAAAATAATATGTTAGTGATAAGATTATGAATATGGTGATTTATTTATTATGTATCCATAATGACCATTCATCCTGTATTAAATTTAATCATCATTAATTCCCATACAAACCATGTAACAGTTTTTGGAAATCAATATTAGAAATATATTTCCCCTTTCCTATTGATATATTTTTTTATTCATGTATAGTTTCATTTGAGATAAATGTAGGGAATTGGATTGTTCTTTTTTAATTTATTATAATAAATTAATTCGTATAGTAATAATTAAGTGGGATATATTATTATTTATGGTAGAATAGTTCATAGTTTAAAACATCATTTTTATTTTATATCTATTATATCATTGGAATAAAATAAAAAAAATAGAAAAAATGAATACAAAAGAGAAACAATTGTTGACTATATAATATATTTTTCTCTTGAACCACTATGAAAAGGTAAGAAGAATGTATATTAAGTAAAATTTCTATAGAAAATAAAAAATTAGAAAATTGTCATTGCATTTGATTAAAAATCATGAATAATTACTTATAGAATGAATCCTCTGATTTTATCTATTAGAATTTTTTCATAATTTCAAAAAAACTATTAATATTAAAAAACTTTTTTAAAATCCCTCTTGATTAGTTAGTTTTTATATCTACAGTGGATAATTAGTTATATTGTGAGTTATTTTTAGGAGTTAATATGTATGAGATTTTCAATATCAAAAATCAAATGACCTTTATTGAAGACGGAAAATATAATTTGGTGAGGTAAATTATATTGAGAGCATAAATATTTTAAAAAATATTGAATTTGGGTGTGAATAATAATAAAATTTTGAAATGTGATTTCCATAATGAGGAATGATTGAGTTCTAAAAAATATTTGTACATTAATTTAAAAAAATTTATTGTTAACTTTTATTATGTAAACACTATTGATATTGATTTTTTTCATTAATGAGATGTTCCATTTGAAATCATTAGTGAGATTTTTATATATGAGCATAATCAAGGGAATATACATTAATATGTTTGATAAATTATTATTATTCTTATTAAATAATTTTTTATTTTATAATTAAGTTATATCTATTTATATTATATTAATTTATAATTTTTTATTAGATTTAATCGTTTGATGAAATTTGGGAACGCTAGAAGAAGAAGAATAAAATTGAGTTAATATATTTTATGTTATTATAATGCTTTAATGTTATCCCTTTCAGAAGTTTTGTTTTATTAATATTCCATAAAACCATGGCTCGAGAGAACATTCATATAATGAGAAACCCTGATAAGGGAATATACACCATTTTTCAAGCGACCACGACATTTTTCAAAGCTCATTTTTTAAATATCTAAATTATCCAAATCATAGAATTAACATCTTCTTTTTCACATCATAATTCCTAAGAAATTTAAATAAATGGGGGAGTAAAGACACAATAATTTCCTATTAATTTATAGTGTCTAGTATAGAATTGAATATTTTACTATTGATGTTTCATCAGTTTGAAAATCATATTTTGTTTTTTATTATATTTTCAAACCTTGTCATGGTGTATCCTGCCATTACATAGCTAGCCTATTTTTATAAATATATGATTTTAACAAAGTTTGACATATAAAAAAATCTTTTTTTTAAATTGAGAATGTTTCTCGGTTAAAATATCTCTTTTTAGGATTATATTCATAATCTTTATGCCTTTTGATTAATGCGATTTATTTCATTTTTTTTATTTAATTTTTTTATTTTTAATTCGTTATTTTCATTTATTACACTTAATTTTTAAGATACATTTTTCATTTTTGATTTCATACATATAGTTGACTAGTAGACAAACTCTTAATAATGGTGCCAATTGAAGAATGATCGATACATAATGTATTCTATAAACTAACTTATAATTAATTTATCTTCATTTTGAATAATCTTGAGACAAATTTACCTTCCAATTTTATAAAATATATCCAAAAAAGGGTGTTTTTAAGAGAGGATATTCAAGATTGTTGAGAGGAAGAAATTTTGAACCATTGTTTTGATTGATTCTTTTAATATATGGATTAATTTAAAAATGATATATTTATTTATTTGATAAAAAAAGTTAACATTAATTTATGTTAAAATCATAAGGTTGATCATAATGAAATTTATTATTATTTATTATTATTTTTATAACTAGTTTTTTCAATTGATTTTTAATTTAATATGTGTAATTAGATTAATTTAAATAAAAAATTTAAATTGATATTAAACATGTTTTATAGTTAACTTTTTTAAACACATTTTTCTTAATTTTTTATAGTAACTCCCAATAACTATTAATTTTCTAAATAATTTTTATCAAGTTTTAACAATAACCTTTTGATATTTTATTCATTATACACCATGTAATGATCATGTATAACAATTATACTAGATCAGATTAACATTACTTGTATTGTAAGGAAAATATTTTTTAACATTTTATGTTCATTTTAATTAATAATTTCTATAATTTTGTTATGTAAGTATATTGATATCTTATTTTTCAATAAGATAAAATCAGACATAATTTTCAATTATTTTGTTCTTCAAATGATGAATGTTATAATGTAGAAGTGGAAAAAAAATCTCGATGCATTTTTTAATTGGTTTGGATTATACTTTTAGTCTCCATGAAAAATTTTATTTCAAAATTTATTGATGGAAAATTATTACTAAATATACACCAAAAAGGTAATTGATCTCAGTTTTTAGTTTGGAAAAATAATTTAGGAAATGGTGGTTAATGTTCATTATGTTCTATGGATGATCATTTAAAATTGTAATACTTTGTTTATGTTACCAATATATGTTTATTTTCATGTCAATTTCTCATCTTATTGGGATTTAATTACATATTCCACAAAAAACTAATGAAAAAAATGCATAAAATTCAATTATTTCTAGATATATAGGAAAATTGAATTCTTTCTTTTTTTGGAATTTTTGTAATGTTTAAATTTAATAATTTTATTTATATTAAAATATTTTTTATTAAATATTTATTTAAATTAAACCATGAGAATATTTAGATGAATGATCGGATAGGATTATATTATATTGTGTTGATAATATTATGGTGTAGATTAATATTTATATTAAGGTTTAATATATGGAAGATAATTTTTTATTATTCAAGGGTGGATGAATATTATGAAATGGAATTATAAATGAAATGATAATAAGTGAAGTATATAATTTCTGTTTTATTTTATAGATCTTGTATCTTAAATTATTTTTCATCATTATAGACAAAAAAATCACCATAGGTAGAAATTTTTATCTAGTGTTCTTTGAATAATTAAACTATTATAGGATGTTGGTGAACATAAATACATATAAGAAAATTTATATTAATTAGAGAGAGTTAATAATTGTTTTATTTTTTATATCCTTGAAATTCCCAAACACAATTGTTTTCGTATAATTGATTGATGAGAGAATAATTTAAGGATTGTGGAACATTTATCATGAAATTAATTGAAATGATATATTATCTGGATAGGGTTTTTTTAGATAATATATTTCTTTATATATAGTTTTATATAATAATAGTGATTTGAATGAGAGAATTGTGGAATAGGAATCAAGGATTAATGATTGATTTCACTATTATTTTTACCATGTTTTGAATATCATGTTATAATATATTGAATTTGAATATAGAAATTGATGAATTCATTTAGATATTGGGCTCAATAATTTTATGAAATAAATATATATAAGAGATGTACCTTATGACTAATTTATTTTTTAGATGATTTACTTATCATTTTAAGTTACATGTTCTTTATTTTTAGGATAATAATTTTATTATAGCTATCTAATGTATAGATCGACAAATTTATATGATAAATTATAATTTCTTTAATTTTTGAGCATAAATAATAATGTGAGTAGTATTGTTTTAAATTAAAATCAATCCAAAATTAAAATCACATAATATAAATATCTTAATTTTACACAGTGAATATTTAGAGAAAATGATATGTGTAAATTTTTTATAAGTTAATGGAGAAGACGGATAACATAAAAAATATTCAAATTAGTTTGGGAAACAGATCAATTTTTATTTAAAAAATAATTTATGGGATAAAAATAATAATATTATGGGTCGTGGTTTTAAGGTAATGTTTTTAGAGACAAGAATATCTTATAGGAGAAGCAACACATGTTTTATTTTAAACACATTGCTATTATTTCTACTATGATTCTTGAGTTATGTTGTGTTGATACTATCCAATATGAGGATGCTGATATTTTGTGGTTTCATGCCCTAATTTTTGGGGAATTGATGAATATTTTCAATGGGTATTTAAAATTTAATGGTGTATATATCAAGTATATAATAATTCATCTTTAAAATTTTACATATTTTATAGAAGATAAATAGAGGACTCTCGGAATATAAAATATGTTATTTCTAGATTAATATATACCATATTAAAGAAAGAAATGTCATGGTTTTTGTAATGTTAATATAAAATATAAAAAATCATCTAAAACATCTATTTTAAATATCATAACTTCTTCATGATCTTGGGAAAAATTAAATTGAAATTTGGAATATATTTTTGGAAAATTTAATATCCATTGATAAAATTCTTCAAGGAATGAATTAATCAACACATTAATCAATGTTAATTAAAATATGTAATATATATCATTCAATAAATTAATAAACAATTCACTATTTCTATTTCCCTAGAATATTTTCTGTATGAACATTTGGATATGAGACTAGTGGATATTCCATGAGTGATTAAAACATCTATTGGTTGGGGATTATAAAATTCGTATTAATTTTTCATAATTCAAATATTATAATAAATTAATATATTATAAAAATATTAAAAAAAATACATTTCAAATTCATATGTTCTCTATCAATACATAATATATTATATGAAATACTGGGTACCTATAATTAATATTGACAATAGAAACAAAAATAATATAAAAATTGGAATGATAATATAAAAATAGAACATTTGATAAAGGAAAAATATGAGGACTATCTATTTTTCATATATTTATTTTGGAAGTAGTTTTATGTGATAGATGAGTTCCTTATTTTTTTATCTTGTGTGTAAAAAAGGATATTTTTCAAATAATAAAATAATGAAATCTAAATAGTAAATCGGCTAACATTGATTTTTGGATATGCAGAGTTATAGAAAAAATAGGTTTTCAAATTAAATAGTATAGGTAGCTTCTCTCTGGTCTGTTTAAATCTATTAAGTGAGAGAAGATAGAAAATAATAGATGATTTGTTATAATCATATTTGTGTGGTGACTTGTTTTAACATGTTAATTTGATATGTGAATTGATATATTTGTTAATTTATTTATTATTGTTTTTTATATGAAATATGATAATGATGCATTTAATTGACTATGATGGTGTGTTATGATTTACAATATTTCTAGATAATGGTATAGTTTAGAGAGATGTGCCATTCCTTGAATATTATGTAATTTTAAGAGATGTTATGTTCTTAACACATAAATGGTTGTCTTTGTTCTATTCAATATAATAAAGAGTCATTATTTTTTAGTTTCATTACCATTTTCATAAATTCTATTTATTGTATATAAAATGATGAATAGTTATTATTTTTTGTATCCATAATTCCATTATAGGTGTGAATAATTAAAGGAAATGTTCTTAGTGTTGGGTATATTTTTTAGGGTTTGAATATGAGGATAACTATTAAATATGCCAATCAGATTTTTAGATGACATACATGTGTGATCTGATTGTTCAATTGGTTCTTTTGATGTTTTTTATAAATTTATTTTTAATATATATGTTATTTAGTGTTGATTTATTATTACAACTCACTTGAAACATATGTGGTTGAAGGGGGGACCTAGTGTGTATACATTTAAACTCAGACAATGTTAATCAATTGGATTTCTAGAAATTACAGTCATGTTGATTATGATGTCAAGAAACGTTTTTTTATGAGTCTATATAATTGATGGTACGAAGAGACAATTGTTCTTATTTTCATTGATTTAAGTGGATCAGTTATCATTATTAATGTGATATAGTCATGAATTTGTTTATTTATTGATGATGAAGAAAACATATTGGATAATTTAGGATATAGTAATTTGATCTAAATATACATAAGGTTAAATGCCAAAAATATTTTGGATTTAACATTCCTAGAATTTGTTATATCCCCTTGGATTATTTGAGGATGGATTCGGGAAACACTCTCAATCATGATGCTGGATTAGTATGAGTCTTGTTAGGTTTGGGATGTAATAATATTAAAATCCCACATTGGAAATTGGGAAGTAATTCCCCATTTTAATGTAAAATAAATTCATTTATTGAGAACATATTTTATTTATAAATACAAAAATAAATTTACATAGTGAAGATAAATATTATTTGTTTAGAAATATAAATATTTATAAAATAATGTTTATATTATATATATAACCAAATGGATTACATAAATCAAAATAAAACATTTTAACTAATTTAATTAGCTAATCTAATGACTATTTTCATTGATTCTAGATTACTTGAACTGATATCGTTTTCTATATTCTAAATTCAAATAGGTAAAACGATTTGAAAATATTAAATGTTTTTGTAAATTACTAACTCATTTTGTAAAATATCAAGAGATAAATTTTAGTTGTTCATTCTAATTTTTTCTGATAAATAATTACAATTTTAATCATTTTAATAATATGAATAAAATTATTCATATTAATTATATTGTAATAATTCTAGTATAATTTCAGTTATTAATTTAAAAATTATTATATGCCATTATCTAAGCATTATAGATCCCTTGAGTGAGGCACTAACCAAGACCCTACAAAAAATGTATGGGTGGATGAATACATTTAAATATATAAAATTATTAACTTTTATAAGTGATGATTATAAATAAATAAATATATATATATATATATATATGTTTTTATCATGGTCATTAAAATTTTTAGTGGATGTTTGATAGACTATGTGAATTTTAAAGTTGTAACCAGTGAGTAATATGATCACAAAAGTAAATTTTGACTCTACGATTGGATCATATGTGTGGGAATTTCCAAGCAGTTAATGAATAATTTGAATTTATATTTTAAAAAAATTGGGAGAGGTCTTACCAAATCCTCATGGTTAAAATTGCAATTAATGAAACATATTTATTTTTCTCATATTTTATAGATTCTAAGGTAGTGGTTAATACAAGGTTAGGTATGTGGTTTATGAAGCCCAAAATTTCACCTATGTTTTTTGAATATCGAGATAGTGTAGGTTTTACATATTACATCACAATTATATAGACATTGTTGATTACTCATTCTTGTGACATTATGTTACACAATTTGAAAATTGATCACATAAAAACATGTTTTATGTGGAAACCCATGTAACACCCCAAAACATGTACCTCATGTATTGATAATTTTATGTTTTCATTTTGTTTGAATTTTATAATAACCAAACAAAACATGTTTCTCAATAAAAAGTAACAATATTGTTTTAATTTATTTTATTAAGAAACTGATTAAAAGACACAAAATGTACACAAGGCTTTTCATTTAAATTAGAAAACTGTAGTTCTTACAAGGGACCATGATCACAAGGAATATTCCTAACCAAAAATACCTATTAAAGATGCTATCAAAATTACAGGGAGACCACCCAAATCAACAAGATCCCCAAGAAGGTAATAAGGGTCCTTAGTATCTATCTTAACAAACATTAGTATGGCCAAGAGCACCGCAGTCGTGCTAAGCACCAATGGTATGACGAGAGCCATTTTCTTCAATTTCCTTGAATTTAAGACACCCTAAGGCATGGTTTTATATAAGTAAACAATTGGACCATTGCCTTGGGTGACCGTTGAATTCCAACGGCTATAATTATAGTCATCGGCCTTTTGGAGAATTAATTGAAAACATGTGAGTATAATTTAGTTCTCCAAATAATTAAGTTATGGATTGAAAAGTTATAAAACCACCCCTAATCATGAACATCAAAAGGACATGGTGAAATTTTTTGAATTAAACATAATTGATTTTGAAAGGTAATAATGAATTCAGAACACTTTGAAAATATTTCAATTATATTGTAATGATTTCCATTTCTTAAATATTTTTTTAAACCATGTTTAATTTTTTATAATTAAAATATGTTTTTTATTGAACTAATTTTTTACTTCAATAATACTAGTATAAGAATTATCATTCAATTTATAACTTTTTATGCTTAAGGTTTAGTGTTTGTAAATAATTTGAGCTAAGACAATATATAATTCATATTCATTAGCCTTCTATTGTTTAAATAAAAGTCATGTTTAAAGGGAAATTTTCAATATAGTTTTAATAAGTGTATTATTTTCCTTAAGACATTATAAATTTTTCAAGTTAGTTTTTATAAAAAATATGCCCACTTGGGCCAGACCTTTATAGCTGGTCCAAGGGAGGCAACTCATGCAAGGTGGCTAAGCCTAGCTCTCAGCCCAAGACAAGGCCATCCCAAGGGTGGACATAGGTTCTTAGAAGGGCTCGTAAGAGCGCATAGGATTTTGGAGCATGCCACCGTGGGCATAAGGTCACAGTGGGGACAGGGCAGGCTGAGGCCTGCAGGGGCGGGAGCCTGTGTATAAGGCTCCCTAGGTGTGTGTTGTGTGTTTATTCTGATCATTCGTTCAGAGACACAGGCTTATAAAGGGGTCACAATTGTCTCGCCAATTCGATGTGGGAAAAGATTTTTTGGCAAAATGCGATCTAGGCTATTGGATAGCATCGTGCGTGATCTGGGTCATCAATCCCAATCCTTCATTCGACCCTCAGCAACCGCAGAGCACTACCGCATTTTTTAGGACCATTCGATCAACCTTATATCTAATATCAGTCGTCCGAGATTTTTAAAACACCACGTCAACCTTGGATTGGCCAATCAAAATCGGATTTAATCTGAGTCTCCCAATTCAATGTAAAACTGCGGACGTGCCCCAGTAATTGGACCAAGGTCATACTTGATCCTGACTATCCATCTTTCTTTTGGTTTCTTTTCATAGCACCAACTTCTTCTTCCCCGTAGTGTGCACTGCACCAGTACCCTACACCCTATTCATGCACTGTTTTCTCTACACTTGACAGTCACTGGTCCCCCACCATTCAAACGGTTTTTACAATGGAAAACCATTAGACTTTTTATAAAATATTTGGACCTCGGATCCCATGAAACTTTCAGTAAAATATTTTGTATAAGTTTGGTTTATGAAATACACCTGAAGCACCCTAAGGAACCCCTCAGATCTTCTACACTCTAACTTCTAGTGAGCTTCAACGAGTTCTCTCGAGCCCCTCTTCCTCCTCAAGCTAACGTAGGGGATTTATATTTTTCTTTCTTATTGAGATTAAGTTGTATATTTATGTACACTTGTTATATAAATATACATGCATCATGGAGTCTGAGTTTGAACCCTACTTTTCCCAATTTTGAGCTTCAGGATTTTGAGTTATAGGGTATTAGTAGACCCAAGCATGAATAACTCATGAACACTTATTTTCATATACATAATAAGTTACATATATATATATACATATATATATACATATATATATATATACCTATCCCCTCATATTCTCATAAACTTCATACGTCCAAATGTTAGGTTTCTAAAATTCATCTTTGAAGTTAATTTACGAACATCAACATGTGAAGAACTATATGTAGTATAAAACTATTTACCCAATTATTTATGTTCTTATATATACATATATAGATATGGTCACATATGTTATAAACTTAACATGGTTTGGTTTTTTAATCTATTGATAATGGTGTACTAAATATGTTCTAAAGTATTTATTACTTATAAGAAATTATTAAACCTAGTATAATTATGAAAATTCATAAATACACTTTGTGAATAAGTTTTCAAAACCGTAATTTCATGCATGGGTCATTAGAATATAATTAATGTATTGATATAAATAATACTTGTAAGACTTTAATGAATATCAACCACTGTGTAAGGCTAACCAATAGCTATATATGTATATTCGTATGTCCAAACCCATAAAGTAGGTCAACTTGTTTCCGAAATTTAAATGATATTTTCCTTGTTATAATTTCATGTTTCAAAATTATTATCGGATAGATCTTGATGTATTTTATGATTAAAAATATCATATATTTTTTATTTGAAAAAATTATATTAAATGATAAATGGGTGTGTTAAACCGTGTGATAATGTTATGCCCACATAATGCTTTATTAGCTGCAGTGATTTGTTTTAGTTAAGTCATGGTTTATTCTAATTTCTTGATCACTCAAAATTTTATCAGCATATGAAATAACATGTATTTTAATTCATGGAATAATGATTTTAAATTAAAGTGTTATCATTTTATCATCTCATATGAAAAACCCCTTATCATCCATTATTTTATGTATTTCAGTAATTGTCTCATGTGAAAAGAATGTGTAATAACCCATGTATGCCTTTGATAAACTGTTACATCGATGTTTTCAATGTTATTTGTCATATTATATATTTTTGGATTAATTGGTTTAATTTTCCATTTTATTTGTAGTTTCAATCAATGATGCGTGCATATGGAATATCATAATGATAAGATAATTAATTAAATTACTCAAAGTGTTATGGGACACCTTGAGTAATATGAAGTAAAATTTAAATTTTACAAGGTGACACGGGACACTTGGAATAATGTTGAGTATGGAACCAAGTAATAGGTTCACTTGGTATGATGAGTAATAAGTGATTAAATTAATCAAAGTGGTATGTCAATACTACAAAAATGGGCAACGGATGTGCTACCTTTTATCAGCACTAATAAAAAAGCGCTGATAAAGGAACCCTTTATTAGCACAAAAATTTTAGTCCAGATAAAGGCATTCTTTATCAGCGATTTTCTAGTGCTAATAAAAAATCCCTTTATCAGCACTTTTTTCTTAGGACTTATATAGAGTACACTATATAAGTGATAAAAAGCACTAATAAAACCATAGTCCAATATTTTATAAAATATGGTTCACAGTATCCTTTGTTTATCGCGCCCTCAAACCCTCGTGGTGTCTTACCCTAGCGATAACTCCCCTCCCCCCATGATCTTATCTTTGCCCGAGCTCCGCAGCTAGCCATACTCCTTCTCCTCCCCCTCGAACCACATCTGTGGATCCTCCTCCCCAAAAACCCTACTTCCTCCTCTCTGATGGACTCCCTACAAACCCTAATATTACATTTCTCAATGGTGGAAGCTTATCTTGTGCACCGCCCCCTCACGGTCATTTTTTCCCCTCCTGACGTAGCGCAGAACGCTCACTGACTGCTCGACGCTTCTTCTCTCCCTCCATCATAAGTTCAATATTCTCTAGGTAAGTCTCACACTTTTCGTTTTAGGTTTATTTTTGGTGGATATTTTTTCTAAGAGTATTTTTCATTTGGGTGATATTTGGATTCTTCCCCATGATCACCACATTTGGATTAGATTCTAACTAACATAGAGTTCTAACAATCTATGTCACGAAATAACACACATAGTGGATTCCAATACTTGGTTGGCAGATTATTTGAACTAAAGAATGAATTTTTTATGATTCACCTTGGTTTCTTATGATGTTTGGAACAAGAATTTATTTTTCAATAAGTGTCATATGTATGATGGGTTGATATTATTGTCCAACCACAAGCTAGACCTTGTTATAGATGAATATTCTATTAACTTTGAGTTCCTTTTCCTCATCCTTTTGGTGGGTTTATCTATACTAGGGAAATTGGTCTTTTTGTAAACCCATTCATGAAAAAGAAGAGTTTTGATGGTACCCACCACATTATTAATTGGTTACACTTTTTGGGTGTCATGATGTGCTGGTTATTGTGTTTATGGGGAAAGTTATATTTATGATTGTGATTTGGACCACTCAAATATAGAAAGTGTATCCAACCCTATGGATGTTAAGTTATATTTCCCATAGTTGGTGAGAATGATTTTATTAATGTGTGCAAGAAGAATACTTTTATTTCATATGAATGTCGAGGAATTCTGGAATGCTTCATAAAGGAGACTTATGGTTAACTCTTGGTAAAGATATGGTGTATGCATAAACCCATATACCAGAGATGATGAGTGTCTTTGTGAAGTTACAGTGTTCAAAATTGTATCTCCCCTTGAGATAGTTCATAGTAGATCCTATAATCCATTTAGTTTCATTTATTATTAAACCAAGATTCATGGAGTGACTTCTAGTCTTCTTGCACTAGGGCCACGTGGAGATGAGGAGATCATAGTAGCGCATCAATGGAAAGGAGAATGGTATTCTTTGGAAAATGACTTTGGGTTTAGATAGTGGTATGAACATGTGGGCAGTTGTATTTCAGTGGTTAATTATTATAAGTATTTTTTGATGTTTTTTTACTTCGATCAATGGTAAATTCGACACATCTTACTTTTATGTCAAGGATAATTTAAGGGTGGTGTCAACTTAGTGAACCTTTATGACCAGTTTTTCCTAGGTGCTATTCTAGAAGGTTTTTTCTTGAAAATGGGGAGACACCATGCACTTCATTGGGTAGATAGTGATTCTTCCCTAATTCCTATTATGGGTATCAAGATTGTTATTTTTAATAGAGACTTCTCTCCTAAATAACTACCCTTGGTGTGTCAAGACAAGCGATTTTGGTTAAGTACACCAACACTATGGAGAACCTGATTACGTGATGGGGGATGAATTTATTCTCAGGAGATTGTAAATGTATTTCACTTGGTTGGATTGTATTTCAACTATTTTTGTTAAATCCATTAATTTATGTTGATAAATACATATATTGACCTCTAGTGGTTTGGGTGAATTCAACATGTAATACTAAGATTAGGATGGCAATATTATTGTTCTATGATTATGCCTACAGTTTGAGTTGATATCATAATCATTTAAGGTAGTGATCTTCTGGGATGTAGGGTTAGTAGCACTAACCCACAATAGGTGTGTGATGCATGTCTCATCTTAGGAGGCATTGTCATTCATTGGTACCTCAAGGATATCCCATTAATCAGAGAAATTTAATTTGATTGTAATGGGTATAAAAATATAACATTGCATTTTCTTAACATTCATGCTATAGTCAGAGAGGCAGTCGACGAATAGCCTAGGTAGAAGAAATAATTACAGAAAGTAGGTCTGTACAGCACTAAAGTGATTGAGGAAATCGGGGAGCAACATGAGTTGTATGGAACATTGGATTGATACTTTTTATTCTCCCCATAAGTAGACCACTCTTATATTGGGAAGTTAGAGGTTATAATCATAGATAGTTGTAGTCACTAGAGCCTTTTTACCAGGAGGCTCCAGGAGTGTTTGGAGGTACGATCTATGTTTGTTATACTTTTCTTGTAGTACTATTATAAATAGTTACAAGAAAATATTTTCCCTACTTTTTTCAATTATTTTTTAGGTATATGGTAGGTGTTGATAGAGCCCCATGTTAGTGAGGGAGAGTTATTGCATATTCTTTTGATGTTCATGATATAATTTATGTTCACTAACCTTACTTTTCTATTTCTTATGTTAATTTGGGTAAACATAACCTATGATATTACATAGTAATTTTAGATAAACCTATGTTATTTGTTTCCCCCATGAACCCCTTTGTGTTTGGAAATGTATCCACTATATTAGTTTTCTCATCAAAATTGTATCCTTTTTTAATTTTATTTGTGTTTGGTCACTACTTTTGGGTTGTTTAATGTGATTATTTTATTATGAATGAGGTGGCCAGTAGGGGTGGTTAAAAGGATGTTTAATGTTTTGATACAAGGGTGTCGAGTGATAGAACTATTGGTAAGGGGGTTGGAATGTGTGCTGATTTTGATGGGGGGTCTATCTCGGTTCTGTTGATTTCCAAATCTTTATTGGAAATGGTTAGGATCAATTAATCTCTAATTTTATAAGGATTTGGTTCTATTCTACTGTATTTGGAAGTCTGGTTTTGTGTATTTGAATCATAAATACATATATTTGAGATTCAAATAGGATGGAGATGAATAAATATTGGATGGATGATAATCATTTGACAATAGAGTATGAGAATGGAGTGAAAGAGTTCATCAAGTTTTTAACGGATCACGCAAAGGATTGTTCTCAAATTGTTTGTTCATGTTTATATTATTGTTATTCTAGACTAATTACTCCAGAAGAGTTGGAAGAACATTTGATATGTCATGGAATAGATCAGAGTTATAAATGTGGGAATAAACACAGAGAAAAAGTGAATGTATCTACTGGCAGGGATAAAACAACATTTTATGGATCATCAAATATGAATACAAATATGGATAATGAAGAATAAAATATGGAGGATGTGATTATAGATGTCAATGATGATGGAGATCTTATTGAGGAAATGAAAAGTACAGTTGAAGATGAAATCCGTAATTGCCCAAAGTTTTTTGAGAAGATAAATAGTTGTGCAAAGACGCCATTATATGCTGGTAGCACTAAATATACAGCATTTTCAGTTGTACTAAAGTTGTATAAATTGAAAGAAGGAAATGGATGGAGTGAAGTCAGTTTTATGGAAATACATGCTCTCTTGAATGACATTATCCCAGATGATAATGAGCTCCCAAACCCGACATATGAAGATAAAACAATGTTACACTCAATGGGTATGATTTCTAAAAGAATGTATTCTATTTTAAAAGGAGAAAAAAAACACTTACAGAATTCCCAATGTGTGGTGCTTCTCAATACATGAAAGATGAATCCAGTCCTACGAAAGGTGTATGAGACTTTCTAATCATTCCAAGGTTTAGACGTCTATATGGAAGTGAATAAAATGAAAATAAATTGTCATGGAATGAAGATAAAAGAAATAAAGATGGGAAATTACGTCACTCAGCCGAGTCTCCTCAATGGAAGATAATTTATCATGAGTTTCATGAATTTGGAAATGAGCCGAGAAACCTTCATCTTGCGTTATTTACAGATGGGGTGAATCCTTTTGGTTTTCAAACAAGAACTCACAATATATGTCCTGTTATGTTGGTAAATTATAACTTTCCACCTTAGTTATGCATGAAGAGAAAATTTATCATGTTATCTATGCTTATATCAGGACCAAAACAACCAGGTAAAGATATAGATGTTTATTTTTCTCCTTTGATCAAGGATTTGATTTTATTGTGGGAATCGGGTGTGTTATGTTGTATGATGCTTATAAAAGAAAATACTTCATGTTGAGAGTCATGTTGTATGGTACGATAAATGATTTTCCTTCTTTTGGATATTTTTCAGGCTATAGAATTAATGGAACTCAATGGTCTTCTATGTGCGAAGAAGATATAGAATCAATAGGGTTGAAACATTCAATGAAAACTGTGTTTCTAGGACATCATAGATTTCTACCTCGTTGGCATAAGAACTAATCGTGGACGACATCATTCAATAGAAGTTCAGAATAATGCACAACACCATCTCCACTAACAGGTGATCAGTTATTTTAGAATGTAAAATATGTGAACACAGTTTTTGGTAAACCGTTTTCGAATAACCATAAAAAAATCGGTTGGAAAAACAGATCAATTTTTTGTTTGAGTTACCATACTGAAATTGTTTATATGTCATACATTTTCCTGATGTGATGAATATAGATAAAAAAAATTATGTGACAGTGTTATCGGAACATTGCTAAATGCCCCTAGAAAAACAAAGGATGGAATTAAGGCAAGGTTGGACATGGTTGACATCAGAATACACGAAGGGATGGCTATCAGGAAAGGTGAAAATTGAATGTTTCTTACTCCAACTACTTACACTCTTTCCCGGTAGGAGAGATATCATTTTTTCAACATCTTCAATGATGTAAAGGTTCCATAGGGGTAGTCATAAAATATCAAGAACATTTTTTCAATGAATGATTTGAAGTTAAAAGGTTTGAAATCACATGACTGCCATGTTTTGATGAAAGATTTAATTCCTATAGCTTTACGTTTCATTTTATCCAAGAATATTGTTCATACGTTAACCAAACTTTGTTTCTTTTTCAAAGCTATGTGTAGAAAAGTTTTATACGTGGTGAAATTTCCATCTATGGAAAGAGAATTTGTCATCATATTATATAAATTACAAATGTTCTTACCACCAACATTCTTTGATATGATTTTTCATTTGATGCTTCACTTGGTGAGAGAGATTCGACTTTGTGGTCCTACGAACTATAGATGGGTGTACCCCCTTGAACGGTAAATGAAGATTTAGAAAGGGTATGTCAAAAATTGAATTCAGTCAGTGTGTTTTATAGTGGAGAAATATATTGTTGAGGAAACCATTGAATTCTCTTCCAAATACCTATCCGATATGGAAATAATTGGTCCCCTGAAATCTCATCACACTGGATGCATTGCGGGTGAGGGAATTTCTAGAAGAAATGTTATGACAATCAATATTACCGATCAGGAGCAGGCCCACATTTATGGTTTTTATAACAGTTGGGAGGGTTCTCCATATATTGAAACCCACAATGAAATTCTTAGGCTGTTGAATCCATCAAGGGCAGAAAATAGATATTAAATACATATAATCACCAGTTTATAGTATGGTTTCAAGACCATATTTTTAAGTAGTTAGATGAAAATTTGAATTCAATTTCAGAACGACTTTGATGGCAAGCCACCGGACCAAGTCTGTATGTATTATCTTATAATGGTTATGTAATTAATGGTTTTACATTCTATACAGATGAACATGATAAAAATAGTACCATTCAAAATAATGGATTTACATTTGTGGCTAAAGCGATGCATTTTTCTAAAAGTAAGGAAAAAAATTCAATTTATGCAAATATGTCATACTTTGGCATTATCAAACAAATATTGGAGTTAGATTATACGACATTCTAATTGCTGATTTTTCAATGAAAATGGGTTGATAACAATAGTGGTGCTAAAATATATGAATTGGGATTTGTGAAATTTGATATTAGTAATGAAGGGTACAAAAACGAACAGTTTATAATTGCATCACAAGCGGTACAAGTATTTTGTGTTCCAGATCCCGCAAACCAAAAGTGGTCGATTGTTCTATTATCGTCCAAATCTACTGAAGGGTCTAATGAAAATTCAGTTAAGGATGATCTGTTCCGTGGTACGTCACAATAATTTCGCAGTGGTCCAAATGTAGATGATATTTTATATGTTAGAGGTGACCACAATGAAGGGATTTGGATAATCGGTATAGGTGTAAAATCCCTTCAGCCTTTGAAAAAAAGAAAGAGAGTTCAATAAACATGTTATATTTTTTTTAATATAGATATTTTTATCTCATGTTATTATCTTATCAATAATGAATTTATGTAATATAAATAAACTGTTCAACCACTTTTGAATATAATGACTTCTACACGGTCGTGTTCTCCTAACCTCGAGGTTAAACAAGTCTCTCAAGCTGTTGTTGTTGTTGCTACTTCTGCTGCTGCTACTGGTACTCACAGTGTAGAGCAACAACATGTTTCTGAACATGTTGATGCTTCTAGTGTTGAGGTACAACAACCATCAGCACATGGCATTTCTATCATTTCATATGAACATATAGATGATTTTGATATCGATGAAATGGTTGAGGATGAAGGACTGATGTCGCAGAAAACACAGGTGCGTCGTAGTTTGATGTTGTTAGAAACATTTCTTAAGGAAAAAAGAAAAGGCATCAAATTTAATGTTTGATAGAATGCATGAGGCCAACATGTAAATCCCAATAAGGATATTTTTAGTAGTTACATTGGAATTGTCAATCGTAACGCTTGCCGATTGACATAGATTCATGGCACCATGTGGTGTCTGGGCTGATGGTTGTAATTTGGGAAGAAATTATGGTAACATTATGATATTATTTCTTTAATTTACTAGAAAATAAAATAATTAAATAGTGTTTTACTCTTTTCAATCTCTTACAGAGTACATTTATAGTAGATGATTCACACAACAATTGTCTAGTAAGGCTTATAGGAAGGTGTCATCGAGGTTTTCACACTATTTTAACAAAATGTCACCAGAAAGATTCCAAAAGTAAAGTAAACTCGCACCCACCCCTTGTCTACGCTCACCTGATATCCCAATAATCATTGGATTCATTTATTGTTCATCAAGTAGATGCTAAGATTCAGGTACATTGTGGCTTATAATACGTTGTTTGAGGATACGTGTATTCATCACTTTGATTGTAAATATTTCATTTATGAAACAGTAACTCAATACTGGAAATAAGAAACGTGAAAAAAACTAACATACCCCTATCATAAAGAAATGATGGGGCACACTTCTCAAGAAAATAAAATGGTATGTATTTTAAATTTATAGAACTATTGTTAGCTGCCAAGAAACATTATCATAATTATCATTCTATATTTATATGTATAATGATGAGTCGAAAACCAAGGACACTTCCATCCCAAGTCATGTGCTATGGATGGAGGCACGTGTGAATAATTAAGGGAAGAAAATAGATTAAAACACACAAAAAGTTTGGGAAATATGTGTAAGTAGGACACGATAAAAATATTTGTTTTAAATTGATATTACATAAAAATAATTAGTTATTTTCTTATATCTGACTGTCACAGGAATCAGATACTCCTATAGTGAATGCAGTCCTATTATCAATGGCTTTGAAATGGCCAGAACAATACAGTCGTGTTAGAGGTGTGGGGTTTGGGGTGACACCCCGAGTATATTATGAGAAAAAAAATGGATGATAGAGATGAAAAAATGAAACAAATGAGCGAATGAGTAGAAACTCATGAAGAATGATTTCAATGGTAGGTAGAGTTACTAGAAACTTTTATGGGTGGGAAGCAAGGAGAAGACATAACTCAGGAACAACCCGCGCATTAAGAACCCACCCCAACCCCCCCCCCCCCCCCCACCAGCTTTGAGGTGAGCTATTCACCTCAAGGAACTGTCTTAGTCGTGGTAATCAATATTATAATAATTGTTCCCATGAAATGTGAATCAGACAAACACTGATACTTTTCCTACACTGATCTTCTATAGGGTGATAATGACCATGATTTGTATATTTCAACACCAACCTATCACCTTGTAGTGAGGGATACGATGTTCAACATCCCGTAGGACAAGCTGCATAATAGACCACTTATGAAAGATCATCTGAAAGTGACGATTACTATGGCTCATGATCCAAATGTAGAGCTACCCATTCCACTTGATGATGATGATATTCATATGTTTGAAAAGGCTGTTGGGGCATTCATTACATGGTCGTCACAACATGTTAGAGTACATGTGGATAAAGAGGTATTTACTTCCATTTTTTCAATCTAAACCTTTAACAATTAATGAAAAAGGGGTTTGAACCACCGAATGTTATTATATACGGAGAAAGGAAAGGGGTGACAAGAAATGTCAGCTCAAAAGCATCTAAATGATCGACCAACCGATCCCAAAGATCTACTTAAACCACAATAACAACATCTGTTCTCTATCCACATTTACTAGAATTGAAGACTCATGTGGATACGAAGCTAAGATGTGGTAGTAGTAATATATTGGTTTTTGAAAATAATATATTCGGAGAGGAAGTTCAATATTTCATTACTACTGAATATTTAAAAAAGATCCTTTAATTTGGATGGCTAGGAATCATAGTTTTAAATGTATATATGAGGTATGTTTTCATGAAATGATTTTCTAAAAGCTGATATGATGTGAAAATTATAACTAAAGGAATTTTATATTATTGACAGACTTATATAAGAAAAACAGTTGAAGGAATTTTCCCATGAGAAAAAATTCAGACTCTCCTGTCTTCATACCACATCAACACAACTAACAAAATTAGAGCCATCAAAAAAGGATGAAATAGTGAACGACTTGTTGAGAACATTTGAATTCAAGATTACGGATGACAAAGTATTCCTAATACCAACCATGTCGGGGTAAAACTATATGATTAAAACATATCAATTATATTTTAACTTCATTTATTACTTAATTCTTTTTGTGTTTTTAGACATCATTGGTAGCTAATTTCAGTGAACTTGGATACTCCAATGATTTATTTGATGGATTCAATTCAAGGATATCCAACAAATCGACCACACATGATGGAGTTTGTGAATCTAAAAGACACTAAATCCTACGTTTTAGGTCTAAAAATTATGTAACATATTTTATATTATCTTTTACTAAGGATTCAGTTATTATAGGGTGGTGTAGTGTTATCATCTAAAAAAGAAAATCGGAGTGGGGCTAAGCATAATAAGGTGAGAAAGTACTATGTCTGGAAAAATATCAGGGTATATATAATAAAATTTCACAATCCAAACACATTTCAACAAAATTTACTTATTCTCCTAAAGATCAAAATTTTTTCAGTGTCCAAAACAAAAAAAAATGATAATGATTACGATTTTTATGTTTTAAAAATTATGAAATAGATCGCTTTTCATAAAAAAACTAGCATCCCTAATGAGGTATTTTCAAAAACAACTACTATTTCATTTAAATTATTTATTAATTCATTAATTGTATATTTTTCAGTACTACTATGACTGTCAAAAATAATCATAATCACAAAATGATATAGATTGGTTCAGAAATTTGTGGGCCGCATACCTGACCAAATATTGTACACAAATAGCTTAAAGATCTAACTTGAGGACGTTTACAATTGGCAGTCATTTTTGAGAGGGGTTAAGGGGATCAAAAGACAAAAAATTGTTGTTTGTAAATGTTTTTAGGAAAAATATAATTTTTATAAAATAAAATAACTTTTTCCAATGAGTCATTTGCCCATTTTAACAGATTAAATTCACCATTAACATGCAATAATGATGAACCACTTTTGTTTGGGATTTGGATATGAAAAACCAGTAAAATATCCAAAATATCTTCATATCAGACCAAAAGCATTTATATTGTGATGATACTTTAGGGGAATGTTCCATGGATCATTTTTGATGTGTTTGAGTCAACATTACGTCAATCTGAGGCACGGTGTGGCTGATATCACTCAAAGTCTCTCTTTTGTTTAAAATGGACAGAATTTTAGGTGAAAAAAACAACAACTAACATAATGAAATCTGACCAAATGCAATCATATTGTGTTGATAATTTAGGGGAACAATACATGGGTCCTTTATGACATGTACGAGTAAACCATGCCTCAATCTGAGGCACGATGTGGCCGGTATCACTCAAAGTGTCTCTCTTTTGTTTAAAATGAACAGAGCATTTTGTGAAAATAATAACTAGCCTATGGAAATCTGATGAAAAACTTTCATATTGTTTTGATACTTTATGGGAACAATACATGGGTCATTTGAGACTAGTACGAGTCATCCTCACCTCAATTCGAGGCACGGTGTCCCTGGTATCAGTCAAAGTGTCTCTCTTTTGTTTATAATGGACAGAATTTTAAGTGAAACAACAACTGCCGAATAGAAATAGAACCAAATGTATTCAGATAGTGTTGATACATTATGGGAACTATCCATGTGTCATTTTTTATGTTTATGATTCAACCCCGCCTCAATCTGTGGCATGGGGAGGTTGGTATCATTCAAAGCCTCTCTTTTATTTAAAATTTAAAGAATTTTAAGTGAAAACAAAAACTGACATATGGAAATGTGACCAAAAGAATTTTGATTGGGATGATACTTTAGAGGAATAATCCATGTGTCCTTTTTGACGTGTATCAGTCAACACCACCACAATCTGAGACACGATGTGGCTGGTATCACTCAAAGTGTCTCTCATTTGTTTAAAATGGACAGAATTTTAAGTGAAAACAACAACAGACATATGGAAATCTGACCAAATGCATTAATATTGTGTTGATACCTTAGAAGAACGATCCCTAGGTCATTTTTGACATGTAAGAATCAATCCCACTTCAATCCAAGGAACGGTGTGGCCGGTATCACTCAAATTATCTCTTCTGTTTAAAATGGACAGAATTTTAAGTGAAAACAAAAACTGACAAATGGAAATCTGACCAAATACATTATGATTGTGTTGATACAATAAGGTAATTATCCATGGGGCATTCGTAATGTGTACAAGGAATCCTATTCTCAATCTGAGGCACGGTGTGGCCATTATCACTCAAAGTGTCTCTCATTCGTTTAAAATGGACAGAATTTTAAGTAAAACCACAACTAATGTAAGAATATCCCAAAAAACACATTTGGATTGTGTTTATACTTTAGGGTAATGATACATGGGTCATTATTGATGTGTACAAGTCAAAACTTCCTCAATCTGAGGCATGGTGTGGCTGGTATCACTTAAAGTATCTCTTTTTTTTAATGGATAGAATTTTAACTGAAAACAACAACTGACATACGGAAATCCAACAAAACACATTCAGGTTGTGTTGATACATTAGGGGAATGATCCATGGGTCATATGTGATGTTTAAAATTCAACCTTGCTTTATTCTGAGTTATGGTGTGTCTAGTATCACTCATAGTCACTCTTTTGTTTAAAATGAACAGAATTTTAAGTGAAAACAACAACTGATGTACAAAAATCCAACTAAACGCATTTGGATTGTATTTATACTTTTGGGGAATGATCCATAGGTCATTATTAATGTGTAAGAGTCAACCCTGACTCAATTTGAGGCACAGCGTGGCCGATATCACTCAACGTGTCTCCCTTTAGTATAAAATGGAAAAAAATTTAAGTGAAAACAACAACTGATGTATGGAAATCTGACCAAACACATTAATATTGTGTTGATACATTAGGATAATGATACATTGATCATTTTTGAAATTTATTAGTCAACCCCACCTCAATCAGGGGCACGGTGTGGCTGGTATAACTCAAAGTCTCTCTTTTGTTTAAAATTGACAGAATATTAAGTGAAAATGACAACTGAAATAAGAAAAATCTGACCAAACGCATTAATATTGTGTTGATACATTAGGGGAATGATCCATTGGTCATTTTTTGACATGTATGAGTCAACCCCACCTCAATCAAAGGCACAGTGTGGATGGTATCACTCAAAGTGTCTCTCTTTTTTCAAAATGGACAGAATTTTAAGTGAAAACAAAAACTTTCATTTAGAAATCCAACCAAATGCATTTGGATCATGTTGATACATTAGGGGAACTATCCATGGGTCATTTGTAATGTGTAAGAGTCAAACCCTCCTCAATCCAAGGAACGGTGTGGCTGGTATCACTCAAAGTCTCTCTTTTGTTTAAAATGGACATAATTTTAAGTGAAAACAACAACTAACATACGAAAATCCAACCAAACACATTTAGATTGTGTTGATACTATTGGGGAACGATGCATGTGTAATTTCTAATGTGTAAGAGTCAACCCCACCTCAATATGAAGCACAGTGTGGCTAGTATCACTCAATGTGTCTATTTTTTGTTTAAAATTGACTGAATTTTAAGTGAAAACAATAACTGGCGTACGGAAATCTGACCAAACACATTCAGAATGTTTTGATACTTTAGTGGAACGATCCATGGGCCATTTTTTACGTTAAAAATTCAACCCCGCCTCATTCTGAGGCACAGTGTATCCAGTGTCACTCAAAGTATCTCTTTTGTTTAAAATGGACAAAATTTAAAGTGAAAACAACAATTGATGTATGGAAATATGACCAAACGCATTCATATTGTGTCGATACATTAGGGGAATGATACATGGGTCATTTTTGACATGTACGAGTCAATCTCAACTCAATCTGAAGCATGGTGTGGCCGGTATCTCTCAAAGTGTCTCTGTTTTGTTTAAAATTGACTGAATTTTAAGTGAAAACAACAACTGATGTTTAGAAATCCAACTAGACACATTCTTATTGTGTTGATAATTTAGTGGAAATATCCATGGGTCATTTGTGACATGTACGAGTCAACCCCACCTCAATCTGAGGCATGGTGTGGGTGGTATCACTCAAAGCCTCTATTTTGTTTAAAATGGACAGAATTTTAAGTGAAAACAACAACTGACATATGGAAATCCAACCAACCACATTCGGATAGTGTTGATACATTATGGGAACGATCCATGGGTCATTTAGTATGTCTAAGTGTCAACCCCACCATAATCGGAGGCACGGTGTGGCCAGTATCACTCAAAGTGTCTCTCTTTTGTTTAAAATGGATAGAATTTTAAGTTAAAATGATAAATGACGTACGGAAATATGACCAAACGCATTCATATTGTTTGTATAATTTAGTGGAACGATTCATGGGTCATTTTAGAAGTGTACGAGTCAACCTTGCCTCAATCCGAGGCATGATGTGGCCAGTATCACTCAAAGTCTCTCTTTTGTTTAAAATGGATAGAATTTTAAGTGAGAACATCAACATACATATGGAAATCTGACCAAACACATTCATATTGTGTTGATAATTTAGAGGAACGGTCCCTGTGTCATTTGGGATTTGTAATCTTCAACCCCACCTCAATCTGAGCCATGGTGTGGTCGGTATCACTCAAAGTATCTCTCTTTTGTTCAAAATGGACAAAATTTTAAGTGATAAAATAACTGACATGCGAAAATCCAACCAAACGCATTCATATTGTTTTGATACTTTAGTGGAATGATCCATGGGTCATTTGTGACTTGTTTGAGTCAACCACGCCTCAATCTGAGGCACGGTGTGGCCGGTATCACTCAAAGTATCTCTATTGATTTAAATAGACATAACTTTATTTGAAAAACAACAACTGACATATGGAAATCTGACCCAACTTTTTCAAATTGTATTGATACATTAGGGGAACAATCCATGGGTCATTTTTGAGGTGTTTGATTCAACCCCTCCTCAATCAAAGGAACGGTGTGGTTGGTATCACTAAAAGTGTCTCTCTTTAGTTTAAAATGGACAGAATTTTAAGTGAAATCAAAAATTGATGTAAACAAATCTAACCAAACACATTCGGTATGTGTTTATACATTAGGAGAATAATCCATGGGTCATTGTAGATGTGCTTGAGTCAACCCCGCCACAATATGAGGCACGGTGTGGCTGGTATCACTCTAAGTCTCTCTTTTATTTAAAATGGACAGAATATTAAGTGAAAACAACAACTGACATACAGAAATCTGACCGAACGCTTTCAGAATGTGTTGATACTTTAGGGGAATGATCCATGGGTCATTTGTGACATGTTCGAGTCAACCCCACTTTAATCCAAGGCACGATGTGTCTGTAATCACTCAAAGTGTCTCTCTTTTGTTTAAAATCGATAGAATTTTAAATGAAAAAAAAATTGGCGTACGGAAATAAAAAAATGCATTCATATGGTATTGATAGAATAGGGGAACAATCCATGGGTAATTTTTGGAATTTATGAGTCAAACCCGTCTCAATATGATGCACGGTGTGGCCGGTATCACTCAAAGTCTCTCTTTTGTTTAAAATGGAGAGAATTTGAAGTGAAAATAACAACTGCCGTATGGAAATCTGATGAAACACATTCAGATTTGGTTTATACATTAGGGTAATGATCCATGGGTCATTTTTGATATTTACGAGTCAACCTTGCCTTAATCTGAGGCATAGTGATTATAGTATCACTCAAAATGTCTCTCTTTTATTTAAAATGGACAGAATTTTAAGTTTAAACCACAACTGACATAAGATAATCCAACCAAATTCATTCGGATTATATTAAAACATTAGGGGAACATTCCATGGGATATTTTTGATGTGTACGAGTCAGCCCTTCCTCAATCTGAGGCACGGTGTGGCTGGTATCACTCAAATTCTCTCTTTTGATTAAAATGGACATAATTTTAAGTGAAAACAACAACTGACATACGGAAAACCGACTAAATGCATTCAGATTGTGTTGATACTTTTTGGGAAATATCCATAGGTCATTTTTGAAATGTACGAGTCAATCCCACCTCAATATGAGGCATGTTGTGGCTGGTATCACTCACTGTGTCTCTCTTTTGTTTAAAATGGAAAACTTTTTAAGTGTAAACAACAACTGACATATGGAAATATGATCAAATGCATTCATATTGTGTTGATACTTGAGGGTAATGATAGATTGGTAATTCTTTATGTTTACGAGTCAACCATGCCTCAATCTAAGGCACAATGTGGCCAGTAACTCTTAAAGTCTCTCTTTGGTTTAAAATGGACAGAATTTTAAGTGAAAACAACAACTGACATACTAAAATCCAACCAATGGCATTTTGATTGTGTTGATACATTAGGGTAATGATACATGGGTCATTTGTGACGTGTATGAGTCAACCCTACCTCAATCTGAGGCACGGTGTGTCCGGTATCCCTCAAAGTGACTCTCTTTTGTTTAAAATGGACTGAATTTTAAGTGAAAACAACAACTGATGTACGGAAATCCGACCAAACACATTTGGATTGTGTTTATACATATTGGGAACGATCCATGGGTCATTTGTGACATGTAAGAGTCAACCTTGCCTCAATATGAGTCATGGTGTGGCCAGCATCACTCAAAGTCTCTCTTTTGTTTAAAATGGATTGAATTTTAAGTGAAAAAAACAACTGACATAAGAAAATCTGACCAAACACATTTGGATTGTGTTGATACTTTAGAGTAATGATCCATGGGTCATTTTGAATGTGTACGAGTAAACCCCATCTCAATCTGAGTCATGGTGTGGTTGGTATCACTCAAAGTGTCTATCATTTATTTAAAATGGACACCCCCATCCCCATGGACGCCCCCAACCCCTGAACACTCCCATTCCCTAGACCCCCCCCCACCCCCCACCCCACCCCTCCTAGACACCACCCCACCTCCTTCACACCCCCACTGGACACCCCCACACATATGGAAACCACCCCAAACCCCCTGGAAACCACCCCACCACCTTGTACATCCCCACCAACCCATAGACCCCCCACCCCCCTTGGACACCACCCCACCTTGTGGACACGCCCACCCCTCTAGACATCCCCACCCCCTAGAACCCCCCCCCCCCAACACCCTGGACACCACCCCCTCCCCCCTGTACACCCCCACCCCCTGGACACCCCCACTCCTCCTAGGCACCACCCCACCGTCTGGACACCCCCACCCCCTTGGACAACCACCCTCACCCCCAAGACACTACCCCACCCCCCTTGGACAGCCCCACAAACCCCCTAGACTACCCCCACCCCACCCCCATGTGCACCGCCCCACCCCCTGCCCCCCCCCCCCCCCCGCCCGCCCACCCTTCTGGACACCCCAACCCTAGAAAGCCCCCCCCCACACCCCCTAGACACCACCCAACCCACCTAGACACCCCCATGGACAGCCCCTACCTGGACAGCCCCCTACCACCCTGGACACCCACCAACCCCCTGGACGGCACCCCCACCCCTTCTAGACACCAACTCATCACCTAGGCACCCCTCTCCCACCAACCCACACACACACCCAGACACCCCCACCACCTTGGACAACCATCCCCCACCAACCTAGACACCACCCCATCCCCCACCAACCTAGACACCACCCCATCCCCTTGGATATCCCCACCAACACCCTGTACCACCCCCATCCCCTTGGACACCACCCCCCTAGACTGCCCCACCCCACCCCCCTGGACACCACCCCACCCCATGGACACCCCCACCCCTCTGAACCCCCCACCCCCTAAAAATCCCCCAACCCCCTGGACACCACCCCACCCCCTAGACACTCCCATGGACAGCCCCCATGGACATCCCCCCCCCCCACCCCCTAGACACCCCCACCCCCTGTACACCCACCAACCCCCTGGATGACACCCCCACCCCTCCTAGACACCACCCCACCACCTGGACACCCCCACCCCTTTGTACATCCACCCCCACCCCTGGATCCCACCCCACTCCCCTGGGATAGCCCCAACAACCCTTTGGACCCCCACCCCCTGGACACCACCCCACCCCTAGACAACCCCCACTCACTATAAATCCCCCCCCCAACACCCTAGACACCACCCCACCCCTCTGGACAACCCCATGGACTGCCCCCCACCCCCTAGACACCCCACCATCTCCCTGGAAAGCCCCCCACCCATTGGACCCCCCCCCCCACCCACCCCTCCTCGACACTACCCAACCACCGGGAACCCCCCCCCCCCCACCTCCCTGAACAACCCCACCCCCTGAACAACCCCACCCCCATGGATATCCCCCACCACCCCCTGGACACCACCCTACCCCCACCCCCCTTGGACTGCCCTATCCCCCAAACACACCCATCCCCCTGGACACCCCCCCCCAGACACCCCCACCCCCTGAACACACCCTACCTCCCTTGGACAGCCACCCCAAACCCCTGAACAGCCCCCCAACCCCTTGAATTCTGAATTTAATTCTTTATGAATTTAATGAACTTATGAAATATGTGTTAATGATGTGTGGTTATTCATTTTGTATGAGTATACTTACTGAAATTACCTTATGAATTATGTTTTAATTTTTTATGTGTATACTTGTTGATATGCTGATTTTTTTGCAGGTCATGTTTGGGAGAGCTGTTGTGGAATTTTATATTACAGCAGGTAGGGCATTTATTAGCACTTTTTTAGCACTGATAATCGGTGCCTTTATGAGCACTGAGAAGGAACTGATAAAGAAACCATTTATCATCACTTTTTTAGAACTGCTAATATCTACCATTATTGGTGCTAAAAAAGTGCAGATAAAGGGGACCCCCCTTTATCAGCGCTGAGCTTTAAAACACTTTTTTAGCGCTGTTAAAGGCTATTTTGGGTACTGATAATGCCCGTTTTTTGTAGTACAATGTGCAATTTGATTTAGAGTTATAAGGAATGAATTGAACTTAGTATGTGACGGTTGGGGCCGGATACATACCCTCGTTGCATCAGTAGGTCTTATGAGACAACTAGAAGTGTAATTGGCTAAGGCCTTTACCAACAATGAGTTACGGATTATGGTTGTGACCTTAATCATTAGACGTCTTGGACGAGGCCTTGACAGAGTCCGGCATATGCACATTCCTCATTATGAATATTTAACTTAATTAACCATATGAATAATCGAATAGTATAATATTCTTGGTCAAGGGCGTATGATTATGAGAATCATAAGAAGTGTATGTTATGGCATATTATTTATGCAATATTCAGAGATTTAATGGCTAGAGCATGTTTCACAATAGTAAAGGATGAAATTGAAGTTGTTATTTTAAGCACAACTCTGCTCATGAATTACCCTTAGTTATAAATTTTTTACATTAAATTTCACATAGAATGTATTTGACTTATTAACCTGAATGAGCATGCCTATAATTTATTCATGTTTCCTTGTAATCATGTTAGCATGATTTTAAATATACTCTTTTATTTCTAAGACTGTTGTTATGATATGTTACGTGTGTTACAACATTGTTTTTAAGTAAATGTTTTATGGAAATTTTAAATAATTTATTGAAAAGTTATATTGGTTTATTATGTTATTTTAAAACCCCTTTCTAGGCATTTTTATGCTCACCCTACATTTTTTATTAAAAAAATTCAGTTATCGGTTTTTACCAAAGAAGTAGGACAGAAGTAGTAGGTTTCCCAGAACCTGAACCTAATCGATCCTCTATAGGGCACTGACTCTGGGTACTCAAGAGCTGGGGTGTGACAGTTGGTATTAGAGGGTTTGGTTTAGTTAACTCTGGAAAACTAGAACTGAAACAAAAAATTTACTTAAGAACTACTAAATATGTGGTTTTTTCAAATTTTTAGATGGAAAATGAAGGTACTAGTCTTATGTCTCTTCCCAATGAGGCCCTAGAAACCATAATTTCCATAGCTAGCCATGAAAATTTTATAAACTATTCCCATATCAATATTTCATGAAAACATCTCTGTGACATATCCTACTCTCCCCGTGTAATACAACTCCACTGAGGAGTGTGTTTGGACTACATCTTTATGATTCAAACCCAATTTTCATCCTACACATGTCGTGAGAAATAATTTTAAATAATTTTTAAATTCTTCACCACGAAAAAAGGCACCCCATCCCTTATGGCCTTCCAAGAAGCTACAGCTATGGGAGACCTCTACGCAGCATACATGTTCCATGTTTTTTCCTATGGCCATTTTGTTGAAGTTATGGACTTAGAAATTCTTGAATTTGAAGCCTCCCATTCTGTGTACAGACCATAATTACATACAGACATTTCTAAGCTAAAAATGCCGCATGGAAGACTCTAGATACAACATAATTACACCCACAAGATAGAACCAGACTGCTCGAGTTGCATATGGTTTAGGGAGATTTAGAGTTTTGAACTTGTTCTAGGGATTCATGTATTCGAGAACTCGGGAAACCATTAGTCTATTTCTTTTTATGTACTAGTAGTTATATGAGAATACAACTTGTTATCATTTATTTCTTAATACTATATTTTCTTTGTTCATATTTTTGGATAGGTTTCACCGATTGAACTTTCATATTTAATTTTCAGATTGAAGGACGAACCCACATTGTATCCCTTCCAATTGAGATACTGGAGGTCATAATGGTCGAAACATATGAGGAAGAGTACCTACCTTTCGCAAACTTGTGAAAAACGTGAAAGAAACTTTATGAAGTGTCAAATTGTTTAGACATTCTTCACACCTATGAGTATAATTCTTACATATACCATAGAATATCCATGGTCCAATTAGTTGAGTATAGGTGAAGGGGGAAATAACACGAAGGACTTTTTCTATTCTTTACTCTATGCCGGAACATCGCTGCTAGAGAAGGATTTCAAGAGGCTGCTATGGAGTGAAACCTATGTGCAGCCTACATGTACTAAATCCTTAGTTTTAGCTTATATGAAAACACCTATGACTTAGAAATTATCATTCTAGAGTCAGTCCAGTGAATTCTTCGAGAGTTGGTCTATTTGGACATCTCTGAACATTCCACCGTTCGAGCCTCTCTCTTGAAGCCCAAATGCTCTATGCAAATGTTCAACCCTTTCTTCTCAAAATATATCTGGGATAGAGAAGCAGACGTTTTGAACATTAACTTAGTAATTCACTTAGCCGCACCGGATGATCCTCCATGATGGATGTTGTGGTGAGGTTGGTGAGGGAGTCTTTCTCTTATGCATTTGTAGAATGAATTGCGAGGATGAAATTCTTAGTGGGGGGATATAATGTAACATCCCAAAACATGTACCTCTTGTATTGATAATTTTATGTTTTCATTTTGTTTGAATTGCATAATAACCAAACAAAACATATTTCTCATGAAAAAGTAATAATATGGTTTTAATTTATTTTATTAAACAACAGAGTAAAGCACACAAAATGTACACATGCCTTTTCATTTAGATAAGAACATTGCAGTGTTTAAAATCCACCAAGATCACAAGGAATGTTCCTACCCAAAATTACTTATTAAAAACCCTGTCAAAATTAAAAGGAGACCACCCAAATAAACAATAACCCCAAAAAGGTAATAAGGGTCCTTAGTATCTGTCATAACGAACATTAGTATGGCCAAGACCACTGTAGCCATGATAAGAAGTAATGGTATGACAAGATTCATTTTCTTATATTGCCTTGAATTTAGGACACCCAAAGGAATACTTTTATATAAGGAAACAGCTTGACCGTTTCCTTGGGTGACCGTTGAATTCCAATGGCTATAATTATAGGCATTGGCCTTTTGGAGAATTAATTGAAAACATGTGAGTGTAATTTAGATCACTATATAATTAAGTTATTGATTGAAAAATTATAAAACCACCCCTAATAATGAAATTTAAAAGGACATTGTGAAATATTTTAAATTACACATAAGTGATTTTGAGAGGAAATAAATAATTCAGAACACTTTACAAATATTTCAATTATATTGTAAAGATTTTCATTTCATAAAAAGTGTTTTAAACTATGTTTAATTTTCTATAATTAAACTATGTTTTTTATTAAACAATTTTTTGACTTCTATAATATTAGTATAAGAATTTTCATTCAATTTATAAGTTTTTATGTTGAATTATTAGTGTTTGTAAATAATTTGAGCTAAGACAATGTATAATTTGTATCCATTAGCCTCTTAATGTCTAAATAACAGTCATATTTAAAAGGATAATTTCTGTATAGTTTTAATAAATGTGTTGTTTTCCTTAGGACTTTATAAATTTTTTCACAATAGTTTTTATAAAAAATAGGCCCACTAGAGCCTACCCTTTATAGCTAGGCCAATGGAGGTAGCTCATGCTAGGTGGTTGAGCGTAGACCTCATCCCAAGCCAAGGCCATCCCAAGGGGGCATAGGATCCCCAAAGGGCTCGCCGGAGTGCATAGGAGTTTGGGGTGCACCACCGTGGGTGCAAGGTCACGGCGAGGTAGGGGTAGGAGGAGGCCTGCGGGGGAGGGATCCCATGTAGAAGGCACCGTAGGTGTGTGATTTTTATTTATTTTGAGCATTCGTTCATAGACTCAGGCTTATAAAGGGGTTGCAGATGTCTCTCCAATACGATGTGGGATGAGATTTTTCATAGCGAAATGGGATCTAAGCCATTGGAACACGTCATGCACGATCTGTGCCATCGATCCTGATCCTGTGTTCGACCCTCATCAACCTCGGAGCACCACTGCATTTTTTAGGACTGTTCGATCAACCTTTGATCTAATATCGGTCATGTGAGAGTTTTAAAATGCCGCATCAACTCAAGATTGACCGATCAAAATCAGATTTAATCTGAGCCACCCAATTCATTTTAAAACCGCGAATGCACCCCAGCCATTGGAGCAAGGTTAGACTTGATCTTGATAGTCTATTTTTCTTCTAGTTTCTTCCCATAGCATCATCTTATTCTTCCTTGTGGCATGCATTGCACCAGTACCCTACAACCTATTCTTGCACCGTTTTCTCCACACTTGACAGTTGTTGGTCCCCCACTATTCATGCAGCTTCCACAAAGACCGACCCTTAGTATTTTTATAAACTATTTTGGCCTCAGATACCATGAAACATGAATTAAAATATTTTTTATTGGTTTAGTTTATGATATACACTCGAGGCACCCCAAAGAACCCCTCAAATCATCAGTACTAAAACATCCAGTGAGATTTAATGAGTTCTCTCGAGCCCCTATTCCTCCTCAAGCTAAGGTAGGGGATTTATATCTGTCTTTCTTGTTGAGTTTATGTTGTATATTTACATACACTTGTTATATAAATATACATGCATCTTGTAGTCGGAGTTTGAACCCTTCTTTACCCGATTTTGAGCTTCGGAATTTTTTTATAGGGTATTAGTAGACCCGAGCAGGAATACCTCATGAAAACATACTTTCATATACAAAATCGGTTATATATATATACATAGCCCCTTAGATTTTCATAAACTCCTTATGTCCAGATGTATGGTTTCTAAACATGATATTTGATGTTAATTTAAGAACCTCAAGATACGATGAACTATATTTAGTATAAAAATTTTTACCCCATTATGCATGTTCTTATATTACATATATACATATGGTCAAAAATGTTATAAACCTAAAATGGTTTGGTTTTTTAATCAAGTGATAACGGTGTACTAAATATTTTCTAAAGTATTTATCACTTATAAGTAATTATTAGACCTATTATAATAATGAAAACTCATAAATACACTTTTTCAATAAGTTTCAAAAACCCTAATTTCATTAATGGTTCATTATAATTTAATTAATGTATTGATGTAAATAATACTTATAAGACTTTAATGAATATCAACCTCTATGTAAGCCAAACCAATAGGTATATATGTAAATTTGTATGTCCTAACCCATAAATTAGGTCAACTTATTTCTTAACATTTAATGATATTAGCCTTGTTATAATTTCATGTTTCAAAAGTATTATATGATTGATCTTAATGTGTTTTTTGATTAAAAATAACATATATTTTTTATTTGACCAAATTATATTAAAGGATAAATGGGTGTGTTAAACCATGTGATCATGTTATGCTCACATAATACATTATCAGTTGCGGTGATTGTTGTTAGTTAAGTTGTGGTTTAATCTAATTGCTTGATCATTGACACTTTTATCAGCATATTAAATAACATGTATTTTAATTCATAGAATGAGTATTTTAAATTAAAGAGTTATCATTTTATCATCTCATATGGAAAACCCCTTATCATCCATTATTTGATGTATTTTTGTAATTGTCTCATGTGCAAAGAATGTGTAATAACCCATGTATGCCTTTGATAAACTATTACAGCCATGTTTTCAATGTTATCTGTTATATTATGTATTTTTGGATTAAATGGTTTCATTTTACTTTTTATTTTTTGTAGAACTCAATGATGCATGAATATGAAATATCATAATGATAAGATATGAAATTAAATTACTCAAAGTGGTATGGGACACCTTGAGTAATATGAAGTAAAATTTAAAATTTTCAAGGTAGTACGGGACACAATGAATAAAGTGGAGTATGGATCCATGTAATATGTGGATTTGGTATGATGAGTAATAAGTGATTTAATTAATCAAAGTGGTATGTGCACTTTGATTCAGTGTTATGAGGAATGCATTGGACTTAGTATGTGAAGGGTGGGGCCCGCTACAGCCCCTTGATGCATCGGTAGGTCTCATGAGATAACTAGAAGAAGAATTGGATGAGGCCCTTCCCAACTATGAGTTATGGATTATGGTCTAGGCCTTAATCATTAGACGTCTTGGTCGAGGCCTTGACACAATCCGGCATATGCACTTTTCTCATTATGACTATGTAATTTAATTAACAAGACAAATATTCGACAAGTAGAATATTCTTGGTTAAGAGCATTTGATTATGAAAATCAGAAGAAGTATAAATTAAGGCATATTATTTATGAAATATTCAGATATTTAATGGATAATGTATGTTTCACAATAGTAAAGGATGAAATTGAAGTTCTTATTTTAAGCACAACTCTAATCAAGCATTACCCTTAGTTATTAATTATGTACTTTCATTTTCACATAGAATGTCTTTTACTTATTAACCTAAATGAGCATGCCTATAATTAAATCATGTTTCCTTGTAATCTTGTTAGAATTCTTTTAAATGTACTCTTTTATTTATTAGATTGTTGTTATGATATGTTATGTTTGTTACAACATTTTTTTAGTAAATATTTTCTATAAATTTTAAATAATGTTGTAAAACGTTATATTGGTTTGTTATGTTCTTTTAAAACCCCTTATTGGGAATTCATATGATAACCCAACAATTTTTTTTAAAAAATTTCAGGTATCGGTTTTTACCAAAGAGGTATGACAAAAGTAGTTGGTTTCCCTGAACATGAACTGAATTGATCCTCTGTATGGAACTGGCTTTATGTAATCGAGAGTCATGGAATGACCCCCCCCCCCCCCCTCAGGTTTCAAGAACATTAACATGTATTTATAAAATTTGAGTATATGTAATGATAAAATTATGTTTCAAGAGGTGTGAAGTAGTTTTTTCATGCTTATGAATGTTTTTTAAGGATCTGGATTTGAGAACGATTAGTAGAAACTATGCAGTACCACCATAAAATAGTATGGCTTGTGTGGTAAGAGGGATAATATATCCACAAGCTTAGAACATGGTGTGGATAAACCATATAGTTGTCTACTAAAACTATTCATGTTATAGATAGAGGTAATATCATTCTTGGAACACATTTTTTATAACCATGTTAGAAAATTTTTCATGTTTTTGGCATGAGATAACAGCAACCCATGGTAGGTGAATATTTTTCCAAACCATGTGGCATACAACTAGAGAAGTAAAATTTGTTTATGAAATATGATTTAATTCATTTAAACCTCATTTTTTCATTTTTCTCTGATAACACACAATCCATTGGCTTAAAATGTGTGAGACACTTTGTGTTGGTCTAGGAATGATCTATAGTTAAAGAAAAGTGTGTTGGATGCTCAAATTTTTTGGTAAGTTCTCATTCATTGTCATTCTTCTTAGATATATTATTTTTATAATTCTCTTATCCTTATACATATTCCACTAGTGGAAGATCTATGTTATTTAATGGATTTTGAAAATATCTTTATGAATACTTTTTAGATTTAAATATGGATATGTAGTTAATTATTTGATACATGAAAATCAGTGTTCCTTTCTTTGTTTCACCAACCATTTGTGAGGTAGGTTAATTCTCTCAAGAATCCAAATTATTAGAACTTGAAGGTATATTTTGAATTAAATTTTTTTCTTGAACTGGATGTGAAATTATTAGGTGATTCTTTATTGAAATTTATTCCATGATGGTTTTAGGAAATTATGGAAATAGTATGGTATTGTACAAAATCCACTTTGATGGTAAATTTTAATATAGTAATTTTAAATTTTTTAATTTTTATTGATTCGTAGAAATGGTTGCGGAAATATTTTAAAGGAATAATGGCTTTACATAAAATTGTTTAGAATGCGATTTTCATATATGTTGGTATGTGTTAATGTTGCATTATAGGGGGACTTGTTGAAAGAAGACATGGTAATTGCTGCCAAAGATATAATAGAGCATTGGACTTTATCATTCTATGATAAATTAGTGAACAGATGAGATACCTCTCATGATCATAGAACTATCACCTAGGTATGAATGTGTGGATGTAGGGATGTTTGGAATCATGTGATGGGTATAAAAAAATAAATTGTGAATGTTTTTAAATTCTTGTTTTAATATTTTTCATTGAAAACCATTTTTTCTTCGAAATCTTTTTTGTCTAGGAAAACTATTTTGTATTTTGTATAAACAACATTACTTTTTTTACTAAATATTTTATTTAAATTTGATAAAATGTATTGTCCTAGTGACATGATTTGGGAAGTTATTGATGAAAACATATTGATTTTAGACTCTTCCACTACATTAGAATTGTTTTACATTTGAATTTGTCATCTATTGAGACATTGGAAAAGGAATGGTATCTCTTGTATTTAGTGCTTATTCTCAACGTCATGGGTGTATCTTGTAATGTTAGAGATTGGATCATGTTGGGAGGTTTTAGTTAGATGTATTTAGTGTCTTTGGAGTCTTTGGTGTCTTTGCATTTTTTCTTTTTCGAATCCTATTTTTTATGAATCATTGTTTCCCCATAAATGTCTGATATAGTTATTGTTCTCATTACGATGAGTTATTATTTACACTCATGCATCATATAAGGATATAGTTGTTTATGGTTATCATGGGTTTTTTTATGTTTAAATGGAAAACTGATCACCAAATGTTTATGATGTCATTGACATTTATTACTAGCCTTTGGTGTCTTGGGGATTTAGCCTAATATGTAGTAACACCCTCCACATATTCCCAAGAAAATGGGTGAGGGGAAAGATTTTATAGTTTATCAGTAAAAACTGATGTTAAATTTCATAATGATATTTAATTGACAAGGAAATATTTATTCATCAGTTTGTATGATTTACTTGTTTATAAAATTATATGAATGAATAAATGATTTATTAATGGTAAAATCAATAGATAATTATTCTCCATTGACATTTTTTATCCTCTATTACATCAAAATTCATTATCACTTAGACTACATATTTAATGATGAAGCAAAAAAAATTTATTTGGGGTAACATAATCATGATTTGAGATGATATTTTATCCAATTATGATTATAAAAGAGTAGAAATCTATGATTTTGGATCTTTAATTTTATGATATGAATTATTAAGGATTGAAATAAGTAGGTGATTCTGGACTCTCATCTAATTATTTGTTTCTACGGATTAAGTATTCTTTAGTGGTTGTGGGGGTGGATTAATGAGATAATATAATTAAGATTATGTAATATATTATTTATTGAATGTTTGTTTTAATTGAATAAATTATATTTTATTTTTATATTTTTTTATATTTTATGATTATTTAAATTGAAAGATATAAGATTCAATGGAAGAGGTTTGTTAGACGTTATATTCCAATAAATTTCATTTAATATGATATTTTTAAGAAATAAAGAAGGTGTGGTATTCTGAGTTGTATTACTAGATGATTTGTTTATTATAATTTCATAAAAGTTGTAAAGTAATGTAAGATATTAAAATATAATATTAAATCCAAATTGATACATTGGAAATCCTAATAGAATGGTAATATGTTTTATTTTGAATATTAATATTATTTTGATTCTATATAAAGAGGTTGTTATGAGATAGATTACATCATTATTGAGTTATTTATATTCCTTTTATTTATTAATGAAATATAGTAGCATGATGTGGGGATTCTTCATGGAATTTTTAGATATATGAAATTGTATATTAAATATAACAAGATGAATATAATTTTATTAATAATAATAGTTTGGAATTTTATAGAAGGGGAGAGAGATGAAATTGGGTTATATATATTGTGTGTAAATTTTTCATTTCATTGTGATGGTTGATGTAGTAATCTCAATTATCTATATGATGACTAATTAAGTTGGATCATGCATGATAAAATTCCTATGTTGTATTTTAATTGTTCTAATTTCGAAAATCCATGTTTTTTTTCATGCCTATATACTAAACACTCATGTTATTCATATGAGAAATTATATTACTATCATAGATGTTTTATCAAACTAATATATACCTTATGGATATTGTATTCAATTTTTTTTGTGGTTTTCATGAGTCATTATGATATATTATTTTATGTGTGTCATATTTCATATATTTATTATGTTATGGTAAAGTGTGATTTCTTTGAGATATATTATTTGAATATACTTTCCTTGGAATAATAAAAAATTATATTTTCTTCCTATTTCAGTCACTGAGCCATTATCATTATTTATCTATATTGGAATATGATAGTTTATAATAGTATCACATTGAATTTAGTGGTGTAATCACTATTACATTATGATTTTTACATTTATAATACAATATTAGAGGAGGAACTGGACCATGTTAGTTTATGGAACATGGTGGTTGAACAATCTTATAGATGCTCAAGTCTAACTTTTTTATATTTGGGTAAGTGGGGATGTTTTGTTATTATTGTTTTTCTTCTTGGATTGGTTTATCATTATTTTTGTTTGATATATCATATAAGTCATTGGTTGGATATATTTTCATTTACTTATGTCTTTTGTTTGATGTTTTATGTTTGGTGAACATGTGGGGTTTTAGATAAATTGTATAATTCCTCTTATAACATTATATTGGTATCATTGATGTTAGCTGTTACCCCATGTCCTATTGGAGGAACATTGTGGGGGAAATCTTGATCCCTTCACTGATATAGTAGGTGTATTGGTAGGGTTGGGTTCTGATATAATGTTATCAGATAATGGTCTAGGATATAGTTTGATGTAAGCACTAGAAAGGGTTACATTGGGTTGATAAAGATGTAATGAATATAAAAATAAGATAGAATATAGACTAGAGAAATTAGTAAAGGCTTTGGTGACTACTATAATATTGTGAAATGACATTAAGTATTTTTTAGCTATACCATGGAATGATTTACTATTTTATGGGTACTAAATTATGGTGTTTATATAATGGGAAGTGATAGGTCGTGATGATTTCACTTGTTTTTTTATATTTATTTATATAAATATATGGGGTTCTTAGAAAATAAAATTTTATATCTTTAATAGATTTGGGTTTCATCTTCTTCTGTTCCAATATAATATTTACATGGTGTCCTTATGTGTTAAATTTAAAGGGGAAATACAATCCTTAACCTGTTAATTGGAATATATTTCTGAACACATTGGATATTATAAAGAAAATGTTATGGGAATTCTAATGGAATATTCTACCATCCTTTGAAGGAACAATTTCAAATTTAGGGATATAGAACTATTTGGAGGAGGTGGAGATTTCATTCAAGTTAATTTAAGTTAATGACAAATATTGAATATCACGACCTAATAGTTAGTTTTAGGGATCTACAGCATATTAGTTGAATATTTAACTTATTTATTAAAAGACTTTCTGAACATCCATGGGATTGGTTCTATTTTAATTTTTAGAAGTAATTGTACTCATTGACTCTTTGACTAGAGTCACATTAAGAAATATTTTCCATTATTAGAGGATTTATTGTCTATGGATGTTTAATGTAATGTTTTTGAAAATTTTGGATTACTAAGATAATATTTTAGATGATATATAGATTAGGGAATATATTTTTTAAAGATAAATATACTTGAAGATACAATAATAGATTATACCCTTTTACTTTAGTGTCTTAAGTAGTGGAGATCACTATAATAGTTGTAACAACCAAGAAATTCAATGTATGTTTTCATAAAATTTTACCATCATGTGTAAATATATATTATATATATTTAATTTCCTTTATTTATAATCATGAAAACAAAATATATATATATATATCAGTTAACTTGTTTTCAGTACAATATTTTTATGTGTATTTCAGATAATAATTCATATTTTTCATTTAATTTCATTACTGAATATGTATCAAAACATAATGAGACAATCTATGTATTACTTATTCATATTAAAAATTACATATGAAGGATATATACACACTATAAATGTATGAATTGTAAAATGATACAACAAACACCTAAAAATAATATAACTAGAATTTGGAAGTTTAGATTTCCTAGGTCTCTATGATTTTATCATATATTTGAACAATAATATAAATAAAAGAAATAAAATTATAAATAACGTCATGATTTTGTAAATTAAATTTATTAAAAATTGAGGAAAATTTTGTGATTGAATGTAGAAGTTAATATATAGTATTTATATGGAGTACATTATTCATTTGAACACTCGAATAATAAATGACTTTTGGAAATAATATGTATGTGTTAATGTAATAACATAATTTTTAAAAGAATTCCAATGCCTAGAAATTAATATTAACAATAATTGATTAAATATATTGGAACTCTATAAAAGAACTTCTGACATTATATGTCATAAAATACAAAAAAAAAATTTTAAGAAGGTTTCTTCTAACATATTTAGTAAAATAGTAATTACTATGTTTAATTTTAAATATTCAAATTGTAAGAAATTTTAAAAAAATCCAGTTTTCAAAAATATATAAAAAAATTAAACCCTAAATTAAATTTTATTATAATAAATAAGTTTTTTATTATTTAAATTTTATAAAATATTTCGAGATTTTTTTTGATTTTTTGTGTGAAATAAAGGGAAATAAAATCATATTATTAAATGATACACTAATAACTTTTATATGAATCATGAATATTTAAAGTATCTAGCCTATAAAATAAAAAAATAAATACTTTATTCTAAAATACCCCCCCCCCTTGGGTTTATAAACTCCCATCCTCCCCTTTCTAATGAATTTCAAAAAATATTCCATTTCAAAAATCTACCCAAATCCCTTTCTATACTCTTCTAACCATGTCCCTATGGATCAAGTCCATCCAGAAGACCCTCATTTGTGGCCCATAGATTCAATACAAAAGAGGTTGTGTATAGATAAATTTAAGGGTTTTCAATACAATACAAATATTTTTTTACTTGTTCTTTTTATACATTGAAACCCTTTAAAATCTATAGGGACCAAGTGGAAAATTTTAATATGAAGAGACTAGAGAATTAATGGGTTATAAAATAAATAAATTTTCCATGATTGAGTTCTAGATATTTTAGAATCTTATTCCTTCATTTTTCAGGAAATAATTCATTATATCAGTCTTGATAGCTCCCCCAATGAAATATAAACAAAAATTATAAATCACACATTGTTACTGAGATTTTATTTTGGTCATTATGAACATTTTTTTCAATGGATCACACATCAGATATGGGTCATTGTGTAAATATGTATCATTAACATTTTGGTGGATTCTAATTTGTCCCTAAAAACAACATGATAATGCTTTCTTCCTTTATAAATGATAATGACCTATCAGTAATCATCGAACTCGAATATAGTCTTCGTTCATATCATAGACTGGTTCATGGAATGATTTTCAAGTTTATAGACTTGTTGGTCTCTTTTAAAATTTACAGGCATGAATTTATCTTCCAAGTATTTTTATGTTATTAATTCCCCATTCATAATTGATTCTATATTAGGTTCATTGTTATGCTTCACGTTTTTTTTCTTCCAACAACCCTATGATTTAAGAGATCAAATCCTTGATTCAAGTGCTGAATCTTTTCCTTTTATAGAAATGTAATAATAAACTCTCAATAGTTAGGGTAAATTCGTTATTTTCCTAATGGATATAACAGTAGATAATATCATTTATATAAAGATAATTTTTCATTTGAATTATCTCTACTATGATTCATATTTAATTATATTATGAGATGAATATAGTAATGGTATAATTCTTGATTAATATTATTTTTCATGATTTTTTATCACATTCCTATTATTGTTATATTTCTTCCTATTTTTATTCTTCTTCATTGTTATCATGGACCAGATATGTCAATGGTGGACTTACAATATTTATTCTTGGATCTATATTTTTTTGTAAAACAAATATTTATTATTTTCTAATTATCACTAAATACAGTTATGGAAATGTTTTATATTATTTTACCAATTTTTTTAATTACTTGTTGATATATATATATATATATATATATCAGAATTCAATAAATTTAATAGGAATGGTTAGGGAAAGCTTAATTTATTAAAAAATTAATATCAAAAACCATTTTAACTGGGAGGGCACCCATTAACCTGAAGATAACTCGAACCCAAACAACAATTATATTTAACATGGACCAGCATCCCAGTAGCCCAAAGGCCAAAATATAAATCCCATAGGCTCAAGTCCAAAGGTTAAAAACCCTAAGTAAAACCCATAGGAAGATGTCAATGTGTGACCACCATAGCTAAAACCTTCACCACCCATCACCATACAATTCATCATGTACTGATCCTGCTGAAACATGAGATCCAAAGATGTTGAGGGAACCGTATCCCATGTGAATTCTAGAATACTTCCCTCACTATCACATGAAAAACGGTCCCAATATTGAGACACTCCTTAGAGATCCACCGCAATTATATCCTCACTATGAAAGGTCTACACTGGAGCTCCTTCAATAAATTTATTTTCACTCAAATTACCTCATTTATTCTCATTAGAATATTTGAGAAAATGTTGAAACAATATCTTTAATATAATTTCAAAACATTCAATTGAATTTATGTTGTAAAAACTGAAATCTTAAATATTCAAAATATTTAAAAATTTGTATTTATTCCAAAAAATATTTTATCTTATTGATCTATTAAATATCTATGTTTTCATCAATTTAAATCTACACATTAATATTCATTAAACAACCCACTAAAATTAGTATCAAAATACTCAACTAAATCTGTACTGTAAATCACAAAAAAACCCCAAAAATGATAAAAAATCATCCATTTACACCCCTAAATTTCATGTGTCATCATATTTTAAAGACTATATAGTTTTTTATTTAATAATCTATAAGAATTGGTCTAAGATATCAAATTTAATTTCCATGATATTGACTCAAATTAATACATGAATTTCTCTAGGTCGAAAAAATCACCACATGTTCCTCCAACTATAATGTGATAGTTGTAAAAACATTCAAAGTGACCAAACTCATATTATTTTTAATTAATATCTCTTAATATTTATTAAGTCCCACATGGAGCAGACACATGCAAAACTAGCATTCATGCTTTTTCTAAATCAATTAATATTTAATAATTTTCTATGGATTTATCATGAATCATTATTCTGTATGATGAAATAAGTAAAATAAATCAACTCTAAAACCCTCTACAGAAAATATACTAGATCCTATATTTCATCAAATTACTATTACTCATCCTTTAGATAACACATACACAACTCTTGAAATTACATGAATATTCCTACAGGTCATCTGAAATACCAAAGACATTCTAATGTATAATTTGGCTATTATAACAAAATTATGTGGAACATTGATTAACTCAATAACAGATATATACGTCATCATAGACACATGTGAACCAATAAGTTATTCTTTTGTGCCAAAATGTTTGATCATACATAATAATTTTTTGATGAGTCATTATTGCACAACTTCTTCAAAAAATCCATTTTTATATAGTCTTTCCATCCTTATACTTACTATTATGTGATGTCCTCCTTACTATCACATGACCATTGATAAAAGTACATTACTCTTTTTTACCAACATTGAAAATTTATATTCATACTGTAGATCATGAAACCATAGTAAATATTATTTACACATTATAAATATAGTGGTACTCTTAGAAATCCTCAATTTAATCTTTGGGAAAAAAATAAATTCTTAGTTAATTATATTTTTCTATTAGGATTCATTGAAAACTGTTATTTAACATATTTGAAAAAATATCTTAATTATATATAGATCGACTCTAAAAAAAATTTAATTTCACACAAAATAATTGTCATACCTTCACCCTCATTGATTCTAAAATTCAATGATCGTCAATGTTGACACTTTCATGAAAACCCCGTCATCTATAGTGAACCCTAAAGGTTATTTGTTATAAATAGGATAGGATAATTGTTTGATATGAGTGGCGAACAAAAATTTCTTGTAACCACTAAACATTATACCTCTCTTTTTGATACCATTATTTTTTATTAGTTTATATCTACTCATGTTTGTACTGGATTTGACTTAAAAGTCATGTTATATTTAGAAAAGTTTGTACTGACAAATATATAGGAAAGAAAGTAGGCTACATTCATAGTTTTCTTTAGTTTCCTAATGTAGTTTTTGAATATAGAAATTTTTTGTACTTTACAATCTATGTGATGGATATATTTTATATGATCATATAAATAGAATTGATTACAAACTTTAATTCTCACATAATCTATTACTGAAGAGGGAATATTTTTTCTCAACTAAAGGAGGTGATTTTTTGGGGACTGGTGAGTAGGATTCCGATTCCAGTATAATGGGACCATATATGATAATGATTAGAGATATCTTCTATTAAGATATAGGCATGACTCTTAAATAATATACAATAGCTTATTCCTATACATTCTTTCCATTGGTGGATTTTCATCAAGATATTATTCTAGAGGAATTCATAGGTATTTCTATTGAAAGAGGAATTTATTTTGAGATTGATATTTTTAATAGATCAAAACCGATATCAATATCTCCTAATTTTATGGATCCAACTATGTTGGGAATATTTAAGGTGTATATAAAGGATTTATATTAATTAGGTTTTATAAAACTGACAACAACTTTTTGGGGTGTCACGATTTGTTTTTTCCGTGAAGGAAGATGATAGAATATTTCTTTGTGTTACCTATATAAAGCTTAATTAGGTAACATTGAATAAAATTTATCCACTAACAAGGATTGATGAAATATTTGATATGTTTTATGGAGCCCATTTTTTATCAATGATTGATCTTAATTACACAAAACATTAGTTAGGGGTGGAGAAATTGATATTCCCAAAGAATATTTTAGAATTATGTTTGGTTTTTTTTAATATTGTTCCATGAATTTTGGGTTGACACATAATTAAATAGTGATTATGACTATCATGAAAAATATTTCTCACCCATGTCATGAATTATTTATCATATATTTCATGGATTTTATCATGATATACATTAAATCCTTGGACATGAATTCTTGAAACCTTGAGATTGTATTGAGTACACTTTGAGAAAATTAATTATATGTCAAAATTTCTATGTGTTGCTTTTTTATTCAAGAGTTTAGTTAGCTAGTACATGTTGTTTCTAAGGAAAATATCTCATTTTAAATAAACTTCCAAAGGGGTGATGTCATGGGACCACCATTATATTTTTTATATGAGGAGCATGATGGAGTTGTTTGGATACATTCAATACTTCATCAATGGAATCTCCAATTTTTCACCGCTAATGAATGTACTGATGAAAAATTGTGTAATGTTTGATTGATATGATTAGTGTAAAGAGTACTTCCATTATTTGAGGATATGATTGATGAAATCATTATTTGTTACCCTTCAAGAGTTTTGGAATTGATATGTAGTTTATTATGATGCCTCAAAAGTTGGGTTGGGTTATTTTTGATGTACATATGAAAACTGAATGAATACGGATCATGCGACATCTGAACCTATGAACATAACTGCATGACACATGAATTAGATATATAATTTTTGGTATACACACTAAAGTGTAAACACAACTATCTCTTCAGTCAGAATATTTTCATCGACACAGACTACACGATCCTATGATATATCATCTCTCAGTGTAATCTCAATGTTAGGAAGATTATTTGGATGTATTATCTATATACATTCAACATTTAAATAGATTATGGTCCAAGGAAAATAAATTCCATTACTTATTCCCTTATTATAAATAATCCTGAGATACATGACCTTGGAGATTGACCTTACCAGGATAAGTGGTGTTTGCTGTGTTTGATGGTCGAATAAATGGGGGATAATTTACGAGTCCTTATGGGAATCCATGTGAACACTTAGTTATGAAATCCTATGTGTTTTACCAAGTGAAATTGATCCAAGAGTTGTGCCACATGTGTTTTATGATATAGGGAGGCTTAGTGAGGATTATTATGTTTACGAATTGTCTTTAAATGATGATCGCATGATATACATCCATGGGAGGATAGTTGTCACAGCCTCCTTGAAAGAGGAGTTCATGAGAGACTATCATTCATTGAAATGGGAGTTACATCCAAGTTTGATGAAGATGTACCATGATAGTAGATGTGAGTTTTGGTGTACAGGTGTGAAGAGGGACATCACTTTTTTTATTTTATGATTTCTCTTTAGATAAAGGCATGAGGACTAGCATCAATGTACATGTGATTTTCATCAGCCAATTATTATGTAGATGTTTAAGTGGGACAATGTGACAATAGACATTATGATCTATTTAACTCAAATATTGAGTATTCATGATTCAATTTTGGTAATTAACAATGTAATAATAAAATTTATCACAATTCTTCATGATCCAAGGGACTAACTCTATTTGTGAGTTTGGGGAAGATGTATATATAAGATATTATTTAATCACAAAATGTTCTATCCTGTATCATATCAGATAGAGATTAGGAATTTATATCACAATATTGAAAAGGCCTATACAATTAATTGGGGATAATGTTTATGTTTAGTACAACATATTATCCATATATTGAGGGACTATCATAGAGGAATATTTAAATACATGATTATAATCTTCATGAATAAATCATAGACATCATCGGAGTTTTGGATGAACACTTATCTACTATAGATTTCATGTAAAATAATAACTTCTAGAAATCATTTAAAATGGATCCTTTTGAGGCACTATATATATGGAAATGTTTCACACCATTGTGTTCCCTTTAGTTGGGTGAGGGAAGAGAGACCTCAGAGAGAGTGTAGTTGATTAGGAAGAGGGTGGTCACCAATAAGAGTAGGATATGATTGTATGATGGACATCGTGATTTTATATGTGTGTAACATCAATTTTGGAATAATAATTTATGGAATATGGGGAAAATTTCACCGTGATTTGTCAAACTATTTGAGATCATTGAATATATTGGAGTTGAGTCCTACAAACTAATAATTCCACCACATTGCTAAGGCATACTTGATTTGTTAAATGTTTCTCATATTTGTAGGTTGATTCCCAATCCATCACTTTTGAATAACTATAAATACATTTATTTGGAATTATACACATATTTTATTGGTTTCTTTATAATTTTAAAATATTAGAGTGATAAGGTACGAGAGAGAAATATAATATAACTTGTTTGAGACTTATAAATATATTGATGGATCCATAAGGAAACAATGGAGTAGATGTAAAATTTCTAAGTGCAGTGGGCCATTTTTTCAAGAATGGCCCCTAAAGACTCTATTTTAGGATGAGATAAACATATAGGTATAGATTTAAATGTCTGATAAATTTATTGTGACTTTAAAATCCTTCTCTCTAATCATTTATTCTATGAATCTTAGTTGTTTCAAGCTTTGGTAAGGTGTTTTTTATTTAGATATGTTTTTGGGTTTTTTGAGATCTTTCTATTAAGTATGTGTAAAACCAAACTTTTGTTATATCTTGGGATATCCATATGTCTAAATTGGCTAAGAAAAATATGAATTTTATAACCATGATTCTCTAGGTGATTTCCTATTGAACACGAATTGGGAGACCTCAACATAGCTATAGTGGAGGATGTGGTGAGGGAAAATATCAAGGTTATTTTAAAATGCCTTTGGTGGATTTGTTTTATTCTCTCGGATCCCAATAACACAATGATAATGGTTTAAATTAAGTTGATTATGAACAATAATATACTATCACATTTTTCTCTAACTTTATCAATTTTAAAGGAGAAATTTATCTTAAATAATGAGTGTTGAATATGGTTTCAATTATTTTCAACACTCATTTAATCAATAAACTCTCCTATATTTATAATTATTTAAAACAAATAAAAATCTGATTTATTTCATGAATTTTAAAGAATATATTCGAACAAAGTTCCAAACTAAAGATAAAATAATGTTTGATTATTTCAAGGAGACACTCCATACTTGACTGTTCTGTAAATTGATCCTCAGAAGGTGGGGGGAGATCTTGTGGAATAATATTTTTGAGATCCTCACATGTGTTCATACATAACTATACAATATTGATGAGTTTCCTCTTCCATTCACATGATTTGATTTCTATCATTTATGGTGTTAAACATTTGGTAAATATTAATTTTTATTTTTTCTTGTTCTACCTCTCCACCTTATTGAAGAAAGTTTTTTATATTTGGATAGAATCAATTTTTAGTGTTCATGGCATGTAATATTATTCTATTTAAGAAGATAACATGGTTTGATTGACAACGTTCATGAAAAACCCTGATATTGAAATCACTATGCTTGATGTAGAATATTTTTTACCATGTAGGGCCTTGTTTTGGGGACATTTTCCTTGTTCTGTAGTATGTGCATTATTGTTTTGGGTTCCTTGTGTGACTTGACATGTTTTCCATGTATTTACTTATAATAGATAACCATTGTGTGATGTGGTATGCATTCGTGTGTGATTTTAGCCTATGAGACCATACTTTTCATGTTATACCACTTGATGTATGTGATTTATTAGATGATAGAAGATAAATTTGATGCATTTGATATGTGATAAATTATTTTCATTTTACTAATGTGATAAGATAACCCATCAATTTTCAGTTACCCTAGATGAGGAGTATGATTCGACACCGCATGGTTTTTGATAGTATAAATGAGTAAGATGAAGGTATAAGGACCTGGCCATAAACCTTAAATAATATTAAATTAAATTAATAATTCACATTGAAGATCTTTTCAAGTTTAGAGTTTTAGAGAATTATGACATAACTTTTACAGCTCAAAAGATTACAAAGCAAACACTTCTACATAGTTTCTATTTTTTCAGAAAATAAAAACTCTTGAAAAATAGGTCATGTATAGTTCCAGGTTTTTGGACAGCATGACTATTCTTTGATCCCATCCTTGACTCTATTCCACATAATGTCCTGTGAAAAAACATTTCAAAAACTTGGGTTGAGCATAAAAATCCCATTAAGGAATACACAAACAAGGAAAACTTTTAGTTTTTCAAAAACAATAGGTAAACCATGAATACTCTATCATAAGTAATAATTTTCACCTTTATTGAATAGTAAATACTCTTCACTGAATAAATGATCATTACTAACCCTTTTGTCAAAAAAAGATTACCATAAAACCCATATAAAGAACACATAACATATAAAGGTAACTTTGGACAGAAACATATTTAAATGGAATAACCATACCGCCGACTTCCACACATATCACTAAATGGAATAGCCATATGGCCAACTTCCATACACAATGCATTGGGTGTTATAATGTAACCACCCATCTTGGTATTCACGGCACCACCCGTCATTTTTTTATCACGTAATCACCCATCAAATGTCCAAATACCATTATTAAATCATAAGACATAAAACAAATATAAAGGAAAGAAAAAATTCCCACATTTCAATCACAATATATCACTTAAATATATTGTCATGAGAAATCCATTATCAAAACCATTTTTAATACCAAAATACATAAAAGAGTATATGGTATTTATTTTCTTTTAAAAACATTACGGTTCGTTGAGGTATCCAAAGATCAAATAATACTCGCGGCGGCAAAAAAGGTCATTGTCACCGATTATGTAAAAAGAAAAATTCCTTTTTTCATTTAGTAAAATGCTTCATTGAAATATATTCCATTTTAAAAGTCATGTTTTTTATATATCGTATAAAATAAAGTCATGTATTAAAACAAAATATGCCTAAATGAAAAGAGATTGAGACGAAATCTCTTACCTCATGTCTGACTTGAATCGATCGTTCATTAATATCTTGAATAATAAAATAAAGTTAATTTATACATGATTAAGAACCTTTTTAAAGTTTATTATTCTTTTTATATCACTTATTAACAAGTTATAATCATTATGTAATCATTTAAGTTAATAACGTTCATTTTGTCGATTATTGGTACTTGAGTCAAAAATGGACTTCTTATAATTACATGTTGTTCATGTGGTCAAAGTTTCATTATATACAGAATGATATTAATGATTTGGATATCATATATATCATTTATATCCATCATATACATGTATTTATAATAGTTCATGACATTTAGAGGTAAGAAATGAAATGCACCGTTCATGGAGATGGTAAGTCGTACGTACGCATGAACGCTACTTCCATTTATATTTCATATTTAATGGAATTAAAACATAATGATACATAGTAGTATTATAATTAATGTATTTTATCATATATAAAATCAATAAATCTGTCCTTTATACATACCACATAGGGTATGAACGAGTCATATCACTTTGTGGGGGCGCTAGTCTGCACTTCCTCTAATGAGATTATCGCCTTTACCCATAATGAAAACCATAAAGGAATGGTATAAATGGAAATTACAGAAGCATAAAGAAAACATAAACATACAATATATCATATATAAATACAGTGTCATCATAATGGACACCTTGAGGGGCGGTAGGAGATAATCGAACAATCATTATTTCGTGAGGCGTTAGTTTTCCATCCACAAAAACATTATGTTCTTCACCCATTAGATGGAAGTGTGTGTAAGTGTAGTGCAAATACTTCTCATAACATTATACTAGTATATTTAAAAAAAATTGTTGTTATAAAATAATGGAATAAAAAGAGTACAGGGGTTGGAGAAGTAAATTAAAAAAAGAGGTTAAGAGAAATCGTTACCTTTAATTTGGGTAACTTCCTTTTGGTTTGAACCAAAAGGACTTCTTGAAGTTCTTTATGCCCAAGGTAAGTCTTCTATGATGAAGAGAGAGATGTAGTGAGATTAATTGAGCAGCAGTCAGATGAGCCAAAAGGCTTGAGAGGTGTGGGGAATTGGTTAGAAGTGGTCTCCTTTTATAAGGGGAAGGAGGGGCTCTTTCGGAATGTGTGATAATATTATTTTATTATATAATGATATTCAGTTTTTAAAAGTCAAAAAATAATTAAATTCTAAGATATGATGACTCATAGTCAAAATAAAATCATCCAATAGGAATTGGACAGGTTTTGGATAATATTTTAATCATTATAATCATATTTATTTAAATCATTTATTAATGAGGTAAACTCTGCATCATTATTGTGTCATAAATAATTTATTTTATTTGTTGTGTAAAAATTATAAAAACACTACCATGATGTAGGAAATATTTTTATATTTCTAATTAATATTTAATTTCAAAAATATAACTTATATAACACCATATAAAGCTTAATTTACTAAAGGATTTTTGTTTATGTCATTTTTTCCTTTACATTAAATTAATTAATCTAACGTGTCATTATCTTTCATAAGTGGCTCCATGGGGTCCCCAAATTGACCCACAGATGCCCATGGTCGGCCATTACTCATCCAATAATATTTGGACAAGTGTTAAGGTAAATTTTGAATTATTATAATATTATTTTAACCCTCATTTACCCTATTTACCTTTAACCATGGTAAATAAAAGTCAAAAGTTACTATTCACCAAAAAAATTCTTCTTATTGAACAAACATTTACTTACTAATAACAACCATGTTTTTCAGATTTTCTAATTTCAATTCTCATAATTGGTAAAATCTCATTTAAATGAAAAAGTCAGTTTTTTTAAATACTACTAAGTGGTTTCACTATTCATCAAAAATTGAAGTTTTTCAGAAAAATAACAAAAATTAAGCCTAAGATTTATTTGATATTCTGAATTCAAAAATGATTTCTATTTTTCCAAATTCAAAACAGAGAAGTGGAATTAATTAATTTAAAATTAATTCCCATTGTTAAAACAAATATCATGTTTTTAAGAAACAATAACTATCAAAAGATTGACACTCGTTTATGTCAAATTTCAAAGTGAAATTACTTCCAATGTCCAAAATTGGATTAAATGGTAAAAATATATTTTAATTACACATTAAAACCAATTAAAAAGATAATCTAACCATATAAATAAATTAGATTAAATGGGACTTTTGAATTAAAATATAATATTTTCCAGTATTCATTACAAAATGAACTTTTTCCAAAAAATACCAAAAAATTTCCCAAAGAAAATTTGATGTCCCAAATCTAAATAATAATTTTATTTGGTCAAATAGAACATTCAAAAATTACCAAACCTATATTTAAAGAGGGTTTACCATTAAAAGGCGGTAAATTGACCATTTAATGTAAATTATGCTTAAAATTAGATTCATTCATATTTTAAGCCTCTAACATTTATTGGATAAATGTAAATACATTTAACAAACACATATAATCATATTGTAGTTATTTGTTTTCATTACCACCATACAACGGCTAGGATTTAACTACCATTTAAAATTATAATATTATATTATTAGTGTGCAACGTAAAATTTCAAAGAAACCCATTGTTGCATATCAGGTAAACTATCAAAGATAGAAACCCCTAAAAGGTAAAATTAATATTTAATTCACAAATATTAATAAAAATAGAATATAATATTTCTTTATTTACCCAGGATGTTACATCCTTCCCTCTTTTTGGAAATTGCGTCCTCGTAATTTTTATTCACTTATCAAAATAAGTTAAGGTATTTATCCCACATAGCATTTTCATATTCCCACATTGCCTCTTCAACCATATGGTTTTTCCATAAAATCTTTACCTGGTGAATTACCTTATTCTGTAACACCTACTCTCTTCAGTCAAGAATTTGAACTGGTTGTTTGTCGTAAGAGAGATTCTCTTCCAACTGAACTACCTCTGGACTCAAAACAAGAGATGGATCTAGCATATACTTTATCAACATAGAAACATGAAAAACATTGTGTACCTAGGATAAACATGGAGTTAAATCCACACTGTATGCAACTGATCCAACTTTCTCCATAATTTCATAAGGTCTAGTGAACCTCGAACTCAAATTTCCCATCTTACGAAAACGTGTCAAAATTTTCCATTGATAAAAGTTGAGAAAGACACGATCACCTACCTCAAAAGAAAGATCCTTCCTCTGGTTATCTGCATAACTTTTCTGTCTTCTCTGAGCTGTTCTCATATGCTTCTGAATCAACTAGACTTTCTCTGCCATCACTTCTACTAATTCTGGTCCCATCATCTTCCTTTCACCTACTTCATCCGAGAAAGATGTAGTTCAACAATGCTTTCCATATAATTCTTCAAATAGAGCCATCTGTATACTAGAATGAAAACTGTTATTATAAGAAAATTCACCCAAAGAAATATGTTATTCCCAACTTCCATGGTAATCCATCATGCAAGCATGTAACATATCCTCCAAGGTCTAAATTGTTCATTCTGACTGCCCATCTAACTACGGATGAAAAGCTGTACTAAAATTTAATTCAGTACACAATGACTTCTGAAGGCCTTTCCAAAAGTTATAAGTAAACCTGGGATAACAATCTGATACAATGGAGAGGGGAACACCGTGCAACATGACTATATCTTTAACATACAACTGAGAAAATTGATCTAGAGATAATTTATCTCGAATAGGAAGGAAATGAGCATATTTAGTCAATCGATCAACTATAAACCAGATTGCATTATTACCTCTAAATGTATTTTGTAACCCCCCCCCCCCCCCCCCAACGAAGTCCATATATATTTTCCAATTTCCACTCTCGCACTGGTAGAGGATGAAGAATCCCTTTCGGTAACTGTCGCTCTGCTTTAACCTGCTGAAAAGTCAAACACTTCACAGTAAAATCAGCAATATCTCTTTTTATTCCATCCCACCAATAATACTCTTGCAGATCTATATACTTCTTAGTACTACCAGGATAAATTGAAAATGGAGAACTATGAGCTTCACATAATAACTCATTCTTCAAATATGAATCACAAGGCACACATAATCTCTTTCCAAATCTCAAAACACAATCATTATCAATGTAAAATTCAGGCAACACACCCTTCTGAACCAACTTTACCTTTATCTGTAACTCACTGTCTTCTTTTTGAAATTGATTTATTCTATCTAATAGAGATGATATCACTGAAACGTGATACAAAATAGAAGAATTTTCTACACCAAAAACATTTATGCAAAAGTTTATCAAATCAAAAACCAAAGGATCTCGTTCCAAACATAGCACGGTTAATGAAGAATTACTTTTTCGACTCAAAGCATCATGCACTTTATGTGCTTTTCCTGGATGGTAATGGATCGTGCAATCATAATCCTTGATTAATTCCATCCATATCCTCTGTCTCATGTTCAATTATTTTTGCGTGAATATATACTTTAAAATTTTGTGATCAGTATATATTTCACACTTCACTCCATACAAATGATGCCTCCAAATTTTTAAAGCAAAAAACAATAGTAGCTAATTCTAAATCATGTGTAGGGTAATTTAACTCATGGGGTTTCAAATGATGTAAAGCATATGCAATTACCTAATCATTATAAATAAGGACACAACAAAGTCCTTTCAACGAAGCATCACTGTAGATAACAAACTCACCATTTTTGGAAAGCAGTGCCAAAACTGGATCATTCACCAATATTCTTTTCAATTATTGAAAAAAATCATCACATTATTTTGTCCAAATAAACTTAACACCTTTTCGAGTTAACATAGTCATTGGACTAGATAACTATGAAAAATTTTCAACAAACATCCATTAATAACCTGCCAAACCAAAAACAAACTACGGATCTCGCTTATATTTGTGGGTCTTCGCCATTCTTCTACAACTTTTGTTTTAGAATGATCAAAAGTTATGCCATTTTTTGAAACAATGTGGCCAAGGAAAGAAATTTGTTGTAACAAAAACTCACACATGCTGAATTTTCTATAACGTTTATTTTCTTTTATGGTTTTCAAGATAACCATTAAATGACTTTCATGTTCCTCTTTACTTTTGGAATGAACCAAACTATCATCATTGAACACAACCGCAAACTTATACAAGAACTCATGGAAAATTCTATTCATAAGATCCAATAATACAACAGGAGCATTGGTTAACCCAAAAGGCATAACTACAAATTCATAATGACCATATCTAGTTTGAAACGCGGTCTTCAGAACGTCTGCTTCCTTTACTTTCAACTGATGGTACCCCGACCTCAAATCAATCTTCGAAAAATACTGAGATCCCTGGAGCTTATCAAACAAATCATCGATATGAGGCAAAGGATACTTTTCCTTAATAGTGATGTTATTAAATTCTCTATAATCAATGGAAATTCTCATTGAACCATCTTTCTTTTTAACAAAAAATACAGGATCACCCCATGGTTGTGTTCTAGATCGAATGAAACCATTATCTAATAACTCCTACAATTCCTTCTTTAACTCTAAAAGATCATTTTGAGCCATTCGATAAGGCAGTTTTGAAATTGGATTAGAATCAGGAACTAAGTAAATAGTAAATTCAACTTCCCGATCATGTATAATACCAAGAAACTCATCAAGAAAAACATCAAAGATACTCATTTACCACTGGAATATCATTAACCTGAACAGTTCCTTTGTTTTCAACAATATATACAAGCTAACATTCATTTCCATCATTTACTAGTTTCTCAGCTTCCTAATATGTTATCAAAAGTAAGTGTTCATTATTGTACCCAAATTGAAAATATTTCTGAAAAGAAACCTCTTTAGCTCTGCAATCAATCTTAGCATGATAAATAGAAACCCATTCCATGCCCAAAATAACATCAAACTCTACTAGAGGGAAAACAATAAGGTTTGTAGGTAGGTTTTTTATGCACACAATGACAGGAAGGTTCTTCTAATTTTATTTTGTCTCATCATTTCCTCCAGGTGTTTTTACAAAAAATTCAGTATTCATATCCTGAGATGGAATTCCCAATTTACTAGAAAACGTCTCATAAAGAAAGAATGTGTAGAAACTGAATCGAACAACACATTGGAATAATCTGAACAAACAAACATTGTACCTGATACTACTTTATTCGATGGTCTAACATCTGTTGAAGTAGTTGCAAAGGATTTCACCACCCCTTTCTACTTGTAGTCTAGATGCTTTCCATAATTTGAGTTCTTTTTTAGATACTCATTTTCATAATGACCCATTTTATTACACTTAAAACATATTATCGTTGTCTTTTCATTTCCTGCTTGACCATCTTCCTTATAGTTACGAGAAATATGACCGGACTTACCACACCGAAAGTACTTTCCAGACTTGGATAAACATTATCTAGGATGAATTTTACCACACTTTTCATGGGATGGATATTTTTTTCTTACCTAAATGCTTCTTTGATGAATTATTTCCCTCTTACCTAACAATAGGACCTCTTATTCTGCTGTTTTTCAAAGAACACATGATCATCGGAAAACTCCATTTTTACCTTCTCTGCAAATCAAACAAGTTTTTCATAACTTTTGAACTCACGAGAAGCTAAATCCCTTCGATACATTGGATTTAACCCTGAGTAAAAATGGTTTATTTTGCTATAAATATCTTGTATGAAATTTGGATCATACTTTTCCAGTCGAGTGAACTTTTCTTCATAAGTAGCCACTGAGTCATCCTCCTGCATCAATTCTAGGAATTTTTTTTCCATCCTAAGACAAACCACCTTATAAAGATATTTCTCAAGAAACAAAACTTCAAAATCATCCCATTCAAGATCATCAATATCCACATTATCCCTTACATTTTTCACCATCGACCACCACTGATCAGCTTCACCTTAAAAACGGTAAACAACGAGACTAACCTTTTGATATTCTGAACACCCCATTACATCGAAAATCTTCTCCAGTGCGTTAATCCACCCTTCTGCTAGCACAGGGTTAGATGATCCTCTAAATAATGCGGGATATTTCCAAATAAAATGCTTCGCTACTGACATGTTCCTATGTGGTTGATCTGGGTGATCTCGTGTATGGATACCACCACCATTTGTAGCCTGATTGAATTGTGCCATCACTACAAGATACTGTTCAGTTCCGATTCTGACCATCTCAGGTTGCTGATTTGTAAGGTTGTTTTCCTCCTGATGTAGTCCCAAAATAGCTATCCTATTTCCTTTACATAAAAACATTCTGAACACAGAAATATCTTATGCAAAGAAACATGGTAATATTTAAATTCTATATCATTTCAATCATACCATAAATTAATTTATGGACATGAATTATACAATATTCTAACACCTAAAGTTGTCTAAACTGAACTCGGATACCAACTATATGGACCCGAAAAAAAACTTACATAATATTGAATTAAACGAATACTTCACATTGAGGATCTTTTCAGGTTTAGAGTTTTATATAATTAGGACATAACTATTAAATCTCAAAAGATTAAAAAGTATACACTTCTACATAGTTTCTATTTTTTTCATAAAATAAAAACTCTTGAAAAAATATTCTTATCTAGTTACTGGTTTTTAGACATAATGACATCTCCTTAATCCCTTCCTTGACCCTATTCCACATAATGACTTGTGAAAAACATTTCAAAAACATGGGATGAGCATAAAAAGCTCATTAACGGATACACAAAGAAAGAAAAATATTAGGTTTTTAAAACAATAGGTAAACCATGAATACTTTATCATAAGTAATACTTTTTACCTTTATGAAGTAGTAAATACTCTTTAGTGAATAAAAGATCATTACCTACACTTTTTTAACCAAAATATTACATCAAACCCATATAAAGAACACATAACATATAAATGTAACTTGGGACATTAACATACTTAAATGGAATAACCATACGGTCGACTTCCCCACATATCAATAAATGGAATATCCATACGGCTGACTCCCATACCCAATGAATTGAGGTTATAATGTAACCACCCATCCTGGTATTCACAGCACCACACATCATTTTGTTTATTACGTAACCACCCATCAAATGTCCAAGTGCCATTATAAAATCATAAGACATAAAACAAATAAAAAGGAAAGAAAACATTTCCACATTTCAGTCACAATATATCACTTAAATATATTGACATAACAAATATATTATCAAAAACATTTTCAATACCAAAATTAATTAAAGATTATATGGTAATTATTTTCTTTTAAAAACATTACGTCTTGTTGAGGAAGCCAAAGATCAAATAATACTCGCAGCGGCGGAAAATGTCGTTGTCACCAATTATGTTAAAAGAAATATTCTTTTTTTCTTTTAGTAAAATGATTCATAGAAAAATATTCCCTTTGAAAATTAAAGTGTGTTTATACATCATATAAAATAAAGTCGTGTATTAAAACAAAATATGCCTCAATGAAAGGATATTGAGATGAAGTCCCTTACCTTGTGTCTGACTTGACTCGATCGTTCTTTAATCACTTAAATAAAAAAAAGTTAATTTCTACTTTCTTAATAACATTTTTCAAGTTTATTATTCCTTTTATATCACTTATTAACATGATATAAACATTATGTAATCATTGAAGTTAATAACATTAATTTTGTCGATATTTTGTACTTGAGTCAAAAATGGACTTCTTATAATTACATGTTGTTCATGTGGTAAAAGGTTCATTATATCCATAATGATATTCATGATTTGGATATCATATATATCATATATATCCATCATATACATGTATTTATAATAGTACATAACATTTATAGGTAAGATATGAAATGCACCGTTCATGGAGACGGTAAGCCGTACGTACGCATGAACGCTACTTCCATTTCTCTTTCATATTTAATGGAATTAAAACATAATGATACATAGTATTATTATAATTCTAGTATTTTATCATATATAATATCATTAAATATTTCCTAATTACGTACCACATATGGAATGAACAAGTCATATCACTTTGAGGGGGTGGTAGTCCGCACTTCCTCTAATGAGATCATCGCGTTTACCCATAATGGAAACCATAAAGGCATGCTATAAATGGAAATGAATGAAGCATAAAGAAATCATAAACATAATATATATCATATATAAATACAGTTTCATCATAATGGCTTCCATGAGAGGCGGTATGAGATAATCAATCAATCCTCATTTCGTGAGGCGTTAGTTTTCCATCCACAGAATCATTATGTTCTTCACCCAGTAGATAGAGGTGTGTGTAAGTATAGTTCGAATCCATATCATAACAACATCCTAGTATATTTAGGATACTATTTTCTTCATAAAATAAAGTAATAAAAAGATTATAGGGGTTGGAGAAGTAAAATAAAAGAAAAGAAGTTAAGAGAAATCATTACCTTTAATTTGGGTAACTTCCTTTGTTTGACCAAAAGGAATTCTTGAAGTGATTTCTGCCTAAGGTAAGGATTTTATAATGAACAGAGGGGTGTAGGGAGATTAATTGGGCATAATTTGGATGATCCAAAGGCTTGAGATATGTGGGGAATTGGTTAGAAGTGGTCTCCTTTTATAAGGGGAAGGAGGGGCTCTTTAGGAAAGTGTGATAATATTATTTTATTATATATTGATATTCAGTTTCTAAAGGTCCAAAAATCATTAAAGTCTAATATAATATGACTAATAGTCTAAATAAAATCATCCAATAGAAATTTTACAGGTTTTGGATAACATTTTAATCATTGTAATCTTATTTATTTAAATCATTTATTAATGGGGTAAACTCAACATCATTATTGTGTCATAAATAATTTAATTTATTTAATTTCTAGATATTTTAAAACAAAATACCATGATTTAAGAAATATTTTCAGCTTTCCAATGAATATTAATAGTTGAAAATATAACTTATATATCATGATACAAAAATTAATTTACTAAAATATTTTTGTTTATGTCATTTTTTCCTTTACATTAAATTAATTAATCTAAAGTGTCATTATCTTTCATAAGTGGCTCCATGGGGTCCCAATATAGACCCAAAGATTCCCATGGTCGGCCATTACTTATCCAATAATGTTAGGAAAAGTTTTAAGATAAATTTTGAATTATTATAATATATTTTTAACCTTGAATTACCCTATTTACTTTTAACCGCTTTAAATAAAAGTCAAAAGTAACTATTCACCAAAAAATATTTTCATCTTATTGAACCACATTTTACATACTAATAACAACCATGTATGCCAGATTTTTGAAATTCAATTCACATAAGTGGTAAAGTTTAATTTTAAAGAAATAGTCGGTTTTTTTTAACTACTACTAAGTGGTTTCACTATTCATCAAAAATTGATGTTTTTCAGAAAAATACCAAAAATTAATCCTAAGATTTATTTGATATTATGAATTAAAAAATGAGCTCTATTTTTTCAAATTCAAAACATATAAGTGGAATTAATTAATTTAAAATTAATTCCCATTGATAAAATAAATAGCGTGTTTTTAAGAAACAATAACTATCAAAAGATTGACAGTAGTTTATGTCCAATTTCAATGTGAAATTAATTCCAATGACCAAAATTGGTTTAAATGGTAAAAATATATTTTAATTACACTTTAAAACAAATTAAAAAGAAAATAAAACCATATAAATAAATTAGATTAAAAGGAACTTTTGAATTAAAATATAATATTTTCCACTATTCATTAAAAAAATGAACTTTATCCGAAAAATACAAAATATTACCCAAAGTAAAATTTGATGTCCCAAATATAAGGAAGAATTTTATTTAGTCAAATAGAACATTTAAAAATGAAAAAAACTAGATTTAAAGATGGTTCTCCATTAAAAGGCGGTAAATCGACCATTTAATGTAAATTATGCTTAAAATTAGATTCATTCATATTTTAAGCCTCTAAATTTTATTGGATAAATGTAAATATATTTAACAAATATGTATAATCATATTGTAGTTAGTTTTGTTCATTCCCTCCAATACAACGGCTAGGAGTTAACTAGTATTTAAAATTATAATATTATATTATTAGTGTGCAACGTAAGATTTCAAAGAAACTCGTTGTTGCGTATCGGATATGCTATCGAAAATAGAAACACCTTTAAAGTAAAATTAATATTTAATTCAAAAAATTAATAAAAAAGAGAATGTATTATTTCTTTATTTACCTGGGATGTTACTGATAGTGAATAGTAGCCTCTTATTACCTAATATGTGGGGAATTATGGTCTTATGTGTTCTTTCCTAATAGTTATAAATAAGGTATGTTTTTTTTGAGTGGTATAAAATGGAGTCATGGGGCCTGTATTGCTATAAAACATACTTGAGCTTTGATTTTTCACTCTTTATATTTCCAAGAATTTTTCGATATTTTTCTGGCATGAAAATAAAGTGGGTATGAGTGATGTTCATTTCATCTTAGTTAGCACGCATATAATGTTCATAATTTTTTAATCATATAATACACTCTATTTCATGTACACTTGTGTTAATAACGAATTGGTGGTGTCCTAATTTTAACGAACTAGACTTATATAAATTAAATTCAACTTTGAATTAATATATGAATTTTTAGAAATAAATTTATATAAATCACATGCAATAATTTTTTTACATTGAGTCATTATATAGTCGTTTAGATTTAAAATACCATTAATAATCATAATCTCTGATAATATAGATAATGTACATTGACCATTATGATTATTATATTAAGAGTTATGATAATGTTCAATTGACACATACATAAGGAGTGTTGGCCTTGACCAGTTGGTTTATACCCTTTGAAGCCCATATATCATATATTTTAAGGGAGATAACAACTTAAATAATTTCCCTTGAACAATTCTATCCCAATTTAAACAAATAAATCATGATAGAACCCATTTTTAAAGAAGTTTTATCTCACCAAGATCACAACCAAAACCATGTTCTGTGGAAACCCCATGAAAATCTCCCCGTCACAAACCATAACCTTAGGTAATTCTCTAGTATTATAAATGGATATGTATCTCGAAACAATTAGAATCAATTTTTATTTTTTAAAAAAACAACAAAATGATTATATTTTTTCCATTTTATTAATAAATTTTAAATGATTTAAAAATGAACCTGATATATTTTTTATTTTTTAGTGATGAAACACCAAATGTATTTTTGGGGAATACATTTAGTATAAATGAAGACACTATTTTGATAAATTTGTCAATTTTTAAAATAAATTATATTTAAAAAATCTATTATTGACTAATATTTATTAAATTATAATGATAATAAAATTTGACAGAGGATAACGTAATTTTAATAATGGTTAGAAAACTATTATAGTTAAAAAAATTATATTCAATAATTTGGGTTCATTTATTTAAAAGTATAAAATCCAAAATTTATTTAATTATTTGGAAAAAATTAAAATTGTGTTTGAATTTATCATGTTGAACATAACAAATGGTGAATTTTTCCAAATTTCCAAAGATAGTTATTTTCTGTCCAAATTAAATAAAATATAAATATAAGGTCTATATTATAACATCATGAAATCATAAATTGATGTTATAAAAACCATAATGATTATAAACTAAAAAAATATGTTTTCAATTTAAAATAATATGTTTTACTGTAATTTTATTAATTTTTTAAACACTTAATGAATCCTCCTAAACCTATATTACATTATATGTTGTTAAAATAAATTATTTATTAAAATTACACACTTCCACATCATAATGGGTATTATTTTAATCTATTCTCTTCATTTATTAAAAAAATGAAATACAAACTAATTAAAATAGATGATGATAAAAAACTATTGTATGGTCTGTGATTTGGATTAAATTTTTATATAGAGTCCAAAAAACCTATGTTTATAAATTAATAAAGAACACCAATCACATTGGAAATATAAACCCACCCATTATCAAATTACTATTCACTAAAACACATTATAGCATGAAGTTACATTTACCTTCCCTCTATAGATTCCGCTTAAGGTTCCTCGAAGCTCTTAAGAAGTTCCAAACCCTTTAGAATCACCCTCTCATGATAAGGGATCTTCTCCACCTCTTTATTCAACACCCTTCTTTGTATCAAGCCATTTTATTTCAAAATTTTCAATTTTTGATATGTTTTTAAACATCCCACCTACTTCCCATATGATTTCAAACTGATGATAGATCTATTTAACTATCATTCCCAACTTCTATAAACTTTTTTGTACCCTCATTATGCGGACTAAATTGTCCCAATATTTTTCTGTATAAAACATTTGTGTAGTGAATACCAAGCCTAATTTTCACTTAAATGTATTAATGGATATGTAGCTATACTTCATTGATTTTTTACTTCCATATTTGTAAGCCACACTCCTTAATAATGGGATTAAACCTGTTAGAAGAGATCATTTGGTAATAAGGTATATGTAGCACACATATTCATATACATGATACTAATATAAAAGGTGGGATACGAATTATATATCCAACCAAGGGATTGGGAAATGTTTTAATATAATTATATTCCATGTATTGTGCGTGATTTTTTAACCCAATCACACTATGTTTTGATTTTTTTGAAGTTAACCATAACTTATTTTTTTATTTCATGTTTTTTTGTATTCCCATGTTGCATTTATTCTATAAGGTTATAAAAAATTTAATAATTTATGATTATGATTCTAAACCATCTTATTCTACCTTTATATGACTCTTGGATCACATGTGTTGCTTTATTTTATTATATTCAAAATTTATTCCTCTACTGGGCTTCATAGCTAACCCATTTATATTGAACGTATCATGTTTATCCCATGAATTATTAGAATATTTATTGAATATGAGGCCATGTATTGGTGTTTTTAAATGTTTCTTTATCCATTTATAAGGTTAATTTTATATTTATAGAATTTCCCAAATCCACTAGGCCTCACAGTCTTCTGGAATTTTATTATTTATACCAATATGTAATATATCATGATATAAAGTTTATGAAAGATATAGGTTTCCATATTTGGTATCAGTAAAATCTATAGTTATTTTTTGGAATTTGTATTATAAAAACTTAGTAAAAGTCTCAGAGATATCACTAATCATTAGAAAACACCCTTAAATGTTAGCAACATACAAAGTATGTTTTTTGAAAGAAAATACATCCCTTTTAGGACATTACAAGTGGATGTGGCTCTGGAATTGTTTTACCTAGGGGAAATAACATAGAAAAATGAGTTTTGACATTAAATTAAACATCACCTAGTGAATGACTATAGGACTTTCGGTAAACCTGGTTTGAAACTCCTGGCATATATGATTCAGTAAATTCACAACCTCGTTGTGGGCCACCGTGAAGTGATAAAAAATTACTATAAGATTTTATTATAATAAATAAATATTGGATAAAATTGATTGAAACATCTAAATTCACAGGTTAAGGAAGATATTTCATTTATGAGTTATCCCTTAAATGATCATTGTTTCCCATATTTATGTTTAATATTTCAAATATTTTATTACATAAATATTTTTTAGGTTAAGTAAATTATTAAAATAAGAATAAAATATAGGAAGAATGTATTATCTTCATTAGTTCAAAGAATTATTTTATATCATGGAACTTTAGAAAAACTATTCAAACATCACCTCAAAACATAGAAGATGAGTTATCATGGAAGATAGAATATGTGTCAATTATTTCATCCCAAGAATATAACTCATCCCCTATCCTTATTTTTGGATAAATTTCCCATTGGACTTTATAATACCCCAATTTGTGTAATTTAATTAAATTATAGGCACATATTGGCTTTCTATATAGAGACCCAAAAAAACAATTTCAAGAGAATAAAATCACCTAAGGTATCCTGAATCGTCCCCTAATTCTATATATGTTAAAGTAGGAGGATGATTATATTTTTGTATAAATATCTTTTGAATTTATATTATTACTATATGAGAAATCATATCTTGATAAAATGATTGAGAATAAGGGAATAATCATCCTCAAAGAGATTCCCATTTCAGAGGAATACACAGTAGTGTTTTCTAATTAATTTCTTGGTCTTCCTCCTATAAGTGTGGTTGAGTTCTCTATTTATGTTTTGATGTGATATTTTCATCTATAAATGAATCCATATAGAATATAAATTTTCGAACTAGTGGATATAAAGAAGAAACTATAAGATAATGTGGATAAATTTTTTATATTGCCATGTGCATCAGTATAGGTTGAATCGGTCCACTTCTTTATGGAGAAGAATGGGTAAATGCACCTCTGTATTCATTATCATAAACACAGCAATATCGTTATAATAAATAAGTTTTTTTCCACTAATTGATGACTTATTTTTTCATCTGTGTGGATCCTAATACCTCTATATAGTGAATTTCATGATTATATATTATTACGTAAAGGTGTAGAAGGGGGGTATCCAAATGACCGACTTTCGTACAATGTGTGCACACTATTAGTACATAGTGATTACATTAAGCCTCACTAATTCTCCATAAATACTTATAGACATGACAAATAGTGTCTTTAGGAATTAACCAATGAATTTTTGGAATAATTTATAGATAATATTATTATCTACTCTAAAATCAATGAGGGGAATGAGGTGCATTTCAATTATATACTGACGACATTGTGAAAGAAAAATTTATCTAAAAAGTACAATAAATTGGTCTTCTAAATATAGAATGTAACATTCATTGGGAATGCTATCAAAATTAATGGGATATTAATGGATTCTTCAAAAATTGAGGAATTTGAAGGATGGACAAGACATATATTTTTGATAAAAATCCATAATTTAAATGGATTAGTTGGGTACTATCATCGATTTGTGAGAAAGTTTCATTATTATCAGGCCCAGTAACCATACTAACTCAGAATGAATTCAATTTTTTATAGATGGATCAGTGTGAAGTGATCATTAATGAGTAGATAAAGATGATAATCACTACACATGTCCAAATATTACCAACTAATGGGAAAGATCTGTAATATATTGTGAAGAGTATAAAAATTATTGGGCTTTGTACTCATGATATACGAAAAAGTGATAGACTATACACCCCACCAATTAAGGTTCCAAGAGAAAAACTATTGATCCCTTGAAATAGAATTTTATTTAGTGATATTCACATTCAATTTTTTGTGACATTATTTTTATAGATAAAAGTGTGAAATATGTACAGGTCTTAAGACCATTAAGTATATATTCATTAAAAATGATATTAATATTGAAAAATTAAAGTGGCTAGAGCCAACCAAGGATTATGATTATTCAAATCACTAAAATACAGGGAAGGTTAAAAGGTAATCTCAATAGAAAGGATCATGTAACCCAGTCCATGGTGAGAATTGTTTGGGAACAAATCTTTATGGACATGCAGTGGATGGATATGGGAATTATAAAAGTATTTCATCCAATATTTATCATATATATTCTCAACCATATATTATTGATATGATCAATTAGGACTTGAAATATAATGAGGTTATAAAAAAGGTATTGAATATTATTAATTATATATTTTCAAAAGATGGGGTTATAAGGTTTGGACCTTTCATATCTATGTGATAAAAACCAAAACAGAATATTGAACTTCAAGGTGGTGAACATAGTTTATCCTTTTATATTTAATGAGGAAGTACTGAAATTTATATAAAATTAGAGAAAATATTATTGTTTTATAATATGAAGAGGTAGAATGAATAATTTTTCGCATGATTCATTATATAATAAAAATTTAAATAATAATGATAGATTTCTATGGGTATGATGTAACCATTGATCTATCGATATTGAAATGGGAACACATGACCATGTAGGTTATCTTAAGACATCATATAACCACTAAATTCAATAATTCCATATATGTTTCATTAACGTCACCTTACCAAGTCCATGAATTTAATTACTTTCAGGGAATAATTATCTCTTAACAACTGACAATGATATACAAAAGATATGTGGTAATAATGCATGGAATTCAACTCTCTATTGTATCATTTAAAGATCTAGGTCCAACCGTGATGATGTGGAGATGTGTTAATAATGTTTATTATACAAATAGTTGATTTATTACTTCATATTAACCTATGACGTATGTTATTTATAAAAGATCCATTCAAAATATAGTAGATATATAGATATTGTGTTCAATGGATTTCAAAGGATGTTGGAATCAACACATTTCCCTTGAGGAGTTCTCATATATAAACCATTTCAATTATAGATTTAAAATTGAACCTTATAAGGCTTTGTATAGAAAGAGGTGTTTGGATCCAACATGTTGGAAGGATGTAGATGAGAGGAATCCAATGAGACCAAATCTAATCTAAGTAATTTTAGAGATTGTTCAAACCATTCAGCGCCGTATAAAATTTTCTTATAGTTGAGAGGAAATATATTCATAAAATTATTGATGAGACATAAAGATTTGGGTAATATATTGTTTTTTCCTTCATATATCATTATGTAATAAGGTCATGAGTTTTTTGAAGAAGGGAAATCTTAAAACAAGATACATCAAGCCATTTGATATCCTTGATTGCACTAGAGTAGTTGACTATCGATTATCACTCCCCCTAACTTTTCTCAGTTTGATGATGTGTTCCATGTATCCATATTTAGGAATTATATAGCAGACTATTAACATGTATTAAATACAAAGGTGGTACCATTGGGTGATGAAAATTCATATGATGATAATCCGATAAGGATCTATGATTGTGGAGACAATGTTCTATGAAACATGAAAAATCACCTGGTCAAAGTGATGTGGTCGAACCAAAAGATTGAGGTTGCGACATGGGAATAAGAAGATGTGATAAAACTGACGTTCCCATATCTATTTTAGAGTATTAAATGAAATATTAAATGTTGAAATTTTAAAATTGGGTAATAAAGTAATGTCTCTATGTTTGATAAATTAAATTCTCTTTTAGAATGATTAAAATCTATTTTTAATAAATGATATAATAGAAAATGAATTCACTACATTGGTTATTTGGGATTGTTGTATATTATTCCATATTTGAAATCATGTTAATCATATATCGATTTTATTATGTCAAATAAGGGTAGTACATTATGTATTTTTTTAAAATAATGATAGAAGGAGTCATGGCCTCGACTTGTTGTATCATACTTTATAAACCCCATTTATCATATATTCTCAGGGAGATTATATCACTAGGATTTTCAGAAAACCCATACTAATTTGAGATTCAAAAACTAAAACACGATAAAACCCATTTACTGGATATATTCAAGCTCATTGAGATCACATATCATAACATGATCGTTGAACCACCCCAAGAAAGTATCACTATTGCACACCTTACCCTAATGAAATTGATAGTGTAATAAAAGGCTATTTATGTTGACACTAACAAAATGAATATATATATATATATATATATTCATTCAATAAAATAATTTTTATAATAATTCCTTATTATTGGTACTATTCAAATTATTAGATATTGAGTATGATAAAAATTGGAGTTTTATGTGATGAAATAGTAATTATGTTTTTGAAAATCCATATATTTTGAATCCAGAGATACCTTTTTTGATTTAATGAATTTTTTAAATAAATTAGATTTTATTAAAGTATTATTATTATATAAAATTTATCATATATAAATGATAATATAATTTTACGAAGTAACATTTAATTTTCATAAGGCCGAGATAATTATTATTGTAAAAAACTAGCATTATGTAATAAATGAATATTTGGGATTCAAAAGTGTAAAGTATAAAATTTAGATAATTATTTGGGTAAAATAATTATTATTTTTAAAATAATCACTTTGACATTAATCAATGGTGAATATTTCATTATTTCCAAACACAGATTTATTTTTTGTTTGAAATTAAATACAGTATAAATATAGAACGTGTAATATAACATTGTAATATGAAAACTGTGATGTAAAAAATAAAATATATATTATACATTAACAATATATGTTTTAAATTTAAAATAATGTGTTTTTATGTTATTTGAATAATTTTATAAACCCTTAATTAATCCTCTAAAACTGATATTATATTTTATGATTTTGAAATCAATTTTCTGTAAACATGATTCACTTACACATCACTATGGTTATTATTTTAATGTGTTAGGTTATTAGAATTATAAAATAATTAAATCCACTATTATTTGGTAGAATACCTGGGAAAAAACAATGATTTGGTTTTTGTTTTTCATTTATTTATTATAAATAGACCGAAAACATTGTTGAGAAATTATTATAGAATTCCCCATACTTTTTCTGTATAAACCCACCCAAAATCTCAATCCTATAAAACATCAAACCCTTGGAGAAAAACATTAATCTACCCTTATCTCCCTATATCTCTTTAATGGTGTGTATATGATCTTATTAATCTCCACCCAATCATTTGGAATCACACTGTTAAGGTAAGTGATCCTCTTTGTCTCCTCTTTTTTCAGGCACCATGTATATACCATACATTTTTATTTAAAATTGTTCAAGTTGGATATGTTTTTACACATCTATATTTATATCCTTATGATTATAAATTTCTTATATATCCCTTTAACTCCCATTCAATAGTTCCATTAATGTTTATATAACCCTATTACATTTTTGAAATTATCCTTCTATATTTCCATTCAAAATAATTGTGTAATGAATACCCATACCCATTTCAACTCATATTTATTCACCTATAAGTACTTATCCATCATTTCATGCGTAATTCCATTTATGTAACACAATTTTTTTAGGATGGAATTATAAATGATAAAACACATCCTTATTTGGTATGATCTATGTGGAATAGTTATGCATTTATACGATATGAATGTGATGAGTAGGTCTAGAATTATATAGCCCCGAATTCATTTGGTTATTTGTTTATCTTATTATAGGCTCCATACTATGTACATGATCATATCCTAAGAACAATAAGTTATGATTACTTGGTGGTTATCCATTACTTATTCTTATAATGTCATGTATTATTTTGTTTCAACATTACCCTGTTGTCTTTATTCTATAATGTTATATCATGCATCATTGTTCGAGATTATGGTTCTCATCCCTCTTGTGTTACCATGATATTCCTCTTGGATAACATGTATTACTCTACCTTATAATATAATTTTTTTACTCCCCTATTAGGATTTATTTCAAACACCATTCTTATGTATGTCCCCATGTTATACCATGAACTATTGGAGGACTGATAGAATATAAGGCCATGTTTTAGAGTTATTAGGCATTTTTGTATCAATGTATCAAGTTAATGTGATATGTACTAGATTTATCAAAGAATATAGGGATGATAATCATTTTTGTTTGTCTTATATAAACATTTATGTAATAAATCATCACATTTAGTGTATTATAGATTATGTTTTCAATAATATAAGGTTTTACTAACACCTTTAACGATAATATCATTGCCCATGAATCTTTCATGACTTGGGATCTAATAAAGGGAAAGGTCCTACTGAATGGAGATAAGGATACATATATTTATTATTGTAAGTAATATCTTGGTATAATCTGAATTACCTCTACAACATTTATTTATGTTTAATATTCCTTAATAATTGGATGAACCCACCAAACATGGAGTCCATTATTTAATTTTGTAACTTTAAGAATTCCATTCTAAAATAATTTATTTATGGTATTATTATGGTATTCTATTTTTTTCTTTCTCTATCCTATGATGGTAAATATTACTAATGGTATAGTCTCTCCACAATTCATTAGAACCACACCACATGTCACCATCCTATTGAATACAAGGTGGATTGTATCAGGTCATGAGGAACTCTGACTTAAACCTAGTGAGTTGGGATTGGCATTATGACATAAATACATAGGTTTATATTCATATTTTCATCTATATAAAAATATCAATATATTTAGAGAGGTTAATATACCCCCATTAACAAACACTCGAAATCTCCCTCAATTTCATTCTCATATTTTATTTCATGTGTATATCCACCTTTAGTTTAGAATAAATGAACTAGAGATATGTCATCCTTCAAATTCATCAACTATTTGAACCACTATCTACTTTATTCGACCCTATAGGATCCTTCAATAACATATTATCATTATATTTATATATACTCATTTAATGATTACAAATAATGGATAATTGTTTTCTTCATTTACCATTATGAGAACCTAATTTAATACTCTCCAAAATCAATTTGCCCTACACACTTATTGAATACCATTTTAGAGTATATATTTTCAAGTAAAAATCTTTTAATCTAGATCTTGAATATCTAATATTTTATAATTTTTACTTACTAATTTTAATTTATTCATAAAAATTAATCTATTCCTAATTGGTCATAATTCAGTGTGTAAAAAATAGTCTATGATAACAGAATTATTTTTTTCAATGTCACCCACTTAATTCCATATATAACCTAAATCTTGATCTATTAACTTACATACCATGTATCCCTTTTATTTTAATCACTCTAACATAAAATCATATATGAATAAGAAATATTAAACTAAGTGAATGAGTCATAACACATTCATATACTACTCCGTTGATATATAAATCCTACATATGAGGAACATAAACTTTATTATAACCATCAACTTTAATATCTTTAATTTCGTAAAATCACCTTGAAAATATACTCTCTTAGTGTATTTACATAGATATGACACAAAATTATTGAACTAGGGATGTATCATATGAAAACACGTATTAATACTCATAAATAATGTATGAGTTCTTGTGATAAACATATATATATATATATACCAAGATAATCCCTACTCTATTCTTATTCGATCAAACATCCAGTAGAAGTGTTTGATTCATCTTTGTTAAGTGATTTATTCTCATTTTGGAATCCAAATTTTTTCCTTGACTACTGATAAGAGAGTGTTAAATCCTCTTGATAATTATGTGTTGGATCCATTTTTTTTAGGTTTTTTTCATATTAATTCCTTTTTTAATCTCATTATCCTTTATTTCATGTTGGAATTCCTATTATGGGTGTTGAATTAGTTTTTTCGTGTTATTAAATATAGGTGGGTCCATAAGACTTTACACTATATTTGAAATGATTATTTTATTGATTTATTTGAAATTATTTTTTAATTTAATGGAAAATAAGTATTTGTTATGATATGATATTTCACTTAATAAGAGCGTTGAAATTTTCATAGACCACCAATTTTTAGTGGAATTCAAATAGTGGGGCCAAATTTTTGAAAAATGATGGCTTTATTTGATGTCCAATTTGATGAAAATACTGAATGTTGATTCTTAACAAAATTTTCCAAAATTGAAATATTATTTAAAAGGTTATTACCTTTAGGAAAACCTATAATGTTTTTTAAATGAAAATTACAATTGAAACTAAAATTTGGAAATTGAAATGTGGATGATGAAATGGTTCGAAATGATTGATTTTATTGTAATTGAAGCTTTACATTATTGATTTAGATGGGGGACTGGGTAGTTAGTATGAGACTTGGAAAAGAATGGTAGGATATTATCCCCATGAAATGGATTTTGAATGAAAATAAAAACTAATCCTGGTTCGACATAAAGATACCATAATGAGTTCCTCAATGGCGTGTTGATTTACATTTAGTAATGATTCCCTATTTGGGTATTGATTGACTATGAACACATATATTAATCCATTATCACTGATGAGTAGTGTAAGGATCCTAAAGTTATAAACCAACATAATACAAGACTTTTCACCACAGTGAATTCTTTATTTTAATAGATTTTATTATACATGACATTGATTACATAAAAATTTTATTCCTTCCAAATATTTTATATAATTTTGTATATAAAATATTCATTTAATTAAATATTATAAATTTTACATCCATTTTATTTTAATGCTCATTTTTTTGAAATAAAATTAAATTTCATACCATTACTTATTTTATTTAAATTGATAGTGTAACTGGTTTAATTATTGTGGAATTGATTATGAAACAATTTTTAAGACACTACTGGTCTATTTTTCCAACACCCAACCATTTCATTTGAGAATTTTAAGGAAATAGTATTCCGTGATAAATTATATGGAAAGTTCCTCTTAGAGGAGTTGGTCTTTATTCATGGGACATGCAGTGATGGTAGTTTCTAGTAGAGATGTGATCGATATGATACATTAATTTTATAATAATTTTCTTTTGTAGTTATTCCATCATTTGGTTATGTACTATTTGGGTATTGTTTTTCAATTTTGGAATTGGTATTTTTTCCATTTAGATTGTTGATCATACTGACCTGTATTGTTTATATTTCATGTTTTTATGTAAAAATTAATTCCCTTTTTATTCTTTCTTGATTCCAGGTGGTATTAGAAAAACTATGGGGATTGAGAATTCACTCTATGAAATTTCAAGACTAGCTCGGGCATTAGTGTAACAGGGTATCTGGGATAGTCTATGATAAATTTTTATCAAAGTTGAATATTTTAATTCTATCATTGATGTCATTATGTACTCAGGTATTTTATAGTATACTTCATATAGTATTTATGGTACATCGGTGGTATTTGTGAGTAGGTTCTCAGGCAACTCTTATTATAACGAGCCATAAGTCACCAAGGGAGTTTGGGAAAACCTTATTCAAGGAATAATTTGATTTGATCATAGTATTTTCCCCACCTTTGATCTGAGTATGTATAAATACCATGATTTAATTATGTAGGATATAATTGATATTATGGCATCTCTTATCTGAGTTTTTTATTTGTGTGAATTTTCAAATGTTTTAGTTTTTCCTATTTGATTTTGTGTAGCAGCGGGCCTTCGAGAAAATATTAGAATAGGTGATAGTAGTAATCTGCTGGTGAACCATGTTGGGAAAATTCTATATTGTATCAAAATCTAATTTATATAGTGGTGTGCATAGTCCATCCTCTGGAATAAGTACCTCCTTCCATTCTCATTAAGTATTCAATAGATTAACCTCAATGATAGGAATATAGAGTTTATTATAAAGTGTTTTTCATCAAAAAATAATTAATTTCCAATTCATTATTTCTCTTAAAGAGGCTGAGGATAAGTTCAAAAATATTGATCTAATATTTGAGTTCTTGAAAAAAAATTATTCTAGTGACGTGAAATGTGATACCTTCATGCTTGAAGGACATAACATGAGATGTGGGATTTCATGGAGAAGTTCAATAAAAATATTGTTTTGAGTGGAGAGGAATTAGATTATATATCACTGACTATTTTCATCTAGGTTTGATAGTCATAGTTAAATCCATGGATTTTACCAGCCTCTAGCAGTGTAATAGGACAGTGACACAAAATGTGAACTATTTTTCTAGGTTTGTTGAGTTTTCCACTGAGGTGGTGACAAATTGGAAACTGAAGGTTCAAATATTTCAGATGGTTCATTGTACTAATATCCTTTATGAATTCATTATATATAGGTTTACATCTTTTTTTGACATTATGGATAGAGGAATGATGGAAAATATTGATTTATCTACAATGATAGGGTTGTCAGAAGTGGGTTTTTCTCCCAGTAGTCGTTATGAGAGTTCCTTTAAGAAAAGAAAAAATGTGATGAGTCTTGTATTGTTTCAAGATATCATGTGTTATCAAATCCCACTATATTTCCATGAATAGTCCCTTTTATTTGCATTTAGTTTTGGAATTTTTACATTCAAAATGTTCTCCACTGAGGCACCCAAGATTTGTAGTTCTTTTGGAAGTTTAGGTAAATTTATGAAATTAAATCACATCATTTGAACTCAAAAAAATGTAAGGGGATATTAAACACTAAAATGTACTATTTTTTAATCTGATTCTTCAATAAATAATAGGTTCTAGACATGTTCACTAAAATCAATGATTCTTCAAGATATGGAAGAGTCTCTAGAGCGAGATGACGGGGGTCAAAAAACTGTGAGAGTTACCATCACTACAGCTTCATCATTAGTGATATAATTATTTGATATTGGTGCCTCCCACTCATTTATATCATCACATTATATGAACCCAATAAAATTACTATGGATATTTTGTCTTATCTAATGTGTATTATAATTCCCCATAGAATAAAAAGTAAACAAGGTCTTTGATGTCCTTCTTGTGATTTATCTTTTCATAGACTTATCTTATCTATAATTTTATATTCCATTTCACGAAAACACTTGATTCCATTTTTTATATGGATTCGATAACTTTTCATAATGCCTGGATTTATTGGTAAATTCAATATGTCTTTATTACTGAACATGGTGGGGTGTGCTATCTTTTTTAGGTAGAATTGTGCTTAAGTGTCAGTAGATTTAGACCTCATTTTAATAAGATGGATATGGTAATATTAGTGTTTTATTTCATCTTGGTGTGATCATTTTTATAATATGATATCCCTCCAGTTTTCATTGATTATCATAACGTTTTTCATTTTAATTTCACTACTTTTCCATTAGTAAAGAAGAAGATGTTTTCAAATGAGTTGGTACATGGTGCTCAGTCACTTTATGTTACCTCATTATCTACATTATGAGCTTACATAAAAGAGGTTAAATATCTATTGGGTGATGTTATAGATATAGGATTCATACTCTTGAGTTTTTTACTATGGGAAGATCATATTACCATTGTGAAAATGTAGATAGAATACTTCACATATCAGTTGATTATCAAAAAATCAATCAAGTTATGGTAAAAAGAATATTCATTGCCACCGAATAATGATATATTTGTGTGTTTTAAATAGGATAAGTGGTTATAGAATATATTTTTTTTGTCTGGTAATCACCAGTTAAGAATAAAAGAGTCTAGGATTCAAAATACTACCTTTATGGGTAGGTGTATCCCTTATATATATTTCTATTCCCTTTGGTCTAACCAATGCTCCAATAGTTTTTATGTATCTAATTAACATGGTTTCTTTTGAGTACCTTGAATTATTCCTGGTTTTATCTATGGAAAACATCATTTTTTACTCCAAAACATAGTAGGATAATGTGCATCGACTGAGAGTTGTTTTAGAAATATTGAGATACCATAGGCCTTTAAATAATATTTCTAAATTTAATTGTTTGATTTGAAATTTAATTTTATTGGAACATGGTACCATGGAAAATTTTATTTGAGTTGATCCTAAGAGGGTGATATAAATAGTAACATGGGAATCATCACATAATTTATTTAAAATTCAGAGCTAAATTTATTGGTCAAATATTTCCATAGGTTTCTCAATGAGTTATCAAAGATGGATTCTCCTATGAGTTCTCTCACTTGAAAAGGAGATTTTATTATTATGGTCTGAGAAATTTTATATTTCATTTGATAAGATAAAATTTATTTTGACTAATAAACAAATGTTGAATTCTCTAGGGGATAAAAATTTCTATTTGGGATTCTGTTATGTATCAGTTTTATGTTTGGGTTTTGTTTTTATGTAGGGTTATCATGTGGTATCCTATAATTCTATCATTCTTATCATGCATGATAATAATTACCAAACCATGAACTTTAAATGTCCTTATAGATGTGTGATATTAATGTTTCAAGAAATTAACTTCTCAACATGTGTCTTGTCTTTTATTTAGAAAGTATAATCATGAGTTATATCTTATCTAAAATGATATGAATCTTTAGTAGAGGAATTGGGTGGAGTACCATAAAACATTTTATTTTCACATTACTTAAACCCATGGTATGGAAAATGTCATTTTTTATGATTTGAGAAAGAATATTCAAACCCGGTCGATGAAAAAATCAGTTGAAAATTTGTATTTGATGTCACTCATTTCCTAGTTTTATTTGGGAATCAAGGAGGATGCGACCGATATTTTTTTTCACTAGCATTGTAAAGACCCGGAAATTTCATGGAAAATTTTTTTCTTAATTTTCTTTGAAATTTTACAAGAACGCAGTTTCTGATGGCACTTGATTCTGAGGCCCGGGGTGCCCAGAATCGATTTCTGAAGTTTGGCTCAGGTACGTTTAGCGAACGAACGAGCGAGTTTTCCTATCTTTTGAACCTGTGCTCGGAATTGAAATCTGATGGCACTGATGAACTCGCAACTCCGGTAATTGCTTAAGGGAACCTTTACCGTAGTTGCGTTTGTGCGGGAGAAGAAGTTAATTTTTGGGGATTAATTAAATAAAGGGAATAAAATTGTTGAATCAATTTTATTTCATGTTGCGTGGTTAACTTCTCCCATGGGAAGTTGGTGGTGGGCCCACATCCATCCAACTTCCCATATGTGGATATTTGAAAGTGTGGGGCCCACACGAACCCCCCACCTTTTCAAATTCCTTAAACTCCCTAACCCTCTTAACCCCCCACTTTCCTAACCCCTCTTAACCCCTCACATTCCAACTACCCATTAACTCACCTTCTTTAATATTTGACAACTTGTTGTAATTAATTTGGTGAGTTACATGTAGTTTTTTGAAATTCAATCAATTGAATTTCAAATGCTTTGTTGTGTTAATAAAATAAGTTTAGAACTTATTTTATTTGGGTTGGAATTTAGTTGATTGGGATCCTTTGGAGAAAAAGCTTAGGAAATCCTGAGTCATTCTTTCTCTATGACGAAGAACACGAAGAACGTCTCTTCCGCCACTGAAGCACGACGACGCCATCTTCTTCATCGTTCTTCAACCGAGGCAAGGAAAGGGAAGCGACGCCCGCGACATCTCCAACGACCTTCATCCGCATCAAAGGAGAAGACGTCGCCTGCGAAGAACGTCGTCAACGACGATGTCACCTCCGAACGCTCGTCCACCAACGACGAGAACCCTTCTTTCTTTTCGACGCATGAGCGTGAGAATTGGGAGTGTGTGACGAACCCGACAATCGAGGAATCGATATCCTCCCTTTTTCTGAGATCGTTAACGAATGACAATTACGAGGTAGGGGTTTGTTTTCAATTTTTTATATTTGTTCAGGAATTCCGACTTGATGATTCTTCGTGGTTTAAAACCATTTGTTATCGAATTTGAAACTTGTGGTATTAAAACCAAATAATAACGAATAACGTGAGGGGGCTAGACCGCACAAACACGGCCGACCCTCCTCCTTATTTCATGTTGGATTATTTTGTGGATTGAAACGGGAATGGTGGGGTGCCATCGCACCACGCGGAAACGTGAGAAAAGTAATGCGCGGCACCGTCGCGCCGCGTCATGAAAAACAAACAAAGTCGAGACGCCGTCGCGTCACGGAAGAGAAACTCGAAGACATCCGCGGACGGAGTCCGGCCACGGTGAAGGGGCGCGGTGCCAACGCGTCGTGCCGGAGAACCACGAAGACGGCGCGTTTCGTTTTTGACGTGTGGTTTGATGGGCGATGATGAAGTAGGTTGTTTGGGCATTTGAATCCCTTCGCAGTGAAGGTGGGGTCCTGGGGGGACCATAGGCGAAGACGGAAGGAGGAACGGACCACTGGAGCGCGTCCGGTGGTCCGCGGAAGGCGACGACGGCGGCGACGACCGGCGGCGGGGGCGCGCCGCTGGAAAGGTGGCGGCCGGCGAACCGCCGGCCTCAATCAACGGCGAAGGGCGGGGGAGCCGTGCGCCCCGCCCGCGTGTCCACTCAGCCATGCTGGCCGAGCCGCGGCCGGCCGGTCGGGCCGGACCAAACTGGACCGCGCCGGACCGGGCCGGGCCTAGCCGGGTCGGACCCGGGTCGGGTCGACCCAGGGGGGGTCGGGCCGGGTCAGGCCGGGCCCAGACCCCTGTTTTCGGACCACTTTCGGTCAAATGCTCGTAACATGAGCTACGGGCCTCCAAACAACTCGCCGTCAGTGGCAACGCGATCCTTGGATCGAGAAGGTCATTTCGGTATATCGCACTCAAGGTTTCGGATCACATTGGCTTTGGCCGGGTTGGTTCGGATACGAAACCAACCGGGCCCTCAGAGCGGAAACACTTATATCTCGAGCTCCGTACGTCCGATTGAAGTGCAGTCGACTTTGATGGAATTATCTAAGTGAGACGGATCTTTTGGCTTACTCCGCTTGAGGTTTGGATGCCAACGGAGTGCGGTCGGGTTGGTTCACTCATGAAACCAACCGGACCCCTGGAACGAAAAAGCCAATAACTCACAGACCGGGCGTCCGATTGACGCGTCGTCTGTCTCGTTGAATTCCTCTCGATGAGACGGAACTTTTGGCATACTTCGCCCGAGTTTTGGATATATTTGGATAGTGGCCAGGTTGGATTGTAACCGAAATCCAACAGGGCCCCTGGAACGGAAAAGCTGATATCTTTCAGACCGGACGTCCGTTTGACGAACTGTCAGCGGCGTTGATGATCACGTTGAGAAACGGTCCCTATGAGTATACCCTATTAGAGTTCGGGGTACAATTGAGATACGGCTAGAATTGGTTCGCTCACGAAACCAACCGGGCCCCTGGGACGAAAAGGCTAGTAACTCACAGACTGGGCATTCGTTTGACGCGTCGTCTGTTGCATTGAGACCCCTATGACGAGGCGGTCCATTGATATACTTCTTCGCGGGACATTGAGATACTTGGTGTATCGACCTATAGCTCGTGGAGCACACCCTCCCGGAGACGAGCGTGCGGAGTACAGAGACCATGTAGCCGACTGAGACCTGACGACTGCTTGACCGACTCGACTTGGAGTGAGTCAACTAGCCCAGTGGACGGAGCACTACTTTGTGAGGTGCAGACCCATGGCGGACGGAGCACTACCTGTGTGACAGTGCAGACCCGCGGTACTCGTCCGGAGAGTCCCTCAGCAGGCTACTAGGGGGTGTGCACTACTTTGTTTGGGTGACATACCTCGGTGGGAAGCACTACTGTGCCTGGGTGGGTGACCCACGGTACTCGACAGGAGGAGTACCTCAGCAGTCTTAGGTTAGTGAGCAGTACCTCGGAGTCGCGACAGGACCACTGTACACTCTAGAGACGGAGCTCTTCAGTAGTTACAGTTTCGATAATGAAAATCCTGGTTTGAGCTGAGACTTTTGACCTTTGTGTATACCTCATGATTGAGATGGGTCACTTGATAACTTAGGTATATGTATGGGCATATACCTGGGTACTGGTTATCCATTGATTTCATGATCCTTGTGTTTCCTCATGGTTGAGATGGGTTACTTGATAACTTAGGTATATGTATGGGCATACACCTAAGTAGAGGTTATCTGTTGAGATCTTCTTTGTGGTTATCCTTGTTGGATTTAGAGAGACCTTGAGTGTCTCGGGGTCCCTACTTAGTATCGTTATACTCACCCCTACACGGGCTATGCACGCACCTCGTTGTATTGGTTGCAGACAACTTGCAGTGCTAACGGAGGCCGAGAGTTCGAGGTCTGGACGGTACCCGAAGGTGGACTACACGACGAGTCAGTACCCGGAGGTGGACTACACGACGAGACGACACACGGAGGAGGTTGACGGATGAGAGCGTTGAGGAGGCTATCTGTACCTACCCTTCAGGTAGGATCTGTGGCGGACGATCCAGGAGCTACGCTATCTGTATCTACCCTTTAGTTAGGATCTGAGGAGGACGACACAGGAGCTGGTTCCTTCCACTAGCTGTTTGTCTTTTTTTGTTGTACTTTTGTTCAGTTGTAGTTGTACTTTCTTTTGGGTTTGTATTCTGGCCCATTTACTTTACAACACTTTCTTTTGTACATATTTTTTTTCTTCCGCTTGTACTCTGTGGTGTTTTGATTACTTTTATAAAGGCAATGTCTTCCCAGTTATCAGGATTTTTGCCTCTGGTGCTAGTCGCCATCCCCTGGCCTATGGAATGCGGGTTTGGGGTAGTCACGAAACAGGCCCATGGGATGGGTCGTGACAAATTGGTATCAGAGGAGTCGGTTCTACCACAGAACTTATAACTCTGATATTTTTTTCTGTGAAGCAATAGTGATAAATGTACCGAGTGTGGTCTTTAGTTCAGGGAGTCCAGTGTTGGTGCGGGCGACCGATGTATCCATACATCAGGACCCTGAAAACTGATTTCCAACTTTGTGCACGAAAACACGGATTGCTTGTGTGTTTTCAAAGGTTTTCCCTTAAAATAGCTCAAACCAGGTCAGCTCACCAGGTATAATCGTTTGACCGTGTTACGTTGTTTCTTTCAGGATGCCTTTTCTCGGAAGACCAGGTATAGCCCCGAGAGTGGTTCGTACTGACAGCCCGCCGAGCGACGTGGCCTCAGTACAGGGCCCTTTACCAGTTGAGGCACCAGCGGAGGCACCAGCGGTACTACTACCCATTGGGCCACCGATGCCACTAGCCCCAGCAGCAGAGGGTGCACGTCGCTTGAGCGCACTGCACGAGTTCCAGCGCCAGAGGCCACCCAGGTTCCAGGGAGGGACGGACCCGCAGGCGGCTAAGGATTGGCTGAAGGCTGTGGTGAGAGTCTTCAGGCTAGTGGGGACGCCGTCAGACCTCATGGTGAACTTTTCTGCCAGCCTCCTTCAGGCAGCAACAGGCAGGTGGTGGAGCCACTTGTTTCAGTTTTGCGACGGGATGACCTTCGCATGGGAAGACTTCGAGACCTTCTTCAGAGTGGAGTTTGTGCCAGTAGCTCTACACCCAGAGTGTGTATAGGAGCTTCTGCCTTTTCCGAAGGGTGTTCGATCAGTAGTCGAGTCATCTGTGGGCAGTAGACAGATGATGCAGAGGTCCAGGAGGACCAGACCAGTAGTTGGACGATCTCGGGTTTTAGGACTGGTGGTGCGGGGCACCCGGGGTGGAAACAGAGCTAGGCGTTCCAGAAGAAGGTTGTGTTACTCATGCGGCGGAAAGGGTCACCTGGCAAGTGACTGTTCGACTCCTTATACAGTTGATCTACCGGATTTGGAGGAGCCACCGAGGCAGAAGTAGCGGCGAGTGCTTGAGAAACAGCCGAGCAGTGGACATGGCAGTAGAGCTCCTGGAGCAGGTGGATAGGAGAAGAACTAGTGGATACGTCCCTTGTACTTCTAGTTCCATGTTGCTGTTGTATTCATGTCTTTGTACTATGAGCTACAATAATAAAAAGACACTTATCTTTGTTAGATTTCTTGTCCTTTTTTTTGGTTGATGCTGAGTGGTCCCGGTTAAAACTGTTGACTTGACCCTCACTTTCGAGATTTCTACTGGAGGAGACCCAGTGACCTCACACTGATGCCGACAGTGTGACTCGACCCTTGGAGGCAAGAGTGACAGTTGGATCTCTTAGTAGTTACGTCGAGGCCTTACGACGTCATCCATGGCATGAATGCGTCATTCATGTCAGGATTGACTGTATTAGGCAATGGGCGTGGTTCATCCAGGGGATGAGACTAAGTTTCTCTTTTCGGCAAAAGAGAAATTTTAGCAACTCTTTCAGATCATAGGCAAAGCAGGTGCAGATCATCCAGGAGCGGATGAAGACTGCACAGTGCAGTAAGAAGTAGGAAACCGGCTCCAGTCTTAAAGATTCAATTGTGTTAATTGTTAAAGAAGAGGTAGCTTAAAGGAGAGATGATTCTACAAAGCAGCAGACGTGGAGGCAGATCTAGGAGAGCAGCATGAGGTGGTGTACATCCTATCATGGTACAACCACCCGCCTTAGTTATTCCCGCCAGGCTCAGGGAGCTGGAGGGCGGAGGAAGAGTGCGGCTGCATGCTGTCAAGGAGTGTGACCCAATGGCTCTAGAAATGATTCAAGGGACAGTCTGTGTCCACTACTAGCTGTTGTAGTAACATACATCTATATGAATCATTCCTTGATTTCACTAATCTTGTTCCACACCTAGAGTTTCCGGTAAGCCGTGTACCTGACCCTCACGTTTGGAGATGCCTTGGGAGGAGACTCGATAATCACACTTACACCAACAGTGTGGTCAGACCCTCGAGGCAAGAGTTCCGGTTGGAATCTCATGGTGGCAGCGTCGAGGCCTTACGACGTTAGTTTGAGTATGGAATGGTCAATAACTGTTCGTAATCAAATTAACGGTTTTAGGCAAAAGTCAGGATGAGTTTTCCTTGGTCGGCGAAAAGGAAACCCCAGGCAGCACGGGATAAACTCTTTCACAGGAGGGTGCGACCGATCACTCTTGATTCGGTCAACCTTACCCTCGTAGCGGAAGTCGTTTCGATTTCCAGTTCTAACAAAAAATGGAGGCCTCTGGAGTTCGAGGATGATGATCCCGTCCTTATACGGGTCTCACCTCGATGAGGTTTACGGAGATGTGCCCAAGGCAGAAAGTTATCTCCGAGGGTCAGTGGGCATTCTTAGGTCCTCAGCTAGGTAGGCGTGGTGGTTTACCGCTTGACCCATTCACCGCAGTTGCACTAGGTACACGACGACTTCCACGTATCTCAACTGAGGAGATACGTGCTCGACCCTTCGCATATCATCGACCATGAGGAGCTGGACGATGGCGATGGGGTGTCTTTCACGGAGGTTCCAGTGGGGATCGAGGATCGATAGGAGCAGATCCTACGAGGACGATCGATTCCTCGGGTGCTCTTTCTCTGGCAGTACGGGAACCTCCTGGTGAGCACATGGGACCGGAAGGCTCAGATGCATGCTCTATACTGCTTTTGTAACCTTAGATTCTGTTAAATCATTATGAGAACGTAAAGCCCTGAGGTGGGAGTAATGTAAAGACCCGGAAATTTCAAGTAAAATTTTTTTCTTAATTTTATTTGGAATTTTACAAGAATGCAGTTTCTGACGGCACTTGATTCCGAGGCCCGGAGTGCTCGGAATCAATTTCCGAAGTTTGGATCGGGTGCGTTCAGTGAACGAACGAGCGGGTTTTCCTATCTTTTGAACCGGTGCTCGGAATTGAAATCTTATGGCACCGATGAACTCGCAACGCTGGTAATCACTTAAGGGAACCTTTACCGTAGTTGTGTTTGTGCGGGAGAAGAAGTTAATTTTTGGGGATTAATTAAATAAAGTGAATAAAATTGTTGAATCAATTTTATTTCATGTTGTGTGGTTAACTTCTCCCATGGGAAGTTGGTGGTGGGCCCACATCCATTCAACTTCCCATGTGTGGATATTTGAAAGGGTGGGGCCCACACGAACCCCCCACCTTTTCAAACTCCTTAAACTCCCTAACCCTCTTAACCCCTCACTTTCCTAACCCCTCTTAACCCCTCACATTCCAACTCCCCATTAACTCACCTTCTTTAATATTTGACAACTTGTTGTAATTAATTTTGTGAGTTACATGTAGGTTTTTGAAATTCAAACAATTGAATTTCAAATGCTTTGTTGTGTTAATAAAATAAGTTTAGAACTTATTTTATTTGGGTTGGAGTTTAGTTGATCGGGAGCCTTTGGAGAAAAAGCTTAGGAAATCCTGAGTCCTTCTTTCTCTATGACGAAGAACACGAAGAACGTCTCTTCAGCCACTGAAGAACGACAACGCCATCTTCTTCATCGTTCTTCAACCGAGGCATGTAAAGGGAAGCGACACCCGCGACATCTCCAACGACCTTCATCCGTGTCAAAGGAGAAGACGTCGCCTGCGAAGAACGTCGTCAACAACGACGTCACCTCCGAACGCTCGCCCGCCAACGACGAGAACCCTTCTTTCTTTCCGACGCATGAGCATGAGAATTGGAAGTGTGTGACGAACCCGAAAATCGACGAATCGATATCCACCCTTTTTCCGAGATCGTCAACGAACGACAATTACGAGGTAGGGGTTTGTTTTCATTTGTTTATATTTGTTCGAGAATTCCGACTTGATGATTCTTCGTGGTTTAAAACCATTTGTTATCGAATTTAAACCTTGTGGTATTAAAACCAAATGATAACGAATAACGTGAGGGGTCTGGACCGCACAAACACGGCCGGCCCTCCTCCTTATTTCATGTTGGATTCTTTTGTGGATTGAAACGGGAATGGTGCGGTGCCATCGCACCGCGCGGAAACGTGCGACATGTAATTCGCGGCGTCATCGCGCCACATCGTGAAAAACAAACAAAGGCGCGACGCTGTCGCGTCACGACGGAGAAACCCGAAGACATCCGTGGATGGAGTCAGGCCACGGTGAAGGGGCGCGACGCCAATGCGCCGCGCCGGAGAACCACTAAGACGGCGCGTTTTGTTTTTGACGTGTGATTTGATGGGCGACGATGAAGTAGGCTGTTTGGGCGTTTGAATCCCTTCGCAGTGAAGGTGGGGTCCCGGGGGTCCATAGGTGATGACGGCAGGAGGAACGGACCACCGGAGTGCGTCCGGTGGTCCGCGGAAGGCGGTGGTGGCGGCGGCGGCGCACTGCCGGAAAGGAGGCGGCCAGTGAACCGCCGACCTCAATCAACGGCGAAGGGCGGGGGAGCCGCGCGCCCCGCCCGCGTGTCCGCTCGGCCACGCTGGCGGAGTCGCGGCTGGCCGGTCGGGCGAGACCGAACCGGACCGCGACGGACCGAGTCGAGCCGGGCTGGGCCCAGCCGGGTCGGGTCGACCCGGTTCGGGCCGACCCAGGGGGGTCGGGCCGGGCCCAGACCCCCGTTTTCGGACCACTTTCGGTCAAATGCCTGTAACATGAGCTACGGGCCTCCAAACGACTCGCCGTTAGCGGCAACTCGATCCTTGGATCGAGACAGTCGTTTCGGTATATCGCACTCAAGGTTTCGAATTACATTAGGTTCGGCCGGGTTGGTTCAGATACGAAACCAACCGGGCCCTCGGAGCGGAAACACTTATATCTCTAGCTCCGGACGTCCGATTAACGTGCCGTCGACTTTGATGGAATTCTCTAAGTGAGACAGATATTTTGGCTTACTCCGCTCGAGGTTTGGATGCCAATGGAGTGCGGTCGGGTTGGTTCTCTCACAAAACCAACCGGGCCCCTGGAACGAAAAGGCCAATAACTCACAGACCGGGCGTCCGATTGACGCGCCGTCTGTCTCGTTGAATTCCTCTCGATGAGACGGAACTTTTGGTATACTTCGCCCGAGTTTTGGATACAGTTGGATAGTGGCCGGGTTGGATTGTAACTGAAATCCAACCGGGCCCCTGGAACAGAAAAGCAGATATCTTTCAGACCGGACGTCCGTTTGACGAACTGTCAGCGACGTTGATGATCACGTTGAGAAACGGTCCCTATGAGTATACCATATGAGAGTTCAGGGTACAATTGAGATATGTCCGGAATTGGTTCTCTCACAAAACCAACCGGGCCCCTGGGACAAAAAGGCTAGTAACTCACAGACCGGGCGTTCGTTTGATGCGCTGTCTGTTGCGTTGAGACCCCTATGACGAGGCGGTCCTTTGAGATACTTCTTTGTTGGACTTTGAGATACTTGGAGTATCTACCTATAGCTCGTGGAGCAGACACTCTCGGAGATGAGCGTGCGGAGTACAGAGACCATGTAGCTGACTGAGACCTGACGACTGCTTGACCGACTCGACTTGGAGTGAGTCGACTAGCTCAGTGGACGGAGCACTACTTTGTGAGGTGCAGACCCATGGCGGACGGAGCACTACCTGTGTGACAGTGCATACCCACAGTACTCGTCCGGAGAGTCCCTCAGCAGGCTACTAGGGGGTGTGCACTACTGTGTTTGGGTGACATATCTCGGTGGGAAGCACTACTGTGTCTGGGTGGCTGACCCGCGGTACTCGACAAGAGGAGTACCTCAGCAGTCTTAGGTTAGTGAGCAGTACCTCGAAGTCATGACAGGAACACTATATACTCTAGAGACGGAGCTCTTCAGCAGTTACGGTTTTGATAATGAAAATCCTGGTTTGAGCTGAGACTTTTGACCTTTGTGTATACCTCAAGATTGAGATGGGTCACTTGATAACATAGGTATATGTATGGGCATATACCTGGGTAGTGGTTATCCGTTGATTTCATGATCCTTGTGTTTCCTCATGGTTGAGATGGGTTACTTGACAACTTAGGTATATGTGTGGGAATATACCTAAGTAGAGGTTATCTATTGAGATCTTCTTTGTGGTTATCCTTGTTGGTTTTAGAGAGACCTTGAGGGTCTCGGGGTCCCTACTGAGTATCTTTATACTCACCCATGCACGGTCCATGCCCGCACCTCATTGTGTTGGTTGCAGACAACTGGCAGTGCTGACGGAGGCCGAGTGTTCAAGGTCTGGACGGTACCCGGAGGTGGACTACACGACGAGTCAGTACCCGGAGGTGGACTACACGACGAGACATCACACGGAGGAGGTTGACGGACGAGAGCGTTGAGGAGGCTATCTGTACCTACCCTTCAGGTAGGATCTGTGGCGGACGATCCAGGAGCTGCGCTATCTGTACCTACCCTTCAGGTAGGATCCGAGGAGGACGGCCCAGGAGCTGCTTCCTTCCTCCAGCTGTTTGTTTTTTTCTGTTGTACTTTCGTTCATTTGTAGTTGTACTTTCTTTTGGGTTTGTATTCGGGCCCATTTACTTTACAACACTTTCTTTTGTACTTAGTGTTTTGCTTCCTCTTGTACTCTGTGGTGTTTTGATTACTTTTATAAAGGCAAGGACTTCCTAGTTATCTGGATTTTTTCCTTTGGTGCTAGTCGCCATCCCCTGGCCTATGGAAGGCGGGCTTGGGGTAGTCATGGCACGGGCCCAGAGGACGGGTCGTGACAAGCATTCAGTTATCCTACACTTTTCGTGGGATAATTCTTTAGAAGTAGCATCATGATGATGAATTCCATAGAATTATGACCTCTATTTACGGTTTGGATATTGTTAGTGTGGGTACATTAGGTTCTCAGGTTGTCTTATGTTTTCAAAATTGGTAATTTTTTTCTTCTCACATAAGAATTGAAATGACATGGGATTTCCATAATTCTCAATGGGAAGTGCACTCTAGAAGGATGAATATTTTCTATGATTTTCAGTATGATTCTGGTGAAGAGGTATCAGGTGGGATGTAATTTATTTTTTTCATTTTTATACAAACAGACATGTCATGCTGGAACACAAGAAAACATCTTGTTTTCTTCATCCCCTTACTACACTGATATGGATGTGGTATGAGATCTCTTTGTACAATGTGTGTTGAGTTTTTTTGTACCCCTTAAGAGAGTAATGTGATATGGGAAGTGATCAATTTTCTGACCAAATGGACTCACTATATAGATATTTGAGATATAACCAAATTTGAGGAATTGATAACTATCCATGTGAATGATATTTTTTTGGGCATGAAGTTCCTTATGATATAGTGTCTAGGAGGGGTCCCTAGTTTAGTTATTTATTGTGGAAAATAATCTAGTATTTCATTGGATACTGAGTTCATTGGAGCATACATTATCATCCATAGACTCACATATAGATAAAATGTGCTCTATATATTCTTGAGAATGTGCTTAAGGCTTTTGTTCATGGCATTGTTGTTGATTAGGATGTCCACTATAGATAAGTTGTGTATTCTAAAAATGATAGTTACCTATAAGATATCATAATGGGTCCCATTAAGACCTTATATAGAAGTAATTATAGGTTTTCTATTTGATGGTTGAAGATTTTTGAAGATTCCTTGGATAGTTCAATATAGTCCAAGTGACAAAGATAAAGATTCAATTAATTCATCAAAGAATATCAATGACACGGAGACAATAGAAATTTTATGTTGATCATAATCAATGATTATTTTATTTTCTTAGAGACTTTTTTTCTAGAGGTCACTGATTTCTTGTAAAATATGGAATATTAAATTGTGTTTCTGGGTAATTTGGTTATTATTGACTAGGTACAAAAACTAGATTAATGTTTCTAACCTCCACCATATTATAGTTCAATCCAAAATGTGTTTCATGAACCAAATATTAAGATGTGTGATTTCAAATATTATAATTCCCTAAGCATGGATGATATTGATGTTAATCCTAATTTATCCTGGACTAAACATCCAATAAGGATGGTCGATTCTAAGTGAATATTTCTTCATAAGAAGATGATACCTTTGGTAAGTGTGATTTAATTTCATGGTTTTGATTTGTACTAGATGTGGGATCATAATGAACAGATGAGAGTATATTGGACTTATATATTTTATATGAAATCCTATTAAAAAGATTTATAAGGACTATAAGTGTTTATAGTTTGGATTTTTTAATATCTTGTTTTTTGTATTTAGGTACTTATCCTTTCTATTTTTTGTTTTCCATTTGGTTTGGTTGTGTTTTAAAATCATTTTTTGTTTTTACAACAAAAATTTTGGTATTTCAAGTTTTTTCAAGTGGGGATACACCACAGATCATGAGGCTATGGAATATGGGAAAGGATATGAGGTATAGCTATAACTTTGTTTGGGGGTGTTCCCCTGATCCATGGAGATCATTTTTTATAGATTCTACTTTTTTAGTCATAGATACGCCATGGGATAAGGGATATGATGTATCCCTCTTTCAACAGTTTGTTTCTGTGGTATAGAGTTGGGGGTCGCACCATGGAGCATTGGAGACCCTTTTTCAAAGACATTACCTATTGGGGTAGTGTAGTGATGTGGAAATCCAGTCTGTAGAATAGCCATATTAGGTGGTTCTTACATTTTATATAGTGTTATGGAGTGGTTAATGGGTTGTTCCATGTCCTTATACTAGTTTTAATGTATCTGTTTGAGGTCTTTGGCTATTTTTACAGAGGCCAATATATCAGTTGTGGCCATAACATGGTATGAAGAGGTTGGGTGGTGCTCTAGATACTTTTAGCCTTTATGTATCTTGTCAATGGGGGTTAGTTATTTAAAATACTAAATACATTGTGTTTTTTAAATCCAATATTATCATACGTGAAACTCATTCTATCATTTTTCTCTTGAAGTCTCCCAAGGAAAATTTTTAAACCATAGAACTTCATTCTTCATAGATGAAATTTCTAGTTGATGAAATTTATTCTCCTTCATTAAGTGTCCTATCCTACTTTTTAAATCATCTATTTTTACATTATCTTCCTCTTTGATAGTGTTTATTCCTCATTAGGATGATGATTACTTCATTCTGTGTTTGAATTAATCCACTATTAGAAAAAAATTGTTATTTATAATGATAAACCCCTACTGATTATGAGAAGTGCTATATGTTGAAATTTATGATACAATAGAAAATAATGTAAGCACCATCATATAAAGGAAGTATAATGAAACAAAGACCCATATAATATAGATTGTAAAACTAGTAATCTATATAATGCATTGAAATAAGGTCTTCGACACCTTTGACAATACATTTAATTGATAATTAATTTTTTAAAAAGTCACATAGTGCTACGGACCAAAGAAAAATATTCCACCATCTTCTCTTATTATGGACATGAAAATGACTCTATTTCATCACCACTTATAGTAAAAGGAAATGATTCCATGAAAACCATTTTCATCAATTTTGGAATTGATTTCCTCTATAAAAATATTGGATTGAATTATTTGAAAACTATATATGAAAAACATTTCAATTTGATGATGTTGTGTCATAAAAAGATATCATAGGGGGAGGGATCATTTTCCTCAATTCACATAGTGAATATTGAACAAAATATAATCCAACATGTTTTATATAAGTGTTGTATTAATTTAGATAACAAAACATAAGTAATTTTTTCTAATTATTAAGAAGGGATAATATCTTCAACTATTGTGGCTATTGATGAAAAATATCAGGGAAACACCATTTTAGCTTTTGAGGTAGTTATTTTAATAACAATTGATGAACAGAAGAAGTTAAATATGGAAACTAAATAAGGCTTTTGAATTACATTGATTAATATTTCTATGGATCCTAAAGAGGAGGAAAAGATACTTTCCATGGGAAAAACAAGGATTTGTTTCCATGGAACTAAAAAAAGATAATAAGTATAGAAACATGAATTGATATTCAACCTATATAATCATCAAATGGTGGTAAAAATTATATTTATATTCCTAATAAAATATAGTTATTGACTGATGTAATCTCTCATGAGGTTCCACTAGTGTCAATAACACATCATCTAAGACACATTATTTTATTATTGGTATTTATAAATTTATAATATCAATGGAAGGATAGGGTATTTGGAAAAAATATTTAAGGTAAAAAAGTAAACATGTAATAAATATTCCAACCATAAATAGATAAAATATATAAAATTATCTCAGAATAATTACCCTAGGTGATTTATTTCATAATTTTAAATTTCATACCCATTCAATGATAAATCTCTTTCATATGCGTGGTCATAATCTTATATCCTTGTTATGAATTTATTGTATACCTAATAATAAATGATCACATTGAAAATATATCCAATCCTTTGTAAAAAAGATAGAGTTAACCACATTAAAGAAAAATCCCTACCCTATAATCTAGGTAATTAATCGCACCCATGAAGAACTAAACAATAAAGGATACATAATATTATAGGATTGTTGATTGAATATAGGATAAATATTTTTTGAAGAATAATAATTAACTCCTAGGACATGTGATGTAAGGGAACATTGTCATGTTTCCCAAATAATTTTCACATTCAAAAGAACAAATAGAAGATAATAAAGATTTAAACACTAATGATCAAATGCTCTAGTTTATCACTCTATTTTACAATTAGGATTTACCTTAAGTTAGTTATTCACCATAAATATGATCAGAGCTCACAATGTGGATACACAATGAAAAATTATAGTACATAGATGATGAATTAAATAGAAAAAAGTGAATAAAATTTATTACAAAATAATAGTATACACGAATCAATATCATCTCTAACTAAATCATTTATAATATAGTTAATTATTTGAATAATTTGACTATAAATTCTAGAAGGAATTAAATAGAAATCCTATTTTAGTCAAATAAATATTAAATGAATTTTATTATAATGATAAAAAATTATAATAAAATACCGTATCTAAAGGATTAGTATCATATGAAAATTAAGATCATTCATCACCTATAAATAATAAATCATATTCAATTATTTAAATATAGCTTCATTATCATATTAAAATATCCCAAATTATCTACTGTAAAAGTAATCACATGGGGATACATATCAAATAAAGGGGTAAGATAAAATTTAAGTAAGGAAATAAATATCAAGGGAGGAATAAGTTAGATGAAGAACTAGAACATGGGTGAGAATAATCAACATCATTATATCATAAATATATAATCATGATCAAAATAATGAAGGAATCATTTTATAAAAAAAACATGGAAATATGAATATTTATACTAATGAAACATCATAACATAATGTCCAAACACCTCACATAGTTTTCAGAAAACCTAGAATCATGTTCACACATAACATATGTCCATATATCATAACTTACTAATTGAGAAGAAACCATGCATCATGTTTGGGCATAATACACATAATCTCATGAGATATATAACATTACCATATGAATTTGATGGATATATAATTATGGACCCACCCACCAAACAAAAATTTTATCATAATCATGCAGACCATATGTAAAGAGAACATATAACATCACAATCATTAAATAAACACGTAGAAAGGAATTATTTTAATAAGGATTTAATAAATCATTCATTAAATAAAAACACTTTGGGGTTCCCAAATTAATAGGGGAGACTATATTTTTTCATACCAGATACTTTTTAAGAATAAAAAACTCAAATGTATTCATACATATATTTGAAAAATATTAGCCTTTTCAAAAAGATTATTTTTTTTACTTAGAATTCCTTTTGATAAGGTAAAAACATGTATATACTAAGAAGTAACAGGTGAGTAATTTTGAAAGGAAACATTATGTACAATATATAAACATCCATAATGAGTGAAATGTGATAGGGTAGATAAACCAAAAATAAGTAATTGGGTACGAGAATCCCCAAACCATAAATATGGCTTTAATTAATATTCTTTCATCTTCCAAAATAATGGACATAGGTTGATAAAAAAAATGGAACCAAAATTCAATTATTTTAATTTTATTTTACTCTAAATTAATTAAACTAATTGTATTATATAACTTAATTTCCATTGCTAAAGGTGAAATGTTTTGATATCATATTTTCTATAAAAATATCCTATTTGGATTGGATTTCACTATTTGTATTCAATTATATTTATAAAAACTTAATAATACTACTATAATAAAAAATTAAATATATTTATGCATTTATATATCATAAATAAATTATTTTAACCATCCATAAGTTTGGTGATAAGAAAAGGAGTTGGAAATATCCCTATTTGGGTTAAACTGAGTGTTGAAGGGACATTGTCCAACAAATAAGAAAAATGTTTATTAATTATAAATTCATTGTTAATATAACTATTAAAATAGGTAAAATATTTAAAATAATTTTAACACACTACCCAATTAATATTATATTAATTGGTTTTTTATGTAATATATACAAAATTAATATAGGAGTAAAGTGAAACGATATGTTTATGAAAACATTCTCTTTTTTGCTATTGATAAATGTTTACGCCACTAAATTCCTTTAATTCATGGAGTTAGCTTACTCTTTAATATCCAAAAGGATTATAAGGTTTTTTTGGAAGGGGATTTTGGAAAAAAAATCATTTTAAGTATAATTGAAGTGATTTAATAAAGGAGTATTGAATACTAATTTAGACACTCTGAGAGGGAATTTTTTAGTTAATATATTGAATAAAATATTTTACCCAAGTTATACATTTAAAATGGGGTTTTTTACATTTTTATTTATAATTTAATTATATAACATGATTTTAATACTTTTGATCACTTTGTATTTTTAATTTATTAATTTAATAACAAGTAATGGTGAAAAAAATAACAAATAGCATTTTAATGGAATACTTTTTAATTTAGTCTTTTGGAAAATACATATAAGGTTTGAAAAACATGTTTATTTATTTTAAATTAATCTTTTATAATTTTTTATTTTCGATAAATCATTTATAGAATTTTATATGTAATTATTACGTCATTAATTACAAAATTTAGAATAAATCGATTAGAAAAGAATGATTTTTTTAATATTCACCTAAAAGTTGAAGAATTTCAAAAAATTACTAGAATGTCAACTTTATAGAATTTTTTCAGATGACTCTATAAATAAAATGTATTTTATCAAAATAATTCCCTATCGTATATACATTTAATGTTATTTATCGAAAATTATTATTTTTATGAAACATAATAAAATAATTTTTATTTATAATGTGATTATATTCTTATTTAGTTTGTACTCTTGCTATTTATTTTAGGGAATTATGATATTTATATTTTCATTAACAACTCCAGGAAAATATATTTTTAAAAAAAAATTTATTATTTTTGTATCATGTTATGATTCCAATGGTCATGTTACTATTTCAATTGTCATATTACCTCCTATAAATACAAATTCATTTTTTTATAAATTATTAACTTCAATGCCTACCACTTCACTATATTTTATTTTTTATAAGATGGAAATTAGTTTACTAATATTATAATTTTTTATAGTGTTGATTGTGAGGACACTAATTCTTAAAGACTATAATGATCCATGTTTCCCATTCATCTTTTTATAATAAATATATTTACTACTGAAATATTAGGAATTTTCTTTGGTTTAGTTACTGCCAAATCTAACAATATCTAATAATGAAATAAAGTTTTGTTGGATTCTATGTGTTCTTTATATATATAATACTATATAATATAATCTAAAACAAATTTACTATGTAAATAAAATATTACTTATAAACACTATGTCATTAATCCATACCCATTTATAAATTTCATCTCCATAATTTCAACTCATATTCTTATTTGAGAACACATCTGGGTACTTATGTTCAATCAAGTCCACTGGTTCCCCATCATCTATTTTGTTTTATAGTTCCTCCATTGTAATATAATATTTTGATTTTTCTTTTTACATTTTAATTTTTTTCTATGGTCTATTATCTTCCTTTTTTTATTGTCATATGAGATTTCATGATTCAATTATACCAGATCCCAATTCATTATATGTGAGAGATATGTTATGTTCTTCCTAAAAAGAAAATCATGAAACACCTCTTGATATTGATCCATGTTTGTTAGATTCTCTAGATGATAAGACATGTATCCTATGTGGGGAAGGATATCAAATTTGATAATATACCTCTGAAAATGGTTTACTTTATACTAAACCACATGACTCTCTTACATAGTGAAATTTTATGGAATGATTTGTCTCAAAATTTCAACTACATGTCCCTTTGATGGGTGTTATCCCAGATCATATTCTGACTTCGAGCCTATTTTATATGTTATTGGATAGATTTAATATTTTCAACCATCTCATACAACATATTGGTTCCGTCTAGCTTTTAATTCGTCAAAATTTGTCGCTAAAAATAGGTTCTTTACATTTCTTCTCGTGTAGAGCTTCGTGTATAACCATTTGAAAACATTAGTGATTGAAATTGTTGTATGTGAACTAAAATAATAAAAAAAATTCAATCCCAGAAACCTTTTAATTAAATTTATGGGGCTCCTATTATCTCCTCAATTTTGTAAATATTTTTTTCATATTGGCATTAATTTAGTAGTGATAGTTCATACTGAAATTCAATTTAATAATCAGATCATGTTGAAGACTTCCATAGAATATATAATTGAGCCATGGACCATGATTATAAATGACAAAAAATGGTGACCTATATGACATCACCAAATCCATTACATATATCATATCATGTTATTATAATGAAAAATATTCTTCAAAAGAGACAATGTGGGAACCCTTGGTGTGTTGATCCACCAAAACACATATCACATTTATTCTTTAGATTACAACATAAAAATAGTGAAAAAATTCCATGGTGATGTTCTCATTTTTCCATGTTAGTATTTTAAATGATTTCATCATCCATTTGGATTTTTTCCTCTTATTTAACATGATGATATACTACGCACATTTTGGTTCACTCAATGGTATCCATCTTCATGTTGTCCCACCAAAAGTGATCTCAATGATCAAAGTAAATCTTGGTACTTCTAGGATAGATAGAGAATGATGAGATATATTCATTATCCAAACTATATTTATTTATCAATGGTAATGAAGTAACACTAAGTATAGTTAAGAACATAATTATGACAACTTATTTGATGTGGAATTCATGATGCTTCACCTCATTCACTATTTTCAACTTCTTCTAAAACTCCGGATAATATATTTTCTCTTCCTTAATCTTTTTATGGAAATATGGTAATTAATTAAATTATGAAATATATAATGTATTACCTACTATTAGGATTTCTACATACATACATTTCATATCCATGTGTGTGGAGTTTTTCTCATTTTAAATCATTGATAGGGTATATGGCACTTTTATACTAAGTGTATCAGATACCTTATTTGAGTTTCAAAGATGATAGTAAATTGTGTAATTTTAGTCCTTGATCATCTCTAACCATCATCACTGATGAAAGTTCATCACTTTAAATTTTAATATATACTTTAAACTATTGTTATTTGTATATATTCAACACTTCTCGCCATTGTGGTAGTGAATCCATTTCCATAAGGCATTGAACACAAATATTTTACTCCATATCAAGAGTTGGATAGTTTTTCTCTAGGATCTTCAAATGATATAAGGAATAATCTGTTAAATTATAATTATTCATGAGTAACCAAACCAACAATTCCACTGAATCATCACTATATATCACAAATCCTTCTATTTTGAGGGTAATGTGATTAAATGAATATTGATTAGCCTTTTCATGAGATCCATAAACCCTTACTAACAATATTATATCCAAAACTACTTTACCACATTCATTATAAAAAAAATATAGCTATTAAATTATGGTAAGTTTATCAAAAAAACATATAGTACCCATATAATCTTGAAAACTATCGATTTACAAGACACTAGTGGATCTATTCCATTTATCAATTTCTTTTTTCATCGAGGGTCTATAAAAATTCCTTAAATTTTGATCACATTCCCCAAGATTGTGAATTAATTCGTTTAAAATTCACACATTATAAACATATTGAATATTATATACTTTAATAATATGGAATAAACAATCCATATATGAAATTCATGTTTCTATACTCACTTGGAGTGAATGAGAATATTTTAAATAAACACAACCATAATTTTTCGAGGGAGTATCTAAGGACTTGATTCATCAAATAAATTAGGATTACAGGGTGTAGTAAGTTTGAAGGGATAACTATGATATCGTAATTCACATTCCTTTAATTTTATGATATCTTGTGATTATACCCCTTATTTACCTTTAGTAAATGATATCTAGAATAAAGATCGATATTTTACAAATACAAACCTCCTCATTTATTATCTAAAAGTCATCAATCCTCGGAAATGGATACTTGTTATTTAAATTGATTTTATTGATCTCTCAGTAATCAATATACAACAACATTTATTATTCTTTTTCATGATACTGATTATTGGAACCCCCAAATATGATGAACATGGGCATATAAACCCTTTTTTATAAGGGATTTTGGATATAGGAGTAGAAATGGGTATAAAATGTATTGAGAACTCTACTGCACAATCTTGGGGAAGGTTGGGAAACTCTTCTTGAAACACATAAACATATTTCAATTAAATTGGAATTTATTCAAGGATAATACATTCTATTAATTAAACTATATGTGAAATGTAATCTTCTTCAATTAGTAACAACACCAACACAGTTGAGGGATTTTAAAAAATAAAATCATGATATCCCTTACATATGTCTAGGAGAATGGCATGTTTCATAATGTAGAATGATATTTCATTTTCTTGATAATTTATGTGATCTATATATAATTAGATATTATTTATTCCCAATATGTTATCAAATTCCCCCATGGGAAGGATTATAGGATTCTATAGATAAATATTCACACAAAATCTAACAAGTATATAGTGAAATATGTTTGTTGAATTATTCAAACAACTATGTGTTTATATAAATATCTCTAATTCAAGATATAAGGTTTTTGATTCCACAGTTCAATAGAAACATTTAGGATATAAAGTAATGTTTAAAACTAGAATCAAATAAAATGTTTTCTATTCATGAGTGAGTAGGAAGTGTTCCACATATAAATTTATTTTTATTTTCCATGAAAACTATTATGATGGAATATGATTTCCCACTATCCTTTGGCATTGGTGGTTGAAGACATTTATTACCATTGATGACCCAAGGGTTAGTTTAATTATTTTTATAATGGCCTTAATACCTACAGTTGAAGCAATGTACTATTAGTGGTGCACTGGGAGGTTCCTTCTTTAATTCTATCATGTTGGTCAGTGTATTTGTGTATCTTTGAAATGAATGGTCTTAGTGTCCTTCTCACTCACACTTATAGAATTTTCTTTTACCTTTATTCAAATTCACATGATTTCTCTTTCATCCTAAAAGTCATGTGTGTCGTTTAATCTTTTTTCAACCTTTTTTATTTGATATTCTAGCTTGAAGCTCCATCCTTCTTATCTTATCTCTATAACCATAAGAATATTCCCAAAACCCATCTCTATTATGAGAGAGAAACAAAATAATTATTCATAAATCCCAAAGTCTTAAATGGATATACTATTTTATAGGTGTGGTTGTAAACCAATAAAAAATATATTTATTTATCTATAATTATTGATATAACCTCCCCCCCCCCTCCAAAAAAATTGCTTGAATCCAATGCGAATATTTCCTTATAATCCTTGATAGATTTATCCTCAATTTTCTTTATAATTTGGAATTATCTCTCAATAATTTTTCTAAGAGTAAGAGGGAAATAATTATTATGAAATATTTTCCTAAATTATTCCCAACCCATTTCTACTGCCTCATCATTTTTATTAGAATTCTTTATCAATTTACAAATTTGATTCTCTCTATCTAATAGATATAAATCCATGGTTTCATTATCCTCCTCAAAAAATTAGAACACATAAAATATATTCTCATTTTAGTTAACACACTACTCTATGATATGTGGATCAAAATATCCACTAAATATTTGGTGGTTTTCTCCTCATAAAGGTCGTGATGGAAAGTTTCTTTATATTTTAAAAAGGTTTATAATATGTATTATTAATGACATTTTTAATAAACTGAGACAACTGGGTGAATAAAAAAACGATTTTTTACTCCACTTATCAGGGTGTTGGGTATTCCATTTGAACAATCATTTCATCATCCCTCAAATTTAATATTTTATTGGTTTCTACTTATTCACACCATATTCTAAAATTGGCTATTTTTACAAAAAACACATGTCAAAAAATAATAAATAAACAACTAATTACTATATAAAAATTTATTTTTAAGTAAAATCAATTAGGATCCAATTGTTTAGACTTTTTAAAAAATGACCCCTCTAGGCCCATGTAATTTATTCATTTTCAAACATTTACATGAATAATTAATTTTTTCACTTTTCCTTCAATAATGGGTTGTATAGAGTTTGTAACTAACTAAATCGTGTCCCCGAAGTTTTCAAACTAATTGTGTAGAAAGACCTCCATTTCTATGACTAGAGTTACTACCCATTCTACCAATTTTTGGGTAATTACCTCTCGGTATAACTGTATTGAACTACTTCCACTAATCGTATCCTAACATTGATTTTAATACTCAAAAGTCACACACACTTATAGTTTACCAAATCTTATTATGTTTAGATATACTAAAAAATTTCCTTAGTATTTCACAATTATTTTATTATCACAATTTCAAAATAAACTAAACCATAGATTTGATACCTATTATAGTTACCCATTATTATATTACATGACTATTACTTCCTTTTTATGATGGAAAACATAATATTGATACAATATAGGATCCATCCTTTTATTATCATGGGAAAATTAATCTCATAAATCACTTGTACATAATAATACATAAACATTGTTTATATACTTATTATTTATCCTCCTAAATGATATGACATTATCCATGGAATATATAATCACTTAAGGATGTACATAAATGAATTGGATGTGCTAAAATCTTAGTAAGTGTAATAATATCATTGGAGTAATAAGGTACATGAATCCAAAATACATAGGTGAGAATAATCATTACCATCATATCATAAAAATGAAATCATTATCATAATAATGAAGGAAACATTTGATAAATTCAGGGAATATGGAATATTAACAATAATTTAACATCATAGCATAGTGGTCAAATAAAAAAAATATTTGTGAAACAATCTGGAAACTTTTTCACACATGAAATATATAAATAAATAGTAACTTCATAATTACGAACAAAACTTGAATTGTGTTCAAGAATAATAGACAAAATATAATGAGATATATCACACTATCTAATGCATTGTATTCTTATATAATTCTATTTCTACATTTCACATAATCAAATTCTCATAATAATGCATTCCACATAGAAAAAAGAACATATAGTAGTCTTTGTAATGAAATAAATTCATATAAATAATGGGTTTCATAGTTATTATTAAGTATTATTTGAGTAATAACATTTTCAGTTCCAAATTTATAAGGGATTTCATATTTTATTATAAAATGATATTTTTAATTGAAGGATAAATAACTCAATAGTATTCCAATATATATTTTTAAAAATAATGTTCTTTTCAAAACCAATTCATGTATTTTGATTATAATTCATTTTGATATGGTAAAAAGTATATATCCATATAAATAAAAGGTAAAAAATTATGAAAGGATGATTTATGGATAATATTGGAACAACTGAAATTAGAATAATGTGGAAGGGAATACAGACCAAAAATATGGAATTGGGTTCGAGAATCCCCTAAACCTAAATCAAATATTATTTCATCAATTTTCAGCCTCCTAAAAATAAACATATGTTTATTAAAATAGTAAATAGAATTGAATTATGTTTTTTATTTAACTATTGATAAATTAAAATCATTTAACTCAATTATTTAATCCACTTTGTTAAAGTTGAAACATTATGATATCATAATTTCTTTAAATATTTTCTCTTTTATGTTGATCTCACACTTTTTCATCAATTTCAATTATATATATATAGTATTAATTACATAATAAAAAAATATTCACATATTTATGTTTCTTAAATAATTTAATATAAATCCCCATAAGGGTTCTGATAACAAATTAGTTGAAAAAGACCTTGTACGAGGTTAACCAACCTTTAATGTGGTATTTTTAAATGAAGAATAATGTGAATTATGAAATATAAATACATAATAAATATACTAGAACATAAGAATCTTGTTGAACTGTCCCCATAATTGTTTTGAAAAAGTAAAGGTATAGAATTAGGGAGAGAAAGGGTGTTTACATAGTTGAGAATGAAACAATCCCCGAATATCAGCCTCCACCAAAGTGGGAAAAAATCAGGAGTCCAAAAGGACCACATGGTTGTCATTTTCATGAAGTTCTTCTTTGACAAGGAATCAGCCACTTTATTGGCCTCCCAATAAGAATATATTATCATTAAATTAAGATTCTTTACTTGATTAAGACATCCAATCTAGTGAGGGAGAATTATCCTTGGGACATCTCGGGTCCTAGACTGGAGTTCATGTACTATATGTTAAGAGTCTGATTAAATCTATAAGATATTCAAACTATGAAAAATATAATGATTAACAACATAAATAATGTCCAATATTTCTACTTCATATGAAATTCCCATTGAGATAAAATGGTGAAATCAACCATGGGAAAATCCATAACGCATTTGGAAGACACCTCCACAAACCAATAATCTCAATATTTCATATGTAGTTCCATCAACAAAAACCTTAACAAATGAAAAAATAGGTGGAATCCAATTTATAAACTTAACCATAAATTTCCTCTTCCATTTACCTAAAATTTATCGTACCCTCAATGCATTTAAATGTATATAGGTATTTTCCATGAAACCATTGTGTTTGGATTTGGTAGCATGTATGACGTGGTGGACCGATATTGGACCTTCATGAAAAGAAGTATCCTTACTATCAAATAGAAGTCTATCCTAAGATTCACATATTACATGATAGACTACTCCTATAATGACCAACATAATGTTTTGGACCTGCACACTCCAAATTTGGAGATGTGCATTATCAAGTCATCCAGTAGCTTGTGTGAAAAAAATCCATGTTAAAGATGTCACAAATATATTTTCAATGCTTTTGAGAAAAAGGACATAAAATAAAGATGTGATGAACAATGTCTACTTAATTTTGGCACATATAGCAAGAATAGAAAATTCATTGACTAGTCTTTCTTAATTGTTCATACATGGGAAACTGTCCCTTCCACATTCTCTATATAAGAAGGATCCAATAGTTTTGGATAAATGGAACCTTAAATTTAATAAACTGGGAAGGTGTTTAGGTTAAGGTAACATGTAGAATATTATATCACTCATTAAGGTTAAGGTTTTTATTTTATATGGGATTCAAAATCTTGATATCATTATACAAGAAAGTTTAATTTTCAATTTAAATATTTTCCTGAGGAGATACCATGATATCAAATCTATCTCGGTGAACTAGGGAGTCTTATAGAGACTAATTAAGTATTTTATAGGGGATATATCTAGTAGGTAAGGGTATATATAACCAAGGATTATTTCAACAATTGAGGATACATTTTCTACACACATTCCATTTATATTTCTCAAAAAATATCATTGAAGGATTTCCTAAGAGAAGTCCATACATATGAGAATAAATAATGGGGGAGAAAATTAATAAGCTTCATTTTGAATCTACATAATAAAAAATATAGGGAGTAATAATTATAGGTTAAAAGGTTCCATGTGAAATTATTAATAAGTCCCAGATTGAGGATATTGTGGTCATTGATTTCAATACCACACAACTCAATGGGTTTAATGTAGTCCTTCCATGAAACTGTGAACAACATTATTTCATTAATATTTCATTTCCATATGAAATTCCTCATCATGCACTGAAGTTCATTGAGGATATTTTCTAGACATTTATATATTGAGGAGTAAGCAGAATTTCGATTGATCACTAAGTTAATGAGGTACACTCTCCTAACATGATATATGACTATTCCTTTCCATTTGGCCATAAGATTACTGATAACTAAGTGTATTATAATAGGGTACTACCTATTTCTCTTGAAAAATAAATTGGAACGCCCAGATAAATAAATGGAAGGGACCCTTTCCTGACTCCAAAGGACCTGGTGATCCTATTTTGTTTACAAACAATGATTCCATAACCAAAACAATAATGTATTTTCACCAATTTGTATTTTTTCCAGCAACTACCTCATTATGTTATATGAATTCTTTGATTAAATAGATTGATTTACTTGAGTATTTTCCAAAAACAATTTCATCATCAGAACATAATAAGTGATATGGGACACGATTATCCCTACCATCTTTGATTTGTTCAAAAATAACAATTTGAGAGGGCTCATTAAAACCACAAAACTTATATTCTTCAAAAATTGGATATAGAATCCTATATGGAAGATCCCCTTGTCTAACATCTCTTATACATTGAAAGTATCCCATAGTAGATCCATTAATTATATTGTACAATATTGATGGTCTATGAATTATATTGATATATTTAATGAAGCCATTTGAGAAAATGAACATCTGTAGAACATCTAGGAGTAAACTCTAATTTATGGTTTTCAAAGCATTGGAAATTTCAATTTGGTGGGAAAAGTTTCCATGGTTTCCTTCCTTTTTAACAAGTTGATGCATTTAGATTTAGTGAAAAGACAATTCTAGATATTCCTACCACATATGAAACCATAATGATTAGATGATATGTGGTCCTTGATTAAACCCCCCCAAATCTATTAATTGTAATATTAATCATTGTTTTTGTGGTGTTATTGCAAATAGAAACTGTACTTAAGTAATTAATATCAATAGAATTTTCCATCTTAGGAATCAGGGAAATGAAGTTAGAGTTCAATCTATAAGGAATATAATAATAAGTGAAAAATTCCTTTATTGAATTAACCATGTCATCCAGCACAATATCTTAGTAAAACATATAAAAAATTTTAGTGAAACAATCCATTCTAATTATACGTTCCATATTAAGAGGGAAGTGGGCTTCCATGATTTCCTCCTTTGAAGGGACCTATTTAATATAAATATTTTGATTCATATCAATATAATGTTAAATATTATCAATTAAATCCTAAGTTTTTTCGGTGCCATCATTTGTATAAATACAAGTGAAGTAGTTCACTACTGAATTTTAAATCTCACTTTTAGAGGTTCAAAAACATCCATCGATATTAATGGAATTTAATCGATCATAATTATTTTTTCCTTATACATCCAGTGAAAAATCTAGAGTTCCAATCCCAATATTTCAACAACTTTACATTCAAATGGTTATGTTCTAATCATTATTTGACAGTTTAGAGATCATAATGCCTTAAAATGATTGAATTTTTTGATGTTATTGGATTCAATGGTTTTGATTTTTAATTTTATAACTATCCAAGTAATATCAAGTAGATTTTATATCACTGTAGAGCTTTGAGAAAGATACCATGCTCCAGTTTCATAAGAGTCTTATAACATTGTTATGTTTTTTTATCAAGATTATGAAGTGTACTACCATGATAATCATTCCTCCAAACCTTAATAATGGAATCACTATATCCAAGAGTCACATCCACCTAGTATTAAGATGAATGGTAAGTAGTAAAGAACTTAAAATCTAGAAAGAAATATCAATCACAATTGGACTGTGATCTGAGGGATTCTTTGGTAAAGTGTTCCCAGATATGCCAGAGTCATCACTTTTATCATTAATCTGACCAAAACATATGTTAAGATTACATGAATGTATTCCAAGAATAGTTCACTTGATATAGGTAAATTCATCCCCTATAATTGGTATTTCAGCAATATGACATTGATCATTGAAAGAGGATATATCCAAGGAGGCCACTCTATTGATGTTCAGTCCGTTTTTCTATCAGGTCATAAGAAAAATTTAAAACCACCTATTACTACACTTTTATTGAAATAATGTATATAAAAAGAATTAAGATCATTCCATATCTCTAGTGTTATTATATTGTATAGGGATGAATAAATTTCGGTAGCTTCAATGATAAATCCTTGACTGATTCAAGTGACCATGATCCATTATGGACTCTTAACATATGAGGTTATCTATAAAATATCATATATAATAACCCTAATCCATTCCGTATTGAGATCATACAGATACTAAGAAATAAATTGGTAACCAAGGGAATTCCATTTTAAATCATTCCACATGTCAAAGATCCTTTTAGGGTATATAATACTAATCAACATAGACTTATAGGTGACAATATAATATCAAAGGGAACTTGTCATTGGGGTGTTACCAGGACCTTGAAAGTTCCAATAATGATTCATCATTGAGGAATAGTTTAGATCCTTTTCATGGAACATTCCTCATTTATAACAGTTATTGGGCATTTTCCTTTCATTCCTATTCCAGTTTTATGTTTTACATCAGAAGTTAATTTCACTCCAATATTACTTTTACGGACAACCTTCTCACTTCCAATGGAATTAACATAAGGTGATTCGATCTGAATACATGGAGGCGGAATGACCTATGCATCTAGCTGATATTTATCAACATCATCAAACTAAAAACTACAATTTAATAGGAAAAACTTATTGTTATATAGTATGTGACTAGTGTCACTACTCATATGAGGTGACCTTCTTGAAGCCTCAGTTGGATTAGACAATATGATGTGAATTTATAGAGTGCATCCAATAGGTCCAGATTCATCATTTATCTAATAAAAACATGTGGAGTTTCCCCCTCCCTTAATTCACTAAAAATTCCTTTCTTAATCTACAGCTCCTGTGAGTTAGGCCCTTCATGGTGAAATTTTTCACAAATTCCTTAAGAAGAACTCATATTTTGTGGAACCCCCTCCCCCAGTAAAACTTCCTTTATGGATTTCGCGACTATAACAATAGAGTGTGTCCTGGTAAATTCCTCCTAAAGAAGAGGCAACAAATGTGATAACCCAATAGTTTAAGTGGGATCATGTATTCCCATTAATAACTCATAGATCCCATCTTCTGGTTGAGTATGAACCATATATTCATTCATAGCCTATGTAGTTGTATCATCCTACACCATGGCAGTTTTCCACTAAATATGTGAAAACCTAGTGTATCATCCACATCATACACACAAACATCAAGAAGACCATTTGTGTCACCCTAATAGATGGTACACAATTAGAGTGAATATTACAGGAAATCCTAATTCCACAATCCCTCTCCTAATTTTTTTCTAGATCTGACCCATAATGGGGTTAATTAATTGATGAAGTCCTAACAAGAACATTAATATGAGTTGAAGAAGGTTCAAGGTCCAAACCACTATCAATAGGGGGACGTCCAATTGGATAACAATCATTTGAGGTTCCAACAACCATTTCATTATTTAATTATGAAGGCATAAACTTATCTTTTCAAAAAAAAATTACCTAAGCCATCATCATGCCTTCTCACTTTTCAAAATGTAAATTCCTTATATTTGTTTGATTAATAAGAGAGATGACCAATGAACCTACAGATCAAATAGAATTTTGTCTTTTGAACATAATAGATTTCAAGGATCTTGGGGCCATCCTTCATGGTTAGCATTACTTCATACAATAATGTTCTTGGAATATCCACTTCTACCAGAACTCTTATGTAGTGTCCCAAGTGGGGATTATTTTTTTTCTTGCATATCTTAATGGAAGTTCAACACAGATTTCATATCCTACAAAATCCTTGGATTCCAAAACAACAAATTATAATGACATATAAGAATCTTGAGTTGCACATGAGAGTTTCATATATTTTTAGGATTGAAGATCTTATCCCACTCCAGAATTATTAAGAATACAAGGTTTATAGGTACATTTATTAAGCTCTAATCCTTGTGATTACACTCTTTAGAGGGGATGATTATAAGATAATTTCCCCTCCCCATGATCATCATTCACTAGTCCTCGAACTCCCATAATTCCACAATCCTTTCAGTAAGGTCATCAAAATTACAAAAAAAAATTATCCTTTGGGAACAAGATCCCATGATATTTTCAATTACTTACATAGATTCCATCGTATTTCAACTACCTCTGGTTTTGGCGGTACATGCATAATCCTTCGCTTTTTTAGAATTCTTCTCGGTGACAGTGTGTAAAAATCTGAGAAAGAGAAGTTGTAAGTAGATTTCACCACCTCCGCAATTTTTTTCTTTAGTTCAACCACAACATATAGGGTATTTCATACTGATCTATACTTAAAGTCAAATTTTAAAAGTTCTTTACGTACAACAAGTTAGTGCAATCAATCTATGTTTTCCATATTATTTCTACCATCATCATCATCATTGGGGATAGTCGCCTTATTAGTCCCCCTTGGTCCGCCATCCCTCCTATAATACAAAGTAAATAAAATTAAAAGTAAATTTTAATATCATTAATATAATTTTAACAAATTAATTAATAAAAATTATAATATTTGGTTTTGAATGGAATTTATAAAAAAAAGAAAAATATGAGGAAAGTGAGTAGATTTGATGATAAAAACATACTTTTTTCTTTGTGTTGATTCATTTATAAGACACTAAATTCAAGTTATGTTTAGAGTTGGTCTACTAAAGATTTATTCTTACAAATATAATGAATTATTATATGAAGGTTTTTATAATTTTTTATTTGGTATATGTAATTGAATTGTTTTACAAGGGAGGGTTCAAGGGTTATTAATACTTGATGAGAGAGATATTTCCTACTAATAATATTGAATAAAATTTTATTTCTAAAGAAAACCAATATATAGTAATATTTTTGATATTATGAAATATATTTTAATTAAATAACATGATTTTAATACATAAGAACATTATAATCATAAAATATTCGTTGAATCAAATTAAAAAGTTTTAAAATAGAAAAAATATTTTTTAATGGAATACTTTCGACCATATACTTTGGAAAATAAATTTTAGGTTTGGAAAAGAAGTTTATTGTATTTAAATGTAAAAATTATAAAATTAAATGTTATTTTGGTTGATAAAAAATTAATATTATTGACTGTCATTATTACATCACAAATGATTTAATATAATAGAAACTGGTTATAAAAACTGTATTTTTACTATTAAACTAATAATTGAATTATTTCAGAAATTTTTTAAAACATCATATATAGAAAATTTTTATGTGCATATTCAAAGAACGTTAGAAAATATTTCATCAAAAAATCTAATTTTATAAATTTTATTTGTTAGTTTTTTTTTATTTTTACAAAATACATTAAAATAATGTTATTCAAAATCTACATATATTTTATTTTAGTTTTTTTTATATTAATATTAAGTCAATGTTATTAAAATATTTATATATTATTAAATTACTTGTAATATATATTATTTATTTTACATTTTAGTATTTTTTGGTTAGGTTTCTATTCCAATGGTTGGCATAATATTCTTATAGTCAAATTACCTCAATAAAATACCACTTAATTACTTCCTATATTATTCAATACAATTCCTCCCACGAATAAGTATTTCTATTTTATAATACATTAATTATTTTACTAAACCACTAATTATTTGAAATATTTTTTTCATCGGGGAGATAATTCTAGTAGATTAGAATGATCCAAGGTTTCCCATTCTACATTTTCTATTTAATATGCTTCCCCATTATAATATTTAACATTTTCATGGTATTCGTTTTCCACTAATGTAATGATCTACATTAATGAAATAATGTGGTATTGGTTTCCCAATGTTTTTTATGTTCATAATACAATGTAATATATTCTAAAAATCATATATTATAGAAACACATATAAATTATATACTATAGGTCTTTACGTATGAGTTTGGATGTGGAGGATTCTATGTATGAAATGTAATTCAATTTGATATCTCTTTGTGGAAGAATATTTTAATTTTTCTATTAAATATTTTCATTATAATCAATTCGTTAATCTTCTCATTTTAATGAATATAAATGTTCCAAAAAAATATAAAAATATATTTAATTTTAAGACAACGAGATTCATACCATATCACAAAAAAATATTCATGATTGGAATAACATCAGTTATTTGTATTTGGAAATTTAAATTCCCAATACATATTCATGGATGACTTCTACATATATGGGAAATCATTCTAGGAGAAATGGGATATAATTTTATATGTCATATTATTCTTGCAGAACATCTAATAAGAAGATAAAGAATTGAATTTCTCACATGGATTCATCCATTAGGATAATTTTACATACAAAACAGGGTTAATCATATATTTAGAATAATCTATACATATGATTATTTATTTTAATATGTTTATACAATTGATTTAGTAATTAATCATACAAGAAATACTATCACAACCAACTCACCCAATAAACGTGTCATTAATTCTATAGTTTAGTGAGACATGACAATAAATTGATGATTTTATCATGAGCAGTGGGGTGCGTATGTTAGTCCATCATATCTTATTTTTTTAATTCTTTTGTAGATTCCTAACTACACTGACATGTTCTTACATAGATCAATATTTATCCCTTTTTCATACATATATTCCCATATTTATTTTCAATCATATGTGACTTCTAATATCATTGTTTTATCTCACATGAGTATTTATTATCAAGTGAAATTAACTATGTAATCTATAAAAAAACCTAAACATAATTTAAAATATATGGTCATGAAAATTAATTATAATATATTTTTAAAATCATAAAATTCATGTAATTTTGACATTTTTATAATAAAATCCAAAATAAACCACCAAAATAATATGTGATTATTTCAGAAAATTATGAAATTGATAGGGTTCAATTTGTTATATTAAATAATAAAAAATAATGAGATATATTCTATGTAAATTCTCTCACACATAAATTTTTCATTTTTGGTAAATCACATTATACTAAGGGAAAATAATATTTCACATGGAAATATTTGAAGAAAATTTTAATTCTCCCATCTATCGACTAATAATGCTTGATAAACATATTTAAACTATTTAATTTCTTACTCTTTTGGAAAAAATCCATTAAATATACTTGTAACATACACATGTGGATCTCTATGAAAAGTTACGAAATAAAAATTGCTAATAACACTAGGAGAACCTCCTTATATGCTTAAGGATACCATCTAGTAGAGAAGGTATACAAGAGTAATACGAGCACACGATAACCCCAATATCAGAGTGTCTTAAAACATTTTAAATCACCAAACATCAACCACACATACCAATTAGATTATGATGAAGGAATAACGAATAATCGTTAATAATAAAAAAATATACATACAAAATTGAAATATCATATCTTAAAATAATATTTATATCCATCTAAGTAAATCACATATAAAAATAAAAAATTAAAAAAAATATCCTCAGTAACTCACACCAATGAATTTTCCTAAAATACATCCTAAGTCAGGCTATAAATATCGACAATCAACATCACTTGTATTTTTCAAAAACTATGCATATAACAAAGTGACATTTTTTTACAGAAACCCAAGTGAAATTTCTGAACTTGTAGGGTGGGAGTAAAAAACTCTATAGGAGACCACCAATGAGGTCCTGTATATAGTGGTAATTTTGGGATTTTTTCATGTTACATGACCTGAATGAACAGAAATCTAAACAAAATACAAAAAATTGTCCATGATCATCTACTCCATGAATCTAATTGACCAAACCTTATTTATCTTGTGTTGAAGTGTCCCTATGAAAAAAGTGATAACCATTCCAACCGTGATAAAGAATAAGGGTCATTCACCCAAGAATATAGACAATGTATTAGAGGCCTCATCCACCATAATATATATTATTATGACATTGGGAATGCTCTATACTAACAAAAAAAAGATGGAGAATTCCCTACCCTAGTATATGATATTTTTTGATAGTATATCCAGAATAATGAGAAGGACTCAACCATGCTCATCATGGACCCCACACACCCTCAAGAACTTGCAAGTGTTAGGAACCCGCTCCTCTACATATGACCAAAATAATCTTATCACTAAATCCATAGAGTACTTGTACGATGTATCCCAGTCCTCCCCAATAGTTCATTTTTATTTAGTATCACTACATCCATAAAGGGTGATTTTAGGGCCTAAAATAGGGTCATTTTGCTACCTCCTCAGAGGTCATTTTCATGACCACCAATTATAGTCTTTTCAAGTAAAGATATATATTTATATATCATCAACATAGGTGGAAATATACCTAACAAATCATGAATCTCATAATATTACTTTTATTATCCCACTCTAAATAATTGTAGTCATAACTATATCAAAAAACCAATCTAAAGTTTATGGTTACACGAGTGATCATCACTAACCAAAACCCATGAACACTCTCTCACTGGGGAAAACATGCCACTTGGGAACCAACTGGTGTCCCCTATGTCTCCTTAAAAGTCGTGAGAGCCACATGGTTTCCATGATCTCTTTATTGATTCTAGGGGTCAACATTCATCACAAGGATAACATCATTTCTCCAGGTAGTTCCATACATGGTATATTATTAAAATCCTCAAGGTAGCTCTTCATTGGAAAAATTATAAAGAGATGACTCATGGCCCACCTCAAAATCCTGGGTTATTGAAGGTTTTTCCATAAACCCAACAATGTATAGTCATTCCTAGTTATATGCACATAGGTATTTATATCATGAGGTGAAGGAACAATATCTACATTATTATTTCAATGATCCTAAGTGTTTCATGGTATTTCCAGGGTCTTACATTACCAATAGGGAAAAACTAATCTATGAACCATAATGTCTAGAAAGTTTTCTTGATGTCCTCATAAATTCATTTAATTAAGTATCACCCACTTCAGTCTCATGCCTCGATTGGATCATATGTTATATCTAATTTAAATAATTTTCGTAGTCTTGAAAATCAGTGGCCGAGTAATGTAATTTAGTGCTAAGGGGTCAACCATTTCCATTCCCCATTTTCTTGTTCATTTGAGAAGTCCATTTGTTTAATGATTTCTATATAAAATAATATAATAAATTTATGTAGAACCACTCATTTATTAAAAAAACGTCACTCACCCATAGTGTAGAGACCAAACATCTTCAAAAACAGTAATGAATGTATAAATCCATAGGTAATGTACCAAGACCACCTTACTAATTTCAAGAATCCATATCCACTTTAATTATTTAGATCAAAAACTCTATATAGGATCACAAAAATTTCCCAATACTCTAGCAGTATGTTACCGACATACGATCTCCTTACTCAAATATCACATTATATGTAATTAATTATAATCTATTTTAATTAATTAATAAATTTTAACCAATATTGTACAATTATAGGACCACCCATAGAGAATATTCATCCCAATATTAACATGACCAACCAGAAACCAAGAATCTATATACTTACTTTGAGACCATTATATGAAAATTCATAACCACCAACAGCTTTTTATTCACAAAATTAATTTAATTTAAGCCAAATTGGTTAAAAAAACCAATATAGTGACAAACCTTATCAAAATGTAAAATGAAGGAATACAGATGGAATCTCAAAATTCCCTTTATCAAGGTTATGTGAGGTCCCAATTGAAAATTTTAAATTTCACCATTATAAATTTATATCTCCAATAAATATCTAATACAAACTATTCCATTTATTGAAAGGGATAGAGAACTATGAATGTAAGAAGGGGAAATAGGTTGTAAATGTAATTGTTAATTAAATAGATATGAAATGGTTACTAGATTGAGTAATAATCAATTAAATTAGAATACAAGATCACACTTGTTAGATTGTAAAAAATTAGTGGGGCGAGGGATTGACACCATGTTAATCTAGAGGAAAATGATATTTTATCTTCATAACAAGATGAAATAGCTATCCATTTGTTGAAAGATTCTGAAAACCAGTATCCCATCCACCCGACCCTTCCTATAATTCCCACCAGAGCATCCATGATTCATATAAATGCTTATTTCCTATCCAAAACATTATTTTTTCTTTTAAAACTATCAAAATTCCATTAGTTACCCCCAATATTAAATTTTATCCTCAAGCCGCCAAAAAACACAAATTCCTCTTTAAATTCAAGATTCAAATGAACACTGGGTTTTACAACCTCCCCAGTATAACAATTATCATCATTGAGATGCATTGGTGGCTTTCAAATTATACACATAGACCCACCCCATTCATCAATTAATGTTCAAACCACTATTTTCCATCTTTAAATGATAGATAAAAATTCATGTATTATTTTTAAAATTAATGTCCTTGAACACCCAAAATACAATTCACTACCCATTTTAATTACTCAATTAATGATTTGAGTATCACTCGAGATCATCCATCCAAATATGAGTAGGGTTTCTCCATCCATTTGATCTTCCATTCCATAGGTCCCCTCACCATAGGTCCTATTTTTCCAATCCATTTTGAAACAATGATTCCACCCTATCATAATAATCTCATGTCAAAATACATCCATAGATATCCAAAGACATTCTTAACATGGTTACTAATAAAAAGTACCAAAATGATTGAAATATTCTTGTAAACAATCTGAACAAATTATTGTTTCACAATTTTTTGTCAAAATGGACATGTAACCATTGCCTATAAATTGAGCCTCAATCCATTGGTATGTCCATGAAAAGTATCTACCGGGACCAAATCACCCCTACCATTCCCAAAATGATATATTTAACACAGTTCATAACCCAACACATCTGATTCCACTTCATTAAATAATTCACACCTCCTCTATTTGACTTGCACCAAAATTATTGGTTGCCTCCACTGATGCTTCACAAATAACACCTCATAAAAATTATTTACTCATTATTGAATCCTATGATTTTTATAATAAAAACTCACCAAATACAATGGATAAAGTTTAGTGAAATTACAATGCTGAAACACCAACCATATAAAAAAGTCATTATACTTCATCACAAGGATTGATTAATCTTCGATTTAAAATCATTCGTGGGTCACCAAAAGTGTATCCCAATCCTAATGCTAGTTCGCTGAATCTATCCAATATAATATCCTTGTTTACATTCATTATTCAATAAGAATTATTTATAACTTATATATTTTTACTCATTAGGAAATAAATTCATAAAAACCATCCAATTTTCATCCCCACGTACAAATAATCCATATCACATAAGTGTTTATGCACCATGACTAACATGCAACTCTATACCATAAGATATTCCATTTCATCACATCATTGGACCCAAAATAAAATAGCCATGGAATGTGAACTCAATCCCACTAATAATGTTCCATAAAAATTCATTATCATATAACTCAATCACCCATGAATATCCTCTTTATAAAATGTGAATAAGTCCCACTCTAAAATTAAGAACACACTTATCCACCATTTAACCTTATTCTAAATCCAAAGCCATCCACCCTTTATTTAATTTTTCATTTGGAGAATATATAGAGATAGAATGACCTAATACTAAACCATTAAGTCCATCAATAATATTCTCTGATAAAAAAAGTCATCAGTCAGTGTTCTCATCCTCATAAACCTTCCTTGGTATCACAATTTCCAATCCCTACAACTTGTTACACTCCATATAAATAGTTTAATAACCCATGGTACCTACTCATTCATCTTCCTATAAGGAACTCTCATCCATATCCCAACCCCTAACACGAGTTAACCTTTAATTACACAACTCATTGATTCACTAAAATTTTTTAGTCATATCTCAATGGTCATTGTGATCTGTCACCTAGCCCACAGACCAGGTCCTTAATTGTTCAAAACATATATGGGGTCATATATACTCTAATCAGTAATATAAAATAGAATATAATGTTATAAAATAACAACTCTAAGAACTCATATACTCATATGAGGTATCCAGTTCAATAAATACCTCCTAACTCTAGGGAACCCACCCACTCTGAGAGTCTGAACATCCTAATAATCACTGGAGGATCCATTCATATACATAGGTATGTACATATATAGATAGAATAACCCTTTTTTGATCTATATCCAATGAATATCCTCTACATGGTTTGGTTATGTAGAATTTCATTATGATATTTATAGGATAAAGATGTATAAAATTATACTAACATATTATGTAACTAATCTTGAACATTAACAACCCATAAGGGATTTATTGTATGGTCCCTCAATGGTCACAATAACCTACTAGGGTTATAACACGTCTTCAGCATAATGGATTGCTTTATCATCCTCATCATATAGTATCTCAAAATAGATCAACAAGACCTACCATTATAAAAATCTACATATATACAAAACTCATCCTATATGAGTAGAATAACACTAATAAATTATATGTGAAAATGTTGTATGATATGTTTTTACATTTAATAGATTTTTCCTCTTTCTTCTGTGATAAAATGAATAACTGGTAGGCATATATATCATTTCAATCCTATATGCTTAATCATTATGTATGAGACGCATCATTACACTGTGTTCGAAGAGTCACAATTCCATTGAAATCACTTATCCAACATCATGAGCATATAATGAAGTGAATTCATATAATAATAATTTTAGACACCATGAAAAATAATCCCACACCCCAATTACAATCAAATCTAACATGAAATGGTGTTCATGGAATATTAGTATAATATCCACTTTATTCGACACATTCCTCTATATCTTGGAAACCATATCCCAAATATGAAAAAAAACCTTTGATACCACTTTGTAACGTCATGACATGGCTTGCGTTGACTAGTAACTAGATAGGTGGAGTGACTTGACCACAGGTGTTCCTCCACAAATTCTAGATACTACTTACCTAAAATAGGGACTTAGGTTTGTTCTTTAAGCAGACTATACCCCCTATATTAGTGTGTGTGGAAGAAGAAAAAATAACCAAAAATCATTTATCAATATCCATTAAGTTATGGTAAATAAAAAAATAATCAATAATAAATAAAACTCTATATACATTATCGAATAGTGATACAAACCTATAGTAAGGATATCAAAGTATGATGATAACATATAAAAATAAACAATAGAAATAAAGAATAAGGATCCACTATAACTCAAAACCATACTTACTCAAGATCACTAGTACAAACTCAGCTATCTAAATCAAAAATCAATGTCACAATACCACTACCCAACTTGTGGCTTCTACCAAGGGAGTGTATTATTAGATTCCCATGTGTAGTGGTGGTCAGGGTATGATGTGATTATAAAACTCAATACATAACCACCAACTTAGTCTTGTACATTCTGGAAATGTACAGATATGTAGTTGTGACATGATTTCAATAAATAAATAGATACATAATATGAAAAAAAATAAACTAGTATTGATCCTCAATTTTGTGACCCTAGTTGACCATACCTTCTATGGCATGTGTTGGAGTGTAGGTGAACTCATCGTGATGACTGTGCTAATCATAATAATGATGCACCGATCCTTCAACCCAATATATAGATAACGACAAGGGGTAAATCCACCATGATATATATAATAATGACATGGGGAATGATCCATCTTAGGAAAATAAATAATTTAATGCTCCATGCCAATATATGATGGTTCCCCAGTAGTAGATCCAAAATATGTCATATGACTTGACCACACCCACTGAAGGCCCCATAATCCCTTAATATCTGGCATGTTTTGGAGTGTCAGCGAAATCATCGTGATGATTGTGCTAATCACAATAATGACTTAGGGGTCCTTCAACCCAATATATAGATAATTACAAGGGGATAAATCTACTATGATATATATAATAATGACATGGGGAATGATCTATCTCAATAAAATAAATAATTTAATGCTCCATCCCAATATATGATGGTTCCCAATAGTAGATCCCAATTAATTCATAAGACTTGACCACACCCACTGAAGGCCCCATAATCCCTTGATATCTAACATGTGGCATGAAATATATCCTCTACCCAAAACCTATATAATTTTAGTAAAGAATCTATGGTAGAAACACTATAAATTTGACAAGCCTCCCCACCTAGGGATTTATCATGAGTGTCACACACCCCCAAAGTGATTTTTCATAACCTTCCTATAGTGAGTTCTCATGATTTTCCTTGATTTATTTTTTATGACCTCCCCTAATGGTGTTTTAATATATATATATATATATATATATATATATATATATATATCACCAATAGATTTCATATTCCTAACCTATCATGCTTCTCGTGAATGTTCTTCTAGGACCCTGCACGACTCATCGCATTCATAACATGGTCAAAATATCAATCTGGGTTCTATGGTAGAACCTATAAATATCACTAACCAAAACCCAAGAACACTATCTTACTAGTGTCAACATGTCCCTGGAGAACCCATATGGGGTCCCCTAGTCCACTAAAAAATTAGGATAACCCCACATGGGATCCTTAGTCTCAATCTTGAGTGTAGGGTTAACACCCATTAGAATGAGGGAATCACATATCCTGACAGAAATATACATTGTATGGAATCATATTCCTCATGGTAATAGAAATTTATAAATATTTTAAAGAGATATCCCAAGGCCCTGTGATACATCTTTCTGAAATCCTAGGTAGACTGTGAATAGTAAATGGACATGTGGTTTTATGTGACTTCAGGTGAGCCTCCTCATACACCAAGGGGTTTTGACTACTATTGGTGGTGTAGGTCAGAATATAAGGTGACTAAACCCTATATCTAAGTGTGTAAAACATATAAAATAACCAAACTTCTTTTATGTACATCCATCCAATTCTGGGGAAGAAGAAGAAAAAATGGATTCTTAGTAATAAATTCACTTATACATATGAACTCGAATGGTCATACAAATATATAAGATGGATATTTTATCGGTCCACTCACATATGAAGATTAATAACTAAAATAAAATATAAGGATCCTCTATAAATTCATGCCATGCCTAATCCAAATTTTCAGCCTAAACCATGATATCCTGGTTGATAATCATCATCCCAAGACATTGTCTAACCTATGCCTATAACCAAGTGAGAGTCCCCTTGGTTAACCAAGTGTAGTTGCGTCTCAAGAAGGGTGTGAGTATACAACTCAGTATGAAACCACTAATGTGATCATATAAATAATATATATGTATTGATACTATATGTGATATTTTATTAATTAATAACATTCTATATAAATCAAAAAAAAAAACAATTTTCAACCTCATGTTAATAACCTCAATAAACCATACCTACATACACCAGTGATAGAGTGTCTTTGATCACATCACAATAACCATTCCAAACATGATATAACACTAGGGTTCTTTCACCCTTATAGATAGATAATGACCTGAGTTCCAAATCAACCATGACATATAATAGAATGAGCAATAGAAAGCTCCATGAAAACATAACATCCTTGGGAATTATCTATCATGGTATATGAATGTTCCCTATATATATCCCCACAAATTATAACGACTTGACCATTCCCACTGAAGACCCCTCAAGATCCCATCAGCTACCATGTGTCAGGAACTCTCCCATAATCCTAGAACCAATATAATCTATATTCCTAATATATTGAAACCCCACCAGAAGTATCAAAAACATCACAAACAAGGGAGTTTTCATTAGTATCATAATCTCCCAAAAGGTAGATCCCATGGCCTCCTCATAGTTTTCTTCACGACCACCTTGGGTGGATTTTTCACAACCACTGATAAAGGTTTTATTATATAAAAAATTATATATATATATACAAATCTATAATATACACCAGTGTCCATCTTCTTAAAACATCATGAATCCTACAATTAAGCTTCCATGAGACCACCAGAATTCTTTGCTTCCATAACAAGAAAAAAAATTGTTCTAATTTATAAGATGAATCCAACAATCCTCACTGACCAAACCCCTTAAAACCCATATCACTATGGTAAATATGTCACCAAGGTTCTCATTGTGGTCTCCTAGGTCACAAAAAATGTTGGTGAATCCCAAATGGGGCCCTTGGTCTTAGTTTTTTGTATAGGATCAACACCCATCTGATAGAATTCATCACATCCCCTGACAGTGTCTTACATGGTAAGAACTCATAATTATTAATGGTATTCCAAAATATAATTTTCTATAGAGATGGATCATGGATCAAGTCAAAGTCTACAGTAATGAAAGGTTGGATCACATACCCATATTTTTTTAATCTATCCAATTTTTAACCACACAGGTAGTCCCATCTCAAGGGGAAGGAACACAAACCCTATGTTTAATTAAATGAGCATAATTTATTGACAGTATCATAAGGGTATTTTATGAACCATGTGGAAAAACTCCCATATTTCATTGAAACACTATCAAGAGTTCTAAATGGGTTCCTAAATGAGGTCCACTAAGTCTCACTCACTCCATCCATGCCTCAAAAGTGATTCATATGTCATTAGGAATACCAAAAAAGGTGATGACCTTATCCATTAGTGGTCGAAGAAATTAGTCTAGTGCTCAAGGGTCCATCATGACCCTTGGAATATTTTGCAGTCCATGGAACATTGTAAGTGTTTAATGATTTATATATAAATTAATCCTCTCAATTTATTTTGAACCCCTCACTTATTGAATGGATTACATCTACCATATTAGTAAGACAGAATATCCTTGTTCACCATAATGAAAGTATAAATCAAAAGTAAATGTACCATGACCACATACCACCTTTCACAATGCCATAACAATTTTATTCTGCATCTGCAAATCCTTTCACAAGTATGCCAGTTCATTCAAATTTCCATCCAAGATCATACCACCACCTAAGATCCTACCTCACTTCATATACCAAAATTAATTATTTATAAATGATTATAAAAAATTATTTAATTTAAACCAATGCGGTATAATTTCATAACCACTCACTAAGAATTGTCGTGCTACTGCAACCTCCACCAACTACACCTTGAGGTTCCACAACACAACCCTTAAACCAACCCGAGGAAAATTACAAAACACTAAAAACCTATTAATAAATTTATTAATTTAATTCAATAAAAAATAATATAAAACCCATCATAGAAAAATAAATCAAAAAATGGAAATTTGTGCCATGTGGTTGATATAACAAGAAGACCTTTAGTTTTTTTTTCTGAAATCACATTTAAAAATAAGTGATTCCACTATTCTCTGTTTAAATCCTTCTAAAATACCGAAAAAATTGAAATCAGGATGATTTACATGACCACATCCCTCTAAATATTCCCCTCCTAGGGTCAAAATTATAAAAGAGAGATAATGACTCCCGTGTCCCACCCCTACTAGTACTTAGATTGGTGACATGTATCGATGGCATAAATATCTCACATAAGGAAGGTATTACCCAATTTAATAAAAATAATCATGGTATGGGTTAAATATCCACCAATAATCTCAATTATATAATATAATGTTAAACAAAAAACCCATATCCTAATGAATGAATACAGTGAATGGATACAATAAAAGTCTACAAGTAAATACCAATTGAAAATTCCGACAATAGTGAATCAAAATAATCTTTGGCCCATGTTATCATTTCTCAGTTCAATCCTAAATGTCATCCTAGAAACATAAAATATTGTTCTCATAAATAGAGTTAGAATACATGTATACTCATTAGGATGATACCTAAGGTCTCAAGTGAACATGTGAAATGAGAATGATAATGTTCTGTTGAATATAATAGTGCAAACAAAACATACCAAAACCAGTCAAATATATAAAATCAATATCCCCATGGATCGTTCAAAAAATAAAGCATCCAATATAGTATCATAGAATCAATAATGTAAATATATCAATGAACCATGTTTTCACTTACAAAAATATTTTTTGCTCTCATTCCACAATGTGGAAGGTCATGTTCTTGGTTACCATCCATATATACCACATCACATATTATCCATGTCTGATGTGGGTCTAGACACATCACTTCCTACCACATGCTTGTAATGTATATCATTTTTTCATATTAGTCAACATCATATTAAATATATCAAAAATACACCTATCTCGTCACATAAAATATTTCCTAAATACATTTGGTTCATTGCACCACATATCTTTCAAATACACCTTGGTAATCAAATCACATATCCCCCAAATGCACCTACTTTATTTCATCACATCTGATCAGATATCCTGGGAAATTGGTTATGATAAACATGTGTGTCGTCAACCTTGCACCCATCTCCTACAACACATGACCCCACCATCTTTCCAATATCATCACATCACATCTCATAAAAATTTTATCAATTCATATCTCACCCGAAAACACCCAATCCATCACTACTGAAGAAATTTTGGGAAACTAAGCGGTAGCTAGCCATCCGATTCGCAACCATCCTGAATGTTAGGTAAACCACCCAGAACCCAAATCTATTTGGTGTCAGTATGACTATCTAACTTGGTTGGGGTGAATATAGATGTAACATAAAAAAAATATTGATTAGACGCACTACATGACCTAAGGGTTAACATAAAGTGAACAAGCTTAAACCACAACACCATGGGAACACCACACTCCAACCATCAAAACTACTAACACCAATGTATAAATCACAACACAACCACAACAAAAAATTACTTTTACTTTACAAACTCCACCATTTTATAGACTTAATGTTTTACTACTAACTCTAATTTTCAAATCCCTTATTTTTACATTTACATAGACCATTCATTTACTATATAATTTATTTAATCCACTAACTGCATATTAATTTCTACCCCACATATTCATTTTCTATCCAACATCAGTTCATTCCACATTTTAAAATATTCCATAGATGACCAGTAAACTAGAACAACCACATCACATAATGGTTCACCCAACACAAAAAAAATGATAACTACCACAAAAACACAATACAAACATACATCTTCACCAACACACATCCCCACCACTATGAACCATAAAAACTATAAAACATCCCAAATCACAAAAAATCTTACCAAAAATGGAATTATAGCACCAAAAATTACACAACCTAGCCACTAGCCACCACCATTGCACAATATATTGTATGACACAAATAAACACAATAAGAACAACCATGCACAACAACCCATCTTCTCTTCCTCAATTAATTTATCTAATTTTATCACATTAATTCTCTATTTTTAACGTTTATTATCACCCAAACTAGACATTCACTGGAATCCGTATCATTTTTATTATATACATACTTCATCCTTTCATTTATTATGTGACCAAACAACAACACATTATTGGTCAAAACAACATAACTACTAAAAAAACTAAATCCTCCTAACTACCAATATTTTCATAAAGGAAATGACAAGGAATGAACATATTGAAAATAACATCAGTGTAATAAATAATGTGATAACTCCCATTTAATATAAATTTCATATCTTTTAATTTATTATCCATTTTAATTAAACCTTTAATATCCATCCAATGGAAGGAAAAAATAATGAAATCTCCACACATATAACATAAATTGGGAGACAATAAAAATCACATAACTCAAAAAATAATTTTTTACTTACTTTTCACAATAGGGAAAATAATAAATAGGTTGAATACCACCACTGCAATAAGAATTTATGGATTGCGAGGATCTGCATCATGGAATCATAAAAACATATACCAAACACATATCGAACCAAAACAACATTGTCGTAGTGAATATCCAAAGAAAGATCATGGGGAAACAAGGTAGAAAGGTAGAATAGCTCACCCCATAATTCCAAATATATATAACCAAACCTAATGGATTAGTACATAATGCAATGAGTTGTAATATCATCAGAAGGTATCTATGATTCACCAAAAAATCGAGGGAAATAAGGCTACCTGAGGGAATTAATCTTTTCAGTAGTGGTACAAGATGACTATAAGCCTCCCGATTCATTTTGAAAATCACATATTCAAAATGTAAATTACATGGGGTCTATGATATATAGGCCATGAACCACATACAAGGAATGAATCCCCCAAACCTTGTATCTTAAATCCAAATTCATGGAGCCTCATCCAGAATAAAGTAACACTGTGAAATCTAAATTTATGATGTGAATTTATTTTATGCACGACTAAAATGACACATACAAGGTGTGAACATCTATCTACCCAAGACATGAATTTCCATATGATTATTTTGATACAAATTTGACATCATGAATTTACAACTACAGTTCCAATACATCTCAATCCTCTAGAGAACCTCCTCAAGAAACCTCAAAAACACCTCCAAAACACAAAATCAAAAAGTAACAGGATGAGAAAGAACATATTGTTACATTAGATACTTATCAAATGATTGTCAACCTCAAGAATCAAAGCCAACATGAAGGAATGTAGGAGTTATGAACAACCATCACATGAGATACCTCTCAGGTTTATCATTGCACCTCAAACACTACCACCAACCAAACATACCAAACCCAAATTCCCAAAAACACCACATGAAACCAAATCATCAACATTCATTGGGGAAAACTACTAAATTGTCTAGAACTGAAAAAAATTTATTCCACACAACCATCTCATCCCCCACACATCCCAAGAAAAAATACTACTATAACTAATACACAACACCACCCTGAGCATATAAATCCATGGATTACATCTTCTATATCAACATATTATATTTCTATAGATCACATAAATTTCATTAAGCATTTCATAGTGTAAAATGAATCGATTAGGAATCAATTATTACCTTACTCATATATCATAATACTTATCATAAATCACATTATCATGTTACTAACTCATCTAATTAAAAATAATTTTCCAAACATCACATCATAAATTAGAATAGTCAAATGAAAAGATAAAAATAACTCATATTAATGGGAACACATATGTGTCTTTAACTCCCATGTACTCTCCTCCATGCCAATATGCCTTTACAATAGATGAACCCAGGGGGATAGTTCATCTACAGATAACACTTTCTTAGTGATCAAAGATATATACTAGTTTATCCATTAACATCGTGTCATACTCAATATCCAAACCTCTCGAGAGGATGATTTGGGTGTCATCGTGAAGATATAGATGATGCTAAGACATGTAAGAGACGTCATTGAGATTTTATATCTTTGGGGGATTAACTAACTGATATGCCACCTCACCAATTACCCAAAAAGCTCAAAGGGTCTAATGAATCATGGATAAATATTAATCCCCATTCCAAACCTATTATTCCTTCAATGAGGGGATACCCTTAGGAACACATGTTATAAAATATCAAACTCCATGGGGATCCACCTAATCTCAACATAGTCCTTATAGAATTCCTTTTCCACGCTCATCATATCTCAAGAAAACTAGATCTTATTGGTCGTCCTCTATGCCACATTACCACCAAGAAAAGGTAACTCCCCAACCACAGTCTAATAAAATAGTGAATTATATGGCCATCCTTAAAATTCTTAAAATTTATACACTCCAATGTTTAAGTGATAAATATTTTTATATGAAAAATAAACCATATTTATTTGTGTTACCTGTGATTTGAAAATGTCTAGGGAAAATGATTTACTATATCATCTAGTACCTGGATGGGCCGCTCTATCTTCTCATCTATATGATGGTGTAAAGAAATGCTAAGGTAATACTGGAAGCCAAAATCGTGTTGTAATCCCCTCCATAACCCTGAGGGAAAATGATGATCCCAATTAGAGATTATGGCCCTTAGTACCCCATGAATCCTAACTAAATAATCCACATACTACCTCCCCAATAAATCTATGGAACTTGATTTATGGTTATCCAGATAATGAGAAAACTTTGGTATCTTGTCCTCTATCACTCAAATTGAATCACAACATCCTAGATATTAGGGAAATATAGTAACTAAATCTATACAGATGTTCTCCAATTAACACATGGGAACATCCAATGATTTCAAAAATCCTCCAAGAACATAGTGTTTCACTTTCACCAACTGAAAAACCAAACAAATTTCTAAATACTCTACCACTGAACATATCATCCCCATGCACCAATAATTCCTCCTCAAACAATAATACATATTTTTGACACTAGGTTGAACTTTTAAATGTGATCTATGAAAATCATTAATAAATAACTTATGCACGACTAAGGGAACAAAAATATTCCCATGATATATTACATGGTACTAACTATCCATTGACCATCCCTCTAGAGCATCACCACAAACAACACGGTTACACATAACCTCTACCTAAATGTCTTCCCATTGAGACTCCTCCACATACAACACATTGGATGAATCTACAGTCATTTAACAAAGATAACCATGACCGATTATTTCTCTACAATGAGGTTGTGGTGCTAGAAGACTCTCCAAACCCTTCCAAACATCTGTGGACTCCCAAAAATCATCTCATTGGGACATCTGAATCAACACATCTACAACCGCATTTCATTTCCCCTGATTTATGTGATTTAAAAATCATAATCCTAAATAAACTCAATCTATCTATTCTAGTGTATATTTATATCCTACTGAGAGAAAAAATTTCTTATGAACTTGTTGTATGTAAAAACCAAAACATCCTCACTGATGATGTAATACCTCAATAATTTTAGTGCCCAAATGATTTTTACTCACCTCATATCATGGGTTGGATATTTCTATCTTGTCTGAATCCATGACTACATGAATTCCCATATCCCACTCTCTAAAGCTATCCTACTAAATATTCTATTATGTTCAATATCTCAAGGATCATCTCCAAAATAAATAATCCACTTTATAACCACCACATTCTTCTATACCTATAGGTATTTATAATGAAAAAATGTGTTGACCAAAATCCTTATTGCTAGGTGAAAATCCTATTCCAATCGTTTTCCTCTATAGTACTCATTGCAAAAACATCTAGGAAAAAGAGAAGGTTTTCCTTGAACATTATATCATGATTTTACACAAACATTCTCCCATATGTAAGAGGGATAAACTCTTTCCCCTTAATGGAATTTGTTTTCAATGACTAAAATTATAAAAGGAAATCTGGAATTTTTTTCCAAAATAAATCTTCCTCCTTGTGTTCTAAATAGTATAACATCCACCAATGAGGACAAAATCCATGAAATTAACTAAATATAAAACATAACTAGAACTTATCTTGTGCTAATATATGATCAAAGAGGATCCCATGCTCCTATGGTGATTAATCGGCCTCTACATTAGAGATTATCCCCTCACACCTCCCTAAACATTTGTACTAAATGGAATGAAATTTTATTTTACACACCTTATCCTTTTACGTTGTGCTGATTTTATAATGATAAACTATATAAGACTGATGAAACCCAACTACCTAAGATACTCACAGATGATTTCCAATATCCATTCTACAAAGAAATATAATTTTGTATCTTAATAGAATGAAATAATAGAAAAAGTTAATTAATTAATTAATTTTGACTTCAAAAAAGACACAATTCAGTAATAAAAACAATCAATAAAGATGAACATACCTCTCATCGACCTCTAATATGAAAACAATTCAACTTGGTATTTTTTTTAATCATCTTATAGTGAGTGCACTATATTATACATGACCAAAACTTTAGTGTCCTAGCTGGACTCCCTGACCTATGACAGATTCAGTGACTATAAAAAACCACATCCCTATGAATCTATGAAATTTTCATAGTACCGACCTCTACAATTTGTCATATCTATCAACCAAAACCTATGTAACCACTATTTGATGACCCCTCCCTTCAATGGTACACCTCCTGGATGTAGATGAATAGAGAGGGATAATGACCTCCTTATTCCCACCTTTATTAATCCCTAGGTTGGTGAAAAGAACCGAGGGTATACAAATCACTCGTATGGAAGTAAATATACTCTATAAGAAATTCATTAAGAAAATAAAATAAAATACCACCATGAAATCTATCATAGAACACAAAAGTAAATTTAATACCATCCCAAAATCCTTTAACTGTTTCAAAAAATATAATATAAGTACACATGTAAAGACCAAAACACAATACCTACACCAGTGACTGAAAAATAGCTCCAACCCAAGATAAAAATACTTTTATCGGTCCCCAAAGTCCTCATATAAACCTATAAAATAGTTTTTATATGTATGTTGAAAATAAAAGTATACTCAAATATGTTGAAATTACTACAAATACTTGCCATAAAATTTGATAAATGAATTTTTATTAAGATGGTTGAGGAATATAATCAAAACCATAATTTCCTCTTCAGGGACATTCCATGGAAGTGATTATTTCTTGTTCTAAAAATTTGGATTCCTTGGATCTTCATTGACTTTATTTTACTGGTGGATTTTATATTTTAGCAAGGAATTTGTTTTTCTAATCGTTCATGTTTTCTACTATTGGACATATGTGGGTTCAGTTTTGTTATTTCTATATGTCTCTATAGCTTGTGGATATTTTGGCATGTTGTCGTCTGCTTTTGTGGCGTTCAATTTCTTTGGTCGTGTTTCCTCTTTAAATATTATGTATTTGGGATCATGAATTTGGGGCAGGTTTATGTCAGGTAGTGAAGTTTTTTTTGGTGAGGAGATGGTATGTATAATTCTATTTTCTATGATAGATAATTATTGGATTTCTTTAGTCTATTGATTTTAGAAGGGATGCTTCTATTTATCGCTAGTGCTCCCCACAATTTTTTACTATTTATGGATGGAAGGTTTGGCCTAAATATGAATCCTCAAGTGAAGGAGTTAACTTATAAATCTTGTTGTGATCATGGTTGTTGGATTTAGTGGAGGTCATAAGACATAATCACTAGGTGGAATCAGTATAGTTGGAATCTATCTATGATCATTTTCCTCCTAGGGCAGAAGAAATAGAATTATGATGCTCTAGAGATTATGGATCCTAAAATGATGAAGGTTAGACTCTGAAAGCTAGAACAAACCTTTTAGGATTTCTTTTTGTTCATGTTCGTTTTCTATCATTAACACTTTCAATTTCTAGATGGTTTAATCCCATTACACCTCATGTATGAACTGTATCACTTATTTTTCTCTAATAACTTTTTTCAGAGATATGGGTTGGGTGACCAACTCATGTATCACTTAAAATAAATAAAAAATCATACTCAATAGGATCATACCCACGCTCTAAAATAAACATGTGAAAAAATATTACTAATACACCAGTGAATAAAATAGTAGAAAAACAAACACCAAAATAATTCAACTATCCTAACCCAAAAATTTTGTAGGGAAATTGGTTCTAGTATACTTAAGTTTTTTTCAATGGATTTTTTATATCCTTTAGTGTTTGAATTTAACTATTTATTACTTTTTATTAAAAAAAATTTGATGATAAAAAAGTTAATTTTCCATATCAATATATTTACATTGTATAAAAAATGAAAACAAAGTAAGATTATCCTCTAAAACATCCCCATAGATTTTTCTCTCTATCAAACCTACATCAAACATCCTATAATTCCATCCCTTCCATAAAATTCAAATCTCATACTGACCATCTATAATGTGTTTTAGTATCCATATCTACCTACCACATTCTCATAATTTCTATCATTTTTTTCTAGATTTTTTCAACATCACGTTACATATCACCTACTGAAATTTGGGTCATCACAACACATCTCGCCTGAATAAACCCAATCTATCAGATTGCAACCCTCTTGAATTTACCTGGGTCATCAAATCATATCTCACCGCTTATCTACGTTAGTGGTGTGTCATGAATATAAACTATCTCAACCTCCCTCCCTCACCTTACAATGCATGACCATCACCACATTTTACATTTCATAGTAGCCTCGTCACATCACGTCTCATCAATTATTACTGACATTATATCATTCCCGGACATAACCTTGTCCATAAATACTAAAGGAAGAGTGGGGAAGAGTGGGAATCCATCCATATATGTAAATATCATATTAAATGTCTATAAAAACACTCAAAACCAACATATTTGAGTGTTGGTAAGACTATCCAACATTGGTGGGTCATTTATATAAGTTGCATAAAATAATTTACATATTGATAACACACAATACCCAACCTATGTGCTAAAATATAAATCACTTTCATAAACCACAACACCACCACTAAAACACACATCAACCATCACAAATACTTCAACCAATACATATATCAGATAACAACAACTATAAAAGTCACAAAAACCTACTTTCAATTAAAAAATGTACGATTTATAGATTTAATAAGTTCCCAATAACTCATATTTACTGATCCCTTGAATTCACATTTACATATCCCATTCATTTATAATAAAATAATTTAATAAACATACAATATATCAATTCCCATCCTACTTATTTATTTTTCAGGTCATTCTATTTCATTCCATTTTATGAATTAATCAATGGGTAAATGGTAAATTGGAATAGCCACACCACACAATATCTCAAAAAAAAATCAAATCAGAAATCACCACAGCACCAAAAAACACAACCACACATAATCATAATCACACATCTCCACCAATTTTCACAATAACAACCATGAAGTTACCGACATCACATCCTTGATGACCAGCCATCACATCCCATTCCCACACATTAAAATCATAGTGGGTCACCACAACTATCTCATAACATCATGTATCAAAAAAGTAAACCGAGCAATCATAAAAACCAATACATCACATATTCCAAAATTAATTAAAGGTATTCATCACATTACTTCATTATTTATAATGGGTATTACTTCATAAATCATATTTCCCTGGAATCCATTTTACTAGGAATATTAATGCTATTTAATCTTTTATTGAGGATATGATGAAACAAAACCCTTGTAAGGGTCCTAAAAACATGTGTACTACAACACATTCAAGGATCTCTATATTCATCATTTTGAGCAAGGAAACAACAAGTCATATACAAAAAAATAACATCAAATATGTAAAGCATGTTATAACTCCTAATTTCCATCCATTTAAAGTTCTATATTTTATTATCATTATTAATAATACACTTAATGTCAACCTAGAGGAAGGAAAAATAATTCAATCCCCATACAAAATTGAAAATAGGTAGAGAACAAGGATATCCCACATCCTTGTTATTTTTAAAACTTTTTGCACATAATAAAGTGAAGAAGAAATTTCTTAAAAACCAAAACAATTCTATGAAACACTATATAAACTTGAACCACATCATTCTATCGTCAAAAAATACCTAAAAAATCCATAACCAAAATAACATCACCAAAGAAAACCCCCAAATGAATAACATGAAGAAACAAGTTGTAAATGGAGAAGAAGTCACCATAGATTCCCAAAGATAAACATACAGAATATTGAAATATATCTGCAATTAATAAATAATAAATATTACTACAATAATATTCTTTATATTATACAAAAAACACACATGTGGACAATAATTGTTTATTATCTTTTGAAATTGGGTTACCAAAAAAATCTGGTTCATAAGTTAACTATATTATCTCCCACTAGGTTCTTCAATACTATAACCCTTTCTTAGACATATCATACATAAAACCCTTCTTCATAAAAAGGGGAATGAAATAAATATAAATGGTGAGAATTGGTTCTCATTAATTGTAAAAATTGTAGATATCAAGGATATCATAAGAAAAAACATGAGAATAAATGTAAGAAAATATGAGTATAACATTTGATAACTACACACCGTATGTCAAAGATCATAATCTTGAGTCATGGTATAAATCATTGAAGTTCCTAAGACATTAATCCTAATTGAATCAAAGAATATGACCCATGAAAACAGAACATCTTCAAAGTCATAGTTCACTCCCAAGACTATCATAGTGAATTGATTCTCTTATTGAACTAGGTTCACCACCCATTAAAGTCATATTCATCTCATTATTTATTAATCTTTACCCAATTATTTAATGGTATATATAATTATAGCACCATTAATAGAGTAAATAAAGTCATAAAGAAATTTTACATAAGGTCATAAAACATTCATCATATCATAACATTTGAAAATAAAATGGGATTCATTAATATTTCATTGTTGTATAACCTATGGAAAAGAAATTGTTTTCTGAATCATTGCATCAATTCATCATATAATAACATCTGTAAAAGGAATGGATTTCTTAAAAATAATTTATTTATAATTCAAAAACATTCATTGAATAAATAACACAGGTATCCTTGGATTATATCCCCAATAAAGCATAATTAACATCAAAGGATTTCATATTAAATGGAAAATGAATTTAAAAAAATGTGGAGAACATTCCATGTGGAAAATAAAATATACCGATGAATTAATTTAATTAAAATATATGAATTTTAATATTATTAATGAAATAAATTTCCCTCAAAATATACATTAATACTTGTAAAGTATCCTTTAAATCCTTGATAGGTTATGGTTGTGGGAAATACCATTTATGTCGTACATGTTAAAAAATATTCATTTTACATTTTCAAATAAAACCTCATTTGGAAAATGAATAGAAATTTTTTTATAAACCATTTTCTAAATTTTAAAATCTAAATAAAAATGTATCCAGAAAATAATTTTATAGTAGTGAATTATTTATTTAAAACGTTTTTATAAAACATGATGATAGAAGAGAAATGATTTTTGGACGAAGGGATAAATAAAGTCGATTCTAATTAAAATTATTATTTTGGTATCTTTAGTTATTAAAGGGAGAAAAAAATTATTCTCTTTAAATAAAAATATGAAAATAAAATTCATGAGTTTCTTGAGATATAGATCATATTATTTCATCATCATATACAAATACATAAATAATCCATGTAAACAACGAGATTATACTATAAAACCCTTAACACTTGGGTAAGTTTTTAATTATTGTTTCATTTGGATTTTGTGGTATGGAATGGGATTCTCTTGTTATGTTACCATTATCAATTTTCCATAAAACTACTAATTGTTCCTCCATCCATAGCTAGGTATAGAGATACTTTCCAATGGCCATTGGTAATTTGGGTTTTCAGTCCCAGTGACTCTTTGGGACTCACATTGGTCATGAGGATGGGAACTCGGGTTCATCACACCATTTTGGGGTGAATTTTTTTCCTACTATAGGACTATATTATAAATTTAATACATGTTTGTGAATATCTTCCTAATCCTGATTTAGGACTAGTTTACCTAACAAAATATCTACCGGGAAACTATCATTTATGCACTACAGACTGTGATTTATTTTGTGAATCCATTTGTATGTATTTTTGGTTCTTCATCATTTTTTAGTAATTTGTGGTAACTTATATGATAAATTTTTATGACCAAGGGTTTTGGTCCATTCTCTCTTTTATTGAGGAGGTTGGTATTTTGAGGATGGGATTGAGACATTATGAGGAATCCTACATATCCTGGTTATTGCAGGAATAAAAACCCTTGTAATTCAATTGATCTGTGTAGTTTGACATCATTTGAAAATGACTAATATGGGGTATGTTGAAACAAAAAATATTTGTTATCATGATTGGAAGACACATCGTATGTATCCTGGTTATGGCAGGAATTAGAGTCATTATAGTTTGGTCGATGTTTAGGCTTTCACATTGAGGCTTCCATGGTGAATGGGTATTTGATGACTAATGAGGTGTTTGTTGCATCCCACTAATCCGACATGATCCGTGCTCATTGTGAGAATCCAGGGGGTTTATTATCAGCCTCATGGCATATGGCTATGGGTCTTTCATATTTGGGTTGTCCATGGAGTGTTTGATATGGAGTCGGGGCCTTTAAGGAGGCAACCTATGTATCCTAGTTATTAGAGGAATTAGAGTCCTCTTAGTTCTCTTAGAGATTTTGGGTCTTCCACACTAAAGCTTCCATGGTGAATCGGTGTTTGATGCCTAATGAGGTGTTCTTTACATCCCCCTAAGACCACATGATCCATTCTCGTTGTGATAAACAAGGTGGAGTGCATGATGAGCCTCATGGAGCATTGATATAGGATCTTCATATTTGGATAGTCCTTTGAGTGTTTGATATTGAGTTTGAGCCTTTAAAGAGTTATCCTACATATCCAAATTATGTGAGGAATAATATTCCTCATAGTTCTCTTGAAGATTTTGGGCCATATACACTATGGTTTCCATGGTAAATAGTCCTTCTTATCTTGAAGGTGTCACATGATCCAGTTGGCATACCCTGGAGGTTATCATGTGACATGGCTCAACACATCTGCCGGGTGTCGTGGGAGTCATGGTAGTGTGATACACGGGGTGTCCCATATCTTGGTTGACACATCATTGAGTCATCACGAGACAATGATGACATGTCCATATAGTTTCACATGTATTTAATGACACCTATGAGTGAGATCACCGGACCATGCTGACATATCCAGAGGGTATGCCACAGGAACTGGATTTTCATGTCCATATGTGTCTATGAGACTCATCTAACCTGAGTGGGCATCATTATATGAGTCAGGCAGTGCATCCTGAGGATTCCACTAGTCTAGGCATACAAACCCAAAGGGTTCGTAGGATCTAATTGGTGTACGCAAAGGGTATTCATGACTTGTCCTAACATGTACAGAGCATTCAGAATATCCTAGATGACATGTTGAATGGATGTCACGATGTCAAGGAGGCACGACTTGGTATCATCATGTATTATGGATTGACACATAGTAAGTATGTGTATTCCCACAATCATTATTCCTCTTGGTTTTTTCACTATGAATCTAGTTTCTTTTTTCTTTTGTTGCATGTTCCTTGGTTTGGTTCAGTGTCAGTTTGTTTGGGTCTCACGTGATCTAGTGGACATGCGATATGGTCATCAAATGTCTCTCCAAAAGCCATGTGAAAGATATTTATTGATCACATTGAGGGATTTATGCAAGAGACGTGACTGCTCTGGCAGTCTACCAGTGTATTACTTGGCAGAATGTTGATCGGTCACACGATTAGATGTGTGTAGATCTTGTAAGTCCTAGCACAGACATTTATAGTGGTGGTGTAGGTCTAAACATCTATCATTTGATCAACCAACCAATTAACTAACCACTGTCCCTTTTCCTAAGTTGGAGTAGAGAATTTATTAGCATATCCATCTGCAAACTCTACAGTTTGTGTGGGGTATCCAATTCGAGTCCAGGCTGGAGTCTATATGGGGTCTGGAATTACATAGTTTCATGAGTCACTGTGGTGGCCCACATCAATGATGCCTCTTGATTTTAAGTGGCCTCTAGTAATTCTATAATGAGGTCATGATTAGGGTCTTCTTTGTGTCATGTTGACATGCCTGAAGGCCTTTTCAATATCAATGTTTCTATTTGAAAACATTCAAGAGACATCAGGTGACTTGTCTTGGGGTTTCATGGAACTGCATCGTGGGTATGTAGAGTGTGTATCATGCCTATCATAGAACACAAACATCTCTCACCTAATTTATTTTTAACTCATCTGTTTTATGCGACAAGGGAAGGGAGTGATGAAATATTTCATGTTTTATATGGAGAAAATTTATTCAATTTTTATGATGTGTTATAACGACCCATACTTTACATACATTGTTAATACCTCAAAATTGAAGCATACTTATTACAACATATAACAAAACCACTAAAGGGCCGTATAGGTATAGATTCTTTAGAAACTGGGAAACATAAACAACTGGTTTATAAAGCATCTACTTTTCCTCCCATTAATTTCATCATATCTAGAGTCCCTTTTTGGAATATCCTACTTAATAACCTTCTTCCTGACCTGGGGAAATAAAACATAAAAAAAAGTGTGAGCTCAAATGCTTAGTAAGGGTAAACAAAATTAATGTCAATCACATCATATAAATAAGAACATAAGTTTTGGAAATCTTAACCTGCAAAAGAGGTCATAATTTCATAACATGGGATAAATCATAGTAGTGAAATGTAATCCCAATAATCATAACTTAAAACATGAAACTTTGTGGAATACACACATAATTATAGAGAATCATTTCTTATTAGTCAAGACTCATGGCCAAGACTATCTTTGTGGACAAAGACCCTTTCTGAACCGAGCTCACTCCTCGTTTCAGTCCTGTTTCACTGAACCGGTATAACCTACCGTTCCAGCCATGTCTATCTCATGAGATATAAAATCTTTACCCAATGCATTGGAGGGAGATATAGGTCCCACCCATCTCATAATGATACCATTCTTATGTGTGCCACAAAATCATAAACCATACATCATAGCATAACCCATGTAATAAAAATGGGAATCTTAAACCTCATGACATCATAAAACAATTCATATAAGATAAAGGAATTCATAAAAATAATTCCATCACAACATAGAAAAATCAATGTAATAATAGAGATATAAACAGAACCCTTTATTATCTTAGATGGAAAATAATTTTGATAAAACACTTGAACTCCATTCTTGAGGAAAATATCCTTTCTTCTTCAAAAAAACACTTTTCCTTTCATAACATGTCATAAAATTCTAAACTAAAAGAAGTTTATTAAAAATAAACTTGAAAACTTGTAAAGGAATCTTCTTGGAAATAATGTTTTAAAAATCAATTCATGCCGTATAAGTTAAAAAACATTCTTCTCGTACTTTTGTCGGAGAAGTCAAAAAGTACCTCGTATGAAAAACGACAAAAGATTCCTTTCATATCTTTTACTAAAAACTCACCGAAGGGTAAAATTGGATTTAAAAAATTGTAGGTGGATGGAAATAATATGGTATATTGAGGAAAAATGGATGTGGATGATAAAATACACCCCAGTAAATACCAAAGTATAAACAATCTCAGATAAAAATGAGATTGTGATATTTTCCCTTACCTTAGGTACGATTTGCTTCGAAAGTGTCCGAACCTCCTGTATAATGATTTAAATAATGTTATTGACTTATTCCATAATCATAATTATTGTTATGATATCATATATTGTCATATTCTTAGCTTCTTAGTAGTAATATTTCATTTCCACTTGTTATTCGGGTGTTTATAACTTTTTGTTCTTATGCGTGTTTTGTCGAATAAATTCTTATTCTTCTCTTTAGTTTATAGATAACTCATTTAAATAATGGTATTAGTATAATATATATCATATTAAATCATTTAATTCATTTATATAATCATTAGGAAATGAAGATCATGTAGAACGAGTCGCATCACATCGTGGAGACGGTATTCTGTACGTACGCACGAGTGATGATATCATTCCTATGATCGTGGAATTATATTGGAGTGTATGTATACTATTTCAGAATCAGTATCACTTTATAATAGTTATATATAGTCATTATTTACACCATTATACCCATCCAAGTAAGGTGGTGGTGGAAAATAGATTACACCACGGTATGGAGACGGTATTCCGTACGTACGCACGTGCGGTGATTTATTTTCCCGTAGGATGGATAGATGGTGAAATAGGATTGTTTCATACTTATAATAACATATCAGTATATGAGTGATATTGATGTTATTTCTTCATAATGAAACAACTAAAGAATAATAAGTGGAAGAAGAAATAAATATGAAAGAATCGGTAATAGACATTACCTCTTCATTGAAGTGCTTCTTTGAGACCTTCATTTAGGGCACTAAAATTGGTCTTTGAAGAATACCAGGACCTCTAGGATGTCTCTAGGGAAGTGGAGAGGAGGAATTGGCAGGGGTTGGCCGAGCTTGAAGGCTTAAAGTGGTGTGAGGAAGAGGGGGAGAAGGTGCCCTTTTATAAGGGAGGAGAGGGGCACCTTTGGAATAACAAAAAATATTATTTTATTATAAAGTCAAATTCGGTTTTTAATAGCTCCAAATTGATATATTTCGAAGATAAGGTGGGTAGGGGTAGAACTCCTCTCATACAATATAATTTAGACAAGTTTAGGTATCAATTTTAACCTTATCATTTAGATTAACTTTAAGTTAGATAATTTAACTATTACCGTGTCTTCTTGTCTTCTTACACTATAAGGTTAATAAACATACCATATCAAGCCAAACGAACCCCAAGTTGTTTATTATTAATATATATAACCATATATAAGTCCTTTTTCCGAACCTTATATTTTTAGGAATAAAATAACAATTAATAATATAATATTTGTTTTATAAACTATTTTATGTCAATTTTGACACTATTTAGTAATTGATTTTTTTGAAAATCATAACAGAATGATTAGTTCAAACCAAGTTAATTAAATCAATACTAACATGGCATATTAACCTATAAAATTAGTGTAATTCATAAAAAGTCTCAAATTACATTTATTTGGGTATTTATAACATCAATTATTTCAATATTTCATTAATAAGATAATTACTGCATCATCGTTGTGTCATAAATAAATTAAAATATTTATTGTCTAAAAATTACAAATAAAATACCATTATGTAGGATATATTTTTATCATTCTAATGAATATTTATAGTAGAATTTATCTTATGTATGACCCAATAGTAAAAATTATTTACTTATTAAACATTGATTTTAACGATTTTAACCCTTATTTAAATAAATTAATAATAAAAGTCCTAATCTAATTCAAGTGGGCCTAAATGGTCATATTTTATTCCTAAGGTTGTTTTTGGTCGAATTACATTTGTCCAATAGAATTAGGATATGTGTTAGGGTAATAATAATATCATTTTTACCCTTAATTACCCTATTTACTTTTAACTGTGGTAAATAAAAGTAAAAAGTTACTATTCACCAAAAATTATTTTTATCTCATTGAACCAAATTTTAGTCCTTGATATTAACCGTGTCTCTCGGATTTTAAAAATTCCACTCACAAAAGAGGTAAAATTATGTTTTATGAAAAATTCAGTTTTTTTTACTACCACTTAGTGTTTTCACTATTCATCAAAAATTGAAAGTTTTCAGAAAAATACCAAAATTTCACCCTAGGCTAATTTCGACATTCTGAATCCAAAAATGAAGTCCATTTTGAAAAATAAAAATTATAAAATTTCAAAAAGTGGTTATTACTATTCATAACGGCTAGTTTTAATAATACATTAATAGCATATCGTTGTTTAGTGAAACTAGGTATTGCGTATGACGCAAGCTATCGAGGAAAGTCGCGATTTCGTGTAAATCAAGCCAAGAAAGTGTTGTGTGTAGTGAACGATTGCTTTGATGATTTATATAACATAAAAACAAAAATATTTCTCATAAAAGTCTCAGGTGTTACATTCTACCCCCCTTAAAATGAATTTCACCCTCGAAATTCGTCACTTTGTAACAAACAGATGAGGATACCTTTACCTCATCATATCCTCAATCTCCCATGTAGCTTCTTCTCGTTGGTGGTTCCTCTATAAAACTTTAACCAATTCAGTGGTCTTGCTTCGTCGGAATTTTTCGCTACGATCCAAAATCTCTATCGGCTATTCTTCATAAGAGAGATCTTGCTCCAGCGGTACAACTTCTGAGCTAAGTACATGTGAAGGATCAGGTATGTAATTTCTCAGGAGAGATACATGGAACACATCATGAACTTGAGAGAGATTTGGTGGAAGCGCCAATAGGTAAGCTACCTTCCCAACACGATCCAGTATTTCGAAAGGACCGATATATCTAGGGCTCAACTTCCCCTTCTTTCCAAATCTCATGACTCTCTTCCAGGGAGATATTCGTAAGAACACTTTATCACCCACTTCAAACTCTATGTCTTCTCTTCGGTTGTCGGCATAACTTTTCTGTCGACTCTGAGATGATCTTATGTGTTGTTGAATAGATCTGACCTTTTCTGCTATTTCATCAAGGAGATCTGGTCCTAATAGCTTTCTTTCCCCAGCTTCATCCCAGCAAGTTGGAGTCCTGCATTTCTTTCCATAGAGAGCTTCATAAAGAGCCATCTGAATACTGGAGTGAAAGCTATTATTATAAGAAAATTCCACCAAAGGTAGGTGTTGATCCCAACCACCTTTGTAATCCATAGAGCAAGCTCTAAACATATCTTGTAGAGTTTGAATTGTTCTCTCAGACAGACCGTCTGTCTGAGGATGATAAGCAGTGCTGAAACTCAACTCTGTATCTAGATTATGCTGAAGACTTCGCCAGAACTTCGAGGTAAATCTTGGACCCCGATCAGATATAATAGAAAGTGGTACTCCATGAAATATTACCACTTCCTTTACATATATCCCGGCAAGCTGATCGAGAGAGAAATCCTCTCTAATATCAATGAAGTGTGCAGACTTGGTAAGACGATCAACTATGACCCAGATAGAATTATTGCCTTTGGATGTTTTAGGAAGTTATTTTACAAAGTCCATAGTGATGTTTTCCCATTTCCATTCGGGTATGGGTAATGGTTGTAACATCCCCTTAGACTTCTGTCTCTCAGCTTTAACTTTCTGACAAACCAAGCATCGAGAGACATATTCCGCAACATCTCTTTTCATACCATCCCACCAGAAGTACTATTTCAGGTCCCTATACATCTCTGTGCTTCCAGGATGAATAGAGAATGAAGAACTATGAGCCTCATCCAGCTGCTCCTTCTTTAATTCAAGGATGGGAGGAACACAAACCCGATTCCTAAACTTTATTGTCCCATCACAATCAAGGTTGAATTCAGGAATATTTCTCACCATCTTTTTTAACTCTACATCTTCTTTCTATGCCTCTTTAATCTTCACATGTATAGATGGTTGAACATTCATTTGAGAAAGATAAGATTTTCCCCTTTCATTATAATTCCAAGATCCATCCTTTGTAAATCTATAAATATTGGATCTTTTGTGATCCTCATCATGGATAAACTGGCATGGTCTTGTCGACTTAATTCATTTTCCACCTTGTTTGCTTTCCCAGGGTGGTAATAGATTGAGTAGTCATAATCCTTAATCAACTCCAACCATCTTCTTTGATGCATATTCAGCTCCTTTTGTGTGAAAATATACTTTAAACTTTTATGATCAGTATAAATGTCACACCTTTCTCCGTAAATATAATGCCTCCAAATCTTTAATGCAAAGATTACCGCAGCTAACTCCAAATCATGAGTTGGGTAATTTTTCTCATGGATTTTCAACTGTCGTGAGGCATAAGCTATCACCATATCATTTTGCATAAGAACACACCCCAATCCCTTCTTGGATGCATCACAATAGATCCCAAACCTTTCTCCACTACAAGGCAGTGTGAGCACAGGTGCACTAGATAACCTTCTTTTCAACTCCTTGAAATTCTCTTCACATTCTTTCGTCCAAACAAACTTAACTCCTTTCCGAGTCAACTTGGTGAGTGGATTAGACAATCATGAAAAATCTTTCACAAAACGTCGATAATATCCAACCAAACCAAGAAAACTTTGGATATCAGTTACTGTTGTCAGTCTCGACCATCTTTCGATAACCTCTGTTTTTGCTGGATCCACAGATATCCCCTCATTTGAGATTATGTGACCCAAAAATGTAACTTTTTGAAGCCAAAATTCACACTTGGTAAATTTGGCATAAAATTTCTCCTTTCTCAGGGTCTATAATATAATTCTCAAGTGATATTAATTTCTTCCTTGCTCTTTGAATGGACAATAATATCCTCTATAAAGACTACCACAAATTCATCAAGATGGTCTCTAAAGACTCTATTAATCAGATCCATGAAGATAGCAGGGGAATTAGTAAGACCAAATGGCATCACTATAAATTCATAGTGTCCATACCTTTTACGGAAAGCCATCTTTGGTATATCCTCCCTTTTGACCCTTAATTGATGATACCCTGAACGAAGATCAATCTTGGAAAAGTATTGAGCTCCACGTAGTTGGTCAAATAAGTCATCAATGCATGGGAGAGGATATTTGTTCTTGATAGTGATCTTGTTAAGTTCTCGATAATCAATGAAGAGTCTCATTGATCCATCTTTCTTCTTAACAAATAGAACAGGTGCTCCCCAAGGTGACGCACTAGGGTGTATGAATACCTTATCAAGATTCTCTTGGATTTTCTTCTTCAATTCCTGCAACTCAATTGGGGCCATTCTATAATGTGTTATTGAAATAGGCAAAGCACCCGGTATGAGTTCTATTGAAAACTCAACTTCACGATTTGGTGTAATCCCCGGTAATTCCTCCGGAAAGACATCATCAAACTCCCGTACAATGGGAATATTCTTAATCGTGAGTTTCTCACCAACCATTTGAGATAAATAACCTTCATTTAGTGGAATCAAGACCCATAATGTAGAAGGAATTTCCACTGGAAGGTTATGTTCATCCTTGCATTGATAGACGATCATAGATTGATCTGGAATATGAAATGTGACTTCCCTTCTTTGGCAATTTATATGAGCTCTATATAAAGAAATCCAATCCATGCCAAGAATCACATCAAATTCCACTATAGGAAGGATCGCAAGATTTGCAAGAAGCACTTTCCCACAAACATCGATTGGAGAAGAATTATAAACTTTTGATGCGACTGTTGTGCCATTAGGTGTTGTCACAGCTAACTCAATATCTAATTGTTGAGGTAATACGGTGATACCCTTAGAAAATTCTTCAGAAATAAAAGAGTGGGTGGATCCAGAATCAAATAAAAAATTTGCTACTTTAGAGTGGATGGTAAGTGTACCTTTCACCACATTGTTATCGTACTCCACATCACTGATAGAAATTGCATGTGACTTTCCTTTGTCTTTAGCCTTAAGAGTTTGTTGACGTCGACCATCATCATCAACTCTTGGATTTGTGCATTGATTGGAAAAATTTCCCATCTCCTGGCACTTGAAATATTGAAGTGTAGTAGGTTCATTCTGTGTATCCCTTCCTTTGTTTACATCATTAAACATCTTCTTCCCATCATCACAACATTCAAATGCCTGATGACCTTCCTTTCCACATTTGAAACATTTAGTTGTCCCTTTAAGACAACTCCCTCCATGTTTCTTTCCACACTTTGAGCATAAGGGAAAGATCATCTTCTTTTCAGTGTGCTCTTTAGATTTTCCTTTGAATTCCATTTTCCTCTTCTTATCAAACCCATATGACTGATGGGTTACTCCAATCTCCATCTCAACTTTGAGAGCACATCGGACGATTTCCTCGTAGCTATTTAAGTCCCTTATGGCTAAGGGCCTTCGAAGACTTGGTTTTAAGCCACTAAATAATTGATCAATATTACTCTCAGGTTGGATAATAATACCAGAAGCGTACCTTTCATGTCTTGTAAAATTTGCCTCATAGGTACCAACAGATTCATCATCCTTTTGCTTTAGTTCAAGAAACTATTTCTCCATCTTTTTTCATAGAATACGAGGGAAGTACTTATTGAAGAATAAGTTCTTGAACTCACCCCATTCCATGGACTCAATTTCATCCCTTTGCCTCGAATTATTAATAATATTCCACCATTGATCAGCATCACCTTCCAAACGATACACTACTAAGATGACTTTATCATGCTAAGAATATTGATGATATGAAAATATCTTTTCAGTAGTACTAATCCATTGTTCATTAACTAATGGATCAGTAGACCCGCTGAAAGAAGGTAGACGCTGCCTCATGAAGGATTCAACAGAATGTTGCTCCTTCCTTTTCTCGTTTGGAAGTCCTTCATGATTCATAGCTTGAGAAAGTTGTGTGAACATGGCTACAAGATTTTTCATTCTATCTCCCATAACGTTTGGTTGCTCACGGGGACAATCATTGCATTGCCCGTTGCATTCCGCATTAACACGGTTCCTTCGGTTCCAGCCATTGACTAAAACCAAGAAGAATAATGTGAGAAACACTAATTATAATAGGAAAACCATATAATCAAGAATAAAATTTCACACTTAAGGTCTTATCATAGGTTGTTCATGGCCATTTCTAAAACACTAAGATTGTGTTCTATGCTTAGACTAATCCTTAGTGTTCTTACTAAGGCTTTCACATCCTAGTTTCCAAAGGTTGACTATACCTTTCCTCTGATACCAACTATAACGACCCATACTTTACATACATTGTTAATACTTCAAAATTGAAGCATACTTATTACAAAATATAACAAAACCATGAAAGGAACTTTTAGGTATAGAGTCTTTAGAAACAGGGAAACATAAACAACTGCTTCATAAAGCATCCACTTTGCCTCCCATTAATTTCATCAAATCTAGAGTCCCTTTTTGGCATATCCTACTTAATAACCTTCTTCCTGACCTGGGGAAATAAAACATAAAAAATAGGGTGAGAAAAAATTCTCAGTAAGGGTATACAAAAGAAATTTAAATCACATCATATACATAAGAACATAACTTTTGGAAATCTTAACCTGCAAAAGAGATCATAATTTCATAACATGGGATAAATCATATTAGTGAAATGTAATCCCAATAATCATAACATAAAACATGAAACTTTGTGGCATACACACATAATCATAGAGAATAATTTCTTATTAGTCAAGACTCATTTCCAAGACTATCTTAGTGGACAAAGTCCGTTTCTGAACCGAGTTCACTCCTCATTTCAGTCCTGTTTCACTGAACCGGTATAACCTACCGTTCCAGCGATGTCTATCTCATGAGATATAAAATCTTTCCCCCAATGCATTAGAGGGAGATATAGGTCCCACCCATCTCATAATGATACCATTATTATGTGTGCCACAAAATTAGAAACCATACATCATAGCATAACCCATGTAATAAAAATGGGAATCGTAAACATCATGATATCATAAAACAATTCATATAAGAAAAAGGAATTCATAAAAATAATTCCATCAAAACATAGTCAAATCAATGTAATAATAGATATAGAAACATATCCCTATATTATCTTAAATGGAAAATAATTTTGATAAAACATTTGAACTCCATTCTTGAGGAAAATATCCTTTCTTCTTCAAAAAACACTTTTCCTTTCATAACATGTCATACAATTCTAAAATAAAAGAAGTTTATTAAAAATAAAATTGAAAACTTGTAAAGGAAGCTTCTTGGAAATAAGGTTTTAAAAATCCATTCATGCCGTATAAGTTAGAAAGAACATTCTTCTCGTACTTTTGTCAGAGAAGTCAAAAAGTACCTCTTATTAAAAACGACAAAAGATTCCTTTCATATCTTTTACTAAAAACTCACCGAAGGGAAAAATTGGATTTAAACAATTGTAGGTGGTTGGAAATAATATGACATATTGAGGAAACATGGATGTGGATGATAAAATACACCCCAGTAAATACCAAAGTATAAACAATCTCGGATAAAAATGAGATTGTGATATTTTCCCTTACCTTAGGTACGATTTTCTTCAAAAGTGTCTGAAACTCCTGTATAATGATTTAAATAATGTTATTGACTTATTCCAGAATCATAATTATTGTTATGATATCATATATGGTCATATTCTTAGCTTCTTAGTAGTAATATTTCATTGCCACTTGTTATTCGGGTGTTTATAACTTTTTGTTCTTATGCGTGTTTGGTCGAATAAATTCTTATTATTCTCTTTAGGTTATAGATACCTCATTTCCAGAATGGTATTAGTGTAATATATATATCATATTCATTCATTTAATTCATTTATATAATCATTATGAAATGAAGATCATGTAGAACGAGTCGCATCACATCGTGGAGACGGTATTCTGTACGTACGCACGAGTGATGATATTGTTCCTATGATCGTGGAATTGTATTGGAGTGTATGTATAATATTTCAGAATCAGTATCACTTTATAATAGTCATATATAGTCATTATTTACACCATTATACCCATCCAAGTAAGGTGGTGGTGGAAAATAGATTACACCACGGCGTGGAGACGGTATTCCGTACGTACGCACACGCGGTGATTTCTTTTTTCCGTAGGATGGATAGATGGTGAAATAGGATTGTTTCATACATATAATAACATATAAGTATATGAGTGATACTGATGTCATTACTTAATAATGAAACAACTAAAGAAGAAGAAGTGGAAGAAGAAATAAAGATGAAAGAATCGGTAACATACATTACCTCTTCTTTGAAGTGCTTCTTTGAGACCTTATTTTAGGGCACTAAAATTGGTCTTTGAAGAAGACCAGGACCTCTAGGATGTCTTTAGGGAAGTGGAGAGGAGGAATTGGCAGGGGTTGGCCGAGCTGGAAGGCTAAAAGTGGTGTGAGGAAGAGGGGGAGGAGGTGCCCTTTTATAAGGGAGGAGAGGGGAACCTTTGGAATAACTAAAAATATTATTTTATTATAAAGTCAAATTCGGTTTTTAATAGCTCCAAATTGATATATTTAGATGATAAGGTAGGTAGGGGTATAATTACTCTCATCCAATAGAATTTAGACAAGTTTAGGTATCAATTTTAACCTTATCATTTAGATTTAACTTTAAGTTAGATAATTTAACTTTTGTCGTGTCTTCTTGTTTTCTTACACTATAAGGTTAATAAACTTACCATATCAATCCAAACGAACCCCAAGTTGTTTATTATTAATATATATAACCTTATCTAAGTCATTTTTCCGAACCTTATATTTTTAGGAATAAAATAACAATTAATAATATAATATTTGTTTTAAAAACTATTTTATGTCAATTTTGACACTATTTAGTAATTGATTTTTGTGAAAATCATAACAGATTGATTAGTTAAAAACAAGTTAATTAAATCAATACTAACATGTCATATTGACCTAAAAAATTTGTTTAATTCATAAAAAGTCTCAAATTACATTTATTTGAGTATTTATAACATCAATTATTTCAATATTTCATTAATAAGATAATTACTGCATCATCGTTGTGTCATAAATAAATTAAATTATTTAATGTCTAAAAATTACAAATAAAATACCATTATGTAGGAAATATTTTTATATTTCTAATTAATAAATATAGTCGAATTTATCTTATCTATAAACCCATATTAAAAATGATTTACTTATTAAAAATTGATTTTAACTATTTTAACCCTTCTTTAAATAAATTAATAATAAATGTCCTAATCTAATCCAAGTGGGACTAAATGGTCATATTTTATTCCTAAGGTTGTTTGTGGTAGAATTAAACTTGATCAATAGAATTATGACATGTGTTAGGGTAATAATAATATCATATTTACCCTTAATTACCCTATTTACTTTTAACCTTGGAAAATAAAAGTAAAAAGCTACTATTCAGCAAAAATTATTTTCATCTCATTGGACCACATTTTAGTCCTTGATATTAATCGTGTCTCTTGGATTTTTGAAATTCCACTCACAGATGCGGTAAAATTACGTTTTATGAAAAAAATCAGTTTTTTAACTACCACTTAGTGCTTTCACTATTAATCAAATATTGAAAGTTTTCATAAAAATACCAAAATTCCACCCTAGGCTAATTTTGACATTCCGAATCCAAAAATGAATTCCATTTTGAAAAATAAAAATTATAAAATTTCAAAAAGTGGTTATTAATATTCATAACGGCTAGTTTTAATAATATTTTAATAGCATATCGTTGTATAGTGAAACTCAGTATTGCGTACGACGCAAGCTATCGAGGAAGGTCGTGATTTCGTGTAAAGCAATCCAAGAAAGTGTTGTGTGTAGTGACCGATTACTTTGATGATTTATATAACATAAAAACAAAATTATTTCTCATAAAAGTCTCAGGTGTTACATGTATTGCATGGCTGATTTGGGTCATGTGGGGGTGAAGGAGAATATCATTGGAATAATCGATTCGCTATCCCTTTATGCACCTGAGAGTTGTTCGGTAATACCTGTGGACATCGTGAGACCATCGAAATGTCTCACGAGTTTTCTTAGGTTCATGTGATCATTCAAGTGATGCAAGTGTGTATCCAATGGGATTATGCCTTGAGTTTCATGGGTCGTAATGCATTCCTGAGTTCCTATACTCAAGGTGTACACCATAGGGTTTGCAGGGAAAGAAGAGGCCATACCCATATTCTCATGCATGCATTAAGGGGATGTTCTCATAATACCCCATTTTCCATGTCATTCGTATGAGCTCGATAAGGGTTCATGGAGAAGCCCACCTACATGCACAGTGGCTTCCTAATAATGTTTTTGTCATGGAAGGGGGTTTCTTTTGGGTTTATAGGAAAGGGTTCTCCCATGGATTATCAGGGGCTCTAGGGCCGCTCATACATGTGAAGGGAACCCTATTAATAGGATCTACATGATACTTGGACACCGACATGATCTCATGTCTTCAATCTTAGTCTTACGATTGGTCCGGTGGTGATACACATGGGTTGTCTATCCAAACCTCCATGTGCATGGGTAAAGGCATTCACCGCATGGTGTGGGGTTCATGGACCATAGGGTGAATACCCTTGATGTTGGTCTTCATGCTAGGACTGTCTGTAGGGATCCTCCATGTCGAGGCAGCTAGTTTTAGGGTCGCATGCAGCCGTTGGGAGGCACAAGTTCTTCTCATATGATCATAGATGGGGTCTTTCGGTAGGCCCTATGGTCATGTGTTGGAGGCTATATCCTATGTCATCTCACATATGGATGGGGGAGGATTTTCACTACATGGAAAATGAAGTACACATCCTGAAGCGGGTGGGTTTATCTCTGGATGGCTGAACAAGGGAATCCACCAGCATAAATAAGGGATGTGTCCTGGTCTGAAAAGAAATATCCATGGCCAGAGGTCTACTTTGTACTGAGCCTCTTGGGGTTTCAGGTGACTATTCCCCATTTAATTTCAACAACTCAGATGACTTTTAAGGGGTATTTCAATGGAATCCCTAGCCCTAAATGTGAATTCTTGTTGAGTATACATATACTGGGGAAGACTTATACGTGAAACCTTAAGAGGCCAGCATGATCGTGTATTTGAAGGTGCATGAGGGGGTCGCTGGTGTGGAAAACCTTTATTAGGGTCTATCTATATGGGAAATCAAAAGCCAGATGTTTCATTCTGTGTGATCATAGTTCTGAAAAATTCTGAATCCCCCATGTTCATGTTGTTCACAGGTCTTGAAAAGAGGATCCCATGATGGTTTCTTCCTCATATCAAGGGCTTGTGGGAGGTGTTCACATGCCAAGATAATGATGTATGGGGATTCATATGATCATTGAAATAGAAGTATGATTATGGTATTCATAGATCAGGGTTTACATATTCACTGATGCATATCTGCGGACACCGATACGGGTGCCTTGTGCATTCCGTGACTCACATCACATGAGGTTCTATAGCTCTTTTGATCGCATGATCTATAGGGAGGCCTTGCAGAAGTTCCCAATAGAATTCTCAGGGGTCCTGTATGTGATCGTGTGATCATATGAGGATAACATAATGGTTTCTTTCAAAGATATACTATGTGTGATTATCATGGGGGGACTTATTTTATTACCTGGAGGCTTTCCCTGATGGTGGAGGCCAATGAATCTGTTCCATCAATGTTTTCCTCTCATATACACCTAGAATTTCATAGCTCTATCCCAAATTCCCCTTGAATTTGTCGTTCTAAATGAAATGGGATTATATTTTCCATGTGAGGTCAAGGGTGGTGCCACGTATTATGGGAAGAAGGACATGTTTTCATTTCATCACATGTCCCTCAGTTGTGATGGTGCAATGTTACCCTCAAAAATCCCTATTAAATTGGATGAAAATACATAGAGGAGTAAGGGGTTTATGTTCTTAAAATGACTTGTGAAAACTCATGGGTTGTATTCATCTTATTATCATGATCAAGGGTGATCATGCGACTTGATCGAGTTCATCTGTAGGTGCCCACGGAAGGCTAACCGGGCTTGTGGTGGCTTCTATGGGTCATCATCACCTCGATCAAAAGATCAAAAAAGGATCATGCAACATCCTTGATTATTGTCAAGGGGATATGAAGAAGGATGGAAGGTCTAGAGGTTAACTCGTTCTAGTTTTCCTGGCTCAGTCACCTGATCATGGAAAGATCATGTGATATCTTCAAATTCTGTCATGGAATATTGTGGGTCACTAATGGGGCTTGTGGTGGGTTCAACAGATTTTTTTGGACTCTCGACAAAGTGGTAGAGAGGTGTAAGCAACAAGGGGTGAGTGTTGGGTGTGCATCGAACCAGGGTGTCTAGAGGTTGAAGAATATGGCCGTACGACACATGATCTATGATAGATTTTAACTTGAGATTGGTGGTATTGAGAGAATGGCTAGGATCAATAGTTAATGTTATCAGATGGTGAAGATCATTGGGCAACATGATCGGACCGCCCTGATTGAATGAGGAGAAAAAAATCCATCCCACATCAAATCCCTACACCATCATGCCTACTATATATAAGGCATTTGGTAGCATCCGTTTTTTCAATCTAGTAACAAGGTGAGCACCTATACCATATACATCACTCTCCACACAACAGGACTCATCCCACCTATGTTCATGCATGCCTATGGTCCTACACACCAAGGGACTTATACAAATGCTGGACCCATATCTGATAGGAGGTATACTTCCTCATGGTCTTCGAGTTGGCCCAGGATGACTCCCTTGGGTGTGGTTGACCTGGTCCCCCATATTCCATGGTTGAAATGGCATTAAGAACTTTAATTTACTTAAGAATAGAATGATACTCTTAGTATAGTGTTGGGTCCAAGTTATACCTCTATAAACCATTTGTCTTCATGTGTGGCCTCTTCTGTGTATTAATCCATTATTTTTCATGGTTCCAAGATCTTCAGTGGAAAATTGGGGAGTCCAAAAATACTGGTTCCATCTAATATCTCCATTATAAATAGATTTTTTGAATAAATATTTTTAAATTCTAAGGTAAACATAGATCACTTTGACACATATCTTAATATCAGATGATCATGGCTCTGAACTCCCTAAGAAGCTCTACCTTGGGTACGTCTAAGGAGCTATCAAGTGCCTATAAAGAGGATATATCTAGCCACAACTTCTTTTATGAATCCAATATGGGAATTTGCGTCCGAATGGGCATTGATACCATGAAATTAGAATGTTTTGGAAATTATAAAATGAATCATGGATAGGGTGGAATTGATATTATGGATGGATATAAAGAAAAATACATAGATGTCTCAATGTATCCCATGAGGATGAAAATCAAGCCGCATATAGTTCTGAAATATACTATTATGCAGACTAAGCTCATGTTTGAAGAGGATATGTTCATTAATATGGAACTCTATGAAGAATGTCCTTACATGTATCTAGATCATACATTTAGGGGGAAATAGAACTATGTTGTGATAAAATCCCAAGTAGATAATCGTGTCTTAGTAAAGCTGTTGATCAGATCATCCACTATACATGTCCTCTATGTGTAATACCAAATAGACCTAATTGCCTCGATTTGAGTTCTTGACATCCAATGTGATTCCTATTTAAGGAAATATCATGAATTACCACTAATATGTAATCCTTCATTGATGCTCCTACCCAAATAGTCTTGAGATCATCTTGTTCACGAGGAAAATTTGGACATGGAATCCATCCCAAATGTGGAATGCTCGAACTTTTTTCCTATATAAAGGGACATAGTGAGAATAGATTGATTTTTTTAAAGTCCATATAGGGGCCCCAAAAGCATTGTATCTTTTCCATTTGTCTTTTACCATAAAATTTTCCTAAGAATCATATGGGGGAAGGCTTAGTGAGCATGGACTTGGTATTTTCATAGGCTAACCTTCATTTTTTTCATCCAGAAAATTTTTGTGCCTCTTCCATTTTATAGATTCTCAATATTTCCTGGATCACATAAAGTACATTTCAAGTGATAAGGAAGTGTGATTTTTCAAAAGGTTACTTTATTGGGCTTTCACCATGGAGAATATTATGTATCATGTTGTTCTAAGGTCCAGCAAGTTAGAACATCATTGTGAAACAGTTTAGAGTCTTTGAGCTTAGAACATTGGGATTCCATGTTGTTTATAGTCTTACATCCAGAAGTTTGGTGTGCCAAGTATTTTAAAGTCTTAACTCTAGTACATTGGTGTTACACATAGTTTAAAGTCTTATGGATAGGACTTTGGTGTGCCACGTAGTTTAAAGCCATACCGCCAGAACGTTTATAGAATATGGAGCTAGAAAAACAGGGATGAATCAAAACACTATGGGGTGCTGAGTTCTATCATTGTGTTGTTGGGGCTCACAAGGATTGGATTTCCTTTCTTACAAGGTGGATATGTCTTCAGTTGGTAGGTTCAATCCCTTATACATCAATATAATGGCCAAGAAAAGATGATCTATACTATTTTCCAAGGGCTATGGAAGATTAATGGGGTGAATGTGGTTGATGTTGAAATTTCATGGATTCTAGGACCACTTGTATAGCTGGGTGTGGGGTTGTAAATCCTAACCCAAAAGTTTGAGCTGAGAGATATGGAATGGGGTAGACATGTCGGGTATGTCCCTTGACACTATGGGGTGTCAGGTTCCTCCATAGTGGTGTTGAGGCTCACAAGGATTATGAGGCCCTTTATATCGGGCCAATATGTTTCTAGTCGGTGGGCATGATCCCTTAAATCAATAGCAAGTCCAAGAAGAGAGATCTATTTTCCTTTCCAATGGTTATGTGTAATGACCCAAACATTAATTAATAAAAATTCCTCTTGATCCAATTAAATGTATTATTAGATAAAATGTTTATATAAAATGTGAACTTCGTTGTTTTTATGTTTTTTTAATCTAAAATATTGTTAAGAATTGTTACCGTGCTAATATATCCATTGAACAGTGATCACATGTTTAGTATGAATATAGGGTTTTAGCAAATCCAATTTACTCAGAAAAAGGGAGTAATGGCCACATCCAGTATAATTTCTTTGTACGAATCCCATTTGTCAGAGCTCATAAAGAAGGTGGTGTCATTGGGATTTTTTATTGACCAATCCCAAGCTGATCATCAACGCGTTAAGCTCGAACAGAAACACTTATAGGAGAAGTGGAAGTTGAAAGAGATTACCACACAAGCGATGTTATCCGAGCCACCCCAAGAGTTTTTCACCATCACACACCTTTTCTTTAGGTCTTATACAGGTGTTATATAGGGTTATGTAATAATACCCTAGCACTATTATTATTTACATTATTTTGTATAAATAATATACATTAATTTAATCATTGTTACTTTGTAAATAGTTTTTTAGTCTCAAATAATATTTTCGTTAATATTCAGTTAATAAATCTATTTTGATGAATTAATGTATTTGTGAATTAAATAATATTTTAATTATTAAATATAAATCATCGTATAATTTTAATGAATACAATTTTAATTTTTATCAAGGTTTGAAAGCCATTTTTATCAAAACCCGTGATTTTTTTTATAAATCTTGGTTTTTATTTTAAAAGTAAAAATTCACATATTTAGAAAAGTATTTAGATAAAATGAATATTATTTTTTGAATCAGGACATCCAAATTATCCAATGCTAAATTTTTATTAATTTTATGATATAATTCAATTTTTTGGTAAAAATTAAATATCGTTTAATTATATAATGTGTTTTATGACATCAAAATGACCCAGTAGTGATGTAATAAAATACTATAAATGATATTTTAGACCAATATGTGTTTTATCTTTAAAATAATGTGATTTTAGATAATTATTTATTTTTAAGGTTACTTAGTGGACCCTCCAAGACATATAAAACATTTTATCTTTTTAAATTGATTTCCTTGAGAGTGTGACTAACCTTCACATAAGCAAGCCTAATATTTTAAGATGTTCAGAAATTGGCTTTATAAAATAATTTTTCCCACTCCTCTTTAGAAAGAACATGGGTAAAAACCATGGTTTGGTCTGTGGTTTTGATTAGTTTAATATGTGGTGGCCAAAACCTAAATAATAAAGATTTCCCTCTCATTTTATATATAAACCCACCCAAGCTCCCACTTCCTCTTCACTCAAACACATTAGAGATCGACCAAAAACTACCATCATCTCTATATAATACCAAAAATTCACCAAATGATCCCATGAATACTCTCTCAGGACTCTCCCAAGCCTTTGGGATCGCACTTCCAAGTAAGGGATTTCTTCCTTTCTCTTTTTTTGTCCAATTTTAATTATGTTTTTGTACCATTTTATTTTCAATTACAAATGTTGAGGTATGATTTCAAACCTCCCCCATAATTCCCTACTTATATTTGAATGATGATAGACCTCTTTCTCTCTCATTAATTCCTCGCATGAATACCCTTCACCATGCAAAAATTCTATAATGAAATTCTCTCTTATCATTTACATTCAATAAATTGTTTTGTATTATGAATATAAATCCCATTAAATATGTTGGTAAATGTTTCTATATGACCCCCATGCTATCCATTTCATGTAAATATTATGATACATCCCTTTATCTCTCATTTACCATTTTTATGAGTTCATATGTCACGCCGTAATGCTTCCGGAATTGCACTGTAATTTTACCAAGCCAAATTCATTGTGTAGTTAATACCATGACCATTTCTCTATCAAGTGTATTCGCCTTTATGCACATTTACTTATTGATTATAGAGTTTCATGTATTAATTCCACTATCCTTTATCATGGAATAAATGATGTAGAATAATGAATCCATGTTATATGATCCATGTTGAACATTTATACATAAAATGAAGTAATTAAGAATGGTGTGCCCTGATAGCACTCCAATGAATTGGGTAAAGATTAGTATCGTGATATGTCAAATGAAATGATGGTCTTCTCAAATTAATTCAAGTGAAATGAGTGTTTACACTTGATCAATGTGCGATGGGACTTGGTTCATGCTAATATCACGTTAAATGTTATTTCCACATTTCCATGTCATGATAGTCATGTTATATCATGTCATTATGTTCATGTTTCTCTTGAACTACATTGTTATACCTATTTCATAACATGTCTTGTATTATTTATGTTATTCCTTATTTACTCACATATTGGGATTTATATCTCAGACTTTTTTGTGCATGTCCTCAGGTTATCCCATGCAATTCTAAGTAAGAGGGAATGTAGTGGTCATGTAAATAAAGTTTTCAATAATGATGTTGTGTTTCATTTTTTAAGTCATTTTTTAATGTTCCTATTCCCCCAAAAACACTAGACCTCTCGATCTTATATGTTGTATCAAGTGAAGGTTTTATGTAATAAATCATGTTTATGTGTGTAATAAAGGGCAGGTTTGTTATAAATGGTATCAGAGTATAGGTTTGGTAATTTTTGGGATTATGATTAGAAAAACCATGTTAAACCCTTAGGGATAAGACTAAGTTTAATAAAATCACCCCTCAATTTTTTGAGTATTTAGTAATTGGTTTATCAATAAAATACATCCCTGTATGGATATGAACAAGTGGAGGCAGCTCTAGAATAGATGTATCTAGGGGTAAAACCCAAAAAAACAGTGCTTTGAGCTAGACTCGAACGGGAACTGGTGCACGACAATGGGCCTTTCTGCACTCTTGGTTAGGACACTCCTAGGGGATATTCTTTACTAAATTCATAAGCTTATTTTGAACCATTATTAATGGAATTAAAACATTTCCCCGAAGAATATATGTTGGGAAGTAGATCATGGATAACATATATTGAATCCTATAAATTCATAAGTAAAGGAAATAAAAGAAATTTATAAGTCATTAGTTTTTTTCATTGGATTACCCTTTATGTGTTACCCCTAAATTTCCTTTTATTCCAGCCAATGGTCGGTAATAGGAGGACTCGGGCTAACAACTGATGCAAAGATCAATGTGAAGACTATTCTAATGAGATTCCCAAACCGATGGGAGCAGGAATCACGAACTTTATCATGAGACTCTCTTAGTTAACTCAAATTTTTAATAGAAACATGGGTTAAGAGGAACGTTAAACCACCCCTAAAAAAGAACAATTCACTATCAAGAGCTTAATGAGACAAAGTCCTCCTACTAATAATGGATCATTTGATCCCTCAATCACCAAACAATTGATCAACTCCATTGAAAAGATCTTCTCCATCATTCAATGTTTTGAACAAGAGAAGGTTCTTCTGGCTACTTATCACATGGAGGGTGAATCTGATCAATGGTGGACATTTATCAAAAATAAAAAGCCTAAGGAAGATATCGAGGTGTTGGAATGGAAGGATTTCTCTAAAATGATTTTCGATAAATATTTTCTATGAACCCTTGGAAATAAAATGGAAAGGGAATTCCTTTCCCTCAAGAAAAAAGATGATGAAGATGATGGAGAGTACGAGGAAAACTTCATAAGTCTTGCACAATATTCCAACGGCTTTTTCATTACCCCTGAAAACAAGGTTGACCACTTATTTGGTGGGATAAAACCTAGCCTACAGAAATCCATAGAAATCCATAACTTTCAGAGCTATGATGAAATTGTTTGATGTGCCCTCAAAGTCAAAATGGAGATTGGAGAATTTGAGGGGCATTATGGGAATAAGAATCGTAAGGTGGACTTCAATTATGGCAGTCTGATGGATAAATCCAATGGTGCTAAGAACATCTAGTACCCACTTTCCAAAGGTGCAGAAAGAAGCACCCCGAAAATTTCTTGAAGGGGATGAGGAAATGATTTAGTTGTGTAAGTGAAGGGAACCTAACCATTAACTGCAAACAAGAAAAAACCCACAGCTATGATAAAGGAGAGGAATTATTCATTGTAACCTCAACGCATTCGTTATTGTTTCAACTGCAATTATCCAGGGCACTTGGCAAACTATTCCCCTAATCTATGGGTTTTCTTAGGGATCCAACAACCTCCAAGGCTTCAAGGGAAATCTTTTTCCATTACTACCATTGAAGTGAAACTTGACAAAAAAGTGGTGATAGTTATGCTTTTTATTCATTCAATATTAGTGAATTTACTTATTTATTCTTGTTCTACACATTATTTTATATCCTAATTGTTTAGTAAAAAAATCCCAACACCACTAAAAAATAATGGAAGTAAAGATGTCAGTGAGAATGGAAAATGGGGAAATCATTGCAACCCATGAATATAACTCCTCCCCTGCCACAATTTGTGGTTTGAACTTCTTAGAAAACCTCGCCATACTCCCTTTTGTAAAATTCAATGAAATTCTTGGCATGTATTGGCTTTCTCTATATAGAGCCAACATAAATTTCTGTGAGAGGGAAATCACCCTCCGTAGAGAGAATCCACCCCCACCCCCCCGATTTTGTACAAGTGAAAGGAGGGTGATGAAACATCCTTAGAACCATAATCTCGAGTGTGGATATTACTAACCTATGAGAACATGTATCTGGCTCAAATTATTGAGTCCAAGGATGAAACCATCCTTAAAGAAATTCCTGTTGTGAGGGAATTCATTGATGTGTTTCCTGAGGAATTGATTGGACTTCCTCTCAGAAGAGATGTGGAATTCTCAATTAATCTTATACTTGGGGGCATTTCCAATATCCAAGAAAATGTATAGAATAGTTGTTGTGGAACTTGAGGAGCTGAAGATACAACTACAAGAGAATGTGGATAAAGGGTGTTTACGCCCAAGTGCTTTACCATGGGGTGAACCAGCCCTCTTCATCAAGAAGAGGGATGGGTAAATGTGCATTTTGATTGATTATCATTAGCTCAACAAAATCACAATAAAGAGAAAGTATCCTCTGCCATCTATTTATGACTTGTTAAGTCAGCTACATGGAAAACAATACTTCTCCCATGTGGATTTTTGGTCGGGATATTACCAAGTAATGGTGAAGAAGGTTGATATCCCCGAGACTGCTTTTCTTACAAGATATAGGAACTATGAATTCATAGTAATTCATTTTGGACTCACTAATAATCTAGAAACCTTTATGGACATGATTAATATAGTCTTTAGAGATTACCTCAACAAATTTGTTGTAGTCTTTGTAGACCATATTCTAATATAGTTCTAAACTAAGGAGTAGCATGAGGAGAATCTAATAATGATACCTGAGACCTTATAAATGGATAATATCTATGAAAAATATAGAAATTTTTTGTTCTGGTTAAATGAGGTCTCATTCTGGGGTCATTTAATCACAAGCAATGGGATATCTGTGGATCCCTCAAAGACATCTTCAATTGAGGGATGGTCGAGGCCAATATCAGTAATGGATATCCATATCATCTTGGGGTTAGCTATATATTATTGTCAATTTGTGAGAAATTTATCATGATTTTCAAACTCTCTTACCAAGCTAACTTAGAAGGGAGTAAATTTTTATTAGAGTGATGAATGCGAAGAGAGCATCAAGGAGTTGAAAATGAGGCTTATCACTACGCCCATGATCACACTACCCACAAGTGGATAATTGTTTTTGGTATTTAGGGATGCCTAAAATAAGGGCATGGGCTATGTGTTTATGAAAAATTAAATATTAATTTCTTATGCTTCATGAAAATTGAAATTTCATGAGCAGAACTGTCCAACACATGATCTGGAGTTGGCTATTGTGATCTTTGCTTTATAAATTTGGTGACATTACCTCTTTGGGGAGAAGTGTCAAATATATATGGATCACAAAAGCCTCAATTATATATTCACATAGAAATAGTTGAATATATGCCAACAAAGATGGTAAGAGCTGATCAAATACTGTGACTACTCAATCCATTACCACCATGTGAAATCAAACAAAGTGGTGGGTGCTCTAAGTAGAAAGTACTCAGCAATTCTATCATTGATGCTAATTGAAAATGATCCAATCTTCTTAGATTTGATGAATATAGACATGGTAATCATAAATAATGGAACATCATCAATCCTTTCACAAAATATTTCTAAACCTTCTCTTTTGGAAATATTGAAGGAAGCTAAAAGAATGATGTGGTAATACAGAAGAAAGTGGAAACTATCAGAAATGCGAAATCCTCAAAGTTAAATGTTAATGAAGAAGGAATTGTGAGATTTGGGTCAAGAATATGTGTTCCATCAAATATAGTTTTAATGAAAGAACTTTTGGATGGTGCACATAGTTCAAATTTCTCCATCCACCCAAGAAACAAAAAGATTTATCGACATCTCTGAGAGAATTATTGGTGGGATAACATGAAGAAGGAGATCACTGGATATACATCAAAGTGCCTAGTATGTTATAAAGTGAAATATGAAAGGAATGTGTCTAAAGGGAAGATGAAAATATTACCCATACCAACATGGAAATGGGGGAACATCAACATGGACATTGTCATCGAACTTATGAATACATCCAAAGGAAACAATGCTATCTGGGTTGTTGTAGATCGTCTTACAAAGACTGCAAAATTCATTAAAATTCGGTAGGATTTCTCATTTGATCAACTAGAATGAATATACATTAGAGATGTTGTAAGGATGCATGGAGTATCACTATCTATTGTATCCGATCAAGATCTATAATTCAACTCTATGTTTTGAAATAGAATTTAACATGATATGAAGACTGAGCTAAACATCAGTACAACTTATTATCCTCAAACTGATTTCCAATTTGAGAAGACTATCCAAACAATTGAGGACATGTTGAGATCATGCTTAATGGAATTCAAGGGAGGATGGGATCAACATATTTCTCTAGTTGAGTTTTTCTAATAAAAATAGTTTCCACTCAAGAATCCAAATGGTTCATTAAAAAGACCTTAATGTGAAGAGGTGCAGAACACCGGCATGTTAGGATGAAGTTGGCGAGTGAAAACTCCTAGGTCCATAAATGGTCAATGAAATGGTGGAGAAGGTTAATACCATACAGCAGCACATTAAATCTTCTCATATTCGACAAAATAGTTATTTTGATAATCATCTATGAGACATAGAGTTTGATTTTGGAGAAATTTCATTCCTCTATATATAACCGTGGAAGAGAGTTATGAGATTTGGGGATAAGGTAAAGCTTATTCCAAGGTACATAGGCCCTTTCAAGATCCTTGATCGCATAAGAGTAGTGTCATATTGACTTGCAATCCCACTGAACCAATATAAAGTACATGATGTATTCCATGTATCACTCTTGAAGAATTACATACCTGACCCATTTCATGTACTCAATCTAGAGGTGGTACCATTGGAGAATGACCACTTCTATGAAGGGAAGTAGGTGAAAATATTAGATCATTGGGAAAAAGTTATATGAAATAATAAAATTCCCCTTGTGAAAGTGTGGTTTAAAAACCAAAAGTTTGAAGAAGAAAAGTGGGAATCATAGGAAGTGATGAAGAAAAGTTACACGCATCTGTTTCAGTGTGGGAAAAAGAAATTTTAAGGGCAAAATTTCTTAAGGGGAGAAGATTGTAACAACCCAAACATTTATTAATGAAAATTTCTCCTGATCCAATTAAATGTATTATGATTTAAAATTGATATATAAATTGTGATCTTCCATGGTTTTATGTTTTTTGAATTTAAAATACTATTACTAATTTTTATCAATTCTAATATAGTCATTGAATAGTGATCACATGATTAGTATAAATATAGGGCTTTAACAAATCCAATTTATTGAGAAAAAGGAAGTGATTGCCTCATCTAGTATAATTTCTCTATAAGAAGCCCATTTTTTTAATCATGGAAAGGAGGTGGCATAATTGGGCTTCGCTCTTGACCAAGACCAAGCTGATCTTCAACACGATAAGCTCGAAGGGAACTCTATTCAGGAGACGTGAAAGTTGTTAGAGAATTCCACCCGAGTGATGTTATCTGATCCACCCCAAGAGTCTATCACCATTTTACACCTTACCCTTAGGTCTTATGTGGGTGTTATATGGGGTTTTGTAATAATACCCTAGAACTATGATAATGTACATTATTTTGTATAAAGAATATACATTCATTTTATCATTGTTACTTTGTAAATTGTTTTTAATGCACAAATAGTATTTTTAGTTAATATTCTATTAAGAAATATATTTTGATGAATTAATGGGTTTTTAAATTAAATAATATTTTAGTTATTAAATATAAAATATTTTATAATTTTTATGAATACAATTCTAATTTTTATCAAGGTTTGAAAGTTGTTTTTATCAAAACCATTGAATTTTTGATAAATGTAGGGTTTTATTTTAAAGTAAAAATTCACATATTTAGAAAATTATTTTGATAAAATGAATATTATTTTTGGATTCATGACATCGAAAATATCTAATGGTGAATTTTTCATAATTAGTTGAGACATTCGAATTTTTGGGTAAAAATTAAATACCCTTAAATTATATAATGTGTTTATGACATCATAATGATCCAATAGTGATGTAATAAAATACTATAAATTATATTTTCAACCAATATATGTTTTCTCTTTAAAATAATGTGATTTTGGATTTTTTTTTTGTTTAATTTTATAGTGCCTTAGTGGAGCCTCAAAGGTATATTAAATATTTTAAAATTTTAAGTTGATTTCCTTGAGAGTGTGACTCGCCTCCACATAAGCAAGCCTAATATTTTAAGAATTTAGGACATTGGCCTTATTAAATATTTTTTTTCACTCCCCTTTGTAAAAAAACAGAAGCAGAAATCATGGTTTGGTTTTAGGTTTTGATTTGTTTAATGTGTGGTGTCCAAAACCTAAATAATAAATAATTCTTTCTATTTTCCTATATAATCCAACCCAAGATCCCTCTTAATCTTCACTCAAAGCCTTTGGAGCTATACTAACCACTGCCCTCCACTCTCTAGAATCCTCCCAAGGTGCCCCATGCTCCCAATAAGCCTCTCTCAAGCCTCTCCCAAGCCTTTTTGATCCACTTCCATGTAAGGTATTTCTTTCTCTCTCTTTTATTATCCAAAATTCATTATGTTGTTATACCATTTTTCCATTAAAATTGTTTTGGTATTATTTAGAACCTCCCCCATACGTCCCTCATTATGTTTTAATGATAATATACCTCTTTCTCTCTCCTTAATGCCTCCCATGTACATCTGTTACCATGCTAAAATTCTATAAGGAATTTCTCTCTTCTAATTTACATTCAAACAATTCTTTTGTATTGTGAATCTAAATCCAATTACCTATGCTGGGAAATGTATCTATATTACCCTCTTACTTTACATTTAATTTACATATGATGATACATCCCTTTATCTCTCATCAACCATTTTTTTGAGTTCTTATGTCACACTATTATGGTGCCAAAATTGCACCACAATTTTTCCAAGACAAAGTCATTGTGTACTGAATACCATGATCAATTATTTATCAAGGGTATTCACCTTTATGAACATTTACTTATTGATTATATATTTTAATATATTAATTCCAAATTCATTTATCATAGAATAAATAATTTCGATTAATGATTCCATGTTATATGATCCAAGTGGAACATTTATGCATGAAATGAAATGATTAAGAAGGGTGTGCCCTGATAGCACTCCAATGCAATGGATAAAGATTAGTATCATTATACGTCAAGTTCAATGAGGTTTTACTCATGATAATTCATGTTCAATGAGTGTTTACTCATGGTACATGTTTAATGGGCCTTGGATCATGCTAATATCATTTTAAATGTTGTTTCCACATTTCCATGTTATGATAGTCATGCTATACCATTTCTTTATGTTCATGTTCCTCTTTGAATCCACATGTCTTGTATTTGTTATATTATTCCTTGTTTAATCCCTTACTTGGATTTATATCTCAACACTCTTTATGCATGTCCTCAAGTTATCTCATGAAATTCAATGTACGAGGGAATTTAGTGGTCATGTAAAGGAAGTTTTCAATAAAGATGTTGTCTTTCATGTTTTAATTCATTATGTAATGTTTCTAAGCCCCAAAGATACAAGACCTATTGATATTCTATGTTTTATCATGTGAAATTATTGTCTAATAAATCAGGCTTAAGATCGTAATAAATAGAAGGGTTGTTATACTATGAAATATTTATGAAGGCCCAAATATCAAGATGTTGAAGTAGAGTATGGAATGAAGGAAATCCAGAAAGGGTTATGGAGCCCTAGGGAAACTTTTCTATTAATTTAATATCTTGAGTCCAACCCCTTGTGGTTTCAAATCATGAGGTTCAGGCCAAAATAAGTTTAAGAGTGGAGGGTATCATTCTGGCTATTAGAATGGGTACAAAACATGGGGACACAATGTTGAGGAAATCAGATCTTCTTGGATAATCAGATATGGAGACATTAAATCATAGTCCAAAGTTCTCAACTCTTGAGGAAGGTACAAAAGAGTCATTCTGGGTAAACTATAACACAATGGGGTGCTGGGTTCCACCTTGGTGATGTCAAGCTCACAATAATTTGAAATCTCTTTACATCGGTCTAAGATTTCCCTATTTGTAGTTCTGATCCCTTGTATCAATATCATCGACAAGTAGAGAGATCTCTTTTCTTATTAAGGGTTATTGAAAGATTTGTGATGACCTGAGATATTTTGGATTATGAAGTCAGATATATGGATAATATAAGATCCTAGAGGGTTCAATCACCCTAATGTTGTGCCACCAACTATAAAACATATTCTCATGATTAGGATGTGTGAATTATAATTTCCCTCATTTTATCCTAGACAAAGGGGTCCAGTGAGCATAGAATGGATTTTAATAGGGCTACAGAATAGACCCTTCAAGATTTATGCCTTATTTACTTGTGCCCTATTTTTTTCCTAAGTTATGAAGCGAAAGAGTTTATCGGCTGAAGACTTGAATATTTTTCAGGATTCCCTTTTCGGGTTTTTTACGAAAGTATTTTTTTTATTGTTCACCGGAAATTTAAGGTGTTTCGATTTGGACCGTTATATTCTTGATTTTATGGTCGTACATCTTTGACTATGGTGTGAGTTGTTTAAGGTCATTCCATGTGGACCTTTTATGGGGGTGTTACATAAGAGGATTATTATGAAACCCAGGGTAAAGTGTACTCCAAAATCCTTTTGAGAGAGTGATGGAGATGTCTTAAATCATGGATCATGGTCCATTAGGTCATGGGTGATGATATGGTACAATCATTTTGGGGATTACCTATAACACAATGTGGTTTTTGGATTTACCTTGATAATATCAGGCTCACAAGATTCAGAAATCCCTTTATTCTATGCTAAGATGTCTCTATCTGGTGGGTCTGATCCCTCGCATCAATAACATCTCAAGGTAGAGAGATCACTTTTAATTTTCAATGATAGTGAATGGTTTTCAATGACATGAGATAATAGATCCATGAAGTGTGTAACATGGATGGAGGTTCTCAAAAATATAAATGGATCATTGGATTCTTTGGTTAGACAGGGTAAGGATCTTGTGGTCCTTTGATAAGGAAGGGTAATGGATGATGACCTATGCAGATTATTGTCATGTAGTGGGGATGTTCATCTTTGTAAAGTTTAACATCATGAAGTAAGGATGTTAGAACCCATGTGAAAGTTGGTAATGTTGTTGATGGGCCCGAGGATGAGAAATTGGGCATCACTACATATCACATGAGGGTGAGAATCAAGAAACACATAGTTCTTGAAGGAATTTACAGTTTAACATAATTCCACAAGGACATACTTTCATCTAGTTTAACATCATGAATTAAGGATAATGTGGTGTAATTTAATGTCATGTTGTAGTGAAATATGCAGACAGTTAAGGGTCAGACTGTAAGATGGATTCCCTGATAGAGATGCACAATGTGGTTTTATTAAGCAACCCAATGTGAATGAAGACCAAATATGTATCGACCACACCACACAAATTTCTGATAGGACTAAAGCTGGTGGGTCCATAGGAGGTTAAACCCTTGGATGGGGTGAAGACAAAATGTATGGGAATCAAAATATATCTCATGAGTATGAGAATCCAGACGTACATAGTTCTGAGATCTCTATGTTGTTTAATTTCATATGAACATAACATATTCCCCTAAATTTTAACATTGTGCAGTAAGAATGAAGGATTACCAATCTTGAATGGATGAAAATCCTATTGTTGGGCCCATAAGTAGGGTTCCAAGAATCACTACATATCTTATGATGGTATTAATCAATCCATGCATAGTTCATAGAACTTCATGTAGTTTAAAGTCATATGGTGAGGATTAAGATATTTTATGTGATTTAATATCATGTGGAGGGGATGAAGGTTCACATGTAATGAATGGAAGACAACACTATATATGGTCCCATAAGTAGGGTTCTGAGCATCACTACGTATCCTATAATGAAAAGAATTAATCCATTGTAGTTCTTAAAATTTCATGTACATTAATGTCATGTGGTGAGGATGAAGATATTCCATGAATTTTAACATCATGCAGTGAGGAAGAAGGTGATATGACATGAAGATGATGGAAAAAATAAGGTCAATGAAACATTGTCCTTGAACCCTAGGAAGGTTTCTTACATATCCCAGCTGGTTGAGATTCAAAGTCCATGTAGTTCTTAGAAAATGAGATACTCTATGCAGGTCTGGCCCATACATAGTGGTGGGCATTATCTCTTATTGGTATATGAATATGGGAATGGGATTGGAAATCCATCCATCACTACATATCTCATGGGAGTGAGAATCAAAAAACATATAGTTCTTAGAGTTCCATGATGTTTAATGTCATGAGGTAAGGACAATGGAGGGGAGATGATGTCCTGAAGGGGATGTGCATGGCATGATAAAGAAAACCCAACATGAATGAAGACCAAATAGATCTACATCATCCCATACACCCCTGATAAGGGATCATTCCAAGATGCTGAAAAGACGGTAGGTTATATAGAATATAGGACAGGACCCAATGATTAAATGCTCAGGCATTCCTACATACACTGTAAGGGTGGGACACATGTAGTTCTAGAAGCACCGTGTAGTTTAATGTCATGTGTAAAGGATGAATTTCCATGTTTTGTAATGTCTTGTGGTAAGAAAGAAGGTATTATGACATGAGAGAAAGGAAATCCTATGGTTAGGCCTAGAAGCAGGGGTTCAGGCATCACTAATCATACCATATAGATGGGAATAAAGCTGTATGTAGTTCTTGGTATACTAGTGTGGTAAGATATTGACACCAGTTATGGGGTTCCTCTTGTAAAATTTCATGTCATGTCGAGGAAATTTACCATGAAGTTTAATGTCATACGATAAAAGCTCATTGCATACCATTTACCTCCTCATACTTAGGATGATAATGATATCATCCAAAGCCTTCATCACTGGTTTTTTATAGGTAAACCCTTTACCAGAATTCATATGCTTGTGTGACCTATGTGCGGTGCAAGAAACAAGGACTGATAAGGGTCCATTTCAGTATTTAGAGGCATGAAGGATATTATATTAGTAATTATATTGTGTGGTGCATGGGCCAATATATAGGATCAAGGCGTTCCTACGTATCTCATTTAAAATAATAATTAAGCTACATGTAGTTCTAGAGAGAACATGTAGTTTAATGTCATACAGTGAGGATGTGCCTACAAAATTTATTGTAATGTGTGAGACATTCCATTCAGTTTAACATCATATGACAAAGACTCTGATGGAACTTACATAATAAATTCACTATTGTTGGTAATTATGAAAAGTATTACTTGAGAAATATCACATCGATCAGTGGTGTGACAATCTATCCTACTACGGTGGCCAGCGAATAGGCTCTATTATGAGATAATTTATGTACAAAACAAAGTCCCTCCCTCTTGGGTTCTAACATCAGGGGATTATTTCATAGTATCATTGGGGTTCTGAGAGCTGGAACCTATTCTCCCTAGAGGAATGAAAAATAGAGAACCTTTTTATTGAAGGATTGTTCTATTCGATTATGGTGGACCTCAAGGTTGTGTAGTGTGTAGAACCTATTTTCGTCTTTTTTCTCAAACTCATCTTTCTAGATCAATGTTTGTTTTCCATTTTGAGTTTCCTATAAATGGTTATTCAGAGTGAGGGAATATGGAACTCTATGGGTAACACTACCTCGGTCCAATACACCAAAAAGTATAGATTCTCTTGTGTATCATTATGTGTGGTGGTATGGTATGTTACACCCCAAGGTTTCATAGTATATTATCTCTTTAAAGTAATTCAATAGCATCCACCTCACACAACACCGAGTTCGAGTGCATGATGACTTACCAAACTAGCCATTCAAAAGAAGTTACAAATAGTATTATCTAAATTTTTAATTTTATATATTCCATATAATTTTAACATCCATATTATGTGTTTCTTAGACATAATATAAGAACTAATTCATTTTTTCAGATAAAGGAAATATTTTTCAAAAAATGAAATTTTACCGCCTTTTATTGGGGAATCCTTTTTAAATCAAATATTTTACACTTTTATATATTCAATTTGACAAAATAAACTTATTATTTTAAATAAAGACCTAAAAATTTAGTTTCGATAAATTTTTGGTGTTTTCTGATAACTTTCATATTTGGGTGAATAGTGAAAAAGCACAAACTTTTAATGGAAAACAACTTTTTTAATCGAAATAATTTATAGTGTTCAATTTTAAATTTTAATGATTGGAAAGTATAATTAGATTATATTTTTATATTTTAATTTAATGTTGGTTATTGGAATTAATTTCACTTTGAAATTATACATAAACAAGTATCAATCTTTTGATAGTTATTGTTTCTTAAAAACACGCTATTGTTTTGTCAACGGGAATTAATTTTAAATTAATTAATGAAACTTCTATGTTTTGAATTTTGTAAAATTGAAATCATTTTTTGAATTAGTAATATCAAATATAGATTAGGTTTAATTTTATTTATATTTCTGAAAAAACCTTAATTTTTAATGAATAGTAAAACCACTTAGTAGTAGTTAAAAAACTAATTTTTTCATTTAATTAAATTTTACCACTTCTGTAAATTAAATTTCGAAATTCCGACATACATGGTTGTTATTATTAAGTAAAATTTGGTTCAATGAGATGAAAATAATTTTTGGTGAATAGTAATTTTTGAATTTTATTTACCGCGGTTAAAGATAAATAGGGTAATTCAAGGTAAAAAAAACATTATAATAATACAAAATTATCTTAACACTTATACTAACCTTATTGTATGATTCATGGCCGACCATGGTCATCCTTGGGTCGATTTTGGGACCCCATGGAGCCACTTAAGAGTGATAATGACACCTTATTTTAATTAACTTAAAGTAAAGACAAAAATGACATTAACAAATATCATTTAGTATATCAATTTGTACATGGGGTTATATAAGTCATCTTTTCGACTATAAATATTCGTTGGAAATATAAAAAAATCCTAAATTATGGTATTTTTATAATTTTTAGACATCAAATATATTAAATTATGTATGACAAAATGATGGTGCAATATTCACCTCATTAATAAATGATTTAAATAAATAAGATTATTAATATATAAAAAAGAATCCAAAACCAATCCAATTATTATTTTATGATTTTATTTAAAACATGAGTCATATTATCTTTGACTTTAATGAGTTTTGGACCTTTTGATACCAAAGATAAGTTTATAATAAAATAAAAATTTCCAACATTCCTATAGATCCCATCCTCTCCCTTATAAAAGGACACCACTTCTAACCCATTCCTCACATCCATCAAGCCCCTTTTCTCATCCAAACCCTACCCAAATAATCTATCAAGATCCTTGTCTTCAACCTAGAAGCCTTACCTTATGCAGAAGTAACTTCAAGAAGTCCTTTTGGTTCAAACTAAAGGGAGTTACCCAAATTAAAGGTAATGGTTTCTCTTAACTTCTTTTCTTTTATTTTACTTGTCCAAACCCTAAAATATTTTTATTCTATTATTTTATAAAATCACTAGTATCCTAAATATACTAGGATGTTGTTATGATAAGGATTATAACAACACTTACACACACCTCAATTTAAGGGGTAAAGAACACACTGTTTCTGTGAATGGAAAACTAACGCCTCGCAAAACGATGATTGTTCAATAATATCCCACCACCTCTCATGGTGGCCATTAAGATGGAAATTTATTTATATATTATATATATTATTTTTATTTTTTCTTTATTCTTCTGTATTTTTCATTTATAGCATACATTTATGGTTTCCATTATGGGTAAATGCAATAATTTCATTTGAGGAAGTGTGGACTACCCCTCCCCCCTCAATGTGATATGACTCGTTAATATCTTATGTGGGATGTATAAAGAATAGATTTAATTATATTATATATTATATTATACTTGAATTATAATATAACTCTGTATAATTATGTTTTAATTCTCTTAAAATACCAAATATAAATGAAACTAGCGTTCATGCGTACGTACGGCTTACCGTCTCCATGAACGATGCATTTCATTTATTATCTCCAAATGATATGAACTATTATAAATACATATATATACTGGATATAATATATATATATATGATATATAAATCATTTTTATTATTCCAGAGATAATGGACTTTTGACCACATGGACAAATTGTAATTATAACAAGTTCATTTTCGATTCTTGTTCCGAACATCGATAAAATATCCAATATGAACTAAAATAATTAACTAATATTTATAGCAAGGTAATAAGTGATATAAAAGGAATAATAAAATTAAAAAATGTTCTTAATCAAGTATAAATTAACTTATGTTTATTATTCAGGAAGAACAAGGATCATACAAGACAAGTCGGACTCGACGTAAGGGGTTTCTTATCTCACTTTTAATTCCATGTGATTTCCATTGTTTTCCACTTACTTATTACATGTGGTGTATTTTATAGTTCCATTTGATATATATTATCATGATTCTATTTAAATTAATGGTATTATGTTATTCATTTGGTGTTTATTAACTTTATTCATACAACTCGATTGATTACAACATGATAAGGGTTTTTCATCTCACTTTTGATTCCCATGAGATTCATGCTATATTAGCCACTATTTCCTATTGAATGTAGTGTATTTACTACCCATGATTGTAATATTGGTTTAATATACTATAATTTATCTATATTTACATCTTCATTGTATGATCCTTCTTTCAGGTGTTGTATGTTTTCTGAGTTACCAAATCAGTAAGGGAATTTCCAATGTCAATTTTCACTCATCGGGCTTTATGCATGCTTCATTGATTATTTTTACTCCATGATTATGTGTGGAATCACTATTTATTATTTATGTAGTAATTTCTACTCACATTTGTGTGGATATAATTTTAAAACACATAATCACTCCATTGATAATTTCTCAATCCATTGATATGAACTTGATAAGAGTAATCTTAACTCAATTTCCATTCATTGAGTTAAACATCCAAGTCATTTGTGTTGATTTTACAAGAATATGTTTGAATATACTCTAATTGATTTACACTGAATATCCAAGCATATTGAGTGTGTTTATATTATTCACACATAATTATGTCATTTATTTATTCTTAACCTAAGGATACGGTCATTATAAGGGATTTAATCTCAATTTACATTCCATTGAGACTTCTTTGTTGTTATATAAAAATTCACTTTTATATGGTGTATATAATGTACTATGACATAGTATATCATTAATCTATTTGTTCTCATCATATTATAAAGTTTTTATTACCTCAATTATTTTTATTCAAACGTCTATCATTTGGTTAGGAACTCTAACTAAAGTATCATTTTAAATTTTTTAAAATTATATTCTTCTAAATATGACTCATTAATGTCCATGTTTTAAAAATGGTTTTAAGGTTTCATTTATATAGAAATTAATGTTTTAAAATTGAAATTCATTTTAAAATTTTATTATTGGTATGGGACACTTTGATTCAAAAATATCTTTAAATGTCTTCCCTTCTAAATTGTGTGACATTTAAATGTTTTCATTAAAAAGCGATATTTCTCTCAAAAAGTTTAACAAATAATTTTCATCTATGTCAACATATTTTAATGGATTTTAAACTTGTTTGATGTTGATTTATTATGATAAAAATATTCCATGTTTTGTTGGAGGTTTTGTGATATGTTTGATCGTTCATGTGTTATTTTTATACCATTCATGGTTTATGGATAAAGTATTGACATTTCATATGCTATTTTTAATACAAATGTTTATGCTAAGTTTAAACCTTTTCATTTGAATAATGCATTGGACTTAGTATGTGATGGGTGGAGCCCATTATAGCTCCTCGGTGCATCGGTAGGTTTCATTTGACAAACTAGTGTCTTGGCACAAGGCCTTGACAAAATCTTATTTTTAGTCTTTGCACAAGGCCATGAATATGTGGTTATGAAGTCTATAATTATGTATTCCATCATTATGAAAGTGGATATTGATATTGCATGTGATTATTCAACTAGTAGAATATCATTTTGAATAAGTAAATGTCATTATTTGATTTTATCTTGGCCATATTATTCTAAATTTTATGTTTAAAAGGATTTTGTTTTAGTCTAATACATTCCCTGAAATGTTTATGCATATTTGTGAAAGCTTTCCCTATATTGTTATCCTTACTGAGCATCTGGGATCACCCCTTTCTATGTTTTATTTTTTCCAGGGTGTGAAGAAGTATTTTTTGGTTGACTTTTATGGATAGGCTAAGGATATAAGTGTGTGTAAAAATGGGATGAATTGTTCTTGATTTTTTTATTTCATGATGTAATGTAAAACTTATGAGTGTATCTAGTAATTCCAAGGGTACTAAAATGATCGGTCTTTCAAGACATGATTCCATGTATCATGCCAATGTTATGTAATAATGCACCAACTTTGGGTAACTGGGGTCAGGGTGTTATAGTTGGTATCAGAGGAAGTTTAGTATAAACCTTGGAAGCTAGATTTAGAAAAAAAAAACTCTGATTAGGAAACACTACCCTAAGATAAAAATTGAGGATTAGTATAGAAGAACATTCAAAAAAATTGGTAATTTAAATATTATGTGGGTTTTCCAAGCAATACATTCTTGTCTGGATACGAGAATGTAGAGGCGGCTCTCGTGCAGATGTACCTAGGAGTGAAAACTCTGACAAGGAGTTTCGGGCTTGACCTGGGGTATCTTGGTACACAAAAATGGGCCTTTCTATACTATTGGTTACGACACTCTCGGGGGATATGCTTAGGATAATATACATTTTATTTACAAAAAGTTTTGAAGGATTTTAATATAAGATGAGAATAAATGACCTTGGTTAATCATAAAAAGTTTTAAATTAAAAATAAGGTGTCATGAAATTCTATAAATGATTTTATGACTATTTTTACTCACACAATTCATTCTGGTTTTAGTAAATGGATGGATTCCATGGAAGTCATATTAACTTTTATCATGATGCGCAAGGTGGGAACCGTGATGGAAATGAGAAACAAAATGGAATGTTGATCGACATAAAAGATATCATGATCATGCTGAATTAGTTTTCCAAAAATATGATAAATAACATATATATTAACCAACTCTTGGACTCAACAGAGAAGACAAAGGAAGTGAATGATAAGAGCTCCAGTAGTGGAGAAAATGGAGAAAAGAAATCTCAATTTCTATCATGCAAGAAATGTGGAAGGAGACACCTAATTAAGTGTCTCAATGGAACAAAGAAATGCTTTATGTGTGGGAAATAACGACATAATGTAAAGAATTTCTGAGGAAAAATTAATATTAATATGGAAGAAAATAAAAATGATCCAAAAAATCCAATTACTGTCATTTGTCGTAAATTTAAGGGACCTTGGAATTACCTGAGTCAATGCCCTATTCTATAGGATAACCTATATGTCAAGGAACAACCTATGTGGAAATAAATGGATGGAGAAATGTTTGAAGTATGAGATTACTTTGGAATACTATTCACTTTTATGTGTAATCATGCAGTTTTTTATTTGGAAATGCTATGTGAGGAAGAATTATCTTTTCTTTTGTGAATATAGTTATAAAGAACCATTTGGGTTTATATGATCCTTGAATTTGAAGTAATTATAGAACATTAATTTTTGGGATGAAAAAGAAAGGTATGAGATAACATTTGTGGTTAAATTTTGTTATGGTTATTTTGATGAATTTTTATCATTTTGGGAATGTTATAAAATTTATTTTTTGAAAAGGGACAAAATTCAGACCGTGTGACAACCCATAGTGTCAGACAAAGCTGTGGGAACCAAACCCACAACCAGAGTGCAATTGAGATTTATCTCCTACCACAAGACTACGTGAAGTAGCTGGTTAGTCTGACTAATTATTTTCAGTTAAATAATTTTATTAAGCTGATTTGGGAGATTATGTATTATCAAATAGATAACCTTAGTTTAGGAAAATGATTTGGTGATTAAGTGAAAATTGTTATTTTGGAAGAAGTTCACTCTGTTGGGAACACAATATGCCTAAGGAAAATAGAATACTATGAGATTTCATTTGAAGAGTAATGGTGGATATTTTTCAATGTTTTATTGTAGATTTATTGCGATTTGGGTTATTTATCTAAATGATTAACCTATCATAGAGAATATTTGATTAGGTTATTTACTTTTAGATAAGTGCCTTTAAGAGTAGTCGATGTTATTTGGAGATACAATTTAATGTGGAAGACTACGTAATTAAATTCTTTTAATTTTTGGGTTTCAATATTATTTAGGATTATATTGATGGATTTTAAGGACAATTGTTCATAGAATGGTATTTTTTGAACTTCGGGTATTTTTTGTTTAAATTTTATAGATTAAGAGTAATATTTCTTTCTATAAAGGATTTTCCTTTTTCGGGATCATATGATCGTGTATCAACCATTTTGGTATTGCTTAATGTTTAATGATAAGGAAAATATATAGTTCATCCTTTGTGTATTATGTGATTCTCTATAAGTTTAATGTAGCACTTCAGGTGTAACCATGTCATCTTGAATACTCATCATTTGGAGAAAATAAGAGTTTATGGTAGAAATTTATTAATGGATGAAAATATACTTGTAAAGTAATAATATATTCTTATACTCTTATTCAATTTCATAAATAAATTCATTAGTATTATGAAAAGGAACATAAAAAAAATGTTGTTTGTTTAATTTTCATACTGGGTAATCGAAGACCTTTCAACCCATCACAAGATTATGGCTTTCAGATCATTAAATTTCTCCTAATAATATTCTCAATCACTCTCCATCATAACTTGATGATTATTTTTCTCTTCCATATCCATGTTTTCCTACATGGAACCCTAGTATGTGTTATTTTCTGTAACCTTCATACTTACATTTATTTATTTTAAAATAGAGGCCTCATTATACCATTTTCGATGTGTGAATTCAACTAAGATATTTTGAAAGGTCAAAACCCAAGTTCTCAATCTTGAGGTTAAATTGATAGGTCACAATTTATTGAAGGAGGGGAGAATTTAACACCCCAAGGTTTCAAATTGCATTATCTATTTAAAGTAATTCAATTGCTTACACCTCAAACAACACTGAGTTCGAGTGCACGACGACTGACCAAACTAGTAGTTCAAAAGCAGTTATGAATAGTATTAACTAAATTTTGAATTTATTATATTCCATATAATTCTAACATCCATATTATGTGTCTCTTATACATAATATAAGAACAAATTAAATTTTTTAGATAATGGAAGTATTTTTCAAAAAATACAATTTTACAGCCTTTTTATAGAGAATCCGTTTTAAATTAAATATTTGACACTTTTATATCTTCAATTTGACAAAATAAACTTATTATTTATAATTGGGACATAAAAATTTAGTTCTGATAAATTTTTGGTGTTTTCCTGATAACTTTCATATTTGGGTGAATAATGAAAAATACTATATTTAAATTAAAAAAACTTTTTTAATCAAAATATTTTATAGTGTTAAATTATACATTTTAATGGTTTAGGAGTATAAATAGATTATATTTTTACCAATTAATCCAATTTTGGTCATTTTAATTAATTTCACATTGAAATTATACATAAACAAGTGTCATTTTTTTGATTGTTATTGCTTCTTAAAAACACGCTATTTGTTTTGACAACGGGAATTAATTTTAAATTAATTAATTCAAATTCTATGTTTTTAATTTGGTAAAATAGAAATAATTTTGGAATTTTTAATATCAAATATATCTTAGGCTGCTTTTTTGTATATTTTTGAAAATATTCATTTTTTGATGAATAGTAAAACCACTTAGTAATAATTAAAAAACTGAATGTGCATTTAAATGAAATTTTACCACTTCTGTGAATTGAATTTTGAAATTCTGACAGACATGGTTGTTATTAGTAAGTAAAATTTGGTTCAATAAGATGAAAATAATTTTTGGGGAACAGTAACTTTTGAATTTTATTTTCTGCAGTTAAAGGTAAATAGGGTAATTCAAGGTTCAAAGAATATTATAATAATACGAAATTACCTTAACACTTGTTCTAACATTATTGGATGAGTCATGGACGACTATGGGACTCCATGTGTTGATTTTGGGGCCCCATGGAGCCACTTAAGAGTGATAATGACACTTTATTTTAATTAACATAAGTAAAGACAGAAATAACATTAACAAATATCTTTTAGTATATCAATTTTTACATGGGGTTATATAATTCATATTTTCAAATATAAATATTCATTAGAAATACAAAACGATTTCCTACATTATGGTATTTTTTTCTAATTTTTAGACATCAAATATATTAATTTTTTTATGACACAAGAATAATGCAGTATTCACTTCACTAATAAATGATTTAAATAAATAAGTTTATTAATATAAAAACAATATCCAAAACTACAAAAATTATTATTTAACTATTCTATTTCGAACATGAGTCATATTATCTTCTAATTTTATGGTTTTTGGACATTCTAAAACTGAATATTATTTTATAATAAAATAACATTTTGGAACTTTCATAAAGAACCCCTCCTCTCCCTTATAAAAGGACACCACTTCTATCCCATTCCTCACAACTCTCAAGCCCCTTGGCTCATTCAAACCCTGCCCATATAATCTCTCAAGATCCCTCTATTCCACCTAGTAGCCTTAAATTTGGCATAAGTCACTTCAAGAAGTCCTTTTGATTCAAACCAAAGGGAGTTAGCCAAATTAAAGGTAATGGTTTCTCTTAACTTGTTTTCATTTATTTTACTTATCCAACCCCTAAAATCTTTTTATTACTTTATTTTATAATAACACTAGTATCCTCAATATACAAGGATATTGTTCTGTGAAGGATTTAAACTACACTTACACACACCTCCAGCTAATGGGTAAAGAACACACTGTTTTTGTGGATGGAAAACTAACGTCTCACGAAACGATGATTGTTCAATTATCTCCTACCACCTCTCATGGTGGAAATTAAGATGACATTGTATTTATATATGATAAATATTATTTTTATGTTTTATTTATGCTTCTTTATTTTCCATTTATATCATACCTTTATGGTTTCCATTATGGGTAAAGGAAATAATTTCATTTCAGGAAGTACGGACTACCCCCCCCCCCTCAAAGTGATACGACTCGTTAATGCCTTTTTCGGGATATTTAAATAATGGATTTTATTATATTGTATATGATATTATACTAGAATTATAATATAAATACAATATAATATGTATCATTATGTTTTAATTCCCTTAAAATACAAAATTGAAATCAAAGCAGCATTCATGCGTACATATGGCTTACTGTCTCCATGAACGGTGCATTTCATTTCTGATCTCCAAATGATATGAACTGTTATAAATACATATATATACTGAATATATATAATATATATATATATATAGTATATAAAAATAATGTATATAATTCTGATGATAATGGAATTTTTACGATATGGATAATTTGTAATTATAATAACTTCATTTTTGACTCATGTTCCGAACATCGATAAAATATCCAATATGAACTCAAATAATTAACTAATTGTTATAGCTAGGTAATAAGTGATATTAAAGGAATAATAGACTTGGAAAATGATCTTAATCGAGTATAAATTAACTTAAGTTTATTATTCAGGAAGAACAAGGAACATACAAGACAAGTCGGACTTGAGGTAAGGGGTTTCTTATCTCACTTTTAATTCTATGAGATTTCCATTGTTCGCCACTTATTTATTGCATGTGGTGTATTGTATATTTAAATTTGATATATATTATCATTATTCTCATTACATTCATGATATTATGTGATTCATTTGGTGGTTATTAAATTTGTTTCATACAACTCGATTGATTACAACGTGATAAGGGTTTTTCATCTCACATATTATTCCAGTTAGATTTATATTATATTATCCACTATTTATTATTGCATGTGGTGTATGTACTGCCCAAGATTTTATTATTTTTGTAATATAATATAATTTATCGGTATTTAAATCTTCATTTTATGATCTGTCTTTCATGGGGTGTATGTTTCGTGAGTTACCAAATTAGTAAGGGAATTTCCAATTTCAATTTCCACTCATTGGGCTTTACACATGCTTCATTGATTATTTTTACTCAAATATTATGTGTGGAATCACTATTTATTATTTATGTAGTAATTTAAACTACCCTTTGTGTGGATATACTTTTGATACACATAATCAATCCATTGATAATTTCTCAATTCATTGATATGAACTTGATAAGAGTAATCTAAACTAAATTTCCATTCATTGCGTCAAACATTCAAGTCATTGGTGTTGTTTATAGAAGAATTTGTGTGAATTTCCTCTGATTTATTTACACTGAATATCCAATCATATTGAGTGTATTTATATTTTTCACACATAATTATGTCAATTATTTATTCTTAACCTATGAATACAGTCTTTATAAGGGATTTCATCTTAATTTACATTCCGTTGAGACTTCTTTGTTGTTATACACCAATTCACTTTTATATGGTGTATATAATGTACTTTGACATAGTATATCATGATTCCCTTTATTCTCATGATATTATAAAGTTTTTATTACCTCAATTATTTCTATTCAAGCATCTCTCATTTGGTTAGGACTTCTAACTAAAATATCATTTTAAATGTTTTAAAAATTTATTCTTCTAAATATTTCTCATTAATGTCCAAGTTTCAAAAATGGTTTTAAGGTTTTATTTATATAGACTTTAATGTTTTAAAATTTAAATTACTTTAAAAAGTTTCTAAATTGTATTTTACACTTTGATTCAAAGATGAATTTAAATGTCTTCTTTTCTAAATTGTGTGACTTTTAAATGTTTTCGTGAAAAATGATATTTCTCTCAAAGATTTTTACAAATCATTTTAATCTATGTCAACATCCGTTGATGGATTTTAAACTTTTTTGAAGTTTATTTATTATGATACAAATATTTTATATTGTATTGATGGTTTTGTGATATCTTTGACCATGGGTGTGTTATTTTTATACCATTCATGGTTTATGAATAAAATATTCACATTTCATATGATAGTTTTAATATGAATGTTTATGTTAAGTTTAATCCTTTTCATATGAGGAATTAATTGGACTTAGTAAGTAACTGGTGGAGCCCACTATAGCTCATCGATGCATCGGTAGGTCTCATGAGACAAACTAGTGTCTCGGGACAAGGCCTTGACAAAATCTTATTTGTAGTCTTGGCACATGGCCTTAACTATGTGGCTATGAAGTCTATCGTTATGTATTTCATCATTATGAAAGTCACTATTGATTTTCATGTGATTATTCGACTAGTAGAATATCCTTGTGAATAAGTAAATGGAATTATTTGATTTTATCATAGCTATATTATGCTAAAGTTTAGGTTTGAAAGGCTGTTGTTTTAGTCTTATACATTGCCTGAAATGTTTATTATTATTTATGAAAGTTTCCATTATATTTTTATCCTTACTGAGCATCTAAGCACACCCCTTTCTATGTTTTATTTTTCCCAGGATTTGAAGATGTATTTTATGGTTGACTTGTAGGGATGGGTTAAGGATATAAGTGTGTTTAAAATGGGGACGAAATGTTATTGTTGTTTTTATTTCATGTTGTAATGTAAAACTTTTGAGTGTATATAGTACTTCCAAGGATACTAAACTGATCAGCCTTTCATGACATGATTCCCTGTATCATGCCAATGTTATGTAATAATGCACCGAATCTGGGTAACTTGAGTCAGGGCCTTACATGGTAGGACCATAAAGCATGGAGGAGTTTTCATAGCAAAGGCTTCTTATCCTTGTTCACCATCTTCTAGAGTATGTTTGATATGGTCTTATTGATGGAATCTATCTATATATTTTCCTCTGCATGATAGTGAGATGAGTGATTGGATTCAATTTTTATACTCCTATTATAGCTTTTTCAAATCTGTATAATAGAAGTTGGTGTTGTTGTACATTGATATATTTTGAGGAACATAGAACCGGGTGATGATATGGGACATTACAAAGTTAACGATATTATTCATCCCAACTTCCTAGAGGGGTATCACCTCATCCCATTTTAAGAAGAAGTCAGTAGTACTAAGGATGTACTTGAACTGTTTTTTGGTTGATAGGGGGTATGGCCCCATGAAATCCATCCCCCAAATGGTGAATGGCCAAGAATACTTGATTGTATGTAGTAATTCCATTTGTTTATCAATGAAGTTTTTATGAATCTAGAATTCATGAAATTTTTTGGTGAATTCCATGCATTCTTGTATCATGGTCTTCCAGTAATACCCTAACCTTATGATCTGGTGGGAGAGCCTAGTTCCAGATTAGTGGGAACCATAGGTGCATGTGTGGTCCAATCCCTTGATGGCAAGGATTTCCCCTTCTACTATGCACCCGATGGTAATTCAGTCGAAACCACATTTGTATTAGAATTTTGGATCATTTGGGATATCCTACAAGGTGAAGTTTTTTCCCCAGTTCCAGATATGTTCCTTTCCCGTGTGATTAGTCAAGAGAGTTCCATCTTGATGACAAATAATTGTGGGTTCCATCCACCTAGTGGAGGTTGTGGTTTCATCGCTTTCTAGGGTGAAACTGACATGATTAATCTCTTTTATATCACATACAAAGATCAATGAGAACATTCTTCAATGTGATATGTGTAAGGTTCCCCCCCTAATTAGGGTCAACCAATATGGTGGTTACATTGGCCAGTGCATCAACATGGTCATTCTGTATTCAAGGGATATAATGCAATGAGGGCATAAAGTGGAATTCCCCCATTATTCTCTTGACATAGTTGTTGATGGGGATAATTCTTCCTTCATGATGGAATATTCACTTTGGATCTTCTTTCTCAACAGTTTTGAATCCCCTTTAATATTTAGGTAGGCAATGTGCATCTATACAAATAGTTCAAGTCCTGTAATGAGGGATCAGTATTCATACCCATTTTCTGTGCATCCTTCGGACTGTGAGAATTAGTAGGGACGAATGTATTTTCATGGAGAGTCAAATATAACCCCCAGGACAACCTGATTTAGCTTTGATTTTTTCCATTATTGTGTCGATAGGACTCTGAGAGGAACCATAAAAATACATATCCCATTTCCAGGTAGTGTTGTGGGCCTAAAATAAATCATCGTCTAGGATTTCGCTATCCTCCAATGTATTTTCTATAGTGGGATGCTCTACCATGAATTCATCCAAAGCATGCCCTCTTTACTTATTTTTTAGATAATAAAATGATGTCATACTACTTCATAATAACCTCCCATTGATCCAAGAACCTAGTAAATATAGGGTGACCAAGTATATAATTGAGTGGGTTGATATGAGAGACAAGGTGGACTTTGTGGTGTTGTAGGTAATTCATCATCTTTTTAAATTCAAAGATGATCAGAAGGAATTTATTTTCAATATCATAATAATAGGTCTCTACACCCATCATAGTCTAGTTGAGGTAATAATGACTATTCCCTACCCCACATCATTCTTCTATCCAAGGAGTGTGTCTAGTGAGAATTCCATGGCGGCATACCAAAAAACCAAGGAATTAACCTGATGTTACCATAAAATCACACTTTAGGGGATTCAATTTTATGCTATGTTGTCACAACTTGTCAAATATTTCTCATAGATCTCTGAATTGATCACACAATTGTTGGGATTTGAGGATCGGGTCATCGACATACCACTCAGCTATCCTTCCAAATAACAGTATAAAGATGTGATGCATGGCACACTAATATGTGGCATCGACATTCTTTAATATGAAGGGTATTACCTGGTAGAAGAAGATCCCCTATGGAATCTTGATGGTGGTTTCTTCTTCATCCATGGGGTCCATTTTGGTATGATTTTACCATGAGTACCCATCCTTGAAGGAGAGGCATTGGAAGCCATTAGTTGCATCGATCATGAGTTCTATGATCAGTAATCAGAAGTATCCCTTCAGGAAATGCCGATTAAAGTATATAAATTCAATGCAGATCCTAATCAATACATTCTTCTTCTTTACAGGGATAGTGTCGGTGAACTATTTTTGTATTCATTTCTCAGACAAAGTTGGCTTTGATCAACTTGTCAACTTCCGCCTCCACATTTGTAGCATGAGATGTGGTGCATTCTCCTGGATGTCTTCATGAAGCCCCTATGCTCTTCAGGTAATCCAAGATGGTGTTTAGCCACATCTGGATTCAATCTGGGAATTTCTATATATTTCCATGAAAACACATATCGATGTTTCTTCAAGAATGCAATATACATCTCCTTCTCTTTGCGAGACACAATGAGACTAATCAAGGTAGGTCATGGGTCTTCTTATGTCCCCGGTTTTATCTGTCAGAGCATATCTATGGTCGTGGAAACACTTTCCTAGAATTATGGATGGGTGTTTCTGAGATCATCTTCATCTTCATCTATTTCTGAGTCTTCTCTTATCATCTAATTATCAGTAGATAGATTCTAGAAATCATTGTCTCTAAGGATGGGAGAGGCCTAGACCTAAGGTACTGGGTCTTCTATTTTGACCATGTTTATCGGGAGCATGTAATTCTCATTAAGATTTCTCTGGTTATTTTTAGTGGCCGACCCTATACCATTGGGGGTGGAAACCTGTATAACATCATACACAATAATCTATTTTTCTCCCTTGTTATAGAATTATACTTCATCATATATGGCTTTTCAAGTCCAAAGAGGGAAATTCTTTGGTGAATTATGCCGACCTTTCCATTGATGGGGTACGTTAAACATTGATGGAATGTTTATGGTATCACTGAGTGGCTATGGAGTCAAGGACTCCCAATAAAGACATTAAATTTTGTGTCTTTCTAGTTTAACATGAACTCAACATCATATGTGAGATCCCCAAATTGGGTCTCTAACATAAACTTTCCAAGTATCTTTTTCTCACACTTATCATACCTTTGTATGGTCGACATTGTAGGGGATAAGTCTCCTTCTCCATACCCCAAATTTCTAAGGGTTTCTACTAGAATGAGATTATTCCTAGATCCATTGTCGATCAACACCCTTGGGACGTTAAAGTTATTGAGTTTTCCTAACATGTACATCAGTCTGATGTGTCCCTTAATAGCCTCATCCTGGTCTTTATCAGTGAATGATATGGAAACATGACATCATAAGGACATGGTCTCCACATGATATATCTTAGAAAAAGTGAATTCTGTTTCAAATTCCTTTGGTCATTACAGTTCTTCAACAAGTACCTCCTTGATTTCTCTCGAAATATGAAGTGCATCAAGGATTGATAGATTGGATGGGATCACACCTAGCTATTTCATAATTTATATACTTTTGTGCCAAAGGTCACCACTTCCTAACATGGGGCTTCTTTGAGGCATGAGGCTCAGATACTGGATTAGATGGGGTCGATGGACCTAGTGCCTATGCAGAGGATGAGGGAATATCTACTTTCAGTGGTTTGAGTTTTTTTGGTCTTCCCCATTTCTTGGGTTCATCTGGTTAATCCCCCATTAAACATTCTTGAAACACAATTGGGTGGGGTAGAATAATGGATGCAACTGAGGAACCTTCCTGACTCCTTTGAACCTATTGTATTTATTTCCCATGGTTCTTAGTTTCATATGTTTCTTCTGTAGATATATGGCTAGGATACTAACTCTGGTTATATCCGTGATGTCCCATGTATCCCCGACTTCGGCATATATAACATATCAGTCCACTGTTATATGTGGGAAAACTGTTTTCTGGGGCACTCTCAACATCCAAACAATTGGTTTTTAGGTGTACTATATTGAAGGAACTAAACATGAACTCTTTTTCTAATGAGGATTCCATTTTTTGGGGCAGTTCTCATGTCGTATATGTTGCAAGGAAGGTATTTTCAAGAGCTAGAGTATTCTTTGGAGTAGAATATAACACTTATTCTTTTGTTTCTTACTACTTCTGGTTTTCACACCCACCATTGGGAGGCACATAAGACTTCTCCTTTTTGGGTGGTAGAGCTATTGTGAGTTTTCACAACTGTGTCCTCAGGGATCTATGATATTGATAAACTATTTTACCAGTCATCCAATTATCAAACTACTATGCTTTCTTGGTAGGAATTTTCTACCATCCTTTCTCTTCCTCTGATCAGGCAATGGTTATTTAAGTTGATTTTTCTATATAATCATCTAGTGTCACATGTCTAGAGTCAACAATTCCTTGATGGATATCCGTAAAGACAATTTTTTTTTTTGAATATTATGACCCAACTTTTTATGGAAAGAGAAGTAATCAAGATGATCAGGGAAGTTAACATCATTGGGATTCCTGGGTTGTCGAATCATGATTAGGTTTTTGTCTATGGATTTCAAGAAGTAGCCTAGGACTTTCTCATTTTGGAAGGATTATAACTTTTTCAATCAATCCAAATATACTAGGTGGTCATGGTTTCTCTATGCCTCAAGTCCGTGGTGATTCTATGGATGCTATTAGTCAGCAGAAGGTGTTGGGTGGTTCGGAGCTTGGATAGGTTCTTTGACTATTGTGGGCTTGAGGGTGATAGTTGTATCTCATTCTCTTCATTGATTTTTTATTTTATGTTTTTTTCATTTATATGACACTGGGATTTGGTTTATAGAATTTCTTCTTTAAGACACTATACTGTTTCAACAAACACTATGATTCCACCTAGATATTTCATGGGGATTTTGGGTGTCCGTAGCTCATACCTAAGATTTTCATCACAAAGTTCCAATTCTTTTTCCTATGAGAGAGTTATGTTGAACAAATAGGTCAGATCCTTCCACCTTTCTATGAATTTGGACACCCTTTTATTCTCACACTATATGTAGTTTTTTGTATCTATGATCGTCGTCTTCCAAAATGTTGAACTAAATTTGTAAAGTAACTGACAACGAAGGCCTTACCATCCCATTATAGCCCCTTTGGGTAGACTAATATACCAAACGAAGGATATTCCTATCAATTTTTATATGAAACACCTCATATTGGTCAGCTAATGCTGATCTTAAGGGCCCATCATCAACCCGCATCAAGACATGAAGATTGTGAGATGCTACTTCAGATCACCTGCTCCGTTAATCATAGCAAAGGTTGGATTTACAAAGTTGGGTGGAGGTGGGTATCTTATAACCCTTCTGGATATGGCTTCTTCTCAGGCTACACTAGCGCCCGTCTCCCTTCCATGGCTTACATCTGAGTAGCTAGGGATTCAATGGCAATTATAAAATCTAGTGGAACCATTGTATGATCTTCCTCCAATCTGTAGGGGGTGTTTGGGTCCCATAAGATGGTCCCAATTAAATATCCCACTGATCCACTATTTTTCCTATGAATGAGGTGTTACCCTAGCAAGGGAGAAGCTGTCACTGCAGCAGGGGGGAAGTCACGATCGTTCCTGGATTCCTTGTTTATGTGGATGGGTTTATAAACATGGAGATAATTTGATATTTAGATGCTAATCTAGTTTCCATATCAACCATATGAGGGTGGATATTCACCTTTGGCTAGATATTATACCCAAGAGGAATATTTACCCTAAGTATGTCCACATTGAGCTACTGTAGAGCTCATAATTCAATCTCATATTGTGAAAATTGTTCTTCTGAAAATGGAAACCTAGGTGTGGTCGATTATTTCCCTTTATCTTTATAGATATTCTGCCGAGGAAGTGGAAAATCATTATTTGGTTGTTCTAAATTCTAGATCATTCTTTGGTTCTAGGTGTGCACATCCTCAATTAGTGTGTCCAAATCACCTTCTTCCTAGGGTATTTCTTCACTATTGTAGCCCTCTATATCCGTATCTTGATCCATTCCAATCATATTAACAGTGATGGCATTCACAAAGTAACATCGGGAAATGGTGTTGGTTATATTTCTTTCCCCATGGAAAGTCATTTCTATATGGATTTCATTAGGGTTGTTATTCGAACCCTTGGCCTTATTGGGATATTTTGGCTTGCAACCCCAGTGAGGCTGGATTTCCTTCATCGTACACTCCTCTCCTCTTGTTTCATGAATAGTGACCTTGATGGAGTTTTTGGTTAGGGTCACCAAAAGAGCTCCATCCAAAATAGTTTTGTATTGTGGCGGGAGGGACTAGTGTGATGAAAACTATTCATCTCTTCCTCCAAATATAAAGAATATGGATTCCCTCTGTGGTTCTAATGATGATAAATATGCCCCCACCCATGTGGGATGTAGTTTATCTATGTCTATCATTACAGATAAAGATGTAGTAGTCCCCATCCCATTGAGTTCTAGGTGATCTTGAATCCCCATTGATTCATCCAATCACTTTTCTGGGGATAATGAATTTAGAGATGGAAATTGAGATATAAATTCCCCCATCCTTGTGGGATAGGGTTTATCTAGGACTTCAATAATCACATCCTGAATATTCTATGGAATTTATGACCCAGGGGTAGAGGTAGTGGTAAATGTTTTCCTAGACCAGGGTGATGAGTTCTTTCTTGGATGACTAATATGGAAGCAATTACTGCAATCTCCATGATGTGGCACAGTTGTGCTTTCATGAGATATGGGTGGAATGGCATCTCATTATGAGGATTGCACCTTGCAGGTAGTTGTCTAGATGATTGGAAATTTTATCTTCATGTTCCGAACATCCTTAAATTGTCTTGAGGGTGACAGTTTTAAGTCATGTTTTCTATCCTCTCTCCCCATCTGTGATGTCTATACATTGATGGAGTGGGGGAATTTCATTCCAACAACCAACTTTCCTGAGCATTTCTTGGTCCCCTGACCTCACTGTAGGTTATAACATTGTAGGATGTCATGTATGAGCAGCTCTATTGTTCTAGGGGATAGGTGAAGTTTAACACTCCATACTGTACCAATCCTTGAATTGAGATGCCTGACATGGCTTCAAGGATCAGCTAATGAAGTTTCATGATGCAATAGTAGTAGGCATGTTCAAATTTTTATTACGCTTCAATGATTTTGGATCCCAGGCCATGCATATAGCTGCTAGGTCATGCTAGAAATAGAGTATCCTAATTGTATGAGGGTGACACATATATCCTAGATTAGGGAGGTGTTGATCTTTATTCGCAGATGAGTAGACCACATATTATGGCATAGATAAGAAACGTACTCCTTTTCTAGCACATTGGGGATCTCATAGTTAGAAATTGCGAGGAGATTGAACTAGATGAGGATGTTTTTTCAAGATAAATATCCTCATATGTCAATGTAGGCCTCTTCTTCATCAGATTTACATGCCTCCTTCTGGTTAGACCGTAGAAGATTACTTTTATAGTCTCTTGCTAAGGGGATTAGAGTACTGATAGATACTGATGGGAACCTAAATACAATTGACCCATGTTTTTTAAGAACCTCCCTAGATGAAGGTTTCAGTTTTTGGTTCACCTATCTATACATAGGTGTTTGAAAAAAGGGAGGACTACATTTCCCATGGGAGATATCACCTTGTGGAGATTGACCATGGTGGATGTTAGGAGTAGTGTCTCTGTGATCCATCTCCACATTACCATGAAGAGTATTATCATAGTAATTAATGCCACCTACTTAGGATTTGATAAAGGAGTATATGGAACCCTATGGTGTTGAGATTGTGTCTCGAACAACCTTAAAGACACTCACATTAAGTAGATTGGAAATATGATTCATGTTCTACATCAAGGTCGGAGTATTTCAACATGCCTTTCGTGGTTGTGTGGGGATATGGGACTTATATATGGTGGTTTCTGAAACATGTATATAACTTCTTGGTGTAGTCGGGATATGATCCCACTATTGAGGAACTGTCAGAATATTTTGATAATATGCCTCATTGTTAAAAGGGATGTGTGTGTAAGAACCTGGTTCATATTCTTGGGGAAGGGGCTTTTCCTTTTCCTTTCATTAAGTATTTTTGAAAAAAATAATGGAAATGGGGAAAAATCCCAAAATTTGTGGGTACATGCCATGTAATTTTTGTACACATGTCGTGTACTTAGGCTATGTGGGATGAGAATACATGGCGTGTGGGTTTTTCAGTAAAAACAAACTACACGCCATGTACCATCACATACACATCATTTACATTGGCCATGTGGAATGAGAACACAGTGCGTGTAGCCTTGTCGGCAGTTCAAGATGTAATAACTAACTACACGTCGTGTAATCAGTCGGCAGATGAACATGGTGGTGGTGAAAAGTAGCCTATAGAGGAATAGTTAAAAAAGCAGTACACATTGTGTACTTGAGAGTACATGCCATGTAGTTATGTTTTTTGTTATAAACGGGCAGTATCCTCCTCCTTCATTAGAAGAGGCAGTGGGATCATTTGGAGCACCAGGAGAGGAGGCTGAAGCTTTTAGGGGATCCCAATCGCACGCCAGAACTCTGATTCCTTCTTCATTTATCTCGTTTGGACCACGTGGGTAAGCCCTTCCATCTCCTTGACTGTTTCCTTCCAATTATTTCCCGAGGGAAATTTATTTGGTTTTGAATGGGTTATCATTCTCTTCAAATCTACATCATTCTTGGTTGATTCGGGAGGCTTCATTCACATACATCAATCAGAGGAAATCGAGGTAGGGGGTATGGTGTTCACTTCCAACTATCGAGTTGTTTTTTTGAACCTTTGTACTACCCTCCCATGTTTGGGGTGTTGTATGGCTGAGGCCTTGACTGATTAAATACCTATAATTGGATAGGTTATCTTTTTATTATGTATAAACTACTGTTTGGGATCATTTCCTTGATCTAGGGCCACCCCGTGGGTGCATTTCCCTTGTTTAGTCATTTGGCCAGGATACCTGTGGGTATGCTGTGATTATAGCATGCCTTGAGTTTTATTGAAAGAAAATATATATAAATTGATTTCTTATGTGTTGGGCTCGGCCCAGTTACTTACTGAGCCTGAGGGCATTGTTTTTCTTATTCCTAAGTACAATGTTTTGTTTAGCCTGAGGGCAGTGTTTCGTTTAGCCTGAGGCCAACTTTTCTCATACCTATGGGCAGTAGATTATGTGCCTCAGGGAGACATCTCATATGCCTAAGGGTGATATTATATATGCCTTTGGGCAGTCACCTATGAGTTTTGATTCTGATTACCTGAGGGTAAGGTTTTTCATGTTTCAGGACATTGTTTTCATTGAATTTTCACCGTAGTGATTTCTTATGTTATACCTACCAAGATAAAGCATAGGCATGGTTTTGTTTTTCCTTCTACTTGTTAGATTTCTTCTTGAGGTTTTACTGCAGCACTGTATAAGAGATTGTCGGCTGAGGCTGAGACTCGGGAACTTATAATTCAATTATATTGAATTTATAAATAATAATTAAATGGAAATGGAACTGGTAGGAGTATTTTCTTTTGATTAATTTCTAGCTTACCGCATTTCTTTGTTTGTATACTTCTATTTCACATTTTCACAGTCAGTTGGTAATGGTCCTTTGGTGGTTGCCTATTAGGATTTATTTCTCACGCCCTGTTTGGGTCATGTCTTGGGCCCAAACAAATTATATTGATGCAAGTGTTGATAAGGGAAAGAGTCCCTTTACAGGTACTTGATTGTTGCAGAGGAGTAGGAGAGCATGGGACTGAGCATAGGCTTACGATGATGCTGAGTTCATGTTACACTATTTAGTTTTCTTTTCTATACTTGGCACTTTGTACTGTATTTTATTTGATTGCAGTGTATCATGTTTTCACTGCTTTCTTAGAAATATGACATATTGCATCACCATATATATTTGACTGTTGGTTATATTTTTCTTCAGTATCGTTGTCCTTTCATCTTTGTATTGTTACTGATTCCACTATTGGTATGCTTTTATATTATCCATTGTGCTACACATTGAAAAATGAGGGCATAGATTCCCCACTATTAGACCTAGACTCTCGCTGCTAGTCGGCAGCCTCTGGCATTTGGGGAAATGTGGTTGAGGTCATGTGACCAACCAGGTTCAGGGCACCCGTTGAGTGGCACCTAGATCCAGGATATTACAAAGTGGTATCTGAGTATTTATTTTCTTTGACTTACTATTTGGAGCCTATAGTCAGGGATAGGACAGAATTGGTATTTGGTAATAAGTTGTACCCTGGAGTAGCTAACCCGTGTGCAGGGAAAGCCAATCTACCTAGTTTAATTGCAATTTATCCGTTTTTTCTATTTTACAATTGATTTGATTTTCACCATTGGGTGATGCACTTGTGGTGTGATATTTATATTTTTATACTAGGTTCTATTTAGTTGCAACCTGATTAGATGAGGTTATGCCATCTCATGCATCATTTAGGCACATTTAGAATCACATGCCATGTATAGTTTTCATGCCATGTAGGTGCATTAGAAATTGCATGTTGTTGTGATAGATGTTGTGCTAGAAAATGAATGTTGTTGTGATAGGTACCTTGATAGATACGCCTACAGTTTATAGGGTATTTGTACATGTTATGGTTGGGTTTATGGACGCTAAACTTTGGTTCCTGAGAAGTATGGGCTCTCTTGGACCAGAACTTAGCGAATCATCGTCCAAACATGTTGGTGGTGTTTTGTACTATAAGGTGAACGGTCGGGTGCTAAAATTTGGTTTTCGGGGGAGTATGGCCCCCCACGGATCGGAATTTGGCATACCGACGCTTGAAATTTAAGAAAAAAGGGGGCTTCGGAGTAGTTTCTGATGTCTACTGTCTGAAAACCCAGACAACATGGCATGTGGTTTTATGAACACACACCATATACTCTTCTGTTTGGGAAGAAATGAAAAACAAATTAAGTACATGTCGTGCACCTTATGTACACGCCGTGTAGTTTCTAACCGTTTCTTAGGCTGTGTAAGAAGAGACACGGGATTGGAAAACTCTAGAGGGAACATGATGTGTCGTGATGACATTGTGTCTGTCATGTCACTAACAACACAAACGGAGAAAACTTTGCTTAAACACGTCATGTCAATGCCGAACACGCCACATAGTTTAATCTGGGAATCTGACCATGTAACTAACAACACGGTTCGGTGTTATCCTTTCTAGTACACACCGTGTACCTGTGGGACATGCCATGTTCTCATGAACGGTAAGAGACCATGTAGACTAGGCCGTGTGGCTGGGGAAACAGGGTGGTGTACACACCGTGTTCATGTGTAACATGCTGTGTAGTGTCAGCTGAGTCTTCGGTCGTGTCACTAACAACACGGGCAGTTGGAATCTAAGTCGTACACACCATGTATATCTGAAACACGCCGTGTAGTGGGAGCATTTTACCCGGCCGTGTCACGAATAACACGGGTAGGTGAAGCTCATCTAGTACTCGTCGTGTAGTCCTTACACACACCATACAGTCTCGTTCAAAAGATACTTGTGTGGCTAAGCAGAGTAGAAGGACTCGGACAGGGGAACAAAATTCATGTACACGCTTTATGTGTGAACAACGCGCCGTGTGTTTGGGGTTATACACGACCTGTTCTGGTAGAAGTACACGCCCCTGTGGGAATACTTGAGGGAACATGCCATGTAGTTATTATACACGTTGTGTAGTCTTGTCTTGTAAAACTCGAATGTTTTCTTTCTCCTTTTCCCTTATTATGCTTCCAGTTCTTGGTCCTTGATGATCTTAATCTAAGGGGTGTGGTCGACCTTGTAGAGTCATTCCACCGAGATGACCATGAGTTGTTCTACAAGAGAGTGGTGACAATTATACTCCATAAAAGGTAGGCCATGTGCTACTGATGGATCCTCCAGCAGTGCCCGATTCGGCACCAACCATTATATCGGAAGCAGGTGTGGATGCGTATTTTCGTGAACTCTTCATGCGGTTCATGCAGACCTTACTGGGAGCACCATATGTTTTCATATCTATGGATGAGATGACACGAAAATTTCAGTAGCAGCATTCGCCTACGTTTTCAGGGGATGAAGGACCACAGGCTGCAGAATCATGGTTGGCTTCTATGCAGACTATCTTCGAGAATCTAAAGACACCTCCTAAGAGATTGTTCAAGCTTGATACTTACATGCTACATGATTCTGCGAAGAGATGGTGGGATGTTACCACCCAGACTGAGCATCACTGAGACATTGTGTGGGAGGATTTTTAGGCAGTCTTCTATGAAATTTTCTTTCTGGATATGCTAAGGGCAGAACGAGCTCGAGAGTTCATGAATCTGCAACAGGGCGCCATGTCAGTGATGGAATATTCTTCCCACTTCACTAAGCTATAACGTTTTTCACTTATTTTGGAGGGTGATGAGATGCTGAGAGATAGATGCTTTGAGGATGGTCTTCGATATGACATCCGAGCACTGGTGAATGTTTTTAAGTTTCCAACAGTGCATGCTATTGTAAACCAGGAACTGATTACTGAGCGGAACCTGCAGGAAGTAAGTGTTGCAGGCCAGGGTGGTTTGACACCAGTTTCTGGTACTATTTATACTGGTAAGAGGAAGAGGCCGATGGATTTATCTCATGGTGGTAGTACTATCCAGAATAATTCGTCAGGTTTCTAGGTCACGTGCTACCAATGTGGTAAAGAGGGGCACAAGAGACCTCAGTGTCCACATGACCCAGTGGAGGGCCGAGCATGCGGAAAGATGAGTAATCTACAGCGTTTTTGTATGGTGTTTCCACCAGTGACTAGTGGGAGGGGTTCTGTGTACACTCAGCGTGCAGGAGCAGGTCCAACAACTTCTTAATAGTCTGGGAATTAGAATACGATAAGATGTCCAGGATGAGGTGGTTCTCATGGTCGTGGTATCCAGACACTAGGGTCTCAGAGACAGCAGGGCGGGTCAGCTCAGGGTAGCCAGGCTGTGTCACAGGGTCGTGGCACTGGGCAGGAATATGCAGTGCAACATACCCAACAAGAGTAGGAACTCGGACCTTCCACTGTCAGAGGTACTATTCTAGTTGCTTCTGTCTTATCTTCGGTACTTTTCGATACTAGTGCTACACATATTTTTATATTTGTGCCTATTGTGGGGAGACTTGGGTTTTGTGTTTCTTCTTCTTCTGAAATAATGATGCTAGACACTCTGTTTTGAATTTGAACGGAAGGGGTGCGTCAGTGCAAGGAGTTCCCCCTAGAGGTTGGTGGGTGTCACTTTCTATGGGACCTCTATGTCTTAGAGATGATGAGATATGATGTAATTATCTGGATGAACTAGTTGGTACCCATTAGAGCATTTTTTTTGATACCATCGTAGGGTGGGTTTCACGTCACCAGAGGGCGGAGAGTTTCTATACAAGGGAGAATGGGATGTCCAGGCGAGCTGAGATGGACCCGAGCATCGTGGGCAAGGTGCAGTGACATCCCATATTGCGAGTTTATATCTAGTTTACTAGGTAACTTTTCATAAGGATTTCCCTCCATTGGTCGATCATTTTAGGGATGTCTTCTTGGACGACTTTTCAGGTCTACCTCCAGAGCGAGAGGTGGATTTCTCTATTGAGCTTGGGCCAGGAGCGCCACTGGTGTCCATTCCTCCTTATAGGATGGCTACACCAGAGTTAAAGGAGCTCAAGAAACAGTTAGTGGAGTTACATGCAAGGGTTTCATCTGACCCAGTACTTCTCTTTGGGGTTCGCCTGTCCTGTTTTAAAAGAAGGTGGACGGTAACCTCAGACTCTGTGTGGATTATTGGATGCTGAACCAGTTGACGTTTAAGAACCGATATCCCTTATCGAGGATTGATGATCTTTTTTATCAACGTCGAGGAGCACGAGTGTTCTCAAATATTGAATTGAGATCCGGATATCATCAGTTGCACGTTAGACCATTAGACATACTGCTTACAGCCTTTCAGAGTAGATATGATCTTTACGAGTACTTGGTCATGCTGTTCGAACTCACGAACGCACCATAAGTTTTCATAGCTTTGATGAATCATGTGTTCCACCCTTATCTAAATTCTTTTTGGGGTATTCTTCATGGAATATATCTTGGTGTACTCTCACACTCGACACTACTATGCTTCCCATCTTGAGATTGTTTTGAGTACACTAAGACAACTTCATTTATATGCTAATCTCTTAAAGTGACACTTTTGGATGGACCATATACACTTAATGGGTCATATTATCTCAGAGGTAGGCGTTGCGGTAGACCCGGAGAAAGTGAGAGCAGTAGTTTCCTGGGAGCAGCCTAAGAATGTGTTTGAAATACGAAGTTTCTTAGGACTGGCTGGTTACTAAAGGCACATTATACAAGACTTATCTTGATTAGCAGCGCCATTGACTGGTTCTACTATGAAGGGTGTGAAGTTCATTTGGTTATAAGCTTGCGAGACAACCTTTTAATAGTTAAAGGGAAGGTTGACATCAGTACTAGTCTTGATACTTCTAGAGTAAGGGAAGAGCTATACAGTTTATTAGGATGCTTCAGGTATTGGGCCAGGAGTAGTGTTGATGTAGGGAGATCGAGTAGTTTCATACGGGTCTCGGTAGTTGAGGCCACATGTGAGGAATTACCCGACGCATGATCTCGAGTTGGCTGTAGTTGTTCATGCATTACATTGTTGGAGACATTATCTCTTGGGAGAACATTTTGTGGTGTTATGGACCACAAAAGTATTAAATACATATTTATCCACCTTGAACTTAATTTGAGACAGTGAAGGTGGGTTGAATACATTCAATCCTTCGACATTGATCTTTCCTATACACCTGTAAGGGTAATGCAGTAGTTGATTCCCTAAGTAGGAGGACTCAGATACAGGCAGTGCAGGAGGCCAGTGGTGAGTGGAAGATTATTTATTTTTCTCTGAGATGCATTTGGAGGTTCACGATAGTCATGGGAGAGCCTATCTTTCATCCTTAGGTGTGACTTCTACCCTCTTGGATAGAGTGAGGATGAGACAACTATCAGATACAAAAGGTCTAGTTCTATGGGAGTTGGTGGAAATTGAGGACACTCCACCCGATTAGACGATAGGCGATGATGAGGTACTACGTATGCATGGATGAGTGTGGGTTCTAGCGTATATACGTGAGGAGTTGATGCAGAAATCCAATTCATCAGCTTATGTAGTGAAACCAGGAGCTACCAAAATGTACAGTGACTTGAGACATCAGTATTGGTGGCCAAGTATGAAAAGAGAGCTAGCTAGTTTTGTTACGAGATGTTCCACCTGTCAGTAGGTGAAGGCGGAGCATCAGAGGCCAGTCACACTATTACAATAGTTACCCATTCCAGAGTGGAAATGGGATGATGTCACGATGGAATTCGTGACCGGGTACCTGAGGTTACCTCGAGGTGATGATGCAGTGTGGGTTGTTGTGCACAGACATACGAAGGTAGCTCAATTTTTTCCGATCAAGGAGACATTCAGTGCTGATGAGCTCAGTAAGTTGTATATTCGAGATTTAGTACGTCTTCATGGGGTCCCTAGTTCTATCATTTCAAATAGGGACCCACGTTTTATGTCTTGTTTCTGGCAGAGTTTTCAGAGGGCACTGTGTATACAGGTGCTTCTCATCATAGCCTACCACCCTCAGACCGATGTCTAATCAGAGCGTACGATATAGGTGCTGGAGGACATGCTTTGTGCATGCGTCCTAGACATTGGTGGATCTTGGAGGAGGCCCATACCCTTGGTCGAGTTTTCCTACAATAATAGTTTTCATGAACTATTGAAATGTAACCTTATGAGGCTTTGTATGGTAGGCCATGCTGATCACCTTTTTGATGGTTGGAGGCAGGTGAGGTAGCTTTACTTGGACCGCATCTCATGAAGTAGACTTTAGAGCAGGTCTAGTTGATACAGAACCGGATGGCTACTGTACAGTCTCGTTAGAAATCTTATGCCGATCGCCGTAGACAACCCTTAGAGTTCATGGTCGGGGGTTAGGTTTTCTTTCGTGTTTCATTGAGGTGGGGAAATAGGCAGATCAGGATACAGGGTAAACTTTCATCAAGGTATGTGGGGCCGTTTGAGATTCTGGAGAGAGTTGAGCCAATTGCCTATTGGTTGCAATTACCACAGAGGTACCGGGCCATGCATGACATCTTCCATGTATCTCAGCCATGCCATTATCACTCAGACCTGTCTCGTGTTTTTCAACCTGAGGAGGTTGAACTTCAGGTCGATGCATCCTTTGAGGAGCATCTGATTTTTATTATTGATAGAGGCATGAGGGTTCTCCGAGGCTAGTCAGCTCCTCTCGTATTAGTGCTATGGCAGCATTGCTGAGTACAGGACAAAACCTGGGAGCGGGAAACTGACGTACATGATCAGTGGCCAGAGTTCTTCTCAGCTATATCTTTACCACCCTTGGAAGGGAAATTCAGGGACGAATTGCATTATGGGGGAAGAATATAAGAACCTGGTACTTATTCTTGAGGTACAAGTTTTTTATTTTCCTTTTCCTTAAGTGTTTTTGAGAAAAATAAGGGGAACGGGGAAAAATCCCAAAATTTTTGGGTACACGAAGGGTACTTTCTGTACACAAGTCATGTACTTCATCTATGTGGAATGAGAAAACAGGTTGCGTGGGTTGGTCGGTAAAAACAAACTTCACAATGTGTACCTTCATATACATGTCATGTACTTTGGTCATGTGGGACGAGAACTGAAGGCGTGTAGCCTTGTCGGCGGTTCAGGATGTAATAACTAACTACATGCCATGTACTTAGTCGTACATGTCGTGTAATCAGTAGGTAGATGAATAGGGTGGCGGTGAAAAGTAGCCGCCAGAGGAACAGTTAAAAAAATAGTACACGCCGGGTACCTGAGAGTACATGCCGTGTAGTTATGTTTTGTTGTTGTAAATGGAAAGTAGCCTCCTCATTCAGCAGAGGAGGAAGAGGGTTCATTTGGAGCACTGGGAGAGGAGGTCTATGATTGGAGGACCTCATGATCGCACACTGGAACTCTGATTCATTCTTCGTCAATCTCGTTTGGATACCATGGGTAATCCATTCCCTCTCCTTGAGTGTTTCCTTCCAATTATTTCTGGAGGGAATTTTATTTGAAGTTGAATGGGATATCGTTCTCCACATATCTACATATTTATCGGTGGATTCGGAAGGCTTCGTTCACGTATATCGATCAAAGGAGATCGAGGTAGGTGGTCTGGTATTTCATTTCAACTATCGATTTGTTTTGTGTACCTTTGTGCAACGCTCCCATGTTTGGGGTGTCGTATGGATGAGGCCTTGACTGATTAAATACCTATAATTTCATAGGTAATCTTTTGATTATGTATAAACTGCAGTTTGGGATCACAGCCTTGATCCAGGGCCACCCCGTGGGTGCGTTTCCCTTGTTTAGCCGTTTAGCCAAGATACCCATGGGTATGCTTTGATTATAGCATTCTATGAGTTTTCTTGAGAGAAAATGTATATAAATTTCTTGCTTATGTGTTATGCTTGGCCTGGTTACTTGCTAAGCATAAGGGAATTGTTTTTCTTATTCCTGAGGGCAATGTTTTGTTTAGCCTGAGGGCAGTGTTTCATTTAGCCTGAGGGTAACTTTTCTCATGCATGTGGGTAGTAGCTCTTGTGCCTGAGGGTGACATCATGTATTCTTAAGGGAGATATTCATTATTCCTGTGGGCATTCAATTATAGGTTTTGATTCTGATTACCTAAGGGTAAGGTTTCGCAAGTCTGAGGACACTGTTTGCATTGAATATTTACCGTGGTGATTTCTTATGTTATACCTACCAAGCTAAAGCACATTCTTGGTATTGTTTTGCCTGCTACTTGTTAGATAACATCTTTTGGTTTTACTGTGGAATTGTATAAGAGATTTTCGGATGAGGCTGAGACTCAATATCTTATAATTCAATTATATTGAATTGCTAAATAATAATTAAATGGAAATGGAACTAGTAGGAGTACCTTCTTTTCAGTACTTCCTGGATTACTGCATTTCTTTGTTTGCATAATGATGTTGCACATTTTCACCGTCAGTTGGACACGGGCCTTTGGTGGTTGCCTATTGGGATTTATTTCCCACACCATGTTTGGGTCATGTCTTGGGCCCAAACAGATTATATTGTTGCAGGTGTTGATAAGGGAAGGAGTCCCTATATAGGTACTTCATTGTTGAAGAAGAGTAGGAGAGAATGGGATTGAGCTTAGGCCTGTGATGATGCTGAGTTCCTATTATACTGTTTAGTTTTCTTTGTTGTACTTGGTTATTTGTACTATATTGTATTTGATTGCAGTGTATCCTATATTGACTTCTTTCTTGGAAATAGGACATATTGCATCATCATATATATATTTGACTATTGGTTATCTTTTTTTCAGTATCATTGTCCTTTCAGCTTTGTATTGTTACTGCTTCCAATTTTGGTATGTTTTTATTTTCACCGCTACACTACACATTGAAAAATGAGGGCATAGTTTCCCCGCTATTAGACCCAGGCCCTCGCTGCTTGTCGGCAGCCTCTGGTGTTTGGGGAAATTCACTTGAGGTCATGTGACCAACTGAGTTTGGGGCACCCGTTTAGTGTCACCCGGATTCGAGGCGTTACAATGTTCTTTTCCTCAAGCATGTGCCACTCTCACGTGGTGATACTCAATCAAGATGGGGGTATGGGCCTGATCTTGAGATTTTGGGATATCCCACTTGTCTTCGTTTGAAAGATTATGATAATTCCCCGAGGAATGTGTTTCTCTCACATGATTTTCCTTGGTTGGATCAGGAGTATACGCCTAGTCTAAATATGCATTCCCTACTGGAATAAGCCCCCAGACCTCTGAAATGGGAGAAAGAATATGCACCTCCTCCTATATTTCCTTGGAATAATTTGGGTGCAGTCATTCATTTTTATAAGCAGTAATATGCACCATTATTTAGTGATCTATTGGAGTATGTCAAGAATATTCCCTAAAATTAATGTGATCATGTCCCGAGGATTGTTCCACTCTCACATAGTTAGCCTCGGCCAGAACGAGGGTATGCACCCGATCCTGGGCCTCCATATTATGCCACAGGACTTCTTCAATTGGCATGTCCCACTGTCCCAAGGCATGTGTTAATCTCAATTAGTTTTCCCCCATTGGAATGGGATTGCGATCCTGGTCTAATACATCACCCTTTATCAGGATATGCTGATAATTATCTTGGGTGGGACAAAGAATGTGTTCTTGCTCTTGTACAACCACATGATCTGGATGATCATACGGTTGAGTCTCCAAAGCTATATAGACAATTGTATTCACCTATACTGTGATATATAATAGTTTAGTAATATTATACTGGGGTTCTTTAGTTCTTTCTAAAATGTATTGTAATTTTAACAAGTGTGTGTGGGGATATAAACCAGAACGTTTTCCATCTCCATGGCCTATTAATATATATATTCTATTAAAGTGAGGATGTTTGCTTAGTGATTTCCTTTATGTTCCATTGATATATGCCGATGGGCTTCATGCATGTGGGTATATGTATGAACCTCCCCATGTTTGTTGTGGGGATACACCCGCAGAATTGTTCTAAGAGAGAAAGTTTATGAGCATGTTGGCTAGTACCTTCTAGAGTAGGCTGGTGGGAATTGTTTGCATGAGTGGGGAATTGATCCCATTCCTATGTATCCAGTGTCTTCTTTCTCTAAGAATTCTTCCTTGGTGGAGCCTATGCATGGGTGTCTAAGGTGGTTGTATGTTAGGAGGTAGCCATGAAAGGTGACTGTTAGGTGCCATTGCGATGATGATGGTGGTAACAATTAACAGGAGCCCTCTTTGATGGTGCATTAACCATGGGGATGCTAGATCCGGCCCCGTGATCCACCTTCAATAGGTACGGAATGTGGCAGTTTTCATGCTTCAGGGATAGGCTCCTGAAGTGATTGGTCATGGTAATGGGGGCCATAGGTTTAGCGAAAACCTTCATCGAGTGACATGAACTCATCAGTTTTAGTGCTTGTAGAGTCTCATGAGAATCTTCAATATTCAGGATGGTACCATATTGGTGGTACTCTTGAATCATTGTGCTTTCTACCAACTACAGAAGGCGTTTCGTAGGTTAGAACATTTTACAACCTGTGGGGGTCACGGTGGGGGATTTTGTACTGGAACGAGTGATGGAATATAAATAACTTATCTTGGATTGGGAGTCTCAAATCATGAAAACATTATGGAACAAGTCCTCCGATAATTGTTATATCATAGGTGAAACAATGCTCAATCAGATATGCATGGTTAACACAATTTCATGTATTCCCTTTCCAACCATTATACTCATGTGGGCTTATCAAGACGAGGATGGACATACAAGTATCCTAGTTTATGATGATCTTACTACTTTTTTTATATGTGGTTTACAAATTAAAATGGCCTAAGATTCCCACATCGATCCTATCAGTGTTGTTCTTATATAAGGGGAAAGCAACATGGCTCTATAGAGTATAACACAGTTGTCTGTTATTAGAGGGATTCGCATCGGATTCATAAATTTTGTTTGCGTATGGGGGGAAAACATAATGATATACCATATTATAACCTGGTCATTTTTTTATTTCAGATATTCACTTTGTTTCCACCATTCTTGTTTCATAGGTATTTTGTGGAATTTATTAGATTTTTTCTTGTTACATTATCATTACAACTATTCTTTGAAACTCCTAATGGTTCCCCCATCCATATCTAGGTACGGACCTTCTTTCCAAAGGTTGATGTTCATCTAGGTTTTCAGGACTACTGAATCTTAGGGACTCACATTGGATGAGAAGATCGGAGTTCGGGCTCATCTCACCCTTGGGGGGGTATTTTTTCCAATTCATGGAATCTCATATAGATTTAAGACATGTTCATGGAACGCTTCCAAATCCCAATGTGGGCATGTTTACCCTAACAAAATGATTATGGGTTAAATCTCTTTGATGAGCGGCAGACTGGGATCTCTTTCCTGATTCCATCTATATGTATCCAAGTTTCATCATAATTTTCCTTAATGATTGGTCACTTATAAGTTGAAACCATATGACTAAGTGTTTCGGTCCATGCACCTTTTTGTGAAGGCAGTTTATATTCCAAGGATGGTATTGAGCCATTGTGAGGCAACCTATATATCTTGGTTATTGTAGGAATCGATGACCATATAGTTCAATTGATCCATGTAGTTTGATTTCACGTGGTAAGGACTAATATAGGGGGTTTCGAAATAATAAATATTCGAGCTCGAGTGTGGAAGATACATCTTATGTCTCCTTATTATTGTCGAAATCATATTCATCATAGTTTTGTTAATATTGGGGCTAAAACATTGAGGTTTCCCAAGTGAATTGGAATTTGATGCCTAATGAGTTTTTGTTGTGTCTCCCTAAGACCACGTGAGCCATGATCATTGTGAGAAACAAGGTGGAGTGCATGATCAACCTCATGGAATATGGATATGGGACATGCGTATTGGGGTAGTCTTTAGAGTGTTTGATATGGAGCTCGAGCCTTTAAGGAGGCCTCCTTCATATCCCAGTTTTGGAGGGAATCAGATTCCTTATAGTTATCTTTTAGATGTTGGGGTTACACACTAATTTTTCCCTGGTGAATTGGTGTTTGATGCCTAATGAGGTGTTTGTTGGATCCCCCTAAGCCCATGTGATCCATTCTTTTTGGGAGAAACAAGGGTGAGTGCACGATCATACTCATCGTGATTGCATATTGAATCTACGTATTGGGGTAGTCCTTGGAGTGTTTGATATGGAGATAGGTACTTTAAGGATGTGTCCTACGTATCCCAGTTATGTCTAGAATTTGAGTCCTTATAGTTCTTTGGGAGAAGTAGGGGATTACACACTGAGTCTTCCCTGGAGAATAGGTGTGTGATGCCTAATGAGATGTTTGGTGCATCCCACTATGCCCACGTGAGTCATGCTTATTGTGAGAAACAAGGGGTAGTGCATGATCAGCCTCATGGAATATGGATATGGGATATGCATATTGGGGAAATCCTTGTAGTGTTTGATATAGATCTTATTACTTTAAGGATGCATCTGACGTATCCTAATTATTTCTGGACTCATAGTCCACATAATTATTTTGTGGATGTTTGGGAATACACACTAAGGATGCCCTGGTGAGTAGGAATTCTTATCTGGAAGGTGTCACATGATTCTGTTTCCATACCATGGAGGCCATCATGTGACCTGGCTCGACACATGTGCAGGGTATCGTGAGAGTAATGGTAGCATGATCCGAGGGATGTCTCATATCTTGGCTAACACCTCGGGGAGACATCACGGGATCAGGATAATAGTTCGAGAGGGTATCACATGTCTTGGCTGACACCTCATGGACACATCACTAGACAGGGATGACATGTCCAGATGGTACGCCGCGAGAGTTGGGTTGTCATGTCCAGATGTCTGGACAAGACTCGGCTGACATGAGTGGGTGATGTTATATGAGTCAGTCAGTGCATCCTAACGATGTCTCTAGATCGGGGTGACGAACCTAGAGGGTTCACAGGATCCAAGTGGGGCCCGCTAAGGGTCCACAAGACTTGTCGCAGCATGTCAGAAGCATTCTGCATATCCCAGATGACATGTTGAAGGGATGTCGTGAGGTTTCGGTGGTGTGACTTGATACCGTCACATATTCTTTATTAACACCTGTGAAGCATGTAGAGGTCCACAATCATGTCTTCTGCTTGGGATTTGTACACTGAATCCTAGTTTTTCCCTTGTTTTTCAATGACCCTGGTTCAGTTCAAGGTCAGTTTTTTTGGGTCTCATGTGATCTAGAGGACATGAAATATAGTCTTTGCATGTCTCACCATAAGTTCTTCGAGTAATCTTTTATTGATAATGCCGAGGGCTTTATGCCAAACACATGACTGCTCTGGTGATCTACCAGTGTATTACCTAGTGGAAAGTTGACCGGTTGTATGATCATTGTGCAGAAGTTTGGAGTCTATGCGCTGACATGTGTAGCAGTAGTCTGGGTCCAATCACCTAGCGTTCGATCAACAAACCAACAAACCAACCTCACAACCCATTTTCTAAGTTGGGGTAGATAATTTTTAGTTGTAGCCATCCACGTACTCACCGATTTGTGCAGAGAATCTGGTGTGAGTCCAGGCTAGATTCAACGCGGGGTTTGTCATTACCTGGTTTCATGAGTCTCTGCAGTGGATGGCATCAAAGGCACCGCCTAATTTTCAGAGGCTGCAAGGCCTTCTGTCATGCGACCATGTTCATGGGATTTCATGGTGTCATTTTTATATACGTCAAGGCCTTCGCAAGATCAAGGTTCCCATTGGACGACATTCACAAGACTTCGTGTGACTTGTCTTGGGGTTTCATGGGACCGCGGCGTGGGTGCATTGAGTGTGTCACCTGCCTTTCAGCGACCGCGAACACGTCTCGCCTCCTTTAATTTGATATAAGTTGTTGTATGAGATATGTTTTGGGATTAATGTGAGACTGCATGTGTGATGTGGTGGAAATTTCTTCTATTTTCTATGATGTGTCACGTGGCCAATATGGGTCATGCGTGGGTGGGGGAGCATGTCATTGGGAAAATAAATTTTTTATCCTTTTAAGAATAGAAAAGTTGTCCAAGAATACCCGAGGGCTTCCATGTGGCAAGGTAGACATGTTTGGGGTCTTGTCCTCGGGCCATCACATGTCAATATGGACTTCTCTATGGATTGTTGAGAGACCTGATTGACTTGTCTGAGGCTTGTCTTGTTATAATGGAGTTGTTTAAGGACAACATGAGACCATGGAAGGGTGTAACAAATGTTCTTTAGGTCTTACGCTCTTTCAAGTGTTGCAAGTGCATACCTAAAGGAATTATGATTTATGTTTCATGGGTTTGTAATGCGCACCCGAGTGACCATGCAGAAGGCGTATACCATAGGGTTTTCATGGAAAGGAGAGGTCATATCCATTGGATCCTACGTGCACTAAGGGGATGTTCGCATGATACCCCCTTTTCCATGTGATTTGCAAGAGTTCAAGATGGGATCACGAATAATTCTGTTGACATGAACAGAGGCTTCCTAATAATGTCGGGGGCATGGAAGGAGGTACCTTTGTGCATATAGGAAAGAGTTCGACCTTGGATTCTTGGGTGTTCCATGGAAGAACATATGTTTGAAGGGCACCATGTTCAATGGAGATGCATGATACATTGGCACTAGCATGATCGCATGTCATCAATCGCAGTCTTGTGATCAATCCAATTGTGATACACGATGGATGTCCATAAAAACCTTATAGTGCCAGGGTAAAGGCATGCACCACCTAGTGAGGGGTGCACGGGCAATAGGGAGCATACCCTTAATGTTGGTCTTCATGCAATGAGTGTCTGTAGGGATCCTACGTCGAGGAACGCACTTTCAGGGCCAAATGAAAGTGTTGGGAGGCACAATGTCATCCTCTATGATCTTAGATGGGGCCTTACCGTAGGCCATGCGGTCATGTGTGGGGGGATCTATCCCAAATCCAACGCCCGTATGGGTGGGGGAGGCTTTGCACTGCATGGCTCATGGAATACAAATACCGAAGCGTGCGGGTTTGTCTCTAGATGGCCGAACGAGGGACTCTACAAGCATGTGTAAGGGTTGTGTCCTGGTCTGCAAAGAAGGATGCAGTTTTGCTTCGTACTGATACTCACAAGGGTTTGTGTGATTATTCCCCATTGAAGTCCCGCTACTCGCATGACCTAAAATGGGTCTTGAGATGGACTCCCCGGCCCTGAATGGGTATGGTGGTCGAGTCTGCATATACTCGGGAAGACGTATATGCAGAACTGCTGGAGGCCGACATGGTCATGTGTCTGAAGGTGCATGAGGTCGTCACTGGTGCAGATTCTCATGGGGGGGGGGGAATCTATTATTACCTGGAGGCGATCCCAAATGGCGGCGGCTAACGACTCTGTTCATGCGGCGTTTTCCTCTGGGCTGACCCTTATATTTCCGAGCGCTCTCCCTTCTCCCCCTTGCATGTGTTTTTCTGAAGGGAATGGGTTTATATAGGCCATGTGAGGCCGATGGTGGTGCTGATTTTTATGGGATGAATGGTGCATTTTAATTTCATTACATGTCCTTCCCTTACGTTGGAATCGCGTGAGCCTCAAAAATCAGAATTAGATGTTTGAAAGTACATGGTGGCTGAAGGGATTTGTGGTCATAAAACAATTCACGAGAACCTATGGGTTGTCTTCATCTCGATCACATGATCAAGGGTGATCATGCTACAACTTCAAGTTCATACCGAGGTGCTCACGGAAGGCTGGCAGGGCTTGCTGCGGCTTCTCCTAGTCCTTCATGTATGTCCTCCCCTTTTTATTAATCCATCATTTTGCAAAGTTCCTAGAGGGTTTTTTTTACATTTTTTCAGAAAAATATTTTTTAAAATACTACCAGGGTAAAAAAATTGGTGTCGCCTTTGGGGATTTGTCCGCACATGACAAGGCAGTTCTGCCATTACAACAGTCTGGATTATGACTGATACCCTCACCCATGACTTCCTTTTATAAGGGGGTTTGCCCTGAAAACCATACTGCATTTCCGATGTGGGATTCTAGTTCTCCTTTTCCTACGCAGTACATTCTGCGTTTCCGATGTGTGATTCTGTTTCAAGTACGTGACTTTTAAAGACTATAAAACATAAACTATAAGACCAATATAAATTAAACTTTAAACACTGATTAAACTTATAATAAATAGTTGAAAACGAAAATAATTTCCTAAAATTTTTTGATAAAAATTAATTTATAAGCTTTCAAAACCACATACATGAAACTTAAACATATTTCAAGTATGTGGCTTTGAAAGCTTATAAAAGATAAACTATAAGACCAAAATAAATGAAACTTTAAAAATTGATTAAACATATAAGAAATAGTTAACAAAAATAATTTCATAAAAAATGTTGATAAAAAATAATTTACAAGCTTTCAAAACCACCTACATGAATCTTAAACATATTTCAAGTACGTGAATTTGAAAGCCAATAAAATATAAATGATAAGACCAATGTAAATGAAACATTAAACATTTATTAAACATATAAGAAATAGTTGAAAACAAAAAAAATTGTAAAAAATATCTTTGAAAAATAATTTATATGCTTTCAAAACCTCCTACGTGAAACTAAAAAATGTTTCAAGTACATGCCTTTAAAAAACTATAAAATATAAATTATAAGACCAATATAAATGAAACTTTAAACAATGATTAAACATATAAGAAATAGTTGAAAATAAAAATAATTTCCTAGAAAATGTCGATGAAAAATAATTTATAAGCTTTCAAAACCGTCTACTTCAAACTTAAACTGTTTCAAGTACGTGAATTTGAAAGAATATAAAACATAAAATATATGAGTAATATAATTGAAACCTAAAACATTGATTAAACATATATTAAATAATTAATAATTAATTATTTAATTAGTAATATAAGTATTCATTATACAATAGATAATAAGTAATATAATTATTATAAAATATTTTTCATCAACATTTTTTAGGAAATTCCTTTTGTTTTCAATTATTTCTTATATGTTTAATAAATGTTTAAAGTTTCATTTTTTAGGAAATTCTCTTTGTTAATTATTAATATAAGTATTAATTATATAATAATTAATTAGTTAATAAGTAATATAATTATTAATTATATAATAGTTAATTAGTTAATTATTAATATAATAATTAAATATAATTATTAATAATTAAATATGTCATAATTAATTAGTTAATTAGTAATTTTATTATTAATTATATAATAATTAATTAGTAATATAATTCTTACATATATAATAATTATTTAGTCAATTAGTAATATAATTTATAATTATAATTAATTAATTAGTAATTATTAATTATTAATTATTAATTAGTTAATTAGTAATATAAATATTCATTGTAATTATTAATTAGTAATTAAAAATTATTAATAAGTAATTATTAATTATAAATTAGTTAATTAGTAATATAAATATTAATTATAATTATTCATTAAATTATTAATTATTAATTGTTAATTAATAATTATTACTCAATAATTATTACTTATATAATAATTATTTAGTTAATTATTAATATAAATATTAATTATATAATAATTAATTAGTTAATTAATAATATAATTATAGTCTTTTAAAGTCACGCACTGGAAACATTTTTAAGTTTCAAGTAGACGGTTTTGAAAGCCTATAAATTATTTTTCATCAACATTTTTTATGAAATTCATTTTGTTTTCAAATATTTATTTTTTTTTCAACTAATGTTTAAAGTTTCAATTATATTAGTTTTATAGTTTATATTTTATAGTCTTTCAAATTCGCCTACTTGAATCTTTTTAAATTTTCAAGATGGTGCTTTTGAAATCATATAAATTATTCATAATCAACAATTTTGATGAAATTATTTTTGTTTTCAACTATTTCTTATATGTTTAATAAATGTGTAAAGATTAATTTATATTGGTCTTATATTTTATGTTTTATAGTATTTCAAAGTCAGGTTCTTGAAACATTTTTATGTTTCAAGTATGCGGTTTTGAAAGCTTATATATTAATTTTCATCAAAAAATTTTAGGAAATTCTTTTCATTTTAAACTATTCCTTATATGTTTAATCAATGTTTAATGTTTCATTTATAGTCTTTCATAGTCGCGTACTTGAAACAGAATCCCACATCAGAAACACAGAATATACTGCGTAGAAAAAAAAGAACCAAAATCCCACATCAGAAATGCAGTATGATTTCCAGGGAAAGCCCCCTTATAAAAGGGAGTCCAGGGTAAAGGTTTCTATCAGAATCCAGACTACTGTAATGGCAGTGCTTCTGGATATTAAATAGTAGAAAAATTCTGCTGAAAAGTATTGTTATATATATATATAACAAAACATAACAAAAAATAAAAATAAAAATAAAAAATTTGAAAAAAAATATTTATGCAAAGGCGGCACCTGGTGTGCCACCTTTGCGGTTAATTTTTGGGCAAAGGTGGCACACCATGTGCCGCCTTTCCCTGTGTGGAAAAACCCCCAAAGGCGACACACCAGGTGCTGCCTTTGAGAGGTAAAAAAATATTTTTTTTACCCTGGTGGTATTTTTAAAAAATGTTTTTTGAAAAAATGTAGAAAAAAACTCATTCCTAGATCTTCAGTAGCAAAGTGGGGAGTGCACGAATACCCATGCCAACAATTGTAAACTGCATGAAATAAATAAACATACATGGATATTTATATATGTACTAATTTTCATTAAAAGAATCCTAAAATACATTTATCATCTTTATATACACCATAAAAAAGAAACAAGTGGTTTATATTTCATGTTTCTCACAAAAATAAAAGGGAGATGTTAGCCTCTTACCGGTTTGGTAGCTTTTGAATCATAATCCCTATGAAAGAATAAAATCAATTGAAACATTTAATATCTTGAAAATAAATTTATTCATGATATAACATTAAAAACGAGATGTATATACAAAATACAAAATAAATAACTAGTGGATTTGTCATAAGTCTCGAAAAAATAAAAGTGAGGGATGAAATCCCTTACCTCAAGTATCGAAATTTTTCTACACATTTGAACCTCATATATAATAAATAAATTATTATCATAATTCTTTTAAATAACCATAATAACTTGAAACATACCACTTATTATTCAATTATAACCTTTTTCCACCTGTTTATCAATAATTCTTTATGAAAATCACTGTTTTGGGTGATAAGTATTTCATTTTTCATGTAATTTTTGGTTCTAGATTTATCGTTCTTATACATTGATTATGATTCGATCTTATAAATAATATAAATATAATATATTTCTCTTATATATAAATTTCGTGTCATTCATAAAATTTAGCGATTGAATAAAATGAATTACACCATACATGGAAATAGAAGGTCTTACGTACACATGAAAACTATTTTAATTTTCAAATGGGTGGAATAGAATAAAGTTAAATATTAATTCAACTTTAAATAATAATTTTTATTTAATATATATCATATATATTCATTATATCTATCCTTATTTCCATCCATGTCAAAATAAAATGTAAAACGTATCATCTCACTTCTTGGTGGTGGTGGTCGACACATACGTGCGAGCAACATTATCGTTTTCCAAAGGACTAGAAGGAATGAAGATACATGTGATATTATAATTAAAAAATAACTTTTATTTTATAAATATCATATAATTATGATAAATACATTATTTTATCCAACCTTTATTTGTAGTGATGTAAAATGAATTACATTAGTTCGCGAGGTCGTAGTCTGTCTTACGCACAAAAAACGGTTTTGTATCCCATTCAATGGATGATGAGACATATGTAGGTTATTAAACCAAAATAATAAAACATATGTATATAGGATATAATTATTTTATTATATCATCATAGCTGAAGAATATTTTATGGTGGTGGAAGTAGAAATAAAATCAAAACACTCAGTTAATAAGGATACCTCTTCTTCGAATAGCCTCCTTTGGTTAATGCAAAAAGCCTTTACATGAGGGTTTCATAATAGAAATAATGTCTATATGAATTGGTTATGGAAGTAATAAAAGGTTTTGTGTTGGTATTTGCTGAACCGAATGTATTTTTAAGTGTGAAGACAAGAGTATAGAGGGTTCTCTTTTATAATTGAGGTTGTAAATAGAAAAAAACTATTAAATAAGTGGAATTCACTTTCAACACATGTTCTAAAAAAATTAATAAATAATTTATTGGAAGGAGTATATTTTTTTGTAATTATCTAATCCACAAAAAAACAAATGTTTTAAACATTTTATTCCATTAAACTCAATGTTTACTTATTTTTACCATTTTAGTTTTCACCATGGTAACTAGGGTTTTTTTACCAAGGCCATTTGTACTCTATGAAAAAAATATCCTTATTAGATAAATATTATCAATTTATTCTAAATATTATATCTAATTAAGCAATTGAAAATCCATTGTGTGTGGAAAGTTAATTTTAACACATGTGAATGCAACTTAAAAACCTGTTTTTTCCTTAACTCCCATAATTAATTTCTATTAATATTATTACTATTAATTATAGGAAAATAAATTTCAAATTATTGTATAATATTAATTATTATAATTATAAATATGGAATCTGTTTTACAAAATTCAATTCAAATAATTTTAATAATTTTATATGAAACTAATCTCACAAATGCAATAAATTTTTTTTTCCAAGAATTGTTTTCCATATGTATAAAAAAAATTATTTAAAAATTGTGTATAAAATTCCCTACAATGACATTAATTAGGTTAATAAAAATTATTTATCTCATAAAAACATTTAAAACCACATTGAAACATATTGGAACTATTAAATTATTTAAAATAAAATATAGATTTTAATAAAAATCAATATATTCACTACTCCACGAAAAATTAAACTTATAAAAAAATTATAAAAAATTTAATCTAGAATATTTTATTGACTTTTATTCAATAAAATTAAGTAAATTAATTTATATAAATTATCTAAATCTTAACGAAACTAAATTTTATTATTTGTTCACAAAATATAATGAAAATTAGTTTTTGATAAAAGTATATTTGTGATGCATATAAAGACATTACAAAACATTAAGTACTTATTTATCAATATATTTTATATATATGTAAAATCCATTTTTAATTTTCAAAATGTGTTTATCCTATTTATTCCTCCAAATTTAACTACATGGATATATTCTTCATGGTTAAATAATAATATTTTTAATAGTACATTGTGGTTCATTAGAACTCGGTTTTCCATGTCTCATAAGATATTGAAGTGATAAAATTTATTTGAAAAAATAAATTTCATAAAAATCATAGGGTGTAACATCTAAATCCCAAGGATCAACACTGGATGAAAGGGTCCAGAAGATCACCTAAATGTGTCTAGGGTTCACCTAAAAATCCAGGGAAATGAATGTTGTATGATAGAATTCAGTAGATAATTAAGTTTATTGACATGATTTTAGTTACCCCATTAAAATAATGAGTCCCATGTTCATGAATTGAATTACATAGGTTTCATGCTATATAATCCAAGAACCACATACATTGGGTTAATTCCCTATGATTTTTATGATCTGCTAAAATTCCGGATGCCTCATCCCGAATAAACTCAAGTCATGAATTTCAAATTGTTAATGTGAATTCATTTTACACACTCTTCCACAGCTGCATATAAGCCATAAACTGTTTTCTATAAAGTACATGAATCACCAACTCGTGATGTGAATCCACATTATACATAATTGTCTTCCCACTATAGTTTATCTGGATATCAAAAAATTATAGAAACACCACTAGCCTCCTATAAAACACATCCAACACCCAAAATGACAATGTAACAGGACAAGTAGGAATTAACCCTTACAACATTGGAGAGGGAAATACATATGGAATAAGGGGAATAAAAACACACCATGAATTGTCCACAAAATTTACATTAAAATTTGTAAAAAGTAAAAAATAACTATAGGAATGATAATGTATGCCACCATGAGTCAGCATGGGAAAAACAAGAGAGGGAGAGTGGATGGGCCCTTCTTTAACATAGGGGGTGGAATAGTAATTATTCCACATAAAAAGTCCCACCATCCAACTGGTAGGAAATTAGTGGGGCCATGCTGGTCCATTAGATGGTTGTTAATCTCACTTTTGGAGGAAGGAAACTACTTAGGACACTTTATACTTTATGGTTAAATTAATGCTAGCTGGTGATTAAAAGATTCTTTAACTTTGTATCCTAGCAACATGAACCTTCCTCTGATGCTCGTATGAGCCTCTTGGTTACCAACTAAACCTTATCCCTCTTCTAAAACGACTATTTGAGGATTGAAAATTGTATAAATTGAATTTTAACCCCCTTTTTAATATCCACATCATCATCCAATTGAAAACCCAATTAGATCATGAAATAGAAGATCTATACAGACACAGGGTCTTACAGTACAACTTACCCCCTATTTCATTGGTACCTTCTTCCCATAAATATATCTCTCTTTTCTCAAGGAATTATGAATAAGTATTTCCTCATTCTCATGTGCATAAATCTTTTAGAAACTCATGTTTTCAACCAAACATCTTGACTACACTGAATGATTATGATAATTAAATTATAAGGACTTGACATGGTTTGTTCTATGGGTTTGGGTGAGTGGTTTAGATAATAAAACATTAGAAGTGAAATGATAACCTTTGATCATTACAGCACTATACATGATTAGAAAAAAAAATTCAACCAATGTACCTTACCTCACCTTATCCATTCTATTTATTTTTCTAACCCAACATATAAATATTCATCAGGGAGTTAAATAATGTATTCTATATCTATGAATGCTTCTTCTTCCTCTTTCCATTTTATTTTAGGATGTTATTATTTTGTTTTGTACATGTTTTTAATGGTTTTTTTCTGTTTAAATTATCACTGATTGAATGAGGGTAGTAGTGTGTTATAATGAATAATGTGTACCATCCTTATTAGAAAAATTAAGTTAAACCCAATGCATCTTCCCCAGAATAAACAATTCCCACCCTAAAATGTAAAAAATATACCCCATCCTCGATACTTTTTTCTGTGTAATCATGAAAATTAATCATGAGTAGGTAAGGTAGTGGTAATAATAATGAAATATGGAAAACTAGATAGAAATTCATGAATTTTAATAAGAGTATAATAATTTTTTGATTTAAGAGATTTCTTAATATATGTTTATTTCTTAAAAGGTTTCCTAAAATGATTACTTATTCAATTTTGACATATTCCATGTACTATAATAGTTTTGATAATGAGAAAATTTATAGTTTATATTTTTGAAGAAATTAATCAAGAATATTTATAAATATATAAATTAAATAATTTATTAAAGATTCCCTCTTAGTATAGTGATTTCTGATATTATACAGTAATAATACACATGGACATCACTTTTGGTTAATCATCTATAATTGTCTATTTGGTTGGTACCAACTCTCTAACACGGAAACTGTTAAAATGAAATTCTTAATTCAAAACTTATGATAATATTTTCTAATTTTTTTAATAATGATGACTAAAAAATAATAGAAAATGGATTAATACAATACAACTTATTAGTAATGGTTTCCTTGAGTTATTCTCATAGCTTATTCCTTCCATAATTCTTTATATGAAAAAATAATTACACATGTGAAATATTATTTATGGAAAGGAGAAATAAATAAAAATATGAAATTGATAATTCTTGTATTAACCCATAATTGGGTATTGGATTTTGACTAAAATTTATGATTTTGTTCCATTTATTATCAAAAATAAGATATTTGTTTGGGTTTCATTACATAAACCACCACATTAATCTACTTCTGGTGAGAATACCTTCACACAAGTTATAGAGTATCCTGTGCAATGTGAACTATAAATCCTTTCACATTTCTACATGGTACATCATTTTTGGTGATGTTGGAGTAGATATGGGCCCTATACAAAATATAACACTTCTATAGCATCCTCACCGAATTTCAAGTCCTGTATAAATAGAATTTTAATAATTGATAAATCTAGGGGAAATTTAGTGAAAAGTTAAAGATGAATAATATAAAATAAGGGGGAATTCAGATCTAAAATATCATACTCAATGTGATTAGCTTATAACTCAACCTCATCAGGAATAACCATGGGGAACTCCAAATTTATTATATCTTATAAATTTTGAATAGATTTAGGGGTCTTTATGTGTTCCTTTAGAGGTGTATCTTTATCTTCATCATTCTCTATTGAAATCCTTGGGTTAGCCAATTCTCCAATGTCTATAAAATAGGGTTTAGTTCAATGTTTAACATCATTAAAATTAGATTAACACTAATGGAGTTTTATGGTTTTTGTGATGGCTATTTAGTGTTGGACTTTCATAAAAAAAGTAATTTGTGATCATAGTATATCCCTAATAAGACATTATAGAAAACAATGTCATAATTATTTTTTTTTTTGCGATGGTCCATAAAAAATACTTATTATTTATGATGGTGAATTATTCAATCAATAATAATTCTGTACAGTTTTTTATTTAATTAATTATGATGGGTCTATTTCAAATACCAAACAATGAGAGATCACAGAAAACAAAAAAAGTACTAATTTTTATAAAAAAATACCCAAAAAAATTTAATATAAAAAATGTTTAAAATAATAAAAATAAATAAAAATATAACTAAAAATATAAAATTAATAAATATGATCACACAAAATATGTTTATCACCAAAAAATGTATAATAATAATAATAATTCCCCAACATATATTCGTATTTGATGGAGGAGGATAACACAAAATTTGATGGGTTGGAAACTCCATGCCGACACCACACGCAATCCAGCAAATATATACACCAATATCTTCTCATCTATTTGATACTACTCCTCACGATCCTCCTCCATCTCTCTCTGCACCCTCTATATCATCTCATCCTGAGCTATCAACCTATCCTCATGATGTCAAGCATATGAAAATTACTCCCCATGATATCTCTTCAATCTCACTAATGACATCACATAATTACCAAAATAACTCACATGTGTCATTTAAGAACCAATACAGACCACCCAAACTTTCTTGAGACCATACAATGTCACATGTATCCAAGACCCCTAATCATAACCTAACTCACCTTTGGAATATGGTTCACTCTCAGGTTTCCTCTCTCAATAATGAGATTTCATAGTCTAATATCTTCTCCTCATATATAATTAGGAATTATAATAGTAATAAAATTAATATTCGTGATTTTTTTAAAAAAATTCTAACCAAAATATGGCATTTACAGTCACTTACAATTTGTCTTGTATGGGGATTAGTGTGTATCTTTTGACAAATATAAAATAGTATAATAGAGGGGTATGTATAGGATTTATAATATAATATTCATATTAAATATAATGTGTATATATATATATATTAATAAATAATATTAATTACCCTATGTTGTTGATGTATTCTAAATCTACGACTTACAAACTAAAGTGTGAACACTTGCCTCCCCCAGATCTAACGTCATGATGATGAACACTTCGTTAAAGTCTCCCCTATCTAGTAAGAGTGCAATCCAACCCATACCTTACGTGAGATATATTAAGGTCTATGAGAGATGTAGGACTAGTAGAAAATAGTAACAGAATCTCTATCTATAGCTTGATTTCAAAATTTATGTAAAAACTATTAAAAAATCATTTCTGTAAATCTAACATGCCTCCAGGATAAGATCTCATGTGATTTCATCAATTGGACACCATAAATTCTACACAGAAATAAAAAAACATGTCAATAGTTAAAATAAATTTTAAAATATATGTATTATTTAATGACATACAATCCGATAGTTGAACATCTTATGATAAATATAAATGGGAATCTAATACCCTGACATCCATGGTTCATAAAAATATTTTTGTAGAATCTCACTAGCCTTACTAATAAATAAATTCAAAGAAACATTAAAAAAATATTGTTATTAACATTAATAAATAAAGAGAATATAAAATAAATTTATTAAAAAATTGAACATGCCTCTATAAACAAGGATCAAAATAAACAGATGAGAACCTTTCTAGAATAGGGTCGATAATCATTAATCAATCAAGACCACAACCCACTTAGTAGGCATAGCATCCTATGTATTAGATGAATTGGGATCATCAATAGGAGGTTTTAAATAAGTGAGATAACAAAATAGATATTTGGGAACATCTCCAACCATATGTAATAAATAATCTTACATGTAGTAAAATTGTAACACAGATATCAAAAATAATAAATAATAGTATTGTAATGTTACTTGTATGAAATTGTTAATACATATTTGAAATATAAAAATATAATAAATACTATAATATTATAATTTCCTATTAATAAATCCCCGAATATGATATTGGAATATACAAATATTTTTTAATATAGATATAAAATATAAAAATATAATAAATATAATGAAAAATATAGGATTCTTACCTATCAATAATTGTTAATGTAGAAATAAAATATAAAAACACGTAAATACTAGCATCTATGAAGGAACAAAATAGATCATTGGGACGATCCATCTAAAACAAAAAATATTACCTATAAATAATTGTTAATACAAATATAAAATAAAAAACCAAAAAATAACTGAATATAATACATCATTCATCATATTCTACCTCATCTATATTGAAGAAAATATCTTCATCAATTTCATTAGCATCATCAATTTATATATGACTTTTAGTTTCATTATCCCTTATTACGTCATTAAAAATATCAATATCATAATCCCTTAACTGGGGGGTTTCAACATCTATATTTATATCTCATCAGGTAAGAGAAATATTTGGGGATGTTTATAGAAAAATATCAATTTTTTTGAATTCCATAGGACCATTTTCATTTTCAAGAAACTGATTTTCACAATATTTCATTCAAATGACACTCTACCAGTCATTAAAATAACCAAAAAAATCAACGTAATTTTCATTATAAAATTCATATTCTTTATGTGAAAACATAAATGGTTACTTTGACGTAAGAAGACTGGTATATTTAATATCAACATCTCCATTTCATGGATGAGATCACAACTATCGAGTAGTATCTAACTAATGGAATTTAAAAAATGATACATTATTTGGCCCTAAATATCATAAACCAATTATATCATCAATAATTTAATAAAATTAAACTTCACAATATTTATTTTGATATAATTTGAAAAACACCATTATCTATTGATTTCTTTGATTCACAATATATATCTGTATATAATAGAATTCCATTAGCCACATACCCATTATAATATTTTTCCAATTTTTATGGGGTATTTTTCCATAAAAATAATCAAGTATCAATTTAACAATCATGTTGTGTTTCCTTCAAACAATAAAAACTGTTAATAATAGATTTAATTATAAAATTATATAATTTTCCATAAAAAACAAGCTATCTTACCATTCATTGATGAAAATATGAAAAATTAGGGTGATGATGTTATTCAAGAGAAGTATATGTAATTTTTATAAATTTTTTTTGATATGATCATCATGTATTACATAAATATAATATTTTAAATAAATGTATCTATAATAAATATTTAAAAATAATAAAATGAAGTAGTAATTAAATCAAAAATCATGTCATTTCTTCACTATTCATCAAAAATATATATATGAGCCCTATGTAGTTCATTATCTAAAATTCATCATTCACGATACCACCCAAAACCTCGTTCAGTCTGATTAAAAATGAAAATTAGTGGTTTATGACAAGATTAACATTTTACTCATTGTAAAAAATGTGATTATGTTTTTAAAGATATTATGAATGAAAATAATAAGAGAATAAATTTGGAATTTTCTCCTATAAGTATATTTTTACAGTCAAACAATCAATTCATTCTTTGTTATTTAATTTGTACTTTTTAGTATTTTATACATCTCTCAAACAGATAATTCCATCAGAATTGTACTCACCCTCTATATTTATCTTCATTAAAAAATGCTATATAAAATCTTCCATTGAGTCAAAATGGCTGATGGGAATATTTTCTCTGATTTATATAAAATTGAAACAATATATTTTTATAGTAAACTTAAACCATCATAATCCAATTTTCCAATAAAAATATGTCATAAGAAATATGAATTTTTAGACAAAACATCCTATAATGAAGAATTCAACTACCCTATAAGAACAACAAGAAGTAGTCCGTCCATTATGACATGGAAGCCATGATTTTTTAACCCTATAATATGTCCATTTCTAATACAATAATTCAAATTAGTATAATAACCATATAGTAGCCAAAAATTTATAATCCATTTTTAGAATAATAAATTATTTTCTTTATAAAGTGTTCAAGATGAATTTTGATTCATTAAATTGTGTGATATTTCATCTTTAAATAATCCATGTCTAGGCCCTTTGTAAACATAGACATGATCTAACAACACCAGGACATTATATTTGGTATTATTGGGTGTACCCAACACAGTATAAAATGTGTTATCATATAATTCATTTTAATAAGAATTTCATATGACATGTGACAAGCCAATAAACACAACTAATATGGATGGTACCAACAAATACTTCTCATTATTCAATTATGATCTCTCCAAAAACAATTTATTTTTTGTTCATTTATGAATGATCCAAATGAAATAGGAGGTAATGTAGAGATAATATATTTTTCATGATAACATGTGATCATTTCTTGAGGTTTTACTTTTTCAATTATACCTTTTCTAAAATTATTTTTATTCCTTCTAGAAAGGTAATATGTAGGAAGAAATATCCGAGGACAGTCAGAATAATAAGTTTTACACCATTTCTAAGAAAAAACACATTTTTTCATTCATGTAGTATGAGCAATACTTTATATCATGTGTACTCCATTAAGATAACATACCATATGAAATAAATTCACCAATAATCTGCATTAATGGACATTTAAATTAAAAATTATGTCCATATTATGTCAAATATAGTCACAATATTGTTCCATAATGAAATTAACCCATTAATTAGTGGTTTCAAATAAACATTGATTTTATCTTTCAAATTTCCATGAATTAATAGATTAATATATATGTGTGTGTGGTTTTTTCATCAAGATACCAGGAGGTTTGTTTTATAGAGTAATTAAAATAGGCCTACATGAATATTTATGGATGTAATCAGCAAATGAAAAAAAACTGTTTCTAAAAATAAACAATCATATGTTACAAGGTTCTGAATAAAAAGAAAGATCCATATGATAAAATAGTTTCCATGAATCACCATCACATGGATTATTTAGTCTTTTAAAAATGAAAATAATTTATTTATCCAATTTCATCAATGAATATGTGTTGCGAGACATAAATAAACAATGAAAATGTGGTGTAATTGGAAAATACATCATCTTTTTTCATAAGAAATATGGGATTTTTTTATTGTGTGTCTTTACACCATGGTTCTACACATGTTAAAAATGTATCTAACGATTCATAATCAACATAATATGGGATTTAATCATTTGAAAATTCAGGAATATTCAAATAAATATAAACCATATTATAGACTAACCTCATACATTATAGAAACTTAAAAGTAATGTATTTCCTTTAGGTAACAATGATTTAACCAAAGGTAAAATGTAATCACAAAAACAATTTCAAATACCCAAATATAATTCAATGCCAATAAATTTTGTAAAAGATTTCTGTTTTCTCAAATTGAATCCATAAAATATGTCCTCCTCAAAATATTTCTACAAATTATAAAATTTCTATGGTTCTGATAGTGGATTTGGAATATCATTATGAGTTGTTGTTTCCAAATAAATAGTAAAGCTTCTTAATGTAATAAATATTTGATTAATAGGTTTGGAACCAAAATATTTTTAATGACTACTAATTTTTTTTAACCATGTTAATACCTAAAAATATAATCCTTATGAAATAAAAAACATATTAGATATAGGGAAACCTTTTCAAAAAATTTGAATCACATAAATTCTAATTTTATAAATGGTAACTGAATTCATCATTTAGAAAAAAATTATAAATTTTATAGTTTAAATTATATATATTTTTCAACACCCTCAATGTAGAAAGGATTTATACCAGATATGTTGGGATTTTTTTAATGATTTATCAAATAAATATCATGTAATAGAAACTAGTGTCTACTTCCTGAGTCTATAGCTATCTAAAAATAAAATAGAAATAGTAATAATTAGAACTCATTGTGACTTAATGAAAATTATTATTATATTTTTACCCATAGGAATAATTTATCGAATTTGGTCAGAGTGAGGCGCTAAGTTTGAAATAGATGTTGGGATCCATATATTCATGGAACATATAGACTAAACATATAAAATATATTATATAAGAGGTATGGTATTTTTAAAAAAAAAATTAAAATATTTCAAATGGTATATCATATAGGAAATACAAGAACACCGTTTGATTTAGTATATCAATTTTAACCAAGGAACGACATAACATTTTTATGTGTTAGGTGTTTGGTTACATTGCATGTGATGGAAATTCTATTAAATATTTTTATTATAATTTTTTTTTAAAAAAATTAACTATCCCCAATATATGGTATCATATGAAATTTTGAAGACCACAAATATTTCTAGGATACGTTGATTAACTTATATGCGACAAAACCTATGTTTGTCAGGATTTTCGTAACATCACACATGACTGTAATAAATTTAATATTTTAATTATACTTTTTTACAAAAAAAATGAAGTATATTCATAACGATGTATTACATCTAAAATCTAAGACCACCTTTAGGCCATGGATGTGACGATCAACCAAGGAGCATCATAATAACTGTGCATGTTAGGTGTTTAGTAACATAGAATGTGAGAGTAAACTTTTTAATATTTTATTATCATTATAAATATATATTAAAATATTAATATTAATTATTAGTGCCAATTATTTTAATGAATTCAACATATATATGAATTATTGTGAATTTATAATATTTTTTATTATTTTTTATATTTTTCATAAAAATTATCAATAAGATTTTGTAATTAACACTAATAGTTAATATTTATTAATAATATTGACCAATTAATTATTAAATATTATAAAGTATTTAATGTTTTTTTACTATTTATATAATTTAATACTATATTTTTAATAATTACAATATTTTATTATTTTTATTAATTGTTAGTATGTTTTATATATTTTTACACAGTATTAAAAATAATTATAGTAATTATTATTAGCTAATTTTTTAATAGCAGTTGGTGTGATGGACTAGTGGTTAACAGACCGTGTAAGCCTCTATCGAACCCATGATCAAATTCTGGTGTGGAATATTTCCATGTTACTTTAGTAGTACTACATCATATATTGTAGGGGTAATATAGAAACCGAAAATATTCATCCTCTTGGGATTTCGGGCAAACGTTTTTGGACTAGGGGCCATAGAGAATTAATTCCACACACAACCATGAAACCACAAGGCCTTTGGGCCACCTCAGACCTTCAGGCCATGGGCTATCGGGCCACAATGACCATAGAGTAGCCCAATCAAACCATACAGAGCAGATCCTAGAAGAGGATTTTGAGCAAGTATCTACCACCAAAGCAGAGCTAATAAGATTGAAACAAAGAGGTGTTATGATTAATTCCATCAATACTAGGAACCATATAGAAATGCACAAGGAAATCCTAGTTGATCAGTAATGTGAGGTGGGGAGCTATACCCCAATAATGATACAAATTCTAGGGATGGTCTGTTCTAGTGTAGTTTTCTTGGGCCTTCGGGTAATATGTTGGGTATTGCGCCTCTAGGCCTTTGGGTAATGTACTAGGCCTTATACCAATGGGAGTACGATCCATTTAAGGGTTCCCTATCAACCCAGTTTAAAAATAGGATCATCCAAAAATAAAGAAACATTTTAGGCCATTGGGCCATTTAGGTAGGCTACATTTTTAATAAATATTACTTATTTTTAATTATTATTATTTTTCATTCACAACTATGAGAATTTTAAAAAAAAATTATTCTAAATAATGTTTTGTTATAAAATTTTATATCAAATTATTTTCTCATCTTTTTTATAAAACAGTGATTCCCAATTTATTTCATACATTATATATATAAATATATTACATTATTTCTTAATCAAATGTATTTATATAAAAAAAATTTACACAGTTTTTAAATAGATATACATAAAAATTATATATACAACCATTCATACTTACATAAATACATAAATATATACATATATATATATATGAATTAACTTAATCATTTTTAAATGTTTAAATATGAATATTCAAATTTATATATATATATATATTAAAAAATTTCTTAGTCAAATATATTTTTATATTCTTTTAAACAAATATACCTATCAGATAAATATAAACATATATATATATATATATATACATTTTTTAAAAAATTATTTATTTATATTCACATGTTAATACACACACACACACACAAATATATATATATATATATAACATTACACATTTTTTTAAAATGTTCATATATGTATATTCACTTTTTAATATTAAAACATATATATATATTAGAAACCATTCACATTTTTATACAAATATATATTTATTTAAAACCTTACACATTTTTTAAAAAATTTATATATATACATTCATAAGGTAAAATTTTGATATATATATATATATTACATGGTTTATTAATTAATATTAATACATCAAATACATTATGACACTTTATTTAGTCAAATATACATATTAAATCTATATATACCCACATGCATACATACATAAACATGTATGTATATATCAAAAGGTTATTTTTTTAAAAAAATGTTTATCTACACATATTAACATGTGTGTGTATATATATACATGTATCTAAATGTTTACAAAAAATTATTCACATAAATTTTAAAGAAAAAAAATTATTTATAATATAACAATCAATCAAGGTTTAACATCACATAAATAATTAAATTATCATAATAATTTATCAAAAATGAAATCACCATAATCGTGCAATATAATTGACCAATTAAATATATTTATAAATTCTGTCAACATTAGATATAATTAAATAATTTCTATAATAAAACAATATCTATCAGTAACATAAAATAATATATTTTTAGTGACCTAAAATACCAATCATAAAGATATTTTAAATATAAAGATTAAAAAGTCAGGAAAATACCTCAAATTAGTATGAATATGTTGTACGGGCCAGATATAAATGCAAATAAGGAACAATAAATTTATTATAAACCTAAATACAAAATAAAACATAAAAACAAGGAAATATTCTTAACCCATGTTTTACAAAAACTAAATCTTGTATTATTAAAAGAAAAAAATAATTAAATACATGGTAAGAGGAGCTAGTAACAACATGATTTAAATCGGGATCTATAGAAAAATGATTAGAATAGAGGATTTCAAACGAGATTCGGTCGTCAATACTGGGATACATAAAATATGGAAGAAATGGGGAGAAAAAATAAGGAACATGTGATTTTAATTTAATATTAGTCATTTAGGATTATTTTAAAAGGATTTTATTTCATCACAAAATATAATTCCTTCAATATTTTGCGTGGTGATAAATAATGTTCATCACAAAATGTTCCTTTTAGTGATGGATTTTTATATCTGTCACTAATACCCATTGAAACAAAAACTCCCATGGGATTCCACGCAGTGGCGGAAAATATATCTTTGATAGATGTTTTTTTTATTTTCAAATAACATGTAATAGAAATGGAATTAATATTATTTCAAACATAATACTTTTCACACTATTTGTGCAGGGTAATATAACCTTCATAGTTGACTCATAAAAAAATACTTGGGTTTCTAGTAGTGAAAAATGTTTTCATATTTAGACTATGTCAATGTATTGGATTAGTTATTAATTCCACTTATTTGATCAATTCCACATAGATTTTTGTTTCCACATAAAGTAGATTGTAATAAATTTTTTATATCTTTCCATTTGATTTCAAAATATCTACGATGTAGTCTTCCAATTATTGAGAAATATATAATGGTTCTTCTTTATAAATTAATTGAAGGGAGAGTTTTGTTTCATTTTATCTTCTATAATAAAGACTCTAGTATGAATCCATAAGTTATTAATGTCAAATTATGTACTATGTTACAAGTGTTTTTAGAAACCATTAATCTAAATGGATGATAATTGTTGGATAATAGATCCTATAGTAATTATTTATCAATGACATTATGTTCATAAAAGAATAGAGTATAATTTTCTTCCTCCACTAGTTTGGCATCCTACATCCCCATTTACAATTCATTTTATATAATAGGATATTAGTTTATCTATTTTATTTCATTTCTCATCTCTAAATTTTATTCTATATGCATTTTCAACTGATATCCTACTCATATATAAACCATTTCTTCCTAAAACTAATATATGTTATTCCATGCATAAAAATAAAAATTTAAATTCAATAGGAATAAAATAAATATTTTTTTTGTTTTTTGGGAAATAAGTAAAGGTATTTCCCCCATGTGAATGGTATAGAAAGTGATCTACTGACTATCTCTCTCACAAAGGTTCTATATTTTTGACTTGTGCATCACATGTTAATAAAATAGTAATATTTTTTTCATAGTTTATAATAATGGCTATCTAGGATCATCTCTCATGATGAGACATTAATTTTATCCATTCACTGTCGAAAGCACCATTTTCATTTCAGGTAATTTATATTTATTAAAATAAGTGGAATTTGACAGTTTAAGAAATTAATTTGAGTATAAATTAAAAGTATAATGAATATGTAAATAGAATTAATATAGACTAAAGGATATACTCTTGGAAGTACCCAGAGTATACCTTCATTTCCACAGGGTTAATTTTTTTCCAACTGAATTATTATACTTCTTCACATGTTTGTTCATCCTCTTCTTCTGCATTTTATAATATAAAATTTACATATCAATTTATAAGAAAAAAACATCCAAATCCTCTTTTATAAGTTAGTTAAAAATTCCTCAATTTAGATAACTTCCAATCTCACTTTCATTGTATGTAATTTCACTAATTCAAAACATAATATATAATGCTCTATCATATTCCATGAGAATCAAATGATGAGTAAAAATGTGGGAAAATAAGAAAATCCAAAGATTTTCATTGTTTATACACACTATCACCTTTCCAAAATACTGATCTTCTTGAAGAAAAAATATATAACATCAAAATCATTAAAACATTATAGGGAAAAGAATAAGATTCATTAGTAATTATTTTCTATATAGATCCATTGGGTTATTTTATCACCGCCGTGAAGATTAAAGATCATAGTCATGATTCAAGATGAAAAAGTGATAGTATAGAGAGACACAAAAAATATATTAAAATACATAAATATAATTAAAAAATAATAGTAAATCTAAATAAATATCTTCTATGAAAAATACTTTATAATGGAGGGATATTCTTTTTTAAATAGGAAATGAATTTTTACAAGAATCTAAATGAGGAAACCCAAACTTTACATACATAAATATTACATAATTATTTATGAATATTCATTACATATTAAAAATATTGATTCCCTATTATGGTAAATGGTTATTGTTGTTGGAGACTATATACACAATCAACTTATTTCATAAGACATATTCAATATTTCCCACAAAGATCTTCAAATTTGTACCTTTCTATATGTTTCATACTTAGATTCATCAATAAAAAACTAGGTAAGGAAAACATAAGAAAAGATGACATCAGTTACTGAGTATGGGTAATCATTGGAGAAATAAATCATTAGAGAATAAAATGTTCATAAGTTAATGATATCATATTTGATTTCATGTTTATAAAAAAATATTCATAATCCTAAATATTAGATCATAAGATATCTAATTAAGTAATATCTAGAAGCATGATCAGTAAGGTTGTTAAAATAGTAATCATCATTCATGATTCATAACAAAGCTATGTGGAATAATAAGCATAAGAAGTCATAATATTATGAACATAGATATTTAAAATCATGTCCACACATAATCTTGTTATCATAGCTAGACGTAATTTTAATCACACATTAAAATTTGAAAAAGGATATCTAGATTAATTTAAAAAAAAATCAACATGGAATAGATAGAAGAAATCATAATCATACATAATAATCTGAACAAAGTTATTCATAGTCATGTCTATGAATAATCTTATTGGTATAACTAGAAGAAATCATAATCACACATAAAAATCTGAACAAATTTATTCAGAATAATGTATAGACTTATTTTCATTATTTCATGAGACATAAATATCACATTCCCCAATGCATTGGGTAAAAATACAGACCCAAAAAATACGTAGTCATAATATATTCATAATATTTTCATGAGGTCCTGAATTTGTTCCTTTTTATCTTATCTTAACCTATGAAAAAGATATTGGGTTTCATAAAGATTTCATTATCATAATCCAAAACCAAAAATAGAAATAATAAATATGGTAATGCTCAATCATATCCTAGTGGATCATTAGTAACATCAATTTTAATTTTCATATATGAAAATATCGTAAAAATATCACCATTTAATTCCTCTATTAAAATAAAAATTTTATTTTAAAATCACTTATTTAAAATAAAAAATAACTCTGAAAAGTTATAAAGAACATTTAATTAATGATAACCATAGGAATATATAATATATGTTTTAAATCATTGATTATTTCTGATGGTATGAAAATTTTTTCATGTGGTGATTGTTTAAATTAATATTTTGTTCACAGCACCAGTAATAAGAACCACATTTTAAAAAAGTAAATACCCATGATTTTATGGACTATGAAATTGGGAATAAATTTATAATGTTTTCTTTTGGGTTTTTTTGAGGGGTAAAATGCTATATTTCATAGAAGGCAATGTTTTTATTATTATTTTGGATACTCTATTTTTTCAGGAATATGGTTTTTATCATAGGAAATGATTTTGTTTTAATTCCAAGATGGTTGAATAGTAGTGAAACAATTACTACTTAATATTAAATAAATTATTTATAAATTAACTCTCATGAATTAATTTGGTGATATCATTTCAAAAAATCATCATATTGAGATTACATATTTATAGGATTTATTTGAATGGGGATTTTCTTGGTCAAGAAATAAATGCACGTCAGGCACTGGGGTCAGGTCAGTTATTCTTTTTATTTTTTTTTCTTCCTTTTCTTTTTTCCCATTTCTTTCTCCTACTCCCTAAAATCTCATGTATGAAACCCTTGATTATTCTTATAAATTTTAATGATGGATGATATGGATAGGGGGAGAGATATAGAGAGAAATAGAGACAAATAGAGATAGTGAAGTAGGGAGGCAACACCATGGAACTAGGGAGGGGTCAGATCATCATACGGCTATTTGGGAATATTAAAACAGGTGGAGATTTAGTGATATCCACAAAAAGATGTTCCATTATAATGATTTGAAAATAAAAACTAATATATTTTATAATTTCCACTTTTAATTCCTAATAACGACTACATAGGAACCACCATGGGTTGCTCTATGATTAAAAGAGAGAAATGGGGGTTTTGGATTGTTCATAGGGGTTTCTTTGTCAAAATATTGATCACATGGCATGTGGGTTGATGAAAACACACTGTTTATTATTTCTATTGTGGAATATGTATTGTTAAATGTATTTTCCATTTACAATAGGTACACACCATGTAGTCATACATGACTATGGGGCTAAGGTACATGCATGAAATCCCCATATAAAGGGGACACAACCATATTGAATTACACAGCCAGACCACAGATGTGTCCTTCCCATGTAGTAGTACATGATGAAACCCCATGTGTTCTAGGTCATGTATATTTACATGGATATGCAGTAGGGTCTATAATAGATCGTGTGTACATTGAGTACACGTCTTGTACTACCCCTTTTTATCCTTTTAAGGGGTTTCAATGATTTTAAACCCCAAATACTTAATTAGTCAAAAGAAGAGACTAGTTTGAGTATTTTTATATGTATATCAAGATAGTAGGATCCTTGAGGTGATCGAAAGACTCGTAAAAGATTATTTGGTAAGAAGGAGCTATAATAGAGAGGTTCTTCCTCTACTAAACTTATTTAATTGTCTCCTGAGAGTGATACTTGGGATGTTACCCACATGAGGGTCACATAAATAAATAGGTTAAATGGAATGATATCTCCAAGGTCGTCATATGATGGAACTTGGAACCATCACTCACTATCAATATTGATATTCATATATAGTATATGATATTTTGGGTCTTCATGACGACCTAGAGTGGGAAATTTATTTGGGATATTCTAGGATTCGAAACTCTGTACTAATTATTAGGTTGATTTCCCCTTGAGGATATCATCCTTCTGAGGTGTTCCATTTTTTTCTAGAGTGGCCATGAGTTATTAGAGATGAGGATTTGGGATGTGTTTACCCAAGTTATGGGTGTTGGAATGAGTGATCAGTTTGTAAATGAGGATCCGATGAGGGATGCCTCATCTTATTTTCTAAATTTGAGAATCCCATGAGGGGTGCATCTTTCTAGGTACTTATTTTGAGGATCCCAAGAAAGATTCATTTTCTTATGAGGTGACCTAGATGATCCCATAAGGGATTCTTCTACTTGATTTCTATTCCAAGGATCCTAATAGGTATTCCATTTCTTAACTGTTGACATCGATGATACAATGTTGGATTCATCCACTTTCTTTTGTTTCTAAGGATTATAGAGGGATAAAATTGCTTACAAGCCATCTTAGAGGATCCAAAAAATGATTTTTTATCTTATATGTGGGAATTGAGGATCCTTAATTGGATACCTCTCCTTTGTATTAACCTTAGGGACCCCATTAGGTTCTGTAATGGTGGACTGACCATGATAAAATTCCACATGATTTTAGGTTGTTATAGTAGCTAGTGTCACCTAGAACCTTTACTAAACATGTCATCTTAAGGAATAATGTATGCAGTGGATAGTTTTTTCATTCATCCACCAATACTCTATTATTAATGTATTCACTTAGTTACTATTGATGCAACTATTATTAAAAGAATTGATTCCCAGTCCATGGACATTGGGTCCTGATGTGATGTGATTCAATGATGGGGATGACCAGATGTATTTTCTCAGATATGTTAGATAACCCTTACATGATTATATTTTACCATTAATGAATTTATGATTTAATAATGGGATTCCACACATCATAGGGGTTACATAGATAGGCTGTGGAGTGAATATTAGTGACCCTATAACATAGTGTGTCAAATGAGATTTCTAACATTATAATATTGATGTGATTCCAAAGGTTGGAATTTTCCCCCATTAGTATTTTCGCTTGTTCAAATACATTTGTATTACTGTCTAAAGAATATAAGATACATCAAGATCATATTACAAAGGATATATAGAAATATACATGGATTTAGTGGTATGAAATCTAGATTAATGACCTAGTCAAGGGATTTTCAATTGATCAGATCTTGAATCCAAGGATAAACAATAGATTGATTTTATTATTCATTCTAGTTCTGTCTCAGCTAAGCTAAAAATAATTGAATGATAATTCAAGTGTGGAAGTAGGTTATAGGTTCCCCATGGATGGTGGACCGCTATTATTTAATTCTCATCCCATTTATGTGTGTCTTTGTGTCAAGAAGACCGTATTTCATCTTTCTGGTTGAGTATGGATACATATTAGATCCGGAGAGGCCCAGGGTTGTGAGATAAAGTGGTGATGCTCATGAGGAATATTATTATTGTGCCTGAGAAACTCAATAGAGTATATGGATACTATGTACATGGTTGGATCAATGTTTAAAGTAAAGACTTATACTTTATTTATTTTGTTCCTTTATATGTGGTTGTCCTAGTGGGTTACAAGTTTTTATGTATGATATTTCTATTCAAGACTTTTATGTGTTTCATTTATTATATAGTGTTTTATATTTCCAACATAGATAGTATTATCATTTAACTATATTAATTATTATTGCCTATTGCAACTATGTTCTTACTTTTGTATGATGGAACAGTCTCCCCACCAATACACCCTAGTCCCTTGCTACTAGTCGGTTGCCTCTTTTGTTTGGGGAGTCATACTTGTGGAAATGTATCCAACTTATCTGGTTACTACATATAATGTGTCCTAGTTTAGAAATTTAAATGGGAAATATGAGGAGATAATTTACTACTTTTTTCATTTTTTTATACAATACATAGAAGTATTTGTAATGTGTATGATCCTATGATGGATATTGGACTAGTTCCCCATGTACACTTATTATGGTTAGAATTATAGGTTAACATGGGTATGAGATTTTTTTCATGATATGAGAAACTGTATTTGTATATTATTTTCTCTTTGAGATACACACATGTTTTGTGGTGTTATAGTTTATTATTGATTTTTGTTTCGGGGCCCATTGGTGATAGTCCAGTTATAGATTTTTTAGTCTTTTCTAGCATTGGAATTCTACATAGTTAGACTGCCTTGATTACATTCTCTATGAATGGTCAGGAGGATCTATGATTAGGAATTTAATGGTGAGGATGATGACCCATTACTCATATCTAAGAGGTATAATGACCATAGAGGGTTGATAGGGAACATGTTTCTTATGTTCTAGACACATTTTCTGAAATTTTTAATTAGTTTTAGCTATTTAATGTTCAGGGAACAACATATAAGTGTTCTCCCACAATGAGTGGAATGGAATTATACAAAACTAAACTATGTTTTTTTGTAAATAAATTTCATTTGGGTTAATGATGTTTGTGTATTGTTTAACTTTTAATGTCAACACTGAAAGCTGATTCCCTTTTAATAGAATTATTTTTGGTGTACCTTTTCAGGAGCAGTAAACAGAGGATTTGTAATAACCTACATGGAGTTTGTCCATCTGGATTGCTAATATATTTTATATAAATGATATTAATTTTTTTTTTGATTGTTGAGTGTGATGTTGATGGGTACCTAAAAATTATAGTGAATTGGAACCTCTATGGTGTATTACTGTATACAGATGCTGAGTAAGGATCGTTTCAATATATTTCTCCTCTTTTAGATCATGTTCCTTTAGAGAGTAGTCGCTTATATGGATTAATAGAGAGGACTATGAAATATTAGGCTAATTCATTGATGGATATTTCTTTAAAATCCTTCCTTAATATTGTACTCACCAGTGGGTTGAATATAAACATGTTTCCAATTACAAATAAAGGGTTTTTCCTCTATAACACAGAATTTAGAACCTATATAATTAATCCCATATTGATATGATTAGACCCTAATATTAAATTATCCACATACATTCCATCAGATTTACCTCATTTAGAGATGGTGGACATGAAAATTATATGACGAGTAGTAGTTGAGATGGGGGTGTGGGTAATGCTCCATGAGATGTGACCTTGGTGATAAGTTTGACATTTGGGAAAGGGGGTACTACCTAGTGATCTTGATATGAGACATGATTGATATTTATATGTGGGATAGTTATGGGTTATTAGTTATGACTTAGAACCTAGTGAGATAGCATTATTTTTTAATTGAGGGTTGCCTATATGTGAGGTAAGTCTGGGTTTACAGATGCTAGTAGTAGTAGTGATCATGGTTATACACATGTGTTGATACTAACATATGGGGGTTCCTATAGTTCAAAAAAATATGCATGATGCAGTTTTTTGTTATCACATTGTTTTCCTGGTTACCAAGACTATTGTAAACATATAGGACTTTTTAGGTTCCTAGCCCTATTTATTAGTTGTGTTATTATAGGCATGGACCTATCTCGGTATGATGATCATGGAAAAAATTAAATTATGTGGAATCTATGAATCTTGATAAGGTTAACACACACAATAGAATGGATGCCCAACTATAATGAGAGAACAACATTATGTGATAGGAAACCATGTAAAGAATCATAACTCATGTGAGGTGTCTAATTCTGAAGAGGATTTACAAGGGAGATATGAGATTAATGAGACTAACTTGTTGGGTAACACATTTATTTTGGCCTTGACGATAGACATATTAGGCGAGCATTAGGTGGGTCTTGAATTATGTGGAATGGGATTATACAATAGTTGTACTGTGATAGATAGGGAATGTTTTATCTAATCTAACATGGTATAATTTATTTCGTTAATATGGTAGCAGTTGTATGAGGTTAAATAATTGATGGTTCCAAATAAATTTTGTGCGGGTAGTTTCCAGATGTTTTTATGAAATTATTCAAGTCCTAACATGATAAATGGTAAATCAATAATGGATCTGGTGTTGTGGCATGGATGATCTAGCTCAATCCTTGACAATTATTTCCATGATTATGAGTATTAATATTTCAGAGCGATATATATTGTGTGATGGAACCTATAGAGGATTCTCTCAAGGATATATAAGGTAAAACATATGATGGGGATTGAAACATTGGCTGTTTTATTTTAGTGACCATCATTATGAGTTAAAATTTGGTGATCACCATAGAAACCCATCTCAATAAGTTGGAAAGGGAAATGTTTTTAAGCTTCAAGTTGATTCTTAGTAATGATAGGTTTTGGCCACACAAGTCATTATATTCAATGATAAGCAGATCATGGTCCATGGAATTGGATTTTGGTTTTAGGGTAAGAATAAGAATAGTTTTATTTCAGGGAATACCAGATCATTCAACGTTTAACATCTACTATATAGATTTTTTTTAGTGTTTTGGGGTATTTATTGAATAATTAAGCATGGTTGTTAATCGAACACCAAGGATTCTCATGGATGGTAATGATTATGATGGAGAGGCTGTAATGCCAATTGTTTTCCTATATTTTGAAATTGAAAATAATTTTTTCTTTTTTTTGGATTATTTTTTGGGGTAAAATGGTGTTTCCCCCCTAGTACATGATCTTAGATAATTTTTAAAAATACTTCGTTGGACCTAGAATATGGTGTTTACCATAGGACAATTGTTTATAAAAATGTGAGGTGCTTTAATTTTTCGGTAACAATTAATATAAAATAAGTAAATAAGTAAATATAAATTTATTTTCATGCATTTATTCAGATATATAATTTCAATGGATAATTATATTGAGATTCCTTTATCGTGGTAGAGACTATAGTGGGTGTTTTTTATTATTATATGTAAAAAATCATGTTTGATGTCTGGTCTGGGGTTGATAACCATTTATTATTTATTTATTTATTTTATTTTCCCCCTTTATTTATCCCACACCCATGGATCATCACAAATAAATACCTTAGAGATTCTCCTTAAAACAAATGAGATATGAGTGGAATATAAAGAGAGGTAGAGAGAGCGGAAAAAATATAGGTGCTACCATAGAGCTCAGGATTAGACAGATTTTTCTGTGAATGATTCAGAATGTGGATATCTATGAATATTTAAGAGAGTCCACCCAAAGGTATGAATTTTTTATGTTTTTTTTCAAACTTCCCCTTAAATTTTCTTAGTTCCACTTTTGAATCCCTATAATGAGTTCTAATTCACCATTGTGGGATGATCTATATTTAAACATACGAAATGGGTAGTTTTAGGCCGTTTATAAGGTTTCCCCAATCAAAACAGCAGGTCACACAACATGTGGGAACCTAAACACCTGAATGTGTTATTCCTATTTGAGGAGAGTGGATATTTTTAATTATATGTCATGTACTTTATGTACATATCGTGTAGTCATACATGACCATCTTGCCAAGGTATATGGGAAGACACCCCATGTAAGCGGGACATGGTCAGGTGGTTGAACATAGCTACACCCCAGGTGTGCCTTGGTCATGTTGTAGTATATGGGTTGACCCCATGTGTGTGTGGCCAAATAGAAGTATGTATCTAGGTATGAGGATTTGGATTACATTCTATATACTTCCCCATTGTTACCTATTTAGGGTTTTGAGATATTTTACACCCTATGGTTATTATTTGAGAAAAGAGGAGTGCATTTTGAGTATTTTCCCATATATATCATGATTTGTTAACCATTAGGGTAATTTTAGGACTCCCAAATGGTAATTTGGGTTAATGAGATATAATGAAATATTTATTTCTATAAGAAATTGATTTTATATTCTCTATAGAGTGATAATTGTGATGATACCCACCTTAGGGTCTAATTAATGATTGGAGGATATAGATCAATATCAACAGTGTCCTAAATTAGTTTTACTTGGTAAAATACCTAGTTAGATGGACAGAGATAGAACTTGGAAAGTTATAATTTTTGGGAGTTATGACCATCCTAGAGGGGGAACATGAACTGAGCTGGGTCATGATCCATCTCTTTAGACTGATTATTTATAGAATTTTCCCCTCAAGACAACTACATTCTTAGGTGTTACCTTTTTTTTCTTCGGTGGATGTTATTTTTTAGAGACATGGATGTGGGATGTCGTTACAAAAAAATATGGGTATTGGCTCAAGGGACAACGTTGTAACCGAGGATCACTTGAGTGTTTCCTCGACTTATGTTCTAACTTAGAGGATCCAATGAGGGATTATATATCCTAAGAACATGTTTCACGGATCCCAAGAGTGATTCCTCGACTTACCTAAGGACCTAGAAGATCCCCTGATGGATTCCTCTTATTATTGTTCCAATGATCCTAATAGGTATTCCCTTACATACTTGTTGACCATGAGCATCCCGTGTGGGGTGACTCTTCTTTATTTGGTTTTGAATGATTCTAATAGGGATTACTTAGCTTATTTGTTTACATAAACTATCTCAATAGAGTTTTATTTGGTTATGTGTGGACCATAAAGATCTATAATGGGATGCCTCTGCTATGTATTGATCTATTGGACCCCATTTGATGCCCTATTGGTTGAATGAACTTGAGCGAGTGCTCCATGGGTTTGGGTGGAGATGGTAGTGGGTGTCACCTAGAACCTATACCAAACATGTGAGCCTATGGGTATATTGAAATAGTGGTTGGATTAGTCCACCCTAATTATTTTATTCATAATTTCACCTAGTTACAATTTTATAGAAATGATTTTAAAACATGATTCCAAGTTCTTTTCCTAGGGGTATTGATGCCATGTGATGCTATGATGGGGATGCCCAGAGTTATTTTAGAGGAACTGTTTTAGGATCATTACTTGATTTAATTTTACAATTACTAGATGTTATGTTTCTACTAGTATTCCTCCCTTCCTAAGGGTTATGTAGGTAGTTGTTTAGTTCATCTTTGATTACCTCTAAAATAATGCATTTCTCAGGAATGATAGCTTGCAAGGGACCATGAAATTACAGAGTTTTTAGGTGATTACATTTCATCCAAGCACATGATTTTAAAGAAATACCCAAGGATTAATGAGGATTTCATTGATATACACCTAGGATAGTCCCTAGGGAAACATGGATGCACCATTACTATATTTAACATATATATCTAGAAATGGGATGATGAGGTGTGTATTGAATAATGTCAAGTTATTATGTTATATATTGAGATTATTCATTGCATATTTCATAAGGATCTTCCCCTTTATGGATTACCTGAGCACTATTATTGTGAATTATTAGGGATCGAGACCTTTTACTTAGTCATTAAACTGGATTAGACATGGCTTGAGTGGTATATCAACTTTACCCATTCCATATTTAGATGATATATAGATATTAAATGTAATATGTTATTATATTTACTGGAGGTGAGTATAAGTGATCCCAGGGCTAGGAAATGTATCCCCCTATGGTGATGTATATTTCTAGGATACATTTTTGTAACTTCTTGAAGAAGTTAAGGTAGATTAGGATCAAGAACCCAAGGATAAAAATTATTACAAAAGGATTAAGTGGTATGACATACATCTAAATTCCATTGTCACATGATTTCAAGACAATCAAATCTCAAATCCAAGGATCAATTATGGATTTAGTTTATTATTAATTCCAATTCTGTCTTAGCTGGGATGAGCATATTTATTGATCACGCATGTACACTATTTGGTTATAAGGTCACCATTGGGGTTTTCCTACAATTATTTATTTTTAACCCCCAATTACTTTACCTAGATCATCATACAATACTACTTTTTCTTTTTAGTTTGAGAAAAAATATACAATGGATTGGGTGATGCATAAGGTTATATGGTCAAGAAGAAACACACATGTGGACTGTTATGATTGGCATAGAGTAGATCAACAGTCTTTAGAGAATATTATCATGGTTTGATTGGGAGTTAGGAGTATAGCCTTATGCATTTTTTTATTTCATTCATTATTGTATATATTGTGATAATAGTGGGTGAGACCTACTTTATGTATGATATGGTTGTTCTATATTTTACATTATTTCATTTATTATATCCTTGTTTATATTTTATGATTTTAAATTCTGATCATTTACTAATATAAATGATGATTAGTTATTTATGATGTTTCATACTATAATATGAGGTTATATTATCCCCAATAAAACACCCAAGGTCCTCATTTCTTGTTTGTTTCCTCATGAATATGGGGAGTTTCAGTTCAGGCCATTCTACCAATATATCTGGTTAATGTTAATGGAGTGATAAGTCGAGGATGTGAGAAAAATGATAAAAAACTATTAATTGTAAAATTTTTATTTATAGTAAAATATTGTTAAAAATATATTAAAGAAATCACTGGGTAATACTATAAAATATTGATAAAATATTGTATATAAAATAAAGATAAAGAAGAAAAATATTTCCATCCAAAGAGAAAAAATAGGTCAGTTTTCCTTAAAACATTTTTTTAGTATTTTGAATAATTAAAAAGATAAAAATGGAAGGAAAAAATCTATTCTCTTGAAGTAATAGGAATATAATTGAATTTATATGATATCATAATGATTGATTATAAAATATTATCATCTAATATATATGCATAATATATCCTAGTAAACAATGACATTGTAACAAACAACCCTTATCACTTTTATAATCACTGATTAAAAACATAATGAAATAGATAACCTATAGCATCTCTTATTTTACATGTATTATTTTTAGATATTATATTGAATGATTTTGAGACTATTTTCATAGACGTCATGCGATTCAGAGGCTCGTTGTTCCCAGAACAAATGTTTGAAAAATATTAAAATATTTAACAGAGATCACGCAAATTTTTCATGAAAAATTTCATAACCTTTAAATGAATTCCCAAATCAGAAATTTAAGGGCCAGTTTGGTTCTTAATAATGTATTTATCCTATAATAAACAAAACATTATTTATCATTGGTCATTTCAGAAAAAGTTACAGTGGGTGAAAACTGATTAAAAATAATTTAATAAAATAATTTTAATTTAGTTGTTGATGCAACAAGGTGGTTTATCCATTAATAATTTTTTTAGAGATCCATGTTTAGCTTCACAACCATATAATCATATAGATACATTATAGAGATAACATATGGAGGATCTTTCCAATGAACAATTATAAAAAACTTAGATTGAAAATCGGTGCACACCGATCTTGATAAATCTCTCCAACAATGATGATATGGTGACTACTCTTCATCAACGAAGGATCCAAATTTTTGTAGGGTATGTGATTTAATTTTTTATTCCCTATTCTTGATTCCTATGAAAACCCACACAAATCCATGAATATATTATCCTGTAAATTTTTCAAATTTGCAGGATGGGATTATTTTATAGTTTTATCAGGATTTAATTAATTTGGTTTTCTAACCCAAAAACTTAAATTCTTGATCGTTGGACAATAATTATTATTCAATGGTGATAAACCATTGTTTATGCGCATTTATCCTTTAATTATTAATATTCTCTGCCACTAGATTCCCATGGTCTCGACTTGTCATTGTCGGGTGGTTCTGAACTCAAGCAAACCCACGGATTTCCAGAAAATCAAATATCGAGGCAGGATCAGTGTAGATCAAGGTTCAAGGATTGTGGATCTGCATGATTGATCGAGTGACCATATGAAGTAGCCGACAAAGGGTGACATAGTGGGAAGCCACATGGGAGATGGTGAGCAGCCACATGATACCACAGAGGCAGACGTGGCAATGATTGCGTGAGACCCGGTAGCAGATGCGTGATGGTCATGGTGGACGCAGAGCAGGGCAGACCTTCTAGTCAGATCTAGTTTGGGTAAACATGTCAAATTGAGGTTGGGTTAGTTGGTCAGATTTGAGTTAGGTTAGACCTGAGTTGGATCTAGGGAAATCAAGGTGGAGCCATGTCGAGGTCGACTATGGAGATCAACTGTGTTGGTCGACCGTGGGGTCATGAGAGCTCGACCTACAGCGAGCACTACAACCATGTGACCAGTCCCCAGGCAGTTGACCACAATGATCGACTAGGCACATAAATTGGAATAAATTTGAAATCCATTCCATGGGTATCCATTCAATAAAGTAGGGGGACCGACCATAGTGGGAGGTCTGCATGCCCCAATAGGTCTAGGAGCAACTTCATTTAAACAATCATAACATCTAAATGGAGCATTCAATTGATAAACTGCCTGTGGTGTTGATATCCCAACACTGAGACGGTCATTTTGAGACCAATATTGGGTTTTGGTTTGGACCAGTATAGGTTGGTTTCATTCTATTTTTCCTTTTCTTGAGGGTATAGTGTGACACTACATCCACATCACTAGATTATAATCCCCTATAGAGGCAGAGTCTCAGCTAGAGTTGCGGAATCCCTTTGTGAGACTAGAGTGTGATCATCTATCATCCCAAGTGGAGTTTATGGAATCCTTATATCCTCCTTGATTAGGGTGTTGATCTTCCATCTAGAGGGATGTTTTGGCAGGGTTTGTGGAATCATTTTCATATGATCCCCAACATAATGTGTTGATCTATATTTTATTTATGGTGACCACTGGTGGTACTGGGTGTGACCCCCTCTCTATGTATAATAGTCTTCTTAGAACATTTCATTATCTTGGGTAGGGACCAAATTAGGTAAACCTCATCACTAAGTGCCTATGATGGTATCATGGCTCGAGGAGTGAGTTCTCTTAGAATGGGCGTGCTTCGAGCAGAATCTGGTGGTCAGTAGTTAGTTAGGGCCACTGGATGGAGTGGTGTCTCTCTTGAGTATTTATGGGTTTCGTTTCCTTACTTATTTTTTCTATTATATAGTTGTACATATTTTATTGAGTTTTATATACTTTTATATTTATGTTTAGTGTTTTCTGGGTGTCCTACTGAATATTGTTATACTCACCCCTACACAGACTTTTCCCTAATTTTTCATATCTTTGGTAGACAACAGACCTTTCAATGGAGTATAAGGATTAAAATGAGTGGGTGGAGCATAGATAGATCTGGGATGACCGAAGTATTCATGGGGTGCATAACTTTGACGTATTCCTCACCCTTGGGGCGGGTTGGACTCTTTATAGTTTTAGCAGGACTTATGCACAGACTCTTTTGGCGGTATATTATTTGGACCATTTTACACTTTCTTTACTTCAAATTTTACGCTAGTTGTGGGATCTTAGTTGTTTCCTTGTATTACTTTAGTTGATTTAAATTTAAGCAATCTGTGGATTGGAAATGTGCATGTGTGTATAGGTACTTTAGGTTAATGCCTCCCACTTTTGGGAAATTTAAACTCAGTGTTGATCACCATCCCATGGCCTATAGGTAGTGGGATTGGAGTATTCATGACATGGGACCCTTTAGGTAAGGTCATGAAAAAGTGATACCAGAGGTTTTTGGTTCTACTTTAGGATAGGGATTATATGAGGTTTGTTGGGTATAATAGTGTTCAGTGTTTCGAGTTCGACTTTTAGGCCAGGGACTCCAGTGTTGGGGCGGTGACCAACATATCTGTACTGCATGACTCTGAACACCTACATTTTGAATCGTTACATGAGAACACATGTTTCAAGTAAAAAAAATGGTGCATGAATCATATTTTAATTGTTTTGTAATCCATTTCCTTCTTGATTCATACCCCCATATATACAACTTTTGACCATGGTACGTCTTATTTTGTTTCAAGATTCCTCCATGTATAAGGCTAGTCAGGATTCCATCTTTTGATCATAAGGAAGATTCTCTGACTTTTGAGGCATAGGTATAGGGGAATTTACTGAAGATAGAACATCTGTGTGTTTTACTAGCTACACCACAACCTTTTGAGTAAAAGATACTAATAGAACTACCAAATGAGGATGCACACATACTGAGTACATTGCACATGTTTTAGAGATAATGAACTACCAAGTTGTGGGCTTATCTAGACCCCTATATGGATGATGATTGGATAGAGAATTTCACTCATGTTTTTTGTCTTGTGATGAGGAATTCAAATCAAATAGTATTCTTTTCTACGAGTATTCTTTAGGGCTCTTCATGATGATGGTGGAGTTGGGTTACTTAGTCACATGATGATATTTCTCTCTCCTAGAAAAAATTCGACTATATCTTCATAGATGAGTTATATCCATCCACATTTTTATCAGAATGCATACAGGAGAATCTGTATTTGCAGAAGGGAAGTATGATTGTGGTAGAGTCTTCAGAGAAGTTTACTGATCATTCTCATTACTCTGTAGATATGGTATGAGACCGGTTCTTTAGGGCTTATTCCTTCAAGTTGGGATTATACCGGGACATTAGGGAATCAATGGTCCAACTTAGAATTTCTATCTACATAGGTGTACATGATAGATCCCTATTTTTGGAATGTTTTCTCATAGAGTAGAATCTATTCATGGTAACAAACAATGGGAACTCAGTAACTGAGACTATGGAGGAGGGTTTTTGAATACAATCATAGGGATCCATCTATGCCAGGCTCTTTTGGAGGTGATCCCAAGACTCCGGGTGGGTGGTGCAGGGCTCTCAAGGAGGCTCGAATCAGCTAAGGGACATGAACTATTTCTCATGTGGTGGTCGAGGAAATCTAGAATGAGATTGACTAACCCATCATACAACTGGTCAAGAGATCTTCAAGATATTTCCTATAGAGAGATAGATATAGGCTTAGGGTGGTCATTAGGGTGGCGTCCATGGTAGAGGGTTTGGCAAGGTAGTGGGTGGTGGTTAAAGGATCATTCTTTTACCTCCACCACCCCAAGTGGTCCTCACCAAGCAAAGGGAGATAGTGGAAAAGGATATGGCCAGCTGCATGTTATGGAGTCCTATGACACCAAGGATCCAATGATGATATAAGGTATGACCTTTTTCTTTTCTAACTTAGCTAGAGTATTGATAGACCCTGGTTCTAGTCATTGTTTTATAGACATGAATCTTGTTCGATACTCAGACATTCATGTTGAAACACTGACTCAACCCTTATCATTGGAGACTCCTGTTGGAGGAGATTGGAGGATCACACACTGGTGTCAACAGTGTGACCTCACTCATGGAGGTGAGAGTTTTTTTTGGGATATCATGGAAGTTTAATTGATTCCTTACAATTTCATTCATGGTATGGACTCGTTATCCATAGTTCATGCTCAGATTGAATGTTTTAGGAGAAGTGTGTGGTGTTTGTGCAGTGATGGGAACATGTTTTATTTGGATTATGAAAATTAAATCTTGGTAGAACCATACAGACACATGTATAGGATGGTGAAACCAATTACTCATCAGTTGTCTAGCATGAACCTTACTATAGTGGATGTTATGAGTCCTCAGTTTCCTACAGTGGTGATGGAGCATGAGGACATATTTTATAGTGATGTTCTAGGTTTACCTCCCCATAGGGAGGTAGAATTCTGTATTGATCTACACCTTAGGATGAAATCGTTATCTATACTTTCATATCGGATGGCTCCTGTAGAGCTTCGTGAGGTGAGGGTATAGTTGGAGGACATTTAGAGGATGGGATTTATGATACCCTGTGTTTCATATTGGGAATCCTCAGTTTTGATTTCCAATAAGGAAGTTGGAAGCTGAAGGTTATACTTCAATTACCAATGCTTAAACCATGTGATCGTGAAGAACAAGTGTACACTACCAAGTATCAGTGACCTCTTTTTTAAGTTAAAGGGGGCACAATTTTTCTCAAAGATTGATCTCAGATCAGGATATCACCAACTATGAGTATGGGATGATGATATACTGCAGATGATATTCAAATGTTGTTATAGTCACTATGAGTATTTGGTTATGCCTTTTGGTGTAATGAATTCTTCAACTGAGTATATGAGACTAATGAAATTGATATTTCATACTTTCTTAGACCCGTTCCTAGTGGTCTTCATCGATGGAATCCTAGTGTATTCTACATCTGAGATGGAGAACATGAGACACTTAAGGATAGTTCTGGACAGCCTCTGAGAGAACCTACTTTACCTAAATATCTCAAAGTGTTAGTTCTCGATTTGATAGGTCCATTTTCTAGGACACATCATTTTTGAGGATGGAGTTGCAGTGGATAAAACGAATGTTGAGGTAGTTCTTTCTTGGGACCCACCCAAGAGTGTTACCAAGGTGTGGAGTTTCCGAATATTTGAATGGTACTATTGGAGGTTTGTACCAGACATCTCCATAGTGGAATAACCCTTGACAACTTTGACATGTAAGGGTCTGACTTTTGGGTGGAAAAAAGTTACAACAATGCTTTTATGAGATGAGGTAGAGGTTGATGACTACTCCCATATTGAGGTTACCAGAGGAAGGTGTCTAGGACGTAGTGTTCTTTGATGCATCAAGGGCCAGGCTTGGTTGTTTCCTAATGCAAAGTAAAGTGGTGATTTCCTATGGTGTGTTCCACTTGAAACCATATGATAAGAACTATGTGACCTATGATATTGAATAATAAGTGTTAGTCTTTTCTTTGAGATGTGGAGACACTACCTGATGGATGAGTAGTTAGTGATCTACTCTGATCAAAAGAGATTCAAGTATATGTTCTCTCATAATGATATTAATTTGAGGAAGATGTGATGGCTAGATTTCTTCTAGGAATATGACTTTCAGATTGTCTATAATCATGGGAAGAGGAACGTGGTGGAAGATTCTCTCAGTAGGAGATCTAGTTCATGGTTGTTGAATTAGGCATAAACGAAGTTGTTCTCATTACATATATCCTTTTATGGATAGAGATGTATAATCTTACCACTATTAAATGGTTCTCACCCCTCAATTATTACAACTAGTGAGGAGGAAACAACTTGGGGATACCCACTGTGAGAACCTACGTGCTTAGTTGTCCATAGGGAATGCTCGTGATGGACATTAAAAAGGTGGAGAAAACTTTTATCTCTTCATAGGATTCATGATGGAACCAATGACATTGTGGGAGGGGGTTATGATGGATTTTAATAAATCCCCTTTTTTGGTGCATCTAGGTGTGGATAAGATGTTCCAATATCTCTGATGCCAGTTTTGGTGTCCAAGATGAAGAAAATAGTTGAAGATTTTTTTCTTGATGCCTTACTTTTTAGAAAGTGATGGATGAGCACCGGGTTCAAGTTGTTTTAGATCATCCCATTGAGGTTCTAGAATGGAAGTGGGATGTCATATCTATGGACTTTACAATGTGAATACCATGTACATATAGGGGACATGATGCCATCTGGGTGATCATTGTCTAACTCCCCAAGTCTCCCCACTTCTTATCTATTCAAGAGTAAAGTTTATTAGAGATATTGAGATGCCTCTACATGTAGGATATAGTTAAAAACCTTATATTTCCATTGACGATTTTGTTTTATTGTGATTCTTTCTTTGAATCCAAATTGTGGAAGGGATTAAAAGAGGTATTCAGGACCCAATTACACTTGAGCACAACATTTCATCCATAGAAAGATGAATGAACTAAGAGGACCATTCAGGTTCTTGAGGACAAGCCATGGACATGAATGTTAGATTTTTTTTGTAGTTGGTAGGATCACCTACCAATCGTGTAGTTTTTGTACAACAACAGTTACCATCCAACCATTGGTATGGAACCATTTGAAGCATTTTATGGGCAACCCTATAGGTCACCACATTTTTGGAATGACCCAGGATAGTATATACTCATGGGTCTGGAGTTTTTGTAAGCTACTACAGAGAAAGTTTAGATCATCTAGTATTAGATAAATACTGCACAGATCCATCACAAGTCTAAGGTTGACAGGCATTAGAGGCCTTTGAAGTTTAAGGAAGGAGACCATGTATTACATTGTGATTCACCTCGATGGGGAGTACAAAGAATTTTCTACAGAATCAAGCTATATCTGATATGTATTGGACCATTATAAATACTACATAGTGTTTTTGATGTGGAATACCTATTATCCTTACCTCTATATGTAGACAAGGTACACGATGTGCTCCACATATCGCAGTTGAGGAGGTATGTGCATAACCCATCATAAGTAACCCATTGAGGGAAGCTGGACATCGAGGATGGAGATAATTTCTCTGAGTATCTAGTGGAGAGTGAGGGTCAGATTGGGAGGATACTTTATGGGTGTCATATTTCATTACTGTATGTTTGGTGGAGTCACGATAATCTATAGGGTAGCACATGGGAGTGAGAGGCTGAGATTCATTCTTAGTACCCCCATCTATTTTTTTAGCCATTATTTTGTATTTTCAGGGACGTAAATACCCAAGGTTGGGAGAATGTAGTGTATCATATTTTCATGTATTATTTTTAGATATTTTATGGTTTTATTTTGAGACCAACCACTAAGGCAACATGTGATTCTGAGGCTTTTTGTCCACAAAAAAATGTTTGAAAAATATTACGATTTTTAATAGCATACAAAAATATTTTTCTAGAAAATGTGGAATAAATCTTAAAAAGTTACCTAGATCTAAAATATGAAGGTACTTTTGAGTTTAGAATTATGGATTTACACTAGGAACCACCTAAATTTATTCGGCGGGGTTCATTTGTGAAAATTTTATTGTATGGGTGAAAGGAATAAAAATGATTTATTAAAATTATTTAATTCAGTTGTTGATGTAGGGAGGTGGTTTATAATTCAATAAAAAAGTTCAGATATTTAGTTTTAGCCTTATAACCCTAGTATTATCTGAATAATTTGGAGGTAGAACATCTAGATGATACTTATGATGAAAGATGAAAAAAACTCAGATCAACGATCGACACACACCGATCTTGATGCATCTCACCAGAGATGATGATGTGATGACTATTCATTATTATAGAATGATCTGAATCAAGGTAGGGCATGTGATTTCATTTGTTCTTCCCAATTCTTGATTCCTACAATGAAGATGGACTAATCCATAAACATATTAGCTTACGGATCAATATTGTTTGCAAGTTGTGATTATTTTGTGGGTTTATTGGGATTTATTTATATTGTTTTTCTAACCCAAAATACCGAGTTCGTGATCATTGTCTAAGAAATCTATGACAATGTTGGTAACCAATTGTTCATGTGCATTTCTACCTCTATTATCAGTGTTCTTTGACGTTGGATCCTCATGGTCCCGACATGATGTTGTCAGGTGGTTCCAAACTCAAGCAGACCCCTGGAATAACATAAAATCCAAAACGGAGGATGGATTTGTGTAGATTAGAGTTAAAGTATCATAGTTATGTGATTGTTTTCATTTTCAGGTTCTGTTGAGGTTTGGAAGCTCATGGAGGTAGAGGCCGCAACAACATGGGAGACTGACCACGTGACACCACGACGGCTGACATGGTAGGTAGCTAGTGGGGCCGGCAGAGGCGGACATAGTAGGAACTCTGTGAGAAAAGGCGGCAGACATGGGATGGAGGCAACATATGCATAATGGGTCGGGTCAATGGGTTGGATCTGGGTTGGGGTAGTAGGTTTGATTTAGTTGAAGTCAGACCAGAGTTAGATTTGGGGAAATAGAGGTGGTTCCCTATTTTAGTTGAGTGTGGTGATCAGCCATGGTGGTCAACCATGGTGTCATGGTACCTGAGTTGCCGTGAGCTCATCGACCGTGCTACCTACCCATGGGCGGGGGACCACGACGGTTGGTTAGGTGTGCCAGGTGGACTAACTATGATTGTTGGTCCATATGCAACTAGCTTTCATGGTATGGGGACTGACTGCAGTGGTAGGTGGACTGAATAAGAATGTTGGTGGACCAACCGTGGTGGTAGGTGGACCAATCACAGCGGTAGGTTGACAAGCCCTAAAAGGTCTATGAGTTGCTTCATTCAAAAGATCATAACCTCCAAATGTAGCATTTAATCGATGAGCCTTTTGTGAAATTGAGTCCTTAACATTGAGACAGACATTTTGAGTCCAATTGTGGGTTTTTAGTTTGGAAAAATATAGGTTTATTATGTTGACTTGGTATTTTCGTCCAGATTTTAGTGTGACATTACATCCACATAAATAGATTATAATCCCTTCTAGAGGCCACATATAAGATAGAGTTGTGTAATCTCTCTGTAAGACAAAATTGAGATCCTCTATCATCCCTATTGGTGTATATGGAATCATCATGACCTCGTTAAGAGGGGAGTGGATCCTCGATATAGTGTAATGTATTGGTAGTGTTTTTGGAATTGCTAGCATATAATCCCCTACATAGCAGGTTGATCCATATTGAAATTGTGGTGTCCCTCAGCAGTCCTAGGTTTGACCCCTCATATGTGCATCATACTCTTCTCAGAACAATAAGTTCACTATGGGTGAGACCCAAATGATCTATAACTCTTCATCTAGTGGTTCCAATGATATCATTTATCGAGTAGTGATTTATCTTGGAATGAGTGTGATTCGAGTAGAATCCTATGGTTGATAGTTGGATATGACCACCCGATGGTTTGGTCTCTCTCTTGAGTATATCTGGGTTATTTTTCCTTTGTTTATGTATCTGTTATACTATTTTACATCTTTTTATTGCTGAATATAGTTGGTTCTTCAGGTTTAGTGTTTTAGGGTTTTCCTTCTAAGTATTTTTATACTCACCCCTCCACAGCCTTTGAACGCATGTGTCATGTCTTATATAGACAACGACTCTTTTGATGGTGTCCTAAGAGGACCAGGAGTGGGTTGATCATAGATAGATCTAGACAGACTTAGTTTTTTACTGGGAGCATACTTTTGAAAAATTATTCACCCTTGAAGCAGGTTGGATTCTTTATAGTTTCAATTGGACTTGTGTGGAGACTCTTATGGTGGGCTTATATTTGTCATGATTTACGTTTCCATTTCTTCTTGTTGTACTCTAGTTGTGGGGTCTTAGTTGTATTCATGAATAATATTAGTTTTTTTACATTTCACCATTTTGTTTCTTAGAGATGTGTGCATGTGTACAAGTACTTTTGGCTAATGCATCCCATTTCTAGGAAATTCTTATTTAGTGCTAGTCACTAACCCCTAGCCTATTAGAGGTAGGCGTAGGCTAGTAACGAAACGGGCCCCTCTGGGATGGGTCATGAAAGAACCATAAATATATTTTTAAATCCCCTTAATATGAATGATAAAAATCTAAAAAAATCATCATATTTATATACAGCCTAAAAGTTAAACATGTAGGGAATTTGGAATGTGTCCCACAAAAATAAAACTAATGTGAGAAAACCGTACCTAAATCCCCATCTTGATTAATACACATTAAAACCATATATATGATAAATATATAATTTTTATAAATAAATTGGAAAATAAAAATCTTATATATGATATCATATATGATTTACTTCTAATTTCTTACCACATATTTATTAATAATTTATTATTGGAATCATTTTTCAAAGTGATAACTATATTTTTCTCAATCATGTTTCAGTTCGGCAGTTAATGTCCATGTACATTGGTCATGGTTCCATAATATAATTTTTTTAATAATTTAATAAGTATCCTATATATTCATTTTAAAAACAATTTTGACTATTTACATAAATAATTGATGAAAAATATATTACGCAACTTCATGGATACAGTAGTCTATACATACACATAAGTGATGTTTATAATTTTTGATGGATGAATAAAAAGAAAGGTAAATATTACTTAATATTTTAAGAATAGTAAATATTAACTAAAGATCATATACATGTATTAAAATTATCCTTAATAGTATCCATGTAAAGAGTAAATTTAAAATGAATGAAATATCTTCATAGAGGTTGTAGTCTGAAGGTATGAATGAGCGGCATTTTCATTTTCCCAGAAATAGAAATGTAATAATTAGATAAGATATTAAAACTATAGAATAATAATTTTATAAAAAAATATAATATAGAAACATTAAATCCATAATTATAACCATTAATGAAATATGGTTATGGAAAATGAATTATATCACTATGTGGAGGCGGTAGTCAACAAGTACACATGAGTGACACTTTGATTTCCCATTTTTTGGAATATAATCCAAATATGGTTGTTCCATTATCATAATAATATATTAATACATTTATGGTACTATTTTCATCATTTTATGATAAATACAATGTGTTTATAAAATCCACATTATGTAATAAAATTGAAAGTACTCTTCTAAAAGTTGTACGTATTCGTTGAGTAATTACCTTTGGTTTACACATTATGTCATGAAAGATTCAAATTATTTTGAAACTATGATATCTATGTTATAGTTAGGGATGTAAGAAATTAATTTGTATAGGTTTTGGATGATCTAATATGATATTTATGTGTGCATAAGAGTTTATAGGTGGGGTCTTTTATAATGATGAAAAGGATAAACATGGAATTTCATAAATGATTTAAATATTATAAATTAGTTTTCATGAGAATATAGAAAAAAAGGGGTGGAAATTTAGTATTTAAGATATTTTGTATTTTAAATAACTTCAAAAAATAATTTTTGTGATGGTTTATGTAGTATTTTATAACTTATCATTTTATTTAACGCCTTCATTATGAAATTATAACATTAATATTAGTAATAAATATTTTAATAATAATGAGTTTTAAACTTACTTATATGGTAATAATCCACCGAAAAATTATAAATGGATGAGAATTTATACCATATCCCACCCTCATTGTTGAATATCACTATTTATATGATTTTTATTTCATTTATTAATATATTATTTAGCAAAAAAACCATTAATGTCATTTTAAGAACTATTCATGTATTTTGACATTAATTATGTAATGACATTAATGAAATTAATATTTAAATTTATTATAAATAAATTATACATTATTATTAATCATATAATTAGTTATAAATAGTAATTTATCAATACAATATCACTTTTTATTTTTAAAAATCATTTCTTTTGATTTCTCTACTGATTTTAAAATCACTGTGTTAGCATTGTGTAAGAATTTATGATAATTATACTATAAAAAAATAAAAATAAATTACAATTATACAAATAAAATAATTACATTAATAATAATAATTTATATTTTTACATAATAACTCCTTGTTTATAACTTATCAAGTAAGAAAATTATACGCTAGATAGTGACATTTTGGATGTTTTTCTTTACTTCAAATAATATAAAGGTATGTGTCAAAGGAAAAATAGGAACCCATATGAAATATTTTAGAATATATGAAGGTAATGGTAGAAATATACTAATTAAATGAAATATAGTAAAGTTTATAAATGATTTTAAAGGCTTATTCAATAGTTTTAACCTTGCTTATCCCATTTTACCCATTACTAGGGTGATAAATTTCATCTCAGTAACTATTCTTAATAACTAAAAATAAAATAAACCTATTTAAAAAATTCAATCTCTTAACTTCAAAAAGTAATATTTTTTTAATATTAAATTTATATAATTGTAGTAAATCAGGTTTTACAAAAATCTATAAAACAAAATGAAATCAGTTTTTTATGTTATTGAGTTTTTAAATATAAAAATTAAATTTTTCTGAAATAAAATATAATTTTGATTCCAATGTCATTATTTATGTAATAATTAATAATAAATAAATTATTATACTTGAAAACCAAATCTAAAATATAATAGTACTTTTCAATAACACGATTTAAATAAAAAAAATAATGTTTTACAAAAAAAATTATTTTTCCATATTCATTATGAAATAAAACATTTTGGAAAAATATAAAAAATAAATTAACATTAAAATTATTATTTCAAATATTTTAATCATTTAATCCAATAAAATTTATATAAAATTTATATATTAAATATAATGTTTTAAAAATGTAATAAAACCATTTCACAAGAAAACATATTTTTAATGAACAACTATGTTTTCTAAAAAAAATGAGTAGTTATTTATTATGAACTAATTACAAAATTTGAATTTTTTTAAATATGTAAAAAAATATCCCATAATGAAGATATTTATTTTCATATAGTAAATTTACCGACTTGGTTATAATATATTATGGTCTATTTTAAGCTCAATGTTGCTTGTTAGGAAATATATTAAACACATAGAATTTTTTTAAAGGGAAATATTTTCTAAAATTTATAGGTGATACAGGACATGATTGTGGTGGAGTTTTCATGTTAAGAATACTTCAAATTAACTTATTATTGTAACAGAAATCATTTATTTTTATTTGATATCTTTAAATGATATTCACTTATTTTATCTTCTCATTTTAATGAATGCATGTGGTCCATAGAAATAATATATATATATATATATATATAATATAAATACCCTGAGATACATTCTAGACCAAAAACACTATTCCATGAATAAATGTGATGCTTTAGATTTTATAAAATATGGTACCCATACAAATTCTTGAATGAATCACAGTTAGGTAGAAAATTATTAATGAATAAATGGGATGGACATTTAGACATCACTTCATTTTGTTAGAAATTTTCTATTGTGGAAAATACATTTATTTTTATATATCAGTGAATCCATTGGGCTACTTTAGTATTGACTAATTGAAATTTAAATTATCCACAACAGAGACCGCCATATTCTGCTATTATTCTGAACTATAGAAGTAGATGTTACTTTTGTATGAACATATTAAAGGTAATCCAAATTACCCAAATGATAATTTCTATATCCCAATAACACCATTATTTATTAATATAGTAGAATTATTTTTACACCCTCTCATCAAGGAATGGGTATTGTTACTAATATCATCTTTGAATATCACCTAATGATTTGTAATTTCACAGCTTTATTATAGAGACCCAAAAATTTTAAACCTATTATTACAGTATTTTTAACATTAACATCCATTAATTACATCCCGAATATCACCAGGAATACTGTATTTGGATTATTGGATAGATAAAACATTAAAAGAAACTAAAATATAAAATCTTTATTTTCTATTATCCATAGTGATGTCCTAAGTATCTTTGATCTATTAAAACTGTAGAAGATAACATGTGGAACACATATAAGGTAGTGGTGACATAGAAATCATATTAAGTTAATAATAATAAAAAGGAAACATTATGTGTGAGTCAAAGGAATAACATGATATCATAAAATAAAAGGGTAATGAGTAATCAAATATAATTGTAAGATAAATTTCATGGTATTAATAAGATCCTATAAACCTATAAAAAATTAGTAAAGGATAGCTGACAAGACATTATCACATGGTGTAAATTGTCCCATAATGGATTAGGTCGACTCCCTAACCCCACACACAATATATCATGGGACAAAGAACATTACCCAATATAGTAGAGTTCTATCTAGGAACCCACATCATATCATATACATTCTTATCTATTCCAGAAGAAATGAAATAAATCATATGGTATAAATATATTAATTTCCCATGGAATGAAAGGGGTTTCACAATCTTACCTCATGTCATAATAAGAGGAGATTTTATAGGGACAGATCTTGATAAATGTGGTTGATTCATGTATTAATTAGAAGAAATAATGGATAATGGGCTGGATATATGTGTAAGATATATATATAGATAATTTATATGAAATCTATGACATAGAAGGTTTTCATAATTGATGAAAATGTATTTAAAATATCACATAAAATATATCTTTATTAAAATACATATTTAGCATGGAAAGAATGTATTTAAAATCTAATAATTTAAAAAAAATTATAGAATCTTTTTCCTCGAAAATAACCATGAAAATTTAAGAATGATGATTTAAATAATTGAGTAGTAATGCTAGTTGGATATTATTTTTATGTTTTATATTTTTAAAAAAACATTACAATCACACTTTTGAAAACAAAAATCATAAAGAACATTATTCTGAAAATGATTGAAAGATTCATTTTAAACCATTTAGGTAAAAAATAAAAAAATGGTAAAAAAATCGTTAATAAATAATTGACTAATAGTTACAATTTTCATTACCTTTTTAAGGAAAATACATAAAAGGAAGATAAATATTAGAGATCTAAAATAACATACTATAATAGAATTACACTAAAAAAGTCTTTCTATTTATTTATTCAATAAGGGAGGAAATAAAGACCAATCATGTAAACCAAATTCATGAACAAAGGAGAATAAAAGAGATGTGGTGCAAGTGAAGATTTTTTTTCATTTCCCCTAAAAGAACCATGAACATAAAAATTCTAGAAAAGAAAGTTGTCTATAACATAAAAACTTTACATCTTTGGAAACATTTTAATCAAATACCTTTGGATGAAATAAAATGAATTTTTACATAAAAATGCATGATTTATGAAGTATAAATGATAAAATAAGTAAAAGTTGTGTCATATAAACCATATAAAATAAATAATGTTCATAATATTAAAAAGTTCCATAATTAAGGTAATTTTAGACCAAATCTCGTACAAATATCATATCGTTAGTGTGAAAATTAATTAATAATGTGATTTTTTCAGAAATGTAAATCTATTAAAATTAAACATTTAATAAATAATAACACAATAATAGGTCATTTCACACTTAATATTATCATAATTGAGTCAATTAAGTAGACTTATAACCAAATGAATGTATATTCTATTAAAAATCCCATTACTTAGAGTTTTACTCATCTCATACATACATTATCTTCCTGAATAATAATATAATATAAATTATTTACATTATTAATAACATTTTTATGTTTTATTATTTATTTTATTTTCACTATTTACCATATAATATTTATAATCTTAATCAAATATATTCACGTGAGATTTTTTGATGATATTTGGATCATTTGTCCAAAAGCAAAATCAATAGGTTAAATATAGTGAATGAAGACATAGTTCTATAATATCCCGAATAATAAAAATTGAATAATTATAATTATTATACTCTAATTATACTTCTAAAATAAAATGTGGAAGATGGTTATGAATAATTAAATATGTTACCGTCATGAATATGGTAGGACATAAATACTCATTAGTAAAAAAACATTTTTCAATGATCATGGGTGAAAGAAGTTCAATGTTTTTTTATATTTCCATAATTATAATTATAAAATAAATTTAATATTATTTATTAATGAAAATTAATATATATCTTTCATTTTATGTGATAATGAAAAAGGAATCACATCACCACGTGGAAGTGGGAATCCACACGAATGCACGAATGACATTATCATTTTTATGTGAATGGAAATAAAAAATATATATGATATATTACATTTAGATAATTATAAATATATAAGTAATATCACATATATACATTATATTCATCATTATAAACAACCATGAGAGTGAAAATTGAAAATAAGTTTCATCATTTTTGGTGGGGAGAGATCGTCACATGACCAAATGGTGGTTTTGTTTCTCATTTGATGGAAGATGATTTTGAAAAAGGATATGAAAATAATATAATAAAATATCAGTATATGGGAGATATTGAAGTTTTATTTTACCATTATATAATATTATTTTATTGAGGTGGAAGATTAAATAAATCAAAACACTCAATTAAAAATTATATATGTTCTTCGAACAACATCGTTATGATTTCACGAAAATCCTTCAAAGAAGTGATTCCTAATAAAAACCATGCCTATTGGATTTTAAGAGGGTATTAAGGAAGGTTTTTTTCAAGGTATTGGATAAAAATATCATTTTAATGTATGGATATTAGAAAATAATTGGTTTTGTTTCATATGTGGGAATGTGTGGTATATTTGTGGTTACCCAAAACTAGTCAACAACATGAATTCACTCTCATACCATGTGCCTAAAAAATTCTAAATGTTGTATTTTAGGGAATATAAGGCTTATAAAATCCTCCAAAGATAAAAAGAAACATTTTTTAAACATGTTATTATATTTATTTATATGGTTAATCGTTTTTTCTATTTTAATTTTTACAATGTTTTATATAGTTTTACCTAGGTAATTTATCTTTTAATTATAAAAATAAAATGATCATTATTATATTATTTATACCCACTAATTATAAATATGAAATCAAATTTATTAAAAAACACCATGTGTTTGTAAAATTAATTTTAACAGAAGAGTATGTGACATGCCAAAAAATCGTTTTGACATTAACAATTTAAATTAATTTTTATTGTTTTTACTATTAATTATTAAAAAAACTAAGTTTACCATATTACATTAAATTGATACTGATGATTAAAAATATTTAACCAATTTCATGAAATTAAAATCAAATATTTTTTATAATATTATATAAATTTAATCCTACAAAACACGATAAAAATGGTTTCTTATAAATATAGAATTTTCAAAAATTAGATGACCATATATTAAATATATAAAAATAAATAATAATTATATGGATATAAATAAAAATAAATAGAAATTTAATCTATATATTTACATTAAATGATTCCTTAATAATGGTTATTTATATTATTTTAAATATTTAAAATTTAGGAATATAAAAACGTTTGCAGAAAACTACCTTTTTAGAATAAAAATAATCTTTTAAAAAATCTTGAAAATTATTGATTCACATGAAATTTTCTAGATTATTACATATACAATGTTTCTTATGTCTCTTTAATAAAAAATAAAAATATAATTTTCCTTTTAAATTACATTATTTAATAAAAAAATAATTGTATTTTTAAAATCATTATTTTTCACTATTCACTGAAAAATTAGTCATTTTAGAAAACCCCCAAATTTTCACCAAAAGTTAATTTTGATCAGATGGCTTAAAAAATTATGTTTTTAAATAAAAATTCCTAAATTTATATATTTATTTAAAATATTTTATAAAAAAACAATAAATGTTATTTTTGAGGAAAACATAGTTAAAAAAATAAAATGTCTTCCTTTAAAAATGAGTGCTTATTTTATAATAATTAAAAATTAAGTTAATAATTATTTGGATAATTATATATCTATCTATAAAAATTTAGTGAATCCTATTCATGACCTGAAATTTAACAACATTGTTATAGCGGTAAAATTTAAATAATAATATTTCATTGTTCGCTTAGGTTTGGTGTTGTGTGTCATATATGATATCGAACATTACTTTTTTAAAACATTTTTGTGTTTTGTTAATGATTAACTAAGGATTTTATTTCATTAAAATGATTCTATTTAGTAATAAAACTTCTATGTAAACTTATCAATTAGTGACATATCAAATTTTATACCCAATCCCTAGAAATATTGTGTTATGATGTGTTGCTGACCTGGTTATTAAATCATAGTAGTAGAAAGTTCATTTTTCTGATCAAAACATTGTATTTTCATATAATTTTTTATATATTCTAATGATGGAATCAGAAATTTAAAACATTGGAGTAACAATAATATGGTTTATCAATTATATATTTCATCATCATGATATCAATTTCCTTATTAAGAAAACTAAGGGAAAACCTAAAATTCTCCCTCCTATAAAACTCTACGAGTATATAGGACATCAAAGAAGATTCAAAAAAAACATACAATTCACTTATAATATCTATTCTAGATGTTTATCCATTATAAAATCTGTGAATATGGTATAATCTTGCTAGTGATGTGAACACTTATAGACGGATTTTAATGACCTCAAAAAATATGAGCAACAATCCTTGGTCTTTATCCCACTCATATAAGGAAACCCCTATGTACCTTTTTTGGTATATTGGGAATGGTAACATGGTTCATTTCATACCCATATAAATTATGTGGTCATATAAAACTACATTTATTAACTTATCTAAATAATGGTGTAGGGTAAAAACTAATAAATCTGGAAAATAAATTCCATGATCAAATCATTATGGTGTATAATCTATAAAAAAAATTCAGCATAATGGGATCCATCATATCTCTCACATAGATCCACTGGACTATTTTGTTTCTTTTCCTATTTAAATAGGTGGATTACAAATATGGTTTCTTATCCTTCAATAATTCAAGATCCATTTTGGGTTCTAAAATATAATCAAGGTATTGAAATTAATAGGCATTCGGGTAATAAAATTTTCCATTGAAGATTCTCTTTTAGACACAAAACTCTGTGTTTATGATATTATAATTATCCATGATACACTATATACATGTGAAATGTTTATTTATACGTCTTTCGAAAGACTAAAAAAATTGCCGAAGACCTAACACTCTACCAGTTAGTTTAGGATTTAAGATCATATATCGATCAAATATACCATTTCTCTACAATTTTAACCTCTTGGAAGGATATAAAAAAATAATGCAGAATTTAAGAACCTCATAACTGGTTTGAAATTATCTTTATATAAACATCTTTCCAAATCTATTATCATATGATTTTAAGATCAATAAAATGAAATAAACCCAAGGAGAGTATGTCATAAAAATGATGAAATTGATACATCTATATGGAAATATATGACAGTTAAACGTCATAATTTCAATCAGATCCAATTTTATATAATATTACCTTATTAAAAATTATCTTGTGTATATCCTATAGAATATTAAAATAACCATCCTAAAATAACATAAACACAAAACAAATACTCATATCATGCGTAGAATGATCTTTATTCTATTTTCTATTAATGAATTTGAATAGTTCTACTAGGTTAACATTGCTAAATATTCAAATAAGTCTTCACCATTACAAAATTATGTAATAACTAGATGTATTCACCCATGGTATAATACCTTTTGGGGATACAAGTATACATTTTCAAGAAAAAAAAAGAATTTTGTTTAATGGGTTTTGAACTTCATCCACTATGATGCCTCAAAATCATAGAAACTAATGTACTTATAAAAACTTAATGGGGTTACTCATTATTATATTATAGATAAATTGACCCTCATAATTATTATTTTTAATACCCAAACATTTTTTAATTCTATATAAATAATTATTTTCCTTGAGATCTTTCTTTGGACTCAACATCAAGTTCAAACAAACAAAGATATACCATTGAAATATTATTATTTAATGTGAAACCTATAAACTAGTATATGGATTGATGGGTATGAAAATGAATAATTAAATTATGATAACTTTATGGTTTATCATCTATAATATTATTAATTAGTTAGAAATTGATTCTAAATGAAAAAAATCATTTCGAAGTAATTTTTTTATAAAACACTATTTCAATTCACGTAATGTGTTTTTATATTAATAAATTATAATAATAAATATTTGTGAATGATTTTAATAAAATTTATATATTATATATTATTTAAATTATGTTAACATTCAACTAATTTTTTTATATGCATTTTATAATAATAAATCTAGTTTTATGGATGAAATTTTATTTTTCTAATAACATTGTTTCATCACATTTTTTACTCATATTTTTAAATGAATTACATCCATTTATCAAAATTTAATCTTGGAAAATAGATTATATATTTTCATTTTTTTTCAATTTTGGTAAATATGTTTCTTTTATTTTTGTTTATTATGAATTGTAACCATGGTAAATATTTTTCATCTCATTAGCGGTAAACTGGTAAAATATAGTAAAAACATTTGTATAAGGCTTTGAAATTTATTTAAAAATTTATATTATACCATAGGATGAATTTATTTCATCAATTTAAATCTATTTATCATATAAATTTCCACTTAGTGTCATATTTCCTTGATTATGACATTAATATTAATTTAAGAAAATAATAAATACAAAATGTCCTACTTTTGAATAGAAAATATTTAAAATTTATATAAAAGATTAAAAATGGAATATGTGATATTGGAAATATTTATTTAAAATTTAAGTAATTTTTTTATCACGGTAATTTATTTCAAAATTTTAGGGTCTAAATAATTACTTTATTATCTTATACAACACCGATATTGTATTTTTCCAATTAATAAAAAAAAATTAATTCAAAAGTAATAAAAGTAATATAATTTGGATGAGTTATTCTGTTCCATGATTTGTTTTAATAAAAAAACACATTACATATTCTTGAAATGAATGGTTTTTAATTCCATTATTTTCATGTTGTTTTCAATTTCAAATAATGTGAATAGTTATTATAATGACAATAATAGTATTTTGTGATAAAAATATTTTATTAAGATGGTAAGAAATAACCAACTTAATGAAAGTGGATAAGTAGGATGAAAAATGGTCAAGAATATCATCCCTGAGTCATTTATGATCCAATTTTTACTTTATTTGTAAAATTGTAATGCTTTAATATTAATAAGTAATCACCATTGTTAATATTAAAATTTGTAAACCAAGGGGTTATTAAAAATGGTATGGTTTAAAATAACACCAAATCCTATATATATTTCATTAGCTATTTATATTTTAATCATATACTCTTTTTATTCGATACTATAAAAATTTTAAATCATTTTACTTTAGAATAAATTAATTATATTTAAGTATTTTTTAACTCAATGTGTGTCCTTTTCCTCCAATATAAAGGACTCTCATTATCTCTTTTCTTTACACCACATTTAGCGATATAGCTCAAAAAATCCCTATACAGTTCTCTTATCAAATTAAATATTGAAAAATTAAATGTTATAGTATTTTTAAAATAACATAATTTGGGTCCTTAAGAAAGGATCTAAAGGAGGTCTTCTGAAGAAGAGGAGTTTCAAACACATATGAAAGATATCATACAATACGAAAGGGATCTATGTTATAACAGTGTTTATTATTTGCATAGTTTTTTATTATTCTTTTAATGATTATTTTTTATAAAATATTTGTTAATTATCCAATGAATTTTATTCTAATTTGGTAACTAATAAATATTAAATGCTTTCATTTTACATTTATTTCTTTAATTACTCAAGAGACTGGAAGAAGGTTTTTATCATGGGCCCACATTATTTATCTCTTTGGTCAAAAATAATTTTTCTTCTATTTCAATGTTTTCAATAAATTAATTTAATAAGATTTTTACTATTCTCCAATGTTATTTTAAAATTCATTTCACCCATGTGTTAGTTTTTATAAAATGGTTCAAAATAAATCTTTTTGTTATCTTATGAATGAAGTACATTTGATTATTTACTGAAAATGTTAAAGGAATATTTCTTTTAACATGCATGGTATGAATGTAATTTCGAAAAATCATTCTTATCAATTATTTGAAGCTTTTATTATAACTTTCCAATTTTATTTTCAAATAAAAAAATTCCCTTATTATTTTTCAAAAATTTAAGCACAAATTTGTGATTTATATATAAAAATGGTGTTTTCCCCAATAAATACCCCAATGGTCTTTTAGTGGAATATTTTACCCATGATAATATCCTTTCATGTTACTTATTATTTATTAGGTATGTGATCTAGTGAGACCATATTTATTATTTTGATGGACATTTTTTGGGTATGATGATGAATTATCGATGTAATCTATTTTATTTTGATGTTGTGGACTACATATGAATAGATTTATGATTATGTGACATCTGGTCCTAGAATTATATTTCCCTCAAATGAATTAGGTAAATATTAATTATAATTTGGATTAGATGGTACATGATAGGTTATCCCAATCCAAAAAGGGGGTACCTGATGGGTTTTAACAAGCCCAAAATATTTTACAAGAGAGGTTAACCCATGTAAGAAGTAGGTAAAAGGTTGTTTATCCCCAACCAAACTTGTTATGAATTTAATCATGGGTATTATTGAAATAATATTTTTATGATTATTTTTATTCCATATCTATTCCAAAAAACATAGGTATCATGCTAATGTTATTTTTTTTCTCAAGTTATTTCATTCCTTTATGATTCATATCAATTAATCTACCATGATTTATTCTATGAATCAATATTTTGATCTATGATAGGCATAAAATGGTATTATAATATTATCAATCCCTTATTATCTTGTTATGTATAATTGATCTTTGATATAACCCTTATTTACCATTATATTGAATCAAATCTCACTATTTATTTTGTTTCTATTCACTAGATTATGAATTAATGATTAAATTACGAGGTTCATACAAAGGCTTCTATTTATGAAAAAAATGTAGGATATGATTTATATCTACTATGAATAATTTTCTAATGTATTCATATTCCCAACAAAATTAAACCTATAATATTTTGGAATGGTTCATAATGTTCTTTAATGAATATTAATATAATAATATTAAATACTTATATTGGAAAAGTATAGGACACTATAGGTGTTATAAGATAAAGGATTTGTATGATTTGGAAAATAGATTGAAAAATCATGATTCATAAACCTTGGTATAATCATATGTATATGATAAAAATATAATGCTATTATAAATAAAAGTGTGTGGTTATCTAATAAAAACACCACTATCTAGATACTGTAAGTGGACATGGTTTTGGAACAAACACATCTAAGGTTGATAACAATAAAATGATATATTCATGTATATATCTTCTGTAATTTTTGTGTATGGTGAGTGTTCCTTTACTGTATAACTAACTTGAAACTCAAAAAGGACATCCCTAGGTTAATTGAAATTTTCATCGTGTTCTATAATGAATGATTTGAATAGATGATGGTCATGGATGTCATAGGTTAAACCTACTGTTTCATTTATTTAAAATCTTGTGTTATTATTTAGACATTTTATAAATTATTTTTCATTGTTATGTGATTTATTAATATGATTATTATTTCCCATAATTTGATATATGGTTTTAGTACATGAAACGAACATGAAGGAACTTTGTATATGCTGAATGTGATAGAATATTTAAGGATTATTCTCATGGGGAAAAAATGTTATGGGGGATATAATTCAAAGCCTCATTGATATTCTTAATCTACTTTATAAGGCTATGAATAATATCAAGATTCTAATTGAGTAAAGGATGGAAAATTTTCGTATTGAGTTATTCATGATGAAACATATACCCTTTTTAGATCAGTAGATCCACATGATGATGAGTAATGGATTTTTATAGTTGAAAATATTTTTTCCATTCCTTGCAGTTTGATGCTTGAAAAATTTATTTTGGATGTCTATCATATAGATGGTGAAAAAAAATAAATGGTGGAATCTCTTCAAGAACACAAGTAATTGGGGTGAAATTTACTATAAGGATTGGGGTGATATTTTAAAGATTTATTTCAACAAGTGAATTCATGATATTCTTCATTTGAAAATGCTGAAAGAATTCTTGGAGGTAAATTAACTAGAAAATCAGTTTTTGATCTTCAATGAAGAAAAGTGAACATTTTGTGAGATACACTTTCGGTATTATAATTGAAATTGAAATTAAAAATTATTGATTATTTTGTGGATAAACCAATGCCTATGAATAAAATTATCCATAAGGGGTTTGATAGTTATGAATAAATCATTTTCTTTCCTGCCTAGGTAGAAATGGATTTTTTGGGTTACTAGTCAATCTAATGGTTTCGATAAGAAAATAAATATGAAATTCAATGAAAATTATAATAAAAAACACCATTTGAGCGGGGATATGAGATTTACATTATACTAGAAGTGTGTAATGTGAAATATAGGAAAATTTATTAGGGGGACTAGTAAATTGTTTAAATGTTGAAGAAAAGGTCATCAATAAATCGAATTCCAAATTAATGTGAAGAAGATGCATAGTTATGGAATTAAATAATGAAATAATGTCTCACCAACAATCTAGTAATACAAATAAAATGAGTATGGTAATTTTGGTAACTACTGAGAAAAACCTATTTGTTAATTATGATGATTGAAATAGGAAACCTCTTTATACTATTGTAAAAGGGAAATATCACAAGATCTTTATTTGTGATTAGGGGTATGATAATACTATTCTGAACTTTACACTATAAATCCACAACAGAATATATAATTTCATTTGTGATTATGGATCCACCCACTATTTTATCTCTAAATAATTGTCTATGGGTATCACAATACCCCCTCAACAATTATATGTTTAATTAGTGGTGAAAACCCATAATGGTATAGTGATAAAATATAAAGTATATGATTCTTCTTCGGTTGATGTTTGAGGGAATTTACTTTATGAGAATCTCATTATTCTCCCAATTGATGAATTTTATGGTATCTTATGAATATATTATAATTGTATACCTAAATCCCACATCAATTTTGGAGGAATGAAAGTAATAATTGATATTCCCAACAAATCTATGATCATCAATAATTGTGAGTATAAATATGAACTTATCATGCAACAAAGATCCATTATTTAGGTCTTAGTTACTATTAAAAAAGGTTTTAATCATAGATTATTGGATATAAACTCAATAACAATGATATTCCTATTTTTGAGAGTTTGTTCATGTCCTCCAAGAAGTGTATCATATTCTTCTATAGAATCCTGAAGTTGATTTTCCAAAATAACTCACACCTTCTAATACAAATATTTCAAATAATATATATATAAAGGCCCTGATTGAGTTATTGTAATTGGATAAATAACACCAATAGAATCGTGACAAGGTATTCATTTAGAAAATTGAATCACCTTGGGGTGCACATGTTTGGTAACACAACAAGAACATAATAATGAAAATGTATCATGTAACACATATTGGTGGTTTTTTATTAATATTATTGATCTTAATACTTTTAAAATTTTGAAATTCATTTTTTGGGTATAGGTTTCTGGGGAAAAAATTTCACTGGAAAGAACTATACCTTTGGTTCTCCAAAAACCAGGGGTATAGGTCAACCCTATACCCTCGGTTTTTGGTGAATCATGTGTATAGGTTTCCCAAGAATTTTTTTTTCTAGAAATAAATATAACCACTATTTTATAAAAACATGTTTATAGGCTGGGACATACCCACTTTTTTTAAAAAATGTTGATATTGGTTTCACAGGGAAAAAACATCATCTTATACCCACTGTTTGACCAAACCATGGGTAAATGTTGAACATTTATTTTTTCCTAAAAATAAAAATAAAAAAATTATTTTAATATAAATATATATATATATTATATAAGAACATAAAATGTTTGATAGAGTACTGGTAAGGACCCTAGACTGTAAGGGGGAAGTTACTAGGATCATATCTCAGTGGGAGTTTTCTTAGTAAATGACCTATAACCATGGTTTGGAAAAACTGTAAGTATTGGTATGAACACACAAAATTCATATACCAATGGTTTAAAAACCTAAAATATTCTTTACATAGGGTTTCAAATACATGGGTACAGTTCTATACATATTTTTGGACTCCCTACAGTTCATAGAACCTTAGGTATATCCTAGACACATGAGTTTTTTGGGATATACACATGGTTTTGAGTCATGGGTATAGGTAAAAACTCTAGTAGTGATATATGAAGGATAAAATTCCATATAAGGAATGTAACTTCCAATTTATCGTAATTCTATTTTATTTTTATAATATCCCCACTATATGTATGGATTTAATGCATAATGTATTCAGATATTACCATTGTCATTTTCAGGTAGACTTCATAGACTATTTTTATTTATTCATTGATAAATGATGAGAATAATGATAACTCGGGGATTTTACTATACATCATAAGGATTGATAAGATGTATGAAAATTTAACAAATATTTTTTTTAGATATAAAAAACTTCATTTTTGGACCACGTAATCTTAAATGAATATATATAAATGGATCCATGAATGATTAATGTTATTTAGCATTCTCAAAGACCAATCATTGTGACTGTGATCCATATATTTATTGGTGTGTATTGATATTAATTATTTTTATGTATAATTCTCAAATATTTCTGATCCACTCACCATGTTAAAAAGAAAGGGATCAATGTTCTAATTTACAAGTTAATGTAATTAAAATTACAAGGAAATGAAGAAAAGGTAAGTTATTAAACCTGTGTATACATTACCCAATAGTGGAGAAGGGTTTCTGATCTATTGTGATTCATCAAAGAATGGGATGTTTCATCATGAAGAATTATATGTTGATAGCTCATGCATCATGAAAATTTATGGTTCGTGAGAAAAATTACCCAAATAATGATTTGTATTTAGATACATACTTTTTTTAATAAATATATGGAGTTATTATCTTTCTGAAGAAAGGTATGATAAATATAATGATCATAAAATATAAAACTATATATTCTCTAAAAAATAGCTGAATAATATTCATAGAAGATGGTTAGATGTAATTATTAATTATGACTACTAAATATATTACCACCATGGGAAAGGAAACAAGGTGGATGATTCTATGATTTGAAAGGATCATGATAGTTTATCTATGATGGGGGTCAAAATAGAACAATTTTTTATTGATTTTCAGAGGATGGATATATAAATCATGATGGAAGGGGGAAATCATACCTTTCTCGAATAAGTGTTCAACCATCCGTCCATGTGAGGATTAAAGAGGCATAAAAGGAATATTTGGATCTATATTATATGGTTAGAAATTATCCTTAGATCAAACATGCTTATAATGGAATGATAACATCGTGAACAATATTTAATTTCCTCCATAGATTATTTGAAGGAGCTATTGGATGTGGTTTATAATTCATCATTCTCTATTCATTCTAGATGTATGAGGATGTATGGAGACCTGAATGAGTATGTATAATAAGGAAACATGTATTTTCTTTTAGAGTATGTATGTCAATTCTTTGTATGTTAGTTTGTTAAGGATGAGAGACATATTTCTAAGGGGATTTCACATTCATTAATTATACCATAATGGAAATTGGAAAATGTCACCACAAATTTTGGGGTTATCCTCCCAAGAATGATTAATGTACATATTTATATTTGGGTTGTATTCAATTAAATTAAAAAGTTTGCGCACCTAATTCCTATCAGATGATATTTAATAGTGAATCATCATTGAAAAATATGCATTAAATATTTGAAGATGATTCATAGAGTACTGCATTCTATTTCATTCGATCAGGATCTCAGGTTTACTAAGTTGTTCTAGTGAAGAATTAAGCAATCTCTAAATATAGTGTTAAGTTTTCGTAATACTTATCATAATTACACGGATTATCAATATGATATAAACATTCAAACCCTAGAGGATATTCTGATTTCTTATTTTATAGATTTCAAAGGTGTTTAGTATTATCACTTTTCTCTAGTCGAGTTATTTTACAACAATAGCTTTCACTCAATCATTCAGATGAATCCTTATGAATCCACATATATAAATAATTTTATAAATAACATGTGATTGGATTAAGATGGATAAATAAAGATATTATAACCTTGGATAGCTAAATAAATGGAAGACATTGTCATATCCATTTGGTATCATATCACAATATCTCAAATTCTATAGAAAACTTTTGCTGCTAATAATCAGTGAAATTTTTAAATTGATGATGGTGAAAATGTATTTTTTTGTAAACTACTTCATTGAATAAGTTTATATAATTTGAAAATAATGGAAATTTGATCCCTACGTATTTTATTTCATGTAATATACTTTATCAAGTTAGGATGAATCTTATTTCATGATGTTTCTATCGAACCTTTCTCAAGTTCACAATTTGTTCCATTTATCTGTTCAGAGGGTGTATATACATGATCCATAATAAGTGTTGAACTTAGAGGTCAAACCTATAGATAATTATCCTTCCAATGAAAAACAAATGGTGAAAATATTTTATAATAGATATAATGGTCTATATAAGAACACAACTAACCTTTTAAAATTTATATAGAGGACTCATAACTTTGAAGAAGAATCTAAGGACCTAGTTGTTGTGATGAAACAGAGAAATCCACATTTGTTTATTTGAGTGATCAAATTTCAAGGGACAAATTTATTTTTACAGGGTTATAATGTAACCCCTAGATATATTATATTTCTTTTTAAATAATTTTTTTCTTTGATAGCTTTCCTTATAGGAAACAACGAGTTATTTGAACAATAATATACTATTTTTTATTTATTTTTTAGAAGTCATTGACTAGCCGTTGGATTGGTGGCTATGAAAAATAATAACTAAATTATTGAAGATTTATGGTTTAAACATGTATGTGTAAATTAATTGGTAATTAATTACCATTAATTGAAAAAATTAAAAAACATTTGAAAGAAAGAGGGATATTCTTTTAAAAAATTGTATATATGTATGAAATGTTTTTATATCTTTATAAATTTATGTAATCACTATTAGTGAATGATCTTAATGAAATTTATATATTATATATTCATTCACTTTTTAACATTTATATAATCTATTTTAAGGGATTATAGTATAGATAAATCTATTTTTATGACTAAAAATGTATGTTTCTAAAAAATGGTATTCATCTCGTTTTGTGAAATTATTTTAATATATATTTCTTCAAAATTTAGAAATTTATTCTGGAAAAATGTAATAAATATTTGGAATTAGGAGGATCATTTTTTCTAAATATTTAACTTTTATTTTTTATCAGTGAGAATTGTAACAGTTGTAAATATGTTTCACCTCGATAAGGGTACAAATGGTAAAATAAGTTTAAAACATCAGGACAAGGTTTTCATATTTATCTAAAGGTTTCGTTTATACATTTGGATGATTTTAGTTCATCCATAAAAATCTAATAATGGAATATATGGAAAATGTTTCCATTTTTCATTAATTATTACCATTATAGTACTTTTATAAATGAATAAATAAAAAATATCACACTCTAAAAATTATATCTCTAAATTTTTTACATAAGGAAAAAAGAGGTCAACATTATTTATAATTTTTTATTTAAATGATAAATAATTTCATTACTATCATAATTAGTTTCCAATTTTTAGTGATTTTATAATTATTTTTAATACTTAAAAAATACAGATATAGAATTAATTCAATTAATAGCTAAATAGAATAAATTATTTTAAAAATATTAAAATTAATACAATTAGGTTGAATTTTTGTGTTCTGTGAATTTTGTAGATACAAATAACATATTAGTGATGTTTAAATCATTTTTTATTCAAATTACATTGAATTAAAATTATTTTTAAATTTAAATAGTGTGAATAGTTTTTAAAATTACTTTATTACTATTTTATGATAAAAATATTTAATTAAAATATTAAAAATCATTAAAATATTAAAAGGGGGAAATTAAGATGAGAAATGGTCAATAATGTCATCCCATGGTTATTTTTTAGTCAATTTTTCACATATATGTAAAATTATAACCCTTTAATATTAAAAAATCATTATAACATTTACGATTACAATTGGTTAAGCATGGATTTAAAGAAAAAGATTTGTTTTAAAATGAAATGAAAACATATTTTATTTTAATTGGCTAGTGATATCATAACCAAAGCATATTTTTATTCAATTATATGTCTATTTGAAATAATTTTTCATGATAATGGATGAATTATATTTTAATTTTGTTATGTAATTCCAATTGTGTCAGTTCCCTCCCTTATAAAGGTACACCCATTTTTCTTTACTCAACTTTGAGACATCTAGCTAGACAAAGCCTTGAAAAATTCTCTTCTAAACATCCATTTCCAAAAATTAGATGATAACTTATTCTTAAAATAATATTATATAGGTCCTTAATAAATGATATAAAATAATTCTATTGAAGAATATGTGGTTCAAACACAAATGACGGAATTCATACCTGAGGTAATGGATTGTTGTTACAATATAATTTTTTATTTGGATCTCTAATGACATGTTTATAAAGATGTAATTTTATGACCTATATGTCAGTTATCCCATGAGTTTTATACTCCTCTAGTTAATTATTTACCGTACATGTATTCCATTTATTTCCACCTCCTAAAGTATGTAAGAGTTCGAAAGAACATTTTCAAGTAAAATTGATATTATTTCTCTCATTGGTCAAAATCCTTTTTTATTTGATGTACACGTTTTCAATAAATGTTTTAAAAAATTATTTCACTATTATCCTATTATTTTTAATATAATTTTTAGAAAATTTTAACTTTTTATTAAATGTTTCAAAAGTAATCCTCCTATCATTTTCTAAATAAGATACTTTTGTCTTTTTACCAAAAATATAAAAGGAATTAATATTTTAAAGTAAAAAAAGTAATGAAAGGGATTTAATACTATTATTATTGATCAATGATTTGATCCATTAATTACATATTTCCAAGGTTTATTTCATAAAAATTTATTCCTTATTGTTTGGTAAATTTTTAGATTTTGGTATGTGATTGAAAAATTAAATGGGTGATTTTCTTCACAAATATCCCATCATTATTTTGAATAGATATTTCATCTATGATAACATCCTTTGATTTTACATATGATTTACTTGGAATATCATCCAACAATATAATATTTAGTGAATCACTTCATTATTTATTATTATGATGACGAATTATCGATGAAACCATTTTTCTTTTCCATTGGTTAAGATATAATTAATATTTTTATATTTTTTAGTATATATATGAATGTATTGATGATAATGTGATGGATGTTATAGGAATTATATATCCCACCAATGAATTGGGAAATGATTAATATTCCATGAGCTCAAATGGTACACAAGTGGTTATCCTACGTCTGAAAGAGGTTACCTAAAAGGTTATCCAAATCCAAAAAGAGGGTACATGGGAGGCCGTGCCATGCATAAAAGAGGGTACATGAGAGGTTAACTCAAGCCCAAATAAGCTAAACGGGATGTTAAACCATACCTATGATGATGAATGTATTGGTGGGTTTCATTGACATAAAATTTCTATAATTATTTTTATACCACACTTATGAAAAAAAATCATTTCATACGCCAATGTTATCCATTTATGTCTCATATTATTGGATTATTTTATGATTCATGGGTTATGAACTGCCATGCTTTATTCCATGAATCAAGATTATAAAATATTATATATTAGGGGTTAGTTTCATATGTTATTATCATGTTATCATACCAATATCACCATGTTATGTTTAAGTGATCAGTAATATGTCCTTTTTTACCATTAATTATAATCAGAAATCACACTATCATATGTTTCCTTTCCCCAAGAAATAAAGAAATGTTTCATGTATATGTGTCTAAAAAGGGTTCTAGTTATAAGAAATAAGTGGTATATTATGTTGATGTATTATTAATAATCTTTTTATGTATCATAGTTTCCAAAGACACTAAACCGATATGTTTCTCTTGTGGATCATAATTTTAAATAATGAGCTTTATTCTAATAAGATGTAATATTAATGTTTGAAACTTATTAGTTTCTGAATAAAATATTTTCATGTAAGAACACATTCTATGCACGTGTTAGGAATCATACCTTTACACCAAATATGATGTCATGTGTACTTTTTTAATATTATATAACTATAAAATGGTTATATAGAAATTTAAGTAAATTCACATTAATTAAAACTAAATCGATCATCGTAAAAATTTTCATAATTTTACAAGATAATTAATTCTACATTTATTGTTTGGGAATTAATTTTACAATTCTATTATCTCTAATGAATTTTAGTAATATCATGTTTATATGTAATTCTATTAACTTCTTTCTAAATAAGATGAAGATTTTCTAGTAGAGGAAGTTCCAATGAATACTATGACTAGTTTAGTAAAATAAAATATAATAAATTTATTTTGAGTCCATTATACTAATCTCAGAGAAAAAATACAACATATTAATCATTAAAACTAAAGAAATAGTATGTAAATTTTAATATTAAATCTTATCATTTTTATGCTATTATAAAACTATAAATGAAAAAATTATAAGCATTCAATAATATTCATTCATTTATCTTACAAAATATAAAGAATAATGTTATTAAATAATGGATTAGAAAATCAGTAATTATTTTTTGGGTTTATCTAAACAATATACATACCCCTACCCAAGAAATCACATATTCTCTAACATATGGGAAAACTAAATTTTTTCTTATCAAGCTTCAGTATCGTTCACAAGAGATGGATGTTTAATAATAGTAAATTGAATATGAATGAACATAATATTAGATAGATTTGTTTTAGAAACATTAAGATGAATGGTTTTAAGAATAACATAATATTGAAGTTCATCATATTCTAGTGGGTGGTGAAGTTTACAATAGGGTTTACCTCTTCTTGTTCATTAAAGTATGTTTTTTGCTTTCCATAAGGAAATAAATTATAATTTGAATAAAATCCCAAAATTTGTTAAAAAAATGTAATGGATAATAGAGCATACAAATTTTATGATCTAATTGATCATACTTTTTTATCACTAAGGAATTTGAACATATTACACCTACCAATAATGTGAGGTTTCTTAAAAATTACATTTCTAGGGTTCATAATAAATTCATAAGGTCCTTAATAAATGACCCAAATATACATGATAAAACAACTTTATCACATGAAATTGAATTGTATCGTGCATGGTCATCATGAAAGGAACATAAACTAATTGACATGTGGTTAATGTCATATGACCCAAAACTTTTTAGGGTGGTCTATTCTATATGACTCAATAAGCATTGATAAGATCCAGATACATATAAAAATTATTAGTGTATGGATTTAAAATTCCATATTTTTTATCCTCAAATAGATTTTAATTAGCATAAGGCCCTTATATTATAGATTATATATAACTTAGATATATGCAGGGACACCATTTTTCTGAATTGTTTTTTGCATTATTTTTGTTCACATACGTTAAGTACTGATGTCCATATCAACTATATCCAGAACCTACCACACAATTTATTCATCATTTATACCCTCATAGTGTATAACCTGTTTATCAATATTTGGTTTTATTTACCAGCCTTATACTTGGACCCTATATATTGACAAAAAAATTCTTAATAATGAGTGAAATAATAAATATAATATCAATTAGTCATTCCTTCCTAGTGTATGAGCTTACCAATTCATGTTTTGTTTCCTTAAATTAACCTTATTCTAGGATAACACATTTACCCCTTAAAAAATGATATGTTGCATAATTTTAGTTCTATGGAATATGTAGTGATGCCCATATACACTTTCTTCAAACCAATAATAATGTTTTATTTCATTATGCTATTTCCATGTGTATTTCATCATCATTCATATCGCATCACATAAAAGGGAATTAAATTAAGATAAATTATTTTATCACTAAGAACCATGTGTGGGATGATTTATATTTCTCAGGGATTCATATTGATATCTAGGTCATCTATCCTATACCAAACCATAAATCCTCATCCACCTCTATCCACAAATTAACATATTAATGGTAGTCTAATTTGGCATGTTTTGAATTAGAATAATAAATTTTGTTTTCAAGAGACCCTATGTATATAAAATTATTTATACCTTATATATTTGAATTACTATAACACATTCATGAATATTAGAATAAAGTATATCAAATATTAAGTATCCTTGAATTTGTATGGTGGTGTATTTTGTTCCATATATATATATCTCTTCTATGAAAAAAAATTGGCATATACATACCCTAAAGGATAAATCTATTTAATCATATAAGTATTTAAAAAATTATATTATAAATTTTCATTTAAATGTGTTAAATAGAAATTACAAATATTTCTATATAATGGTGAAATAATGGTCTTATTATTTGGACAGTCAGTGGTTGTCCTCACATATCAATTACTTATCAATTATGTCCTAATTAAATGACCATAACATACAATTTAAATTACCATAATCCTCTATTTATTTTTTTTGGAATTATTTACCTATGAAAAATATTATTAGTTTTTTGAAATTGTACCCTTAAAGGTTATTTTCACTAGAACAAGTATCATCATTCACATCATGTTGATAGTTACCTTATTTCTCACTATAAATTCTCTTCTCTTGTTTGATCACTATAACCTAAAAATGTATAAAATTTTTCCCTATGGTATAAATATAATCGTTACCATTTTCATGTTAAGTAAATCATTTCATTTTCATTATATATTCAACCTCACAATTTTTTATGATATATAAACTTAATATATGTTTAGATTCCCCTTCATCTAACATATATTGGTGTTGGTTTCAGAAGTCATTATATATCAATCTTAGACTTATTCTTATATATACCACCTAATATTGGTCTATATTGTATGACATAAAAACTTATCCCCTTCAATTTCAAGATATATATAAAAACCCAAGACTTAAACAACTATTGTTTCATCATATATATAATTATTTTCTAAAAAATACACACTAAAGATAGAGATGGATAGTGTCCTTGGAATATTAGATACACAAGTACATAATCTAATACATTAACATAAATTCTTTATTAAAAACTCTAAATGGTTCTATTACTACCATAAGCCCTCTAAAACGTCATGGTATATCCAAGAGAAAATAAATAAAGTAATGGTTGAGATAAAAATTTCACTAAGGAAAAATCATTGAAATGAAGTATGACATGATAGTCATGTGGTATAACATCATATCATAAATATAATGATCATAAGATTGGAAACATCAAATTCATTAATGATATAATAATATCATAGAATTATAAGCATGTGGAAATATTATAAAGCATAAAATCATTAGAATATTCCATGGATAACAACCAATACAACATAATATAGGCTAAACCCATGGTAATCATAGTATGACTCAAATAACAAAAAATCAAAATATAGTGTTATTTGGGTAATTTTGTTTGCACCACATATAGTGTAGTTAGGCTAAACTTTTTTTAAACACACATAACATCTCTTTATATATTTACATTAAAAAATTTATTGGTGATCTATAAGAGACACAACCATAAAAACATAGAATAAATTCCATTATAATAAGTATAATAATTTTTTCCACAAAAGGAAAAAAGAAACCATGTAGAAATAATAATCATGATAAAATCTATGATAATAATTTGGGGATTTCATTCTTGTCTTAAATAAAAATTGAAGTATATGTCATATGAATTCAATGAATATATTGAAATCAAATTACTAGATATAATAATTTTTGATTGAAAAGGAACATAGGCCTTGAACATGATTATTCATTTTAAAAAATAATTATCAAAAAAAAATTGAATTCGTATGATATAAAATAACATCTTAGTTTATGCTTTTCAAAATTTGTAAAGGGACCTTTAAACACGATAAATAGAAAATGTTTTCTTTTAAAATTAAAATTGAACTAAAAATGTTTTTCATGAACTTAATAATTTTCTTAAAAAAATAAACCATTTTGAAGACATTTTATAGGGGTGATACAAGACATGATCTTGGAAAAGTGAATATTCCCTAAAAAAATACTTTGTCACTTGATAGGGAATTGTGAAGGAACATAAAATTAGTATTATACATAAAAAATAATGTTATGGTAAACTAGGTTTATATATAAGGATCATATATAAAAAATATTAAATTTATAATTGTGAATAATACAATGTATAATGATGAAAAGGAAATAAAACATATAATCCAAAGTTAATGAAAATGGATTGTAGGATATGTTATCTCAGGTCTGAAAGCGCCCATTACTTGAACTTAACTTTGTTTCCTTTGGAATATCACCCTTAGGTAAATCTCTAAGAATTCTTAGATTTTTTTTTCTTAAGATAATAAATTTGAAAATAACGGGTATGGTGTTAATGAAAGACTATGGTAGATATTAGTTTGAACTATTGATTTGGATTGGATAGAAAAATTGGGATTTGGTGGTCACCTTTTATAAGTGATGTAAAGGAAACTTTTGTAAAACCTCATTAGTTCTCAGTACCATATATATATTATTCCAGGAAAAAGACTAAAAAAATGGCCAATATTGGAATTTGGAAAGATATAAGGATTATCCTACCACCATCATACAATTTCATACATGATTTTATCATGTTTTGATATTTTTTACTATGTTAAATCAGTTTTACACTAATTTACCATTTAGATGGAAACTAAAATTTCACACATGGAAAATAATTATAACTTCCTTAATTAAAATTTAATTTACATAATAATTTCAAAATTATGATATTAAATTTTTAGACAATTTTATTAAAAAAAAATTCCAATGATTTAAGAAAATTGTTTTTGTATTATCTCACATAATGCATAAAATATCCCTTTTTAAAGTGAATTTTTAAGCATAAAGTTTATGTGTTGAAGAAAATTACCATTATTTTTAATTATTATGATATTAAACGGGTTATTACTTTTTAAATAATATCAATGTGAATTGAAAATAAATATAAAACATAATTTCTCCATGAATAATGTTAATTAATTAAACACGTGAAAATAATATTTCATAAAATATTAATTAATTTTATGAAATAAAATTCAGGGGTTTTATAATTAAATTTAAATTTTTAGGATTAAAAAAGAGAACATATTATTTATAAAATAATTACTTTTAATAATAAATATGTATTATATATAAAAAATATTTCAATAAATTCTATGTCATATAAAAGTGATGGTAGTAGAAACAATCAATTTTTTATTATTCATATAAAAATAAATTATTTTAGAAAAACTGAAAAAAATAGTCCTATGTTCATTTTCACATGATGAATAAAAAATTGAAATAAAATTTCTATTTTAAACTTGTATAAGTGATAAAAAATAATTTTAAAAATATGTTCTCAAAACAAAATAATATTTTTTTGAAAATTATTTTAAAACATGCAACATATATATAAATTATACCACAAATTTAGTTTGTATCACCAATGTAATATTATAATAATTTTATGTTATGAATTAATGATAATGTGATATTTTTTATTATCATCTTTATTGAATTATATGACACTCATATATATTTAGAAGGAATATATATATATATATATAGATAAATATATTCCAAGTCATTACAATCTTCCTCCCATATGAAACCCCCACCCATTTCATTCCATACATCAAGGTGAAAACACATTTTGTTTCTTTTTATCACTATATTTTTAGGTTCAAATGTTCCTCTTCAAACACATGGTTTCTCTAAATTACATTGAAAAGTCTATTTTTCATTTTTTTGCATAACATTGTCTCTGTAAACCATGATCTTCATCAGCTTCTCCTCATAAGAGAGGAAATACTTGAACTACACCACATTTTTATTTTGTACATGTTATGTATATAGTGTTTAATTCTTAAAGATATATATATGGAATATATAATGTGCTTTTGATAGGTCTTTTATGAGTTCTAGTCTGTATTCCACACCTCTAATGTGATAAATAGTCTCAAAAGGCCAATATACATTGGAATTAGCTTCCCCTTTAGCAAAAACCACATAACTCTCTTTCATTGAGATATATAAAGAAACACATAATAACTAACTTCAAAAACCATACCTCTGTGATAGTTGTCAATATAAGTCGTCTATTGACTCTAAGAAAATTTAATGCGATGTTGAATAGTCATGAAATTTTCTATCGTTTCTTTAACATTTTTTGATCCCACAAATTATCATTCACGAACATTATCCAAACACAGATATTCTCTTCATATATTCTCATAGATGAGTTCATAGGTTTATTTCAATTCTCTAGTGGACAATTTTATTGTAGGGAAACACAACGAATGGAATATGATGGTCTAAACATCCCTTGATGTCTATATTATAATATACTAATATATCCGCATTTTGTAGGATAGTTATTTTAAATTAGAGATTTGCCTAGGGATTATAGGTTATATATAAGTTCAGTTATCATTTAGATCATACAGAAGAATCTTTCATAACATTATGGTTAACCTTTGATCATGATCATATACAATTGATATTAGTGCTCCATAAGTACTTACATGTTCTCTAATGTATATCTTGGTAATTTTATCTAGTAAGATGTAATCTCAAATGGAAATGTAGTGATTTGTATTTGTAAGAAGGTCCCCCACACCCCATATATAGTTATTCATTGTTATGTCATTAAAAGACCTATAAAAAATACATAATGATTTTCCTTATTTTCATATAGGTATAAGAAATGGTTGAATGAACCCTTTAGATATTTTTATATCGTCCATCTCATGCAGACACACTAGGAACATTTATATTTATTTTATAATATTATTCTTCATATTGTTCCAGTAATTGTGTTCTAATATATATATATACATATTTTTTTTCTTGGATAGATGTATAATTTTTACCTATGAGAATCATTTAATAGATCCTTATTCGTCTCTTACACAGATGGCACACATAATCATTTCCCAAATCTCAACACAAATTCATCATCATTGTTGAACTCTAATGATATTTCTATTCTCACTGCATCCACCTTGTTTTGTGTCTCTGAATAATTCCTTTGGTACTTCATAATTCTCCTCATAAGATATAGTTTATTAAAATCTTGAAAATTTTAGGATGATGACCCTTCTTTAGTACTCCCATGTACATAATTTGAATTTCAAAGAAGACTAGATCCTTCTTATTTTTCAAGACGGATATGGGTTCATGATCCTTTCATCCTACTGAATCTGTCACTTTTTCCACCTTATCAATATGGTATAGGAGTGAGAAATAATAATATTTATGTAGCTTCCTACATCTTCGTGGACCCTCATTGAAACCCATTTTTACGACAATATATTTCAGGATTCGGTAATATGTATATATTTCCCACTTCTCCCCATATAGAAAATGCCACCAAATATTCCATTGGAATATTGTTATAGCTATCTTGAGAGAATTAATCATCTATTTAATACCATAAAAATTAAAATATCTTAAGGTATATATTATTATGCTTTAATTTTTTGTGAGTAAATTTCTCAATCCCTTCATTAAATAATCATTATAAATCAAAAAACATTCCACACTTGATAGTAGTGTGAGGTCAAGTGTAATGATAGACTAATTCATAAACTCCTTGAATCTATCCTCATATTCTTCATTATAATTATACTTAACTATCTTCTAAGTTATATTAGGTATTTTTTATGAAAATACCAAGAAATTCCTCACAAATCACATATAGTATGTAGCTAATTTGAGGAAGTTACATATTTCTTTGATGGATGTTGGGCTTGTCCATTCCTCAATTAACTTCATCTTCGATGGATCCACGAATATCCATTCACTTGTGATAAAACAACCCAACAATGATACCTTCTCCAAAAAACTAACATTTACTATACTATGTGTCTATCTTCGTCTACCTTGATCTATTTAGTGCAACATTCAAATTATTCTCATATTCCTCATTTGTTTTAGAGTATAAAAGAATATCATCTATAAATACTACAAAAAACATATCATAGTAATTTAAAAAGACAATATTCACTAATTACATGATTATTTTAAGATAGTTTTTGTTTCTAAATGGGATGACAATGAACACATAGTGCTCAATCCTTATAGTAAAAGAAATCTTGGGAATATCCCCTTTCCTCTCTGTTAATTTATGATACAATGGCCAATGGTCAAGTGTATAGAAGTATTGATCTCAACATAACGGATCAAAAAATTCATAATTCCATTTAAATTGATGCTTTATATTTAGAATTATTTTTTGTTCACACAATAATCAAGGTAGATATATGTTGACCCATCCTTCTTATTGTTAAATAAAATCAGTTTACCCTGTGTTGATGTGCTTGGTAATATGAAGCCCCTATCCTTATTGTCTTGTTGTATGTTATTTAATTAATCTATTTCAATGGGGGAAATTATATAAGGGTTATCATATATTTAAAACTAATATAAATGAGTTAAATTAGGAACTAAACTTCTCATTTTGAAGAAGTCCAAAAAACACCTTAGGAGAAACATCAACATATTACCTTACAATGAAAACTTCATCCAAATTCATCATCTATTTTTTTAATCATCATAAGTGATTATGAGTTCTCAGAGTTTTATAATAAACAAAATTATAATGAAAAATAAAAAAGGAAACTCATATTTATCCCCCTAACACTATTAGAAAATTTGATGATTATTCAGAACATTGAATGTGATTTCCTTTCCATGGTAGTTGATATAAGATTTATATAAAGAAAACTATCCATAACCATTATAGTATTGAATTTCATTATATATAGTATTAATAGGTTTTTAAGTGATTCATACATCATATATTAACTAGGAAATTCTTATGTGCTTAGGATTCAACAATTTCACTATTATAGTTTTCATTTATAACATAACCACTATTTTTTATGGCATGGTTTGAATAGTTCAAATAAACTTTCATGATATGAATGAATTTGTACAGGTAAAATAAAATAAAATGTTCTCAATTATTAAATTAATAACATGTTTACATGTCACCACTTTGTTTATATAATCTACCCCATCGATAGATAAAACATGAACCTACCCCTTCTCCCTCAGCATTACAGGTTGTTGTTATTGGTTACCTCTCAAACCACCTATTTTAGGGATTTTGTGTTCATAGTTTCCATGTTTAAAATAATTAATATATTAATTCGTCAAATTAGGATTGTATTAAACATTATAATCATTAGTAGAATTATAATGTAAGTTCACTAGAAATATGAATTTATTATTTTGATGTCTTTCCCTACTACAATTAATGTTTTTTATTTTCCACTTCCGGAAACTTCCAAAATCCTTGTTCCCATAATGAAGATAAGTTGGAAGTATGATTTTTTCCATCATGACATTTATTCTATGTTCCTCCTCAATTGAAATTTATTTTCTAAAACATGTCACCTATCTCTATCACATATTTGAGGGAACATCTAACAACATCACTATTTTAATAAACATTATATACTACTAATCGTTCTCGAAGTTTGAAAATTACTCCCTTAATTAGGAGATCAATTTGTCATTCACTATTAGTGAATAATATTGAGGAATATGAAGAAATCCATGTATGTTTTTCCTCATACGACTCCAAAAATTCTTAGTTCTTTTACTTGAGATCAAGGAATTCCTTTCCCATTATTTGAAATATTATGTTTGGAAAATATTTATTGAAAATTGTACTTCTAAATTAAATTCATTAAATAGATTCAATTTATTCTAAATGATTTATTTTGTACATTATTATAAACCACTATATTGTTTCCCCCACAAATATAATATTTTATGAAAGTGAATTTATTCCTCTCAGTGCATTAGAGGGTAGTGAATATCTTCTCAATGGAGTTAATACATTACTCTACAGATAATGAAATAGAATATCCAATGAAAATTCGAGGTCCTTAATGTATAATGAGATACACCTCAACATATTCTCTCCTAGCAGATGGAGTGAGTTACCAATGATTCATGTTATTACCCATAACATGAATATGTTGTGCTAATGTGACCTTGATTTTTACAACTCTTGTTCCCATCATGTTAAGAATTTTGTTTTGGAAATTAAAACCACCCATCACATATATTATTAAATAGGATCATCCTATTTATATACATTTTTTATAATCAAAGCATATTAAGGGTGAGAATCCTTAAATTAATAAAAATATTAAATGTAACTATAACCATTAAGGAAATAGTTCATAATTATTGTTCAGACCTAGAATTATTAATTTTTATGGATCAGTCTTCTTAATCCAATGAACTATTTTTTATAGATTCTTATGATCAATATCCATAATAACACATTAAATACTTAATTATGTATTTTTAATTACATGTGAATTATTTAATTCATACCACATGGGAATGTCTAACCGGGTGTGTAGTTAGGACTATTTGTTGTAAACTATGTCACCATTTAGTTAATACCCAACATTCCCACTTTGAGGTAATTACACATTGGTAAAAATATATATATTCCTATAACCACATTCTAGTATCCAAATCTTCATGTATTTTCTAGGAAAAAGACACAACTTATACTTTACCAAAATATCAGTATATTATACTTTACCTAGGATTATCCATATTGTTTTCACTAATTTTAATTAATCTGGATCACTAAAACTAACTAGACCATGACTATGATACCAATTGTAAAAACCCAATCCATAAACCCTAATAATTTCACCCCTATTAACATTATTTTCCATCACATAGACACCAAGGATCGAGTGTTCCAATGTAATTAGAAAATTGGAAACATAAATACAACAACTTTAACATAAACATGTATTTATTTAAAACTCAATACAGTGATCCAAATACTATAATTCTTCTAAAACTACATGGGATATCCAATGTAAAAATACATAAAATAAAGGGTTAGATAGATCTCACAATAAGTGAAAACCCATGGAAATAAACTATAAGATGAAAGTGACAAGTTATGACATGATATCATAATGATAAAGATCCTAAACATGGAAACATGGAATAATGTAATATTATCATAATATCATAGATTCAAAATTATGTGGAAACCTCAAAATTCATGACATCATAAGAATATGTCAATGATAACTATCGATACAATATAATATTTGACAACCACTATAAATATTTCACTATTCTCTGTGTATCTTCCAACATAACATAGTATTGTTTGGAATACCAATCGTGCACCATACATAGTGTTCTTGTCTAACATCTCATGCACAAGACATGGAATATAAAAAGTAATTAACAATACCTAATACATTGGAGGTCTAAAACGGACACAACCACCAAAAATTTGACTGACCTCAAACATAAAATGTTTTGGAATATGGGGTTTGGGAAAAGAAAATGAAACCAAACCTAAATTATTTGCATAATAAAACCTATGAGAAAAAATTTGGTTTCAAAATAATATACAATCGAATAACTGAAAGCAATATCATATAGATTCTAGTAAGAACATGATAGAATTTATTTTTATATTTATTTATGATTAAAATGAAAAATTGGTTTTGAAAATGTCTAATCACTTTATATAATATTTATTATAGCTATCTTAATAAGTAAAAATTAAATAAACCAATTAAGTGATTCTTTTTGAAATGAGATAATGAACCTTTATTGATGAAAATGGAAAAATGTTTTCTTTTAAAACTATAATTCAAATAAAACCGGTTTTCAAGAAATAAATAATATTTTCATAAAAAACTTCTATTTTATAACATTTAATGAAGATGATACTTGAAATGAATGGAAAAAATGATGGTTCCCTTAAATATCATGTATACATTAGAGAGGTATTTTCAATATAACATAAAATATGTATTATATAAAACAAATAAAGGTAATGTAATTTATGTATATATGTATGGAACATATATATAAAATATAAAATTCATACTTGTATATATTATAGAGTATAACATAGAAAAATAAAAATAAAATTTGTCCCAAAGGTAGAGACAAAGTTTCATAGGATCCCTTACCTCATTTCTCAATGTTCCATGTACCTACACTTGACTTCCTTTTCCTTGTATGTTATCCATATGCTAATTACTTAAGACAAATTAGAATAGGATATTGGTGTGAACATGAATTAAAAGGTGAAAGGATGTTTTTGAGGATAGACTAGGGTATGGTATTTGTTGATCCATGTCATTTGAATGGGTAGAGATATGGGGAGGATGTGGTCTCCTATTATAAGTGAAGAAAATTGAAATTTTGTAAAAACACAATATTTATCAATAATATCACTCAATAATTCAAATCTAATGGATCCATAAAATGTCTAGTAATGGTGTAGAGAAATAGATATGTCTTAGACTACCTTCATAATCAAATATCAAACATTTTTTTCTCATATATCATCATTTTTTACCTTTCTAAACTCCATAACCCAAATTTACCCTTAAAGTTATAGCTATTTTTCACTATAGGAAACTAATTTTAACATACACAAATATAGTTGAAATTATTTAATAATTTGAAAAGATTAATTTTTAAATGGTATGAAAATTTAAAATATTAAATTCTGAGGTGTTAAGAAAATTAATTTACATATTAGTATTCATAGTGTGTAAAAATAATTTTTATGGAAAAAACTATTTTTTAAGCATTAAGTTTATGTATTGGAAAACAATAATAATCACTATTAATTATAATAGTATTAATAAGGTCATTATTTTTCAAATAATAGATATGTTACATTAAAATAAATCAAAACCCTAATTTCCTGATGTGAAAATTTATATAATTAAATAGATGAACTTTTATTTTCATAATGTATTAGTTAATTTTCTAAATTGTCATTCTTGAATAATATAAATTCAACATTGTATTTTTAAATAATATATTTTAATTTCTATATATATATATATATATCTTATTTTAGATTAATATCATTCAAAATATTCTATTTCATATAAAAGTTATGGTATTAGAAAAAGTATGAATTTTTTTTATTCATCGAAAAATCAGTTCTTTTTTAAAAATAAAAAAATTAATACAAATATCACATTAAAATGATATATAAAAAACGTGACATCATATTATTATATTCAAATAATATAAGTGATAAATTTTAATTTTAAATAATAGTAATTAAAATTAAATAAAGACAAATATTTTTTAAAATGTATTATAAAACATAAAATATATCTATTTTATTAAAATACCAAGAGCTATATTCATTTCATGAAGGTAGTATTATAATAATATTTGGTTCTTAAATAATTATATGGTTATTTTATTTCATATAATCTATACTACATTATATGAAACACATATATATATTCATAAGGGATATTTATATATTTAAAGTCTAAGTCGTTACAAAATATGGACCTAAAGAACATCCACCTGAATATGATCAAATCTACATGACCCAAAACATCTAGAAGAAAGTGAAATGGTACTCACAATGTTGAAAATGAAAAAAAAGGAGGCCTAAAAAATTTAATACTATTTATACACTGATACTTTTGTGACATAGGAAAGAGTTATAGAATAAACCATAATAAGTAGGCAGGACACATGTCATGTTGAAAACCTAGTAAGGTAACCACAAGAAGAAGACATGTATTTTCATTATAGTAATACTATTTCCTTAATTTTTAAAGATTCAATCTGTAAAATTTAATAGAAAAATCTGGTGGTAACCCATTATTTTTCCTAAAACTAGTTTTACAATTATCACTATTTCTATGGATCTAGGAAAACATTTTTTCATTTTTTTTGTATTTTATCTATTTGATTTTAGAGATTTTTGTAAAGTGGATAATGATAAAATTTAAATGTACTTGATCCTTCTTTGAAAAAATCTGCATTACAAAAAAATATTTTTAATTGGAAAATCATTGAATCATTTTCTCTCTCATATTATAATGGACTACTATTTCTCTACAGTGATTTTGTATGTCCACATATACTTTAAATAAACATACAATAGCATTATTATAGGAGGAAACCCCCAAAAATTATATCCTTTATCAATTATATTTTCCTTAGATAATAGTGAGAACATGAGAACACATTAATAAAAAATACATATCATAGAGAACAACCCATATATGATAATGTGTTGATTTAGATATTTTCATCATAGACTCAACTATTTTTAATTATAAATAACTTAAAACTATTTCCATTAAATTTTTCTATTTGTTTGATTAGTCTAGAGATTATTATATGTGTGTTTTAAAATGATTTCATGATTTTGTATCCATGATGATATAAACCCAATACTATCTCATATATATAAACAACTACCGTGGAATAAGAAAATGTTTTATTAGTATAGAAAAAATGAAAAGGAAAACCATAGGATTTGGACTTTATAGAAATAAAATATCATTAGATAGTAATGAAAATACTTATGAAATATATTATAATATTTTATTATATTATTGTTCTAGGTTAGATAATTCTATGCATGATGAATAAAAAACAAAGAAGTAATAACTATTTATAAGATTAATCTTTATAAAATTGACATAGTTACTCAAACATATATTCTTATTACAAAAATTTATCCATCCATTATACTTTATTAGATGTTATGTGATATAATTATTCTCTATCTTCATTGTTAAAAGATAATGGATGGGATATAGAATGTTTTAATAGGGGTATAGGTCTTTTTTCAACAATATTCCCAACTCAAGTCCACCAATTCCCAATGCAAGATTAGTGATTTGATTCAGATCATTTTATTAGGAATCTCGAATATGAGTAAAATCTTTTGAATCTTATCCTTTTAAATATTAAAAATTCTTATCATGAATAACTAAAATACATGAAATGTCCTTCGATTTACATGAAATTAATAAAAATTATTTCTCAATCTACAATAATAATAATGTAGAATGAGATTTTAGGTTTATGTTGATAGTGCATAGTTTATTTCCAGTAGATAGATGATTCAATCATATTCTAAAGAAATATTCATCAATATTTAACAATATATAATTACCTTTAAGATATATAGGATCTATTATAATGAGGTGACCAAAAAATAAAATACAATGATATTAAATCAAATCAATGAATATCAAATATATATCACAAATAAACATTCTTTAGAAATTTAGTGGTGTAGTGTACTTGGGGAATAGATACATAAAAATAATATTTAAGTAAAATATTCATTATCTATAGTATTATTTGTTTTATATCTAACCCTTAGAGAATAATCAATCAAAATAACCATCTTTATAATATACTTTAAATTAATATATAAGGAGGGTTAAGCTCTAATAATCATTAAGGGTAAACGTGGAATATAAAGTCAATTAACATATGTAAACATGTAAAGAAAATATGAGTTTGAGAACATGAAATTATAAATAGAAAATAATATTTAAAAAAATTCAAAGCTCATAATCTTGATGCATCGCATAAAACATTATCATGTCACAAGATTTGGGGAACATCATAAAACAATCATTAGCCATGATTTCAAATTAAAATCATAATTATATATCATAAAATCATGGAACCATCATCAACATATATTTCATATAATATTTCAAGTTTAACTAATGATACCATTATAACATAGTAAATCAGCTATCAAAACATGTTTCCTATATCATGTAAAACCATGCATCACCACCTATTTTTAATATCATGATTTATCATGCATGACTGCTAGTACCCCATATCATAGTTTGTCAAAAATACCTTCCAATTTACTATATTAGATCATGCACATAATCTTTTTCCCATTATTATCTCATATGATATAATGTTTTAAACAATTCATTGGAGGTATATAATGGAGTCACCCATCACATAATGAACACAATTAATATTTGTGACATAAGATTATAAAACATTAATAAATACATTATAAGATAGATAAAGGTAATATTATTCCTCAAAACTTTTTCATTTGATAATAAAATAACCTATATAAATTAAACAAGTTACATAAAGATTCTATTATTTTGTTCATTTCATAACTAGTGGAAAAGAAACGATAATAAAGAATAAATAGAAATAAGATTTATGGTATCAATGATCATATACCAAGTGAATCATAAAAACCCTTGAATTATTTTTTCATAAATCAAAATTTTATAAAAATATTATTCATGGATTTTGATAAAAACATGAGAGAATATCCTTTTACATTGATGATATTATGAGTAAAATTTTCTAGAATATTTCAAAAATAATTTTATTTTAAAAATAAATAGGTAAACATGTAAATTAATCATCAAATTAACTATAAATCATGATGTTTTGGAAAAACAATTCATGTCGTATAAGTTAAATTAAAAAATTCCTTTCACACTTTTATAAACATTCAAAAAAAATTATTTGGAAAAAAATTTAAAACATTATTTTTTATACAATTGTAAATATATTCATATTTAGTGAGAATTAATGTTTTTATATAATTAAATTTTATTAAATAACATTAATTAAACAATTTTTATGTGTTTAGACTTGAAAGAATTTTTTTTCAACTAAAAAGGAATTAAAGTTGGATTTTCATTAAAAGAAATATTTCTATCATTTTAAGTATCATAGAGAGAAAAATGGTACTAATACGTGAACATTAATGAAATAAAATTAGATAATTAATTAAATGGGTTTTATATGACATAATCCATAAAATTTACTTTAATATAATTTTGTATAGACAAGACTTGAATGAAATGGTAGTGTAACATAAACACTTCCCACTTTCGTAATATCTGAATAAAAAACTAATGAATAGGTGAGAATTATATGAATTTTTAAAATTGATATTTTAATGTATAATAATATTAAAATGTATTAATGTGTTGTATATATACTACCCAAAAATAAATAAGTGGTGTATATGACATATGTATCATATAAATAAAACTCAGACTAGAAACCCTTACCTCAAGTGTTGTGTTTCTTCAAACACAGTGAAACCTAATGTATAATAAATAAATATTTACTATAAATATATTATATACATATAATCACATATATAATATAATATATTATTTAATTATGGAAACTTATCACCCATTTATTAATAATTCTTTATTAGAATATCTCTTCCGGGTGATAATTACTTCCGTTTTCGTGATTTTTTCAGTTTAAAATTCCATGTTCATAAACATTAATCATTTTCTATAGTATAAATACTTTTAATCATTTCATTAATATCATATATAATCATTACATAAACATTTAAAACTATTCATATAAAATGGTGATGAAAATGAATTATAGAACTACATAGAGATGGTAGTATGTATGTACACACGAGTGATGTTTCCATTTTTCTATGGATGGAACGAATGAAAATTATATAATAATTAAATTTTTTGAATAATATTAATGATATAAATATAAAATTTATTTTTTAAAGACATTATTATTACCATTAATGTGAAGAAGTGATAGAAAATGCAGCACATCGCATCATGGAGGTTATAATACACATGTATGAACAAGCAATAAATTTATATCCCATATGCAGGGAAATTGAGAAAAATAAGGTTCTAAAATTATAATAATAAAATATCATTATATGTTAGATACTTTTTTTATTATATTTTAAAGGATATGATAAAATTAATATAGTTTGAGGAATAAGTAAAATGAAAATGCTAAATTTTGATGATTTCCTCCTCTTTGATTAACCTTCATTATATCTATACTTAAGAACTATAAGGATGGTATTTGAAGAATAAAATAATCTATATAATGTATATAATAATGTTAATTTGTGTTTTTTTTGTTGATAAAAGTTCCTCAAACGTTGTAAATAATGGTGGAGAGAATGCGACCTTTTATAAGTGAGGGTACCCTTGGGATTGCCCAATGTATTAAAGTAATATAATTTTTAATTTAATTTTAAAGTGGAAGAAGTTGAACTCTTTAGAATATAGGAATATAAGGAATATAAATACTAACATAAAAAAATTTATACATTTTATGGTGATGATTTAAACCTTATCTTTTAGTTTTAACCTCTTATTAACCCTTTTTATGATTAGTGAGATATCAATGTTTTTTTTATTTAGGGTTTAAGAAAGTTAATATATAAAGAAAATCTATCAATTGGTTTCAAAAATTTGACATGGTAAAAATCATCTCATTCTATTCTCCAATGATTTTTTTTTAATTTTAAATCATTTTAAAAAATATTATTTAACATAGGACACTATTAATGTCATTTTTGTGATTCATTATATAGATTGACTTTTAAAAAACCATATATAAATTGAATTAATACATAAAATTTAAAAATATCATGAAGAAAAAATTCTAATATAAATTATTTTTTTAATCATATAACTCATCCAAATTGTACTAATTTTGATATTTTTAAAATAATTTATTATATTTTTACACTACTTGAATAAGAACTATGTCAGCATTGTATAAGAATTTTAAGATATTTATTCCATAATAAAAATTATAAATAAATGTCTATGATTAAATAAGTTAATTAATATTAAAATAACCATTAATAATTTAACATAAAAACTTTCAATCCATATGAAAAAATAATGATATTAAAGTAAAGAGAGTGAAATTTTGAACGTACTATTCTCTTAAAACAATATTGTGGAAATTATAAACAAATTGTAAAAAGTTTCCTTATCATAAAATATTTTATGAGTATAGTAAAACTAAACTCATAGAATATAAATAGAAAAGTTTTTATATATATTATTGATAGTTATAATATTTTTTGACTATACTTACTATATTTAACCTTACCGAGGTGAAAAATATTTATCATGTGTACTATACATTATGATAAAAATATAAAGTTCACATGATTATACAATTTTTACACAATTATTAAAAATATGGAATCCATTTTTTCAAATTCAATTCATACAAATGGAATAAATCTCTTTTAAAATGAACTTGGGAAATGTAATCAAAATGGTTTTTGAGAAAAAATTTATTCTCAAGCATAAAAATGTTTTAATACCAAAATTAAGCATAATTTGGATTAAAATTCCATTAACTATATTATTTTTTATAAAAATAAAATATTATAAATTTTATTCGAATAAAAATGGCGATTTTTTAATACCTGAAAACTAATGATAGTTTTATACTAAATGTATATTTTTTAATATTCATTAAAAACAAGCATTTCAAAGAAATCCAAAATATTCAACCTACGATAATATGGATATTTTTATATCATAAATTATATTATTTTTAATAATATTTTTTAAAAAAATATAATCAATTAATTATATTATGCATAGAAAAAAGTTTTTCAAAAATCATTTTTGAAGAAAATGTAATCTTGAAGTGTAAACTAACTTTATTATATTTCATTTTAAATAACTATAACTACATGAAAATTAATTAATTAAACTGAATATATAATTTAATTGTTTCATTAGAATCATTTATTAATAGTGACTAATTAAATCTATTATGATGAAAATAAATATATAAATTTTTTTCCTAACAATATATCTTTTACCTTTAAATGATTTTATATTCATTTCAAACCAACGAAATTTATATATAACTAATAGAAATATATTTAATATATATATATATATAATTGTTTTTAATTGCTCTATATATATAATGACAATATTATATTCCAATTTATATCCTTACATGCTTCGTTGTAGTTTATTATTTTACTTATCTCCATCATGTCCAATATATTCCTAATTATTTTCCATGTTCCAATACTTTGAGTTGGGGTCATAATATTTATATAGAACCATTAATATAATGATTATAGGTTTGTGGTATTTTTATACATATATGAATTAACTCCACATTTACTTTTCTTTATGTGCTTCAATATTGAAACCATATAATGGTTTAATATTTAATGTAATATTTGTTTTCTATTATTTTATCACAGTTCATTTTATTTTCATGTTTCCTATATCATAAGCTATCTAATGATACAATGGAATGAAAGAGAAATATATATCGAAATATCAAGTTATTTTTTGATTCCTTCCAATTGAGTGTTAGGGATTTAGGGTTAAAGAAATACCAAATGAATTTTTATAATTTTACAAAAAAATGAAAAAAAAATCATTGTTATATGATAGGTAACAGACTGAGGGTACACACTGAGGTCACATGATCACATGGCCTTCTAAGGGACTCAAAATTTCATAATTCATAAATAATTGTGTGATTGTATGAGTATAACCAAAGAGGCATCACCCAAAAATGATCGAATGTCGATGCATGATCTACGAAAAATCACGTGAAACCATATTTTGATGTCATCTGATTAATGTGTTGATTATTGGGTCATGAAGAGAGATTGAATGTTTGGATTGGTCATTTCATTAATCTTGAAAAGGCTCCCCGATATATCATTATAATCTCACTAAGGGACACTAACATTTCAGTCTCATCATGATAAATGCATTGTACATGTTAACTTGATGATGAAACACCCTTGTGGATAATCACTATTAAATTTTAAAAGGTATATTGTGATAAATATCTTAATATTATGGGAACCTTCCACAATAAAAGTTACATTATTTTTCACACCAAGGGGTTGTTCTCTTTACGGGATTAGTCAAATGAGTAATCAAAGGACCTCATAAATGAAAAAAAAAATCTTGTGTAGGTCCCCAGACATGCCCTATTAATCTCGTGAAGGACCCCAAACATCTTAGAATCATCAAATGAAGTCCCTTAAATTTTTCAACTTGATCTTGTGAATTCCCTAAGACATTATATCATTACCATGGAAAATAACTTGAACATATTAGTTTAATCACATCAATTATATTGAATATTTCCTTCTTAAACATCATGTGACCCCACCTTCCTTGGTCCACGCCCAAACAATAGTTTCACCCATAAGTTGTACGTATTTGAAGAGGATTATAATGGTGTACTGATTAAATGGTTACTCATTATCATGTGATAAATATAGGAAGCCACTAATGAAACCTAAATTGATCAGAGGAAGCATATAATACATTACCGACTCAAGTGAATTCCCCTTCCTCCCACTTAATCAGAGGTATTAGTATAGATGAAACATATAGTGATACAGATATATGGATTAAAAGGACAATTAAACCCCTTTAAATACATAAATACGAGGATACAAATGGAGACATGATGAAAGGGATCACACTATCACAAGATCCTTCTTCTGATAAAATTCTAGACAGTAACTTAGGAGAATAAAAATAAAACTAGTTACAAAATGTTTTTCATGAGAAGTTTATTAATCATGTGAAATGTTTTTACCATATTAGTCTGATCACATAATTTCTCTATATAAAAATGACATGAGATTCATGTGATAGATGCAGTAAATGATCATATCTTCATGAAATGGAAGTTATGTTGTTCTTTGTGTGAAGGGATCAAGTGGTTCACAAGATCTAATACTTCATCACCCAAAGGGTTAGACATTTGTATGTTGGGTCACAAAAATTAATATATATAGGTTAGATGGATTTCATGAAGGACTCTAAACATGTACTATAGATTACATGAATTAATCACATGTGTTACATTATCTATAATTTTTTCATGATAAGCAAGCTCAGATATATCAACCTTGTTTAATAGACACCCCCAAACATGTAAAATGGACCATGTAGTACATATGGCCATTTAATTGATCATGCGAAGGCCCCAAACATGTCATATAGATTGTGAAGTAACCCTTGGGATTATTGTACTAGTGGGATATTCAGATTCCATAATGTTCCACAAATCATATAAACCCCCATCCATGAGCCTTTGGCCATATACCCCCTTTATATAGAGAGTGTCTAGAATAGATCTAGGGAAATTAACTCATGAAACCTTAATCAGTCCATTCCATCAAATAGAACTCCATCAACCTCTCATGGTCTCATCTACATGTCTATCATAGGATAAGGGCTCATTATTTAACATTGTCACCCACCTTAGTGTAAGTCCCTAGGCATACCATTTACTCTTTTCCATAGGACCCAACACCCACGGGTCTTCCATATTGACTTATCGAGTAGTAGTTTGAGGAATAAAATAACTATGATAACAATGATTATTATTATAAAATATGGTACATAGGATTCCATCCTAAGGATTGATATCCATATCAAACATGATTACACTCCCTCATGATGTCATGTCCTTCATGATGTTTTTCATCATATTCTGTTTGGGAAACCTCAATGTGTATTATCTATTCAAATATCATAGAATCATCATTGTCTAATACCCACTAAAATATCTTGGAAACCACAAAGTTTATGACCATCTCAAATATAAGTAAATACTATGTGTGCAATACCATTGGAAATCCTTCCATGTATCCATAGTGAAAAGAATTATCTTTTTCTATTTCTTATTTCTCACACTAAATATAATAGATGTTGTATATGGGGTATGAAGTGATCATATTGATTGTATGAAAAACATTTCTCATAAACCTAGGAAACAATTTTTTTTATACATTCTTATATTTCCCAAAATATAGGGAAATATTTTTCCCAAGTGCTAATTATACTTCCTCATCCATCAATGGATCATGGGAAATTTAAACATGATCAATTTGATTCCTATTATAAGTAGGATACATATGATGTATTCTCAAGTCATGATATTGACACCCCATTCTAAAATATCCTCACATACATCTTCTCCAAATGTTATTAACTGAATAGAATACACTTATATGAAAGAGGTGGGGTTTGATTTTTTTTCACCAGATTTGTAGGATGAATCTAGAAGGATCAATCCCAATCTAATAAACACCAATTCCCATCTAGGATAATATTAAACTTCATTAGTACATATTCATATTACATTAAAACAAAACAACCCCCTCATTGATAAGAAATAATTGTAAATAGATGGAGATCCTCTAGTACATATAAATAATTCAATTAATATAACACCCACACTCATGTATATGAATTCGATGCTCTATCATTTTATTCAAGTAATGTGTCCTAAAATGGTATTTGGGAAATTTTTATAAATATATCCAAAATTTATAAAATAATCCCTATGTAGGAAATAATTCCCCCAAAAGGGATAGATGAGTCTATCCTTACTTACTCTCGACCAATGTGTGATACTTTGTATCATTGGGTTTGAAATCCCAATAACCACCTGAATTTGGAAAGAGGGACCGTAACTAGTTACAGATGTGGGATCCAGTAAAAATTTCAAAAAATAAAAAATTCAAACATTTATGATTTTGAAACTATAAAGAGCCCCATATAATCAACTATAGGTAAATACAGATCTGGTAGAAATAAAAAATCTGAACCTAATATGAATGAATGTAAAAATAGAAGAAGTGAGTAACCATAGAAATTATTAATCAACTTTCCCAAACCCAAATATCCATTAGGAATCCATCAAAAAGAAAAACAGTGAACTTGACATGAAATCGTGTGATACCAAAATAACTAAGTCACCGATGGAATTTAGAATTTGGTTTCCCATACAGGGTTATCCAATATGAGTCCATCAGAAATAAACATGGTGAACCAGATATCAATCTTATTTGAATGTTGGTCAAGAAGCTCTTTTTTTCCTAAAAAATGGCGATCCTGATATGGAAGCATGTAAAATATGATAACCGAGTCACCATAAGAATTCAATGTCTTGTTCCCTAATCCCATATATCCAAGAGGAATCCATGAAAATAAAATTTGGTGAACCCGATGTGAAATCATTAAATAATTATATGTAATTGGTTTTCCCATGTACTAGAAATTATAGATATTCTATGCTACCACATGGCTAAACCAACAAAAAAATAAAACAAAATGATTCAATATGCATAGATGATAAGGAATGTGACTTACTCGCATTGAGGTGTAGATTAGTGACCATGTTTATTGTTGTACTTATAATTACATATACAACACTCATTATATACACCTCAATATCAAGTCATATAATCATGATAAAAATGTTTTTGAATCCCAACTATGAAAATGGCTATCATGGATTGTGAAAAAATGTCACCCACCCGACACCTTCATCATCCTATTGAAAACACTATGGATAAGGAATAAAACTCACATGATATGATGATGAAACTTCAGGCTATGTAAAATGGTATACAAATAGAATCACACAAGTCCACCTTGATCAAGGGAGTCATAAATGAAACTGGCAATTCTTATCTCCACTGTTAACCACATCAAGTAGTTATCTCATGAGCATGAAAATTAAAACTTCACTCATCATTTTTTTTATCATGGAGATGACCTTAGTTATATCCTAGTTTATATGAAACCTATGAAGGATATTTTCAATCCCTTCCACTAGCACTATCCCTCTGACTCCCCTTAGTCCCCTACTGAGGGCAGTACATGATATGTTTCCACCCCTAACACTCATACATGTGAACCAGTAAGATATCATCAAGAATGGAAATCTATTAACAAAGGGGATATATTCCATATACCCAAATCCACATATGAATCCTACTGTAATATTTTTGTGGTCTCCCATGAGAAATCTCATATCCATGCTCACCCATATTCAGTCTTCCATTATATTCTGGTATCAAGTATAGGGGAGGCACATATCCCTACATCCATTCATGAATCCCATCAGTATATTCTAATGGAATGAGGAGGAATGGAGTTGGAAAATAACTCCACTTAAATTGAAGATATCTCTCAATTTACCATGAATACTAAGAACATATAGTCTAATATACCTAAACATGCCCTATCGATATCCCACAATGATCTGGTAGTGATATACGAACATTAATTATAATTTTTGGAAATGATCTAGAGACAGACCTATATTCCTATACCAATATCTAGAGAATAATTTCACTATGATCAACATAAAAATATTGCTACTAGATGAAAATGTCATATTCATGCTCCTTTACAGGAATATTACTAGCATATTATGATAAAGGATAAGTCATTAGGCTAGGATTATATTCCCATAATGATTAGGATCTACCATCCTTGTTTGAAATCATATTAGGATAAGTGAAAAAGACATTCAAGGGAAGATGATAGTATATTGAAAAGGCTGATCAGTATTTGGACCATATGTCAACTTTAATAAAGGTTCATAAACAGAGTTTGGAAATCAACATATGATATTCTTGCATCCTTATTGATGAAGGTACTCATAATATTCTAATGGATTATAGGATCCAAGATCACATTCATTGTCCCCTAAATTAAATATCACACCAACATCCTTCGGAGTCGATATAAAAGGAATAGTATATTCTCTATCCTATCCTGAAATTCATTTAACATATTTTTTGGGGGATGAATATCCTAACCAGTCTCATTCCCCTACTACAATGAATGTTTATCAGTATAGTCTCTCAACCACCCTGTGGAATTACCATATTACCACTAATGATTTTGAATCATGGTAGTATACTATAGAATCTTATTTTCTATGTGATGATATTACCACATCAACATATGGTCATCAACATATTCAAGTGATCACCACGCATTAGGATTATATTCCATCTAAAAAGTAAATGGTATGTCAGTATATTCCATCCATGATGCCCGATGAGTCTCATATTACTACTCTACTCAATTATACAATCAATAAATATGTAAGATGCATGTATGGAACACCTTAAGGGTCTACTAACTATTTATTTAAAGAAGAAGGTAATAAAAACCATGATAGTCCTACTAGAGGTATTATAGAGAATGATTATAGGGAAATTCCCCAAAAAATCACCACGATCAACCTCTCTAGGATGATACCTTTTTTAGAAAAGTGAATTGTCTTCTTATCGAGACACCTTCATATAGAGAGGTTCTCATAACATTGGGGATAACCATATATACTACCCCATAAACTACTAGAAATTCCTTGTCTCGGTTAGAAAGTTAGCTAGAGAAGTGACCTCCATGGTCTTAATAGGTGGAGAAGTATAAATATAATAAAAAAGAGTAATACTTGGATATATATATATGGATATAGTAGGAAACAACCCCCCTAAATATGTTTTCCCATCGCTATTTTGATTTATAAAGTCCCACTTGATCTAAAAGATTTGTGTGTGACGTAATTATACCAAAACATGTATGAAACATATAAATGGTTAAAATATAAATAAATTTAATATCAAGGAAATGAGGGTCACCAAAATTTCACAAACACACTTTATTATTAGATAAACTTTACCACTAAATCTATAGTCAAGGACCCATGATCAGAAAGGCATAACAAATTCTTGTAGATTCGTTGCCTCCACAAAAAGGAAACCCTCCAAAAGGTAATCGATGAAGCATCATCTAACCTCTGTATCCGAGGATGTAGTGAGTATAGAGCATTGCACTTTATCCCATATCAGACATAGAAAATCACCCTGGATGAGGTACAAAAAAATTTCATATCCATATAAGAGGTCATGGAACCATGTAATGTCTGAGGTATTTAGGGAATTAAACAAACCCCCTACATCAGAATGAAAATACACCATTAATGGATAGGGGTTGTTTCAAATAGATTATAAAGATAGTCCTTTCAAGAAAATCAGAACACATGTCAGATACAATTTCTAATGTTGTAAGAAACCTGACAACTCCATATAGTAAGTGTCACCTTCCACAAGCATACACAGTTCAAAAAATATGTGTGAATGATATAATTCAAAATTTGGATGATATGAATTGTTACCACAATGTAAATTGTCTTGGATTGATCCTATCCCATTGCGTTGGGGGGAAGTTTTACGACCCCCTCGATACCCATGGATATTAAACCCCATGATGGTCCGGAATAAATCATTCATGTCTACAAACCTACCCTACCAACACAACTGGGAGGATTTTTATCTCATTCACCATCCTAGGATTTATCATATACACATAAAAAGAATTATATAGTGTCAACGATATGCCCAAATAAACTCATCCCATAAGACTATGGGAATTTTTACTATAAACCAAAATAGAGTCATTTTTATTCTCAGGAATGAGTTAAATACCAATGGTCAAAATCCAATTCGTTCCTCCACCCATGAGACAAACTACTTATTATAGTTCTCACTTGACAAGAATGATCAAAAACCCCCTCTTGTTCACTATTCATTATCTTGAGAAATAGAAACGTCTAGGAAATACAATTATAGCCCATAATGATCGAAAGATAATATGAAGAAACAATACTATGGTGTAGGGGTGAGACCCCCATGTAACTATCAGAGGGGTAACATGTGGTATGAAGCATCCATATTATTTATGAAATGATAGGGTGATTGTTGTTGTATGATATACATCTATGATCATTACCACAATCAATCCAAAAAATGATATAGACAATGACGTAAATGTAGAAATGTGAAACTTGGATATGGTAACATTATTGGGAGGTGATATAGATATACAAACTAAGGCTACATGTACTATAAATCAAATAATGAACAAGAACCTGGAATATCCAAATTATTAGATTCCAGATCCTTAATGGAATTTGGAAAAAGATAAAGGTAAGGGTGTGGCTACATCCCACTCACTATCTAAAATGGAGGAAATCCCATCATCAGACAAACCACTAGTGTAATATGATAGTTAGATAAACAACCTTATATTTCTCAATGAGAAATTACCCATGATAATTATCCCCACTGTTATTTCCTTCAAGCATAAATGTATATCTCTCCTCCCACCCATCGATGGAGATCTAATCAACCCGCATGTGTGGAATTTGACCATTAGGCTAGTTCTAGAATTGGGAAACTACTCTATATAAATTTTAAAATTAAAATTGCCTATATTTTCCTCTATTACCATGAAAAACTCATCCTTGGATATGTGATCATCTGACATTGACATAGATTGAAAATCAAAAGCATATGGGACCAAGGTAACTAATTCTAGTCTCACCACTCCCCAAGAAAATAAGGTTGTATTGATCATTGTTCTCATAGAAATAATCAAGACTATTAAGTCCCTAGATGCTTAGTGGTAATCCATGGAGGGGATTCTCACTCCTTTGAAACCTTAAAATAATACATACCTCTAGTGGAAGGAAGAATCTTTTCCCTTTCACAATTTTGTTAACCTAATCATCTCGAACATTGATGGCATGGGAGACCTAGAATATAATCTCACACAATTCATATAACTCTATGGCCCAATGATGGACCATATATATGATAAATAGGTGAAAAAACTAAGATTAGTTGTATTGAACCTAGTGAGGCCAGCCATTTTTTGGTATATAAGCCTTCCATGAGGACCTTTCACCTTATTATAATACCTACATCATATATTCCTTAATAAATTCATCTCCATGCTATAGAATATGATTATTTTCAACCACATAAGCTATAAAAGACACAATAATGATAGAGTGACTAGCATTATCTTCTACTAGAGGGTTATATTGTACTCAAAAATTATTCTAATCTTGGAAAGTAAATTAAAAAACATTGTTTATATAACCTAAAATAAAATCATTAAACACCTTTAATGACGATGAGATAATCATATGGATTTTACAATTTCCATAAAATTACATAGTTCCTAGAATACTTCATTCAGTGAACTGGGGCCAAATCTCTTCCCATACTCATGATATAAGGGAAAATTCCTAGAAGAGTACAGACTGATGATTCCACCCTCAGACCATTATTGATGATTTTTCCACCACCCTAATATAGAATTAATAACCTAATGCCACCCATTAGGGGGAAGTGTTTAAAAACTACCCATGAAATGATATAAAGTGAGATCCGGAAAGTATATGATTTGAGGAATGTAATAAAAAAATTATATTCCTTCTTAAATGAATAGGTTTCTGGTTATTTTCTCACAAACCTTGAAAATAATATCCTTTAGCTACATGATCCCAAGAAACATAGTGATGTTTTCCTTACCTACTTCCCTAACTATGAAAAAATTTATCTAAGACTAAGTCACACTATCCATGAATTCTTTTCCTTTGAATATATTCTCCAAGTTATAGTTGATTTTGAGAAGGTTATACTTGGAAAATCCACAACACTAGTGACCTATGTAACCACTACTGAGAAAAAATATGAGGGTGACTGGTATGAGTTTTTGGATATGTGTGAGCATAAGTTTAATTATATTATGACTCAAAAGATTGTTGACTAAGACCACACGACCTTGGGAGAGAGGATTTGTATACTAGCAATGATTATGAAACCAATAGAGACAACATTGAACCTATATCTAATATTAAGGAATAACCATCAGACACACGAAAATGTGTGAGGGAAATCATCTCAATCAACAACCACATAGACTCTAACTTTTAAATATTTTATTCATTCAAAATTTAGAGAATGTGTGACACCCCACCAAAAAAATACCTCATCAGATGAATAGATCATTTATGGTTCAATTACTTTTTTTCACATAAAACATTCTTTATCTAATAATGAATATACTCATGAATATGAGTTCCTAGTACCTAATATGGGAGATAATAGTTAAGGATGTAGAATATGATGGTACATGGGATTGTGTGGTTGTTTCCAAACCCCATATTCAAGAAAAATCTCTATTTAATCCATGTATACATCTGGTACCTATAGAGTGGTAGTTCATCAAGCCCAACAAAGGAATGGAGATTATTTTTAGCCTTTCATTGGTTTTTGAAACCTAATAGTTTGGAATAATCAGCTGGAATTGGTGAAACTATCAGTTGTTCAAAAACTATTAGTTAGTTTAATGAAACATACAACTCTTATATATGATACTCCATATTTCTATGTCCATGAACCATACCCTTCAACCTTATACACTTGAACTCTTAATCTATTGTCAAAAAATTAACCCCACCCTTGGAAGTGCAGACCTCATTTATATAAATATGAAATTATTATGTAGTTGGTGGCTATCATAGCCAAAATCTCAGTCCATAATGATTTACATGTTTCAAAAAAAGTCATCAAAATTTAATAAAGGCCCTATAGAGTCACCAAAGGATTGAGATATTTTCTCTACATGATAGGATTATTGGGTGGAAACTACCTCAATAGAAATTACTAATGCAATATCATTCATAGATAAATTTCATGGAGAAGTTATTCGGTGGAATATTAGGCCCTTTAGGTTTTAGGAAATAATTATAATGTCAAAATCCAAATATCACTAGTTGAAAATGGTTCTAGGATTATAATTATACAAGTCCATATAATCCAAAATTTGTGAGATTTTTAGGTGGATTTATCTACAATGAAGCAGACCATTCAAGAGTATAGAAAAATCAAGTAGAAGACCTATAAAAATATAAATCACAAGGTCCAATTTGAGAACCTCTTTTCCAACACTCAGTTCATGGTTATATAACAAGACATTTTGTAAAATGTATTTCTGGGATGACCTTGGCCTCATAGCCATGTGGAGGTGACATCAACATTCCACCAATGTTTTAAATACCATGTTAACATTATTGAATAATATATGATGACAATAGAACTTATGAATCTTGTGAATCCATATATGTACATGCACGTTTCTATAAGACTGAAGGATAATGACCAATGATAGAGGGTGACACATAGGTCTCTACTCCCATTAGTTTGGGAAATTCTCTTTTAAATCCCTCGAGTTTTCTTAGTATTTATTATGTGCTACATATAATCCTTCTCAAGGTATTATAATCAGTCAATATAGGCAATTGAAAATAAAAGCATTACTAGTTTGTGTCTATCCAATAGTAGTTTCACCAGCCAAAGTGGGGTTCTCAAAAGAAATTCAAACCAATTATTCATCTAAAAAATAAATTTTAATTTATCTATAAATTAAAATTGGTAATTTCCTCAAAGATATACATGATAACTCATGATTTATATACCACTCCAACCCATGGAGGTATATGGTACAAAGGAAAACCTATCTAAAAATAAAAAATAATTACCCTAATAGTATAACTGTGAATTATTATTCTCAAAACTAATATCCTTAAACAATTATATATAGAACCTCATGTTATAGAAGGTGACTAAAAGTTACCTTATTGATGTGGAAATGGAAGAATAAGATGATGACCTCATGGATACCCCTCCATCATTTGAATAATTTTTCTCGACCACCATCATTGAGCATAGGTAGGTAAACCAAATAATATAAGAGGACCTATGACCTATGTTGATCATTGTAACTGTGCCTCTAGAATAGTAAGGGAAGTATATTTAATTCATAAATATGTATTGATATGTGTTCAATTGTAATTATATCTGGATTCCCAGGATAAACACTGAAGTGGATACTCATTCTCCAAGTATTATAGAAACCACAGAATTTTCAATCAATCATGCAAGAGAATGAACCATTCTATGTATCCATGGTTGAATAAGAATATTAAAAATTGAACAAAGATAGGTTATTCCAAGAGGATCAATACAAAAATTGGAATACCAACATTATCACCCAAAAGAAACATAACAGTTAAATAAGTGTTTTAATATATTTTAGGACCTTATTCAACAATACCCGAAGGATTATTTCTCAGTACTTATCATGGAATTGTTGATAAATGATATGTTTGTCTTCTAAGACGTTCCTTTTATGGTTGAGTATTAAGGATTTAATTATTTTAATATGGTAAATGAAGATGAGAAATATGATGTTGTTAGAGTTCCATAAGGGATATTTTTCAACTAGTTTGGGCCTTTAGACTTAAAGAACACTAACTCCACATACAAATGATTCATGAATCACATTTTTAAAACCTTAATGGGATAAATCATTGATTCCTATATTCAAGACTTGTTGGTTAAATCTAAAAAAAATTGTGATCTCCACACTAGTCATCAGACAATCTCAAAAAAATGAGACATATTTTGAAGATGAATCATTAGATGTGTTTTTAGAGTAAAATTAGGGAAATTATTCTACTCTGGGCCTGAAATTATGAAATCTAGGTTGACCCTGAAAATACTAGTGAAATCCTATAAATTATGCCTCTTTAAAATATCAATGACTTAATAGGGATCTAAGGGAACATTTCATACAATTTTTGCTTCATATCCAACATGGCTGGAAGATGTATATCGTTCACTATGTTAATGAAGAACAGAGTTTCATAGAAGGTGGAAAAGAACTACCAGGATGCCTTAAATAACCTCTAACAGTACCCACAACATCCAATTGTCTTGATGTCTCCTATAGTGGTGAGGTTGTTTATATTATAAGTGGCCTCCATGTAAATATCTATAGTGATAATCCTCAAATATAAAAATGAATATGGGAAAAAATAGTTTCTACAATGTCATCCAAAAAATGTAAGATACTCAGAATCAATATTTCAATTTTTGGAAGAACAACCTTATTATCATCTTCACAGTGAAGAATGTATGACTTTACTTGTAGCATCGAATAGTCCCTCAAGTTTATCATATAGACACACTCAAATATATTCATGGATTACCTATATTAACCTTGAACGTGGCATAATATTTTGTTATTTTTATACAATACCGCATTAAATTCCTATCACATAAGGAAATGAAAGTGAAAGTGATAGTTTATTTCCTTATGACACATCATATCCAAAAAACTAGGAATAACCACAAATATCCTAGATGAAGATGATTGTTATTCCCATGATACTACTCAAATTAAAGTGATGTATTTTTATAGTTACTCACAAATCCTGAGTTGTAAGATAATGGAAAACCCAATGTGTAACCTAGTTGGTCTAGGAATTATATTTTTTTTCCCAAACAAGTCAATTTCCCTATTCATTATCACTATCAAAATAATTAAATAATAATAAGAGAGAATACCAATCCCTTATCACAATATTTTATCAAGACCAGTAGCTAAAGAAAGACTAACTGAATGATAAAGGGTATTTAGAGATAGTGGTCAAATAGATCAATGATGAGTATTCCATCATGAAGGAAGAATTAGACCCTATCATTTGTTGCATTAGGGTGATGATGGAAGAGGTCCCTTCGGATCCAATACTATAGTACATAACTTGATCAAAAGATACTCATGTTGGTGCCCTAACTAATGTCACAGTCATCCTAGAAAACCCCAATCAGGATGATGTATTCTTCCACATCACACCTAAAAAATTATTCTAACCAGTCTTTGTCTACAACATAGAAAAAATTAACCATATCAAAACTACCTAAGAACACGACGAGGTAGAATAAGCCCCTAAATGGATGGATCCCATAATATATTACCTCCAAAATGGGACCCCTTTTCATATTGAGATAAATGGGAACATATTAATTGTTAGGAAGAATATTACACCCTTTTTGTTGGGCCAAATGAGTATAAATCCATCTAAAAATGATGACTCCATGATGTCCACCACAATGAATTATAGATGGAGTGACTCTTTACATCATAAAGTAAGTCCATTAATTCCCAATGTCGTGCTCAAAAGTTTATAACCAAGATCCCCCACCAAATTAGGATGCATGGTTACTACTAGAAGATTATGATACAAGAATACATATAATTCTATCAGATGTTCTGTGCATGTCAGAACCATGAAATCATCATCCATAGTCCCCAATGATGCTTCATAAAAGAAATACTCCAAGAAATTTACTTTATAGGTAATTGTCTTTGTGGGGATATATCCCATAACTATATATGTGTAGTTTATGTACATCCATACTACTACCGACTTCTTATCAAAATGCGATAAGGTTATACCCCAAAATAATGTTGGGAAAAATAGTATCATCAACTTCATAAAGTCCAATCTTATCATTAGATTTTTTGTCCCTTACAAGAAAATAATAAAAATAAAACCAACTTATATTCTTTGAATATGAAGAGACTATATCAGTATTATAACATCAATTTCATTGAATCAATAGAATATCATATTGAATCAACAAACATAAATAGGTCTTTATTGAAATTTTACCTAATATACACATGAAAATTTTCAACAATGACTAATTTTCTTTGTTGGAAAAGATCCCCCATTATTTATGGGCCTACCATACCACAACCTACACTTCCAAAAATGTGAACCCATACTTGTATATTTATGGAATGGAGGAAGTTATTTCCATCAATATTAGGTTTTTCTCCTTCCAAACCGCTATTTACTAACAACTCTTAGATGAATAATAGTTAAATTTGCATCTAGATAAGTAAGAAAGACTCAACAAAAAAAATTTGTATCGAGAACAACCTTAAAGTCCATTGGAATCATATTTTGAGATACTTCAACAAAAATAATCACTATCATTTTTTACTCGAAGGAGAATTGGTAATGGTTCATAGAACATTGATGGGTCCTAGGATGATCCCTCCCAAGATGTAACCCAATTGGGGTGTTAATTACCTCATAAATAAGTTGTATTACAATGAGGATTAACCATTAACCAAAATGGATAGAGAGCACATTATTCCTCATCCCAACAACATGAGGTTTTTTAATAAATGATTTTCACAACATCCATCTTGAAAAGAAGTCTGGGTGGAATTTCTTTAAATTGAACCATAAATCCATGTACTGACCATATTACACTAGACTACATAGAATATTTCCTTACTTCATTATGTGAAACTTTATAGAATACATCCTTACAATATGTTGTTAAAAAATTATGAAACATATCATAGTCCCCAAATGATTGACTACATTAAATGGGGCCACATTGTGGGGCCTACCTTCTCTTCTTATGTATGATATATAACGTTATAAATTGTTTTATGGGTATGGATATACTAGCTCACATAGAATTATTTCCCACAACCTTATATGAGATAAAATGGTCCTTTTTTACTTTGTCTTCGTAACCTCATTCATGATAGGTTTAAATATTTATCAATCTAGATCATATCTTCATTACAAATTCAATACACCTAATCCATATATATTCATAAGAAAAATTAAATTATTCATCCTTATGTGAGGGTCATATCCATTTTGACACTCTTCTTATACATAGGGATTAAAAGATTTAGTGTAAAATTGATCTTGTGGTAGATGAAAAAGGTGGGACAAAAAACATGTAAGTCAACCTCTATAGACCCCACCTGCATGCCAAGAGGCAAATTTAGGCCCCACATTCATTTCCCGGCATGAGAAACCAATAAAAGAACCATGGATATTGATGATACTCCTACACGATGTAATATGAAAAGATACATCAAATCTCTTCTCACACTAGTTCATTACTCATGTCCCAAAAGCCTTATAGGTAGGTCTCCAAGACACCAATGAAAAATTAATAATAGAGATTTGCGGGATAATATTTTTTCTAGTGTGTGAAACAGAAAATACCTATATAAAGAGACACTTTCCCCTATTATAGAGCTACTAGATAAAATTCATATTACCATCACATGGGACTTGTGTGAAGCCCTTAAAGAAGAACATGATAGATTCCTTGGAGTTTTGATAATGGCATCACCAAATTTTAGATTCCCAGGTTGCTCAGAACCCTTGTTCACCTAGGTACCACCGACATGTGACCAAATATAGCCACCCAGGTATCACCTATGAGAGGTCCTACTAACACCACTCATACCCTACCTGGTTGAAGTACTTCTAGCTTTCACAGGTCCACACTAATCGATACACCCTTTACCTCACCCAGATCTAACATACATGTGACACTATTGGAGACCCTTTTAATGTCATCAATGGTAGGGTACTAATTTATAAGAATCCCATGACCTAGTTGTACCAATATAAGGACTTTCAAAAATTCTCTAGATATGTTTGATCAGAGCACATGGAAAATCAGTGTGTTTTATTGATGATACATTCCCATGGTAATGGAAGTAATGTATTTATCCTATATAATAGGTGGGATCCATTGAGTGTTCTCTATTATACACTCTATTTTAAATGATCATCACTAACATATGGATAATGAAAGGTCCTTATGGTTTGAAAAGAAGATAGGGGAATGGAATATCATTACCTTGTCTCTCTTCCTAACTACCCAACCATGGCTCCATCATCATTCACCTTTATACAAGGAGAAAACATGACATGAGGGAAAACCACTGGGAGTAATCCACTATTATTTCATGAATGATGTGGAAATACACTCTCCTTCTATGTCCCCATCCATATCCACCTATTGATAGAGGAGATTCTATAGATTTCCTAATCTTCCACTTCATCTTATTTATCACACCAAGCATGACTGACATGGCCTTGGAGGTTGGTGGTGATCATGTCACTTGAATAAAAAAATACTTGGTATTCATACTAAGTGTGTCTCTAATACCATGTCATCATCATCTCAGAGGTTCAAATTCACTACATGAAAAACCTTCATGAGTCCATATTCTCAATGAAGCAACCATGGATCTACAACTAGGTGTAAGTCCCAAACCATCATAACTATGTGGGATTTGATTCTTTCATTAATGGGATAAATATAAACCCTCATAAATGTATAAACACAACACTTATAAATTACCAGAATTTTTGTTGTGAAAAATTCCCAGTAGAATATTTCCCCCTAACACTAAAGTCCATATTATTTCTGGGTCCTCATTATTTAAATATTATAGTCCCAAGTTCCTAATGTATGTAACCTTAATACAAGTCTATACACCTTTCCATATCAACCATTAGGTCTGCTTCAGCTAATGTCCCACACCATCCTTTGATAGTCACCTCCACCTAGAAGTCCTTATTGTATGATTTCAAACTAAATGATCCATTAATCATAACAAGAACTTAAATGGTATTATGAGTCACTTTATGTTGAACCAAACTACATGGGTTGGGATTCTTTTCACAATAATTTTCCAGAATATTATCTCAGTAATATGATTTCGACATCAATACATGTCCTATATTCTTGGATGATGATAAATTAGAGAGCTCCCCACAACATGGATTAAATACAATATCATTATAATGGACAATATAAGAATATATAATCCATAAAAAATGGTACCATTGATATAGATCCTCATATATATAGATATCTCTATTAATGATGAACCTTTCATACATAAAAATAATTCTACGGCCAATACATGCTATGAATTGATTGTTAATATAATGGTGGTGAAATATATATATATTTAATTTAATAAATGATTCATGAATATGTAATGAACATATAAGAGAGTATCATAGTAGAAATTAATCCCCCCAAAAGGTTTTATGAACTCGAACTCCCAACCATGCAACCATTGTGAGTCCATATATGCCAGTAAAACCATTTCCCAATGGCCACGTGCCATTGGAAAGAAGGCTCATGGGACATTGTGAAGAATATAATTATTGGGTATCTTTGGTTTTATGAATAAACCATACTGGAATCCAATTATAATGGAAATAAAAATAAAATAAGGTTTTTTTGATGTGAAGGTTCATGAATCCACTACCATAAAACTATATTCAAACCACATTTAATTTTATAAAGAAAAAAAGAGACTTTTTTAATGAAAGAAATGGTGGACCCAAAATTAATCCTTATCTAAAATGATTGTGTCACATATATGTCATTCCCCATTAGTGATATCACAAAATTAAAGTGGTCCATATATGTTTTTTTGAAAAATTGATTACACATGAGTTCATTTATTTAGATATTTCCTTGTTGGATCTTTATTATTTTTGTTTGTTGTGAATATCTTATAACATTCAATAAAAACTCCCTCATATTTGATGGATCCTTTCTAGGTAAAATAAATGTACACATCATTATTTGTAAAATTTATGTTCTCATCTAACCTGACGACACCATCTCCAACCTAGTGTCTTCAATGTCATGTTTCGAATGCACTATTTTGGGAGAACCAATTGATGGTACCATACTAACCCAGGAGGCATCTCAAAAATACATCAAAAACATAGATCCATATCAACCATCCAATTAAAAATTGATGGAAGGTGAGAATATGATGGAACCAATTTCCACCTCAAATAATTTTGGAAGCTTTCCCCCAAAACGTTGTGGAAAGTTCCTCCCTCAACATAGGTAAGTAGACTAAGAGGCATCAAGTACCTCAGCTCAACCAAAAAAGATTCTCCTAAAATGTATCCTAATAAATATATAATCCACCAATTATATGTGGTATCAATTTCCTATCCATGATGGTGATTTTTTCTTATGGTATCTGACTCCGGTCACCCAGACTAGAGCATCTAGGACATCCCCCCTAAGGGAATCAATCAAACAATTGAGAACAAGATCACATTGATGTTATTTACATATGAGCCCTCCCAAAATACATGAAGGAAACATACCAATATTCCCATATACCTAAACATGCACATCATGTCTATCAATATGATTTTATAGCAACGGATGAAGGTCACCCACAAGTAGCAGATGTAAATTGGTGAGAACACCCATATCTTTTCCCCTACACCAGACGATGGTCAGTATATCTGGATTCAAAATAAGGGAAATTTAAGGATCACATCCTTGGTATAACCATGGGATGGGAATATATTCTTATTCTATCTGCACAAGTCATCCATAATATTATAAAAATAGTAAAATGAATGAGTCTATCCCTGCTGGCATTATAAAAACTTTCTAAGAGATTTCGCCATTCGTAGTTATTATTTTGGTATACAACCTGACATACACAATTGGAGTGGTAATTAACCATAATTATGTGTTCACATGAGATCATAGATGTGTTCCTACACATTTCCAATAAAATTTGATGAAATGTTTTGTGATGAATGGATGATCAGATCAGGAACACATCCCCGTTCCAAATAGAGGTCATCAGTCTATTCTAATGGCCAATCTAGTTTTGGTATATTTTCTTTCTAAAACCACATAAGATTTTTGGCATGATCCAATGGAAACATATGAGTTTCTCATTCCTACTAATGTACATGTTGGTCGACATCCATTAGATGTGACTCCAACTCCCTGAGGAAGAAAATCAAAGGAATAAATTCCACTCAGGGAACTTTGAAATTCCTCGCCAGGCTCACAACCTTTATATGATACATGATGGTGTTATTAAGTCCATAAAATTAACACCAATAGTGGACCAAGATCCTTATATTATATTACCAAAATATGGAATTAGTAATCATGGATCATAAAATCCTTAATACAATATTACTACAATAAACTCTTCAGGTTCTCCATAACATTCTCACCATGATGTCTCCCTTCAGTCAAGAAGTGATTGGTCTTATGAGCACATATCTTGTTAAAACCATTAGTGTTCCTCCTCATGGAAATAAAATCAAACATAAATAATTTCCTCCCTGGGTAATTTTTTATTCTGATATCAAGTACCTCCACTTTAAAAATCAATTATGAAAATGACCTCATATTCTGAAGAACATGGAATGCTAGGGAAAATAATGGTTGATGAACTACCATTGAAAAGTGAAGTTGATTCTTATCCATGGGATGGTCCCAGAAAATAGTAGTCCCATAAATATCGTCTATATTGTTTTCATTCAATATAGGTAAATGTGATCCCCACTAACCCCATTATGTAAAACAAATAATCCGATTAATTCCCGTTTTTTTTATAAATTGAAGGATTCATTAGTAGTAGAATATGAGAATATATTAGTCATGATATGGAAACTAGATTAATGAAAATATACCTATCATATATTTTCCCTTATCCACATTTTAATTTATCATATGAGATGTTATTTTATTATAGTGGATACCTGAAATCCATCTGAATCTTTGGAAAACTCTGTATTCATAGAAAATGATGTACTCACCTTATGAAGGGTGTGTAGGCCAGGATAAGGCTATAAAAGAAATTATTAAAAAATATGAATTGGAGGCCCTCCCCACTAATTTGGTCCACGATTCAATTAAGGCCTTCGGGCCACCCAAGCCTTCGGGCCAGTAAGGCCTTCGAGCCACCTCAAGGCCTTCGGGCCACCTTTAGTGCAGATGCAAAACCGAAAACATTCAAGGAACAAGCTCTATCGGAGGATGAGCAAGGATATTTCACCACCACAAAAACTACATGGATTTTAAGAATGAGAGGGTATGGCACTTTCCATCAGGACAATCCTAGACATGCATGGGATATCCTAGCTGAAAATACATGCGAAGGTGGAGAGATGGTTTCACGATGAAGATGATGGGAGGAGGATTTCCAAGTAGTTATTTTGGGTTCTATGTAATGTTTGAAGCCTACGGGCAATGAATCCCTCTATGGACTACAGGTCCATGTAATACTTACACCTACGGGCATTGTAAGAGTTCCACCACACCCCATGAAAGGTGGATTATCAAAAAACAATAAAAAATGTAGGTTTTCGGGCTATTAGATGGATGTAATTTTAGTACATTGAGATGGTTATTGAATATGTTACCCAGTAAAAAAGTGGGGTTTTCTGAAAGAATCATCCCCAAATACGTTTTCGGGAAACCAAACTCAATGAGGGAAATTTATCGAAAGACTCTTGTACATGGAAAGTTGGGAAGCTTCTCATTTAGGGGAATCCAATAATCAGATATCACTGATTTATTGGGAATGAAGTTGATATTTTTAAACCATATATTACACCTACATCATTCCTAAATAAATATTCATATAATAAATAGGGAATCCATGATATAAGATTCCATTACGATACAAGAGAATCAACATTCTATATGGATATCAGAATTTTTAACACTGTCTATCCCTTAAAGGACTAAAAATTAGGTCAAATCATGGAAAAAGTATAATGGAAGAAACCATATACCATAAGTTATATGGGGTTAGTTTTAATTAAACCTCATATATAGAAGAGAAAAGTATTTTATTGTTTAGTATGGGCACCAAAAAATGAATACTCCTAGTTTGGCCCATATCATGACCCAATTCACTCATCAAGAGTTTATATTATAAAATTGTGTGGATGAACCCTTCAAGTCACATTTTTTCAAGAAGCTCTAAAAAATCCTATAAAATAGGTAAGATATACAATAATTATAAAAAATTGATATATTAGAGGGTAAAACTAATCCTACAAATATCATTTCCTTTAGTAGATATCATGGGTCTAATAATCCCTCTTATTGTTCTACTGATGATGAAACTCCTAAAATGAATTATATATCAATGAGTATTATGAAAAATATTTATCAAAAATCTAATATAAGATGATTATAACATAGAGGATTTATAAGAGGATGTTCCCATTTGAAACATGGTCAACAATGAGATAAATGAACAAGGTGTGTGGACCAGGAATAAAAATCCCACAAAACATATCAAGATATCTATGAATGTTAAACCATAACATATTTGAAGAGGTTCCTCCAAGTAACTTTTAAGGAAAATTACATGTCCTATATTATTCTGGAATGAGTAAAACCACTCATGATTGAAGAGTGGTTTCCCCAATAACAAATTGAAACATAAGAGATTATGAAAATAAATATATAATAACTCAGAGGAAATTTTGTCATTGGGTAGGTCCTTCTTGTGGAGGATCAATCAAAATCCTAGCTGATATCCCTTAGTATAAATGGATATTCATATCAATGAGATTGGTTTCATAGCACACAATCATCCCTTGGACTAGAAAACCCATTCATTTGGACCCAATCACGATACGCTATCATGTAATTTTTTTAAACAACAAGAACTAAACTTAGAAAACCACTAAAGGTTAACACATCAAGAGTGTCAAATACATATATTAGAAGATCCATAACATCCTTCCATACTTTTGTTAACCCAAATTCCTGATTATATTCATCAAAAAAACCCAAGAGACTTATTATTACAATTTATTCATCGAAATTCTAATTATAATATGTTGAGGGAATTCACATACCAGTATAGTTAGAAAGAAATCCTTACCCATAATAGGTGGATAGGACCCCACCCCCACCCCCTCCAAACATGGGAGACCTATATTCTAAAATTTTTAATGGCTCATGGGACCTAGATAAGCATATGATGCATTTTTTATCCCATTGGGATCCTAAGATGGGAACCCATAAGCTATCAGACTGATGAAACCCAAGTATTTCAAACAAATGTTCCATGGGCCACACATTGTATGGTGTACTAGTTTTCCACATTGTAAATTAAGGAATAGAAATATATCTATTATTAGTATCTCTTTTAATTCATCTCTACAATTAGAAGTAAACTACCCTCAACCTCTCATAATGAAAAATCATGAGTGAATGAGATGTCCTAGATTCCATTGCAAGGTGGATGGGATTGACTATGTATATAATCCAAGAGCTTCCCTAAGAAAGTTTGTTGTCCCTCTATAATGATAATATACATGACTATTTGTGTGAACCACTCGTCCATGTAAAATAGAATTGAGGGTTTCTAGAACTTTTTTCAGTATTTCATAGATTTTAAGATACCATGTCATGAAGCAAGGATATGTCCCAAGTAATTTCATCAACTCAAGTGAAGAGAACTAGGAAATTAGAGGATTCAAAAATCATTATTATTATAGAATCTATGGTATCTCCAACGATAAATCCTAGACCATATCATGAATTACCCCATCTCAAGAATAGGAAAAAAAATCCACCCTTATCAGGATGAAAAAAGGAAATTGGTGAAATCAGTTTTATGAACGACAGAAAAAATATTATAAGTTATGAGATGAGAATGTCCCTAGATAATTTATAGAGACAATGGAAATTAATATAATAATATTGATAATGAAAAATATAGTTTCTATATTTTTTCTCTAAAATCTCTAAAACTATTTCCCACTTCACTAGAAATTGGGGCACACATTATATGAATGATTTTTGTTAAATACACCCTATAAAAATTGTGGAATATGGGAAAATGATATTGAGAATACCACTAGAGCATGTATCTTGTGTTTTCACTACTTCCCTATAGGAATAAGGTGAGTGGAAATAATTTTCTAGAAAAGGTGCAGAGAATTAAATTATTTGATAACATAAAATAAAATCATAATGACCAATGTTATCCCCAAGGTGAAGTTGAATAAATCATCTATGACCTAATTTTATACTAATGTGGCATGAAGAACCTCATTGGTATCACATTCCTCCAAGAACTAGTCCTCCAAAAAGCAGTGCAATCAAAAAATAAAAAGTAATGTACATGAAAATGAGCCTATAAAGATTCTAAATCTATCCATAAATCTCCCAAAAATTGTTTCTATAGATCATAATACTTGATAAATATCCCACAAAATTGTACCATTGTAGTTAAATATACATATTGAATCTAGATCTAATAAATAATTAATCTTTTGTTCCATTAATTCCAATCATTTAATAGATACCTTATCTATTGATGAGTATGACCAGATAATCGAGTTCCTAGAACCCAATTAGATAACTGGAGTTAGAGTCTATAAGATATGATAATGTAAGGGAATGTATAGTTCTAAAAGAACTCAATACTTCAGCCACATCCTTACATGGACTGTCTATGCTGCCAAATATCATGAGAGAGGCCTATAGAAGGACCAAAAGGGTTAGATAATTTCCCCCTTCATATTTTATGGGTCTCCCAAACTTGATCATTCTAGAATACTGATTTGGGGGTGCAATTATCAGATTGACCTTTTCAAGAAAGTAGGACTATTCGGCCTAACCCACAAAGTACAGGAGAACCTTCAAATTTTCTTCCAAGGTCCAATCTACCAACATCATGTAATTATTACCCTAAAAAAACTTATAAAGGAGAATAATCATTTATATATGTACATACCCTGAGACCAAAATTGTTAAATTCTAAATCTATTAGAACGGTGTTTCCCATGTTTTTGATCCTAGACACTGTATATTTATGAAAATTTCATTGAGAAGTACCCATTGTGGCATTGTTGAGAACTCTAGAGTTTAAAGATGTTGTTCTTACTGATGAATTATATTATACAGATATTTATGATTGATAATTCTACACATTATATCTTTGTGGTGAATGAAAAATATTATGTTATACATGGAAACATTAGAAACATGTATGACATTGTAAGGATAAATGATGTTGATATCTGATAGGATTTCATTTATAATAGCTCATGGTTCAACCTCATTCTAGTCTAACCACTTCATCGACTAAGATACAGTGAGGAAAAGTTGAGGACATCATATAAAACCTATAATTTATGGTTTTTTGGAAGGACACAACATTTAATGTTCTTCTAGGAAGGAATTGGTTTCATCAACATGTGGGAGTCCCCTCATCATGTTGGAAATGACTCATTTACAGAATTAATGGGAAAATTGTGATGTTTCATGGTGATAATTCCCCATTGGAATCGTGTTAATCACAATATATTAATGTGGGATTCGACTAGAGGGAATGGAAACAACACCATAATGATGTTTTAACTCAGGTCACTATAATTAATGGTCTAGAAACGACCTCAATCAATCCATTCAAACATATCAAGTAATAATATTTTATACCCATCAATTAAATTGAACATATGATTCTAAATTTGGGTACATATTCAAAAACAACCATGATATCCATCATGTAAATTGATCCTGGAAACATTTAAAATATCATTAAACCTCTATTCCATGGTAAAAGACTAGGTGAAAATTCTCTTATTTTGTCCCCTAAGATTAAAAATATCACTTTCGCATCAACTAGATAGAAAATATATTTCATCTCACCCTGAAAAAGTAGATATAATAATTCACCATCACTCATATCCCCTCTAAAATTTCAAATAAATTGAACATAATCAATAAAGTCTAAGGAAGGTAATTCATTTATGGATGTCAAAATGTTGAGTCTTCTCTTAAATATGAAATATTTACTTCATAACCTACTTACCTTAAGAGAAATGTAGAATAGGAAGAGGAAGAGGACAATTAAGAGGAAGAGGAATAGGAAGATGAAAAAGGAGATAACCTCATGGATACCCCTCTTGTATTCTAGGATGGTGTCTCTACCACTGTCTATGAACTCAAAAAAATAAACCTTGGTTCATAGGATGGCCCATGAACCAATTTTATTAGCAAAACCATGTCTACTTAAGAAAAATAATCATATAGCTCTTTTAGAAAGTGACAAGAGTAAGTGTTTTTTTTAATTATATAAATATAATGGGTATCAATTATGAGGTTTCCACACACAAGATGGGATATCCATAAAACCACAGGGTTTATAAATAGGAAGACATATGGATTCACCTGACTCATGATGCAAAAATTGAGGCTAATATTGATGGGACAATCAAGGTAAATTTCATTTAGGAATTCTTATATCCAAAATGGATTTCCAATATAGTCATAGTAAAGAAAAAATAATTTTAAAATAAGAGTCTAAATCAGCTTCAATGATCTCAACCATCATTTTAAAAAAGTTGGTTTCCCAATTTTGATAAAAACTAACTAATAGATGTCACAACTTGATATCAATCCCCTTCCATTATGGATGATTTTTTAGGGTATGAAAAAATTGGGATGGACCTTGATTTTGAGGAATCTAGTACTATAATTTCGCCATAAGGGGTGTATTTCTATCAGGTAATTCCCTAAATTTTAAGGAATACTAACACTACATACCAATATTCCATACATCACATCTTAAAATACTTTTTAGGGAGAAATATTGAGTTCTATGTTGAATATAGGGTTGTTAAATCTTTGATATTTTATGGCCACCTTGGGGATTTAGAGATCATTGTCACTAAAATGTGACAACCAAGCCCAAAAAACTAACCCCATGATTTTTTTTTGAGTTACCTCAAAAACATTCTCTGCATCATAGTATGCAATCATATCATTGATGTAGATCCTAAGAAGAAAAATTTTATTCTTGACATTACACCACCTTTAAAACTAAAAGAGTTTAAGAAATTATAGGGTCCCATTTTTTATATTCATCTATTTATATAAAAACTATTATAATGTGTTTTCCCTTAACCCGGTTGATGGAAAAGGGGATCACATATCATTTGTATTATGACTGTGAGGAATCATTCGACAGTGTCATGAAATAATATTTTCTTCCAAAAATGTTTATATTGATTCTTGAGGAAAACAATCTAATTTTGTATGTGATATATTTAGAATGACTGATGGGAGCTTTGATTTTGTAAATGAATGACACAGGGTTGGAAAATAGACTTTATTATCTTTTTCAAACCATGCTCAATTCTGAGACTCATTTTTTATATATCAAGAAGTGCTCTTTGGTAATTATATTTACAAATTAGAAGCTAATGAGCTACATGAAACAACATGAAATCCACTTGGTGTCTCATAATATACCACTAAAATACAACCTCATATTTCATATGTTTATTGGATGATTTAAAAAATCAAAGTTCATTGTGCCGTTTTTTGAAAACCAGTTTGTTCCTCTCAAAGTGGTAAATGTAATGGAATTAATAGAATTCTGTGAAGCACATCCATATAAAGACATCGTGTCATTGAATACTAAATTTATCGATGAATATAAATTTCCTATTTAAAAGGCCCTTGATATGGTAGATTTATTCTGATGGTGTAAATAGAATCCCAATAGTGAAGAGTGTAAATTCTCAAGCTCAATAAAGACGGGTTTATAGTCATTATCATCTACCCAAAATGGAATTCATACCTTATTCTTCTGGGTTATTAGAAGGATGCGCCAAAAATTAGTTAAAGTATCAGTCCATCTGTACAGGTCTAAAACATGTAGTTAAAATTCCATTAGACCACATGATTGTAAAAGCTGATTCAAAATTGATAATCATGTAGTTCAATGGTGATTATTCCAATATAAGTGAAGAGATAATCCACCTACTTGACCATGTTTGGAGAATAATACAAGACATACCATCATAACTTACATTGACTCTTTTCCAACAATGGAAGAATGCTCTGGAAGATGCATTGCCTAATGCAGCTATAAAATTGGTGGATCTAGACCAGGATAAAATAACCATTAGTGTTGTGTTATTTTGATTGATGCCTCTATTTTATAATTTCAACAGGAAAGATATCAATGAGGTTAGTTATATTAGTCAACCATAAGTACCTATAATTCGGGGGATGATGACCACTGTGGAATACCTCTAAAATGAAATAATCAAATAAAAAGATGAAAAATAAAACCTGATGTGGGGGAATTAACATTACTCATTATAAAATTCCAAATAAACAAAATCCTATAAAAATAGCCTTCGACACAATCAATATTAGGTTCACTTAAGGAGAAGAGACTACAACTTTAATGAAATAAGTACTAATATGGACCTATGGTTCCCACCCGTCAAGGTTCAATTATAAGAACATGGTTCTTATTTTGAGGTACGGGTTTCTTCTTTTCTACTTTCCTTAAGTGTTTTTGAGAATATAAGTAAAATGGGGAAAATCATAAATTTGGGGACTACACGCCATGTACTTTTCCACACGCCGTGTACTTTTGGCCGTGTGGGATGAGTACATAGGGCGTGTAGCTATGCTGATGACTAAGGGTGTAAAAAACGACTACACGCCGTGTAGTGGTCCTTTACACGCTGTGTACTCAGTCGGCAGATGAAGCAGTAAGGGGGTTGGACCAGCCACCAGCTGGGTGACAGTACACTCCATGTAGTCGGGAATTCACGCCGTGTAATCATATCGACGGATGAATAGTTTTGTGGTTCCTCCAGATGAATATTTAAATGAAGGAAGTACACACTGTGTAATCAGAAGTAAATGTCGTGAACTTTGTTTTTTTTCACTTAAAATGGGAAGTAGCCAACCCTATTCACAGGGAAGGCTTAGAACCGGATGGGGGCTCAGGAGGGGACGACCGAATATTTGAGGATCTCTAGATCGAGCGTCGGGAATCCTTTTCTGCCTCAGACGATCTCGTTGGAACCACGCGGGTAAGACCTCTCATCTTCTGGCGTAGTTCTTTCCAATTCTTCCTCTTATGGAAGTTATTTGGGTGTAAGCGAGTTTTCATTCACCTCAGATCTACCTCGTTCTGGGAAGATTCATGGAACGTCGTTCGATTATACTGATCAGGGGCGTTTAAGGTTGGTGTCTTGGTGTTTATTTTCCAACTGTTGTGCGTTTGTGTGTATTTTTGAGATACGTGCCCATGAGTGGGGTGTCATATTGCTGAGGCCTTGTTGAATTAAATACCTAGAATTGTATAGGTAATTAAATGTGATATAAACTACTGTTTGGGATCGCAGCTTGGATCCAGGACCACCCCGGGGGTGTGTTCCTCTATTTAGCTGGTTTTCCATGATTCCCGAGGGTATGCCTTTATAATTTTGAATATATAATTTCCTTGAGAGGAATTGCATTTTTTTATTGCATGCATATTGCATGTTTACATGTTGGGCATGGACCGATTGCTTGTTTAGCCTGAGGGCAGTGTTGTGATTAGCCTGTGGGAAGTGTACTACTTACCCTATGGGAAACTTCTTCTATGCCTATGGGCAGTTGATTCTATACCTGTGGGTGACACTTCGTACGCCTAAGAGCAATATCTGTTATGGTTGAGGGAAATATTCTGATTACCTGAGGGTAAGGGTTTGCGTGTCTGAGGACACTGACCATTTATATAGAAAATTCAATGTGGTGGTTTTCTTTATACTGAATGATTAAATGAATAATAAAATGGAAATATAACTGGTTAAGTTAGTTAATTTTGAGTACTGCTTAGTTTATTGCATTTTCTTACTTTACACTGTTGTTGCATATTTTCACATAGTTGGGCATGGGCCTTTGGTAGGTACCTACGGGGATTTATTTCTCACACCTTGTTTGGGTCATGCTTTTCGGCCCAAATAGATTATATTGTTGCAGGTGTGGATAGGGGAAAGAGTCCCCATAAAGGTACTTGATTGCTTCTGAGGAGTAGGGACGCATGGGACCGGGCCTAGGCTTGCGATGCTACCAGTTGTTTTGTTCTGTTTTATTGTACTCTGTATTGTATTGTACTATTGTGTAACATGATATGGCTGTTTTATTAGAACCTAAGACATGTTGCATCATATATATATATATATATATATATATATATCTGGTTGGTTATCTTTTATTGCAGTTGTTATATTAAATGTGTATGGTTATTTCTTCCGTTGTTGACGTATGTTTTATTTCATTCCGCTGCACTACACTTTGAAAAATGAGGGCATAGTTTCCCCACTATTAGACTTGGGCCCTCGCTACTAGTCGGCAGCCTATGGCATTTGGGGAAATGCGCTTGAGGTCACGTGTCGAACCGGGTTTGGGGAACCCGTTGAGTGGCACCCAGAACCAGGACGTTTCAAAGTGGTATCAAAGCAGTTCTTTTCTTTGACTTACTATTTGAAGCCTTAGTCAGGGATAGGATGAGAATGGTAGTTGGTAATAAGTTGTTCCTGGGCGTAGCTAACCCGTGTACTAGAAAAAGCCAGTCTACCTCGTATTTTTTCAATTCTTTTGATTTTTCCAAATTTACAGTTGATTTGATTTCACCGTTAGGTGACACACTTGTATTATGCTATTTATATTGTATTCATGGGTTCTATTTATTTGAAACCCGATGAGATGAGGGTATACCATCCCATGCATCATTTAAGCACATAATAGAAATCACATTCCATGCATAGTTTTCATGCCATGTAGGTGAATTAGAAATTGAATGTTTTTGTGGTAGATGTCATGCTAGTAAAAGCATGCTATTGTGATAGCCACTTGGATAGATACCTGCTATTTCATAGGGTATTATTCTGTGACCCTGATTTTAGAATGGATGCCTAACATTGGTTTTTGGGGAGTATGGGCCCCCATTGACTGTAATTTGGTTCATCATTGACAGTTTATTATGTTATAACACAGATAAGATGTCAAAATTTTATTCGTGGGGAATATGGCCCCTCGCGGATCGGAATATGACACTTAGGTGTTGTTTTGCAGTGTCTTCTGGGTTCCGGGGATGTTTCTGAGGCATACTGTCCATAATTCCCAGTATACACGCTGTGTAGTACCTTAAACATGTTGTGTATGGTCTTTTGTTTGGGACGAAAAATAAAATTTTTGAGTACACGCCATGTAGTCTCTACCCGTGTCACAAACCGTGTGGGCGGTGACACGGGGAGGGGAAGATCTTGGGGCGAACACACCGTGTCAATGCAGAACGAGTCGTGTAGTGTTGACTCGAAGACCCAGACGTGTAACTAACAAACATGGGTCGGTGTAATCATTTCTTGAACACGCCGTGTCAATGCAGAACACATCGTGTAGTGTGACCTGGGGACCTGGCCGTGTAACTAACAACACGGGTCAGTGTTATCCTCTTGTGTACACGTCGTGTGTATATGGAACACGCCTTGAAGGTTGAGATATGTATCCGGCCGTGTAACTAAAAACACAGGTTAGTAGAGCTCGCCTAGTACACGTCGTGTAACTGTGGGACACGCCGTGTAGTCTTGTTCGAGGACAGACCGTGTGAACTTAGCCGTGTGGCTAGAAAACGAGGTGGTGTACACGCCGTGTTCGGGTTTCACACGCCGTGTATAAAAAAGCCGAATCATCGGCCGTGTCACAAACGACACGGGTAGTAGGAAATTACACCATACAAGCCGTGTAGATGAAATACATGTTGTGTAGTTTTGTTCAACGGGATCTGTGTGGCTTAGCCATGTAGAAAGACCCGGGAAGAAGAATAGAAGTCAAGTACACACCGTGTAGTCAGTATACACGCCGTGTAGTCTTGTTTTGAAAATCTTGAATGCCTTCTTCCTCCTGTTCCCTTTTGGGTTTCTTCATTTTTGGTCTTTGATAATCTTCATTTAAGGTGTGTGTTTAACCTTGTAGTGTCATGCCACCTAGACGACCACGCTTTGTTCACCAGGAGAGCGGCGACGACTATACTCCAGAGATGGTGGGCCATAGGATACCAGTGGATCCTTCAGCAGAACCAGGTGTAGTGCCAGTCGTTATACAAGACACAAGCACTGATGCATAGATCCGTGAAGGCTTTATGCGGTTCATGCAGACCTTTCAGGGAGCACCGCCGGCAGCCACATCTATGGCTGAGCTTACTCATATCTTCCAGAAGCAGCATCCGCTGAACTTTTTAGGGGATGGAGGACCACAGGCTGCGGATTCTTGGCTGGGGTCGATGCAGACTATTTTCAAGCATCTTGAGACGCCTCCAGGGTGGAGGGTCAAACTCGCGACGTATATGCTGCGTGATTCCGCCAAGAGGTGGTGGGATGTTACCACCCAGACAGAGCATCACAGAGACATGGTGTGAGAATATTTTCATGTAGTATTCTATGAATTCTTCTTACCAGAGATGCTGAGGGCAGATCGAGCTCAAGATTTCATGAATCTGCAGTAGGGCGCTATGTCAGTGATGGATTATTCTGCTCAGTTTACTGAGCTTCAGCATTTTGCACCCGTTCCGGTGGGCGATGAGACGTTGAGAGCTAGACACTTTGAGGATGGTATAAGATATGACATCTGAGAACCGGTGAATGTTTTCAGGTTGCCTTCAGTACATGCTATTGTGAACCAGGCACTGATTATAGAGAAGAGCCTCTGGGAAGCTAGTGGTGTGGGCCAGGGCGGTTCAGCACCAGTTTCTACTACTATTTCTACTGGTAAGAGGAAGAGACATATGGACTTCTCTCAGGGTGGCAGTACCAGTTAGAAGAATGCAGCAGGTGGCCAGGTCATGTGCTACCAGTGTGGTAGAGAGGGGCACAAGAGGCCACAGTGTCCACGAGACTTAGTGGAGTGCCGAGCTTACGGCAAGATGGGTCATCTGCAGCGTTTTGCTGGGCATTTCCACCAGTGGATAGTGAGAGGGGTTTTATGAAGACTCCGCATGTGGGGTCAGGACCAGTAACTTCTTGCCAGTTGGGGAACTGGAATACATTAGGGCATGCAGGTAGAGATGGTGGTCGTGGTCGTGGTAGCCAGACACTAGGATCTTAGAGGAAACAGGGTGGGACAGCTCAGGGAATCGAGGCTATGTCGTAGGGCCATGGCACTGGGCAGGCATATGCAGTGCAACAGACCTAGTAAGAGAAGGATCCCGGACCTTCTACAGTCAGAGGTACTATTCTAGTAGCTTCTATTTTATCTTCAGTGATTTTCGATACGGGTGCTACACAAAGTTTCATATTTGTGCCCGTTGTGGAGAGCATTAGGCTTTGTGTTTATACTTCTTCTGATATCATGATGCTAGACACTCCATTGGGGACTAGAATGGCTGGTGTGCATCAGTGTAAGGAGTGCCCCATTGAGGTTGGTGGGTGTCACTTCCTTTGGGACCTCTATGTCTTGGAGATGACGAGCTATGACGTCATTCTCGGGATGGACTGGTTGGTTCCCTTTTGAGCATTTGTGGATTTCTATCATCACAGGGTGAGTTTCACGTCACCAGAGGGTGGGTAGTTTTTATACAAGGGTGAGTGGGATGTTCAGGTGAGTCGAGCTAGACCAGAGCATCATGGGTGAGCTGGAGTCATAGCCCAGATTGTGAGTTTATATCTGGACGACCAGGGGACCTGTCAGATGGATTTCCCTCTAGTGGTTGATCGTTTCAGGGATGTATTCCTGGACGACTTTTCAGGTCTTCCTCCGGAGCGTGAGGTGGATCTATCTATTGAGCTTGTGCCAGGAGCAGCACTAGTGTCCATTCCTCCTTATAGGATGGTCATGCCTGAGTTGCAGGAGCTCTAGAGGTAGTTAGAGGAGTTACAAGAAAAGGGTTTCATCCGACCCAGTACTTCTCATTGGGGTTCTCCTATCCTTTTTGCGAAGAATGCGGATGGTACCCTCAGACTTTGTGTGGATTATCGGAAGCTGAACAATTGACGGTTAAGAACCGATATCCCTTTCCAAGTATTGATGATCTTTTTGATCAACTTCATGGAGCACCAGTGTTCTCTAAGATTGACATGAGATCAGTATATCATCGGCTACGTGTTAGACCATTTGATATACCTCTCATAGCTTTCAGGAGCAGGTATGGTCTATATGAGTACTTGGTTATGTCGTTCGGACTCACGAACGCGCTAGCAGTTTTCATGGCTCTAATGAATCGTGTGTTCAATCCTTATCTTGATTCTTTTGTGGTATTATTTTTGGAAGATATCTTGGTGTACTCTCACACTCGACACGACCATGCCACCCATCTTGAGATTATATTGAGTACAATGAGACAGCATCCTATATATGATAAACTCTCAAAGTGCCACTTTTGGATAGACCAGATACACTTCCTAGGTCATATCATATCAGAGTCAGGAGTTGCAGTAGACCTAGAGAAGGTGAGATCAGTAGTTTCCTAATAGTAGCATAAGAACGTATTTGAGGTACAGAGTTTCTTGGGGCTGGCTGGATACTACAGATGCTTCATACATGACTTCTCCCGCTTAGCAGCGCCATTGATGGGTTTGAATAAGAAGGGTGTGAAGTTCTTTGGTAAAAATCTTGCGAGACAGCCTTCCAGGAGGTGAAGGGAAATTTGACATCAGCACCAATCCTAATACTCCCAGATAAAGGGAAGAGCTATAAAGTTTATTGTGATGCATCAGGTATTGGGCTAGGAGATGTGTTGATGTAGGACGATCGAGTAGTTGCGTATGGGTCTCAGCAGTTGATGCTGCATGAGAGGAATTACCTGACAGATGATCTGGAGTTGGCTGCAGTTGTTCATGCATTGCGCTGTTGGAGACATTATCTCTTTAGAGAACATTTTGTGGTGTTCATGGACCAAAAAATTTTCAAGTACATCTTTACCTAGCGTGACTTGAACCTGAGACAGCGAAGGTGGGTTGAATACCTTCAGTCCTTCGATTTGAGCTTGCCTATACACCTGGTAAAGTTAATTCAGTAGCTGAAGCACTGAGTAGGAAGACTCAGATACAGGTAGTGCAGGAGGCCAGGGGTGAATGGAAGCTTATGGCTTTGTTCTCTGAGATGTATTTGGAGGTGCATGACAGTTAGGGGAAAAATTATTTTTCATATATAGATGTGACTTCTACCCTCCTGGATAGAGTGAGGATGAGACAGCTATCTGATTCAGAAGTCCTAGTTCTATGGGAGTCGGTGGCAAGTGGGGACCCTCCTCCGGGGTGGGTGATAGGCGATTATGAAGTATTGTGTTTCCATGGTTGAGTGTAGGTTCCAGGGGATATACACGTGGAGATGATGTGGGAGTTTCATGCTTCATCTTGGGCAGTTCATCCCGGAGTTACCAAGATGTATTGTGACTTGAGACGTCAGTACTGGTGGCCGGGTATGAAGAGAGATGTAGCTGGTTTTGTTACGAGGTGTTCCACTTGTCAGCAGGTGAAGGAGGAACATCAGAGACCATCTAGGTTGTTACATCAGTTACCCATCCTGGAGTGGAAATGGGATGATGTCATGATGGATTTTGTGACTGGGTTGCCGAGGTCACCAAGAGGCAATGATGCCGTGTGGGTTGTTATGGACAGACTCACGAAGGTAGCTATATTCTTGCTGATCAAGGAGACCTTCGGTGTTGATGATCTCGGAAAGTTTTATATCCGAGAGATCGTGCGTCTTCATGGGGTTCCTCGTTCTATCATTTCAGATTGGGACTCCCACATTATGTCTCATTTCTGGCAGAGTTTTCAGAGGGCACTGGGTACACAGGTGCTTCTGAGCACAGCTTACCACCCTCCGACCGATGGCCAGTCAGAGCGTACGATACATGTGCTTGAGGACATGCTGCGTGCATGTGTCATGGACTTTGGGGGCTCTTGGGACAAGCATATACCCCTAGTCGAGTTTACCTATAATAATAGTTTTTAGGCAACTATTCAGATGGAACTTTATGAGGCTTTATATGGTAGGCCATGTCGATCACCCTTGTGCTGGTTAGAGCCAGGTGAGGCAGCTTTACTGGGACCACGTTTCGTACAGGAGACTTCTGAGCAAGTCCTGTTGATTCAAAAGCAGATGGCTATTGCACAGTCTCATCAGAATTCTTATGCTGATCACCGCAGACGACCCTTAAAGTTCATGGTCAGGGATCAGGTTTTCCTACGTGTTTCACCGACGTTGGGACACAGACAAATTAGGAGACAGGGTAAACTTTCACCGAGGTATGTAGGGCCATTTGAGATTCTGGAGATAGTCAGGATGGTTGCCTATCAGTTTCAGTTACCATAGAGGTACCAAGCCATGCAAGACATCTTCCATGTATCTCAGTTGCGCCACTATCATTCACACATGTCTCACGTTTTTCATCCCAAGGAGGTTGAGCTTCATGTAGATGCATGCTTTGAGGAGCATCCGATTAGTATTGTTTATAGGAGCATGAAGGTTCTCCGAGGCCGGTCAGTTCCTCTCGTACGGGTGCTATGGCAGCTTGGCCGAGTGCAAGACGAAACCTAGGAATGGAAGACCGACGTACGTGCTTAGTGGCCAGAACTGTTTACGGCTTTATCTTCACCACCCATGGAAGGGAAATTCAGGGATGAATTTCTTTAAGGGGAGAATTTTGTAAGATCCCGTTTCTTATTTTGAGGTACGAGTTTCTTATTTTCTCCTTTACTTAAGTGTTTTTGAGAAAATAAGGAAAATGGGGAAAATCCTAAATTTTGGGACTACACACTGTGTACTTCTCCACACGCCGTGTACTTTTGGCCGTGTGGGATGAGTACATAGGGCGTGTAGCCATGCTGACAAATAAGGGTGTAAAAACCGACTACACGTTGTGTAGAGGTCCTTTACAAGCTGTGTAGTCAGTCAGTAGACGAAACAGTAAGGCGGTGGGAGCAGCCGCCAGCTGGGCGACAGTACACGCCATGTAGTCAAGAATACACGTCGTGTACTCATGTCAACGGATGAACAATTTGGCAGTGCCGCTAGATGAACAGTCAAATGAAGGAAGTACACGTCATGTACTCGGAAGTACATGATGTGTACTTTTCTTTTTTCTCTTAAAATGGGCAATAGCCAACCCTATTCACAGGGAAGTCTTAGAACCAGACGGGAGCTCGGGAGGGGAAGGCCGAATCTTTGAGGATCTCTAGTTCAAGCGTCGGGAATCCATTTCCTCCTCGGATGATCTCGTTGGAACCGCGGGGGTAAGCCCTCTCATCTCCTGGTGTAGTTATTTCCAATTCTTCCTCTAATGGAAGTTATTTGGGTTTAAGAGAGTTTTCATTCACCTCAGATCTACCTCGTTTTGGAACGATTTGTGGAACGCCATTCGAGTATACTTATCTTGGGTGTTTAAGGTAGGTGGCTTTGTGATTATTTTCCAACTGTTGTGCATTTGTGTGTATTTTTGAGATATGCTCCCATGAATGGGGTGTCATATGGCTGAGGCCTTGTTGAATTAAATACCTAGAATTTTATAGGTAATTAAATGTGATAATAAACTGTTGTTTGGGATCACCGCTTGGATCCAGGACCACCCCGGGGGGGGTGTTCCTCTGTTTAGCCGTTTGGCCAGGATATCCGAGGGTATGACTTTATAATATTGAATGTATAATTTCCTTGAGAGGAATTTCATTTTGTATTGCATGAATATTTCTTTCTTACATGTTGTTCATTGCCCGAGTACTTTTTTAGCCTGAGGGCAGTGTTGTGATTAGCCTGTGTGCAGTGTACTACATAGCCTGAGGGAAACTTCTTCCGTGCCTGTGGGTAGTTGATTCTTTGCCTATGGGAGACACTTCGTATGCCTGAGGGAAATATCTATTATGCCTGAGGGCATGATTCTGATTACCTGAGGGTAAGGGTTTGCGTGTCTAAGGACACTGACTATTTACATAGAAAATTCACTGTGGTAGTTTTCCTTATACTGAATGATTAAATTAATAATAAAATGGAAATATAACTGGTTAAGTTAGTTACTTTTGTGTAGTGCTTAGTTTATTGCATTTTCCTACTACACGCTATTGTTGTATATTTTCACACAGTTGGGCACGAGCCTTTTGTGGGCGCCTACTGGGATTTATTTCTCACACCCTGTTTGGGTCATTCTTTTTTACCCAAAAAGATTATATTGCTACAGGTTTGGATAGGGGCAAGATTCCATACACAGGTACTTAATTGCTTTTGAGGAGTAGGGATGCATGGGACCGGGCCTAGGCTCCCGATGCTACTGGTTGTTTTGTTCTGTTTTATTGTACTTTGTATTGTATTGTACTTCTATGTTACATGTTAGGGCTGTTTTCTTAGAACTTGAGACATTTTGCATCATATATATATATATCTGGTTGGTTATCTTTTACTGAAGTTATTATATTAAATGTGTATGGTTATTGCTTCCGTTGTTGCTATATGTTTTATTTCATTTCGTTGTGCTACACTTTGACAAATGAGGGCATAGTTTCCCCAATATAAAACCTGAGCCCTCGCTGCTAGTTGGAAGCCTCTGGAGTTTGGGGAAATGCACTTGAGGTCATGTGGTGAACCAGGATCAGGAAACCCGTTGAGTGGCTCCCAGAACCAGGACGTTACATCAATATTAACCATAAACTCCAAAGACATGGATACTTCTAGCCTTCAGTGATATAAGATTTCACAAAATTCACAAAAAAGTGTCATTCCTTCCAAGTGAATTCCAATATCATCCATAAAACCCATATGATTCTACACATAGCCATATTCTCCTGGTCATTGGCCATATGGGGAATGGAATTTATAGAGACATAAACTCTCACTACATCCATGCAGTTTAAGAAAATCATGAGTGCCACCTATTTTCTCTCCAAGTAGGATGAAACAGTTCCCTTCAAAAAACATAGGTCAAATAATATAATTATCTCAATGAATTCCAATATCATTTCTAGATTAGTTCTTCTTCAAATGATACTAAAGGATGATGAACCAATTTCTATTCTTTTGAGTTCTAAAGGCTGTGTCAAGAGTAAAATATCAAATCCAACCAATTATCTCACTATAATATAGTGAATAATGGATTGATTGAGGCCTTCAAAAAAGACCATTCCAAACATACTCCAGTAGATGGTGGATAAAGATAATTCATAATTCTCTAAAAATCATTTTCATGCCTTGTGGGATTACGAATAAATAACCTACACCACCTCATAAGAAATCACTTATTCACTGGTATATGATATTGAATTAGTCCTTCCAATTGATGTCCAATTATCCTATCTTTTCATTTCTATCTGCCATACAAATCTATAGACAAGAAATTAAAAAGAAAATGGATGGATTGGAGAAACTTTATGAGAAAAAAAACACGTGATTCATCACATGTATGTAAAAAAAGGTATAGAAAAGGATTTAAACACAGAAGTTTTCCTCAATTCATTCCTCCACGGATAATAGGTTTTGGTCCTCAAAATCCCAATGATATCATGGAATAACAAACAAATCATGAGACAAATATTGATGGAACTTAATTGGTACAAAATGTCTACTATAACATAGGTTATTCCAAGATCCTAATGGATGGAAGTATTTTTTTACCCCTACCAATGATAGCTTTCTCAAAATATACATTATTTAATCATGATGCATGTTAATCATTGATTGACCTTCAAATTCATGACTTATGGTCCTAGTAATCATACCCTAAACTAATAGACACCAATGTATGAGTTGTATGAACCTTAACCACACATCCTAACATCGTAGTCCAAATATGTGAATATTATTGAAAGCATCCTTATCGCATTATGGAAAAATGAATGGTTCACATCCACATTTTATGATATAAAATTGCATAATACTTTAGTTCATTCTTATAAAGGACATCATTCATGGTGTTAGAATATGACTATATCCCCAATCTATGCATCATAAGAACAACATATTATTTGATTCTCACCCCTATGAGATGTATAAAAATATCTAGATCATACATCATTGTCTATCCCCACTAGAAAAATTATCATTGTCCTTTATTTTAATCACATAAGTATAGTGAATGGAACCTCTTACACTACCTGTTTATCACATCGATCGTTGATAATGTGCGTTTAAGATTTTTGGTAAGGTCTTCCCCACATGATCAACATGTATATATTCATATCATGTAGTATAGTCCAAGATAAAAGTCTTTCAATAGAAAACCAATTTCCTTCATCGTATGATGTCAAACATCATGGTTGACGTCTCCTAAATGATGTAAAACTACATATTATTATAGACCTCGCCTGAGGGGATCTCTATACTTGATGATGGTCTCCCACCACTCCTCCTTTTAATAACTACAAGTGGATTGAGTCACATTATCTTGAGGTACGTAGCAGTTGATAGATCCTTTATCTTGGTCCCAACCACTGTATAAACAACACCCAATCTATGCATGTGGGTGAAAATCATGTAGGGAATGTTTTTTCTAATAAATATAGATAGATCGATTCCTATCCTGGTTGGATATGTAGCGATCCAAAATGTCTAATAAATATAGATAGATTGATTCTCATCCTAGGAAACCGGGAAGTACACTATTTGAAAGGTTTTCAGAAATCGTTAGAATAGATCCTTATCAATGATTTGATATTGTTGGTATATGTTGATTTTTAACTCTATAAAAATGATTTTAGAACTGTTGGTATAGAGTTTTACCAACAGTTTCATTAGAAATGTTTGTATACATATAGTTTTCTGATCTATACCAACGATTTCTAAACAGTTGGTACAGTGTTCTGCAACTCCAAACATCAGCACACAACAGCTTCCACCCCCCTCCAATTACATACAAAAGCAATTACATTGAAAAAAATACATTATAAAAAATTCAAAATGAAACTAATACAAACAATATAAATAATACCACAATGGAAAGAACAACACCTAAAAATACTCTACAAACATATATAAAAACACTACAGAATAATGATGAATACAACACATGAAAACTAAACTAATACAACACCTGAAAAAAAAAACGCACCAGAAAAAACACCACATTGTTAATAAACCTGAAAATATAGACAATATAAAATAAAATGATAGGGAAAAAGACCAAACTAGAATGAAAAACATTCTACTTGAATGCATCTAAAAAATGATAATTTCCACACCAAAATAAGAATGATATCTATGAAAAATTAAACACTATGGAAAAATAATACTTGATAGATTGAGAAATGGATTTTCATCCTTATTGGGTTGCTAAAATTTATTGATGATTTTATTATTTAAAACACATGAATGTTTTTTAAAATAGGTTCATGTTGTTAGGTAATAATTTTCATAGACATATTTAAATGAAGTATTGTAATGAAATTTATTAGAATGATTACTCGAAGAGAGATTGAAGAAACCATCCATGGAATTATGGATGAAAGGATCCATCATCATCACCTTGATGGTGAGATACCAATCACCTTTAGGAGTGGGAATGATACTAGATCAAAATTGTGTCCCTTTATGTCAAGAATAAAAATACAATGAATGAGATGAAGATGACTAAGAATTTGTATAATTACATCGAATAAGATTAAGTTCTTTAGCCAATAGTTTAATAGAATATTATGGTTAAGTATGGAGATTTAATATTATTAGAGTTTTTTGGAATATGAAGGAATGAAATTACAGAGGGAAAATAGTTTAAACAAAAAAATTATACATTTTCTCTCTTTAAAAATGGAGGCAATAATAGATAAAACTATAGCCATGATAAATCAATAATGGATAAAACTATCATCGTGGGGTGGTGTCGCAATTACTATAATATATGTTCAGCACTGAAAGTGGAGATCATGATCTGTTATAGTGTACAACTAGCATTCAACACAATGAAAAACAAGTGGATAACATATTAACAATTCTCATGTGCATAATCATAATAAATTAAGAGGTTTTGTGCACTTTCTTAATCCCTCAAACATAAGATGAAAATAAAGATAGTATGATGCCCAACTCTATTAAGATGGTCATGGGTGGGAAACCTATTATTCCAAATTCTCTATAACAGAAGAAATTGAGAGGGTTGAATGAATTGTACCTAAAATTTAGACATCCAAGATGGAAGCCCAGTGGAGGTACCAATTTACATAATGTAGATGTATTTGAAAAAATGTTCCCATTACAGGTAGGCTTCTAATCATATTTTTCAATATCTATGAAATGATATATTTTAATTTGTAACATAACCCACTAAGGAATAAAATCAAAGATGGTGTATTGTTTCATTAGATCATCAATAGTATTCTTCATTATATCTGGAAGAATTCTCATACTATCCTTTAGAGGCCTATCAAGTCATATGGCATCCCAACAGTTGGTGGTAGATTTACTACTATCTAACCATGTTGAAATCTATATGATAGAATTTATGGATTCTTTGATTGAAGACTATATTGATGATGTAAGATAATATGAATACCCATCCAGAATTCTTTTTTTGAACCTTCTTGATAAAAAATCCTATTTTGGTTCAACAACCATTAAGATTTTCCACGTAAAAAAACCAACAAGTCAATAATTGAATAATTTTATATCTTTCACACCATGGTCCCCAATTTCAATTGGCCAAAAACATTCTCTTTATTGGAAAAATTTATGTTTTCAAATAACCAAATTACAGTATGAAGAAAAATTATAGTACATTTGTAAAAGGTGATATGATTTAAACAATATAGTATTTAGGATAGTTGATTCAAGCATAATGTTACATACCTAATCACACATATATTCAGTCATTATAAATTATCAAACATCAAATTTCAGTAATATCATTCAAAAATGGAACAGATCAATCCATCCCGCATCAACAAAACTATCATCATCGGCATCATCAGCCTTATCCTCATCATCATCTCTATTCTCATAGTCATCCCAATACTCATACCTATCTTCATCATTGTCCTCAAACTCACCCTCTTACTCCTCCTTGATCTCTGCCTCTCTATAGGCCTTGGCCTCGTCCTCATCCTTGGTCTCAGTCTTTTCATCATCCTCATCCTTGGCATCTTCCTTGACATCGACATTACAATGAATGTAATCATCTAGACCACCACTAGAACGGTCACCTATTGCACAATATAATGAACTAATCAACAATATATATTCCTCTCAATCTATGCTGACCTTAGGTGGAAGTGATGGACATAAAACATTCATCAGTTTGATAAATTCAGTGTTTCCCCTTTCAACCCATTCTTCCTCCTATGTGATTCTTTTTTCGGCTTGTTTTACACATTATTTAACCTTTTCCAACTTTTTAGTACTACAACTAGAACCTGAGGAGAGATAATTCCTCATTGCAAGTATACTCTTCCCAGTTCGGCAGCGTAGTCTACTAGGGTTCTAATCTCCCAATACTTTTTGTATGTGATCATTTGGCCCAAAATTGTCAGGTTTTTGGGCATCAAGGGCCTCTAAATCAGCATGTTACAAATATAAATATATTATTAAGTTGAAAAATAAATAATAAAACTTGAAATAAATAAAGTAAAACTTATAATCTATTGTTGTTTCTATTCGTTAACCACACTGCCATCTTTTTTCCTTCAACTCGAGTAAAACAATTTTTCATGAGGCACTTATCAATAAATATTCAATACCTGCATGTACAATGACATTGAATGTAGGAAAAAGTAATTGAAAATAGGTTAACAATAGTTAATTTCATAACTAAAATTAAATGAAAACTTTATAAATTGAATAAATTATCTTGGAAATAATAGAAAGTGGATGTCCAGAATAAAAATTAAAAACATCTTTTGTATATAATTTCTCTTATGATATGACATCATAGTACACCCCAAAGTGTGGAGGTATTTTTTATCTTTAATGTTTTTTTTATTTTTACTAGATGAATCATAAATATAATTAAATAATACAAAATATAATATTGATTCAAAACATGAAAATTTTCATTTAAAAACTCAAATATTATTAATACCTGAAACATGGTAATCTTCCAATGAGTAATCATTTTCCAATACTATTTTATCATAAAATAATCCATGAAAGGTACATCCTGTAACTATATTCCAACTCTAGAACACCATCCAATATACAACTTGTGCTTATAGTCTCTTTGAAGCTCACCTAACTCCTTTACACATACTGAACATGCACCCTCACCATCGGGAAAGTTAAACTAAAGTTGACTGTAAAATTTTAATTCATATAAATAATAAAAAAATTACTTTAAATTCCAAAAACAATTACCCATATCTATGCCCAAGAATTTTACTTAACTTTATTTTTCAACCGTCTCTATGAGAGCGGGATGACGAGAATGATGTCAGAGTATTTGGAAATCACCTCTAAAAAACTCCGACATTGCTGACTTATTTTCTCATTCATGTAGTTATCTTCGTTGTAGTCCACCATAAACTATGTGTGGAAAATTCACACTGAAGGGATGTGTGTACACCCATGCCCCCTAAACATATCAGTAGATTTATCTATTGTGAAATAAAAAATATTATATCAATTCATGCTATAATGAAAATAAATTATGGTAAAAAAATTTGTTAGGGTTATAAAATATACCTGTGGAAATCTACTCAATGGGAGCTACAAGATCCATAGGCACTTAAGGAACTTCACCCTATACAAGTGGAGTGGGTCCCATTGTATGCTCTGTAGGAACAAACTACGTCGAGGAAGGAGTCGAAGAAGGAATGTAGAAGCTCAAAGAAAAAGAAATTTATGGTAAAGAAGATGGTATGGATGGCTGAGGAACTACATAATATGGATGGGGAGTGTGAATAATCATTGGATACAGTAAAGATTAGTTAAGAGGCTCCGATGTAAAGTGTGTTGAAAACATGGGAGGCCTAAATATCTCATGTATCCCTGACGACACAGCGAGATCAAAATGTGTGGAAGATTGTACATCAATGGGACATGCATGGTCTAAACGGGTACACCAACTGGAGCTCCTAGCTCTCGTACCACCCTCCCATATACCACAAGCCTGAGCACTAGGAACACTACTAGGATGATCATCGAATAACTGACACTGAAGTGGTGGATCCTGCATAAAATTTTACAAAAAAACTAATCATATGGTATTATATATTACGAATATATATATATAGAATTGAAAAAATTACCACAACACGCACTAATAGAGGAATTACAATCTCAGTCATTTGATGAATATTTTCTATCATCCTTTTTCTTCTATGACCCTCAATAGGTTTCATTTCCTTCATTTGAAAACAAATATGGAAGTAATTAGAAACTGATAACTATTTTGTGGCCTAAAAAACAAAAAATATCAGACATTTATTATTTGTCTTTTTTTATATGGTTTAGAATTTCAGTTAGGTAATTAGGCTATTTTTTTGTTAGGTCATTATTTTAATTATTTTTTATTTTTAAATCAATTATTTTAATATGTCCAATTCAATTCAACTTGATTTTTGTTACAATTTAATTGTTTCAGTTTTGTTTTTTTTTGGTATGTCTGAATACAGTCCAATTCAATATTATAAAACGCAACTCAATGAAAACTACAAATAGTAAATATTTAAAATGTATATGAAGGTCTAGTTGGATACAAAATATTTTTAATAAATATTAAATCAATTTTTATAGTAAAATCCTTAACAACTCATGTCAAGTTAAAAAAAAGAACTGAGAACATAAATGAATGCTTCTATACATTTCCCACCACAACATCAGGTTCTCAATCAACTATAACAATTGAAGTATTGGAGTCATCATAAGTAATAAGTTGACTAGGTATAATGGGATTAGGGATGTTTTCAATTCCATCATCACCATTATCAAAAATATTTCTTGGGATTACTTCAATAATGACACTAAATTCTGGTCGAATATGATATTTAACATAAAAAACTTGTTTATTCATTGTTTCCAATACATATAGTTCATCAGTAGAAAGAGTACAAGTCGTGTTAATAACTCAAAACCAAATCATAAATAATGGTTTCCTACCTCTTCATCGAATCAAACCACTAGAATTTCTTCATAGTGACTCGACCATGAGAGTAATAATCCAATATTATTATGTTTTTCTATGACTCCATAATAATATACATTTTTAAAATGAGGTCTATTATTCGATGAACAGGAATAAATATCTATTGTGTTTGTTACCATAACACCATCATGTTGTGTTCTCAGGTTCTTTTCTATTTCAATGATAATAAATCTGTACTCATTGATCACAACTAATTTACATTCAAGAACCACAATATTTGGAGAAAACCAAAGATCTTATTTCCTAAGAGACACTATTAGTTAGAAAACATGATACCTGAAATATAAACAAATATTAAAATTAGTAAAATATTTCTTTTATTTATTTATTACAATAATTTTTCTACATTTAATTTTAACCAATTAGAAAACTCTTTGTTATGCATGTCTTTCTCCTTCTCAATGATAAAGAATGATAACTTCTATTTATCATTTATTTTTGTTCCCTATATATTAAAATAAAAATATTTTAACAAATATATAAAATTACATGTGTTGAGATGATATATACATGTTTAATTTACTTATTGATGTAGTCATCGAACAAATCATAGTTGAACAATACTATGCGATGTACCATCTCCCACTCTTCAAGGTATAACTTCATCAATGTATATGACTAGAGAATTACTCTTATTTAAGGAAGTGATGGAAAAATGGGTTTAATTTTATCATATTGTTCTTATTTATTTCTCAATGGTCTATTCATTCTTGTAGTAAGATCAGACAAATACAGTGAGAAAAATTACATATATTCTTGAGCCATGTAACCATTCATGATAGAACCTTTTGGATGATTACTGTTCTGGATATATTATTTAATGTGTGCATATTTCTTTCAGTTAAATACATCTAACAAAAAGAAATAGTTCCTCTGAGAAGTATTTTAGTTATAAGGTGCATACTCTTATGCAACATGCATGTGAAAAATGATGGAGGAAATATTTCCTCTAACTCACAGAAAATTAATGGTGTCTCTGCCAACATATTTTCCAACTACGATTTGGAAAAATTCTTAACACAAAGATCACTAAAAAAATTGCACAATTGAATAACTAAAACCCTTACATTATTGAAAAAATATGATGGATTTCTATTAGAATCAACTCATGCTGAAGGATGTGATAATCATGATCATTCAAATATTAAAGCTTCAAATCTCTTATATTTCCCATTTTGATATATTTCTTGAATACCCATATCGAACTTTAATAGTATATATTAATACTAGAAATTGATTTCTATTTTCATGTGTAATCACATAAGAAGCACATGGAACATGCCATTAATTTTCACTGATACACACAGGATGTAATTTTTGTCTGACCCCCCAATCCACCAAGTCAAACCAAGATCATAAATCACCCTTTGCCTTTTCATGACATTTAGAGGCATTAAAAGCAACATTTCAAAAATATTATTTTCAATGTGCTTTATGTGTAAAACATTACATAACAAATTGGTTGAAAAATAAGGAAATTCAATGAAGATACTCATATTTTTCTAATTATAATGGGTATCATTGGAAACATTCTTCCTTTTAGATTTCATGTTACCCTTTCCATATAAAAAATAGAAACCTTGAAATTTATTAAGCACGACAGTTCTAGACATATTCTAAGATGGACCGTCGGTCTCTTAGGGATTTTCAAATATTTGATGATTATTTCAAAATGTATATTCCATTGGAAAAAATTCATTGATGTCCATAAAACTAAAGCTATGGTGATATTTCAATATTCTAGACCATGTATTATTCATAAAAATAGTACATGACAGTTTTCCATTCATTCCCCATCCAGACATCATTGCATAAGTAGGAAAATCACTGATCATACACATAAGTGAAGCACATATTTGAAATATGTCTTTTGAAAATTCATCGTATGTATGCACACCCACATCCCAAATAAGTTTCAACTCATTCATTAAAGGTTTCATGTATATGTCTATATCATTACCCAGATTAGAAGGGAAATATATGAGTATACTCATGAAAGTTTAAGGTCTTTTCAAGCACAACTAACAGGTAAGGTTATAAATGTGTATAAAAATTGGCCATCTGCTGTGAGAAGTAATAATTTTCCCAGAGATGAAAACAATCACATGAAAGTACCATCCTCACATAATACACATCTACTAAATAATTTGAATATAAAATATCAAATATTTTCCATGCAAATCCATCTATAGGGTAAACCAAATATTCATTATTCTTATTTCTCTCAATATCATGCCATCACATGTTTATTGATATTTCATAAAACATGAAATGATTTTGTAGTCATGGATCAATGGAAAGTTCCACATTACTTTCTGTGGCACACTATATGGTGTTCCATCATATTTTTTCTTCTATCGTAATGTTCCAAATTTTATACAAACATTTATTTCAATAGTTTCCTCCCACAATAAGTTGGAATCTTTCAGGCCAGAATGAATTTAGTTTACTGAAAATCCAAGTTCTTCAACTAAAATCTAATCCATATAGTGGTTTGAAGGAATATTTTCATCAAATGGAAGTATGTCCTTTATGAAGGTAAGAATGTAATCAATGGCAGTATTAGAAATCCTGTAAATGGTTTTCCCCTGATAAAATAAGATTATAAATTCCAAATTTATCATTTTATCGCATTGCCGATATGCTGTTATCGTCACACAATCATTCAATTTTTTCACCCAGTCAATATTTATGTTTTCATTGGATGCATCATGTGTGATCATATCGAAGTCTTATTGGGTTGAATTCCTTTCCTTCTCATGATGGGGAATAAATAAAAACCGGTCATATATAAATTCTCAAATCTAGTCCTCTCATTTGAATCATTAGTAATTTGGGATTCCATTTTCTCCCTATTATGATACCACACATAATAGTTTGTTTGACCACCATATTTTATTATATGGTAGCTAACTTCTTCAAAGATCAACCAAGGTCATCCAACACAATTATAATGTGTTCAATGTATGTGACCAATATCTGAAGCACTGTCAAATGTGAAATCTAAATATCTATCCAAATTATCTTGATAATTTACTGATATCAGATAAGTTTCATTCATCTAGCTTCTATCATTTCTATAAAAATAGTGTAATAATTCATTTTATGAAATAAAATCAATAATATTGATGTGAAATCGAAAATATGTTGAAGTAAACAAGAATTGTTCAGTTCATATAAAACCATAACTGACACACTACTCTATATGAGAATCATAATATGAAATACAAAAAAATAATATATATATATATAATATTATAAATATAAAAACATGACATTTAATTGAAACATGGTGGATGGGGTGTCAAATAATTGTATAAATAATGATCTCTCTGTGATAATTATAAGAAAATTGTTGTCATTAAGTCCAAATTTATAGAGATAATTATATTACAAAATTAGTGATATATCTGTAATCAATGGTTTCATTGTAGTATTAGTTATCAATCATATTTTTTAAAGAGTGTGTTATTTAAAAGGTATATATCTTGGTGTCATGAACTATAAACATGTACTTTCTCAACCAAAACGATATAAATCCATCAAGATAAGTTATTTAAGGTTTGACGGACTTCATGGTATAACCCAATGTGTTATATTTACCTTACTCTAATACATTATAATATTTTAAAGGGATGCCCGAGTTCCTCAAGGGACACCTAGCCCACTATACCCACTTCGGTCGATGCTAGAATACCTCTATTGATGTGTCACCATGTACATTTATATATATGTATATATAAGTATTTATGAATATATATTCACTATATATTTTGTAACATATATATCCATATATATTTAGATTTCTAGTACTAGCGAAGTCCCAAGGCCTTAATCCACTATCCCTGTATAATAATAGGAGTCTCATAATTTAAATAAGGGTCACCATGACCATCTTTCTCATAGAGAAATAATGGTAACCAAGATTGAATTACATAATTAATATAGGATTTCATACTGAGTATCATAATCAATGTAAGATTACATGCTGAGTATTATAAATAAAAAAAATAGGGTCCACACCCATCATCTCAATAGAAGGGTATGGAATGTCATTCTCAGTGCGCTAAGTGATGTGAAATTCCATGTCAAACATCCTAGACCAAGGTGATTTTAAATTCCATGTCAACAAAACAAACCAAGTAACCTCTATAATAATTCAATATAATGTTGTATCACTTTTCGAATGATACCTTGTCTAACGAAATCCATAAATAGAAACCTGAAATCACTTAACCTACAGTGTACCTTCATTATCACAATTCATTTACTGAAATAATAACCCCAATGAGATCATACATTTCATAATATAATTCCCAAAAATTAATTTATTAAAAAAATTATAATTCCATTAAAATAATAATATTGATCAACAGATAAACATCAAGCATAAAGAAATATATTAAGGGAAAATGGGTTCATAGAAACCTATTTCAATTTATTAATTCATTTATAACATTACAAGAAATTTAAATAACTCAACCTAAGGGTGGTCTAATCCTTAGTAAAGGATGGTAAAAAATTGTAATTGCACTAAAAATCAGCATCTATGTGTATAAAGATGCATAATCAACATATATGTGTAACAACATCTATGTGTATAAAGATTTAGTTGATCTATACAGATGAAATATAACAGATTTATTCAAAATTACTATATAAACATATTTTATATGAAAAAGAATCAGTGAATCTCTGTGTATTCAGATATAGTATATGAAACATAATCAATACATCTAAATGATGAGAGATTCCAGACTAATGGGGAAACCAAAAATAAATGGATGAATCCATACTCACCAATTTGAAGTTAAATATATGCCAAAACCAATTTTAAGTAGAAGAAACTGAATTAAAATAATGATGGATCTCCGGTGGAAGAGTGGTCACTAAGAGGAAGATGGAGCTATGCGTTGTTATGGAAAAATAATGGATTTGGAATGGGGAGGGGGTGTCTCACACCACATTTGGGGGAAATATATCTCAACAGTTTATAAAAACAATTGGGATATGTCATCTATACCAATGGTTAATTAAAATCATTGTTACATAGTGGTTTCGACAACCCTTTCCCAATGGTTTTAGAAAACCATTGGGAAACCATAACACTATGCATCCTTTTCGAACAGTTTTAAGAAAACTATTGGGATAGGGGCGTTGGTAAAAACATGAATTCCAGTACTGTGACTTGACTCTCATTTCATCAAGACAGTTAGTGATGGATATATCCCTCATACTAGGCCCACATATATGTCTATAAAATACCCCTAACTATATTTGATTCAAATCAATATGGATAATTTTTTCCCATGAACCACATATGTATTGATTAAATATGGTGAATAGTGGTTCATAGATCATCCATTATTTTCCCGACCTCTACAGAAGCCAAAAATGTGTGTATTACTCCATTCAATAACACAACCATGATCCAGGTAAGAAGTTATAAATTGTTTCTAAGACCCCTCCTTTGCAATCTCATGATCAAAATAGGTTTCCCCCTTTTTCATTCTAATAAAATTCATGAAAGGGGATTGAAAAACATGGCCAGTTCCAACACTAATGTTTCTTTTATTCTCAAAATCATTCCTTTCACAAACAATCCTTCATGTAATTGGGAAATCAAGATCCTCATAAACCCACATGGTTGTTGGTGATAGATATAATAAAATCAAACAGATACAATTTTTATGACTATGTGTAATGAACCTAAGCCCATATTTTCTTCAGCCACCCCCATTAAGACCTTTCAATGAGATGTGCCATCATGATTAGGAAATGAACCATTAAAATATGTTTCCCCTATAAAATGATGTCGGAAATAGATTTTCAAACATTTTATATGGTCATTCCCAATGTACAGGTCCCATATAGTTTCTTTTGATTTGTAAATCACAAGATCATGAATTTGAACCTTCCATGAATAATTGAATACTTTCATAACATTATCAGTTAGAAAACGACACTAGAGTTGTTAATCCCATGACACGTTTTCTATCTTATTTTTGGGATGAAATCGTGAAAAGGGAGGCTGAAGAAAAATCTAATTCTTGCTTGCAAATCCTTATTTATAGATTAATTAGGAAAAAATTATGGTGATGGAGAAAAAATCCCAAAAGGTTATAGTATCCATTATTAGATTACATAAACAATCAAACTATACTCACTAGGTCCAAATAAGTAGGAAAATAATAGATTCATGTCAATGTAATTACAACACATTAACAAAATTTAATCCAATCAAATGAGTAATCTTTACTATTATTTTATAATTACAATGACGAATGGAACATATAAATATATTATTGAGAGTTAAATCGATTTTATTTTTAGATAAAAATTTAGAAGGTCACCCACATGTTTATTTTTTATTTCAGGTGTTACAGATATTCATAAACATAATCTTTGATTTGTTAAAGGGTCTCTTAAGCCTTATCCATAATTTGTAAAATCTTGGTCAACTGTGTTGCAACCATGTCCCTTGAACAATTAAGATTCCCATTTTTTTAAAATAAGATTATTTTCTCAAAACCTAGATCCACATTAAGGTTTTTTTGAGTTGGACAAGATCACCATTGAAAACATCCAACTCGTCCTAAAGCTGTATTATGAGAAGTGATTTTTGCTTGATTTGGCATTATAACTCTCCTAATTACTCTGTATGATGAATTTTCACATGGGATACCACATTTCTATGGTTTCCAAATTGGCCCCAAAATTTATCCTCAACTTTTTATGACCTCTACTCTGGGACTTGGTGCCTGACAATATCCTTCATGGAAAGGTGAATTCATCGGTAATAAAATCCACTATACAAAAAAGTGGTGACCATGGTGTGAAGTAAATGAAATTGTCAGATAATGTCTTCCAGAGGTGTCTAAGAAACCTTCCTCTTGATATATATCAATATGAATGACGTGAGATGTGAAATACATACTAGGAATCTAAGTCTATATTGGAGGAACTATCAAATGGGGATACATACCCTAGAATCAATTCTATCAAGGAAACAACATGTGATATTCCTTCCTAAGTAAAATCTCACATAACATCCACCATCATTTGAGCTCGAGCAGAGGTCTCCCATTATTCTCTGACTATTGAAGATGATATAAATTAATGATTCATGAAATTGGTCATTAATATTGTAAGACAATGAAAATAAGTATAAAAAAGAGAAAAACATGTTGATTAAATCAATCATTGAAGGTCCAACCATAGGGACTGATTCCCTATTAACACCCCTGGTCTCAATTCATTGAGCGATTTTATAATGATGAGAAAAACCTCCCAAATTTTCTCAAAACATGGGATGGAAGGATCTTTAAAATCTCTCAATTCAAGACCCTTTAATATGTTTCCCTTTTCAATGGGATCCAGATGGAACTTGACTCCTTCGTAATGGATCATGTAATAAATGTTTTTGGGGAACATAGCATCACATGTGACGATAATTTATTTAAGAAATAAAACATGAGGATTTTAGTCATGTTTTAAACCATAATTGAGGAAAACTCTTTTTTTTTAACTCCTTATTAAATTCATCAAACATAATTAAGGATCCATGAATATCAAAATCCTAAAAAAGTTATTGAATTGTAACTATTTGATTTTATGATTCATCAAGTCTCACAGTATCCTCACCGATTGGGATATCCAAGACACATGGTTTAAAACCCAAGTTGTTTCTTCCATCAACTCTATTTACCACCATCATGATAGGTATGACCCTTTTAGGCCCTACTGAATCATGATTAGCATCATTGCCTTCATCAAATGACCTTGGGTACCTGTTAGTCTCTTATAGAATGGTGACAGGACCAACAATTGTGGTTACATGGTCTTCCAGTGTATAAAAAAGATCTAAAATATCATAAGGAAGAGAAAAAAGTGATTGATACATGACAAAATATGATTCAAATTTTACATTACTAGGATCTCTCTCGCTCTTTGTAGTAATAGTAACAAATGTGGTCTCATCCCTTAACACTTCTCGTTTCTAAGGAATAGAATTTCTAATAGAGATTAGTGCCCCATTTGGAATATCCTACTCATTTCTCAAAGGATCCTCTCTAATCCCCTTTAGATAGGTTATATTAGTGGTTACTTCCACCCAAAAGAATAATCATAAATATATTCTTGAATACCTAGTAATAAATGATGTCTATAAATATCATCATGACTAATGATTCCCTTTTACATGGACTTTAATATACATCCTTACATCTTTTTCAATGGAGAAATGATAGCACTTACCTCCTCAAATAAAGTTATCGTTTGTGGAATTCCCGGAGACCGGGATGGAATAACCTCCTCCATCATTATATGTCCCAAGGAAATCTTTTAGGATTCATGCATAGCATCCCCACCTTGAAGGGGGTGCCTATCAATCCATAATTTGGGGTATCGGGTGACACCCATGGTACTAATTATTCTCCACCAAACTAAAAATTAAATCCCTAAAAATAAATTTTGATGAATAATGTAGGTAAAAGAAAATAAAAAAGATAGATACCTCACTAATGTTAGAATAGTAATTGCATTAATTGGTTTATTGATCATCCACACCTTTATTAGAACCTTGTATTATCATATCATCTACTCACATTGTGTTCGTAATACAGTCATCAAAGGAATATATGACAATATCCAATTCGTGATGTTAATTTTCCACATCAGTAAGATATGTATCATAGTGGGAGATATAATGGTTTTGAATTCATCTAATATGTGTGACACATAGGCATACTTTGAGAAATATACATAAGTCCTCTATGTATGATGTATATGCTACCTGAATTAAACCACATTGGGCTAACCATAATCTAAATATTTTGTTGTCTGTCATGAATATATCCATGCATCCCTTGAATTAACTAATTTTATAGGCCTTTCTATCATAACTAATGGTTTGGTAGATAATGCATGATTATTAATATAGAGATAATGATTAGTCTTTCGTGGTGTAATGGTCATGATCTCTTCAAATCTTACCCAAGGGAGAGGCCCATATATGATATATTTTATGAGATTTTTAATCCCCATGTTTAGCATTATTATGATGATATTTTATACCATGCTAACCAATCTTGAGACTAGTAAAAATTTGACTTAGGAAATGATCATTTTCAATTCTCCTTGAGGGTACGATGTGATCTAGGCTTTAGTATACCAAGAGGTCAACCCAATGGATGCACTTGAAAAATGTAGCATAATTAATGCTTGAGTTTCCTCCAAATTCATAAGAACCCAAAGCTTTTAGTCCACTGTTGGGAGATTATATAGTCCAAAATGCATGGGAGGGGATACATTAGGTTATTTCAGGCACCAAAATTACTGTGAGAATCTATATGGAGCATAAACATATAAAATAACCTCTCCATAAATCTAGCATTCTAGTGTTCTATCTCTGAAAAAACAATATTATATGATATTAGATTATCATAATATTTTCCTTCATCATTGAACATTTGAGTGGGTATATCCCCATATAGAAGGTGGTTGAATTCTTTCTATAGATTTATATTCTTTTAAACTACAAGGTACTTCAATGATAGGGGTTGGTTTCCAAAATAGGCTAAACAAGTGGTCAAAACTAGCCTCTATGAATAGTAATTTCACTACACATAACATAATTACTGAAATGTGCCAAAACCCAACCCCAAAACCCCTGAAATGGCTCTAAATTATTAAAAGGTCCTTCCCTGTATATATATCGATTAAGAAGCTGCAAATTTTTTTTTATGATGGGAGATGCTAACCCTATGTGATTCGCCACAGCTAATTTCGCCGCCCTGACAAATTTAAACAGCATTAAACCACCATTTTATTCATGAATCCATAGCATGTAGGTTATTAAAAAAATTAATAATAATAAAATGAAATATTTTTTGGTGTCTATGTTTTAATTGAAATCATACCCCTATTATCTATATATGAGTTCATCCAACATGGGGAAAATTTACCATGAATGCGCTGATTTTCCATCACCATAAATATCATTGTACATTTACAAGTGAGATACTCCCATATGAGATCCTAGTAAAGGTTCATACATGCCACATTGTGGGCATACCCCCTTAGGTGAGGTTCTTCCTTCCTAATATCTTTGGTTATCTACAGTATCTCAGTAGCTAAACCATAAAACTTTTACACATCCTCAATTGTATAATTTGGTAGGAAAAACTCATAACACAAATCTATAAGGATGGGTTGTCTAGATAAAATGTACACATTACATAAGCTAATACAAACTTCTTCATGTTTTAGATTAAATGAGTTTGTCTGTAGATACCATCTGTTTAAAAAATCTGGCATAATAACTTGATTTTTATAACCATATGTCTCATCCACCTATACACCCTCCTAAATGCCAACCACTTTCATTTCAACCTTAAAATCCTTATAAGTTTTACATGCCTAATGTAAACCCAACCTAAATGGTTTAAAAACTCCTCTAGAGAAGAGGTCCTAGTCTTCTATCCAATATTTTTGTTGTTCTGTCATAGAATATTGAATGATCGGTGTGTAGCAATACAGTATCAACTTTGGATTGTTATGATTTAAATATAAGGAAAAGACAATGTGATGCAATACACAATTGAAGATTGATGTAACCTTAATGATATATACTCCACTATCATAGATTTTGGATTTGGTAAAATTAATTTACACATGGAACTAGGAAAGATGCAGGCAATTATTTAGCTTTGAGATGAGTCTATCACTCAGGAGCCTATGGTTGTAAAGTTCTTGTTGATCACTCTTGGGGTATTTTTGATGATATTTCTTCAACCTATTAACCAACTATGGGAGTGTTATTTCTCATGATTCTAAATAATATAACCTGATTATTTTTATCATATCCATGAATTTTTTACCATATTTTTCGTTAGATACTTTTACCTTCGTAGTATCTATTGGAAATTTAAAATGAAACACTGATATTTTCATTGAAGTTTTTAAAGTAATATTCATAAATTTAAAAAAGTATTGACCCCATACAGGTCACTCTCCCATGAAAACTCACAAATGTAACTATCCATGGTGACCTAATGCATTTCACATATCCAATTTACCTCATCCAAGTCACTAACCCAAGTGACCTTATGAAAGTCACTCGCCTAGGCAACCTCTCACAGGTCAGTCTCCATGGTACCAGAGTTGTATAGATGCATGCATATAGTGTGTGAGTGAGATTAAATTTCCAATAGTGCATATGTAGAATACAAGGTTAGATATAATTAGTAAGTGATGTTGAAAATTGGATGAATTCATCAGACATATGACACTATTTGTAGATTCTATGTCACTTACGCAGCTGCCCTACATGGATGACCTACATGACCAACATTCGTGACTATCCTGTATTATATTATATGTTCCTTGTAATAAGTAGTTATGTTCAAAGACAATATGAGGTTGAATGGAATTTTAAATTATTTATTGAATACTTATTATCATCAATTTTTCTGTCTACATATGGATCAAATCCTCTTTTTTTGATAGGGCCCAATCCTCTGGTGGGGTGATTTGATGATTCTCATTTTTTACATAAGGATTAAAATATTTAGAGTAAGACAACCCAAGTGGTGGAGGAGTAAGGGGAATCAAATAAATATCTAAAGTAAACCTGCAAAGACATCAATTATTCATAAAGAATGTCACACAGACCCCATCTTCATTGCCTGACAAAAAAATACCATAACTACATGAATGTACATCATGAGACACCTACATGACGGATATTCATAGATGATATATTTCTCACAGGTTTGCAATTTTTTCCAATAAATTTGATAGTTGGGATCTACATTTTACATGTATAAAGAACCATAATAATCCCCAAAACTCTTCTCAACCTAGTCATTCACCCAGGTCATCAAAACCTCATGGGTATCTCTCTATTCTTCAATAAGATATAATATTTAGGACTGTAGTGTCATTATAGTTACAAAAGTTTTTTAAATGGAATGGAACTACATTAGGATCCAATTACCCATCCTCTAATAGTACTATGAAGAATCCCTTGTCCCAAACATGGGACATGCACGATAACATTATAGAGGATCTTGAGGAAACCCTTGAGGTTTGAGAATTGTCTCACATAATTTCAGTTTCCCAGGTTTCTCATAACCCATGTTTTTCTAGGTACCACATGCATGAGGCCATATCCAACTTCCCAAGTATCACCTAGGAGTGGTCTAATATATTCCAACCAGAATATATGTACGATAAGCAATTCTAGTTCTCCAATATCCACCCTGTGCTAGAAACATGTTATCTCACCCATCTTCTATCATATGAGAGATACCCATCAAACACTATTTTGCGTCATCAATTTAAGGGTGCCAATTTCCTCAGATTCCACATATTAGTGTGGAAAATATGACACCATCCATAAATCCTCCAGATATGTATGATTAGAGAAATGATTATATCAGTGTATCTTGTCGATTATACAGTCTTGTGGTAGTGGATGTCCTAAATTTATCATACCTAATATATGGGATCATCATAGATTTTTTAAATATAAATTCCCATTTTAATGTGGATAGCAACCATAGGGATAATGATGGGTCCCTATGATTTTAATAAAAGAGTGTATACAGGAAAAGCTAAACCCTAATCTCTCTTCCTGACACCTTTTTTGTGAATAAATCCTCATATACCTCAGGGAGTATGACCCTAGTCATTACGGTGATATGTTGAATTCCAACCTCCTTATATTTTCCCACCCTTATCCACCAGTGGATAAAGGAAATTGTGTAGATTTTTTAATCTTATACCTATTCATGTTTCCCACATTGATCATGAATCATGTAGGAAAAGAGTTCAGTGTAGATAATGTCATCATTGTGATAAAATATCTACTTGGTCCTCATAATGTGTTTAAGACCCCAAACCATGACACTATCCTCACAAATGGAAATATTTCCTATGGGACTGACCTTCATATTTATGTGTTCTTAATGAAGTAAAAATGGGCCTCTTACTAGGTGTAATCCTCAAACCTTCTAAAATTTTTGGGATTTGATACCTGTATTCATGGGATTTGTAGGAAGCCTCCTTAGTGTCAAAACACAATAATTTCAAGACACCTTCATCCTTATTGGGACACATTCCCAGTATAATAATGAACCCAACTCCTAAGGACGTATTCTTTTTGGACCCTATTTATTTCATCCCTATCATCCCAAATTATTGATGATAGAAACCTTGATATATGGCTACACTCCCTCCAGATCAACTCGTATTTATAATTTAGAATATTTCCCAAATAGCATAGTCTTGTAATTGTAACATGAGATTTAAAAGTAAAATGTATCCCATTAAGTGGAACCAGATTGTGTGTGTTCTGATTCTTTCCCCAAGGATATGAATAAAACCCGTATCATGGTTCTGATAATGAAATTAGAACAACTCCTATCTTCCAAGATAAAAATAAATTCCCGAGAACCCCAGTATATGGATTAAAACATGTATCTTGATAATTAATGTCATAAGAATATCTAATTCATACACAAGAGGGAACCCTTGATAGAGAACCTCATATATGAAAAGATTTCCCAATCGATGAAGAACCTCATATACATATAGGTTATTATAAATTCAATATGTTCTACCAATTAATTATTAATGTAAGGGATACTAATTTCTATTTCAGATTTAAAAAAGGATTCATGAATATGTATTAAATCTATAAGGGAGCCACGAAGTCAAAATTAATCCCCCAAAAAAGGTCTATTCTGCTGGAAATTCCATCCAATAGACTAATGTGAGTCCCTAAATATATTCATAACCATATTATAATGACCACATTGCATTGGAAACTAGGTTCATGAGACATCATAGTTAAGGGAACTGTTGGGTTTTTTGGTTCCACAAATAAACCTTGTTGGAAATCGCATTGAAAGGAAACAAAAATAAATTGGTGTTTTTTCATAGAGGGAAATGTTAACACTAAAAAAAGAACCAATAAAACATCACATTTTTTTAATAGAAATTGATACATTTAAAAATGAAACATTTTATATAAGGTATCATATCATTAAACTACGTATGGATTGATTCACGTAACCACACGATATGCATTGATTCTAAGATCTCAAATCCGGAGATTTTTCATAATATATTTGAGGGTCATGAAATTTATGAAAGGTGAAGGAAAATACTCCCACAAATTTAATGGAGTAATAAGACATAGATTAGATTGAATATTTGAGAATAAATCATGGCCCACCTGGTGATTTTCTATAGGGATAGACTCGATTGCCACATACCACCATGGTATGCAGATGGATCCCAGGGCTGTATACAACTACGGTATGAAAACCACATCCAGGTCCTTGTAAAACCTTAGTATGAGGACGATATCCAGGTCTTCATACCACATTGGTATGCATATGGAATCTAGGTTTACATACCACCTCAGTATACAAATAGACCCTCCACCCATATGGAAGTACGCCATTTAGAGGGTACCCCACCCCCGAATGAACAAGTGGAATGCAGAATGGGGCACCAATAGGGTTTTACCCTCTAGTCTTGATCATTCCCTTTTGTTTCTATCCAATCATTGGAATCCCATCCGCTATCTAATCCATCAACATCATGAAAAAGACTATTCTAAATAGACTGGACCTATGTCATAAGACTATCAGTTTCATCGGTGCATCTTTATAATTTTACATACCCATGGTAAGAGGAGTCACGTGCGTAATCCTAGAAGGGTGTGGACCCCCAGAATGTCTCTATGTTTACATTCCCATGGGAACTTAGGTCCCAGCCATGGAATACTCATGTGAACCTCCCAGTTATAGGGATTAAGGGTAATCACAATATTTTACGTTAAATGAGGGACAGTGAGAAGATAAAAGTATCATGCATTCTTTTCCCTTTGACTAGAAGAAATACTTCTCCCCTTTCATAAAACTCATTTTAGATAACTCTCCCTAAAGTAAGCCCCTAACCATTCCATGGGTGGTGGAAATGTTTCTCCTTATAGGCTTATCCTGAGATATGTCCAGATAGATTTCCAAATGTGACTATCCTAGATATCAACACAGGAAAGGAAATTGGCATATTCAAATACCATATATCTCTCTCCATTTGGGATCCAATACCACATATCAGTAGATGAAGTGGGAAGTGTAATCTCTAGATCCATTGTCTCCTCTTTTTTCTCACACCGATCATCACTCACATGGTCTTAGAGGATTCCAGTGATCATGACACCCACATAAACTTGAAACATAGGAATCCTCCTAGGTGTAATCCCCAACCAAACCATCAAATCATCATTAGTTGAGATCCTCTTCATGTTTCCAGAAACATGGGAGCCATCCTATAAGCCCCAACCACACCTTCAAGTCATCATGAGTCAAGATCCTCCTCATGGTTATAGAAACATGGGTGACTACCATGTATAATCCCCACCCAATGAAATATGAGAACTATGATTCCTACTCTAAAAAGGATCTACAGGATTCCTATATGATTGTGTGAGATCAAGGGGATAATTTTCAAAGGATAATACCCAATCATTCCCCCAAAAAACAGTTACTATTTTACGTTATAAGCCCTAAATTGAACCCATATATAAGGGATCTAATTCCCAACTAACTGGGATATAGATGAATCCTCCCTAAGATCCAAACTTAGCCTTTGAATCCCCCTATTATTCACCGAGTCATATCCCCGGTAGGGCCATGTTCACCCAGGAGACCATTCCACTTCTAATTGTCCTGGGCCTCTTCACTTTAGGTCCCACATGAAATCTTGACTATGCATCCTCTACCTAGATGTCTTTATTGCACAATTATAAGCTGCAGGGATGGGTCACCATCACACAACCTTAAAAGGTGATGTGTCCAGTTAAGTGGAACCAAACTATGTGGGTTATGATTCCTCTCACAAGGATACATAGGATGCCCATCTTATGGGTTTGATCCTGATATCAAAGTAACTTTCATCCTCCCTTAATGATGTTAAATTCTAAAGCACCTCATCATAGGTCATAAACTAGTGTTGTATCTATAATTCTAAACCCATGAGTATATATGGTGAATCTTGAAACACATGGGTAATTCATGGACACATTCTTGGTAAAGAACCTAGGATTCATGGATATATGATCATTGATTAAATCTATAAGAGAGTCTATGAGTAGGAAATAAATCCCTATAAAAGGGTGTGATGAGCCCGACCTCCCTATTTATTGACCAATGGAGTCCTTAAATATCATTGGCCAAATATTCATCCAACAAGTGCCTAGCTTTAGAATAAATTTCCATGAATCACGGATAAAAGGGTCATTGGGTGTTTCTAGAACCACGAGTAAACTCGTTGGAGACCATCTACTGACATCATACCCAAAACATACTGATTTGCACATATAATTACCCACTGAAATCAACCACTTGGGCCATTCAACTATGGCACATCCTTTTCAATAAAAAAAGGACACACTGCCCAGTCCCAGTTTGACCATCTCACCCTCTAAAAAGGTTCCTGATGTGAATTGGGTTGAAGTGAAATGGTAAAAAAACATGAAACTCAATAAATAGAAATAAATTAACTACTCTCCGTCATATCGGTTTTTTCCTGGTATGATTCCTTTCGAGATGAAAGAAAAATGGTGAACTCAACGTTAATCCTTAACAAATGTAGTGGGTCACCCCACCCCAAATCCCTTTCATATTCAAAAGTAAGAGGGCCGAGAAAAATTACCAATCATGCATGTGATCATGAGATGCTACCTTGACAGGGGTTTTTTCTATTCTTATTACATATATTTCAGGTTTAACAGAACTCACTTAGATCCTAATGGAATCTTGAAAAATGGCATGGACATGTGTGTCAGCATCCACATAGGTGATCAGATCCCAAACGAACAAGACTATGTCACCTACCCCACATCTTCAATGCTATCTTTCAAACATGAAGATCATAGAGTACCACCAAAATGCTACACTCCCTATGGTGTAGGTTGCTAGGAAGGCCCTCCAATTGGTGAAATATAGTTAGCCACCTCTTCAGCTTTGGTCATGAATCCAGCACTGGACAGATCCACTGGACGTCTCAAATCGTTTTGAGAGCCTATACCCCAAACACGGAAATTACTACATCCCTTATCTTATATAGGAAGATGAGGTCGACACCAATAACTTCATCCAAGCAAACCGCTCATGTTCTCCAGCTGGAGGACGATGCCACCAGCAACGTACAACCTGATATCCTCACTCTGAAGAGGATCACATCCTATGGGAACCTACTAAAGTCCAATGGACATAGGCCCCCCAAACTTCCCACCAAGGTTGGAACAAGCATAATCAAGATTAGGTTATCACCCATGTTCTTAAAGAGGAGGTACGCCACATAAATGTGGTGACATATAATGGGAAGGCATTCAATTCCGCCCCTCCTACTGAAGCCTTCCAATGAAATACGATGGAAATCTATGAGAATATGAATATCCCCAATCAATCATATGAATCCTACCCTAGAAATAGGGTTGAATAATATGAGAAAACAGATATTCGTACCTGTTCTTGTCAGTCCCACTGTGCAGATAGAGTGGAAAATTATAGGCAGATGTAAATCTCTGCCAATGTTCAAGAATCATGTCATCCAAATAGGATGACAACTAGCTATAACAAGGTGAAAATGCACGATGATGCACAAAAATACCGCTATCTTAATGGGGTAGAAAATTATGGCACTTCCAATTCATATGAAGACCACTAGACAAATACATTGGAATGAAAATATGAGGAGAATGAAATTCCTATGGATGAAAATCAAGAATATGAGACAAATATAGTAAAAAATGAGAGGAAAAAAATTAATGCTCGTAAATATAAATCATAAATGTCAAATTTTTTAGCAATTGAAAAAAAATAGTTGTCATATTCCAGCTAGTCTAGCATAGACTCGTTCCTCTTCCTCAACATAGGAGTACTGCCAGTACCCACTGTAAACTCATGAAGGACGGAGTAGGCATGAAATCTTGATATGACATTGGAATGGGCATTCACACCTATTATTTCCAAATACATAGCATAGAAGATCTTCTCCCTGATGTTGGATCAGATGATGATCCCATACTATATCATCCAAACATGTCAATATGTCATTGTGTCGGTGAAAAAAGTGAGGATTTGGGCCCACAACATGATCTCCTCCAACGGGGTGATTCATCCACAAAATCTAATAATCATCCCAGAGAAGATACACATCCCTACTCTAGTCCATGAGTATCGACGACCATATTCCATGATATAAGGACAACAGGATCAAGAAAAAATACTCTTTCCAACGTAGTGGCCACTATAGGGAAGACATGTATACCTACCAGAACTCAAGATGTTCATCAGCATATCTCGGGGATATCATGGGAAATAATTTGGCAGGGAAAATTATACGGAGGTCGTTACCAATAGTATGTGGCCCAGTTTCATATAATAGAGTTAAAATAAATGAAAGGTGCTAAGGGAAAATAGAAAATGAAGAGTACTGTCATGACCCGAACATACCTAGGCTCGAGCCGCAACTACCCCAAGCCTGCCTCCATTGGCCAGGGGCTGGCGACAAGCGCCGAAGACTAAAAAACTCGGGGAGGCCTTTGCCTGAGTACCTGTACACACACACACAGCCCACTCAATGCAAAAGTGTAGAGTAAAAGGAAAAGTAAAGTACCAACTGCTATAAATAACCCACAAAGTGCTTTGACCTCTAAACAGTACAAGGTATGTGCTGAAGGTAAACTGAAAAGAAAAGGAAAAAACACGCACCCAACTAGAAAAGTGCCACAACCCAGCAACAGGTAAACAAAAGTAAAACAACTAGGAGAGTTCCACACCTGGAACCCGACTACGACCACTGCACACGGTCGCAGCTCCCGAACTCCTAAGCTCCTCTGACATCACAACCAACCTTTCCATCATCTGAAAGGGAAAACTAAGTGCGGGCAAAGCCCAAGCAGGGGTGAGTATAAAAATACTCAGTAGGATGCCCCAAAGTCTCGAGGGAGAAACAAAGGATGTACTAAAGAGGTGAGAAGTAGATCAAACAGGGAAAAGTAAAGGAGTATAACCAAGAGTTTCGTAAAGAGTACAGCTCAACCTAACAAGAGGAAGGGAGTAGAATCATCCAAACGCAAGGAGCTAGGAACAGTGAGAAGAAGAACTTATCATCGAGTCTTCACTACCTATAGTAGGAGAGTAGACTCATCCAACCACGAGAATCTAGACATAGAAAGCACGTGGAATACCCCATGCGTCTTCGCCTCTCGTTGAATAAGAGTAGCCAAAACCCAAGAAGTGGGTACTACAACAAGGTATACATACATATATGCTCTGTCAAGAAACCTGAACAAGATTTTAAGGTGATCTTCGTCCCGTAGCTCATCCCAAGAAAGTGAGTTGCCAACAGTCCCAGAAGTAAACACCATTTATGCCCAATACCCGCACGCCTGCCTCGAACTGCAAGTCAAGGGGATCAAATCACCACACCTTGACACTATCCGCTTTCGGAGGCACTGACTCGCCCACACGGTTTTAGGTTGCGTCAAAAGGACGAGTCTCGGTGGGGAAAGTTCCCCTAGAACTTGAGAGTTCTGGGGGACCATCAAGCTGCACCTCGTCACTGTCACACAGTCGAGATCTCTTCTCAAAGTCAAAGTTGTCACAACACTGACCTGTACAACCAAGGGTCCCACTCAATTAGTCACAGAGAAAAGCCACAGACCATCCTAGTAGAAAGGACTGAGTCTGAAAGAAGTCATCGGATAACCCACTGCCCAGTCTCTACTAGAGGGTAAACCCTAAGAGGTCGTCGGGGACCCACTGCCCAGTCTCTACTAGAGGGTAAACCCAAAGAAGTCGGTGAGCAACCCACTACCCAGTCTTTGCTGGAGGGTAAACCCAAAGAAGTCGGTAAGCAACCCACTGCCAAGTCTTCTGGAGGGTAAACCTGAAGAAGTCGGTGAGAAACCCACTGCACAGTCTCTGCTGGAGGGTAAACCTGAAGAAGTCGGTGAGCAACCCACTACCCAGTCTCTGTTGGAGGGTAAACCCGAAGAAGTCGGTGAGAAACCCACTGCCCAGTCTTCTGGAGGGTAAACCTAAAGAAGTTGGTGATAAACCCACTATCCAGTCTCTGCTGGAGGGTAAACCTGAAGAAGTTAATGAGAAACCCACTACCCAGTCTCTGCTGGAGGGTAAACTCGAAGAAGTCAATGAGAAACAAAATGCCCAGCCCCGCTGGAGGGTAAACCCAATGAAGTCGATGAGCAACCCACTGCCCAGCCCCGCAGGAGGGTAAACCCAAAAAATTTAATGAGAAACCCACTGCCCATCCCCACTGGAGGTTAAAACCGAAAAAGTTGATGAGCAACCCACTGCCCAGCCCTGTTAGAGGGTAAACCCGAAACTGCTCTGGCCATCCCTACTAGAAACAACCTCCTGGTTAAAGAATCGGTGCCCGCATAAAGTATTGGTCACAGTGAATCCACCAAACCCTACCAGGGAACTCGAAGGGACGTGATACTGAAAGCCCACACTGCTAAAGGGAAAAGGGAACCCAAACAACTCTGTCGATCGAACCGTTGAGAACAGGATAACGGGTAACCACTCATCCCTACTGGTTTAAACCATCATGAACAAAAGGACCCTCTGCGTCACGAGAGGTCAAAGGTGTGTAAATCATAACACGACACACAAATGGGTCCCACACGATGTGTGGCCTTATCTGCAAACCAAGCACACAAACATTCTCAGGTACTTCAACATGTACCTCCAAGAATTCCCGAATACTCCTAGAGTATACCACATTTCCAGCCCAAAAGTTATCCTGCACATGACAACCAATGTCAACGTAAAAAGGCATAAACATAGTTTCACCGACCTGCTTCCTCCACGGCCCTATAATGGCCAACCACATCTCTTCAAACATCAACTTCACTCACAAGGGAGTGAACGCGATCACACGACAAGGGTTCTCTACAAACAACATAGGAAGAACCACCATTGGTACACCTTTCATGTTTCCACATTTAATGAGATCTCGAAAGAGACTCCGTACATCCAAACAGACTGTACCATTGTAATACTCATAGAAAAACATATGCGATAGACTATTTATTCGCCTCCAATGGATATCCGACAGAAAAGTCTCCAACACCACTTTACGACCGAACATCATCCCGTGGTCCTGAGCCTCGGTCCCAAAAATAGTCAAGTGCATCACACCATTACAATCTCCTCAAAAAGACACGTCAAATTGATTTCTCACTTGAGTGAAACAGATATCCAGAGAAAAGGATGTATTTCACCGTACCGCACACGAGCGGTGCTCCATGGGACCCGCATCTCGGTCCCGAAGTGCAACGAACAGATCGCACTATTGTGATCCTCTCGAAAAAGTACACAAGATTTACTAACCACTTGTCCAAAATGGACAACCAGTGAAGAACTTGGAAATCACCACCAACTCCCAAAATAGCCCTCGTGGGGCCCGCACCACCGTGTGGAATTAAAGTGGGTGGATTGCAACACTGAAATTCCCTCATAAAAACACCCAGAATCGACTGCTCGCACGCCCAAAATGGACATCTAAATAAAAAGTCGCTAAACACTGCTAACATCTTAAAAGACGGTTTGTGGGGCCCACACCTCAACTCCAGCTTCGATCCCCGAAAACCCTCTTGAAAACTTCTTCTCGACGCAAGGGTCACAACACCACTGACGGCTCTTAAAACAGACTTCGGATTCGTCTGCGCCATCCAAAACAAAACCCCCGGAAAAACGCCAAACTACTTAATGGGAATGACGCGCTACCGAGCCCCTCGTCTCGCGAATTAAAAACCCCCAAGACCATCTTAAAAACACAGTATCAATTCAAGGATTTCGCGGCTGTAGAAGGTTCCCAAATCGGACGCCCTACGGATGATTTATTATATAAATCATTTTCATAATAATAATAATAATATTATTATTATTATTATTGTTATAAACTTTTTATTTTTTTTATTTTTTTTCAACTTGACCGGCCATCTTGGCCGGTCTTTTTCTGCATGCTGCCCAGCAGGATTCGCGGTTTGTGGGTCCTCACTCCACCAGCAGTCCGGCTTCGGCCGGTCTTTGTTGACGCCCCCAGCACGACCCGTGTTTTGCGGGTCCTGGCTTGCTCCACACGCCCGAGGCGAGGCCTCGTGCTTCCTTCAACCATGACGGCTGGCGCTGCTCGCACGACCACTCGCACTAAAGACCGCCAGCCGACCTTCGTCCCCAGCTCATGCCTCTACTCGACCACGATGCCGACCCCACTCACCTGGCACCTCCGCGCTTAGCCAACTGCGGATGCCGCCTCGCCCAGCCACCTGTTTAGGAGCCGTCCACACCGCAGCCTCCACTGATTCCCGGACCGCTCTGCTCCGAGCCTTTGCCGCTTGAGAAGGCATATCCTCACCGGAAAACACCCAAAAAACCGTTTTCTTTGGCGGACGACTGCGATCACCTCAGAACTCAGATTTTCAATCCGAAATGTGCTTTGGAAAGATAAGAATACATACTACACAACCATGGGCTTCGCTCGGAAATTAAAAAACAATTCAGTGACATAATTCAAGATCAAAGAGGGTGTGGAAACATAATACGAAACAAAACGACGCCTACATCACGGGGCGTTTCCCGAAGCTTCGTCTTCGATCCGCGCTCGCCGTATTGCTTCTGCCTTGTTCGGGAGGGATAGAGGAGGAGGAGAGAACTTGAGATTCCTCTTGGGAGGAGCTTGCTCTAGAGAACAAGGGGAGGGAGGAGTGGTGGGGTTTGGTTTAAATATGGAAGAAATTAATTATACTTAAATAAATTTTAAACTCCCACCCGAAGACCCATGTCTGAAACTCTCTACAGGGTTGAGGTTAAGACTTCTCGATGGTAAACACCACCTCCCGAGCATAGCGGCAGTATCAGAAGGCATCATTCAAAAGTTATAAAACTTAATGCTCGAAACCGCTAAATTATAAAAACTCCCCTGGTGGAATTTTTCATTGAAGGTCCGCGCCCACAAAAGTTACATCCCTTCTAGGGTAAACGGAACGTTCTCGACTCAACCGTTCCCTTGGTTTTTCCATCCTAGAAACCGTTTAAGTGATACTCGATTTTGACCATTAAATGAATAAATTAATTACTTTTTTATCTGTTTAATGTTCCTTTAATGGGTGAGGGGTCCAAACGTCCCACACTGACATGTTTTATGTCGTTCCTAGGGTAAACACCCCATTTAGGACCAATCTGTACACTCAGATTTCTGATAAAAAGCATCGTTTAGGATTTATCCCATTTATTTGGTGTTCCCAGTGTGAATGCACTGAAAATTTAATTCCGGCCACACTAGGGCTCAGAATCACAAAACATCTAAAGGAACTACTCTGGAATAACACCAAGAATATTCCAATGTATTTTATAGCAAAAAATCTGGGTTCTTACATCATTACCTCCTTCATGATTTTCATCCCCGAAAATCAAAACCACGGAACAACTCAGGGTACTAACCCGCACCTGGCTCTTCCATACCCAGAAGAACTCATGCACATTACTGCGCCACCGCACACAGACCAAAGGATTTGATCTATTCATGCGAGGTCTGCCCTTGTCGATGACGTGCATAGGAGCATGCACACTTCTTCTTGGGTGAGTCACGTGGGAGACTTCATGCACCTACTCCCGCCTTCGGGGTTTGGGAAAGGTGGTAGGGAACCTCACCATCCCTTCTCAAGGTCTCAAATGGCCCGAAGGCCCTCGGGGGTAGCTCACCTCCTTGACCGAACCCCTACATCGCACACCACGACTGGAATCACCGTTTGGACCTGGGACAATGCCCGGTGATTCCCTCCTTCAGGATGTCCATATGGTGAAACACCTAAGGATATTTGGTCATGTAAGATTTCATAGTCGATGTCCCATGACTAAGAATCTCTTGCATGCTCGAAAAGTGATGGAGTCGACACCATCGACTAACGAAAAAAGGTCCCATGCCTTCTACATTCTGACACAGGGTTACACTGACGCCCTGCGTCACCCTGGTAACACCTCAAACATGGAGTAGGGAGAAAATAATTTCACACACATAGTCTAAAAATTCTACTGAAAAAAGTAGAAGATTCGTAAAGCATTCCTCTTTCCACCTCATGATCTGTAGGATCATAGACATCCAAAGCTCGCAGTTGTCCGTAGTCCCAACTGTCAGCTCCCAGAGCCTGACGTGGACTTCCTGGAGGATATGGGAAGATCTCATAATGTCATACCCCACTTCCAGCTCCCCCCCCAATCCTCTGCTAGCACCACCTCTTTAGGTGCTACTCCGATCACGACACTGCCTCTGTCGTGGGGGTGCAACTGCTACCCACCAGATATTCTCAGTGTGCCTTGTCGGGCAGTCTTGCACCAGGTGACCCCGCCCATCACAAGCATAACACCGACTCTCTTCAGGCTGCACTGGTTCCTTCTGATTCCATTCTGGTGTACGACCACGCCCCTGAGTCTGGTTATCGAAAAGCCACCTACATCAAGGTTCTGTCACCTGATGCCTGCTAATTGCGGCAGACATGTCGGCTCTGTCGAGCCTGCTGCCACCATCAAATATAGAGCATGACAGGAAGCTCTCTGTCACCAGCACTTGCTCTAGCACCCCGGTATATGTGGAAATGACCAAGGGTACTATGATAGCACGAATCTCTCTACGGAGACCCTAATCGATCTTCCTCACTTAGAAGTGTGTCGTCGTGGACCAAGTCTAGGTAAAAGTGTGCACAGTCTACGAAACTAGTCGCATATTCAGCCACTGTCATCCCTACCTGCTGAAACTGTGGAAGCTCCTGGATCCGAACGGAGCATATGCAGGAGGGGTAAAACTCATCATGGAACAGTAACTGAAAGTCACCCCACAAAAGCGAGGAATCATCAAGAAACTGAGTCACTAGACTCCACCAATGCCCAGCTGCTCCGTGGAAAAAGCTGGCGGCCAAAGCCACCATAAGATCTGTCGGTGTCTGCACAAGGCTGAAAAGGTGAGCCACCATCTCAAGATAAACCTATGCTACCTGAGGGTATAGCTCAACACTAACCTCAATGGTCTCTAATGCTGGAACTCACGGAGTGCGCTCAACCTGCACTCAAGCTTAGCCTGCTCTGCTGAAACTATCCACTGCTCACCAGGTGGGGGTACAGCTACCGGCCCACCCAGAGAATGGGACTCGCATGATGGGTCCTAGACTAAGGCCTTGTAGCTCACAGGGTCATTGTCACGAACCAAAGCTGGCATCCTAGCTGGATGTCTTTGCAGAGACATCCAGAATGTTATTAAGGAGTGTCACGGTCAGATGAGCATATATGTATATAACAATATCAAAAATGGGCAGCTGACTCAAGAAGGAAAATCAGAGACCCAATCCTATGTGATGCACAAACCAATTTTCCCTACAACAGGTGTCTCAGCATGCCAAGTCGACAAGAGGGTTATCAGGGTCCTGGTGATTGGATACGTCGACCGGTGCACCATCACTGGACTCCCTGGACTGAGATCCACTCTCAAGACATGTCGACATTGTTTCCCTAAATCCCAACCAATTCCTTTTTATGGACATCCGAACAATGTCCCAAGGAACGAACCACCGTTGAAAGCAATTTGTCATGACCCGACCCTACCTGGGCTCGAGCCGCAACTACCCCAAGCCTGCTTCCATAGGCTAGGGTCTGGAAAAAAGTGTTGATGGATAAAAAACATGGGGAGGCCTTTTCCTGAGTACCTATACACACACACACAGCCCACTCAATGCAGAAGTGCAGAGTAAAAGGAAATGAAAAGTACCGACTACTATAAATAAACCACAAAGTGCATTAAGCTCTAAACAGTACAAGGTAAGTGCTGAAGGTAAACTGAAAAGAAAAATGCAAAACACGCACCCAACTAGAAAAGTGCCACAACCCGGAAACTGGTTTACAAAAGTAAAAAAGTTGGGATAGTTCCACACCTGGAACCTGACTATGACCATTGCACGCGGTCCAAGCTCCCGAACTCCTAATCTCCTCTGATGTCACGAACAACCTGTCTGTCGTCTTCAAGGTAAACCAAGTGCGGGAAAAGCCCAAGCAGGGGTGAGTATAAAAATACTCAGTATGTTGCCCCGAAGGCTCGAGGGAGAAACAAAGTAGGTACTGAAGAGGTGAGCAGTAGATCGAACAAGTAAAAGTAAAGGATTATAACTAAGATTGCAGTAAAGAGTATAGCTCAACCCAACAAGAGGAAGGGAGTAGGCTCGTCCAAACACAAGGAGCTAGGAATGGTGAGAAGATGAACTTCTCGTCAAGTCTTCGCTACCTATAGAAGGAGAGTAGACTCTTCCAACCACGAGAAGCTAGACACGGAAAGCACGTGGCATACCCCGCACGTCTTCGCCTCTCCTAGAAGAAGAGTAGCCAAAACCCAAGAAGTGGGTTCTAGAACAAGGTATACATACATATATGCTCTGTCAAGAAACCAGAACAAGATCATAAGGGGATCTTCGTCCTGTAGCTCAGCCCAGGAAAGTGAGTAGCCAACAGTCCCAGAAGTAAACACCATCAGTGCCCAATACCTGCATGCCTACCCCGAACTACAAGTCAGGGGGCTCAAATCATTTCACCTTGACATTATCCGCTTTGGGCGGCATTGACTCACCCGCACGATTTTAGGTCGCATCACAAGGACGCGTCTCAGTGGGGAAAGCGACCCTCGTACTTGAGAGTTCTGGGGGAGCATCAAGACACACCTTGTCACAGTCACACAGTCGAGAGGTCTTCTCAATGTCAAAGTTGTCACAACACTAACCCGTACAACCAAGGGTCCCACTCAGGTAATCATGGAGAAAAGCCACAAACCAGCCTAGTAGAAAGAACTGAGTCTGATAGAAGTTGTCGGGTAAACCACTACATAGTCTCTGATAGAGGGTAAACCCTAAGAGGTCGTTGGGTGACCCACTGCCCAGTCTCTACAGAATGGTAAACCCGGAGAAGCCAGTAAGCAACCCACTGCCCAGTCTCTATTGGAGGGTAAACCTGAAGAAGTCAGTGAGGAACCCACTGCCCAGTCTCTTCTGGAGGGTAAACCCGAAGAAGTCGGTGAGAAACCCACTGCCCAGTCTCTGCTGGAGGGTAAATCCAAAGAAGTCACTGAGCAACCCACTGCCCAGTCTCTGTTGGAGGGTAAACCAGAAGAAGTCAATGAGCAACCCACTGCCCAGCCCCACTGGAGGGTAATCCCAAAGAAGTCGATGAGAAACCCACTACTCAGCCCCACTGGAGGAAAAACCTTAAAAAGTTGACGAGAAACCCACTGCCCAGACCCGCTGGAGGGTAAACCCGAAACTAATCTGGCCATCCCTACTGGAAACAATCTCTTGGGTAGAGAATCGGTGCCCGCGTAAAGTATTGGTCACACCGAATCAACCAAACACTACCAGGGAACTCTAAGGGACGTGATACTAAAAGCCCACATGGCTAAAGGGAAAAAGGAACCCAAACAACTCTGCCAATCGAACCATCAAGAACAGAACTAGGGGTAACCACTCAAACCTACTTGTTTAAATCATCATGGATAGAAGGACCCTCTGCATCACGAGAGGTCAAATGTGCTTAAAGAAGAACATGACACACACATGGGGCCCAAACAACGTGTGGACCTATCTCCAAACCAAGAAAACAAATGTTCTCAGGTACAACAACATGTACCTCCAAGCATTCCTGAATAATCCCAGAGTATACCACATTTCCACCCCAAAGGCTATCATGCACACGACACCCAATTTCAACGAAAAATGTTGTAAACATAGTTTCTCCAACCTGCTTCCTCCACGGTCGTGTCATGGACAACCACATCTCTTCAAACATCAACATCACTCACACGGGAGTGAACACGATCACATGCCAAGGGTTCTCTACAAACACAGCAGGAAGAGCCACCACTGGTACACCTTTCAGGATTCCGCATTTAATGAGATCTCTAAAGATAATCCACACATCCAAACAGACCATACCATTGTAATCCTTGCAGAAAAACATGTGAGACAGACTATTTATTCGCCTCCAATGGATATCTGACGGAAAACTCGCCAACACCGCTTTACGCCCGAACTACGTCCCGTGGTCCTGAGGCTCGGTCCCGAAAACAGTCGAGCGCATCACACCATTGCGATATCCTTGGAAAGACATGTCAAATTGACTGCTCACTTGAGTGCAAAGGATATCTAGAGAAAAAGATGTATTTCGTCGTACCGCACATGAGCGATGCTCCATGGGACCCGCATCTCGATCTCGAAGTGCAATGAATGGATCACACCGTTGCGATCCTCTCAAAAAAGTACACAATTTTGACTAACCACTTGTCTAAAACTGACAACCGGTGAAGAACTTGGAAATCACCACCAACTCCCAAAACGGCCCTCATGGGGCCTGCACCACTATTCAGAATTAAAGCGGGAAGATTGCGCTATTACAATGCCCTCATAAAACACCCAGAATCGACTGCTCGTACACCCCAAACGGACGTATGAAGAAAAATATGCTAAATGCTACTCACAGATTAAAAGACAGGCCGTGGGGCCCACACCTCAACTCCAGCTTCGACGCCCAAAAACCCTCTGGAAAACTTCTTCTTGATGCCAGGGTAGCAACGCCACTGACGGCACTCAAAAACGGACTCCGGATGCGTCTGCTCCATCCAAAACAAAACCCCTGGAAAAACGCCAAACTACTTCATCGGAGTGACGTGCTACCGAGCCCCTTGTCTCGAGAATTAAAAACCCCTGAGAGCGTCTTAAAAACTCAGTCTTGATTCAAGGATTTCGCGGCTGAAGAAGGGACCCAAATCGGACACCTGGTGGATGATTTATTGTATAAATCATTTTCATAATAATAATAATAATATTATTATTATTATTAATATAAACTTATTTTTTTCTTTTTTTTTTAAACATGACCGGCCATCCTAGCCAGTCTTCTTCCGCACACCGCCCAATAAGACCCATGGTTTGCGGGTCCTCGCTCCCCCAGTAGACCGGCTTCGGCCTGTCTTCATTGACACCCCCAGCACGACCCACGTTGCGCGGGTCCTGGCTTGCTCCGCACGCCCGAGGCCAGGCCTCGGGATTCCTTCGACCACGACGGTCGGCGCCACTCACCCGACCACTCCCGCTGAAGAACGCATGTCGACCGTCGCCCCCAGCTCATGCCTTCGCTCGACTGCGACACCAACCTCCACTCACCCAGCACCTCCGTGCTCAGCCAACTACTGACGCCGCATCGCCCGGCCACCTGCTGAGGACCCTCTCGCGCTGCCGCCTCCGCTGACGCTCGGAGCGCCCTGCTCTTAGCCATCACCACATGAGAAGGCAGAGCCTCGCCGGAAGACACCCAGAAACCCGAAGTTCTTCAGCATACTACTGTGATCTTCTAAGAACTTGAATTTTAAATCTGAAACATGTGTTGGAATGATCAGAATACATACTACACAACCATGGGCTTTGCTCGGAAATTAAACAGAAATTCAATGCCATAATTTATGATCAAAGATTGTGTGGAAACATAATACGAAAAAAAATGACACCTACCTCGTGGGGAGTTACCCAAAGATTCGTCATCGATCTGCGCTCGTCCTACTACTTCCACCTTGTTCGACAGGGATGGAGGAGGAAGAGAGAACTTGAGATTCCTCTTGGGAGGATCTTCATACAGAGAATAAGGGGAGGTAGGAGAGGTGGGGTTTGGTTTAATTATAGAAGAAATTAATTTGACATCAATTAATTTTAAACTCCCACCCAAACACCCACGTCATAAGCTCTCGATAGGGCGAGGTTAAGCCTCCCCTAGGGTAAACACCACCTTCCGAGCACAGCAGCGATATCAGAATTTTAATCCAAGGACTCGTTCAAAAGTTATAAAACTTAACGCTCGAAGCTGATAAATTATGAAAATTCCCCTGGTGGAATTTTTCACAGAAGGCCCACACCCAAGAAATTAACACCCCATCTAGGGTAATCGGCACGTTCCAGACTCAATGGTTCCCTCAGGTTTCCCATACGATAAACCTTTTAAGAGATAATTGAGTTTAACCATTAAAAGAATAAATTAATTTATTTACTTATCCGTCTAATGTTCTGTTAACGGGCGAGGGGTCCAAATGTCCCATGTCGACATGTTTGATGTCATTCCTAGGATAAACACCTCATTTCGGACCCATCCGTACACTCAGATTTATGATCTAAAGCACCGTTTAGGAGTTATCTCTTTTATTTGGCGTTCCTAGTGTGAATGCACAAGAAAATTTAATTTCGGCCACACTAGGGCTCGGAATTGCACGCTGTCTGAAGGTGCTACTCTGAAATAACATCAAGAATATTCCAAAGTATTTTATAGCAAAAAAACAGAGTTATTAAAAGTACAATGATGATTATTTCTATACTAGAAGCTGGAGTTCCTAATGCCATAAATAATCTATCAATAGAGGCCCAATATCCTATCCATCCATTATAAAACTATTTAACCTTCAGTAGTAGTTGTGAATATCCTCCCTACAATGTCACTACCAGTAGCTCTAAAGGTCCTCCCTAGAGCACCCACAGGGGATTACTCTGTGGGCCAAAAACGATCGATCACAACACACTATCCTCAGATGAGTGTTAGAGTATCCATACCATTGAGTAGAAGATCCTATAGAATGAAGTCCATGCCCTTTCTATATTCCTCCCTAATGGTCCTCCCCTACGTTTATGCTGCAGATATGTTTCTGCATGTAATCGGACATGAAACAGTGATGGTAGTCCTCACCATGATTGCAGTCACTATGAAGGTCCTCCCCACAGGGACATCAAGCAACGAGTATATGCCCCCTCATTATTGTACATCATGAATGTCATCCCAAGAATGTACACTACGGATACTCTCCCTACAACAAGATCTATGATGGTATTCCTCACCATGATAGAATTCATTATAATGGCCTTCTCCTCTATGACACCAAGCTGCAAGAAGGTCCTCCCCTTACTGAGGTCCTCCCTAAAAGTCCTCCCAAAGGTATACACCATAGAAGTAATATCTATTTCCAAACACTATATCGTTATGGTATTCCTTGACATCATGATGCCAACTGTAATAGTCCTCCCAATAGTAAAAGTTTATACCGAAGTGAAGGTCCCCCCTCATCGAGTAAACTTTGAGAAAGTTCTTATATGCAGATGTGTTTCAAAAAAAGAATCATGGCAAGCTGGATACTCTATCCATGAAAAGAGATATCCTTTATCAACCAGAGGATGGTTTAGGGACACACTCATATTCTGAGCCACATCCATACCATTCACATAGTAATGAGACTACTTCTAACCTCACTTCTTGGAATGAAATCATTAAGGAGCAGTCAAACTGGGCAGATCAAGTAAAAGATTCCTGGGAAGAACAACTATAAGATATATTTCTTGTGAGAAGGTAACTAGTTATGGATGATATACCAGTGATGTATTGGCCTATATCAACTTATCAATACAACATATAAGGATAGTTTTCAGAAGAATTTACTCACAACAATCTCCTCAATATATGGATAACTCCTTGCCAGGTGAGGGAAAACTTTCTTCCCGACGAAGGTTATGCAGACCACATCAATTTATTAGGGGAACATCACCATCAAATCGACCTAGAATCTTTTCCTTCTGAACGGTTTCCACATTAAAAAATGTGAAAGAAAGACCTTGAGTTGGATTTCCTCCATTCACTTCATTTTTTTTTGCTGCCTTATCAGAAACACCTCGTATAGTGTTCATATCTAGGGATCGGGAGAAAATGGAGCTCCACATTTATCCCCACTTCTCATCCAATAGAACCCATTAGAAGTAAAATTCTATAGTTTCATCATCCCTAGACTACAGTCAAATGATATCCTGGCTCAAGATAGGTGGAATGCCTAACAAGAACCGACCTTGAGTAAGTCTTAAAATCCTCAGGCCCGATGAGAGAAATCCCTCAAGAAGGTCCTCAACCAAGCCACCGAGAATATCCATTAGGCCTCCCATATAATGGAATCCAATCAAAAAGTACTGATCATGTCCTCAGAAGCAATAATTCATGTGTAGAACCGACACTATATCCATCTCACGACTGCATGGGAATGATTGTGATCAAGAAGGTAGAAATAATAGTAGCCTCTAAATTATGAGACCAGCCCCATCCCATAGGGATGGGGGTATTTTTAAACACATAATTCCCCCTTAAGACCAGAAAATCTGGACTGAGGCATGTCAACAGAGGAAGGGGAGCAACCCCATCCCGCAGGTCTGGGGGAATTTTTACTTCAAATTCCCACCCAATAGACATCTTTTTTCTCATGGATGGGGAGAAAATGGATAGAGGGTTCATCAAATTATTCCCATCCCATGGCTCAAATCCCCTAGAATGGAGGCGTATTGCAAGATCATATCAGGGCTCCCTTTGAGTCATTATTTTCCATGAAATCTAATGAGTGTCATATAATGGATGGAGAATATCCAACAAATGATGTGAGATTCTATCCTACCATTCGGCAAATGGTATACCACTCCAATGTGGTATGTATTAGTGAATTTCATGGACATCATACCCACATACCTATCTGTAAATGACACAAATAACATTGAAATAGGAGAAGAGGGATCCCACCTACAGACAGTCTAGACCCACCCTAAAGATGTGCACACCCAAAACCAAAGAGTAGTCCTAAATTTGGGATCCCCCTCTGTTAATCCCCCATTTACTACAGCATGAATCCGAAAAAAATAATAGAATAATATTACAGTCTACCACTCACCTCCTCCTCCTCGTGAAGATTATTCCCCCATGATTTTGAAGAGATTCTCATGACAGGAGGAAGAAATTAAAGGGATAAAGAGAATCAATACTATGACTATAAGATCAAGCCGGCTGATTTGGTATATTTCTCATGTGGAGTGTCAACACACACTTTTGTTAGAAGTAAATCATCCTCACAGGATCATCCAGATGGACGAAGTAATGATGGAAAGCTCATTGAAGGTAGCACTAGGACAATCGGTCTACCTAATCCCAATCCTGACAAGATATCAATATTTCCCTTCTTTGGGGAATAAACGAGAGTAAATTCCGGAAAATCACTAGAAGAACCCCCTGGCAGGGTATTCTCCTCATGTTCCAGCAGCACCGAGACATCCAATATTTCCCCCTACTACACCTGCACATGATCAGGTCCAATAGGACATGCATCAAGGGATACAGAATACAATCAACTTATTGACAACTTGAAGGGAATCAATGGTGGGGTGGTGCACTATGGTATAACCAGAATGGAAACCTTACCTTGACTAGGTGAGAAACATCTCACCTCCACCAAATATTTAGAATCCCGTATTCCAAATGTTCAATGGCTAAGGGGACCTAGAGAAGCATCTAATGCACTACTCTTCTTACTGTGATACCATGATGGTAACCCAAGGGAAATAAAATACTATGAATCATAAATTCTTTGTGCAACCCTATAATGTTCTGCCTTTGTGTTCTAGACTAGTTTTCAGGCTAAATAAATAACATGATGATAGGATCTATGCTGCTAGTTCCTATTCTAGTTCAGCTCAACATTTACAAAAACAACAGTTAGTGACCTCATGAAATGAAAATAGTAAGAAAACTGTATAGTTTCAGACTACATTGAAATATGTAAAGTTTTGGCTTACCCTTTAAACCAGTCACTTCATAATGATGAGATGTTGGCCATGTGTATCAATATCCTCCATGATGAGATGCAAACAACACTTATTCTGGTGAAATATATAGTTGGGTTTTGGGATTTCTCCACCATCACCCAAGGGATAAAAGATTCCTTAAAATGAACTAATATCAAGTACTGGGTATCCCTATCTAACCCAGTGGACCCAATAAAAGGAAAGGGAGAGAAGATGCAGTTTATGTCGTGCTTAATCCACCTCCTACACTAGTTCTAGGTCCAAGGCCCCCACTAAACCATGATGGGCCCTCTGGACATCAGCATCCACCCCCACCTCGATAAGATGATCACTAGAAAGACAAGAAGAATCAATTCATGGTATAGGGAAATAAAGTGTACTCATTCTGAGATGATCATGTCCAAGATTTCTTCATTTCTTCGATGAATTGAAACTTACTTTAGCTAACAGATCAAAATGGATCTGATGAACTGGGTCTTGATGATTGGACATATTACTATCCCTTAAAATGGATATTGGGACACAACATATCTGATTGTTTTCTCTTTAAGTACCTATGACAATAGATGATTGATTCTAGACTAGTGAAGCTCAGACCACCACTTTCTCAAGTGGAATATGTTTCTACCACAGATTCAGATGAAGAAAGGGAGTGTAAAAATGTTATTAACAAAAATTAGTAGAAGTTTGATAGTTGGATGACTCAAAAAATAGTCAACTGGGATCATGAAATACTCTAGAAATAGTTGAAGAGACCAACCATGCATCTAATGGCTCCAAATGAAACATAACATTCATTCTCATCCCCACAATCCACCAAAGTCCAACCACCCAAAAAGGAGTCCAATCGGAAGGGAGGAAATAATGTGAAAGGAGATGAACATTAACCAAATACAAAGTTACCTTTGACACGCTCAGATTTTATATTAACCGATCTTAAGATACAGGAAACACCCAACCAAATTTCACTAAAGGAACCACCCCACTAAACGAAACCACTAGGGGAAGATGACACAAAAAAGTCATTGTTAGAAGTGGGGAGGATTTTTGGCTCTGTCAATGTCATCATCTTGATAGATACCTTCTCTGACGATGAATATATTTTTCAACTAGAATTCTACATTCCCAATTAGGGGGCCATAGGAAGAAACTGTAGAAGCTAGGGATATCAAGGGAGACACAGCCATGGTAGAAACCATTCTTATGGTTGCACCCCTACGCAAACCGTTAGTGTTTCTAAAACCCATGGAAGGACCCTCCAATTAATTCGATAGGGATAAGAAAATTCTCTTACCCATAAAAAAAGACACCTCGGTCCAATCCTTATGAAACATATTTCATATGAATAAGATATAACTAATTTCCCTCAAAAAGAAAGTAGACCTGCCCTGACCAATCCATAATGGATTAAATTTCCTTTATCACCAACCCCAAGGGTCAACCCATCTTCAAAAAATGCTCATGACCATAAAGAACATGTGAAAGAGCATACCCAAACAAGGAAGTGTCATCCTTTAGATCTATTATATGATAATCTAATAAACTTTGCCTTAGTACCATCCATGTTGTGGATCATAAATGAATTAAATCTATTAGTGGATATCAGTAAAGCATTCATTTATGCTTTAATGAGTCCCCATGAGTTTTAATCTGAAGTAGCCAATGTTGAGGTCTACCAAATAGAGACTAATCCTCTATAATTCCATGTAGTTATCTCCTTTGCATATCAAGATGAAGAAACCACCATGAAAGGACCCAACAACCCATATATGTTTCTGGAACAAAAAATGGAATTGATATTTGAAAGTTATACATCAACAATGGCTTTGGGGTTAATATCCTCCCTCTACTAACACATTTTCATCTTAGCTATAATGAGGATGATCTGATGCCCTGTGCCACAACCTTGTTGGTCTATGAAAAAAGTGAGAAAAATCCATTATGCCAAATAAAGCATGAAACCTAGTTCAGTGACATTTTAGCTCGCCCAGATTTTACAATGGTCGGAAATAATACTTCCTTGAACTCCCTTCTTGGGAGGCCCTAGATGCATAATCATGTAGCAATACCCTTATCATACCATCAGTTCCAAAAAATATAGCATTAATAAATAGTGTGGGACATTACATGACAATAAGGCACCATTTTACTTCTATGAATCAAACTATATTGATGCAGGGTTCTATGACCAAAGTAGAAGCAACCCTCAACTAATGAAATTGATTGGGTCAACACCCCAAAATGTTTGGAAATAGTTGAATTGATCACATCAAGAAGCTTGGTATGGAATACGTATTTCCCTTTAATCAAATTGAGGGAACACGTATTAATTTGGATGCATATTCAGTAGTCCCCATGATTTCAATTGTGATTATTAAGTATGATAACAATGAAAGGGTTATTGACTCCCAAGATAATATGGAAGGTTCAGATATAAATTTTCCCAAACCATCATCAAAACCCCAAGAAATCCATGCCTCACCCACTAAGGCTGGAGGGATTATCTCATCATTCAAAGAAGATGAAGAAACGTTTTCACCCCTCACTGCATCTTCTCTAGAAAATCATTCACTGAACGCCGAGATAGAAGAGGTGACTTCTCTTCCCAAACACCAAAAGTATGAATCATTCCAAAATTATGGAATGATCATCTCAATAATTGTTTCCCTATCATAAGACAAAGTGGATGATAATGAGGATGAAGATAAGAAATAAGAAGAGGACATGATGGATTCCCCTCTATCATTCAAGGAAGGAATCTCTACCACCATTGATGAACTCAAGGAAATCAAATTGGTTTTGAAAGATGAATCTCGATGCACTCTTGTTACTGAGTCCATGACTTACGATGTTCAAGAGGTATACACGTATTTCTGGAAGAAGAATCAAGATGTTTTCACCTGGAACTATACAGAAATTCTAGGCCTTGATCCTGGGGCGGCCACTGACCAACTGGGTCTTCTAGAGGATCACCATGGCTACAAGAAAGCTACTAGAAAGACAAACCCGACTCATGCTTCAAAAAAAGGTAGATTTTGACAAGCTCATACAAGTTTAATTCAGCTAAAATTTCCAATATCCCATATTTCTAGAAAAAATTATCCCTGTCAAAAAGAAGAATAGTAAGATTAGGGTATACATCAATTTTAGGGACCTCTACCAGCACTGCTCAAAAGATGATTTCCTAATCCTGATCACAAAATTGATGATTGATTCAACTGTAGAATATGAGACCCTCTTTTTCTTCGGCAGTTATTCAGGGTATAACTAGATCTAAATGTCCCATGAAGATTAAGAATACACTTCCTTATTGCACCCCAAAGGTGGTATTTTTCTACAAGGTGATTCCATTTTTCTTGAAGAATGTCAGCACCACATACCAGCGCGCCATGCATCGCATCTTAAAACACTTCATGGGAAAAGTCATTGAGTGATATGTGGATGATTTGGTGGTTATTTTAAGATGATTATCAGACCACCTGTGAGATCTAGATGCCATCATCAAGAAATTACAGCAACATAGTTTTAAAATGATCTACATGAAATGTGCCTTCGACATCACCTTAGTGAAATTCCTCATCTTCATTTTACACCACCAAGGAATCAATGTTGACCATGAGAAGAAAAAATATATCCTTGTCATTTCACCTCCTCACAAACTCATTAAGATGAGAGGACTCTAAGTACACATAGAATACATTTGGTGATTCACATACAACCTCATAGTAAAATTCTTACCCTTCACCCTGTTGATGAAGAAAGGGGTAGAATATCAATGAACTGATTATTTTCAAAATTACTTCAAAATTATCAAGAAATATATCTTGAGTCTACTGGTAATAAAGACCCATTTCTAATGAAGACCACTCATTCTGTAAGTAACCACGTTGGAATAATCACTAAGAACCTTCCTCGCACAAAATAATGACGCTGGTAGAGAGAATAGCCTCTATTATCTCATCCAAACCATGATTGATGTTGAGACTCATTATTCAAATATTGAGCAGTGATTCTTAGATTTAATATTTTCAGTTCATCAATTGAGGGATTATTTTCTGAACATTAAGGTCCACCTAGTCTATCGTTGTAACCCGCTCAATTATATTCTAGGACTTTAAATGTTAACTTGATTCTTATCACTGTGGGAGGTCATCCTGTAGGAATTCTATATACGATTCATACCCCATAAGTCTAACAAAATTAAAGTGTTAGTAGACCTCTTGGAAGAAACCCCTCAATATAAGTAACTCCATTGGATGTCAAATTTCTTAATGAAGAGGTGTCCTCTGTTCAAGAGAACTCCCAGATGAGGGAAACTCACATCGAAAGTGCCTCCAAAATCCCGAAAAGAAAAAGAATTAAAGACCCCATACTCAACAAAGTGGGGATAGAAATCATACATGTGTCCCTATAAAAGGCATTCATGCCTTGTTCCTTCTTAATTTCATATGGGTGCACAAACAATGAAGTAGAATACCAGGCCCTTATCGCAGGACTAGAACTAGCACTCTAAGTGAAAGACAAACACTTGAAGATAAAAGGTGATTTAGAACTGGTTATCAAGAAATTCAATGGTGAATATGTTATCAAGAAAGAGGATATTATCCCTTTTATGAACAACGATATGGAATTAATGAAAAAAATTCTGATCAGAGCCCACACGAAATTTTTTCCTCATTCACAGAATGTGAAAGTCAATGCATTACTAAATTTCACCCCAACTCTTGCTGATCGAGTTAAAAATGCAATGGTAAACATTATTTTCCACCGCCTGATGGTTTTACCATATGTTTAGCACAAGACGGATGAAATCAATGATATAATTCCCATATCTGAGCGGTATAGTCATACAAAAGGTTGGATGGCCCCATTGTGGACAATATTTGAAAGAGAGAACTCTCAATAGATTGGGATGGTAGGGAACAAATCTAAAGACAAGTAGAAAATTTCTTATTTTATGATGGTACATATCAATAAACGGTTATCTACATGTGAGGCCTTGATGAAGTCCTTCTCCACAAGTGAATTGATGGAGAAGAGACCGATGCTGTCATAAAATAAGTACATGCCAAGAACTTGTGGGGAATACCAATTATCATCCATACCCTCTCATAAAATTCAAAGGATTAGGTACTATTGGCCCACCATGATGCTGGATTATTCTGATTTCACAAAAAAGTTCCATTCCTTCCAAGTCCATGCCAATTTAATCAATGAACCCCCGGAGTTGCTTCACACAGCTAAGTACTTCTAACCATTCTCCATATAGGGAATGGATATCATGGGACCATATCCTCCTACCATTTCCAGAAAATTCATGATCATTATAATAGCAATAGACTTCTTTTCTAAATGGGTATAAGTTGTACCCATTAACGAAGTTAGAGAAAAAACTCATGGTCATCTTTGTGAAATCCAATATCATCACCAGGTTTTGTGTTAGTCACGCAATACTAACGGAAAATGACACCAATTTCTTCTCTGTTGAATTGGAAATACTTTATCAAGGGTATTGAATCAAATAAAACCTTTCATAACTCTACCATGAAGAGGCCAATGGAATGATAGAGTCTTTCAAGAAGAACCTATCCAACAAACTCCAAAATATGGTAGACTTGGATATGAAATCATGGTCAGAAAAGCTCCTCGATGCTCTTTGGGATTACCAAACCACAACCCATATTGACACTAAATTAACCCTTTAGTAATTACTATATGGGACATATGTGGTTTTCCCATTGAAATTCAATGGATATCACTTCACATCACTGTTTTTGATCAACTATATATAGATGAGAAATTCCAAAAATGGTTTGATGAACTGAAGATGTTATATGAGAATATATTGCACACTTTTCACCATTTATTTTTCTACCAAAATCAGATTTCATGAGACTTTAATAATAAGGTTCGCCTCTGATCATTCCTCAAAGGAGAAATGGTGTTGGTCCTCAGAACCCCGATGACACTCAAGAGGAAGCCTACAAAGTAGGAGCCAAATGGGAAGGACTATATGTTATATGAACAGTATACTCCAATAGATCATATGTCCTGATTTCAATGGATGCGTTGTGCACCACAACTCCCACCAATGCAAGGTTCCTGAAGAAGTATTTCAGGTTTCCAAAATCATTGCTACAATGTTCTTTCCACATGATGTTAACTATATAGAAGAAATCCTGGTCTTATGATGATAAACTACATGATGAAATCATCTATATTGAACGACGTTAAACTACTTAACATTCTCATCATAGATGTAATATGTTAGACTGAAAAGTGACATGTCATCCATGATGTATGATGTTAAACTGATCAACGTCTTTTTCATAGCCATAATATATTAAACTACATGGTGACCATTTGTCCCATTACAATGATTTGTTTCATATAGATCAGATCTGTGATGTGAAAAGTTTAAAATTCCCCCAATTTCATTTTATGGTTCAGACCTAAATAGATAGTGTATCTTATAAGTATGCATTGATTTATTCAAATTAGTGAATGTGATATATAGTGATTCGTAGATTCCATATCCTATTCCAACCACCATTCAAAATAAAAAAATTCCACTCTCCATATGTACATCTTAGACCTGCATAAGTAAATTCATGAGTTCTAACCGCATGATGTTAAAATGAATATCCAAAGACTTCCTTTCCACATGAAGTTAAACTATAGGGAAGACGTCATGGTTGCTTGAAAATAAATTTCATGAGGAACTCATCCATGTTGCAAGATGTTAAACTATTCAGCCTCTTCATTCATACCACATGGTGTTAAACTACATGTCCCCAATAATGTTCTCATAAGAGGGGACAATGCCTTTGTCATCGTTCACCTAGTATTCCATCCTATAGAACTATGTGCAGATTGATTCCCATATTCTGATGGGATATGTCGTGACACATGGATCGTTCAACTTGGCCCAACCACCATAAAAAAATTGACCCCCTTTCTTATGCACTAGTCAAACTGTTACATGTAACATATTGTCCTATGAACTACGTACGACTTGATTCCCATATGGCTATGGGATATATAAGGATGCCTCGATCTTGGATCTTAGCCTAGCCACCATGTGGTAAAAAATACATCTATTTTACTCTCAATAGCTATTACATCACAAGAGGATAATCAGGTTATTTCTTGGTTCTCACACCGACCATAGCTCACTTGAGCATAAGAATAATGGTAAGGGGTTCCCCCTAGACGAAAATTGGATACAAGTATGCTATAGGCAAATAAAAAAAAATTGTTAAAATTGTCCCTCCCTATGTATGAGCTAAAACTATACAGGGATACAACTCTTGAACAATGTATGGATTGATTCATTCTCTAATAGGATACATAATGATGCCCAGATTCTTCATCCTGGTTCTGCCGCCAGCCAAAAAAAATGCCTCTTTCCCTCAACAAAGGTCAAAACTATGGAGGGAGATTCTTTATAAGAGACACATGTGGGTTCATTCTTACCCGTACAGGATATGTAAGTGTCACCTGGATCTTCAAACTTAAGCCAAGATATAGAAATGTATTTAATGAAAATTACCCCATCATTCTTCATGATTTCTATGTGTGGTGGGTTAATAACTTTACAAACCTTGTTTTTCACACTGAGTGCTGCTAATGTGGTCTTAGGATTCTTGGAATAGGATTCCTTAGATTTATAATATCTCACTATGGGCCAAATTTCATACCGTATGATGTAAAACTATAGGGTACCCCAATAACTATGTATGTTTTGATTCCTGCTCTCACGGGATGTCTAGGGATGCCCATATTCTTTGTCCCAGTCTATCTTCCACCTAAAACATAAATACCTTATTCCCTACATATGGATCAGATATATATATGGAGTTTCTTTAATGGTCTACACACATCTTGATTCATACCATCATAAGATACGAAGAGACACTGTGAACCTATGTCTACGTCCAACAAACACATGATAAAAATTCCCCACTCTATGAATGGGTTAGAATGGAGTAGAGAATTTTAAAGAACTACGTATGGAATGATTCCTTCCCTCATAACATATGTAATGATACCTAGATCTTCTATCCTAGTCCAGCTGCCATTAAATAAAACTACTCTTTTTCTGTGTATGGGTCAGATCAGCACATGGAAAATATTCTTCAGAACTATGTGGACATTGATTCCCAACAAACTGGGATATGTAGGCAACATCCATGAGGTTCAATCTTGAAACATTACTTGCCTCGTCCTTTTCACATCAATTCACTTTAGTCCAAGCTGCATGACATTAAATTGCATGTCCAAACTAGTCTTAGTTGCATGATGATAAACTACATGGTTAAAGGATCCCTCACCGCATGTCGTTAAACTACATGTCCAAATAAGTCCTAACCATGAAACATTAAGCTGTATGGTATCTTAATAACTATGTGTTAATTGATTCTTAGTATAACGAGATATTGAGTGACACATAATCCATAAATCATGGGTCTAACCACATAGAATAAAAAATAGAATAAATTCCCCCAACCCCCTACATGTGAAATGAAAATATATGCAGTAGATTTCAAATCTTCATTCTTATGTCCAAAAAGTGTCAAACAACCATTCTCTCCTTAATATAAAAATCAGATCTTTGTAGATGACCTTATAAAACTGATGTACTCATTGTCTAAGTATTAATCACATTCCTAAACATCCCCTTTTCTTCAACCAAACTCCATGCCTCGGGAAACCATAGGTCACCATAATCACCCCCGACTATCAGAAATGGATGGATAGTGTCTTAGAGACACCTTTGATAGACTATTCACACAATACCCAAGTTTATCTAATTATGTTTCCCACAAAAATATCCTATAATACAAAGGAAAATTCATTATCAAGAGAGGATTTTACTACTTTCATACGTGCATTGGATCCTATGCCTCACATCATTCTTTCTGACTCAAGAAACTCCCAATATCATGGTTTACACCATCTTCCCCCGCCCTTGTCTACGGAATATTAGGAACATCCCAGCCTGATTATCCCATATTTATGCATGACCCCTTTTATTTTTTTCCCTAAAAAATGATAATTAAATTGTGATTTCAACGTCCTTTCCGCAAGACATAAAACTAGAAGGACCCATAATATCTAGCTCATTCACATTGAGTCACCCACATCTTCACCACATAATATTAACCTGCATGACCCAACATCCTCACCATATGACATTAAATTATAGGGCCCAACAATGTTATTTTCCTTGATCCTACCATCCCTATTTGGTTGAGTGAAACCCTGTCTACCCTTTGTTTCTCACACTGAGCATAACTCATGGTGGATTTTGAATTTCTGATAGGGGACTCCCCACAGATCTAGGGTGAATCAATATATAGTGATTATCCCCACTGGAATGAAATTTACACTACTATAAATTTAATCTATAGCCACGGACCTATAGCCATTGTTTTATAGGTCCATGTCTATAGCTTCTCTATAGCCACGATTGAGTGAACCTATGTGGCTAAAATGTATCGTCTCCTTTTTTTCTCTAAAATTCTCCCTCCCCTCCCCGATACATTCTACGCACCCCTCGGATATCCTATGACATCCTCTTCTCTGATACTCCCGGACCATCACGGTGGCGCCCTCCTCCGCGATACCCTCTGTGCGCAACCCTCCAAACCCTCAACCTTTACGGCAACACCCTCCTCCCTGATACAATCTGTGTGCGACCCTCCTTCCCCGACGGTTCCCATCACGACTTCTCCCCTCCCCGATCCTCCTCCACCGACGATGCCCTTCATGACGGTGACCCACACAACGGTGCCCCTTGTTTCCACCGAACGAGGCAACCCCAACGGGATCTCTCATCTCCAATTCTCCTCCCCGGACGCTGCCACCGAATGTGGGACACCTCAACTCTCCCCGCCGACATTGCTCCTTGGTGGCCTCCCCACCTCCTCCGATGTGGCTAACCCACTCCCGGTGATCCTCCCACTCCTTGTTATGAACAATTATGGGTTCATTATTTTGTTATCAGTTATTCATATCTATGTTGTATCAAATCTATACAATTTTTTTGACATTTCAGGAAATTCTACCTTCAATATCTCTTGTTGAACCAATTATTCTTGGATTGAGGTAGGTATTTTTGTGTATTTACTTTAATTAGCATGTCATTTTGTGCTTGGTGTTTTAAAAAACTTTTTTTATCAAAATGAATCAATATTTAATAGATATTGAGGGTTTAAAAAGTGTTATAAATGTTTTTCTCTCTTGGAATAAAGGTTTTATAATGTTTTTCTAAATTTTAATTAATTGGTTTAAATGAAAAGCATTTGTGGGAATGCATATATGGCTTGTTATAAAACAATTTAAATAACAAAAGGTATTTGAACCCATTTGAGTATTGGTATGATTTTCAAGGATTTTTTGAAATAAAATTGGTTTAATAGATTTTAAAATGACTTGAATGAAAAGTTAGTTGGTTTTACAACTGATTTTAAGTTTGGTTTCACATAGAATAGTTATAAATAAGGTGATAAAGTCAGGTTTTAAATGGTTTAAATGACTTGGAATTCCTAGTTGGTTTCTGAAAAGGCCTATTTTCACATTATATAAGATATTTTTATAATGAGTATCAGACCATCGATTATTACCCTTGTTTTGATTATGCCTGATTTTAATTGTGGCTCTCTAGGAGAAATTTTGTATTCTATTTTTGATATGGATGAAGTGAAAGGAGTTATTTCTTGTGAGGGAGATGATGTTTGAGGTGAGATGAGATTTATTTAAAATAATTTTTTATCGATTCTTGTGATTATTTTGATTTTCTACCTCCACTAGATTTATTTATCATGGGAACTTAGGTAAATAATGGAAGGTATATAATCATGTGATGCTAGCTTAGTGTATGTTAGCTGGATAGTGCCCTATGATATTATCACCCTTCCAGGGGTCTATTTTATATGTGGGGAGACCTACAAGGGGAAGCTGAATGGGATGATCTGATTTCACATAGGGTCCCACTGAGTAATATGATGAACTAGCTCTAGTATCACCCATTCTAGAGCCTAATGATTTTCCCATAATGTCTATAATTCTTTGAATATTGATTAGAGTATCTCATCCAATGACTTATTTGTATCCCCACTATTACTTCAATTATTTCTTATTATCAATTTCCCATTGATATCTTGGTGCATGCTATGTTTCTATATTCCATTTCAGTTATGGTTTTGGTTTATATTCAAACTGAATTAAAAAATAGTTTTGGAATTATATTATTAAAGAAAAGAATGTTTGATTTAAAGGTGTGGTTTTGGGATATGGATTTGGAAAAAAGTGAAAAGGATTAGTTCTCTTTTAGTGGATTTGAAACTCCTTTTTTCCTTAGTTTGAAAGAATTTAATTTTAAAATGAAATTGGAATTTGTTTTATAAAAGAAGTTATGGCATGTTACACTTTTTTCATACACCATCTTGTGAAAAACCTATTCACTACTTATATTTTAAACTATCATTAATAAAACATCTTTTTAAAGGAATTATACAAACTCCTTAGTGAAATCCTACTAGGAACAGTTTGGTTCACATCGTGCATACACCAATGGGTGTATGAAAATTTCATGTTTACTTTCAAGAGCCCAGATTATGTTCTTTTACCTTGGTTAATGTTCAAGTTGGTCTGATGATAGATGGTATAGGATGGTATGGGGGATTGTGGGTCATAAGGAGGTAGTTAGTAGTGATCCAGGTTTGGTCATATTTTTGGATGTTTATATATAATCCTTGTTGGCCCATATATTTCTTTTAGTTTATTATATACTTGGTATTATACTTATTACTTTATTATGTGATGATGTGATATATATTTTTCAATTTCTATAATATTATACAATGTTTGATTGTTCTGTTTATATTGAAACTATTTATTTTGTGCATGAGTGACCGATGTATAGATGAGTGATGTTGGATGTATGCGTGGAGTCCTTTATGTGGTTATTCATATTTAGAGGGTGAAACCATTACCAATGGTTATACTTTGATACCATGACACTTGTCACCATCCAACAACAATCAAAGACATTATTTGGGCTTTGTGGAGATCCGGGTTGGGTGACATGTCAGGTTGATCTGGGCCAGTTCATTAAAAAATGGTATTAGAGGATTCTCTTATTATATGGAGTGTGTATTAGTATAAATAAGACATGATCATCATCGGGACTCAATAGGTAGGTCACGAGTAGTTTATTGATCACCACTTTTCATAAGAAAACTTGAGTTTCCATGGGTAGTTGTTATTTTAATATTTGATTTGGATTCTACTTTTAATTATTTTGATAATGATGATTAGATCCCCATCGAGTTATATCAGATAATTTGGGGGATTTATTTAAGATTTGGGATGAAAGTAGGAAGGAACCAAAGTATCATCACCATCTCACTTGGTCTGAAAAATATATAGAGCCTATGTGTGTGGTCTCATAAATTTTTCAGATGTTATTATATGATTGGTGTATGGTCAGCTAAACCATGTGGCCAAGTCATGCACATATTTTCATCAATTTTGGATTTATTTTGTAAACCAATTTTTATTTCTAATGGATCCTAAGGAAATTTATACCTTGGGAGATAGATCAAAGGATGTTTTAGTGATTTTTTGTTGTTATTGTAATGGATTTTGTATGTTGTGCCTTATTTTGGTTTGCTTTTGTTTGGTGCTTCAATTTTCTGTATAGAAGTACATTTATTGAAATTTTTTTATTCCAAAATCGGTTTTGGGGGCTTATTTGTAAGTATTTTGAATATCATGTATTATATTTTCAAGAGTAGTAAGGTTTAAAAAGAAATTGGGAAATAATTTAAAATGAAAATACATTTCATGAATTATTTTAATTTAAAACATTTTCCATGATTAATTTAAAAATGGGACTCACGAATGTTTTGGATATAAAAAAAGGTTTTATGATTTGTTTTGACTTTAACATGATGCTTTGAAAGTGTTTGATTACATTATATAATTTGGGAAATGATTTAAAACGAAATTGGATTTTAGGAAATTTTTTGGTCTTATGATGAAATTCATGGGGTGTTTTGAAAATAGAGGAGAACTTTATGAATTTTGAGTGACATTTTATTTTAAATAAGTTCATGATTACCAAATATGGTGGTAATATTTTTTAAAATTCTATACTTGGGAAGTTTTAATTTTACACTATGAAATGGATTTTGTATTTTTTTTAAGGAAGTGAGATTATTTTCAATGTTCTTTTCTTTTTGAAATGAGTTGTCATACTTCTTTTTAAAATTTGGGGATTTTTATGAAAGATATTTTTAGGCGGGTGGGGTGAAAGGGGGGGAGGTGGGGTAGGGGGGTGTTGGTGCAGGGTTAGGGGGGTTGTTGGTGCATGGTGGGTGGTGCAGGGGCTGGGGATGTGCAGGGGGTGGTGCTGGGGAAGGGGGCAGGGGGGTGTGCAGGCCTTCCTGATTATTTGGAGGGAGTTATAGAATTTGGTATTTCTTTCACCGTCAGTTAACCATTTAACTTTATAATCTTGCTTTCTCGTATTTCCCTTAAAAGTGATCAAGGAATTGAGATTGACCTCAATGTTTATTTCTTGTGTAGGATTAGTGTGGAGGTCAGAGTTTGTGTTTATGTTTTGGATATCATCGAGTTATTTCTCAAGAAGAGTAATTTCATTGTTAACTTGTTTGGCTTTGGTGTTACACCATGATTTCAGTGTCTTTTTGGGGTGTTTTAGTTTGAGGTTCCAAGAAAAGGCATTATTGGTATGAGATATTGAGGACTAAAAGTTTTGGATGACATGATTTCATTCTTCATCAGAGAGCTTCACATTATTGAAGCGGAAGGGTAACCTAGGTTTCATTTCTTTGGAGGGAATGTTTACCAGGATAGGATGATGTTCAGAGTTCAATATGTGAAGAGTGATGCTAGAGATAGTGTCCTATTTATCTAAAGCCAGGACATTCGTAAAGGCTCTGTCCAATTTGGAAGAAACCACTTTATTGTAATGTCTTCTATACCAGATGTATTTCACACCAGTGAGATTAATTTCAATAAGATGTTTTCCCTTGATCGAGGCTTTAAATTCTCTCGTGGAGATAGAGGCATGATAAGGGCCAATTTTTTCACTAGAATTAAGAATAGTATTAAAGTCTTCCATAAGAAACTAGGGGGAATTCGTGTTAATTCCTAAATAAGAGAGGTCATTCCAAAGAATTATTCATTCTTGGTATTTATTCTTAGCATAAACAAAGGAGTAGTAAATACGAGTACCATAAATAGTAAAGTTGCAAGTGATAATATGATCAGAGATACTAAAAACATTAAAATCCTGTAACGATGAATGCACAAAAATCAATAAAGAATCAGCATTTAGATTATTATTGACTTCACCAGAAAATATATAATTGTGTTGACACAAGTGATAATATTTAGAGGAGAAAGGGATTTTTGGTTCCGCAATATCAAAAAGAATAGGGTGGTGCATGTTAACCATTCTTTTGAAAACATTGAGGGTGTCAGAGTTCGCAATACCCTGACAATTCCAAAAAAGGATCTTCATTTAAACCTGTGTTGGGAGTTAGAACTCCCTTTTTTCTTTTTTCCAGATTCTTTATTTCTAGTAGACCTTCTAACCTATTGAGTATTAGTGGTCTATTTTTGTTCTTTGTGAGAAATGACATTGTTCATATTTGTGGGTTCTTTTATTTGTATAGTCATATCGGAATTTGTGGTATCCTTTGAGCCTGGCGACAGGTCATTGATAATTTGAGATATCATGATTTCAGACATTGCAGCACAGTCTACATTTAATAAAGTAAGGGGATTGGAATTACCTTGAGCCTTTGTATCCACTATTGATAGCGGCTTGACAAAGTTAGATGAGAGTCTTTGTTTATATTCTAGGGAGTTCTTATTTTCCTGCATAGGGATCGGTTCCAGCATAACAGATAGACTATCATGTAGAACAGGTTCTAATGGCATGCTAACATATGCAGTAAAATCAGTATATAGGGTCTGTGTCTCGGGTTGAACAACCCTATTGAGAGAGACAGTGTGAGTAGAGGGAGTTGAAAAATCATGCGTTTTTGTTTCAATCCTTTTTTGATAGTGGTAGCACTTATAGTTAAAACTGGGTCCCTATTTGTAGTGTTTTTTGTAGCATTAAGGGTTGGGTCAGTGGTGTTCAGATCACATAAGTGTAATGAACCAGAATCATCAGAGAAAACATTAGTGCATGAGTCTATGGAACACTTGGAACTAAGCAGTAAATTGTTGATGTTTTGACCATAGAGTAGATTTTCAGACTTCATAGAATAATCTCCACTAGCAATAGTGGGAGGATTAGGCGTACCTGGGACAGGTGGATCCAAATTAGACTTTTGTTTGACAGAGTTCAGATGACTCTTCTTCTGCTCCTGGGGGTCTTTAAAAATCTACATATGTTTGGGTACTAGAACCAACGGTTTACTGTTATTTAGGACATGTTCCTTGTTCTTTATCATGTCTACTTTAGTGCAGGATTTTTTCTGCTCAGTGGATAGCCTAATAGTGTCTAGGACCAGATTTATAATTTCAATTAAGAGGCTTTGATCATTATTCAAATTGTCTTGTTCTTCAACATCATCTGCCCAGCTAAGAACAGTGTCTAATCCCTATTTCTCGCTTTTAAGTGATGATGGAGGTTTACTTTATTCTCATATTTTGGTGATTTTTGATTTTTGAATAGGCAATTGAAGGTGATGTTTGAAAAATAAAGAGCTTTATTAATGATCATGTTATTTAGTATTGGGATGTACATATCAATTTGAATATTATTTGTTCATTGTTGGTTATGGATTCGTGTATCATTTATCATGTACAGTTGACACACTGATCACATATATATAAGAAGTTGTTATATCTCATTTCTTTTCCCACTATTTTCTTATAGGTGGTTTCTTATGATAAGACCGGTTCTATCCACCATCATCGTAGATAATGATTTCAATATTTGGGTAAGGTTTATTCCATTTTTATTCTTTGGACCAATTTTAATTAGGGCTTTTTTGATTTTTGGGTTCCTTATATTTTTGTTGTGTGTTTTGGATTTCGTTGAGGTGGATTCGAGTCGCCGTTGAAGAATGATTACATGTGTATGCATAGATAGGTATATGCATATATAAGTTCCCCCTTTATATATATTCACTCATGGTAGTATGAATATATATATTGGGGCTAGGTGTTCTTATATATAGATATGAAAATTGCATACGCGTGTAAGTGTAAAAGGGTATATGAAAGTGTAAACATATATCTAAGGACCCCCTTGTGCATATTTTTCCATGACAATATGTACATAGGGGCTAAGTGTCCTTATATATATGTTAAGTTACATAGGCTTGCAAGTGGAAAAAAAGGATGATTCGAGTTGTCTTCGTCAAAAGAAAATGCGCCTTGAGGTTGAGGTTGGGTCCCTCTCCTAGCCTATTTAATTAAATAATGTTTTAAATTTCATTTAGTTGCCATCTTAATTATGCATGTTTATATTAAATCGCAATTCTTGAATAATTGTTAGTTAAGATAATTGTTTTGTTTGATAAATAAGTCAGGGTTTTGTAATAAAACCCCTCCAACGGAGGTGCGCTGTCAGCGAAAACTCATAGTGATATACCTTGCTCAACTGTTAACCATGTTTCATCTACCAGTAGAACCTAATTGTTCACTCTAATATAGACTCTCGGTTTTCATCCCAATGGATTTAGATTATCAGATTGCATCTTCATTTTTAAAATGCTTCTTTTCTTTAATATTTGCAGCAACATTCTTGGAAATATTATAGGTCTATCAGAAGATACTTAAAGGGAAACATCTCATTCATTGTTTTTTTTTGTAGAGCTTGACCTGTCTAAGAAACATCTAGAGTTTATTTGGTTCTCTTCTGAAAAACAGTTCAATGTTAAACAACACATTTTCTAGGAAACAAAGGTAATTCCATAGTGAACTGCTAGAGTCTCCGTCCAAAGGTATATTCAAGGCTTAATATAGCACTCATCTTGGTGGGGAACATGTGTTTTATACTTCTATAGCTAGTGTGTAACTGGATACCAAGGGTCCTTTGACATAATAATACATTCAAGGATCTAAATGTTTAGTATCAGAGGAAAATTAGGTTTATAAAACACTTGTACATAATACAAAAACATTATTTAGCAACTGGGAATGGATGGAGGGGGGTAGGGGGATGTGTAGGCTAGGGGGATGGGTGGAGGGGGCAGGGGGCAGGGGGCAGGGGGTAGGGTGGAGGGGGGCAGGGGGGCAGGGGGCAGGGTGGGGGGTAGGGGGCAGGGGGAAGGGGGTAGGGGGCAGGGGGAAGGGGGTAGGGGGAGGGTGGAGGGGGGGGGCAGGGGTATGGGTGGGGGTGCAGGGGGGTTGTGCATGCTAGGGGGCTGGGTGGAGGGGGGCATGGGGCAGGGGGTAGGGTGCAGGGGGCAGGGTGGGGCAGGGGGCAGGGGGCAGGGGGCAGGGGGCAGGGGGCAGGGGCAGGTTGGAGGGGGTAGGGGCAGGGGGCAGGGGGGCAGGTTGCAGGGGGGCAGGTTGGAGCAGGGTAGGGGGAAGGGGGTAGGGGATAGGGAGCAGGGGGGAGGGTGGAGGGGTGCAGCTATGGACAAGTTAACAACATCCCATGTTTTGGGATTGAAACCTAAAAATTATTTTCCCTTTTATTTTCTTTTATTTTGTTTAGTTATTTTACAATTTAATAACAATTTTCTTGTGTTTCTGGACAACACCTCATGAACCTTTTGAAGATCAAATCATACTATTGTTGGAATCATAAAAAAATATCCAGGTTCGTGTTTCTACTTTCTATTCAATGTTTTTTATGTTTTCCTCTTCCTCTTTAAATTTTATGTGAGACATTGCCCATTTAATTTGATGGTTTCGGTAAAATACATTTAATGTGTGAAGGTGTGTATACCCAGTGGGGGGTGCAACAACTTTTAGTTAGAAATCTCCAACATGTCGTGGTCACGTCGCGGTCACGCCACGGTAATGTTGTGATTTGGCCCTACTCCAGCCACATACAGCCCACACCAGCCCCCTTCCACCTTCATTTCATCCTGCTGCCACCAGCATTCCAGCCCACAACAGCCCCCCATGACGCCTTCGAATCAGCCCACACCATCCCCCAACACTTTCTACCAGCCCTCTTCCACCAGCATTCTAGCCTCCTCTCGCTCCCTTCACTCCTGGCTGGAAGATGCAGCCCCGCGGATGTCGCTGGACCGGGCTAACACGCCGCGGTCACGCCGCGGTCACTCCACGGTAATGTCGTGATTTGGCCTTGCTCCGACCACATCCAACCCACACCAGCCCCCTTCCATCTTCATTTCAGCCTACTGCCACAGGCATTCCAGTCCGCAACAGCCCCCCCCCCCCCTTCCACCTTCGAATCAGCCCGCACCATCCCCCCAACACTTGAAACCAGCCCCCTTCCACCAACATTCCTGCCTCCTCTCTCTCCCTTCACTTCTGGCCAAAAGATGTTGCCCCGCGGATGTCACTGGACCGGGTCAACACGCTGCGGTCATGCCGTGGTCACGCTGCGGTCATGTCGTTGTCACACACCGCAGTAATGCCATGATTTGGCCCTGCTCCGGCCACATCCAGACAACACCAGCCCCCTTCCACCTTCATTTTAAACCACTGCCACCAGCATTCCATCCCACAACAGCCCCCCCTGCCACGTTCAAATCAGCCTACACATCCCCCCAACACTTGAAACCAGCCCCCTTCCACCAGTATTCCAGCCTCCTCCCGCTTCCTTCACTCTTGACCGGAAGATTCTACCCTGCGGATGTCGCTAGACCGGGCCAACACACTGCGGTCAGGCCGCAGTCACGCCGCGGTCACGCCATGGTCATGTTGCGGTCACCCCGCAGTCACGCCGTGATTTGGCCCTGCTCCGGCCACATCCATCCCACCCCAGCCCCCTACCACCATCATTTCGGCCCGCTTCCACTAGCATTCCAGCCTGCAACAGCCCCCTGCCACCTTTGAATCAGCCCGCACCATCTCCCCAACACCTGCAACAATCCCCCCTTCCACCAGCATTTCAGCCTCCTCCCTCTCCCTTCACTCATGGCTGGAAGATGATGCCCTGCGGATGTCGCTGGACTGGGCCAACACGCCGCAGTCACGCCGCGGTCACACCGCTGTCACACAGTGGTCACGCCACGGTCATGTTATGGTCATGCCGCGTTAATGTGGTGATTTGGCCCTACTCCAGCCATATCTATCCCACACCATCCCCCTTCCACCTTCATTTCAGCCCGCTGCCACTAGCATTCCATCCCACAATAGCCCCCTTCCACCTTCGAATCAGCCCACACCATCCCCCCAACACTTGCAACCAGCCCCCTTTCACCAGCATTCTAGCCTCCTCCCGCTCCCTTCACTCCTGGTCAGAAGATGTTTCCCCACGAATTTCGATGGACCGGGCTAACACACCGTGGTCACGCTTCGGTCATGCTGCAGTCACATCGCGTTTATGCCGTGATTTGGCCCTAATCTAGCCACATCCAGTCCACACCATCCCCCTTCCACCTTCATTTCAGCCCTCAACAGCCCCCCCAGAATCAAGATGGTAGCCCCAAAATAATTCATGGGTAACACAATTCTTAGGATGAATTGGTTTTGGTACTAATGGTTGAGGATATTTTTATCCAGCTTTAGATTTATGAGTCTCTTAAGGTTATTTTTGTAACCATCCTACTAGAGGGTCCGAGTTATAAGTGGTGTAAGTCTATTTTTGAGACTAATCCAGAAAAAGACTATTCTTGGAAAAGATTCAAGGCATTGTTCATTTAGAATTCTTTCATAATTAGTGAAGGTACTGATGGATATAGAATTTTATAGAAGGGGTTGTCCAAGTGGGGTGTCCAAGGGTTGTCCGGGGGGTGCCGGGGGGTCTACATGGCAGGGGAGAGGGTGCAGGTGGGGTGTCCAGGGGGGGCTGTCTAGGGGGTGTATAAGGGTTTTCCGGGGGGTCTACAGGGCAGGGTGCAGGTGGGGGTGTCCAAGTGCTGTCCGGGGTGCCGGGGGATCTGCAGGGTAGGGGGAGGGTGCAAGGTGGGGTGTCCAAGGGCTATCCAAGGGATATCTATGGACGTAGGGTTATTACCAAACCACCTAAATTTGTGTGTCCCGTGTTTATTTTTTTCTTTCTTCATTCTTATTTTGTTTCTCGTTTCTGTATTTTCACCTCCCAATGATTCTGTAACAATTGAATCCCCAATGCGTTTCCCTTCCCTCTCATTCTTTTTATGCTACCATCAAAAATTCTGACATCATACCAAACAGAGCCTAGGATTTAGATAAGCTTGGTTAACCATCCTTAATCAAAGGCTTAAATTTAAGCTCGGAAAGCTCACTTAGGATCCGTTACTGCTTACATCACGTATCACGTAAGATAAGTGCTTCTATATAAGTGGTTAGAGATTTCTTATTGAAAATTTTTATTCTGACACTTATTTGAGTGGATTTCTTCTAGAATTGGAAGGGTAAATGTTTTTCAGAAATAGAACGCCATGAATTTTTTCAAACTATTTATCATAAGTCGTTAGGACTCTGGCCTAACAAGTAGTCGCAAACCAGGACTACGTAGAAGTAAATGAACAAGAAATCCACATCTTTTATTTCTATTGGAGTAAGAAGAATTATATAGATAGCATATCATATATGAATCCATCAATCTTCGAAATGTGCTATTAAACCCTTCTCTCAAAACCCAGTACTGGATCACTTTACCAAAAATCATAGCCAGTCCATATCGTCATCCTACTAATGTTGGAAACTTCAAAAGATCATTCATACCCACCAAAAAGTTGAGCAACATTACTTCTTTCTAAAGATGCATCTTCAGATGCATCTATATTGGCCAAAACTAGGAGTAGGTTTGTTTCCAAAATCACCTCCTGACCATTATTCCATGAAATAATGCCACCCTTTGCTATCAAGTGGCCAGAAACAGTATGCATAACACTAACATCTTGAGGAATGGTTTCAGTCCTTTCCTTTCCCAAGATATACTAACATTGAAACTTCATTATTTTCTTCATAGCAGCCTACCACTCTCTTTGTCCTGCGCTTTTTGATGATAAAAAGTGTCCTTGTAATACATTCTCTATCTATCAATAAGAATGGTCTAATTTGTAAAACAACTCTAGGTGAAAGAACGAGCAGTTTATTCAGGAAAATTTGATCAAGATGAGCAACAACAATTAAGGTTGTCATCTCTGCATCTGAAACTTCCTCCCCTGCTGAACCACAGGTCTTCAAACACAACATGACGGAAACCATCACTCCCCCAAGGAGACTATTCCAATACCATTTACAGCTCTTGTTTTTAAAAGTCATTATGTTTTGAAAAGTCATCCTGTTTTTCAAATTCATGCTGTTGTCACGCCGTAGTTACACCGCGGTCACGCCGCGGTCACGCCGCGGTCATGCCGTTATTTGGCCCTACTCAAGGATGGAAACCCACAATAGTTTTTAGTGATAGTATTCCATGAGTCTTGTGATCAATGTTGAGATTGACTAATCACAATTTCTATCAGCGGGGTGACAGTCGGAATGTTTCCCCACCTCCCCCCACTCCCTTCGCTCTTGGCCGGAAGATGCTTCCCTTCGGATGTCGCTGGACCAGGCCGACACGCCACGGTCACGCCGTAGTCACTCCGAGGTAACCCTGCGGTCACGCCGCGGTCACTCCGCGGTCACGCAGCGGTCACTCCACGGTCACTCCGTGATAATGTCGTGATTTGGCCCTCCTCCAGGATGACACCCTGCGGCGATTCGCAATGATTGTATTCCATGAGTTTTGTGATCAATGTTGAGACTGACTAATCATAATTTATGCTTGCGGGGTGATGGCAGGAATGTTGCCCAGCCTCCTCCCGCTCCCTTCACTTCTGGACGTAAGATGCTTCCCCATAGATGTCATTGGACCGAGCCAACATGTCACGGTCACGCCGCGGTCACGCCGCAGTAATGCCATGATTTGGCCCTGCACCAGCCACATCCAGCCCACACCAGGGGGGGTCCAGTGGGGGGGGCTACTATCCGGGGGGGCTGCTGTCCGAGTGGGGTTTTCCAGGGGGGTCTGTCCAGTGATATGATAAAATTGAACATCCCATGCGAAACACCTCCAAATCACCACCAGAATCCATCCAAGGCGAGAATTATCCAATCATCTCCAGAATCACATAATCCCTATAATAGACCACTAAACTCACCTATAATAAACACCATCAATAAAACCCACCTTCTTGTACCCTTACAAAACGAAAAACCATCCACCTACCACCCAACCACAACACCGCTCCCCTAAACACTAATAATTGCATTCATCCCACCCAAAACCAAAAAAAACCCAACCATCCTAGCCACTCACACCATAGCTACTAAAACCCAAAAGGCTGTTGGAAAGAACCCATCCAATAAATAAAACCTTCCTCTAGGAACAACAACACTATTCCATACGCAACTCGAACCAACTACTACTTTATGAACCTTGAAGACAAGGAAACATTCTACAATATCATGGCACCAAACCACCACATTATTTTTTGTATAAAGGTGAGCCAAGCCTCTTTATTAAAAAAAATCCAAAACATGGAACAGCATGGGAATGGGGTCAGACAAGATGCACTGCCCTCATTCTAAAACATAGAATGTCAATGACCTCAGTAATCAAATTCAAGAGGATTATACTCATCATAATACCAATCAGACTCATCTTCCAAGGGACTAAAAGAATTACCTCGAGCCTTTCTCCCAATGGAGATGGATCTAGTCACCATAGTGGGCTTTAGATGTGAGAAGTCCTTCCTTTGCTGGGACATTGTCATTGAGGGCGAAAATCCTTCATTGGCAACTGATTTACCTTAAACAGTGTCCCGATATGAACATTTCTTTGGCGAACCATCATTCTCTGTGTCATACCATTTTCCCCCAATATTCATTGTGTTCCACAGCTTGTTGAGTTCCTCAATAGTCTACGAACCTGCATCCAAGGATTTGCAAGCATCCATGTCAGGGTTAATGATATAGGAATCATCCTTTACCTAGGTTTCAGCATCATTATCCTGAGTGGAGTCCACAAAAACTGTATCTAATTTGTACTCTTCATGTTCAGAAAAGCCATGAAGAGGAGACTTAGGCCTCTCCGGTTTTTCAATAGGTCCCTACAACTCCACAACATGGTAGCGGACCTCATGCTGATTTACTACCTTAAGATCAGTACAATATGCTAGAAGAGTTTTTTCATCTACAACTTGTTGTGACTCCTCAATTAGGTACCAATCCTCCTGCTGATATTGGACATCCTGCACCTATGTTGGAATAGACCCATTTCCTTCATTTACTTCATTGGAATTTCCTACATGTAGCCAAGTAGCAGGAAAATCACAACCCAAAAAGAAACCAATCAACCAAAAACTAGAAATCCCCGCTTGAATCACCCACACGATGAACCCTATCCTCTAAAACTACACCTCGAATAATAACATGTGACTCTATCTACACCACACTAGAAGCCCCTCTAGAATCATCCCCACACACTAAAATCAGGCATCCTCTGCACAAGATCCTTGTACTATAAACAAAACACACCCACCCAACACCATAATAGCAACAAGAACCCCAACAAGAACATCACCTGCATGACCCACATAAGCTGAGAACCATCCAAAAAATCCACTCTACATTCCTATCCCTTTCTAATGGATAAATCTAGCACCAAAAACCAACAATGGACCCAAAGGAAGCACAACAGTATAGGGTTTCCAGGAGGGGGGTGATGTCTGGGTGGGGTGGTCCAAGGGGGTTTCAATGAGGGAGGGGGGGTTTCCAAGAGGGAGTGGGGTGTCCAGGAGGGGGGTCCAGCAGGGGTGTTGTCCGGGTGGGGTTGTCCTGGGGGTGGGGGGGGTCTGTCCAGGTGGGTTTCCAGAAGGGGGGGGGGCTGTTCAGGGGGGTGTGGGGGGGGGGGGGGGGCTGTTGTTCGGGGGGGCTGATGTCCGGGGGGGTTGTCTAGGAGGGAGGGGTGTCCATGAGGGGGAGGGGGTCCAGTAGGGGCTACTGTCCGGGGGGGATGTCTGGTTGGCGTTGTACAGGGGGGTCTATCCAGGAGGGAGGGGGTGTCCAGGAGGGGGGGTCTGTCCAGGGGGTGTCCATCAGGGGTGGTGCAAGGGGTTTCTAGCATGGGGGGGGGGGCTGCTGTCTGGGTGGGATTGTCCTAGGGGGGGTCTGTCCAGGGGGGTTTCCAGGAGAGAGGGGTGTGTCCAGGAGGGGGGGTTCTGTCCAGGGGGGTGAGTGGGGTCAGTCCATGGTGGGAAGGGGGCTGCAGGGGGAGGGGCGGATGGGGGGATTTAAGATTCGCATACTAACACCTTTTCTTGAGAACTTCATATTCCTTCTCAACAAGCTTGGGAACTTCCAACTCCCTTCTAAGCTGTCCAGCTCCTAATTGTCACGTCAATATGCTTGGGTACTCCAACTAACTTGCAAGCCATTTATCATCTTCATATTGGCATGAAACAACTTTTCTTACTCATTTACAACCTGAGATCTTGCACTCATCTCAATACACATGTTGAAAACATTCATGTACATGTGGAAGGTTTTAGAAATCAGCTTTGAGATCTCAAATTTCTTCAAATTCTTTTCATTGATTAATTAAATTTCTCCCCCTTAATATCATACTTTATTCGGTCATTAACAGGGATGAGAGAAATGCATACCTCATCAATGATTTTTTCAAGAACTTTCCAGAAATTCCTCATTTTCATGGAATAAATAAGTCTGGTAGCTTCTCAAGGGTCTTCTCCACTCATCTCCCAGGGGGGCTGCAGGGAAGGGGTGGGGTTGTGGGCTACTGCAGGAGTTGGGGTGGGGGTGCAAGGGGGCTGTCTAGGGGAGGCATTGGGGTGCAGGGGGGCTGTCCAGGGGGTGCAAGGGCTGTCCAGGGGGTGCAAGGGGGTTGTCCAGGGAGGGTGTGCAAGGTGGGGTGGGGGTGTGCTGGGGGGTATGTATGAGGGGGGGGCTACTAAAAGAGTGGGGGGGTGTGGGCATGGGGGTTGTCCAGGGGGGCATGGGGGTGCAGGGGGGCTGTCTAGGGGGGCAAGGGCTATCCAGGGGGGTGCAAGGGCTGTCCAGGGGGAGTGCAAGGGGGCTATCCAGGGGGGCATGGGGGCTCTCCAGGTGGGAATGGGGGTTGTCTAGGGGGTGCAAGGGGGCTATCTAGGGGGTGCAAGGGGGATGTATGGGGTGCAAGGGGCTGTCTAGGGGGGGAATGGGGTGCTATCCAGGGGGTTGTTCGTGGGGGGGGGGGGGCTGTGGGTTTTTTAAAAGAAATGTCAATCCCTAGAGCCACGGTTTTAAATTGTGGCTATAGACTTAGAGCCACGGTTCAAACCGTCGCTATAGGGCTTTAGCCATGGTTTGAAATCGTGGCTATAGGTCTTGAACTATAGCCACGCCATTACCATCCACAGTTTTGGGACTTATAGCCACAGTTTTAAACCGTGGCTATAACCTAAATTTCCATTAGTGTTAAAGGAATATTAATGTTTTACCCTCCATATTGTGAAACCTAAAGTCATTACTTTATGACATTAAACTACAAGGTACCCAAAAAACAGAAAAAATGCCCCTACCCCTACCTATGAATTAGACCCATGTAGGGTATCCAATCTCTGGGTGCCGGGATCTCCAAACCTAGGCCGAAACCCACCAAGGGAATCAAAATTCCTCACCCAATGTATGAATAAGATCTTTGTAGGGGAGTTTCCATATCTATGGTTAAATCACATATTGAATAATTCTAATGTATCTACGCACATTTTCTCTACATGTCAAACTCCATGCTTCGAGTGATCTTGGATCTTCATAATCATCATTGGCCATTAGACATGGATGGGGATTATACAGGTAATGCCCCAGTGGCTCTGCATATGTTTTCTACAAAAATTTATTATCAACCAAGGAAAAATTCTTCCTCAAGAGAGGTTAGAACTACTTTCATATACCTAACATCTTAAAATCCCCATATCATTCCTCTTGATCCAAGAACCCCTAAAAACATGTTTTAAACTTTCATTCCCACTCATGTCCTAGACATGTTAGAACATTGTAGCCTTATTACCATCCAGATACCCGAGGATTCTATATCAACATCCCAATATCATAACCTTTAAACTATAAGATATTTGATACCCAGTATTCTCTCTTAGGCTAGGTCACATCAAAGGGTATTTATCCTCATAACCTTGTGCACGAAATAAATGTTTATAAGAAATTTTTACACATGAACAACCTCATTTCTAAATTTGTATCAAAAAAAAATACCCCACCTATATGTGTAAATCATATATTCATAGGAATGAGCCTTAAATGAAATACGTACAACTTGATTCCTGTCATCATATGATATGTTGTGACATTTGAATCTCATATGTTGGATCTATCCTTAAAATATATTTCTCCCCTACCTACTTGCACAAGGGTCAAACCTTTGTAAGGAAACAACTCCTATTTATAGGATAAAAGTACCTCTACTTGTTTATGGTATTCTCGGTAATGTTAAACCTAAAATGCCCCCTTTTAATTATCAAGAACCCTACTCTACAAACATATCTTTTTCCTAGAATGGTATGATTCTCTATAACCATCCTTGGCCATCAAAAATGGAAGACTAGTGTCTTGCATACATCTTTGTTCGACTATGCACATAATTCCCTGGTGGCTCTGCATATGTTTCCCAAAAAATAGGTTTTTATCCAAAGGAAAATTAATCCTCAAGAGAGGATTCTCCTATCTTTGTACACCTATATGATATATATGCTTCACCTCATTCCCTGGTTCAGAAAACCACCAAATTATAGTTTACATCTTTCCCCCCTCATGGTTGAAGGTGCTAGAACATTGCTAGACAAACTGTCATGGAAAAATTCACAGTTGTTTGATGTTAAACTACAATATGCAATAGGCTTCAATTAAACAAGTCAAATTCATGTGGGAGTGTTGTATCATCCAAATCTGATATAGATTCCCCTAGACTTTTAAAAATTGTTCCCTTAAAAGGCCACCCACTGTGGCCCTCCACAGAAAACAAATCCCAAATTCTTTACAAATTTCCTAGCCATTGGAAAAAGAGTCTAGTGTCATGCGGACACCTTTCATTGACTATGCATACAATTCCCTATAATATCTACATATGTTTCTCAAAACAATATACCATTTACCAATGGATAATTCATCTTCAGGAGAGGCCTTTGCCACTTCTGTATGCCCCATGGCATCCATGTCCCATATCATTCCCATATCTAGAAATAATAAGTTAGGGTCAACAAAAATCCCCCATCCATGTCTGAAAGATGCTGGGAAAGTATCCATTAATGTGTCCTAAATTGGGTCCCTTTACCCATAAGTCAAGGTGATATCTTTTTGACATACAAAATTAGTGATGATATTTCAGTGTGCAAGTGTAACAACCCAAGGTTTTATAAGTGAAAATTCCTTTCTTATAATTATATCATGAAATCACAACATAATGAACTACTAAGTGCTATGTAGCCTTTAAACATAAGTTTTTCACTTCTGTGTTTGGAATTTTGAGAATCTGACATACACATTTGCGATTAGTGATTTATTTGGAGTTTGATAAGAAGAACATAATTTTTGGTGAATAGTAACCTACCCATATGAATTTTAATATACCCTATGATAGTATTAAAATAATATTCAAATGAAATTATGATGTACCTATATATTGGAATAAGTAAATGAATGTTTTAAAATTGGGTTTTTAATAATAAATTTTTATTTTAATTAAATACTAAATTAATCATATTTAGAAACTTTTTTTTGAAAAATAGACTTCATTTTTGTTTCTACATGGAAAAAAATGGTTAGAGTGGTTTTTTGGGATTTTTCTTAAGTACATGAATTTTTTATGAATAGTAAAATATGATAATTCAAAATAAATGCTAAAACCTTAATTTTTTCATCATGCATGAGTCTTGGATTATGTAAATGACCATTAGTTCGAACTCACATGAATTTATTACTATTATAGGTCAAGTAATACTCACTAGATCTTGTCTTATAAAAAAATAATAAACTAATGATTATAATATTATGAAAACCCTCCTCTCCTCCACTATAAACACCCCCCCCCCCTCACTCCCCCTTATCTTCAGTACTCTCAAGTCTTGTGCCTTGCCAATATTCTGGCCAAATATCCCCTCAAGATCCTCACCCATTTCCAAAGGCCCCTAGTCTCTTAAAAATACCAAACCTCTCCAATTAATAGGTTCTCAAAGGAGGTAGACTGAAGAGGTAAATTCCTCTTTCCAACTCTTTCACTTCTTTTAAGTTCTTTTCTTTTCTTGTATCTTTCCTCACTTACTTCACCCAAATGGTTTGATAACTCCTATAACATGAATGTACTGTAATTATATTATGCTAATGGTATACTTATTTATCTTATCTCCTTTCCCTTCCTTTTATTTGAACGTAACAAAAACACCGTTTGAGATGTGTTAATTCAGCACATTCAAGGACAACGGTTTATCAATTTCTATTATAACCTATAATTATGGTCATGAAACCATTTGTTTTATGGTCGAACCATATTATTATATATTTAATATATCCTTGTTTTGGTTCTGTGATACATTTTTACAAATTTTAGTAAGTTATAAATCAAAACATGTTCTTTGTAATCAAACCCACCGATTAACCCAAAATAGTTGTCACAAAAGTTATATATAATGGTTCAACTTCACTCTAAGTAAAGAAATTATGTTTTTAACCATTTAATCTTTTGTATTTTCACTAATAACATTCAAATTCAATTCGGGAAAACCATTTTAATCATACATGTTTTACCAAACATGAATGTAAGTAAACCAATCTGAAAAACCAAGAAAACCAATGTTCCCGAACAATGAAATTGAACAACTTAACCCATTAAAAAGGTCATGGATGAACATAAAAAGGTTATAATAAATCCAATATATATGAGGTTCTGGAATTATTAATTAATAAACCTAATTTTTTTATTTAGTTAATTAATAAAAAGTGTATAACACTACCGGACTTAAGGTAAGGGATCCTCACCATTTCTCTCTTAATCAAGATTTTACTCTATGGTATGCCTTTTTATGTGTAATCCCAAATGATGGGGTATTCTTTAACACCTCCCAATACTTCCCTCATCATTTATAAGTGATTAGAAACCCCTTTTTTGTCTCATCAATCCCTCTTAGGTACACCCGACGACATTCTAATAAATCGTAACGAATTCTACCAGAACCGTCTTTGTTCTTTCGGGTTTCCTTATCTTTATTTATATCAAAATGGACTTATCTTATCTGTTTATGTAAATATTCTAAATTCTGTTTAGATTTAAAAAATTCATTAATTAATACCCTTTCATCACTCTCTTTCAAGGATATACATGTTTTTAAAAGATTCCCACCTTAGAACTTTCTGATAAGCAATCTTGTTTTAAGGGAACTTCCCAAAATTTTTACCCAATTTCAAGTACACTATATCCTCTTTTTTAAGCCACAATTGTCATTATAATATTAGTCTTTTTATTATGAAAACCTTAATGGATAGATTTTGGTTTTATATAAAATATTGTTCTCTTCTCTTTTTTAAAATCTCTATAGTATTTTCCTTAAAATGGCACAAAAATGTTTTAATGATAATGTTTCTAAAATATATTTATTATATTTTTGAAATATATTTGAAACCAATAACCATGTTATATTAATATTTTACCTTATTAACATCCATGTATGTTCTAATCCCTTTCTTTCATGGACACTTTCGTGATATTCCCATGGGTTATGCTTTATGTCCTGATTGTGGTACCCAATTCTTTCTATGGGTAACCTTATGTTTATTTACGGTAAATTATATAGGATTATTTATGTGGAAAGAATATTCGTGAAAATGTTGAGATGAGGGCACCCATATAGCTCTCCAATGAAATGGGTAAAGTTAACTCTCATGAGATGAAATGTGAAATGGGAATGGCGGTTAGCACAAACTTGTACTAAAATGGGAATTAGGATTGGCGGTTAGCCTTGACCAGTAATAAAATGGGAAAAGAGATTGGCGGTTAGCCTTGAACCATACTAAATACTTGTTTTATGATTCTTCAACATTTATATGATTCCATGTTTATATGATCCCATGTTTATATGATATGATTTCATATTTTCCAGGATTTGGATATCATTATGTCATGCCTTCTAACTCATGTTCTTAAGATATATTCTTATGTTAATTCTCTTACTGGGGTTTTTAGCTCATCACTTTATTCATGTGTTCCCCAGGGTACCCTATTTAGATTTCAGGGCTCAAAAGAAGTTAGGATATAATTATGGAGATTAAATAAAGTAGTGTTTTTTATCCCCATGTTTTATGTTTTATGTACCTTGTCTTACAAGACACTAGACTTAACGATCCTTGGATTTTACTCTGATGTATAATTATTCTTAAAATCATGAAATGTTATCGGAAAAAGGCTAGGGTTTCTACAGTTGGTATCAGAGGATGGTCTAGTTTTTTTTTAATATTAGTAATAGAGAACCTTAGTGATAACCCTAAGGATGAGACTAAGTATAATAAAACATTCCTAACTTTTGGAGAGTATTGAGTAATTGTTTTATTAATCAATTACATCCCTTTTTTGATATGATCAAGTAGGGGTGGATCTGGCACAGATGTATCTAAGGGTAAAACCCAAAAACCCCACTTTGAGCTTGGCTTGAACAAGAGCTGGTGCACGACAACAGGCCTTGCTTCAGTCTTGGTTATGAAAATCCCAAGGGATATGCATCGGTAAATTCACGAGCTTAGTAAAAACCATTATTAAAGGAATAAAATCCCATAAGAATATAAGTTAATAAATAGATGGAGGATAACATAGATTTAAACCTAAGGAATCCAAAGTTATAAAATACTTCTTATTTATAAGTTTATCCTTCTATATTTAAAGTTTCCTTTTTATTATCAATAGATAAGTATTCAAGCCCTCTAATTATATGTTCCTTTTCTTAGTAAATGGAAGGAAATAGAATAACTCCTTACAAAATTCAATGTGATCGAAAATGGGAAGATTTTTCATAGTTATATTCATTATATGACGGGAATGGGTGCTCAAAAATTCATGAAAGTACTTGATCGGAAGTCTTGAGTTATGAATTATAACTTGAATCATGTGGAACACCCTCCTCCTATAGGTAAAGGGCATGTTTTCATAGAATCCTTCATGTGTAAAATTCCTCCCTTGTTTAGTGGATCTTCTAACCCCCTCCTTATAGAACAATGGATTAACACCATTGAAAAGTTATTCTCCATCCTCCAGTGCTTATAAGAAGAGAAAGTTTTACTGGAAGTCTATCATTTTGATGGGAAGATGATCAGTGGTGGACACTGATCAAAAATACAAAGTAACAAGAATAAATTGATTTCATGGACTTGGAGGAATTCAAGAGGATGTTTTTCAACAAATATTCTCCTCAAACCCTCCGTCTCAAGATGGAAAGAGAGTTCATCAAAATTAGGAAGAACGAAGATGAGTCCATATAGGAATATGAAGTAAACATCATAAGGCTTTGAAGGTACACCCATTGATTTTTCATGAACATCTAAAGCAAGGTGGATCGCCTTTTTTGGACTAAATCCGAGTCTATGAAAAAGTGTTGGCGATTTGAGACTTAGACAGTTACGAGGATATTGTCTGTTGTGCCCTCAAGGTTGAAATGGAGATTGGAGACTCTCAGTGGTCTTATGGTCCTAGTGAAATGAAGAGGAAAATGGAAAACAACATGGGTGGTTCATCGAACAAATACCATGATGAAAAGAAGCCTGACTTTTCCCCTCTTAAAAGTTTCCGAAATAAGCATCCTGGGAACTATCTAAAGGAACCAAGAATTTCTTCAAATATGGAAAGTTTGGACATTTGGATAAAACCTGACGATGAGATATGAAGAATAACACTAGCGAATAAGAAAAAATGAAGGTTCAGATCAACACTCAAACCTACAGTGTCGTGTTACAACTACAAGTAGCATGGGAATTGTGTGAACAATTTCCATAAGATGGGGGTTGTTGGAGGCAATAAACAACAACCTCCAAGGCAAAAAGGAATGTCTTATGCTATCCCAACTGCTGAGGTGGATCCCAACAACGATGTGGTGATAGTTATGCTATTGATTTAGTCAATAATAGCTGATGTACTATTTGATTTTGGTTCGATGCATTCTTTCATATCTTGCATGTTAAGTAGAACTATTCACACACCACCTCAAAATTTAGAGGAAAATTTATCTATGAGAACATAGAATGAGGCAATTATTGCATCCATGGTTTATAAATACTCCCATCAAATCTCTTCATACTTCATTTAGTGTAGTTAGATGCTATCTTGGGCATGGATTGGCTATCTTTGTACAAGGTCAACATCAACTATCAGGAAAAAGGAGATCACTCTTCACATCCCGAAGCATCCTTCGATTCTTTACAAGTGTAAGGAGTAATATGAATCTCCTTTATAGTCATCATATCATTTGTGGATATTCCTTCCATGTGATAAAGCATATATAGCTCAAATGATTGTGACAAAGGAAATAATCATGATTGAAGACTTGTCCATCATGAGGGATTACACTGATGTGTTCCCTGAAGAGTTTTCTGGTCTTCCTCATGACCGAGTGGTTTTGTTCTCAATTGAACTTATCCCTGGATCTTTGCCTATATCGAATACACCTTACAGAATGGCCACATTAGATCTAGAGAAGCTAAAGAAATAGTTGCAGGGGAATTTGGAGAAGGATCTTTTACGCCTGAGTGCTTCACCGTGGGGTGAAACTGTCCTCTACATCAAGAAGAAGGATGAATCAATGCACCTCTACATTGATTATCATGAGCACCATAAAATCATGATAAAGAACAAGTATCCCATTCCACTTGTTTGATCAGCTTCGTGGGTCCAATTATTTCTCAAAGGTGGACCTTCGGTCGGGATATCACCAACTAAAGGTGGGGAAGGAAGATATTCCCAAGACTTCCTTTTGAACAAGGTATGAACACTATGATTTCATAGTGATTCCCTTCATACTCATTAATTCTCCTGAAATTTTCATGGATTTAAAGAATATATTCTTTAGAGATTACATCGAAAAAATTTTGGTATTCTTTATTGACTATATTATGATATACATCAAGATCTAAGAGGAACACGAGGATCATTTGAATATTGTGTTAAAGACATTATGAAGAGAGAATTTTCATGAAAAGCACAGTAAATTTGAGTTTTTTATGGAGTAAGTATCATTCTTGGGGAATGTTATCACATTAAAAGGGATATTTATGGACCCTTCCAAGACAAAGGCAATTGAAGAGTGGCCCAGACAAACATTTGTAACGGAGATCAGTAGATTTTTTGGTCTAACTAGGTATTATCAATGATTTGTGAAGAACTTTTCACAATTGTCGAAACCAAGGACCAAGCTAAAATGGAAGGGAGTAAAGTTTTTATGGACTCAGGAATGTGAAGACTGTTTTGAGGAGTTGAAAATGGGGCTTATCACTACACCAATACTCACACTCTCAACAAGTGGAGAACTCTTTGTGGTGTAAAGTGATGCTTCAAAGAAGGGATTTGGACGTGTGCTGATGCAAAATGATAATGTGATAGCCTATGCCTCAAGGAAACTAAAAGTCCATGTGAAAAGCTACCCTACACAAGATCTATAGTTAGTAGTTGTGATCTTGGCATTTAAAATTTGGCGGCATTACCTCTATGGGGAGAAGTGTGACATATATACTGATCACAAGAGTCTCAAATATATATTCAAACAAAAAGAGATTGAAATATGCTACAGAAGATGGAGAGATCTCATCAAGGATTATGAATGCTCAATCCACTACAATCCAGGTAAGGAAAATAAGGTGGTAGATGATCTAAGTAGAAAGGATCTTGTATCTTTATCAATGATGATAATTGAAAAGGATCTGATCATCATAGATTTTCAAAGGATGGACTTAGGAATCATTAAGGTAGGAACATCATCAATCCTTTATCAAATGAATTATCAATCATCTCTCATGGAGAAAATGAAGGATGCTCAAAGAAATGATGCGAGAATTAAGGAATGGTTGGAAGCTATCAAAAATGGGATATCCTTAGAGTTCAAGGAGGATGAGGAAGGAGTTTTAAGATTTGGGTCATGATTATGTGTACCATATGATCCAGAGATAAAGAAGGATATTTTGAATGATGCACATAGCTTGACCTTCTCAATCCACCCATGGAGCACAAAGATGTATCAAGATCTATGAGAAAACATTTTGTGGGACAATACAAAAAGAGAGATTACAAAATATACATCAAGGTGCCTAGTATGTCAACAAGTGAAGGCTGGGAGGAAAAAGTCTAAGGGGGTGATGCAAACACTACCCATACCAATGTGGAAGTGGGGGAACATTACCATGTACTTTGTCACTGGACTTCCAAGGACATCCAGAGTAAACAATGCTATATAGGTTATTATGGATTGTCTTAAAAAGACAACTCACTTTATCTTAATTAGAGAGGATTTATCATTAGATCAACTTTCATGTATATATATCAAATAGGTGGTAAGTATTCATGGAGTTCCACTGTCTATTGTATCTGATTGTGATCCAAGATTAACCTCAAAGTTCTGAAAAAGTCTCCAATGTGCTCTAAGCGCTGCACTGAACTTCAGTATGGCCTATCATCCTCAAACTGATGGTCAATCTGAGCGAACTATTCAATCATTAGAAGATATGTTGAGAGCATGTTCTATGGACTTTAAAGGAGGATGGGACAAATATCTTCCACTAGTTGAATTCTCCTACAACAATAGTTCCCACTCGAGCATCCGAATGGCACCATATAAAGCCCTTTATGGGAAAAATTGAATAACACTATCGTGTTGGGATGAAGGCGGTGAGCCTAAGCTGCTAGGACATTAAATGGTTGAAGAAATTGTGGATAAAGTGAAAACCATTCACCAGAATATCAAGGCATCCCAAAGTCGATAGAAGAATTATGCAGATAATCATCAATGAGACCTTGAGTTAAAAGTTAGAGACATGGTATTTCTATGCATATCTACATGGAAGAAGTTCGTGATATTTTGGAAGAAATGTAAGATAATTCCCAGGTATATCAGCGCCTTAGAGATCCTTGATCGAGTCGTAGCTGTGGCCTATCGACTTGAACATACACCTACCATGTCTAAAGTACATGATGTCTTTCATGTATCCATCTTAAGAAAATGCATACTAGACCCTCCACATGTACTCTCTTCATATTGGGTACAGTTGGAGGATGATCTTTCTTATGAGGAGCAGCCAGTGAAGATCTTGAATCGTAGAGAGAAAGTTATGCCTAACAAGAATACTTGCCTGGTCAAAGTACTATGGAGGAACCTAACTACAAAGAGGAAACATGAGAACTAGAGGAGGAAATTAAAGAAAAGTACCCACACCTATTTTTTTCATAGAATGTAAAACTAAATTTCGAGGGTGAAATTTCATAAGTGGGAAGAATGTAATGACCCAATGTTTTATAAATGGAAATTCCTTTCTTATAATTATGTCATAAAATCACAACATAATGAACTACTAAGTGTTATGTGACCTTTAAACTTAATTTTTTCACTTCTGTGTTTGGAATTTCGAAAATCCGACTTACACGGTTGCGATCAGTAAGTTATTTGGAGTCCGATAAGAAGAATATAATTTTTGGTGAATAGTAACCTACCATTATGGATAGTAATACACCCTTATGAACATTTATATACCCTAATTAAGAGTAACCTTACCTATAATATTATTAAAATAATATTCATGTGAAATTATGATGTACCTATATTTTAGAGTAAGTAAATGAATGTTTTAAAACAAGGGTTTTAATAATAAACTGGGATTTAAATTAAATATTAAATTAATCATATTTAAAAAATTAATTTATAAAAATAGACTTCATTTTTGGATTATACACATCGAATAAGGGTTGGGGTTAATATTTGGTATTTTTCTAAAATACTTGAATTTTTAATGAATAGTAAAATCTGATAACTCATAATAAATGCTAAAACCTAAATTTATGAATCATGATTCAGTCATAGATGATATAAATGACCATTTTTTTGAACATACATTCATTTTTACTATTCTAATTTAAGGAATAGTCGTTATTTATTGTCTTATGAAAATAATAATAAACTATTGATTATAATATTATGAAAACCATCTTCTATGCCACTATAAAACCCCCATCACTTCAACAAATCTTCACTACTCTAAAGCCTTATTCCTTGCCAATATTCTACCCAAGTCTCTCTTAAAGATCCTCCCCCACGTCCAAAGGCCCCTAGTCTCTTCAAAACCCTAAAACCTCTCCCCTTAAGTGGTTCTCAAAGGAGGTATACTCAAGAGGTAAATCCCTCTTTCCAAATCATTCATTTCTTTTATGTTCTTTTCTTTTCTTGTTTCTTTCCTCACCTCCATTCACCCAAATGGTATAATAACTCTAGTAACATACATGTAATGGAATTATATTATTATAATGGGATACATATTTATCTTTTCTCCTTTACCTACCTTTTATTTGAATGAAATGAAAACATCGTTTGAGATGTGTTAATTTAGCACATTCAAGGACAACGGTTTATCAATTTTTATTACCATCATCAATTATGGTCATGAAACCATTTTTTATGGTTGAGCAAATTTATTTTATATATTTAATATATCCCTGTTTTGGTTCTGTAATAATTTTTTACAAATGGTAGTAAGTTATAAATCAAAACATGTTCTTTGTAATCAAACCCACTGATTAACCCAAAACAATTGTCAATAAAGTTATATATAATGGTTCAACTTCACTCCAAGAAACCAAATTATTTTTTAACCACGTTATCTTATGTATGTTCACTAATAACATACAAATTCAATTTTGTAAAAAAACTTTCATCATACATGTTTAACCGAACATGAATATAAGTAAACTAATCTTGCAAACCAAGATACCAAATGGTATCGAACAATAAAATTGAACAGCTTAACCCATTAAAAAGGTCATGTATGAAATTAAAAAGGATATAAAAAATCCGGTAAATATATATGAAGTTATCCAATTATTAATTAATAAAACCTAATTTTTTTATTCATGTCATTTATAACAAGTGGAAAACAGCACTAGACTTAAGGTAAGGGTTCCTCTCCATTTCTCTCTTAAGTCAAATTTTCCTCTATGATATGACTTTTTATGTGTAATATTAAATGATGGGTTATGTTTTATCACCTCCACCATACCTCCTTGATGACGTATAAGTGATGAGAAACCACTTTTCTCTCTCATCAAGCCCTCTTAGGTACACCTGACACTGTGCTAATAAACTGTAATGAATTCTACCCGAACCTTTTTTGTTCTTTTAGGTTGCCTTATCTTTATTTATATAAAAATGGAGTTATCTTATCTGTTTATGTAAAAATTATAAATTCTATTTAGTTTTACAAAATTCATTTATGAAGACCCTTTCATCACTCTCTTTCTAAGATATACATTTTTTTAAAAGATTCCCTCCTTAAAACATTCCTATAAGCAAACCCGTTTTTTGGGAACTTCCCAATTTTTTTACCCAATTTCAAGTTCAATATATCCTATGTTTTAAGCCACCATTGTATTTATAAAAGCATTATTTTTATTATGAAAACCTTCTTGGTTCAATTCTGGTTTAATATAAAATATTTTCCTCTTTTCTATTTTAATATATCTAGAGTATTTTCCTTATAGCTGCACAAATTTTTTTAATAATAATGTTTTCAAATACATTATTTATATGTTGTCACTTATATTTTACACCACTTAACATGTTTTATGCCTATTTTACCTTATGAACGTCCATTAATGTTCTAATCCCTTTATTTCATGGACACTTTCATGATACACCAATTGTTTATGCTTTATGTCATGATTGTGGTACCCAATTCTTTCTAGGGGTTACCTTATGTTTATGTATGGTTGAATATGTATGATTATTTATGTGGAAATAATATTAATGAAATGTTTGAGATGTGTTTTCCTAGATAGATCTCCAATGCATTGGGTAAATTTAATTCTAATGAGATGTGTTGTGAAACGGGATTGGCGGTTAGCCTTGACCCGTAATAAATGGGAATCGGGAATGGCGGTTAGCCTTGACCCATACTAAAATGGGAAATGGTATTAATGGTTATCCTCAACCCGTACTGAAGACATGTTTTATGATTCTTTCATATTTATATAATTACATGTGTATATGATCCCATGATTATATTATATGATTTCATATGTTCTGTGCTTTGGATATCATTATGTCATGCCTCCTAACTCATGTTCTTAAGATGTATTATTATTTTCATTCCCTTATTGTGTTTTTTAGCTCATCCATTTGTTCATGTGTTCCCCATGGTACCCTTTGCAGATGTAAGGGCTCAAAGGAATCTAGGATCATTTTTATAAAAATTAAATAAATATGTGTCGTTTAGGCCCATGTTTTATATTTTATGTACCTTGTCTTCCAAGACATTAGACATAACAATCCTTGGATTGTACTCTAATGTATAATTATGCTTAAAATCATGCAATGTTATGTGAAAAAGGATAGGGTCTATACTGTTGGTGTCATAGTATGGTCTAGTTATTTTTGGAGATTAGGAATAGAGCACCTTAGTGAGAACCCTAAGGATGTGACTAAGTATAAGAAAACATTCCAAAATTTTTGGTGAGTATTGTATAAGTGGTTTATCAGGAAAATAAATACCTATCTAGATATGATTAGTTTGAGATTGATTTGGAACAGATGTATCTAGGGGTAAAACCCGAAAACACCGCTTTGAGCATGACTCAAATGGGAATGGGTGCACGACAATGGGCCTTACTGTACTCTTGGTTACGACACTCCTGGGGGATATGCTTTGGTAAATTCACTATCTTAGTACAAACCATTATTAATGGAATAAAAAACCCCATAAGAATATAAGTTAAGAAATAGATCGAGGATAACCTCGATTTAAACCTAAGGAATCACAAGTTCAGAAATACTTCCCCTTTATATGTTTATCCTTATATGTTCAAAGTTTCCTTTTTATGCACAATATCTATGTATTAAATCCCTCTAATTATAATTTCTTTTTCTAAGTTAATAGATTGAAATAGAAGAAATCATTCCAACAATCAATGTGATAGACAATGTAAAGATTTCCCTAGTGATAAGCATGATGTGATGGGAACGGGTGCTCAAAACATCATGACAGTACTTTCTCAACCAACTCTAGTTATGAATAATAACTTGAATAATGTGGAACACCCTCCCCCTCCAAGGAAAGAGGAAGTTTCATTAGAATCCTCCATGCTGAAAAGGCCTCCCAGGTTTAGTAGATCTTCTAACCCCCTCATTGAGGAATAATGGATTCACTCCATTGAAAATATATTCCCCATCATCCAATGTTGAGAAGAAGATAATGTTATACTGGTGTTCTATTGTTTTTATGGGGACATTGATCAATGGTGGAAAGTGATCAAGAATACAAGGTCTCAAGGGAAAATTGATTCCATAGGATGCGAGAAATTCAAGAGGATGTTTTTCAACAAATATTTTCCTCGATCCCTCCATCTCAAGATGGAATGATAGTTAATCGGACTCAAGCAGAAGGAAGATGATCCCATAGAGGCATATGAAGTGAACTTTACAAGGATAGAAAGTTATTCCTCTGGCTTTGTCATGAACACTGAATTCAAGGTGGATCACTTATTTAGCAGACTAAAGCTGAGTCTATGAAAAATAATTGGTGATTCGAGACTTCTACAGTTATGAAAATATTCTATGTTGTTCCCTCACATATGAAATGGATATTGGGGACTCTCAATGGTATCATGGACCCAGTGAAAAGAAGTGGAAAATTGAGAACAACATGTATGGTTCATCGGAAAAATACCATGATGGAAAGAAGCTTGACTTTTCCCCTTGTAAAATTTATGGGAAGAAGCATCATGAGAACTTTCTAAAGGGAACCAAGAATTGATTCAAATGTGGAATATTTGGAAATTTGGTTAAAAAATACTAACTAGATATGAAGAATCCCGCTAATGCGGAAAAATAAAGGAAGGTTCAGATCAACACTTAGCCTGTAGTGTATTGTTACTAATGCAAGGAGCATGGGAATTTTGCGAACAATTTCTTTAATCTGAGGGTTGTCGGAGGCAACCAACAACATCCTCCAAGTAAACAATGAAGGGATTATGCTATCAATATTGATAAGGAGGAGCCAGAAAATGATGTGGTGACTAGTACGCTAGTTATTCATTCAAGAATAGTGAATGTACTATTTGATTCTGGTTTTACGCATTCTTTCATATCTTTCAAATTTAGTAGAACTATTCAAACACCACCTCAAAATTTGGAGGAAAAATTATCTGTGAGAACAGCGGTTGGGTAAAATATTTCATCCACGGTTTTTAACTCCTCCTCAGTTAATGTTTGTCGACTGAACCTCCCATAAAATCTAATCATAATTCCTTTAGTGGAGTTTGACGCTATCTTGTGCATGGATTGGATATATTTGTACAAAGAAAACATCATCTTTCAGGAAAGGGAGATCAATCTTCACATATGGAAGCATCCTGTGATTCTTTACAAGTGTAAGGAGGAAAATGAATCTCTTTTAGAGTCATCATCTCGAGATTGGATATTTATGTGATGTGATAAAGCATATCTTGGTAAAATTATTAAGAAAAAGGAAAGAATCATGCTTGAAGACATGCCCATTGTGAGGGATTACACTGATGTATTCCCTAAAGAGTTTACCAATATTACTTTTGGTTGAGAGGTTGAGTTCTCAATTAAACATATCCCTAGATCTTTTCCTATATCAAAGACACCTTACAGAATTGCCACTGTAGAGCAAGAGGAGCGAAGGAAGCAGTTGCAGGAGAATATGGAGAAGGGTTTTATACACCTGAGTGCTTCACTGTGGGGTGGGATAGTCCTCTTCTTCAATAATAAGGATGGATCAATGCGGTTCTACATATATTATTGTGAGCTCAATAAAATCACCATAAAGAACAAGTTTCCCCTTCCATGGATAGATGACTTGTTCGATCAGCTTCGTGGGGCCAGTTACTTCTCTAAGGTGGACATTCAGTCGGTAAAATGACCAACTAAAGGTGAGGAAGGAAGATATTCACATGACTTCCTTTCAAGCAAGGTATGAAAACTACGATTTCATAGTGATTCCCTTCAGACTCACTAATGATCCATCAATTTTAATTGATTTAATTAATAGAGTCATTAGAGATTACCTCAACAAATTTGTGGTAGTCTTTATTGATGATATTATGATATACTCCAAGAGTAAGGAGGAACACAAGGTGCATTTGAATACTGTGTTAAAGACATTGAAAAGAAAGAATTTGTGTGCAATGATTATTAAATGTGAGTTTTGGATGGAGGAAGATTCATTATTGGGGCATGTTATCACCAAAAAACGGATATATATAGACCCTTCCAAGACAAAGGCAATTAAATATTGGTCTATACCAACATCTATAATGGATATCCATAGATTTTTGGGTTTAGGTGGGTATTATCGAATATTTGTGAAAAACTTTTTATGATTTTCGAACCCAATGACCAAGATGAAATGGAAGGAAGTAAAGTATGCTTGGACTTAGAAATGTGAAGACTGTTTTATGGAGTTGAAAATGAGTCTTATCATTGCACCAGTACTCACACTCCCAGCAAGTGGAGAACTCTTTGGGGTGAATAGTAATTCTTAAAGGAATGTCACAGGTTTTGTGCTGATGAAAAATGATAAGGAGATATCCTATTCCTCAAGGAAACTAAAAATCAACAAGAAAAACTATCCTATGCATGATCTGGAGTTGGAGGTTGTGATCTTTGCATTGAAAATCTGGTGGCATTATCTCTATTGGGAGAAGTGTGAGATATATACTGATAACAAGAGTCAAAAATAAATATTCACACAAAATTTGCTTAATATGTGATAGATAATATGGATAGATCTCATCAAGGACTATGACCTCTCAATCCACTACTATCCCGATTAGGCAAATAAGGTGGTGGATGCTCTAAGTAGAAATATTACCATATCTTTATCAATAATTAGAATTTAGAAGGATCTAATCTTCTTATATTTGAAAAGGATCGACATGGGAATCATTAAGGGATGATGATCATCAATCATTTCCCAAATGAGTGCTCAACCATCTCTCATGGATAAAATAAAGGATGCTCAAAGAAAAGATATGGAAATTTTGAAAAGGGTAGAAGCTATCAGAAATGGCAAATCGTAAAAGTTCAAGGTTTATGAGAAAGGAGTTGTAAGATTTGGGTCATGATTATGTGTACCATCTAATCCAGAGATAAAGAATGAGCTTTTGAATGATTCACATAGCTCGACCCTCTCTATCCACCTTGGGAGCACAATGATGTATCGAGATCTCTGAGAAAACTTTTGGTGGGACAATATGAAAAGGGATATTTCTAAATATACATCAATGTGTCTGGTATGTCAACAAGGGAAGGATATTAGGAAAAATTATAAGGGGATGATGCAACCACAACCCATACCAACATGGAAGTGGGAGAACATTAGCATAGACTTTTTCACTAGACTTCCAAGGACATCCAGAGGAAAAATTGCTATATGGGTTATTATGGATCGTCTCACAAAGACATTTCACTTTATCACGATTCGAGAGGAATTCTCATTGGATAAACATGAATAGATATATATACCAAAGAGGTGGTAATTATGTATGGAGTTACATTGTCTATTGTATCTGATCATGATTCGAGATTCACCTTGATGTTCTGGAAAAGTCTCCAACATGCTCTAAGTACTGAACATAACTTCAGTATGACATATTATCCTCAAACTAATAGACAATTTAAGATAACTATTCAAACCTTGGAAGATATGTTGATAGCATGTTCTATGGACTTAAAACAATGATGGGACCAATATCTTCCACTGGTTGAATTCTCCTACAACAACAGTTTCCACTCAAGCATTTGAATAGCACCATATGAAGACCTTTATGGGAAAAGGTGAAGAACACTGGAGTGCTAGGATGAAGTCAGTGAGAATAATCTTATAGGACCTAAAATGGTCAAATAATTGTGAAGAAGGTGAAATCCATTCAGCAATGTATCAATGCAGGCCAAAGTTGATAGAAGAGTTATACAGATAACTGTCGATGAGACCTTGATTTCAAAGTTGGAGACATGGTATTTCTACGCATATCTATATGGATGAAGGTCATGAGATTTGGGAAGAAAGGAAATATAAGTCCTAGGTATATCAGACCCTCTTAGATCCTTGATTGAGTCAGAGATGTGGCCTATCGACTGGCACTTAGACCTACCATGTCGAAATTAAATGATGTCTTTCATGTATCCCTCTTAAGGAAGTATGTACCAGACCCTTAACGTGTACTCTATTCAGAGGTGGTATAGTTGGGGGATGATCTTTCTTATGGGGATCAGCCAGTGAAGTTCATGGATCGTAGAGATAAATTTCTATGTTACAAGACTACTCACCTGGTCAAAGTATTGTGGCATAACCACAAGTATGAAGAGGAAACATTGGAACTAGAGGAGGAAATGAAGGAAAAGTACCCGCACCTGTTTTAGTCTTAGAAAGTAAAACTAAATTTAATGGGAGAAATTTCATAAGGGGGAAGAATGTAACGTCCCAAGTATTATAAATGGAAACTACTTTATTATAATTATTTAATGAAATAAAAATATAATGAACTAGTAAGTACTATGTGACCTTTATACTTATGTTTGGCACTTCAGTGTTTGGAATTTCAAAAAAAATGATATACACAGTTGTGATTAGTAAGTTATTTAGAGTCTAATAAGATGAACATATTTTTTGGTGAATAGTAACCTACACTTATGAATAGTAATACACCCTTATGAATACTGATATACCCTAGTGAATAGTAACCTTACCTATAATATTATTAAAATAATATTCAAGTGAAATTATGATATACCTATATTTTGGAATAAGTAAATGAATGTTTTTAAACTGGGTTTTTAATAATTAATTATGATTTCAATCACATAATAAATTAATCATATTTAGAAAATTATTTTTGAGAAATAGACTTCATTTTTGGATTCTACACGTCAAAAAATGGTTAGGGTGAATTTTTTGGATTTTTCTAAAATACTTGAATTTTTTATGAATAGTAAAATCCAATAATTCCTAATAAATGCTAAAACCTTAATTTCTGCATCATGATTGAGTCCTAGATGATGTAAATTACCCTTGGTTTGAACTCACATGAATTTATTACTATTATAGGTCAAGTAATACTCACTATTTCTTGTCTTATGAAAAAATAATAAACCATTGATTATAACATTATGAAAGCACTCCTTTCCTCCACTATAACCCCCCCCCCACTCCCCCTTCTCTTCACTACTCTCAAGCCTCGTACCTTGCCAATATTCTGACCAAATATCTCATCAGGATCCTCCCCCACGTCCAAAGGCCCCTATTTTCATAAAAATACCAAAAACTATCCCCCTAAGTGGGTCTCAAAGGAGGTAGACTCAAGAGGTAAATTCCTCTTTCCAACTCTTTCATTTCTGTTATATTCTTTTATTTTCTTGATTCATTACACACATCCCTTTACCCAAATGGTAAGATAACTCCTGTAAGATACATTTAATGTAATTATATTATGCTAATTGTATACTTTGTTATCTTCTCTCCTTTCCCTATCTTTTATTTGAAAGAAATGAAAACACCGTTTGAGATGTGTTAAATTATCACATTCAAGGACAACGTTTTATCAATTTCTATTGTAATCTTTAATTCTAGTCATGAAACCATTTTTTTATGGTTGAAACAGATTATTATATATGTAATATTTCCTGGTTTTGGTTCTGTAATAAATTTTTACAAATGGTAGTAAGTTATAAATCAAAACATGTGCTTTGTAATTAATCCCACCAATTAACCCCAAACAGTCGTCACTAAAGTTATATATAATGGTTAAACTTCACTCCAAGTAAAAAAATTATGTTTTTACCATTTAATCTCATGTAAGTTCAATAATAACGTACAAATTCAATTCTAGACAACCACTATCATCATACGTGTCTAACCAAACATGAATATAAGTAAATCAATTTTGAAAACCAAGAAAACAAACGGTCCCGAAGAATGAAATTGAACAAATTAACCCATTAAAAAGGTCATGGATAAAATTTAAAAGGTTATAATTAATCCTTTACATATAAATTAGGTTCTGGAATTAATAATTAATAAACATAATATTTTTATTCATGCCATTAATAATAAGTGGAGAACACCACAAGACTTAAGGTAGGGGATCCTATCCATTTCACTATCAATAAAAATTTTCCCCTATGCTATTCCTTTTTATGTGTAATACCAAATTATGGGGTATATTTTCACACCTCAACCATACTTACCTCATGATGTATAAGTGATTATAAACCACTTTTCTCTCTCATCAAACCCTATTAGGTACACCCAACACCATGCCAATAAACTGTAACGAATTCTACTGGAACTTTCTTTTTTCTTTCTAGTTGCCTTATCTTTCTTAATATAAGGATGGAGTTATCATATATATTTATTTAAATATTTTAAAGTCCTTTTAGTTTTTCAAAATTCATTTATGAAAACCCTTCCATCACTCTGTTTCTGGGATATATATGGTTTTGAAATATTCCCACCTTATAACTTTCCGATAAGCAAACCTGTTTTAGAGGAACATCCCAAAATTTTTACCCAATTTCAAGTGCACTCTATCCCTTATTTTAAGAAACCATTTTCGTTATAAATTCAGTATTTTTATTATTAAAACCTTCTTCGTTGAATTTAGGTTTTATATAAAATATTGACTTCTTTTCTATTTTAGAAGCTCTATAGTATTTTCCTTAAAACCGCACAAAAATGTTGTAATGCTAATATTTATCAAATACATTTAATATATGTTTTAACTTATATATGACACAACTTACCATTTTATATGCCAATTTTACCTTATGAACTTCCATGTATGTTCTAATACATTTCTTTCATGGACAAATTCATGATACGCCCATTGGTTATGCTTTATGACCAGATTGTGTTACCAAATTCTTGGCATGGGTACCCATATGTTAATGTATGGTTGATTATGTATGGTTATTTGTGTCATGAATATTCATGGAAATGTTGAGATGAGTGTTCCCAGATATCACTCCAATGCATTGGTTAAAGTTAAGTCTCATGATATGTGATGTGAAATGGGATTGGCGGTTAGCCATGACCCGTACTAAAATGGGAATTGGGATTGGAGGTTAGCCTTGACCCTTACTAAAATGGAAAAAAATATTTGAAGTTATATTTGACCCATAATAAAGAGACCTATTATGATTCTTCCACATTTATATGATTCCATGTTTATATGATCCCATTCTTATAAGATATGATTTCATATGTCCCATGCTTTGGATATCATTATGTCATGCCTCCTAACTCATGCACTTAAGATATATTCTTATGTTCATTCTCTTATTGGGATTTTTAGCTCATCCATTTGTTCATTTGCTCCCCAAGGTACCCTATGCAGATGTAATGCCTCAAAGTAAGTTATGATCTTTTTATGGAGATTAAATAATGAAATGTTTTAGCCCTATGTTTAATGTTTTATGTACCTAGTCTTCCAAGACACTTGACTTAAAAATCCTTGTCTTGAACTATAATGTATAATTATGCTTAAAATCATGTAATGTTATGTGAAAAAGGAGAGGGTCTCCACAACAAGACTCTAACCTTATAAGTAAAAATACATAACACTCACTAAAGGTGAAAACCCATGAAGGGAATCCTGGAAAAAAAATCAAATACTAGCTTGATAAACCTATACTACATATGATTTAGGAAAAACATCGAGAAATAAAAAAAGTCACCATGAAACACAATCCATATTAGGTCAAATCCAAAAAGGGTGTCCTAATAAAAATTAAGACACACCCTCTAATCCCACAACATAACAGGCTTAGGATAAAAGTATGGTGATAAATAAAAAGGCACAATGTTTGTAGGGTTTTCCCTATGACCCTAGAAATATTAAAACTATACTTCCCAAGCCCCTCTTCTCAGGAAAAATTTAGTGAATGATTTGATTATTTTAATTATTCCAAATTATGATTCATGTCAATATAAGGTTGAAATTATGGTTTAAAATTTTGTTGATCATAAAGGATTTATTATGCATGAAATTGTAAAGGAGTAACACAAGAAAGAAAAATGTTTCCGTTTTATCAAAATAAGTGAGACTATGGTGGGGGCATCCACAATATAGAGTCTCTCCCTGATGTCAAAACAAAGGTGTTGCATGGAAACCCAACAAATTACAATGAGGAATAACATTCACCTCCCAACAATTCTATAATTTCCTGATGAGGGATATTAAGGTCTTTTTAAAAAAGTAGCCCTCTGTTCATCTACAGCTTCAACCATTGGGTGTACTCACTTCTTAATAGCTGGAGGTATTTCCCTTTTTGTTTTTCGATATGGTAATTTGCACTTGATAGTGCCTGTTGTGCTTTTAGCCTTTCCATGTGAGCCTCATACTCATGCAATTCCACCATCTGGCTAGTCACTTGGTCATGAGAACTAGCTTCCATAACCTCTATATGTATAAACTGATCAGTAATATCCCAAAAAGTATAAGCTTGGTTGTGGGAATCACTAAACCAAGTGGGGTCACCTTCATAAGTATTAATACCCTCAAGAACTATACAAATATGGTGCATATAGATATAAAGACATTAGTAATAAAATTATCCCGAACTAAGATCGACAAATAGCTATCAAAAGTTATCCTCCTCGTCAGAAAAGTCTATCAAGGGTGTTTCCGCAGCCAGAGTACAGATTTGATGAAATTCCCATTTTCACTCAACTCAATGCCTCATAATGGAATCAGAATCTTGTTCCTCCTTCACTGTGATAGGTATGTAATGATGAAGCATCATTCTAGCAGATGGAAGTTCCCTAATCTAGGTCACCAAAGTAGGGGGTATTTCCCACCCAATATATGGTTTATCCTCTGGAAAAAAATAGGGGTGATGGCGACAACTTCAGGGATACCTGTAGATGTCCCACTTGGGCCAGCTTTGGTAGGACCATAAACCACATTAGACAAAGATGAGGGATCTGATTCGCTTTCCATGGAGATGGTTTATGTGGGTGAACCCATTCCAAATTCATGTGACGGTGGGTAGAATTCCTTATCACCATAAGGAGGGGAACAAATAGTGAAACTAACAAAATTGGGATAGGATCAGAAATTTCCAACAGTCACTGAACCCATCTAATTGGACTTCTCAACAGTCTTTTAGGGTAGTAATCTACCCACAATTGAGTGTAATATAATGATAGGTATGTTTAGGATACTGTGAGAGGAATGAGAACTTCCAAATTAGATTTCTCCCAAGTCATGGCAAGCCACAATTGGTAAACAATCACGGGATGAGACTCCCACTTAACCAGAGTATCAAGGAGAGGCAAGACCTGTTGATGGCATCCAAATTGCCTGGAAAACCTATAAGGGACTTATGGTTCACATATGGTTACCCTGTCTATAGTAGTAGTTAAAACTCCATCCAAGAGAACAATGATATAAGAACGCTCTTTGGAAGATCCTCTTCTGTTATCCATCACAAATTTGTGGGGGAATGTATACTAAGAAAGAAAACTACGAAATGTCACTTAACCATTTTATTTCATCGGCCACACTAAATGACTTTGGACGAATGATGGAAATGTTATGACGGGCAGTGTGAAAGTCAGGATGAGGAACTCTCACAGTATGTTGATACTCGTAGTAGGGGAAATTCTCTACTCTCCTGCCATACAGAAATTGATACAACCTACGAAGACGATGTGGGTGTTTCCTTTCTGGTTTCTGCCCAAACTATTCATAGATTCAGGTGACATTAAGAACATAGAATTTAGTGGGTTTTCCTTAGGAAAATGTGGCTTCCATCATCAGAGTGAAATACCTAACAATGGTATATGTAATGTCTTTGATTTTCTGTGTTTTATTTTTTAAATATTTTATGGAATTATTACAAGACTAGGATCAAAGAAAGAACATCATTTTGAGGCTTAGTGATCCCGGAATGGTGGTTTGATCTTTTTTTTAAGTTAATTGAGTCGGCATATGTGTGCGGTTATGGAATGTTTCCAAACGGACACCCATATTAAAAATTTGATGGCGCCGTTGCGTCTGAGACGATGACTTTACCTAAGAATGAGTCAAACCTTGATCGTCGTGGGTCGAGGGAAAAAGTTAATATTCGGACATTTTTTTAAAATAAAATAAAATAAATTCTCAAAGTTTATTTTATTTTTTTGGAAACATCTGCTGCAACGCAGTGACGGGGTAGTTGTTTCATTAATTAAAACCATTCTATAATCACTCTGAAACAACAAAGATGACTCATTAATACCACAATGTGATGGAAATTCAAAACATGTTTCCCCCTTTTAATGGGTTAATCATATGTTGCTCGTCAGCAATGGTTGAGAAAAAACTCTGGTGGAATCTTGGAACCTTGGAGATAACTCTTGGTGACGATCGGCAGAGAATCAAAGCTGTGAATCACTGTGCCAACAAAGTTGAAGGATCTCAATGAAGACAGCATCACACCCCCTTCGTCAGAGATCGACCCCTCCTTGAGGTAGGGGTTGTTATTTAGATTCTCCTATCCCTGTTTCTGAATTTAAACGACAAAGGCGGATCAACCACGAACATGTTGATCCTTGGATTCGTGTGTTCTAGCAGGATGGTTTCAATGGGTTGGTCTCAGGGAATTAATCCATGTTAAATTATTATTTTATTCTGCTCCATTTGATCCTACTAATGGGAGAGGATCAACGCGGTGACGAATGACGGTGGAGGTTCATTCCTCGATTTTCTATTGGGTTTCTTCCTCCTTTCTTTTCTCACATGTTCTTCAAGTTATTCAAGGGGTGATAAATAAAGGATTGTTGCGCACCCATATTGGAATGAAACGATCCCAAACTAGAGATCTAACATCACAATGAACCTACAGAGGTGTGATGGCCATGGGGGATGATGAATCAGCTCAGATCAGAAGAGATTGTTCTTCGAGTGTTCTTAGTGTGGGAGGATTGAAACGTGTTTTTGGGCCGATCAGAGACCCAAAAACAAAGGAGATGACTTTGGGACGTCAGGTTGACCTAGAATCTAAAGTTTCATGGTGATCGGACCGTCAGAACGGAGATTGGAGCATCACAGGAGGCGCGCCAGTGTGAATCGTCGATTCTGGAAAATTCCGGAATACGCGGAGGGTACATCTGATGAACATGCCGTGTAGTACCGACGGCAGTGGATAGGGTTTTGGGGGTTATATAGGTATCACTGGGCATGTTACCCTTGTCAAATGATGTGTTGGACCTTCCCCGAAGCTCAGTGAGTATCTCAGGTGATACACATACACAGGGAGAACAGCACGGCTTCCCGACATGACATGTACTTTCTATGCGGCATGGTAGAGGTAGCTACGTGGGACTCGGCGTGTAGCTCAGGTGATACAAAAACACAGGACAGGGTACACATCCGTGTACTCCACCACACTGCCAGGCAAGGCCAGTGGTGCGAGTCACCCCATGTACCTAATACACGGGTTTTCATACATGGGTTGAGACCGTGTACGGGCACATGGGCAGCGTACATGGGGAAGACCCTAGATACTTAGACACAGCATGTAATCTTTTACATGCCATGTAGTTTCATTTTTGATGACCAGCCTTTCGACACAAACCATTGTACACGGGCATTACCCGGGGTCAGAGGACACATCGTGTGACCTTTCTACAGGTCGTGTACTTTTCTGTACATAGCTTGATATTTTTTTCCACCATATCTTGGACATGTTTCATTTGGGTTAGTGCCCCCTTTTTCATGTTCCCCTGAAGGTCAGGTATCATTTCCTTCTACCAGAGTATGGTCCCTTTAGCATGACTTTCTGTGATAGAGTCAGGAATCCTTCCGAGAGGCCTCAAGCGAGATCCTCTATCCATTCTTGACCCTAGTTTGAGTCAGGAATCGACTTGACCAACTCCATCGGGCATTTATCCTCTACCTAGAAGGTGAATCCGGATGAGTTTCAGTATCCTCCAAGGCCCTGGTAATGATCCTCATTCTTTTATCGTGATCTTTCTCACACAAGAGTGTGTTCTCCCATGATGGGTGTATCTATTTTTTGTGACTTTTCTTGACGAACAATAATTCCTGGAAGGACATCATCAGAGCTAATAGACTTGTGGAGTGATTACTCCTGGAATGATTGTTTCATGGGAACTTCAGACTAAATTCCTAGCGGGTATATGCAGTTGTGTGACTTGTCTCTAGACTATGGGTTTGGGATTTGAATATATCTGGACTATGTTCTCCTATTATATGTTCAATAGACATATACTGTATAGAGGTGATTGTGACTTTCTTTTGTGTATTGATTTGTGGTTTTTGGGTTCCACTACTGAGTATTGTTATACTCACCCCTGCACTGGTTTTGCGTGCACGTGTCGTGTCTTGTGCAGAGGAGTAGCCTTTTGACAGAGTCCAGGGTGGACCAGGACAGGACTGAGCTTTCTAAGTTCCTCATAGGCCGAGGCATTCCTACCACTATGAGTAGCAGTCCCAGTATCTCTTTGTGTTACAGGTTGGAATTTGTAGTTTTCAGACTCTTGTTTTGGTGGGCTTGTATTCTCGCCTAGTTTACCTTCAGCACTTTACTTTCCATTGCACTCTATTGGATTGGTTTAGTTTTATGCATGCATTCTTTACCTTAGTAGTTCTTACATTTTAGCATTTGTGGGCTTAGAGACGTGTTCATGTATATAGGTTATTAGGAAATGCCTCTCATATTAGTAATATTCCTACTCGGTGCTAGTCATGAAAGAGTGGTATCAGAGGTGGTCGGTTCTACCATAGGACCAAGAGTCTGTGAGATTGGTTTGGGGAAATAGTATTAAGTGTTTCAAGATCAGTTTTCAGGCCAGAGGCTCCAGTGTTAGTGCGGGCGGCCGACGTATCCATACACCAAGACTCTGATAACCTGCTTTTCGACTCGGTACATGAAAATACTTATTACTGGGAAATAAAGGAATGGTATATGAATCATATAGGAATGGGTTGTGTTTTCCATATCCTTTATGTCAGCTATCCAGATATACTCATTAACCAAGGTACATCTTATTTCCTTACATGATTCCTCTGCAACACATACCCACTAGGATTCAACAGCACGATCATGAGGATGACCCCCTCAGTGATGAGGATTTGATACAGGGATTAGTTCCCCATGCGTTTTCTGCAGGTGGTGCACATGTTATACCACAACCACTGGAGTAGCATGTGGTACCTGTAGCACTAACCGACGAGGGGCATAGGCTGAATGTGCTCTGTGAGTTCTAGAGACAGAGACCCCTCAGGTTCTGAGGCGAGCCCGACCCTCAGGCAGCTGAGGACTGGATTGAGGTGGTGACTAGAGTTTTCCGTCTAGTAAGTATACTATTAGACTAGATGTTGATCCTAGGAGCGAGTCTTCTTCAGGGAGTTGGGGGACATGTGTGGGGATAACTGCATGTGGTTGAGGCGTACGACCCAGGGGCTCTAGGGATGATTCGAGGTACGATCTGTGTCTTCTCTACCTTATATTCCATACTTATAGATACAGGTTCCAGTCATTATTTCATTTCCACATGTCTTGTGAGAAACCATGAGATTTCGGTAGAGTCATTGACTCAATCATTACGCTTAGAGGCACCTATGGGAGGAGACTCGATGATCATGCACCTATGTAGGCAATGTGATCTTACCCTTTGAGGAAAGAGTTTTGGTTGGAACATCTTGGTGTTAGAGTCTAGGCATTACGACATCATTCTTGGTATGGATTGGTTATCTTTTGTCCATTCCCAGATTGACTATTTTAGGTGAAGAGTGTGGTGTGTCCATAGTGATGGGACAATGATTTCTTTTTCTAGAGAAAAGGAGACCCAAGCAGCACAGAATGAGCTCATGCATAGGCGGGTGTAGCTGGTCAGTCATGAGTTGGCTAGCCTTTCCCTTAGAGCAGTTGATGTGATGAGATCCTAGTTCCCAGTAGTAGTGGTGAAGTACGAGGATGTCTTTCCCGAAGATGTTTTGGGACAACCTCCCTATCGGGAAATCGAATTCTGCAAAGACTTACACCTCGGGATGACATCTATTTCTTCCTCAGTATATCGGATGGCTCCTTTAGAGCTTCGTGAGTTGAGGGTGTAGTTAGAGAATTTTCCCAGCAAGGGTTTCGTGAGACCCATCATTTCACCCTGGGCAGCCCCAGTCTTGTTTTCCAAGAAGGCAGACGAGATTTTGAGTTTGTGTGTGGATTAACAATGCCTAAATCAGGTAACGGTGAAGAACAAGTATCCACTTATTAGAAACGACAACCTCTTAAATCAAATAAGTGGGGCACACTGGTTCTCGGAGGTTGACCTTCAATCAGGTTATCACCTGTTATGAGTGCGGGGTGAGGATATACCTAAGACGCCTTTCAGATGCCGCTATGATAATTATGATTACTTGGTGATGCCTTTTGGCGTGTTGAATTCCCCCATTGTGTTCATGGGCCTGATGAACCAGATCTTCCATCCATACTTGAACGGGTTTATAGTGGTCTTCATCGACGATATCCCCGTGTACACGACGTCAGTGGAGGAGCAAACGAGACACCCGCGGATGGTTCTAGATGTACTCTGGGACCACCTTCTTTATGGGAAGCTCTCGAAGTGATAGTTATAGATTCATGAGGTCCACTTTGTGGGACATATCATCTCAGTAGCTGGAGTATCTATGGACCTATATAAGGTGGAGTCAGTGTTAGCATGAGAGCCACCTCGGAGCATGATAGAGGTGTGAAGCTTCCTTGGGTTGGTGGGATATTACCAGAGATTCATTCCTGACTTCTCCCAATTATTAGCACCGATGAAAGCCTTAAATAGGAAGGGAAAACCCTTCATATGGACAAATAAGTTCTAGTAGGCTTTCGTGCAGTTGAGATAGAGTTTGATGAGTGCCCCAATCTTGAGATTACCGGAGGAGGGTGTTGAGTAAGTAGTGTTCTTCAATGCATTAGGGAATGGGCTTGGGTATGTCCTAATGAAAAGATAGGTAGTGATTGATTATGTTTCGTTCCATATTAGGCCACATGAAAAGAACTATGTGACCCATGATCTCGAGTTGGAAGTGGTAGTCTTCACATTGAAGATGTGGTGACACTACCTTATGGGCGATTAGTTCATCATCTGCTCTGATCACAAGAGCCTCAAGCACATCTTCTCATAGAAGGATCTGAATTTGAGACAGAGGCATTGGGTAGAGTTCCTATAGGATTATTATTTCAAGATTATCTATACACTTGGGAAGGGGAACAAGGTGGAATATGCTCTTAGTAGAAGGTAGAGCTCACTGCTGTTGAGTGAGGTGACAGAGCAGTTAGTCACGCTGCAGTTATCCTTCATGGATGGAGAGGATAAAAATTACCTACAGTCGATGGTTGTCACCCCTCCACTCTTATAATGATTTAGGGAGGCGCACCTTGGGGATGTCGAGTGTGGGACTTTACATGATCAGTTATCCACATGACATTCTCCCAATGGATATTCACAAGGTGGGGAGCACATACTTCTTTTTAGGGGATGCAAAGTTGTACCAGTGGAGTTTTGAGAAGAGGTCTTGAGGGGGTTTCATACACCCCCCTTGGCTGTACATCCTAGAGTGACAAAGATTTACCAAGATATCCAATGATAGTTCTGGTGGTGAGGCATGAAGAAGGCAGTTGCAGAGTTTGTTTCTCGATGCCTTACATGCCAGCAGGTGAAGGATGAGCACCAGGTTCCAGCAGGATTAGATCACCCCTGGAGGTTCCAGAATGGAAGTGGGATGGAATATCGATGGAATTCATGAAAGGCTTACCACGTACGTCCAAGGGGAATGATTCTATCTAGGTGATCGTTGATCGACTCACCACGTCGGCCCACTTCGTAGCTATCAGGGAGCAGAGTGCCGTAGAGAGCTTGGGATGCCTCTATGTGCAGGAGATAGTTTGGCTTCATGGTGTACCTTAGACAATAGTTTCATATTGAGATTTCCTCTTCACATACTGGTTATGGAAGGGATTGCAGGAGGCTTTTGGGACACAACTACACATGAACATGGTGTTCCATCCCTAGACCGATGGTCAGATGGAGAGGAACATTCATCTTCTAGAGGATATGTTGTGGGAATGTATCTTGGACTTCAGTCATAGTTGGTAGGACCACCTACCACTGGTGGAGTTTTTGTATAATAATAGCTACCAATCCACCATGGGTATGTATCCATTTGAGTCATTGTATGGGAGACCCTTCCGGTCACTGCATTGCTGGACTAACCCCAGAGAGTCAGCACTCAGGGCTCCTGAGTTGGTGAGAGCTACCACCGAGAAGGTGCAGGACATCTAGGAGTGGATGAAGACTGCACAGAGCTGGAAGAAGTCTTATGATGAAAGATAATGGAGACCCCGGGAGTTTGAGGAGAGAGACCACATTATTCTCTAGGTCTCACCTCGATGAGGGTTACAGAGGTTTGGACAAGGCGGAAGGCTATCTACGAGGTTCATCGGACCTTTTCAAATACTGTGCAAAGTTGGCGAGGTGGCGTACTGCCTAGCACTTTCACCGCAGTTGCATCGGGTACAGGATGTCTTCCACATGTCACAGCTGAGGAGGTACATGCATAGCCCATTCCAGATCATCGACTGGGGCGAGCTGGACATCGAGGATGGGGTGAACTTTGCTGAGTACGCAGTGGAGATCGATGATCGGTAGGAGAGGATCCTTCATGGACAATCAATTCCCATGGTGCACGTTTGGTGGAAGCATAGGAATCTTCAGGAGAGCACGGGGGAGCGGAAGGCACAAATCCGTGCCCAATACCCACATCTTTTTGGGTAATCTTTTTTTTCGGATTTTCGGTGATGCAAAGCCCCAAGGTGGGGAGAATTTAATGTCTTGTATTTTCCGTGTTTTATTTTTAAACATTATATGGAATTATTATAAGATCAGGCATAGAGACGGTGCATCATTCTGAGGCACGGTGATCCTGGAATGGTGGTTTGAACTTTTTTTATGTTAATTTAGTCAGCATATGTGCATGGTTGTGGAAATTTCTAGACAGATGCCCAGATTAAAAATCTGAGGGAACCGTGGCATTTGGGATGACGACTTTACATAGGAACGAGTATAACCTTTACCAGAATGGGTCGAGGGAAAAATTTAATTTCAGACATTTTTAGTAAAATAAAATAAAATAAATTTTCAATGTTTATTTTATTTTATTTGGAAACCTCTACTGTAGCGTAGTGATAGGGCTGCTGTTTCATTAATTAATGCCATGCCATAATCACTCTGAAATAGCAATGCTAACTCACTAATACCACAATGTGATGGAATTATGAGATGTGTTTCCCCTTTTTAATGGGTTAATCGTAAGTTGCTTGTTTGCAAAGGTTGAGAGAAAACTCCGGTGGAATCTTGGAACCTTTGAGAGAACTCTCGGTGACGATCGACAACGAATCAAAGCTGTGAATCCCTACGCCAACAAAGTTGAAGGATCTCGACGACGATGGTAGCACGACCCCTTCATTAGTGATTGATCCCTCCTTGATGTAGGGGTTGTTATTTTTATTCTCCTTTCCCCATTTCTGAATTTAAACAACAAACGTGGATCAACCATGAACCAGTTGATCCGTGGATTCGTGCGTTCTTGCGGGAGGGTTTCATTGGGTTGATCTCGGGGAATTAATCTTTGTTAAATTATTGTTTGATTCTTCTCCATTTGATCCTAAAAATGGGAGCGGATCAATGCTGTGACGAACTATGGTGGAGGTTCGTTCCTCAATTTTCTATTGGTGGTTTTCCCCCTTTCTTTTCTCATGTGTTCTTCATGTTCTTCGTGGGGTGAAGAACAATGGATCGTTGTGCACCCATATTGCAACGCAATGATCCCAAACTGGAGATCAAACATCGCAATGACCTTACGGAGGTGCGACGACCATGGAGGATGATGAATCGGAAGAGATCAGAAGAGACTGTTCTTCAAGAATGCTTTGTGCAGGAGGATTGATACACATTTTCGGGGCCGATCGGAGGCCCAAAAACAATAGAGATGACTTCAGGACATCAGTGTGACCTAGAATCTTGAGTTTCATGGTGATCAGACCATTAGAACAAAGGTGCGCTGGTGAGAAGTGTTGTTTCTGGAAAATTCGGGAATACATGGCGTGTGCTGCTAAAGAACATGCAGTGTAGTTCTGGAGATTGAGGCTAGGTTTTCAGGGGGGGTCATATAGGTATAGCACGGTGCGTGAACCCGATCACATGGCGTGTTAGACTTTCCCCGAAGCTCGGAGAGTATCTCAGGCGATACACGAACATGGGGAGAACAAAATGACTTCATGAAATGACGTGTACTCTCTATGCAGCATGGCAGGGGCTACTACATAGGACTCAGCATGTATCTTGGGCGATACACAGACACAAGATAGGGTATACAGCTATTTACTCCACCACACAGCCAACTGAGTCCAATGGTGCGAGTCACCCCGTGTACGAGTTACATGGGTTGGCATACATGGTTTGAGACTGTGTATGGTCACATGGACAGTGTACATGGGGCAGACACTAGATACTTAGACAAGGCGTGTTATCTTTTACATGCTGTGTAGTTTTGTTTTTCGCAACCAGACTTGTGACACAGGCTATTGTACATGGGCTGTACCTGGGGTCAGAGGACACAGTGCATGACCTTTCCACACACCGTGTACTTTTCTGTACATGGATTGATTTTTTTTTTACCGTATCTTGGACATCTTTCATTTGGGTTAGTTCCCCTTTTTCTCGTTCCCCTAAAGGTCAGGTATCGTTTCCTTCGACATGAGTATGATACCTTCAGCAGGACTTTCTATGATATAGTCAGGCATCCCTCCAAGAGGCCCGAAGCGAGATCCTCTATCCATTCTTGACAATAGGTGTAGTCTGGAGTCGACATGATGAACTCCACCGAGCATTGATCTTCTACCTAGAAGATGAATTTGGATGAGTTGCAGTATCCACCAAGGCCCTGTTAGTGATCCTTATATGTGTATCATGATCTTTCACACTGATGAATGTGTTCTCACATAATGAGTGTATCTATCTCTTGTGACTTTTCCCAACAAACATTAATTCTCTGATGGACATCATCAGAGCTACCAGACTCGTGGAGTGAGTTATCCTAGAATGAGTGTTTCATGGGATCTTCAGACTGAATTCCCAGTGGGGGTATGCGATTGTGTGACTTGTCTCTAGACTACGGGTCTGGGTTTTGAGTATATCTGGATTGTGTTCTCCTATTATATGTTATGTAGATATATACTGTGTAGAGTTTACTATGCCTTTCTTTTGTGTGTTTCTTTGTGGTTTTCAGGGTCCTCTACCGAGTATTGTTATACTCACCCCTGCACCGGTTTTTCCTGCATGTGGTGTGTCTTATACAGATGAGCAGCCTTTTGATAGAGTCCTGGGTGGACCAGGATAGGACCGAGATTTTTGAGTTCCTCATAGACTGAGGAATTCCTATGGCTATGAGAAGCAGTCCAAGTACCTCTTTGTGTTACAATTTGGACTTTGTAGTTTTCAGACTCTTGTTTTGATGGTCTTGTATTCTAGCCCAGTTTTCATTCATCACTTTTCTTCTCGTCCCACTCTGTTGGTTTGGTTTAGTTGTATGCATGCATTTTGTTCCATAGCGGTTTTTACATTTCAGAATTTGTGGGCTAGGAGATTTGTGCATGTTTACATGTTCTTAGGCAATTCCTCCCATATTATTATTTTGTATACATAGTACTAGTCACAAACTCTTGGCCTACTGGATGTGGGATTGTAGAGTCGCGGTGCGGGCCCCACTAGGATGGGTCATGATAATATAGACATAACAAGAGGGGAAGATCCATACTCTCAAAAACATAGGAACAAAACCTATCAATCTGAGCTCTGAAGGTACGTCTCCCTGAATTACATACCCCTATGTGGTTTATCAACCTTCCTCAAAGGTGGTGTAGTATGAGATCAGGATGTTCTATGATTGTTGAGTCATGTGAGTCTGGTTGTGGAAAAACCTTATCCAAGTACCATTCTCTTGTAAGAAGGTCCTGATCCAATATTCAATTAAAATAAGTGAATAGGAATGGAGGTGTTGACTGTGTAATCCCTCTTCCATGACCAATAAATTATTTTCCAGTGGAGATACTTGTTCGACATTCCCACAGGAATTGGCCATTGGAAGAAACTCTTCATACATGTTCTAGAGGATGGGAATCCCTCTAAGTTGATGGATGTCCCACAAACTAATACACACCTCCTCGTGCAATAGTTTTTAGGTATTGGTACTTGAACGCAAATGGATAAGTAGTTCAGGAAATATCTTACCTAGTGAATAGATTAAAAACTGGGAAACCCATGGTACCTGATACAAGTTTACTACTTCTAACTAGCCAGGGGTCTCCAAACAAATATAATTCTCCCATAATTCTTATGACCACTAATCATAGAAGCGTCATATCGATCTCATGTCCCATTTAATGCTCCAACCACCATTGGGATTCGCTCGAGAAAGATTGACCATGGAAAGGTACTCTCGGATAACCAACCTTGAAGATGTGTTTTGATGATAACAATTACTTTGAGTCTAGTAAGATCCTTTCAGTGTGAACATATTCTCTTGTATAAAATAATTTACAAGTTCTACCATTGATGAAGCAGTGGCCTGATCATTCACCTAGGATGCCTCAAGGAGAATTATAGGATTACTGTGATTGGCCAATGGTAGGGGAATGTCATCTTGGGGAAAATATTGTAATGATAACTATGTAAAGATTTAGGATAGGCCATGATATATAGGTAAATAAGGTCTCTATGAATTCCCTATTGAGAAAATGATTTAGGGGTGATGTTTCTGTTAATAATTCTCAAGCAGAACTACCATGCTCCTTGTCAATTCTATTGAGGTATGAAAAAAATCCATCTTATCCTACATTAAAAACACTAGATAAAGTGGTCATTCAAACAAAATGTTTGGGAAAAAGACCAAAAGAAGAAAAAAGGACTAATATAAGTCTAGAAAATGAATCTCTGTGTATTGATCACCATAAATGGTTTGTGGAATGCATTCCTTGTGAACTGAGAGTTTGTGGAATGTTTGGCAAGACACTGGCTAGTGAGGTGTTCACCAGCAAACAAAATGGTTTCTAAACTAGGATATCCATGTACGGAACCTCTCTACATGGTCATCCAAAGTGAATACTTAAGAAATTTCATGTTTTAAATTCAATGTTCTATTTTCCAAATTAAGGATCTGTCCACCGAGTAGGAGAACCACTTAGTGTCTTAATAAGCTGCAGTTCAAACATACATTTTAATTTTCAATATTTGGTTTGTGGTTTCGAAGGTCATTTCATGGATGAAAACGATTTTGAATAGTTTTAAATTCATAAAATTAGAAGCACAATTTGTGGACGGTGTATTTTGTGATTGATTTAGTATTGTAAGGTACCAAGACTGGTAGTAGAAGCCGATGAGCTGGGAAATTAAAATCATTCACGTCACCGAAGCAATGTAACAACATCGACTCCAAGGATCTTATCCTAGTACGGTCTGAGGACTACGCATGGATTTGATAGATCAGAAATATAAAATTTTACATGCACCTTGTTCGGATTTGACGTGTGCAAGTCTATCGTAAGATGCCAGAGACCGTTGCTTGAAGGCTCCGTTGCTAGATCCCTATATATCATCAACACATGCCCCTCAAAAATGCTCACATGTCATTCATTAGAATCTGGGTGATAGCATAGGAAATAGATGCCCACTTCAATCAAGTGATAATCACAGAAATCAAGCGTCTTCGATCCATGAAAGATGAGCTTGAAGATATTTTTTTCTTCTGATAATCTCTCTCTAGAATCCAGGAGGAGAGAGATGCTCTCAATTCTAACACATGAATAGTTATATAGGAAGAAACTCTCTCTTACTTATATAGGGAATATCTAAAATACCCTTTATGGGTTCCTGACCCTCGTATAATAGATATTCATAGTATAAGTATTATAAAAATTTATTTATGACAATTGAATTATGCCATAAATAATATTTATAATTTTATCACTAACTGTAATATATATTATATATATTGCGTGATAATCTTGAGTCTATAACTTGACTCACGTCACCTGAAAATATTAAACGAACTCGGGATATTTAAATCAATTTGAATAATATTTTATCTTTGTATTTACTTAATAACTTGTAAATACATTTTATAAATAAATTCAATGAATTATTCCAAACTAGAATAATTAAAAAAATTATTTATTACATGGTGATCTATAGAACATGGATAATACTCGGACCCCGAGGCAAGGCCTACCAAGTTCTATATTCGTATTCCTAGAATAGTGTAGATTCTCAATGTGCTATAGTGTTTGACCCTCTAGGACCTTTTCTCAATAGAAGTGAATAATATTCGCTGACCAAGAGCAGGGTCTAGAAACCCATCAATGCCCCTGTAGAGATAAGTTAAAGTCAAAACAATGACTACCCTCCAACAAAAATGTTCTATTTAATATAATATCTTCATCATCAATATCTCAATAAAGCAGAATACAGACTAGTGTCATCATCATTAATCTTGATTTATTTTATTTGTTAATATGTTCAGACAGTCATACCTTCCACTACAATGGTAATGGATTTAATGACAGTTCAACCATCTTAATCAACCAGGTTGGAGATATCTCTTCCTCAACTCAGAAGAGAAAAATACTATCTTGATCATTCAATCAATTTCCTATCACCAATGACATACCCAACACAAAATACATTTTAATGACTTTATCAACTTAGTTTTTTCCCTGCATCAAAGTACACAATTAAATGACATATATTGATAGACGCTCCTTTCCATAACAGAGTCCAACAAATGTAAAAGGGAATACCTTAAGCCCAATAAGGGTCACCCTTTGAAGATTATCAAAAATTGACAAAGGGATGAAACAGGAACTCATTTGTAGGGCGTCGCACACATATCATGCGTGCCACCCAAGTCACTTGCACGCCCCATATGGGTCGCACAAGTAACTTTCGCACCCTATTCCTTTTTTCTCCCAAGGTTCCCAATGGCCTATATATAGCCCTTGTGGGCCCCCCATTTGAGGGACAAATTTTCCAAAACTCAGATTCAAGCTCTGGTCACCCAAGTCTCTGTATGAAGTCTTATGAACACTTCTTAGGTAATTTTTTACCTAGAAGGGAAGATCTAAAGAGAAAGAATAAGGACTAAGTATTAGAACTCATTAAATACATGTGCGCCTAACTGTCTAGTACTTAAGGTAAATGAAGACACTTGCACGCCGCCTTTCCCTCTCAAGGGAACTTGCGCACCACCTTTCTGAAAGCCTCTAGGGATGATACTAAGGGATTGAGTTCAATGTTGCCCAAGTAGTACCGTATAGGTTCTTTGTCGCCCAAGGTGACTCATGTCGTGATAGTCTACTTGTGCAACCAGGACTTGCATGTCAGAATAATACTTGCGCGCCTCCTTCATAGTCACCTCCTTTCCTCAAATTCACCTCTCCTCTTCGAGATATATCCTTCAAAACCATTTTCAATTCCATTTATAGCATGGTTCCTTTGTTGGTTTTCTTTAACTGAAAGGAATTCTGTGAGAACATCTCCCAAAACCTCATGACTAACAAGCTTTATGTCACCACGGTTAGGGGTTTCCTATATAACCTAATCCTTTGAGATGAGAAGATCTCTTGGTTTGGGCCTCCTTCTCAGGAGTAACCCCAAGTCATAAGACCCTTTAACCTGGGCCTCCTTCTCAAGAGTAAACCCCAGTCATAAGCCCCTTTAACCGGGTCCTCCTTCTCAGAAGTAAGCCCCAATCATAATTTCCTTTAACAATTGGGCACCCTCCTAAGGAGTAAACCCCCATCTTAATTTCTTTTTGATTTGGGCTTCCTTTTCAGTGGTAAGTACTGGGTTAAAAATTCCAAATCTCCATAAAGTACAAATACCTTTATGGACCCTGCTCTTGGGCTTCTTTCCTAAGTCATGGTCTTCTTTTACTTGGGGTTTCATACATAAGTAAGCCCCGCATCATTTTTCATAACTGCATATTTCATGGCACCATTTTCAAGTTTACTGATACTTCTTGTTTCTCACACAGAGTATGACTCATGTGGGCATAGAATGTAAAAGTAATCATGACATCTCTTTTGGGCCATTTAACTATGAATAAACCCCATATTTCTTTCCCCGAACTACATGGACTTTGATCTCTGCCTTAAAAGTAGAGTACATAGGAAGACTTTATAAGGTTCAATCCCATCTTTCATTAATTATTTTCTATCTCATATGACGTTAAACTATATCTTTTTTTATCAAACTATGTGGGTTTTGATTCCTTTTTTAAACAAGGTTATGTAGGTATCCCATCTATAGGTACGATCCCAACTCTAAAATAATTCAAGTCTTTCTGAATGACAATAAACTTTGTGTGCCCCACTTAGTGGCTTTAAAACCAGTATGTTCATAATAATTACTAGGAGATTTTTATATAATATATTTAGGGATACCATTGACTAATAATATCCAATACATACGGATGATTCTCTATCAATGAAGAACCTCAAATACATATAAAAAATTCTCTAAATCCCATAAATATCAATCATTGATTTCCAAATCTAAAGGAAAACACATTTTCATGCTTGGTGACTTAATAAGGATTAATGAACATAACTTAAATCTATAAGAGAGTTCCGGAGTAGGCAATAATTCCCCCCAAAAAGGTGTGACGAGCCTGACCTCCCATCCTCTCAACCAATGAAAATTATCAAGCCTCATTAGTCCACAACTAATGAGAACCTACCTTTGGAAAGTAGGTCCAAATAGATATAGAATCATTGGGTGTTTCCGGTTCTATGAATAAACCCATTAGAAATTGATTGGAAAGTTTGAACCTCAAAAAAACAAGGTCATCCCCATTTCCAGAAGAAAAAAATGGTGAACCCGACGTGAATCCATAACCAAGTTAAAATGATGTTTTACTTATTTGTTAGGCCCATATTAAATTCAATATGAGGGCCAACAAAGCAATAAAACACATATGTGTTCATCCAAAAGATGTAGTCTAGACAAGCCTATCTTGATTATGTATTCTATATCAAACAGGCACTCTTTTCCAAGATCTCTCTGCAATACAAAAATGGTTTCTTTAAAGTTCACACATGTGAATGCATCGGCTGCTACTCCTGCTAGATCCTTGTCCGCTCTGGGGATGATATCACCTACTCAGCATCTTCAACACTGGGTCTAGAATGCATTGGTAAGGTGAAACCATCAACATGGTACCATCCCGACTCTGGAGGCTGCTCGATAAGCCCTCCATGTTAATAAATCACCCTGGTTGTCTGGACAGTGATGATGAGTTGTCAAAAAGCAGGTGGTGCCAACCACTGTTTCCAACCGTTTTAGGTCGTTATCCTAAGAACGCAACAACCAGTCCCTCCCATATTACTGGGAGGTGAATTAAGAGGTCACTCAAGGCCTCAGTTTAAGAAGACATGAATCCTTCTTGAGGACTCCCACCAACAACCGCCAGACTCGTGCAGTAGTGCACCCTCAACATAATGAGGGTATCACCTCTAGGTGTTCAGCTTAGGATCCTCATACCCAAGCACACAAGATGAACCGTCAAAGGTGAAATTTGGTCAACAAGAAGTAGTTTATTACCTCTTCCCCATCTAGAGAAGTCTGTCAATCAAACTTGATGGAAAACAACGAGCGGGCCGATACACCCGTCTGTCCTGATTTCATTTCTCAGCAGACTCGTCTGGCAGTAACACACAAATCCTGCTAGGAAATTCCAGTGGAGTACTATACGCAAGAACATACACCTGTTTTTAATTCATCAGCCCATCATTAGGCTCATCTAACTACAACCAAAGAATTTCACCAATCTAATATGGTGTCAACTGGTAAGCAGGATACACCTGTTTACAATAACCAATTTTTTCCATAGTCTTGTCTGTCAGTATTGAAGGGAACCCTTCAATCATACTTGATGAGTAATACATAGCTGGAACATACACCTGCCAATGTTCATCAAGCCTGCCAACATTCTCGTTTGGTAGCACCCGAAGAAGTGAGTCGGAAAGATCTAACGACAAATATGGAGAAGAGTCAACTCTCTTCTCCTATTCATAAGTATTGTCAATATATGTTGACAGGAAAAGGAGGGAAGTAGTAGGCACATACACCTACTCTAGACACATAATGGATGTATATTACCGTTCCGGCAGCTGAAGTCATGAATCACATTTTGACAATGGTGAAAGGGCATAAGCAAATCCCTTCCCATATTCTGGATACCTATCAGAATAATATAATAGCTTCAGCAGCATCATAGGGAAAGAATCATAAATCTATTCCTATTAGTGGAGTGACTCATCAACTTGTCACTCCAGAGTAGATACACACCTCTGTTCCAGTCTAGGAGGGTTTTGGGGCATACTACCCCATGTCATACGGACAATCAAGTTGGGCACATACACCCAATTTAAATGGAGATAATCAGCCTAACCTGACCATTTCTCTTGATCAGGAACATACACCTGCCCATTATAACCACTTTTTTCAACAATTGGTTTCCAAAGTGAGTAAGAAGGCGTCCAATAAAAAGACCCATCCAACACAATTGAAAAATTAAGAGCTAGTCTACAATAGGGCCTTGCTCAATGTTGTAGTTCTTGACGTCCTCATAAAATTGTCTGTTGCAACTCAAGATTCTACTCTCTCATTTCCAGATTCCAGAAGTAACAAAAATAATTCAAAAGGTCTTCATCAGGAACTTCCTCATAAAGGATTTCTTCATGACAATTCGTTCAATCTCAAAGTATCATCTTTAGATGAGAGCCACAATAACCCTCTGCGTGGCCAAAAGACCAAGGAGAAAGAGGTTTCATCTTTTACTGTAACCCACCATGGTAGTCCTCCCAATGATGATGATGAATTTAGCAGCAGAATTCCTCTCCACAGTAGCAATTCGCATTGCCTAGAAAATTCTTCAATGGAAAATGCAGTAACAAGAAATACCTCTTATCTTGAGGCACATGAAAATGTGAAGCCAGTCATGTCGGTTGTCTTACCACTAGTAGGTGAAATATTTTCTCAATTAGAAGATATCCCAGGGTGTAGGTCATTCTTTGAACCACCCCTGGGTCATTCATCTTCTAATTTTACAAATGAATTCTCTACCAATCTTGTTAAATCTGATGAAGCAACAAAGAAGCACCATCTTTGGTCCAATCAGGTAGATGAATCTTCATAAAATGACCAAGAGGAAGTGATGAATATGAGAAAACAACTGGTGAAAGGTGAAATACTAGACATGTTTTAGCCTTTGGCTGACTCTCAGTATGATATTCCAAAAATGTTGATAGAATATTGTATTCACGATATTTTTATCAACATATAGAAAAAACTTTTTCATTTAAAAGATAAAATATTATCTTATGATGAATATCAAAATCATGTCAAGATAATAGAAGGGTTGAAATGAAAAATTGACTTGGCATCTCTCTCAGTTTCCCAACATCCAAAGGTTGAAAAGCAAAGATCCCTTCAGTGTTCATGACTTGGTGCGTTGAAAAGGTTACACCAATTAATTACCAATTCCCCATCTGGTATTCATATTAGGGGATGGGGTGTTCATGGAGAATTGCATTTCAATGTGCTCTCCAGTCAACAAAGCCCGCCAAAAGTGGTCTCATGCAATGTTATTGCCCATGGATGGCCAAATTTAACTGGTGTTGTGCGTAATCAATGGATTTCCCAAGAACATGCCTCAACTAGTTCTTCCCAAAGTCAAGAATATAAAGAACAAGTTGTCAATAATTCTTGCATCAAGAAAATAAGAATATCAAATAGGCTTCTCAATTAGATCATGCACATAACTAGGTGACAGAGGTGTTAGAAATAATCCAACAGTCATTTGAGCCAGGTGACTTGAGTGGATGTCAGATGATGCATCCTGCCAATTTCCGGACTAAAGTCCGCAAAATACGGAGGGCTTTTAAGAAGGTTTTAGATGTAACAACTCAAGAGACACCTCATCTTGCCAGGTTGGGGACTCTTTTAATCCATCCCTCATAATCAACAGATATGATTTGAGGATTTGAGTACGAAAAACAAGAATAAACCCAATCCACCGGACTGGGGACTTTTTAAAATTCTCAATCTCTCCATCAATGGAAGTCAGTCTTATCTCTATTAGGGAAGAAGCCACAAGAGGAACTCAAAGCCTAATTATCAGGAGATTCCCTCCAAATTACAGTTTATCAAGAAGATCCTGAGTGATCAACCAAACAAAATTCAATGTCTCATAAAGGACATAGAGGAAGACAGTATTGCAGAAGCACTGACAGAAGGGTTGCAATATGTTATACATCGATAAATGCCATCAATGTCTTGTCACTGATCCCCCAAAACATGAGGCTCACTGAGAGGGATCAGATGAATAAGTTCATGTTCAAGAGGTTGTGCACACAGAAACGAATGAAGGAGGTGTGTGTACCAGAAGACAGAGGGTTGCTCAGGGGAAAGACATTTCTTTGAGTAATTCCCTTCCATACTCAAGAAAGTCACATGCCAAGTAAAAGGGTAAAATTCAGGTCACATTCCACCATACCTTTAGAGAAGTACAATCACTCTCATTAGAGGAATGTTTCGCATGACCAAAAGAAGAAATGAAGGAATTAAGGAGGTTAAATGCAGAACTACTTCAAGGTAGTCTTCCTCCTAATAATGCTGAAGTTAATCAATTAAGTGAATTTATTATAGCTACTGGGATGGATCAAGAATATCCCCCTTTACAAGTACACCCTCACAGGTCCAATCTTATAAGTCATACACAACAGCAACAGGCAATACTACCATCAGTGGTAGTCCCAATCGTTACACCCATCCAAACTCTAGTTATTTCACCTACTCAACTAGATGTTTCTCAAAAATTAATGACTACCATTGAGTCATTAACAGGTCAGTTGTAATCTATGGAAGGAAAGCATGCACAAGTTGAACCAGAAAAGAGAGCTTACCCTGAATGGGTGGATTAAATCTCTCCCCCAATAAATTTTGCGAATATCAAATTCCAAATTTTTAATGGTTCAGGAGATTCAGAACAACACTGATCAAATTTTTTTTCTCCTTGTGATCCTATGATGGGAAATCCTCGACAATAAGAAGCTGTTAAGATCAGGTATTTTTTACAGTCATTACAAGGGCCTACTTTTGTCTGGTATACAAGTTTTCAATCCCGATCAATTATTGGGTGGGAAGATCTCCGTCAAAGGTTCCTTCTTCAATTTAGCACAACGTTACCAAAGGCGATATTTTTATATCTTACCAATTGTAGGAAAGGGGAAAATGAAAGAGTTTCAGATTTCATTGCTCGCTGGAAGGGATTAACATATTGCTTAATCTTAGTACTCCCTCAAGAAAAATTGTTTCCAATGTGTGTGGAAAATCAGCGTGTTGAATTATGAACACTGTTGATCGTTGTGAAATATACAGAAGGATTTTGAGACCTTACTTCAATTGCTCAGTAGATAGAGGACTCTCTTGTGAAGACTCAGGCTAAAACTCGTGTAATTCCATCAGTTCCTGGAAGGAGAATAGGGAAAGCATAGAAAACTACAGTTACACTTAAACAAGCACATGTACCTGCTTCCACTTTGAAACCATCATCATATCGATTGGCTCCACCTCCTAAGCATCAACAACAACGACTGCCTTGTCAAGATGATCAAAGAGATCAAAGGCGGAAACAGTTTGAATATTTGAAGAAAAAATTTTATTCTTTCCGGAATGAACAAGTTCATGGATACTTCATCTCGGCTCTAGAAAACAATCTGGTTCAGTTTCCAAGTCCCAAAAGGCTAAAAAAGGAAGGAGATGAAGACCTACCCAAATATTTCCCATTTAATCAGATGTTGGGGAATCCCATTCAGGAGTGTTTTGTCTTCAAATACCTCCTACAAAAGATGGTGGACTCTAGGCAGGTAAAACTGAAATGTTCTTTAGGCCAGGTAGCATGTGTTACTGCTACTAATCCAGAGGAAGAAGGCGAGTGGCATGAAGTCAAAAGTAAAAATGCACAGAAATATGATGATTGGATGGTCAGGAAAACGATCAACCAAACTCATGACATTTTATGAACACAATTGAATCAACCAATTGTGTCTTATGCTATGAATGCCACAAAAAAACTGCCTCATCGGAAGAAGAATATTCAAAGAAGTAATGTAATTTGAAGAAAGAAGAATAGTTAGAAGAAGACAAGTTCATGTCAAAGCCTAAATTGTCTTTGACTCTGGTAGATTCTATGCCTTCTACTTCAAAATCAGGGGCACCGACCTGCCAAACGGTACATCCTGAATTGGTTCATCAGGAAAAATCTTCATCAGATGAAGAATTGATCTTTGGTTATGTTAACCTGATTCATTTAACAGATTCTTATGCCAATGACAGTTTTGATAATGATGAGACTAAGTTCTCTGTATCTAATAGAGGAATTAGAGGAAGAGACAATGGTTTAGGATACAGGGGATGATGTGGATATTCTAGAAGCCACTATTTCAATCCAACCCCTACCAGAATGGTATATGCAGCAGTAACATGTGGAAAATTCCTTCAGCGGGCTCAATAGGAACAAGAAAGTTCTTCCACACATGGTATATGAGGTCCTGATGCAGATATTTTGGAAGACCAGTTAGATGTCCCACCTTCTTCCTCTCAGCAAATAGATAGACCTAGTCTGTCTAATCTACTGAATCCATGAGTGTTTCCAACTCCTACCCTGATACGGGATGCATCCACTACTAAATCATAAACTTCCAAGGCACCTGCAAAACCACACTTTCCTAATGGGAAACGCAGACCTTTGGACAAAAAGTATGATATCTTGAAACATTTGGACCTAGTACCATCCAAGTTATCAATTCTGGATTCCTTTAATCTATCAAAAGATCTTCGGGAGGCGCTTATTGAGGCTTTGTCAAGTCCTCAATAATTCAAAACTGAAATTAATGTGGCTGAAGTCTACAATATAGAGAATGATCCTGCAGAATTCCATGCAGTGATATCTTCTATAGATGTAGATGAAGATGATGATGTACATGGACATATCAGACATTTGTATCTATCTGTTAAATTCAATGATATAGACATCTGATGATCTTTCATTGATAATGTCTTAGAAGTCTATCTCATTATTATCCGTACACTCCATCGATTGGGCCTCACTGAATCTGATTTATATCCTTCTTATTTGATGTTGCAAGGATAGGATAATAATGAACAAGAACCTCTGGGTGAAATTACCCTCAGAATTTAGTTTGGATACCTTGTTTCTAATTCATATTTCATGGTTGTTCACCAAGACACAACCTTCAACATTTTTCTTGGAAGACCTTGGCTACATCAACATGCGGTCGTACCTTCTTCATACCATCAATGTCTCAAATATTGTTTCAATGGTCAAATCGGGACATTTTATGGTGACAAATCCCCATTCAAAACATGTGAATATCAATACATTGAGGCATAATTTTATCACATGGAGGAAAAAGAAAAACCCACAATGAAAAAGGTCACCAAAATTAATGCTCCATATGTTTTGGAAAAGATTCTAGTAAATCCATTCATACATGTGAGTACAAATTATGTGTTTCATATCAGTCAAATTGACAGGATAGACCCAAATCCAAAAACTCTTATGAAACTTCCATAATCTCAATTATGGAAACCAAGCTAGACCACATGGGAGAAATTTTTGATTCACCAAGTAGTGATGAAAGATTAAATGGAGATGTCTTCATTTCATTCGCTAAAATACATCAATTCTATACTTCCTCAACCAGGCCAAAAGAAGTCATATCAATACCATAGGAAAATAATGATGTCGATTCTCAATCCATCATCTCTTATCTATCACCTCAGAAAGACCCTTCATCATCAATAAGGTCAGAAATGGCAGCCTCTTCTTCAAGATGTTCAAGTTTTAACTTCTCCCCTGACCATAGATGTTCTTCTTCTTTATATACTATGCAAGTAGAAACATAGGAAGTAACACATATTGAATAAGAAGAGGAAGATCTCAGAGATGCTCCTCCATAATTTGAAGAGGGTATCTCTACCAATGTGGATGAACTCAGAGAAATAAATTTTGGTACAAAGGAAGATCCACACTCCACTTTAATTAGTGCGGCCATGACTCTTGAAGAGAAATAAATGCATACTTCATTTATAAATCAAAATTGATATGTAATTTCTTGGAATTATACATAAATTCTAGATCTTGATCTCGATGTTTCCACTCATCATTTGGGTTTTCCAGAAGAACATCAAGGATTCAAGAAAGTAGCAAGAAGAACGCACCCAACTTATGCCTCCAAAATTGAAGATGAAGTTGATAAGCTTATCAAATCTAACTTCGTCAGAGAAGTTCAGTATCCCAAATGGCTGGCTAATATTGTTCCTGTGAAAACGAATTATGGACAAATTAGAGTTTGCATTAAATTTAGAGATCTTAATCGACATTGTCCCAAGGATGATTTTCCAGTTCCGATCACAGAACTCTTAATTGATGCAACAACTGGATAAAAGATCTTTCCTTCATGGATGGTTATTCTGGGTACAATCAAATATGAATGGCGCCAGAGGATGAGTAGTCTATAGCTTTCAGAGTTCCTCAAGGTGTGTTTTTTTATCAGGTAATGTCGTTTGGCCTGAAAAATTCATGTGCAACATATCAATGTGCCCTGCAAAATATCTTTAAACCCTTTTTAGGGAAATTTTTTGAATGTTATGTGGATGATTTGGTGGTTAAATCTAGACAACGTTCTAATCACTTGTCCAATCTAGAAATCATTTTCAAGAAACATCGACAACACAATTTGAAGATGAACCCCTTGAAATGTGCTTTCCGGGCAACCTCAGGAAAATTTCCCAGATTTGTTGTACGCCATCATGGTATCAAAGTTGATCATGAGAAGAAAAAATCAATCCTTGGTATTTCACCTCCTCGAAATTTGAATTAACTAAGAGGACTACAAGGACACTTGGCCTATATTCAGCGCTTCATTTCCAATTTAGTAGGAAAGTGTTTACCCTTCACTAAATTAATGAAGAAGGTAGTCACCTACCAGTAGACTGAAGAATGTGAAGAAGCATTCGATATTATCAATAGATATCTCTTAATTACACTTGTATTGATGCCACCCGTTGAAGTAAGGCCACTTATCCTCTATATGGCAGATTTAGAGCGATCATTGGTTGCTTTCCTTGCCCCCAAGAATGATGCTGGGAATGGAAACAACCTTTCCTATCTTAGTTGAACTATTACTAAGGTAGACACTCGATATTCAAGTATTAAAAAGTGCTGCCTAGTATTCAGTTCAAAAATTGAGACACTACCTAAAACATCACGAGTTCCAATTGGTATCTCACAATAACCTGCTCAAATTAATCCTTAGTCGTCCAATGCATACAGGATGTCTGGAAAGGTGGGCAGTTATATTGTAGTAGTTTGATATCCAGTATGTGTCTCAAAAGTCAATAAAGGGCCATGCTCTAGACGATTTCCTTTCTGAACACCCATATGTAGAAGATACATCTTTAAATATTCAACTTCATGATGAGGAAGTCTTCTCTATTCAAGATAATCCTAAAACATGGGAAATGTACTTTGATGGTGGATCCAGAAGTCCAACAGGGAAGAAAATGGAAGATCCTAAATTCAATAAAGTTGGATTAGAAATCGTGCTTATTTCCCCAGAAAAGGCACTGCTACCCTATTCCTTCTTATTGTTGTAAGGTGGTACAAAAAATGAAGAAGAATATCAAGCTCTCATCACAGGCTTAGAATTGGCGCTTCAGGCACAGGTGAATCACTTGAAACTAAATGGTGATTCAGATTAGGCAATAAAACAAATCAATGGGGATTATTTCATCAGAAAAGAAGAGTTAATCCCTTTGTGTGATAACATCAGAGAGTTAATGGTGTAATTTTTTTGGAACTGACATTTTCTTATGTCCCGTGATCACAAAATGCCAAAGATTATGCACTGGATAATGTAGCCACAGCCCTGGAAGATCCAAAATGGGACGAAACAATCATTAGTATTTCCCATCATCGTGTAGTTTCTCCTTTTGTTCAAATCATAATACATGAAATCAATGAAATCAGTCCCATTTCTGGACCATATGGTTATACTACAACATGGATGACACCTATCAGGTAATACCTTCAAAATGGAACACTCCAACCTGATAGAGCTGGGAAAGATCAAATCTAGCAATGTGTGGTCAATTTTACTCTTTATGATACCCTAGATCACCAAAACATTCTCTACAAGCGAGGTTTTGATGGAATTATCTTTAGATTTATTGATGGTGAAGAGAGAATAGCTATCATGAATGAAGTACATGCTATAGTTTGTGGTGCCCACCAATTTAAACATAGACTTTCTGGTCAAATATGAAGGCTTGGATACTTCTAGCCTTTAATGATGCAAGATCATCTTAATTTAAATAATAAGTTTCATTCTTTCCAAGTATGTGCCAACTTCATTCATCAACCCCCAGATTTTCTTCATATAACTAAATAATCATGGCCATTTGCTACATGGGGAATGGATGTAGTAGGACCTTATCCTCCGACTACATCCAAGTAGTTTAAGTATATTCTTACTTCTACTGACTTATTTTCCAAATGGGTGGAGGAAATACCTCTCAAAAAAGATAGTTCTAAAGGCATTGTTAGCTTCATCAAGTCTAACATCATTACCAAATTTGGTGTCCCTCATACCATATTGATGGACAATGGCACTAAATTTTTTTCATCCGAGGTGAGAAAGTTATATCAAGAATACAAAATCAAATCCAACAATTCATCTCGGTATCCTGAAGCGGCCAATGGAAAAATATAAGATTTCAAAAATACTCTTTCAAACATACTACAAAATATGGTGGATAAAGATAAGAAATCATGGCCTGATAAACTTTTCCATGCTTTATGGGCTTATCAGACCACCACCTACACTGCTACGCGGTCAACTCCATATTCATTGGTATATGGAATAGAAGCAGTCTTTCCCATTGAGGTTCAACTACCTTCACTCAGAGTAGCCATTTGTTATCAGTCATCCATAGATGAACAATCTCAGAAGCGATTTGATGAATTGGAACGATTAGATGAAAAAATATTGTTCACCCTGCACCACTTGGAAGTCTATCAGAATCGAATAATGAGAGCTTTTAATAAAAAATTTCATCTTTGTTCATTCATTCGAGGAGAATTGGTATTGGTTCTCAAAACTCCAATGATACCAAGAAATAAACCTCCAAAGCTTGAGCAAAAGTGGGAAGGACCTTATACAATACATAAGGTATAATCTAATGGAGCTTATTCTATAATCTCAATGGATGAAGAACTCATTACAACTCCAACCAATGCAAGATTCTTGAAGAACTATTTTGTGTAACACAAATACACCCTTTATTTCTCACTTCAGGACTTTAAACTGCATGGTCCCTTTAGTCCTCACTGCAAGACTTCAAACTGCATGGTCCCTTTAGTCCTCACTACAAGACTTTAAAACTGCATGGTCCATTTAGTCCTCACTGGAAGAATTTAAAATACATGGCCCCTTTATTGCTCACTGAAAGACTTTAAACTGCATGGTCCCTTTAGTCCTCACTACAAGACTTTAAACTGCATGGTCCCTTTAGTCCTCACTGCAAGACTTTAAACTGCATGGTCCCTTTAGTCCTCACTGCAAGACTTTAAACTGCATTGTCCCTTCAGTCCTCATTTCAAGACTTTAAACTGAATGGTCCCTTTAGTCCTCACTAAAATACATTGAACTTCATAGCCCCTCTATCGTCCAACATGATGTTAAACTATGTCCCCTTTGTCTTCCAACATGACGTCAAACTGTTCGTCTGAGCTGCAAGATGTTAAATTGCCAAGCACCCCATGTCTGTGACACATGACATTTAAACTGTGAAAAAACCCCTTTTACGTCCTACATGACATTAAACTGTGCATCGTTAGGGTTTTCTATACCTCTTGTTTCTCACACTGAGCATGACTCATGTGAGCTTAGAGTAAGCTTCAACCATAACACCCTCTCTGGGCCACTAACCACCCGTAAGTCCCAACACCATCTTCAGGTTTTCCGCAAGTACAACTCGATCACCAATTCATTCTCAATCGAACTACGTGGACTTTGATCCTTGCCTTCTAGGTTGGGTACATAGCCAACCTCCCGAGGTTCAATCCCAAAACCAATATCTTCACATCGGTTCACCTCCATCTCATACGATGTTAATATGTGAATCCCCCACCCAAACCAATATATTCACATTGGTTCATCATCGTCCTTTCTATATGATGTTAAACTATACAGTCCCCCATTGTCCTCACTTTAATACATTAAACATTATAGCAATAAGTCCTAGCTAAATGATGCAAAACTATGAAACACCGGTCCATGCATAAGACCTTAATCTATTCACACTTTTGCCTTGTACAACAATAAACTACAACTGTCTCTGACACCCTCACCTGAGAGGGAATCATTATTGACATTGATCTCTAGTCATGTTATATTCCAAGGACTATGTGCATACATGGAAATGCCTGAACCTTTAATCTTGGATCCAACCATATTTTACCTAAATTCCCCTTTAACCCTTCACATGTATGTACCAAATATGTATATAGGGTATTTCAAGAACTACATATGGCTTGATTACCATCCTTATGGGATACTTAGGAATGCCCGAGCATCCATCAAACCCAGCTCCAAGTCTTTGGGCCTAACCCCAAACTCCACTGTCAGACCCTAGGCTGAAAATTCCCCCTGTGAGCACATGAATGTGGTATGAAAACCCTGGTCTTTATTAAAATTAGGTTTATAACAAACACACAATGTCTCTCCCTCAATATGGTCCGAACTCTATGAACCTAAACTAAGTTCTCCTATGTTCTCGTCCCACATGATATTAAACTATACTTCAAGAACTATGTATGGATTGATTCTCATCCTAATAAGATATGTAGTGAAGTCCAACATCTCAATTCAGGACCCAGCCACAACATGATTATTTTCAACATTGATCTATGTATCTCCTACATGTATTAGAAAATACCAATTTTTATGTGTCATACTCCTATCCTTAAATACTTCCAGATCTCCATAACCATTTTCTTGACTTCTGGACATAAAATGTCTGATACCCGGGAATTCTTTTTCCCAACTACGTAGCATGATCCCTTAGGCGGCCTTGCATAAGTAGTCTACATAACGGACCTGTCAGCCAAAAGATGCTATTATTTGACTATGCATCCAATTCCATTAAGTGGACCTTCATAATTCAAACCCCCTAAAGGGTTTTTCAAATAGTGGTAACTTCATTCTTGGGGCGGAAACCTCTTTTTTCCTTATTGTTCTTAACAACGATATGTAGGGATCCAAAAAAACATTCATCCTTAACATATTTGTCCCATGCTCTTTTTCATGATCTGAAAGTATTAAAGTCTATGGTTTATATTTCCTTTCCCTATGTTTGGGTCAGACCTTCATAGAAGTGACATTCATCGAATTATTTGACAATTTTGATTGGGAATATCCTTTCCATATTCAAGTACCTCTATCCATACAGCATACTCTATGCTTTGGAAAATTTTAATCTCCATAAACTTCCACTGGCTTTCTGCAATAGAAAACTAAAATTTATGAGAGTTCTTTTTCAAGACTATGCAGCACATGCCCCTAGGTGGCCTTGCATAAGTAGTCAACATAACGGACCTGTCAGCCAAAAGATGCTATTATTTGACTATGCAGCCAATTCGCTTAAGTGGCCCTGCATAATTCAACCCCCTAACAGGTTTGTCAAATAGTGGTAACTTCACTCTTAGGAAATACATCCTATAATGCCTTTTAGCCCTTTTTTCATATCATCCCTGAGATTTAAAATTTCTTAAGTCATAGTTTACATGTTTTCCCCCATACTTGAATTTGGTAATATGTTTTCAAACAAATTATCAAGGAATTGAGTCAATTTTAATCCATTCGATCAAAGATATTTTACCTTAAACATTATCCTTTTTATGTCCGACATACATGACTTTAAACTGCCAATAAAAGACATGGTGCTCATTAAATTTGGAACTTGAAAATGGAACTTTGAACAAAAGTCGAGTCCCAGCTCACTAAACATACATATTGTATGATTTAGGCAATATTCAGCAACAAAAGATGCAAAGTCTATGAGGTTTTTGTATAATCCTAGAAAAAATAAAACCATGCTTACTAGGCCCATTGGCTTAGGTAAAAAAATAATATATAAGTAATTAGAAAGAGAATGCAGGTACAAATGAGTGTAGATGAAATTTCTTTTTCCTTGGTGCACAAGATTAGAAGAACATCCATATATTAGAGTATCTTCTATTTTTCAAGAATTTTAAGAGGATTCCAACATAACTTTTCATTTGATTTACGGAATCCTGAGCTTCATCAGCAGCCACTTGAAGTTAATTCACTTGACCAGATTCACTATTTTCAGCTTTATGGAGTGCCTTTTTGGCATCTGTGATGGCTTTCATACCATTTGTTTGGACTCCTTCCAATGAATTGTTAAATTGGTCAAGTTCCCTAGTAACGGCATCTAACTGTTGCTGAAGATTCATAGGCTAGAAAACTTTATCCTTAATCTTATGCGTTAGCTCCTTCAACATTGCAGCATGATCAGCCTCAGCTCGAGACACCGCAGCCTCGACATCGCCGATATTGGTCAAAAGCCTCACTCTGGTCAGATCTTGACAACACTTTTTCTCCTGATCCCTCCTTAAGATGACTTGTTTCACTGCGGCATGGATATCTTGATATCCAAAACCACCAAGTCCCAGCATGATGAACAAGAATGATAGTCGCAGGATCTTCGAAGATAGCTCTTCAAGAGGCACTTCGGATATGATGTTCCATATATTCTTCCATGCCTTGAAACGTGAGAATTAGAGTGCCTTTTTCACCTCTGGGTATGATTTAGAATCACTATCACAAGGGCAATATAATTTGGAATTAATGCACTTAAGGAAGTTCCATGTTCTTCTCCTTCCCCCTGACCCTTGGAAGTTCACTTTATACTCCCATCAGAGCTGAGGATGAGGATTGACCTCCAGATCTAGCCACTGAAACTGATGGCACTATATAGTCAATTGAAATCTTTGGCTAGTACCAAAGGATAACAAAAGTTTATTAGTTTTCTTGCAAATTAAGTACAAACACACATATTATAATCTTTTACCCATCGGTAGATCAGCAGAATGAGAAGGCTCCTCCCTGTCTTTCCTAGATTCAACAAGATTTTCAAGATGGGTTTCAGGAAGCTCTTCCAGGTTAAGCTCCACTTGAGCTAGCATCTCTACAATGATAGGGTTGTCTCTACCCCCTTCAGGCATCAGCAGATCATGAGCTTTCTTAGACGGAAATGCACTTTTCTACCAATCACGGTCAGAGATGTAATAAATAATTTTAACAGGATGAAGGATAACACTCACATCCAAAATCTTATAAATCACATGGTAATTTAACATGATCTAAAATTTCTTGAAAATACACACCATGTGTCATCATTTCATCCGGTGATAACTCAGATTCTTGGTTAGTCTCACCAATGGAAGCATTTGATGTGTCTTCTTGGTGACCCTCCTCCTGTGACCTCCAACCCCAAAGAGATTCCTCAGAGAAAATTGCAGAGTCAGTTACAGTGGTCACCAAATGTTTTGGTGAAGGTGTTGATCCTAAAGTATCACAGAATGGATGTCAGTTTATGTCTTCATTCAACTTTCTATGAAGTATTATTAATTTACTAGAAGCAGGCTCTTCTCTCATTGCAGTATCAATGGGAGTAGTACTGGGAACAGAAGTTGGCTCTTCTTCTCTCCTCATTTCTTCATGAGCATCCAGGTCAACATGAATTTGTGACTATTCACCAGCACCCTCTGTCGTCCTCAGAAGAGGGTCAGACCACTCCCTCAAAGGGTAAATCGAAGAAGCCCCTGCAATCCCAACAAGTATGAGCAGTATTTTCATGAGTTAGGATTCATGACTATCTGAAGGACTTACCACTACTGATGAAGTGTCTAGCTGTCAACTTCTTCCTTCGATGCCTTTTCTTCTTTGAATTTTTGGGTGTGTTGACATCATCACCTCCAAGTACAGGTATTAGAGAGTGAAAATCCCTTTCTAACTCCTTGTCCATGGCTTGCTGGCCTAGAGACTCCTCACCTGGCTCATGAGGAGATTCAGCGGCTCCAAGAGCAGTGCCACCAGGGCTGTACTGCGGTGAGGGGACCTTAGTAGTTCCTTTCTTAATAAGCTGTAGGATGAAGAAATTAATTTCCTTGATTAACAAATCTTTTACTGAAATTCAGTCGCAAAGAAAATAAGGAAAGAAATTTACATCCTCAGGTGCCACGTAATCATGCCACTCCTCATATACTGAAGCACCAATCCCCTCAGTGGTGCCATGATTCATCATTTCCTTCACCCGCTTGGTAATAGGAATGGAATCATCAGTGGCATATAAGAGAATTTCTGGCTCTCTAATCCAATCCCTCACTTCATTGTGGTTATCCTCAAAGCGGATATCAGCAGAATCCCTGAGATTCCCCACTCTAGGGATATGTAGCCCTTCACATAAGTCTATCCAGGCAGTTTCAGTATCACAATATAAACTCTTCCATGTCTGAACAACCTCTGGTTATAAATATTCATCATGTGCATGAGAAGGCCGTGAGGAGGTTCCTACAATCTTGGACTTCACCTTCTTCCCAAATCCTGCAATCACAGATAAAGGATAAGAAAATGAAACTTTTTGCTCTATAAAATAATGGCGACTAAATTGCCACAATGATATAACTCACCAGGAGTTGATGGAGTAGGTATCTTGACTATGGTAGGAGGATTATATCTGGCACGAGGCCACTTTGATGCATGTCATGCCTCATCATCCCCATCCTGGGAATCCGGTGAATCAGCCCCGGGTGAGGAACCTAGGTAATTAGCTCCATGTGAGGAAGAATCACCTTCCAGATGAAGGGTTTCTTTCTAGACGGTTCTCTTTTTTCCCCACCAGAGGGACCAGATGATTCAGTACCCCTTCAGGGTATGATGCTACCCAGTTCTCGACATACCATGTAGTTAATTGAATCGCCGCTCCAGAAACTGGTAGATCAAACACTGGCCCAGTTTTCTCCATAGTTGTCAGAAACCATAGCTATCGGGAAACCATTGGATGATTCTATGACCTGAAGTGCATGGGAGGGGATACAATAATATTCTGCAGATACTTGAATTGGCGTGCAAATCTATATGGAGCATATGCCTCGCATATAATCTCTCCGTTAATTCTGGTGGCCAATACACCATCTCTGCAAGCTAGCATATATAACCTCAATTCCAGCCTAGTTGTTCCATCATCAACAAACTGTCTGGTTGGTGGGTTTTCCTAAGGAAATAAATAAAATTCTTTGAACATGCTCAGCCTCACCTTCAGATCATAGGAATTGAGGGACAATGGAGAAATTACAGAAAATTCCTACACCAATGGCCTAAAAGAACTTCTAGGAACATATAATTTGATTTGTACAATGTATGTCTAAAAGTGAGTGGTGATAAATCCCCACAAAAATTGGAATGGTCCTATTATTCTCAAAATATACTTACCCATATAGAATGGAGTAAGCTCCTGTGAATATTTGCCAAAATCGGGGTGGCCAACCCACCCATTTTTCTCTCAGCCAACTTGGCTGCAATAAAAAAGGTCCCTAGCTTGACGCCTCCCTTCGAATCCCTAACTAGAAGAAGATAAACACTGATCCAAAAAGCTAAAAATCCCGCCAGACTGGTCTTCTCTGGGATTCTTTGATCGACTTCATACCCCCACTTTTCAAAATATCCCACTACTAGAGTTGGCCAGAATGTTCCAAGAGCACCCCACTTCTCTGTTCTAGGGAAACTGGTAGGACGAGTACAGGTGGGCCCCTTATCCTTCTTCTTGATGAGAAACATATCTATCCACTCCTATGGATGAATATCCTTTATAGAATGAGTTTTGGTGGACCTTTAATTCTTGGGCTTGTGGAAAATTTTCAATAACTCTTGAACCAAAGCTGGAGTCTTCTCGAAATCATTCCAGGTCACCTTGGGGGGGGGGTGAATTCATCATACATATCTCTAAAAATTGGATCCCCCAATATATTTTAGACATCCCACAAGATGATGCCTTCTTCTCCATGAGTCGGATGGAAAGAATTGGTTTCCAGGCTCTAGTGGCTGATTAGCTCGGGCACAAAATTATCAATCTTATAGACATATGTCTGCCCAGCCCAGACTGCTTCATATATTGCATATCCCTTCAGATCCTCGACAAAATCTGCATAGGTTTTTTTCACCCAATATTCCCATATCCAAGTCATCTTCACACCTCCTCTAGGATGGAAATCCTAAATCGTTTTCCATCCCTTGGATTGATCCGTCTGAGAATTTCAGAAAATAGAGGGATAGCAATGCAGGTGTAGGTCAGAATTATGAGGCTTCAGATCTGGAGCACATGGGCTATGATGCATTATGAATGCCTTCTCCATTGTTCCAGCATTGACAAATGATCCTACAACTGAGACATTTGTTGAAGCGAAATTGGTGTAAGTATGAAACTAGGAATGTGGAATATAATTCTTTGCCTATGGAACGTTGACTCCTTGTAGATGAACATGGCCATATAAAGGAAAGTAAATGATCTGTGAAAAGTTGACATGATGTTTATTCAAGTACTTAGCCAAATTTGGGAGAGTGATGTCGCAGAGATCATAATAGTCAGGGCCAACGATGTTCATCATATCATCTATTCACTTGCTAGCCAACTCATCATCAGATTCAATTCTTTTGGGAGCTATTAAATCTACACAAAGATCTCACAGTTAACTTTTAAGTAAGTGAATTTTTCTGAAATACTTGTGAAGAAAACAAAAAAAATGGCTAAGTCATTAAGGCATACAAGTTTGGTCATGCAAGTTTGGCCGTGCAAGTATTTTCACGCAAGTATTTTCCGCGCAAGTCAAGATCCTTTCTGGAGAAGTGTGAAACAAATAAGTGTGATCGACCGAGGAAATGAATAAACTTGCACAACGAGAGCTAAAAATATTTGAAGGTAGTATGGTTTTCATGAAGTGACACCCATATATATAGGCAATCCTGCAACCTTGCACGCCAAAACCTGCATGCTAGAACTTGCGCGCCAACATCTGCGCACTGCCGAACCCTTGTTTCTCATTTTTCTCAGAGTCAAATCCTCTTTCCTTTTTCAGATCCAACTCTGAGGGGGGACTTTTGTTGACACTCCTTTCCATCACTGATTCCAACTAATGGAAAATGTAATACCTTAAGCCCAATGAGGGTCACCCTTTGAAGAACATCAAAAATTAACAAAGGGATGAACCAGGAACTCATTTGGAGGTCGTCGCGCAAGTATCCCGCGCGTCGTGCAAGTCACTTGCGCACCTCATTTGGGTCATCCAAGTCACTTGTGATCCCTTTTACTTTTTTCTCCCAAGGTTCCCAGTGTCCTATAAATAGCCCCTATGGGCCCCCCATTTGAGGGATGAATTTTCCAAAACTCAGATTCAAGCTTTGGTCGCCCAAGTCTCTATCTGAAGTCTTCCGAACACTTCTAAGGTAATGTTTAACCTAAAAGGGGAGATCTAAAGAAGAAGAATAAGGCCTAATTATTAGAACACATTAAATACTTGCACTCATAAGTGTCTATCCCTTAAGGTAAATGAAGACACATGTGCGCCGCCTTTCCCTCTCAAGGGAAATTGTGTGCCACCTTTATGAAATCCTCTAGGGATGATATTAAGGGATTCAGTTCCAAGTCACCCAAGTATTACTGTATAGGTTCTTCATCTCCCATGGTGACTCATTTCGCGCAAGTCAACTTGTGTGACCAGGACTTGCGTTCCAGAACAATACTTGCACACCTCCTTCCTAGTCACCTCCTTTCCTCAAATCCATATCTCCTCTTCAAGATATAGCCTTCAAACCCCTCTTTAAATCCATTTATAGTATGGTCCCTTTTTTGGTTTTTTTATCTGAAAGGAATTATGTGAGAACCGCTCCGAAAACCTCATGACTTACAAGCTTTTTGTCACCATGGTCAGGGGTTTCCTATATAACCTCATCCTTTAAGATGATAAGATCTCTTGGTTTGGTCCCCCTTCTTAGGAGTAAGCCCCAAGTCACGAGACCCTTTAACATGGGCCTCCATCTCTAGAGTAATCCCCAGTCATAATCCCCTTTAACCTGGGCCTCCTTTTCAGGTGTAATCCCCAATCATAATTTCCTTTAACATTTGGGCACCCTCCTCAGGTGTAAACCCCAATCTTAATTTATTTTTCATTTGGGCTTCCTTTTCAGGAGTAAGTCTAGGGATAAAAATTCCAAATCTCCATAGAGTACAAATACCTTTATGGACCCTGCTCTTGGTCTTCTTTCTTATGTCCTAGTATTCATTTACTTGGGTTGTCATACATACGTAAGCCCCACATCATTTCTCATAACTGCATCTTTCGTGGCACCATTGTCAATTTTACTGATACTTCTTATTTCTCACAACAAGCATGACTCACGTGGGCTTAAAATGTAAAAGTAATCATGACATCTCTTTTTGGGCCATTTAACTATGCATAAATCCCATATTTATTTCCCCGAACTACGTGGAATTTGATCTCTACATTAAAAGTAGAGTACGTAGGAAGCCTTTATAAGGTTCAAGCCCATATTTCATTAATTTTTTTCCATACCATATGACGTTAAAATATATCATTTTTTATCGAACTACGTGGGTTCTGATTTCTTTTTTAAACAAGGATACATAGGTATCCCATCTGTGGGTACGATCCCAACTCTAAAACAATCCATGTCTTTATGAATGACAATAAACTTCAAGTGACCCACTGAGTGGATTTAAAACCAGTATGGTCATCATAATGACTAGGATATTTTTATATAATATATCGAAGGATACCATTGACTATGAATCTCTAATACATACAGATGATTATTTATCGATGAAGAACCTAAAATACATATAAAAGATTCTCTAAATCCCACATATATCAATCATTCATTGCCAAATATAAAGGTAAACTCATTTTCATGCTTGGTGGATTAATAAGGATTCATGAACAAAATATAAATCTATAAGAGAGTCCCAGAGTAGGAAATAATTCCCCCCAAAAAGGTGTGATGAGCCTAACCTCCCATCCTATCAACTAATGAAAATTATCAAGCCTCATTGGTCCACAACTAACGAGAACCTACCTTTGTAAAGTAGGTACAAATGGATGTAGAGTCATTCGGTATTTCTGGTTCTACAAATAAACCCGTTAGAAATCAATTAGAATGTTTGAACCTTAAACAAACAAGGTCATCCCCATTTCTAGAAGAAACAGAAGGTTCGTCCTCATGATCTTAACTTCTAGAGATCATCAAGTGAAAACTTCTTGAGATGAAGTCTCAATACTTATGATACCCCAGAACCTGATGGTCACACATCATTTGTGTCCTTTTATAATGATGTAACTAGACTATAGGACATTACATTAAGATTAATATCATGGAATATTGGGGTTCTCATTATATCTTGGGATATACTATAACCCTTTGATTTTACATGTAATCTAAGGAAATTGTCATAAAAAAAGTGGATGCAAAAGTATCTACACTATTATGGAAAGATAAACACATGAATATATAAGAAACTGCATAAATGTAGTGGTAAAAAATTAAAATATAAGTTGGGTATAGGGAACCCACTTTCAAAACTCCCACTTGCACTGGATCCCATAGCTAACAAGTCTCATTATGCTTGCTCTCACATGAGAATCATTAATATGCAGAGAAATAGATTTATTCTAGGGGTCTACCACATTATCATATGTGGCTACTATTCTATCTACGGCTTCTCCCATTTGAGTAAAATCCCTCAAGTGATGAAATTTCTAAAGAATATTATTTTTCCTCTGGTGAGAAATGGGCTTATTAGAAAGCACTATTGTTGTAGAATTGTCGCAATATACTGGAATAGGGTCTGCACTGCTAAGCACAACACCAATATATGAGATAAATATGTGTATCCAAAATGCTTCCTTTATTAAATCAAAAGTTGTAATATATCCGAACACTGCTGTAGAATCGACAACCATAGGTTTCTTTGAGCTTCTCCAGCTCACTTCCCCACTATTCAGGAAAAAGATGTAGCCTCACTGTGATTTCAAATAATCATGAACTGTCTAGAAAGTAGAATCAGTGTATCCTCTCACTACTAGTTCATCATCTCCTTCATACAATAGGAACATATCCTTTGTATTCTTCAAGTACTTTAGGATAGTTTTAACATCTTCTCAATGCAGCTCTCCTGGATTGGCTTGATATCTACCCACCATTCCTAATGTGAAGCTGACATCAAACCTAGTACATAGTATGGAATACATGATAGAACCCACTAAAGAGGCATAAGGGACTCTACTCATTCTTTCAATCTGCTCCTGTGTTTGTGGACACATTTTCTTAGAGAGATTTATACCATGTGACATAGGCAATAATCCTATCTTGGATTGTTCCATATCGTACCTTTTTAGTAACTTATTAATATACGTACTTTGAATTATACCAAGAATCCTTTGAGATATATCTCAATAGATCATGATCTATAGAATATAGGATGCTTAACCTAAGTCTTTCATAGATAAGAATTCATTTAACCAGGTCTTAACTGACTGTAAGACTTGCACCTCGTTTCCTATAATTAACATGTCATCAACAGATAAAATTATAAAAATGATTGATTCCCTTGAACCTTTTCATAAAAACAAATCTCGCTTTTTTTTGACAAAACAAAATTCTCTTAAGGCCTTATCAAAATGAACATTCCATAACTGTGATGCCTTCTTCAACCCATAAATGGATCACTACTACTTTCATACTTTATTATCATTCTTTGACATGAAAAATCCTTCGGGTTGAGTCATATAGACTTATTCAACCAACTTTCCATTTAGAAAAGAATCTTTGACATCCATTTACCAAATTTTATAGTCATGAAAGGATACTATTGAAGGAAATGTTCTAATGGATTTAAGAAATGCTATTGCTGAGAAGGTTTCATCATAGTTGATGCCTTGATGTTTCCTGAAACCCTTTTCAACTAGTCTGACATTAAAGGTATTAACCTCACCATCCATTTCCAACTGCTTTTTTCATAACCATTTGTAACCAATGGGATTTACATTAGCTGGAGGTTCTACCAAAATCCAAACTTGATTTTGGTACATGGATTCCATCTCATAATGCATGTATTATTTCCATTTAGCATCTTATTTTTCTTATACTACTTCCTAGTAGGTTAGTGGTTCACCATCCTCAAAGACTAATGTGTAACCTAACTCGGTGACAAGAAAACCATAATGTTTTGGTTCTCTAACCTCTTGCATTGACCTACACAATATTTGTGTCTCAAGAACAACTTCTTCTTCCACTTTCTCATGCAGAAATTGTTCCTCTACCAACTCTTGTTCATGTGGAGCATTAAATCTATCAAATTCAATCTTTCTCCTACTATTTCCAATAGAACTGTGTTTCCTTTCTAGAAATATAATGTTTCTTTCCACAAAAACATTTCTATCTAAATGGTTATATAGGTAATATCCATTGGTTTCCTTAGGATAACCTATAAATATGCTCTATGTGCTTCTAGATGATAATTTTTCAGTTGGTAAAGTATTGAAAAATTCCTTGCACCACCATACACATATGTGTGTCAAATAGGGTTTCTTGCCAAACCATAACTCATATGGAATCCCATCTACAAATTTAATTGGAACTCGGTTTAGGGTATAGACTAATGTCTACAAAGAGTATCCCCAAAAGGATAATGGATGTGTTGCATGACTCATAATTAATATGACCATGTCTTGCAAGGTTATATTCCTCCTTTCACTAACACCATTCCATTGTGGTGTATAAGGAGGAGTGAGTTGCAATACTATTCCACGCTCCTTCAAGTGATCAATTAATGCTTGGTTAAGATATTCTTCGCCTTAGTCTGAGCGGAGTGCTTTTATCTTATTAAAAAGTTGGTTTTCTACTTCATTTTTGTATTCCTTAAATATCCAAAAGGAATCTGACTTATTCCGTATTAAGTAGATATATCCATACCTACAATAGTCATCAGTAAAAGTAATGAAGTATGAAAAAACACCCCTTTACACTATTGGGAATGGACCACATACATCCATATGTATTAATTCAAGTACAACATTGTCTCTTTCCCCCTTCCCAGAGAAAGGTGATTTGGTCATATTTCTTAGTAAATAATCTTCACATACATCCAAGGGTTCTAACTATACCAAGTATAAATACCCTTCTTGATGTAAACTTCCCAATTGCTTCTCGGATTCATGACCTAGCCTGAAGTTCCATAGGTGGGTGATATATGAGTCATATTGGGTGGTTTCTTCATTGATTTCCCTTACGGGGTTCTTGAGTTCTAGCATGTATAAACCATTGTTCAGATGTTCCACACGATAACATATGTTATCCCTATAAAAAAGACAACATTTACTTCCAAACATGAAATAAAATCCCATCGTCTCTAAAATCAACACGTAGATAATGTTGTTGGTTACATAAGGTACATAAAATAATTTTCTAAAACAAGAGGCAAACCACTTTTCAAGGTTAAGTGATAGTCACCCACTGCCAAGGCCTCCAGACACTCACCATTTTCATCTTAGAGATACACTTCACGTTGTGCGATCGTATTAAACCTACTTGGTTCATTTATATGAATACAAATGCATAATCCACATGCCGTATCGAATACCCAAATAGTAGATACATATATATTGGATTCAATGAATAAAATACCCGAAACAGAAGCATTTTTCATCTTCTTCCCAGCTCTAAAATTCTTTTTCCAATGGGATTTCTTTCCATATCCATGTAAGATAACTTCCTTCTCATTACTCTGCCTCAAAATCTTTAGCTTTTTTTTAGGATGATGCATCGGTGTCTTTTCCCTTGACATGGCCTTAGACCCCTTTTCCTTGAACTTGTTTCGTTTTTCACCATAAGGACAGATGAATTGGTATTTTTAATATCCTTTTCATCTTGGATAACTAAATCCAAAAGGTTTGGGATCAAATTTTTCATATCATTCATGTTATAATTGACAATTAAAGTTGAGAAGCCTGGAGGTAAAGAGGCAAGAATGAGATCCACTACTAATTCTTGGTTCAATTTGAATGCAAGGTCTTCAGGCCTCTAAATATACACAATCATCTTGAGCACATGAGGACTAACTTGGGGCCCTTCGGCTAGCCTCCACTTATAAGGGGCATTTGGGATCTCATACCTTTCTTTCCCAGTCATCTCCTGATATAATTCTTTGAGATGTGAAAGAATCTTGTAGGCATCCTCATCCCCATACATTATTTGAAATTGGTTGGACATGGATGACAACATGATGCATTGAACCTCAATTTCATCATCTACATGATTTTTACATTTATCTTTTTCATCCTTACGTTATCCATGTGGAGGCTCAATAGGAATTGGGGATTCCAAAACATATAACTTCCTTTCTTGGTGTAGTACTATGCTCAAGTTCCTACATGACTCATGGATGTTATTGCTAGTCAAGATAATTTCTTTATCAAGAATTCATATAAGTGATAAAGTAATTGTTGTGTTGGTGATTTAAATTTTAAATCTACTTCAGATAAACATTAACAGTTAATACATTTTATTGATTACCTTTTGAAATTTATGATTAATACATTATTATATCATTTTAATGTCTCCCAATATTTTAACAAACCATAATAGCCCTCAATATTAGATTCGGAATACCTTGTCTATTGAGTACTCTAGTGGAAGGGATCCTTTAAACCTCCCTCATAGTCTAGAAGCTACGACTATGACACTACTTAGTGGGTTTCAAAGTAGGCACTAGGTTGTCCAACAACTTGACATGTGGTTCCTTGTATTGTTGAGTAATGTCCCAGATTTTGGAATCTGAACCTAATTCACTCAACATCTTGCCTCTAAAGTGACAGCGTATTAGCTATGGCTAATACTTGACTACTAAATTTATTTAAGTCGACCTAGTTTTCTCATGAAAACACCTCGATAGTAAGAGACTCTCTCAACTATGGCTGATGAGCACCCCAAACACTCTTTTTGTATAAATGTGATAAATAGAAGGTATTTGGACTAAATATATCTTTTGAGAGATTTTGGTATTTATTGATGAATATAATCCTTTTCTATTTATATGTTCAAACTAGATTTCTGCACTTATAACTAAAAATTAAATAGGAATACATTATTCACATCATTATGCATTTTTATCTTGTTTATTATTCTATGTTATCAAGAAATAATCATGCACTCGCATAAAATAATAAAGAATTCATGAACATAAATAATGCAATCCGACTGGTCTTGAGAATTCTATTATGATCGATCCATAACAGATCAATCTTCAGCTAGGGACATCCGTACCTGAGTTGACACCTGACTAATATCATAGCTAACCCCAGTGCAATGCGCTTGGTTCCCATCTAGATTACCACCTCGACTTGGTGGGTTCTGCGTCTCGGATCATCACCATATAATTACAAATATACTCGCATGCAAGAGAGGGGGTCTAGGGGTAATAAATACAACTAGTTCATTGGACACGCATTCCCTTATACATATTTGAATTAAAAAATGATCTGCAGACTATCATTTATAAAATTAATTATTACAACCATCGCATGCATTGAATACATAATTAAATAAATAAACCAAACATTCATCGTTCAGTCACTTTCTCAAGACTAGTAGGTATAAATAAAGAGAAATTAAAATTAAACTACAATAAATTTAAATAGTATTAGGTCTCTCCTCTAAATTGAATAAATTTAAATATATTTAACAAATTTATTTTATCAGTTCCAATTGTTTAATATTATTTTAATTCGAAAAATTAAATTAATTTAGTTAATTTACTTTTAATTCTAAAAATTATATTAAACCATTAATTTAATTTTAATGTTAATTAAATTAATTTTTCATATTCTAGTTAATCATAAACCCTAAAAAAATTCTATATAATTTAATTTAAAAAACTATATTGATTAAAACTAATTTTCAGGGTTACCGCTAGCCGAGGAATGATTCTTGAAGGATTGTGAACCAGTAGGAGCGTGTCTTACTGGAGAAGAGTCGAATTACGGCGTGACCACAACATGTTCGACTGGTCCAAAAATACCCCCATAGCAGCAGCATCCTCCAGTGAGGCGCAACTAGGAAAGGGCAGTGGCAGACTCCTCCAAAAAGGTGAAAAGGTGGTAGCCTGCTACTCCGGCTAGCCACGAGGGCAGCGGCATGCTACTCCAACGAGCCTAGAGGGTGGTAACCTTCTTCTCTGAGAGGGAGCACCTTAGGAAATCCTCAAGGGAGGCAGGGTGCTACCTTGTAGCTGGGATAGTGTGATGGAGGTGGCCCAGGGCGGTGCAGCCTGGTCCTGCTGAGACAACAATGGTGGTCGAGGCTCTGTTCCGGTGAGGTAAGAAGGGAGGGGAGACCCGGTGCTCCCGAAGGTGCAAGAAGGTGGGGGGAAAAGGATCTGGACGGTGCGAGGAGGTGACAATGAGGGGATCAAGGCAGTGTGATCTGGTGACAGTGAGGGGGTCCGGGTGGTGTGAGCAGGGGGCTAGGGTTGAAGCGGTGTGGGGTGTAGTGCTTTTGTGAATGAAAGAATACCCAATTTGGGTCTTCCTTCATTTTAAATAAAATATTTTTCCTTCTCACAAAACAAACCCACCCTCTCCAATTTCTTATATAACTTAGATGTCCAAAATGGGGTCTTTGTCTCCTCTTTTTTCTTAATTTTAAAGTCTAAATACTTTAAAATAATTGACTTGACCCCAAGACTAAATGATTTCCATTTTTAATTTTTTTAAAATTTTGAAAAATAAAATTATATTATTTTATAATATATTTAATTTATCTTCTAAATACTAGCCCAATGGAAAAATTCCGGCGACTAGATTCCTGCCAAAACATGTCCGGATTTCCTTACATTTAAGAACACATGAATAAATTAAAAATTGCGTTCTTCATAAAATAATAATCTGAATAGCTTTAAACTAATGACATCTATCCCATTAAAATTTTCAAGTGGTCCTAACGTGGCCATTCAGAAATAGATCAACGTACGGTTAGATCCATTGGATCTGATTTAATTCCTCATACTTAAATTTAATGCAATTTAATTTTTCATGGACTCTAGGAAACCTTACGTACCTATGATTCCACTATAAGGTACCGAGACAGGCAACCGAAGCTGATGAGCTGGGAAATTAAAATTTTTCACATCACTAGAGTGACGTAACAATGTCGAATCTAGTGATCATATTCCAGCACAGTCTAAGGCCCATGAGTGGATATAACAGAGCCCAGAAATAAAATCAAACATGTACCTTGTTCAGATCTGACTTGTCCAAGTGAGTTGTTGGATGCTAGGGACCGTTTCTCGAATACTCTAAAGTCGAATCCCTCTATATCATCTATGCACGCCTCTTAAAACTGCTCGCGTGTCATTCATCAGAATCTGAGTGCTAGTGTGGTACACCGACAACCACTTTGATGCAGTGATTATCACCATAAGCAAGATTCTTCTATCCAATAAGGATGAGCTTGAAGATCTTCCTTGATTGAGAGAATCTATATCTATAATCCAGTAGGAGAGAGAGGCTCTCAATTCCAACACATGAATAGTTACATGGGATGATCCTCTCTCTTACTTATATAGGTAATATATAAAATACCCGGTATGGGTTCTCGACTCTTGTGTAATAGATATTAAGAGAATAAGTATTTGAAATATTTATTTATAACAATTAAATTATTCTAAAAATAATATTAATAATTTTATCACTAACTTCAAAATATATTATATATATTTCATGGTAATATTGATTCTATAACTCGATTCACATCTCCTAAAAATATTAAACAAACCTAGGATTTTTAAATCCATTTAAATAATATTTTGTCTTTTTATTTAGATAATCACTAGTAAATAATTGTTATAAATAAATTCATCTAATTATTCTAATCTTTAATAATTAATGAATTTATTTATTACTTGGTGATCCATAGATATTGGATAATACTCAGACCCCATGGGGGCCCCACCAATTTCTATATTCCTATTCCCATAATAGGGAAGATTCTCAATGTGCTATAGAGTGTGACCCTCTAGGCCCCTATCTCAATAGTAGTGAATAATAATCACTAGCCAAGATTGGGGTCTAGCAACCCATCAAGGACCCTATAGAGATAAGGTAAATTCAAAGTGACGACTACCTTTCTAAATACATGTTCTGTGTAATATAATCTCTTTTTCATTAATATCATGATAAAGAAGAATTCACACTAGTGTCATCATCCTTTATCTAGCTTTATTTTATTTTTTGATCTATCCATATGTTCTTACCTTCCACTACCATGGCCATGGATTTAATAAAGGTGAAACCATCCTAATCAACCAGGCCCGAGATATCAATTCCTCAACTTGGAAGCATAAAAACCTATATTGACCATTCAATCAATGTCATGTCTCCAATGGCGTACACAACAAGAACAACCTCTCCAAAACATTATCATCGTGGTTTTCACATTGCATCAAAGTATGAAATTAAATGAAATACATTGATAATGATCTCCTGTCTGGAGACCATTACACATTTCCATAGAGAGGAACGACAAATGAAACCTAAAACATTTGGTGTTCCTATTATGCGCGTCAGTCCTACTGATCTCAAATACTAAAGATCATCAAGTGAAAACATTATGAGAAGAAGTCTTAATGCTTATGAGCCCCCTGCACCTGATGGTCACAAAACATCTATGTCCTTTTATAATGAAGTAAATGGACTATATGACATTACTTTATGGTTACTATCATGGTATCTTGAGCTTCTCATTATAGCCTGGGATCGGCTATAACACTTTGATAGAAAATGTAATCGAAGAAAATTTCCATAAACAAAGTCGATACAGATGTATCTACACTATTATGGAAAAATAAACACATGTATATATAAAAAACAACAAAATTATCGTGGTAATCAAATTAAAATACAAATTGGGTCTAGGGAACCCACTTTCAATAGGTACGTGGAGGCATGGAATGCCGAGAGTACTATATGGAGTACTTTTTGCAAAGAAGTTTGGTAAATGATAAAATACCAAGGCCCCTATATATAGTTTTCTTCCCCCTTATAGGTCCAAAATTCCACCACAAAAAAATTCAGTTTAGGACAACTTTCTACATCAGAATAGCCATCTCTTCTTCCCAATTAGAATCCATTTTGATGGGGGGAATTTTTAGGGTCTTGAAACACCCAAAAAGCGAAGGATAATACTCACAAAATTTGATGTAGGAATAAGATGCATGTTTTATTGGAACATTTAATAGAATATTAAAGAAATAAAATTTGGAAAAGGATTGATGTGGTACACTTATTGATTTATGAGAATTGTATGTGGATGATATTTCCCACTAATTGAAATATATGCAGACATCTCGAAAAATGCTGGCTGATGAGGTGTTGTCCATGGAACTAGGCATTTCATGAAATGAATGAAGAATGGCACCACGGCCCTGCAAACAATTTCGATGGTGAAATGGAGGAAGAGAAATTCAAACAATGAAGAGCAGCCCCACAAACTATGTTGTTGGAGAAAATATGATGGAGAGGTTCACCCCACACACTTTCTATGAAAAATTTGTTTATAGGTGATCTAAGGCCAATAGAATCCCATTAACTGCATTGTTAGTGGGATCGGGGCAATTATTTTCACCACCATGAACTGTAACCCAACAAATCTCTATTGATTGAGTCATCCGCAAGATGAGAAATTCCAACATGGGATTCCAAAAATGGTGACTTGTGACCCAAAGATATATCCACCTAGATACTCTATAAAAGGACCCTAAGGGGAGCTGAAAAAAATAAGGAGAAGAGGGATGAAATTTTCATAGAGCATGTATTTTATAAATGAAAGAATTTGAAGGTAAACGTTCAAAGAAGTATGGAACTGCAACCATTTTTTTGCAGGTATAAACATGTCGAGAACCATAAAAAGAAGGAAGAATAATTAAATACGTTAATTACAAGCCTAATTGGAAAATAGAGAACCTAATTGAAAAAAACAAGAACCAAACCCCTTTCATGAAGAAAATTCATGTGAATTATAGGACTAATTCCCCTTATTTAGTTTGTAATACCGCATAAATCATGTCTATGCAGACAAAACCCTACCCCCATAGAGATCCTCTACACTGATGGAATCCATCACCACGTACCACCACAATATGTAGAAAAAACTTGAGGCCACATACCACTATGATACATGAACCACATCTTTGTCTATGTAACACCTCATTACGTAGATGAAATCCAAGTACACATACCATATATGTACCGAGATACTATCTAGGTCCACGTACCACATTAGTACATAGACAAACCCTCCACCTACATCGTGATACGCCATGCGAAGGGTACCCCATACTGCATAAACATGTGGAATGTAGAATGGGGAAACTTTGGGTTTTTTCTTTTGTTCCTGATTATTCCATTATGTTTTCTCCTAGTCCTCTAAATCCCCTCTGTTAACTAGTCAATCAACATCAGGCCAATGCCTTTTCCAAATCAACCTGACCCATTTGTTAAATCCATCTGGTGCATCGACATGTCTTTCTGATGTTACATATACATGGTAAGAGGAGTAACATAGGTAATCCTATCAAGGGTGTGGACCCTCATAATATCTCTAGGTTTACATTACCATGGTAACCTGGGCCCAAACTTGGAATACTCGCGTGATCCTCCTAGTTCTAGGGATCATGGTTAATCACTCACTATTCCTTTCAATGAGGGATAGTGACAAGCCAAAGTTATCACTTCTAATTTTCCCTTTGATGAGAATCAATACTTATCACCTTTCCAAAAACTCCTTTTAGGGAACTCTCCCTAAGGTAATCCCATAACATTTCCATGAGTGGTGGGACTCTTTTTCTTATTAGTTTCAACTCGATACATGACTAGATAGATTTACAGACATTAATATTCTAGAAATCCACACGAGATAGAAAATTGGCCTATTTAAAGTCCCTCTATCTCTCTCCATTTGGGCTCCAGTGCCATCTATCAAAAGATTATGTGGGACGTTCATTCTTCATATCCACTACCTCCACTAGTTTCCCACACTGATCATGACTCTAGTGGGATTAGAGTTTTGCGATGATCACAACACCCTCATAACCCCAAAACATGGTCATCCACCTAGGTGTATGCCCAAACCAATTCTTCAAATCAAAATTAGTCGAGGTCCTCCTCATGGTTCCTGAAACATGGGAATCCCCCAAGGTGTAAGCCCTAACCATATATTCAAATAATAATGAGTTGAAATCCTCCTCATGGTTCTATAAAAATGGGAATCTTCCATGCCTAAGCCACACCCAATGAATTATGAGTACTCTGATTATAGCTCTAAACAGGATACATAAGACGTCTCTCTGAAGGACCTAGCTCAATGGGATACTTTTCAAAGATTAATTTCCAATCCTACACCCTAAAAAATAGAGCCTATGTTACTGTATAACCCCAACATTAACTGAACTATGTGGTATTTGATTCCCAACTAATTGGGGTACATGGGAAGAATCCTTCATATCAAAACTCAGCTCCCAAATAATCCTAGTGTTCATCGGGCCATATACTGATTGGTCCATTTTCACCTAGGAGACCATTCCTCTCATAAGCATCTTGGGCTGCTTCGGTGTAAGTCCTATATGAAATATTGACTAGGAATCCTCTGCCTAGACATCCTTGTCACAGAATGCTATTGTGAATGGATGGGTCCCTTTCGCATGGCCTTAAAAGGTGATGTGTCTAGTTAAGTGGCATTGAACTATGTGGTTTCTGATTCCTCTCACTATGATATGTAATAATCCTATACTATGGGTTTGATCATGATATCAAATCAACTTATTCCCTACCTGGATGACGATATACTTCAGAGTGCCTCATTATATGGCATAAACAGGCATTGTCTCAGTAATTACTAACACATGGGTATATATGATTAATCTTGAAACCCATGGGTAATTCATAGACACATTATTGAAAAATAACCAACGCTTCAAGAACATATGAACAATGCTTAATTCTATAAGAGAGTCCAAGAGTATGCAATAATTCTCTTTAAAGGGTGTGATGATCCCAACCTCCCATACTCTTAACCAATGGAGTACTTAGGTTTCGTTGGCCAAATAGTCATCAAAAAGGTGCCAACCATTGGAAATGAGGTCCATGAATCACATATAAAAGGGTCATTAGGTGTTTTTGGCTCCACAAATAAACTCATTGAAGACCATTTGATGACATCATACATGACGTAGACTAATTTCACACATACTCAACCCCCACAATCATCCATTAGGGCCATTAAACTTTAGTATGTCCTTTGAAATTCAAAAAGACAAACTTCTCAGTACCAGTGAAATCATATCACCCATAAAAAAGGGTCATGACGTGAATATGGTCGAAGAGAAATGGTAAAACTGATGTGGACCTCTATAAATACCAAGCAGATAGCTGATGTACGCAGACCATTTTTTTTGCCTTGGTACGATGAAAATCAAGAAGAAACATATATAAAAGGAAAAAACACCATGTCCCTACCTATGATTCAGAACTACATATGGAATATTTTTATTTAAGAACTGTCTGTGGCTATATTCCATTTCCATGGGAAAAGTTGTAACACCTGGAACTTCTATTTCAAGCAAAGGAACAAGTTTCATTACACCCACAAAGGACCTCCATCAGTGTCATATCCGTGTAGAGGTTTTAGTAAACATTAAAATTTTAATATCCCCACATATTACCTATCATTAACTATCATAGGGCTCAATTGAGTTCCCAGTTTTCTCTTATTAATCACATTTAGAATGTATAATTTGAGCTTAGTTGTCCTGGAAAGTCAACATAACCACCACTGTTGATATACAGTTTACACATAAATAGGGAACCACATACCTAAGTTATACCATATAGAAGATGTCCTTATTGAATGGCATTAAACTACATAGAATTTGTCTTGGTCCCACGAAACACCAAATGTCCTGGTAGTATGACATTAAACTACACAGTATACCAGGTACTATTTGAAATACACTAAAATGTGTAATACATGTTATCATAAAGGATCATGACTCCCCACTTATGTGTTATATAGATATACATAATGGGTTACAAGTATAAGGTTTTAATAGCTCACATTATGTTTATTCCAATCACCCTATATAATAACAAGGTACTATCACCTAGTCCTGACACTGAAACCTCACCCATCATGTTTTCATATTTTTCAATTTGGGAAATAATTTTCTTCATCCCTACGTTAGAGTTAGATCCACATAAGGGATGATAAATTAGGACTATGTGTGGAAATATTCACATAACCATAGGATATGTAGTTATTCCCAAATCTAAAATACAATCCATAACCTTAATATGAAAGAATAAATTCCCATATTATATATGGGTCGGGATTGAAAATATAACTTAACATATAATGACTATGTTTTTAGTGATTAATTTTATTATAAGACATATAGTGACACCTTATCTCAAGTCTAGATCTTATGAACAATATAAAAAAAATCCCCCCTTCCAGGTGTATGGGCCAGACCTGTATAGGGAGCCTTATTTTGAACTATAACTGGATTTGTTCTTATCCCTATAGGATATGTAGTGACACCAAAATCTCATGTCCTAGGCCCATAAAAATGTAAGAAGAAATAAAAAACAATATATATAATTCCACCTGGATGGGTATGGGCCAGACCTATGATGGGATTTTTCTCTCTAAGAACTTTGTGGGGATGGATTCTTGTTATCATAGGATACACGATAACACCTAGATCACCAATTTCAGGCATATACATGAGTACTAATTACTCCAAAAAAAATTTCATTGATGATAAACACTTTTTTTTGTGTAAATTCCCACTCATATTGAAATTTAAATAACCCCACATATTCATTGACACGAACTCTCACAGGGAACAATTGGCTACCTAGTAGTCTCATGTTTCTCACACTGAGACTGACTAATGTTTTCTTAGATAACCTTATAATATACTCTAACCAACATGAATGAGGTGAAATTTATTCAAATATAGGGAACCATGTCCATGTCTTATAAAGATAAACATCATGAGATCATCATTTTGCATGACATTAAGCTATGTGACATGAGGTATTCATGGTGAACATATCAAACCCGTCATGAAAGTGTACTCTAGAATCAAAAATGTTTTTCATTAAACTTGAAAATGTGTTCAATACATAATTGAGTTTTAGTTCCCCATAACCCTTCATGAATATTAAATTCTCCATGATAAAACATCATACCTTACAAATCTAATTTAATACCAGAAAATTAAGTGATTTTATATACTTCTATGGGAACCCTATGAAATTGGATCCCATGTTCTCCTAGTTACTCTTATAGAAAATTGTTAATAGAGATGGTCTAATCTTATGGTATATTACATGGATTGTCTTATAAATAACACAACACCTCAAAGAATGTTCGATCTGGATGCTTTAGTCCATGGGGAATTATACCTCCTAAATCCTAGATCTATTATTCAAAATGTGTACTATACGGGTTTCCATCATTATTAATGGTTGACCTAAACCCATAATCATTCACCACTCATTGAATTAAATATTATTGGGTTATTATTTACACTTTTCATAATCTAAATATTTATGATTATTAGGAAAAAATTTATGTTACACATATTTACATCATACTCATTATCAAATAATGATTATAACAACATATTCCCTTACCCTTTCAATTTAGGGGATACATATTCTATGAAGACCCAAATTCTTTTAGAATACACAATCCTCTTCGAAATCCTATTTAGTCAATACTGGATTAATATAAAACATTTTACCAAATATGTCTTCATCCAATGATGTTATCCTACATGACATATAGTTCATTTTTCAAGAGCTAAATCTGGTTAGAGAGATATATCTTATCCATAAATCTATTCGAGGAATGGTTGTTTCCTATACAAACTAGGATAGGATATGAAACACCCTTCCTCTCTATATGATACCTATCTACCTTCATGAACCTTTAAACTAATATGATTTAAAAGAATGAAAATGGAAGATAAAATTCATTCATTTACATATAACATAGATTTATGCAGCAATTTTATATAAGAACTTTGTGTTCTAAGATTTCTAAACTTTTCGGATACATAGTGCCACTAGGTTATATAATCCTGAGTCCATACATAGAGTTTTTTACTATCACAAAATTCTCCAGTTCATGATCCATGTTTATGTTTTTAACCTTTTTATCCATAATAATGTAAATATACCATCCACCAGTGAAATCCTCTCTATATAAGAGATACCCTTTCCTTGATGGTGTCAGTGACTATAAAACTTCATGTTTGTGTGAGATAGTTGTAACTTATATTTTAAGGGGAACTTTCCCCTCTCTCATGCATATGAGAAAGCTTTATATTAGAGGACCCTTATTTTCAAAACCATGTATGAATATATTTATATATCAATAAGATATATATTGATTCTCAGAAAACCCATCACTGAGCCCTTCCATGATGTCCAATAAAAAAAAGTGTCCCCTCCCACCCAATTTTCTGAGTCTTTAAAGTGATTCCTCAATTCCATGATGTATTTTCACTAAGGTGAGAGTTAATTATCCTTTAATAAATGTGAGATAGATCTATGTAGATGAAACATAATATATATTATGTATGTCCTAACAAATTCCCCATTCCCACATATGTGTCCAATAGTTGTGGGGTTCCATATGAGAACTACATATGGCTTGAATCATATAATCGCATGGAATGGAGTGAAACATCTGATCCTTCAATACAAGTGCCAATTGAAAAGTAAAACAAGGATTTTACTTTCCCCTTTATTGTCTGTGATATAGATCTACATTGGGGGATTTTTTTTAAAGAGTGGATAGGTGTCCTGATTCTTACCCTTACAAAATTTATAGGGAAACCTAGTGAATTCCATCCATCGCAAAAGAATATGTACGTAACCATTGGTCCAAACGATTGTATATTGACCACCTAAGGATGAATGGGTTATAAAAACTAATTTATCCTAGGTATAAATTAGACCTATGTGTGATATTATTTCACATGAGATAAATCTAAACATAACTGACACCTACATAGGGTACCTACCTAAGATCCTATGAAAGGACAGTAATTCTTACCAAATTAAAATTCCATTAAACAATGAATGATGCCTATAATAATACATTACTTTCAGGTAAATTTGAAAATAATTACTATAAGATGTTAAATTGCATGGGAAAAGTACTAGTCACATGAATTTAAACAAAACAATAATTATGCCTTCATAACAAAAAGTTAAACATTATCGAATGAATGTACACATTGTGTGACATTAAATGATGTAAACCAACATCTATCATCACATATTATCAAAATATAATAATATCCTGATCATGTTCAACCAAAATTTTGGGTTATTCCATCAACATTATGAGCACATCAATCCATAAATCATATATCATTTCTCATATATCTCGGGTTTCCAAAATCTTGTCGCAACCCTCTGAAATGAGACACGATCTCTCTTTCAAAAAATGTATGAGTTGGATATACATTGATGTATTAGACACATCATCCAATGGTGTTTTGGACTTTCAAGATGGGTGTTATGATCCTTTTAATCCCTAATGTCTTTATAGTGAAACTTGTCACCACATTGTGATTCTTGATGATAATCAACTTGAATAACTCATACCATCACTCTTAACTCAGGAACATCGATCCCTGATTTAAAATACATTAATTTATAACTTAATACGGTGTTTATTATGACCTATAGTTTTCATACATAGATATTACATCTTATTATATAAATATTCAACACTTTACAAAAACACATGACTATAGACAATAATAGTTCAGTGTATTCGGAGACTGTGTAAAATTGTCTAATATTTTGTAAAACATCATCAACATCTCTCATAAATATATTACAATTTAGTAATATTTTGCAAAATAATGTACATAAAACCATTATTCATAACATAGTGAATGAAAACAAAATAATGTATGAGCTTAGATTCCCATTAAGGGGAACCAAGGGGGATATGCAAGCACAAGTGTATGAGAACATGAACATAATATTAAAAATACACACCCTTATCATAAATAAAATAATATTAAGAAAAAGAATAAAGATTGGTAGTTCATAATACTTGAATCATAAGGAAATCAAAGATCCTGGTCCATTAGATAATAACATTGGCATAAGACCCAAAATTGAGGAATACTCCTAACTATATAAAATCATTACCACAGTAGTGAAAGATAATTTTTAGGGCTATCATAGTGGAATGGATTCACTCCCAAAACATTGATAGTAGTTAAGGTTCACTCCCAATACCATCATAGTGGAAAAAATCCCTTACTGAACTGGGTTCACTCGCCATTCCAGTTTAATCTATCCCATGAGATATAAATCTCTACCCAATTTATTGGAGGTATATATATTTCACAGCCATAAAATAATGAAATTCATATGTACGTGTTCCATAATATCAGAAAAAATTAATCATATCATTTCCCATGTAATGATATGAGTTTGATAGAAATTTAATCATATCATAAACAGTGGAAAATATGTAGGTTTTATAATCATTTCATCATATCTAATCTAAGGAAAAAGGAGCGAGATTCATAAGAATGTTTTTATTGTATAACTGGGGGAAGAGAAATGGGTTAAATAGACATCACATCATCATTACATAAAACATTTTGAGAAATAATATGAATAGTATCTTGGGATCATATCCCCATAAAATCATAATTATACTTGAAGGATTTCAATATATATAGAGAATGATTATAAAATAAATATCAAATGGAAAGTTTCTAGAGGAAAACACATTTTTTGAAAATCAATTTTTAAAATTATTTTTTGTAAAATATTTTTTAAATCATTTTATTTGAAAATTAACATCAAAACATATAATGTAATCTTTAAAAATCATTTTAAAATATCTTGAGGAAAAAATAATTTCCAATTTGAAAAGAAATATTAAAAATATGAGAAATTATTCAAAATACCATCCTTTTAAAATAACTATTTAAAATTATATAGTTTTCATTAAAAAAATCTAGGGTTATAATGGTGAAAATTTTATTAAATATCATACACATTAAAACAATCATTTCATTCACATTTTTTTGTAAAAGATGACCAAGAATTTAATTAAAATGAAATTAAAATTTCTCCAAAAACAATTTATATAAAGTAAAAAATGCGTAGAAATTTAATAGATAAATAATTTTATTATTTTTAATAAAATTATTTAAAATATTTTTATAAAACATGTTTCTTAAAGAAAATGGATTTTCAAACAAACAGATAAACAAATTCAATTTTTTATAAAAATATTTTATCAATTATTTTAAGTACCAATGTGTTGGAAAATGATACTACAAAAAAACAAATAACATGAATGGACATAATATAAAAATAATAACTATACTTAATGGTAGGTATTTTATAATATTTCAATATTAGAGACATAATGATAAATAATCACAATAAACTATGATATTGTAACATAAATCAATTACCATTTTGGCAACATTTGAAATGTAATATCTGAAAAAGATAGATCATAAAATGAATTTTTAATACAAATAATTTTTTAGAGAATAATAATAAGATAAATTCATAGTAATTTTATAAACCACATAAAATAAATTTGTGGTGAATACGACATGTGTCACACATAAGTAAAAAGGGGGGATAAAATTCCATTACCTATTCACTAATCTTTTTTATCGTGATAACCAATAAATAATAAAATAAAAAGAAACATTAAATATCATGAATTTAATAAAATTATGATATTTAATTTCTATGGGGTAGTATATACCACCCTAAAAAGAAATTAATTTCGAAATTTCTTATATCGTTTTGGAAAATAGTCTGTCTAGAAATCTCTTACCTTAAGTCTCGTCTTCCTTTATACATGTTTAAACCCCCTATATTATAAATATATGTTTATTGAACATAATATATATTTATATATATATTATAATGTATATGATTTACTTATGTCCATTCATTACCCCTTAATTTCAAATCCCTCATTAAAATTACATTTCAATAAGTTTTCTCTTTGATTTTAAAATATGTTTTGATTTGTTATTTTTGGTCCTCTTACATTGATCATGGTTTCATAATGTACAGAATAATAGTAATGAAATAATTATGATATTTATATATTAATTAAAATTTTAATACTGGCAATGAATAATTTTTTTGAGAAATTAATTATGTTACGATCATGGAGAAGGTAGGTCTTACGTACACACGAGTAATGATTCATTTTTCCGGTGATCATTATGTAAAGAAGGTAAGTAATATTTTATAATTCCATAATGATCATAATATCATAAATAACATATTACTATTTTAAATACACATTTACATGGCATCAATGTGGTGTGTTTATCAAAATTTAGAATCATATCGCTTCCTCAAGGCGGTAGTCCACACAAACACATATGATGTTTTCAACATTCAATGAGTTAAAATGTAAGAAATAAAATAATATATTATAATTGAAAAATGATAAATATTTCACTAATATAATTATTTTTTCATTAATATCACATATATTAATTAAATTTATCATTTTTATATATAATTTAAGTCGTCATAGAAAAATATATCACATCACTTTGTGAGGATGCAGTCTGTCGTGTACACGAGCGAGGTTATCGTATTCACTAAATAATGGAAATTAAAAAATATAGATATGATATAATAAATAAGGTGGTATAATTATGAAATAAGTATAATATATATACTTTATATCCATCATATTAACCAACCGTGGGTGGTAGTAATGGAAAAAATAATGACATCAGTTCGCAAGGTGGTAGTCCATCGTACACACGAATAATGATTTTGCAACCCATATGATGGAATTGGGGATGGTTGTAGGTCATCACATGTACATAAAAATATATTATTATCTTTAAGATACATATTTTATTATATAATTATAATTTCATAATAATTTAACAACATGGAGGAAAAAATAAAACAAAAACACTCATTAAAGAGCACTATCTCTTCTTCAATTAATCCTTCATAGGGTTCCACCAAAAGCCTCCATGGGTTAGATATTTTTCACCAAAATAAGGCCTATAAGATAAATGTATTAAAGATGGGAAATTAAATTATAATATATTTAATGAAACAAAAGGGTTCCATGCTGTGAATAAGATAGTATAGGGGGTTTTAAAGTTAGGCGAGTATCATAATTATTGTTTCATTGAAAGTAAAATTTTGTAACAATGGTTTTATCTTTCCAAAAAATTAAATAATTGAGTATTATAAATAAATAGACCTGATCCAGTCTGAATATTTCAATAAAATATATTTTATACATATTTTTATGTCCTTTTAACCATTAAAATTTTAGTTTAACCCCATGGTAAACCCATTTACACCATAATAATGGTAATTAGTTTTTATTATTTTCACTATTTATTATGGAAAAAGATTAAGTTGATATTATTAGATAATTTAAATGATTTTGAATGAAAATAATGAATCCATTTTTTAAATTTAATTTGAATGAATTAGAAAATTTATTTTAAAATTAATCATGCAAACATGACAAGAAAGTGGGTATTCAAAGTGAAGATGATCGAAACTCTACAAGGTTTTTATATCAAAATTAAATACGAAAATAATTAAAAATTCCTAAATTTTATTAATAAAAATATTATATTTTAAATTTTAATGTAAAGATAATTTATAATATAAATTACCTAAATAAATAACTTAAATGAAAATATAATTTTCAATTAAAATACAGTATTTTTCACTCTTCGTCAAAAATTTTATCTTTTCAGAATATTTTCAATATATCACCATAAGATAATATTTAAATTATGAATTTTAATAAAATAAAACTTCCAATTAAATTTTATAAATATTTAAAATTTATTTTTAAATTATTTTCTCAAAAATACAACAAACGGTTTTTTAGAAAGATACAGTTTTTAAGTGTAAAATGGGATTTATTCCTATATATTTCTTATAAAAGACATATAATGTATTTTAAAAATTTTATTGAATTTATAATATATTTATTTCATTAAAATAATTCACCAAAGGTGAATTGATTATTTTATTGTGTTAAAAATTGCTTGCCTGTTTGAAAAAAGGTTTTTTAATTCCTTTATTTTCAAAAATATTTTATTTTCATTTCAGATTAATTCTTAACCAAATAATTCATTTTATTTACATGTGTATAACATATATTTTAATAATTTATCTAATCCTATTTTTAGCCACTATTCCAATGGCTAGATGATAACTATCATATTAAATAATAATATTTTAATAGTATGTCACATTTTGTTTAAAATTGGTGCATTTTATATCACATATTACGCTTAATATTGCCTATAACATAATATAAACTCATTTTTTAGAGTAACACAAACTAAAATAAGTGTTGTGTGTGAAAAAAATCAAAGGGATGAAATTTATTTGAAAAACAAAATATTTATCAAAATCTTGGTGTGTTAAATTCTACCCCCCCCCCTAAAATGAATTTCTCCCTAAAAATTCATCAATTATGTAAAAAAAATAAGGATTTATATTCCTAATTACATCCTCAGGTTCTTACATATCTTTTTTATGATGTTGTTTTTTCTATAAAACATTGTCCAGGTAAGTGGTCTTACATTCTAGAACTTTCTTTGTTCGATCCTAAATTACATTGTATAGATCCTTATAATAATGAACATGATCTAGTGGAAAGACCTATTAGTTCAGAGTATGTATTTAATTAGATATATAATTCTCAAATAGAGATACATGCAAAAAAATTAACTTGAAATATTTTTGGTGGAGGGGCCAAGTGATAGACTATGGTCCCAAAACAACTAGGAATTTCAAAGGGTCCGATATAAATGTGGCTCAATTTTTTACTTTCTTCTTCTTTTGAGAAATTTATTGGAATACCTTCTAAAGAACATAAAATTATAGAATATATTGAATATTATCTTTATAAACATTTTTTCAATCTTTTACGTTTTTGTTACTAAATGGATCTAATCTTCCCTTTCATTTCATTATGTGGATAAGGTAACACTATATTTCTTTCAGCAGCTTCATTCATGTATATTGGATTTTTACCCTTCATTCCATAAAAGTATTCATTAGGTGTCATCTAAATGCTTGAAAATATGATATTATTATAATACAACTCAAATTTAGAAAGATATTGATCCCAAAAAACCTTTGAAATCCATAGAATAAGATCTTAGCATACCCTATAAGGTTTGAATTATTCGCTCAAGTAGAAAATATATATGTGGATAATCTGCAGTACTGAAACACAACTCTGCATCAAAATCTTGATAGATAATTTACTAAAACATTGAAGTAATCTTTGGATCATAATTAGATAGTTTGAAATGTTGTTCACCATCCAATCCATAACACATAATTAATTTATATTCTGTAAATCGAATCCAAGGATACATCTTATCTGATAGAGATAAAGTGTTTTTTTCCTCAGAATAAGATCCTCTATAACCTATGTAGTAATATTCCATTTATATTTTTTAGTGGAGTCCGATGAAAAAACCCATAGTTATGTTTTCCAAATTCATTTTTGGTGTGTATAATTATCGAAGAATCCTTTGATGAAATATTCTATCATCCAAGAATTTTTTTAATTACTAATCATCAAGATACATACCTAGAAATATCTGTCCTTATGTTATAAAACAACAAATAATCATTCAGGTAGTCTTGGGATTGTTGTTATACAATAGTTTCCCTTTGGTTGTGGGTTTAATTCCCACAACCTTACTATATGCAATAGGTTGTCATCTGGCATATGAGTTATCCTTTTTCCAAAACTGTATTAATAAAAGAAATAAAAATTTAAATAAAAAATAATTACCTTAACATTAAAGATATATTAAACCAGAAAGGATTCCAATACCTTTAATAATATGTCTATAAAAATCATTCCTCCACAAAACAAAAGGGTTGTAATACCATAAATTTCTCTCAAAACACCATTAATATTGATAAAATTCCATCACATAAAAACTAAAAAGGGGTGTCAGTGAAATTAAACATACGATCATCCTTAAACTCAAAAACCCATGACAGAATCCATAACTCATAAATTAATCTTACATTGAGACATGTATACTGCCAAAAATAATGAAATCTTTAGTTATTTCATGATTCGTATAACCAAAATACAAATGGTAAAATAACATCAAAAAATAATTCATATATACAAATTTATAAATAATTAAACCCTTCCACTTAAATTATTGGAAAGGAATAATTTCATTAATTGGTCATGAATTTATTTATTTTATTAGCGCATTGAGTTTGATAATCCAATTTTCCCCACACATAAGACATTGAACTCATTTATAAATTTTCACTCTATGGACCTATTTTCCATATAGAAAACATACTCTACTCCATTTGAGATATTCTTATAGGTTCCTCTTCCAAATTTCATGACATGTATAAGGTTAAATATTCATTCATCTATGTTCATTACCACATACTGTTTTTTAAAAGTTGAAATTCCTTTTATTTGATGATTTAGTAGTCTCACCAAAGTTTCAATTGAAAATCATATATCACAATAGTTATTTAGTCATTGTTAAAATGTATATTCTCTCCAATAATCATATTATTTGGTTTCTTAATGTCACCAAATTGTCCATAAAACTCAGTGTTGAAAAAATTCCTTCTATTTACAGGTATTAACACTAAAAAAATAACTATTGTGAGAAATATTAATCATATTGGGAAACAACGTAATCATGAAAAATCACTTATATGATTTTTAATAAAGAGAATTTGTTTTAAATATATAAAATCATAGGATAAACTTCAGTCATTCATGGTCATTAATAAAATCTTTCATGATGATTAACAAAGGCCTTATATATTTCCAAATAATAACCCCTATGATTGTGAAACCATGTGTCTAGAGAGGCACATTATCATGCACTATATAGTGATCGAGTTAAGATCAATGAACCATTCATAAATATATTAATCCTAGGTACCTATGTGTCAGATACAGATCCACTTGTAGTATCCAATTATAGATTTAATTATCTAGATCCCACTCCCCATATCATTTAACAAAATTCAACGATATTTTCTTATACATTGACTCGTACAGTAATTTTTCATTAAATACATACCTATATATATCCTTAGAAATATCCCTAGGGATATCACTAAATATTTCTCATCCTAGTTTCCAAATTTTAACTAAACCATTCCTATGATACTAACCATAGAGACTGAGCCTTTTCATGCATCAATATTACATCATTTTAGATGAATATTCAACACATCACCAAAATACGCATATAAGGACAATAATAGGTTAGTGTCTTATGAGACTATGTACACAATATTTGTGAAATATATATAATATCTCACATGATGATATTACCTTATTGTACTCTTCAAAATCAGACACTACATAAAACTATTTATCATAACTAGGGGAAATAAAATATAAGAATGGATGAGTTCAAATTCTTAGTAAAGGTAAAAAAGGAAGATATATTGGAATAATGGTATTATAACATGATAACAACATTTTAAATCTATACCCTCTATATCAAAGATATTAATATTAAGACAAGGAAAAAATATTGGTAGTTTATAAAACATGAATTAAAAAGGAAATCAAGGAACATGAGCCATGAGTGCATAACATTAACATGAGATATAAAACTGTGGAGTACACATAATAATAGAACATTTCTTCCATAGTAGTCAAGTATCATTTATAAATCAATCATAGTGGTATGGGTTCTCTCACCAAACCATCATAGTAGTCAAAGTTTACTCCCAATACCATTATAGTGGAAAAACTCCCTTATTGGATTGGGTGAACTTTATGTTGATGTCCAACTTATCTCATGAGATATAAATATTTACCAATTGAATTAGAGGGATATATAGGTCCTATACAACAAATAATGAAAATAATATTTATGTTTTCCCCAATATCAAAAAACATTCAACATATCCTAACCACTAAAATGAAATGGGTTTTATAAACATTTCACCATATCATAATCTTTGAGTGATTTATAGGTTTCAAAATCATTACATCATTTCATCATGGAATAACCATTGTAAAAATAAACTGGTTTCATAAAACAAATCATGGAAAAACTAATAGAAGAGAAAAATATTTCATAAAAATCACTTCATCATAAAAATAAACCATTAAAAGAAACAATAATAATGGTTTCCGTATATCATAACTCTAGCATTTCATATATAGCCTTGATGTATGTTATCATATATGGGGAAGGATTTGGAAAGAAAAATCACATGAAAGTTTTCTTTAAGAAAATAATAATTATTTAAAAATAAATTTTAAACATTATAAAATATTTTTAAATCCATTTCATTTCAAAGAAACTAGAAAATTATAAATGAACTCTTAAAATCATTTAGAACATTTCTTGAGGAAAATACCATTTCCACTGTGAAAATTGTTTTAAGAAAAAAGAAAAATTTTAAAGATATTATCACTTTGAAATAAACTTTGAAACTTATAAAGTCATCATTTAAACATTTTAAGGTCATCAAGGTTGATAATTATATATGTTTCATACAAGTTAAACCAAATATTCCATTAAAATTTTCAGTGAGATAAAAGTGTGAATTGTTTTTAAAATGACATGAATATTCATTTAAAAATTAAAAAAAAATTAAAAAAATAAAATATATTTATTTAAAAAATAATTTTAATAATTTTTCAAATAATTTTTATTTTTTAGGAAACATGTTTTTATAATGAAAAGTGTTTTGGACAGAAGAGAGAAATATTAGTGGTTTTCATAAAATAAATTTCTCAATTATTTTAGGTAACAAAGAGTGGGAAATATTATAATTACTTGAAAATATCATGATTAAATAAGGGAGAACAATCTTAATTTAAATTCATGAGAGGTAGATCATAATACTTCAACCTTTGAGACTTAATCATAAACATTCCTAATAAACGATGAGATTTTAGCATAAATCCAATAACACATTGGTAATATTTGAAACATAATCCCCATGAAATAAAGAATTTAAAATAATATTTAATACCCTAAATATTTATGTGAATATTAATCAAATAAATTCATGTTAACTATATACACCACATAAATGAAATATGTGGTGAATATGACATGTGCCTCATAAAAGTAAAAAGTGACACAAAAATCCTTTACCATTTTAGTAATATTTTAAATATTAATAACTAATAAATAATAAAATAAATAAAGAATTATATATCATTAAAATATTAATATTTATGATAAAACGTGTCAAAGGGGTGGTATATACCACACAAAAAAAATTAGGTGAGTTTGTAGATGTCTCCCAGAAATAATAGAGAGACTAGAATTCTCTTAACATAAGTCTCGACATCCTTCGTATGCATTTGAAAATCCTGTATAATAAATAAAATTATCTTATATATCATTTATATTACCATTATTATCAATATTATAACATATAATATTTAATTATTACCATTCATTTCTTATTATTTACTAATTCGTTGTTAAAATGACATTTTGGTTAATAACAAATTTATTTTTCATTTATGTTTTCATTTTTTATTTTTGATCTTATTAATTTTTATCAGGGTTCCATCATCTCAAAAATAAAAATAATAACATATTTATCATATTTATATATAAATTAAAATTTTCATCCCAATCATGAATCGTGTTTTTTATAAACTAAGTATATTACAATCATAGAGACAATAGGTCGTACGTACACATTAGTAATGTTTCCATTTTTCAAAAAACATTATGGAAATGATATAGTAAATTTTTTCATTACCTAATTAAATAACATATATTATTACATTATATGTACATGTATATATCATCCATGTTGTGTGGTGAGAAAAAGATAGAGTCGCGTCACTTTTTAAAGGCAGTAATCCATATGTACACGAATGATGGTATCATATTTCAGTGAGTGAAAAGTTAAGAAAAATGATATATTATCTATTAATAATGAGAATATTTCATTAAAATAATAAATATTTCTTTTATATAATATATATTAATTAATATCACCCTTATTATCTTCCATATAAAGTGTTGGTTAAAAACAAATCAAATCTCTTCTTGATGTGGTAGTGCGATGTGCACATGAGAGACATTATCATATATCATATGGAATTGAAATTAAAAATTATATATTATATAATGAATAAATAGGTATAGAATTGTTATTATTATCATATATATACTTTTTATCAAACATCATACCTAACAGTGAGATGTGGTAATAGAAAAATGAATGACATCAGTTCGTGTGGCGGTACTCTACCACACACATAAATGATAATTTTGTAACACGTTGAATGGAATTAGGGAATTTTTAGGTCATTCACTTAACATAAAAACATCTATGAATAAGGAAGATAATTAGGTTATTATATCTTCATTTTATAATAATAATTGAATGATGTGGAGGATGAAATAAAATAAAAATTCTCATTGAAGAACATTACATCATCTTTGGGTAATCTTAATTATTTTTTCACCAAAAGCCATCAAATATTTTATTATACCCAAATTAAGGTTTCTATGATGAGTGGATGTAATTATGGATGTGATTTATGTAGTTACTTTCTGAACATATAGGTTTTGATTATGTGAAGAATATAAGAGAGGAGATTAGCTTTTATATGTGAGGTGAGTGGAAAACTTTATTTGTTTTAATAGAAAAATGAGTACCCACATTGCTTTCATGTCACATGGTCCAAAATGGAGTTTTATAAAGACTCATATGTGTTAGGGTTTAAATATTAATATAAAATACATTTTATACATGTTATTCATTCATTTTAACCCTTATCTTTTCAGATTAATCACTTGGGTAAACACATTTTTACATTAACTATGATAATTAATTTTTAATTTTTTCACTATTAATTTTGGTAAAAAAAATATATTTCACCATATTATATAATATTATTTATTCTAATTATAGATATTCAATCAACTTTTCCATATTAAAATCACCAAAATGGAAATATGTATTTAAAATTAATCCCTCAGACAATATGAGAAAGTTGGGTTTCAAAAAAACAATATTCAAAGTTTTATGAGGTTATTATATCAAAATTAAAAATAAAAATGATTAAATTGTACTAATTTAGACATATAAATATATAAGTGAACGAATTTTATTTAAAAACTATTTAATATATAATATTTATTTATAAATAATTTAAATGAAAAAGGTTGTTTTACATTAAAATATCTTATTTTCAATATTGATCAAAAAATTAATCTTAGAAAAATAAGAAATATTAACTATATTATAATTTTAAAATTTAATATCTAAAAATGATATTTATCTTTCCAAATAAATTGTATACAAGTGAACAAAATAGTTTTAATGTAAGATCGTAGAACGATGACAAAACCTTTTTTTAGAAAAATATATTTTTAATAGTAAAATTGGAATAATTCTTTTCTCTTATCTTGAAGAAACATAATATGAATGTTAAGAATTTAATTAAACATATAATATATAAATTTTATTTTATTCATTCAAAAAAATTGTTTTTATTTATTAAGGTAAAGAACATTTGATTGCATGAAAATAGTTTTTTATGCAAAATATTTTCGTTTATTTTTAAATAGTTTTTATTTTCATTTCTAATTAATTGGTCACCAAAAAATTTCATTTTATATACATGTGGAGAACATGTATTATAATAATTTTTTTCCTATTCATACTCTCCATTCCAAAATCTTGGTGATAAATATTATATAAAATAAAAACATTTTAATTGTATTTTACATTTCATTTAAACTCGGTGTACTGTGTATGCAATATTACACTAAGTGTTGTGTATAATGCAATCTAATATTAATTATTTTTTTAATTCATGAAAAACACAGTGTTTTGTTGAACATAAAATATTTAATAGATTAAATTTATTCAAAAACAATTGCACAAAATATCAGGGTATTTTAGTGTTTGAGACGTATTGATATTGGGAATCATAATTAGCATGTTTCTTAACACTCATCTATAATAGATCTATATAACATGACCAAAAACTATGTTACACATGGAAATAAAGTATGAAATTAGTAATTATCCTTGACATTCCAAATTGAAAGGCCCTAAAAATAGTGAAAGAGACGTAATAAATTTTAGGTTGAACACGCCCAATGGGAGGTTCGAGAAAAATTCAAGCCTCCTCTCATTATACTCTTCATCTATAGATTTTATAAAATTATATATTGTGTAAATAAAAAGTAAAAAATCTAAATGGTCACATATTATGGCCATATTAAAATTTTATCCATACTCTATGGAAACTTCTAGTCATGGAAAATATTGAGTAATGATTTATTACATCCCATGGACATGACAATGTCTTCACTAAGTATTGATCATAATTTTAGTGTACTCAAACACTAAATGACTAATATTTTTTTCAAAAAATAACCTTCATGTCTATAAGGTCTTAGTTGAAACACAAATATTCCCTGATTTGATACACATATCATGGAACTCTATATCGTTGTGTCATTTCCCTTTGTCCTCTTTTATAGTGGATTTGTTACATGGATTGGATAATCTAAAGGGGCCTTGCTAGGATTATAAAGTGATTAACAAAATCCATTAGATCTTGTACCTATTAAATGTTTTTGACCTATTGGATATGTATCCCATTATATCAATGAGCTATTTCAAGGTCTGTATGTATACTGGTTTCCATTATTACTTATAGTTTACTTGTACACAGTAGCCTCTATTTTCAGTTGACTTAGATATTCCATAATCATGATTTACAATTCCCAAGAAAAGACTATTCTGGAGTATTCAATATCATCAAAGTTGTATCACCATGTATTTTACATGCTCTCAAATAATGAATGTGTTAATCCATTCTAAATACTTTTAATTGCCCGTATCATGTGACCTGAAACAACACGATAGAGGTACTGAGTTTCATTACATTAAAACCCAACTACCCTAGGGTTCTAGAACCCTTTGTGGATATCCTTTTCTATATATAAAACTTCATAATCCTAATATTTGAATCATCACAAATTTTATATAGCCTTTTAGTATGAGTGGGAACTATGAATGAATATTTATGTAATCCCATATAGGCTCATGCAAAAGATCCATTGAATCATCAAACAATAGTGTCTATTTATTTCAAAAAAATGGACTCCATTCCTCTAGAGTCCCAGAAATATTATACTAGAACTCAATTCATTATTTTTTTTTATTATAATCCCCAGTTTTTTTCATATCTCATCATCTTTAGATAAAAAGCTATTGGGAATGATTTATGTAACCCACATTCTAAATATATAAGTGGGATGAAAATCCCAAATATTTGTTCTCTATATAATTTGAATAATTGAAGTAAGGATGAAGGGATTCAGAACCCTTTATGAAAATTCATTCATCAAAATCTCAACATGGTTTCAAGGTGTTAGAACCCATTATTAATATACATCATACATTTTATTAGTTTATGAATGAAATAACAAGTCATTTATAGAAGGCCCTAAACTAAAGAAAATGCATGTCTGAGATATAATACCCTAAATGACTATAACATATGGTATGAGATAGAGTACCCTAATATATAATAAAAAAATTCTAAGTTAGAACACCCTAAACTATTTAAATAGAAGGTCTGAACTAGAAGATCATAAACTACATCAACCACATTTTTAGTCTAGAATAACATAAACATCAAAAATGTATGCCTTATCTAGATGACCTTAAACTAGAAAAATAGAGGGTATGATCTATAATAAAATAAAATAAAAGAAATAATGTTCCATATATAAGAAATTGAATAATATAAGCGAAAAGTTCACATAGGAAGATCCTAAAATATAACAAAAAAAGGTCTGAGCTATAAGACAATAAACTATAGTAAATTATGTATCAATTTTCCTAACCCTAGGTTCTAACTATTTGACCAAAAAAATATAAACACTTCATATGCCAAACTTTGTATAACACAAATAATTAATTGAAATAGAAACAACAGTCACCAAGTTCAAAACCTATGAAGGATGACCTGAGAAAAGGTCAAGTTTCTATTTTTTGGATAAGAACCTTTTGTGATCCAAGAAACACTGATCAATTATAAAAAAAGGCACAAAACATGTCCTCATGAAACCTCATAATGGGATACATGGGTAAAATAATATAACATGCTCGATAGGCCACTCCCTCAATGGATTAAGCACGATATAGGGATAAAAAGGGGTACAATTATTGTAGGGACCATTATCCGACCAAAAAAACTGATCCATGTTATGAAACTCCACTGAATTGGGAAATAATTAGAGAACTCTTTCAGTGGGACATGTTAACAAAAATTATCAAATTCTAAATAAAAAAACATAGAAGGACTGGCATATATACTTCAATGAGTATACTTATATTTTTAATCATTTATGGGATTCACACAAAATTGATATTTTCAATTTGAGAATATGATTTCATGTTTGGAATAACTTGTTATTATAGAAATTATTGATATAATTGATGTAATATATGATAAATATTTGATTAAATTTCATGAAAATTATGAAAACAAAATTCTCTATATAAAAAATGTAGTTTGAAATATTTTCTCATTAATTATGTATAACAGAATGATGGAATCTCCACAAATCAGAGTCTACCCTGTGGACCTTTAAACAAAATGATTCTAATAAATGTAATGGACCATTATTATATTTACTCATAAGATTCCATAAGTTTTTATAACATCTGTTCTAGTGTGTCTATAGACTGGTTCAATTGATTGATCAATTAATTATTTTCCTGTGTGATTTATTGTAATTCCTCTAACATGGAAATAACATCAAGAATGTACTTCTCTTACACATCAAGGAATCACTGTTTCTCTTATACACATTTATATGACGATATTAGTACGTATTAAATATTGGATATCCACTAATGAAGATTTTAGATATCATATTGGAGCCTTCCAATCTCATAATCCCTAAAACTAAAAAAACCATGTTGGCCTGATACTTCTATTTCATGATGGGAATCCTCACCCGTTACCTCATCTCTACATTATATAAGTAAAGAAGAAACCTCCACAACATACATCCACGTCTCAAGAGATCATTTCCATTCTCTTATGGATACAATTTATTTAACACTAGTATGAAGATATTAATAGTCAAACCCCACATGTCCATGGTTGGTGAATATAAATTTGAGGTCACCCAGCCATCATGTTAGCTCCTCCAAGGGGGTTCTGATAATCAGTATATAGATATATCCTCATATATGTCACTATAGTTTCTAGTATAAGATGCATATTCTCATCCTTAAAATAGTCATAATCAAGGAACATGGTTATATTATAGAACCAAATCATAAATGAAACTCATACTCACATAAATTTACCGTAGTGTCTTAGACATAGTATCTATTTGAGTCAATCTAATTTGGAGGCATCTCAAAGTAGGATGATCCATAACCCATGAGCATTGAATAAAAACAACCATAATAAATTTTTTAAGTTGTTTTTAACTAGTAGATATGTTTAAAATATATAATGATCACTTAAAACATATGCATCATAGTCATTTTTTAAGAAGCATCATTCATCCTAGTTCCATCATTAGGGGGAGGCAACACATTCCTACATATAATGACCTACCTGAATCTCTAATATTTTTTCTATTATCATAGTCTACATTACACCAATAAGAGTTGTGGGAATGAATAAATTATAGATGAAATCATAAAGATTTTTAAATAAATGATTATTTTTAAATAAATAATACATACCCTCTTCCAATGATTCCTCTATCAAATCTATGTTGGAAGAGGATTAACTATTGAATTTGGTCTCTTATTAGAGTGAAATTTAATTTCCTTGGCTGAAAGGGAAGTTTAATAACCCATAAATAATTGGTTATGGGTTTTAGATTTAATATAGTGAATCCATATATACATATCCATGATTCAGACATGATGAAAATGGTACTAATGATGGAATTGACATACATAATTCTCTCTGTAAGTGGGTTCCTCCACATCTAAGAAAACTCAACGAGGGATTTTATAATTGGGTAAGTCATAATAATTCATTAAGTAAGGACTCATAAAAATAAAACAAAAGGATATCATTAAGTGTTTCTCTTAATTTATTCTAGTTGGGAGTGATCTGATGATTTGGTATGCTTCATATTTCATGTCATCTCCGGAAGTCCCTGCAGGAGGTGGTGACCCTGAAGGCAATAAAGATGTCATCGATGGTAGTACAAATCATTCTTCGTCAGGGAAAAAACTAAATACATTAATTATATCCATAAGATGAGATTATCCCTCATATTTTACCGTTTTAGCATCCCCTCAATTAGTCCCAATCATTGTACCTCAAGGAGAGTATAATATAGATGAGTGGGTTGGACATATCTCACCAAGTTCCTAAAATGAAGAAGAAGATAAGGAGAGAAGAATAATGTTTTTCGAATAATTCATGATTCTCAAGGTGATAGTAAACACAGTTTTAACTCTTAAATATAATTCTATAGGTCTTCCCTTCCATTGAAAAACACATCTATTATAGGAACCAACATTCATCATGCCTGGGTGAGTAGTAAAATTAGTCTATTCCGCTATGGATAACAACATCCACTTTTTGAAAGAGTGATTCAACCTAAGTGGAATGATGCTTGAAGGAAATCCCTTTATGTGTTGTGACATTCCCAAAATCATCAAATTATATCTCTATATAGTACAATAAAACTGATGACTCAGTAACTAAATGATCATTCCTCCAGTCATCCCATTGCTGACATACAACATGAAATGATATCATCGATGGGGATTCACCTACAAGGTCATAGATCATCATTACTACACTAGGTGAAACAATATCTTATTTTGAAGTTAACTATACATGGGAAACGTACTTGCAAGGAATATTTAGAGTATATAGACTATGAGAAAAAGGATACAAGCTAGGCCTTGTGTTGGTTTCACTAAAAATCATTATTGAACCCTAATCCATTTTTCATTGATGTTTCCACTTTTCTATTTTTGTATAAATGAATCCATTAATTGGAATAGGTTTGGGAGAGAATGAACTTAGTGTCATTCTAAGGAAATATTAAATTAGTATTAGTATCCTCACTAATGAAACAACAACCGGAATTAACGAGTGACCATTATATTTTTTTCAGATTTGATTTAGGAAGAAGCAAGGAGTCCTTTCAGAATGTATGAAAATTGTCACACAAACTGACATGGAATATAAAAATCATGGAGGATCATACCATCAATTTGAGTGGATGGAACTACATCAAAATATATTTTCAAATATGATTGATCCATAGGATCACCCTATCAATTATAAATTAGTCTACCAGTGGACACTTCATTTGATATCAGGGTGAAATGATCATAACGACTCAGGTGGCTCATGATTCCCCATTTCTTTAACTCAATGGTCCTGACCCCACTAATACATTGGAAAATGGTTTAAACTAATCACAATAATTTTTTTGGGAACTCAAATACTCATTACCACCGAATTTTTCTCCCCATACAACCCCATAGTACATACAAAAGGATAAATAATATTTACTGGGGTTTTCACCTATAAATATGATGCAATAGTTTGTTCAAGTTTTCTGATACATGAATTCCCAGACAAATATGTCACCCCCTAATATGTTTGTTACTATTATAAATTTAGTAACCGTTACGACACCCATATCCTAGTTTAAGATATGGTACACTCACATGTACCTTATAAGAAATCAACCTAACTGAACGATTTTACCATCATCGAAAATTACCTCCCATAACCATTTTTTAAACAACCCTTCATCAACTATCATCCAATATTGAATATATTCACCATTGGAATCATGTGATGAGAATTAATTTATCATCAAGGATTAGTGTTCATGATAATACTTTTTTGAAAATTATTATTTCACATCTCTTGAATGAGATGCCCACCCCTAGAAATGGGGCTTTCCTGAGGGCTTCTTTGGCCAGCCAAATCAGCTCTATATAAATGGGGAGTATTATATACATTATCCTAGGTATATAATAGTGTAATAAATTCATCATACATATATCTCAAGATTGTAAATATAGATATTTTCTTAAAATACCAATGAAGGATGTTGACCTCATTATGAATCTGATGAAACATATTAATATCCAAACTCTACCAGCTAATGAAGACTTACATCAGACCCATGTTACAATAATAAAGCGTTTATGAAATCCATATGGTCCAATAATTCCTATTCCCATTAGCACAATAGAGAATTTAGCACCAGTATAATGCACCTAGAATGCCCAGCCCATATCCATCTTAAATAATCCCCCCCCCCCCGATCAAAGGTCCTAGCCATGAAACCATCAAAATTTTAGTATCAGGGTATATTTATACATTATTTATCCGAAATTGTGGATTTCAGGATCAGATTTATTATGTACCCATTTGATATCTGGAAGTATGATCTTTATCATATACTCATTAGATATTTTTTCCTCAAAGATGATACGACTCTCAAGAGAGATATTTTCTCTAATTATATTTAGAATATCTAGGATTACGGATGGAGGAATGTGGTTCTATTCTAGTTCTAGAATGAGGTCATCATTCTAGATAATTAATTCATACTGAGGTATCTAGTATAACATAAGATATTGCAAAATATTAGTCCCCACAAATATTTTTTATTACTTATGATATAACAGAATAAAGGGTTGTTAATCAAGTTCTATGCTAGAAAACATATCAATCTAGAGAGAAAATACATTTTCAACATCCTTTCTCAAAGACATATGGACTAAGACATTAAAAAGAGAGTTAATATGATCAATGTTGGAATAATAAGAAAGAGAGTAATTAGAAAAACCAAAATACATGACTTGGATGCTATCATGTGTGGATAAAGATCTATTTTGGGTCTCATGATCATGTAACCCATATAAGTTATGATTTTCAAAATGATGGTCTTATACACTTAATGTACTACATTCATTGATAATGTAATGGATCTCATACATTCCATCAACATATTGAAGAGGGCCAAAATCATGTTGGAATGATCTTGAAATGTTCTCAATGAATGTCATCATAATCTCACAATGGACCTCAGATATTTCAACTGGATCTCGTTAAGTCCTTATTACAAGATAGCATTATCATGATAGATCACTCATCCATGTTTTCCTAATCAAGAAAATCCCATTTTAATTTTTCTCTTTGAACATCACATGATGAACTTGAATTCTCATGAACAATTCAATGAAAATAGGGTCACAAAAATGTTTGACAATGTGAATTAAACTGGAAAAGTTGTTCGGATCATTCGGTCACTATTTATCATGTGATAAAGGGTGGACATCATTAATGATGTTAGGAATGATCATTTTAAGTTAATAAGACATTACTATATTAATTGTACACCCCTACTTCTAACATATGATAAGGTATTAATAATTATCACTACATAAAGATTTATAGATTCAGGTATTATGTGGCCTATAAAAACACAAGTGAAGAATCAAAGCGGATGATACCAACAGAGATGTGAGTGGACATTTTAGAGATAAGGTATTATAGATTCTCAAGATACTTCTTCCAAGAAATTAATGATGAGTAACAAATGATAAACTAAAAAATAAGCTATGAAATATTTCACATGATTAGTCAATTGATCCTAAAAAAGGTTGATAAACATGTAAGCATGATCACATGATTCCTTGATTTACACATATCACGAGATTAAATATCCAAAAGTTGTAAAAGAAAATATCTTCATCTGATTGAAGATGTGTTGTTCTTATTAGAAGGTTTCATTCTGTTAAAGTGATAAGTTCCATGATCATTTGAAGGATTATATTCATTTCAGATAGATCACATGAATCACTTTAGAAATGTTATATGGATCACAATAAGGAATCTGGACATGTTAGATTGATCACATAGTGCATGTGACAAGTTATTTGGTCTCATGAAGGACCCTAGAATATATCAACCTTATTATGATGACAACCATGGAAAAGTTAGTTGGATAAATTGGATAGCATGATTAGTTTTTGATCACTTGAAGGCCCCCAGATATGTCACATTGACCATGAAATAATCCTTTAACATGTCGGCCTTGTTGGTCCGACACATTAAAACATTTTCCCTCTAACCATGTGACCCCCATCCATGATCCTTTGGCCATGTATCCCATTATAATGGATACTGTCTATAATCGATCAAGGGATATGTACTCATGCAACCATATTCATGCCATGCCAGGCCAGAATAACCAATATACCTATTATAGACCCATATATTATTCTATTGTAGTTTTATTGTGTGATTTGGGATGAGTGAATACACCTTGGTGTAAGTATCTTCAAATTCATTTAATCTTGCTAATAGGACCCCCACTTGGGATCTACCATCCTTCCTCATCCACTAGTGGGATGATAAAACACTAAACTATGAGACTCCAATTCTAGTAATAAAATAGGGAATGTATGATGCCTTATTAAGACCTAAGATCCATATCAAACATGAATACATTACCTTCTGAATTTATATCATTCATGAAGTTCATAATCATATTCCATCAGTGAAACATCATTGTGTAATACCTACTCAGGTATTAGGGAAACCATAGTTTGTAATCCTTACTCAAATATCAAGGAAACCCTAGTGTGTATTCCCTAATCAAATATCAAGGCAACCACAGTGTGTATGATCTATACAAATCCATCCTTGTATTTATTGTGACACGTTTGATCATCTATTGTCTATTTCTTCTCCCAGTGGGCATCACTAACATGGGCTTGGGGATATTTTGGTATCATAATAATAGAATGATACAAATTACTCTGAACTATGGGAATCCATCCTCGTATTAGTCTTTCTATTTCTTATAATAAAGGGAAATAATCCTCATATGTTTTAATTAGAATTACTCACCCATTGGTGGGATGAGGAAAAACTAAACTATAAGAAATTTAATTCTTGTTATATGAAGGATACATAGAAAACCTTCTTTAGGACTGAGTTCCATTACTAAGGTATAAATCCCCTTATGTATGTCCTCATCATATAATGCTAAATATCATGACATATACAAATATGAACTACATGGGTTTTTGTTCGCTTTCTCACAAGATACGTATGATGCCTCTTGGAGGATAAATCCTAATCCTAAAACATGAATCACTTTTTTGGATAGTAATAAACTCCATAGATCATCGTCACATGGGAAAAAATACAAGTAGTACCTCCTTGATATTAAATTGATTGAAATAGATAGATATCCCCAAATATATACTTAGGATTTAATTAATAGAAAAACCTCTCACATGTATAGTCATTGAAAAAAATATTGTTTTATTAGGGAAACCATCCTCATATACGAATTTTGGAATGATTAGGGAACATATATGAAATCTATAATAGTGGCTTACTCTATGAAATATTTACCAAAAAATAGGTACAATAGGTCTTCCCTCCCATCATCTTGATTGCTATGATTTCCTAAGAATTATTTGGTTGGATAACTCGTTGACCGCCTGCCTTGGGAATGATAACTCGCAAATTGTTAAAGTTGTGGGATCCATTGGGCAATTCCATATATAAAATATGTCTTTATTAATGATTGTATAACAATAATAATCCCCTCATAATAAAATATTGAGCCATACAAATTGGGTATAAAAAAATGGTTATCAGGATGTGAATTCATGGGATAACATAATAATGGTGTTGCCATAGGCATTGAGAATCATGGTTCTCAAATCCGATTAACCATTAGAAATTCATCATAAAAAATTATTTTGAACAATATATGAAATTTTTCAATAACATAATAACTAATTTTACATAGGCACTTTCGATCTTGTTTCCCAAACATGGATAATGAACATAAATCCATTATAAATTAAAAATTGTGAACTCGAAGAGATTATTATTAAAAGAAATGGTTAATAGAATTTTTTATTGGAAAAAAATGCTGAGAATGATGTGAATTCATGGGATTATAGAATACCTGAGTCACTATAGGAATTGAGAATTTTTTTCCCAAAACTATATAGCCATCAATAATCCATATAAAATAGTGTGAAATTCTCGCCACCTTATTTAAATTACACCATAAAAATTTCTATCTTTTCAATAAAAGGTTCATTGTTTTAGGATACCTTTATGGAAAAACCACACCAGATAAATCAATAAATAATCTTAATTTTAAAATATGAAGTTAGAAACATAATCATCACCATAAATAACACATAATAAAATTCTTAGATAAAGAGAACATTAGAGGGAATTGAAAATATGAAAATAGTAGAGAAATATAATATCAAAATTTTAAAATAGTGTGATTGAAAACATAGTCATAAGAAAGTTAATGACCACAAAACCATAAATTAGTGAGGGGTGAAAACACTATCAATTAATAAAAAATTATGGTAAAAGAATAAAATTTTTATTTGAAGATACATTTACTAAATTTTAGGGATGTATTTTTTATCATGATAGAGAAGATGAGAAAATATAATTAATTTATTTTTTTCCATTTCATAAGAAAAATTTATCATTCAATTGTAATTTAATAAATTATTAACTTTATCTCATACTCCAAAAAAATGAATATTTATGTTTTTTTAATGCCTAATGTATTAAAATTAACTTTTAATAGACTACAAGATCCATAAAATAATGAAAAGTCATTCATCTAATCTCTATATATTAACCAAAATCAATATAGTTATCAATGTTCACCTAATAAGGATATATCTTCAGTGGATGAAATAGAATTTTAATCACTAAAACCTTGATAGTAACATGAAAATTTAGACATAACCATTTCTATAATCTTTTATAAACATGGTTTTTACAAATTAATTTTTTCCCATGTGAAATCCCAAAAAATCAGAGAGATTATCACTGAATTTTCTATGTTAACATAAATTTAAAACTAAAACAGCATCATATAGCCTATAATTTCACACACTATAAACATAATCACCATGACCATATATTTTCATAAAATAAGAAAATCCTTTCCGAAAAACAACATGAATACCTATAAAACCTTAATGAAAACAAAAATTATTCTAAAAATTAACTCTATCCTTATTCTACAAAAAAATCACAAATTATAGAATATATTCAATAAATCCAAAACTCTAATAGAAATCATCAAAGATAACATAAGTCACTTTATCATCAAATAAATTATCATTTTTAAGGTAACCAATACTAGGTAAATTAAATAATAAATATTTGTCATCACTTTATCGCAACTAAACATTATAATCATAACATCCATAGTATATTATGATTTTTCTAAACTTAAATCATGTGTTTTTCATAAAATATAACCTTACCACTAAATAACATTTATTGTTCATTGATTCCATTGAACATATGATTATAAATACTCAGATAGAAACTATGGTGGAAAATTTATTAAATATTTTATGGTTCTTATAACCATAATATCATTGATATAACAATTCAAAAACATAAATAAATAATCACAATGCTTAAATATGTAAATAATTCCAATTTAATAATGGGAATATAATAGGCCATTCTATAGTGTAGGATTTAACCCTTGAATTAGGGAATTGACATCGATAATTACTATGTTCCCCACACATTTGAAATTGAATCATAAATGGTACCTTATAATATACATTATTTATATCAATTATAAATTTCTTCTTAGTAATTTTTTGTTTTATGATTTTATTTTTCAAACATAAAACATCCTCATGTTCCATTGAGATATTCCCTAGATTAATTGTTTTACAAATATCAAACATAAAATAAATTGAATCTTCTTTACTCTAGTAATTATCCTATTACCATTTACAAAAATATTTTTTAATATCATTATATTTGTTAGTAAACATACCCAAGTTTTTATTTTTAAATATATATCAAGATAGATGGTTAGTAATAATCATAATATTTTACATTCTATCATTAATTTCAACTAGTATCTCATGAGTAAAATTATTGTATAGTCCAATACATTTAATGTTAACATGGTTAATTATTTTTCATTCCACTAAATAAAACTAATGATGATTGTTTGATAAATAATAACCATATTAAGATGATATATAATATTAGAGTAACTACCCATGTGTTCACTCTTAGGGACACTAATTACACATTGATAATATGATGTTAATACAAAATTTCCCCCATTTCAAATTGTTTCCCCTATGTGCGTCTATGATATAGTGGCATATGATTTGTTGTATCCAAACATAGATATATTTTCTAAGAAAACCATACTTATTTATTTATCATAACATAGGATATTCTCCTATACATGGGATTTACATATTGGTCCCACTAATGTTTTCTCATCCAAGTCTCCAAAAATGACTAAACATTGATAAAATGAAAACTGAGGAGGAAAAAACCTAACATACATATATATTACATAATTTTAATGAATATTCAACCCAAATATCCATACATAAGAACTTCAAATTTTTATATTAGTTAGAGACTAGATAAATAAACATCTTCCTTAATTGTAATTTTCAACATCTCTAACTTAAACTATTACATAAGGTACCCTTCTAGAGTCATTATAATCTGTACCACTATTCATACCATATGGAAAGTTAAAACATAAATAATGGTGATCTTAGATGTTCAGTAATGGTAAACATAGAAGATTTAAATAAATGATCATATGTAAACATGTCATAAACAAATGGGTATGAGAAAAAAAAACTCATAATAAAAACATACTCCTCAATTCATATATCATAATCACGAGTCATGTAAAAAATTGAAGAAAATAAGACTAGGGAATCATAAAAAATGAATAATTTTCCACAGGTTAAAATAAAATGTATAACAATATTTTAAAGTATTTTAATCAATTATATTCATAGAAACCATATAATATGTAAAGGTTAACTACCAATACCAATATAATATAGTGGATCATGTATCTACACATGCTTCCCAGATCATATAAGATTTTTAATCACAACATTTTTCTCATATCATTGTGGATCAAGAGTCCCCAAATTTTTCCCATATCACTATAGATTATTTATCCATTCATATTTCTTATAGAGTTCTAAAAAATAAACACATTTACTAGAATAACCTAATGCAAATATAAGGACATACCCATTGTAATTCAAGGCTACAATGGACCTAGACATTAAATAATAAAATCCATATATATGTGTGTGTGTGTTATGGAATTATAAAATATTCATTAATTCATCAAAAACCAATATAAACTAAATACATTTCATAAAAATTCCATTATTTCAATATATCATAATTCATTGAAAATAAATTAGATTCATAAATATTACATAATTTCATTAAATAATAACCCATGGAAAAGAAATTGGATTCATAAAGATTTCATAATAACATATCTAACTATTTTTATATTAAAATGTTTCATTAGATAAACCGTATATCATCATTATAATAATACATATAGAGAATTAAGGTTGTTAGAATAATAATATCATATTCCAAGTCAAATATAATAATATTTAAAAGTTGTTAATATGGATGAAAAATTCATATATAAGATCATTCAAATATTTCATTAAAAACCTAAAAAAATAAAACTCTTCATTGATAAAGATTTTAACTCAAAATTATTAGAATATTCAGAAAATCTAGATATTTAAAAATAAAAATTTAAAATTTTATTATAATATTAAAAAATCAACACTCATGAAGGTTAAAATTTTTGATCACGGTGTATATGTTAAAGAAAACATTCCTTAAATTATTTTGTTAAAATTAAAAAAAGAGTTCTTTGGAAAATAGTTAAAAGTATTCCTTTTCAACCCTTTTTAAAAATAGTTATGGATTTTTAAAATTATTTTTAAAAACATTTCATTTATAGGAAACTTATTTTATAACCCCAATTTTAGAGTGTTTGTAAATTAAATAAAAATACCATCGACTAAATAAGAAATAAAAACAGTTTTCATTAAAAAACATTGTTTTTATGTAAAATATAGATAAATTTGTATTAAAAAAAATTAAATTCAAGTAATAACCATATGTGAATATAATATATTATAGTTTTAGTATATGATTAATATAATTTAGCTTAATATAAATTTAGTAAAGTAAATACCAAAAATAAATGGGATTTCAACAAAAAACCTACCTCATGGATAATATTTAAATAATAACAACAAGAAAGAGAGAAACTTATATATATTTAAAAATCCCAATAATTTTCCTAAGAATCAACAAATAAGACATTCATGGGTGGTATATAAACCATAAAGGATAAAAGAAGTGGTGAATATGTCATATGTATCTCAAAAATAAATGTGAGACGGGGAAACCTTACATCATGTTTCTTCTTGTTTAATACAAATTTGATCCTACTATATAATAAATATATATTTATTATAAATATATTATATAACCATACTCATATGTATCATACCATATTTGATTAATTTATAAAATATTTTCACTAATTTATTAAATTTTTTTATTTAAATCACTATTAGGGACGATAACTACTCTATTTTTCATGAACCTAAAGATGTCATAGTGTAGTGGTCTATGGATTCCTATCATATTAAATTTCTAGTTTATGTGATTGAGGAGTCTCATATTTTTCTAGGGGAGAATCATTTGAAGATGAATTTTTTATTGTACTACAGTAAGTATCTCATGATGTGAACCTGATTCAAATCATAAGTTGTTTATTGGTGACATGTGAGTCTTGTGAAATCATTTCCTATGTTTAGATGAGTTATGGATTAAGAAATTGATTGATTATGTGAAAGGGAAATTAATAGATTGAGGTTAATTTAAGTGGATGATACATTTTTTTAGTATGAAACCACATATATGGTTGATTCAATCTTTATACTAGATTCATTACTTCAAATCCTCAGACCCCATGGAATTAACACCATAAATATGAATTTCACGATGTGAAAAGGGTGAATTTGAGGTTCATTATAACACATGTTTGGCCAATTTTATCCTCACTTGATAGTTTTTCTTATTATTTTTTTAGGAAACCAAGGTTTCTTCAAAAGATATTTCGACCTATACTCCCTCACCTCTATCCTTGTGCTCGAGTGGTTTCTTGTTCGTGATCTATTATGAGTTTTTCTCTCTTCAAAATGGTTTTAGTTATATCAATGTAACGACCCAATCTTTTTGAGTAGTATATTAACTTACTCTTATTTATTTAATAAGATGTTAATGGTTAATGCAGAAAGAGGAGTCGATGGCTTCATCCAGTAGACTCAACCCTTACGAAGCCCACTTATCAGAGCTTGGGAAGGAGGTAGCATCTGTGGGCTTCGCTTTGGACCAAGCCCAAGCCGAGCTCCAGCGTGTCAAGCTTGAACGAAAACGCTTGCAGGAGAAGTTCAAGTTAGTGGAGATTGCTACTAGGGCAATGTTATCTGAGCCTCCCTCAGATTCTCTCACCATATCACACCTTACACTTAGGTCTTATGCCAGTGTTATAAGGGGCTATGTGATGAGACCCTAGTTTCCTTGTGTAATCCTTTCGGATGAATAAATTTAGATTTCTTCCTTTAGTGATGTTTGTGAAATTTCAAATGTCTAGATAATTTTAGAATGTATTTTATTGATGAATTTTGAAAAAGGGATATTTTGAAATATTTATGTAAACCCTAAATAACTAATGATGTGTAATGATTTTCAAAAAATGGTCTTCTACAAAAGTGTTCATTAAGGAATTTGGAGTCTAATAAGATCAACTTAATTTTTGATGAATAGTAAATTATGAATAGTGATTTTACGCTTAGGATTAGTAATGTGACCAAATGGATTAGTAATTTTCACTTAAAGAAAGTTTTAATATAATTTAGACACCTTGGTTAAGTAATGTGATTCAATAAAATGGGTAAATAACGGTTTCGTAAATTATTAATCAAGTATTAGTTTTTTCGGATGAATAGTGTTTTTTAATTAAAAATTTAATTAAAAATAATTAGAAAATTATTTTTATAAAAATGACTTTATTTTTGAACTCAGAGCATCGATATTATGTTAAGGTAATTTTTGGGGATTTTTCTGGAAAAAATGAATTTTCGATGAATAGTGTTTTTATTTAAAAATTAAATTAAAATTATTTAGAAAAATATTTTTATAAAATGGATTTCATTTTTGAAATCAGAGCATTGGTATTTGGTTAAGGTGAAATTTTGGGATTATTCTGAGAAAGTTGAATTTTCAGTGAATAGTAAAAATACCGTTTTAGGGTTTCGGTATGTTTAATGACATCATAATGATGTCATGATGATGTCATGAGATCTTTTGAGGGTTTGGCCGGCCAAGGGTGATGAATTATTGTTTTGGGGGCCCCATGTGGCCTAACTCCATGATAAATGCCAAGGGAGAGCCCATGGGTTTGAGAAAAGCACATGTGAGGTGTCCTTTGGCCATTAATGCTTTGTCCCCTCACTTTCCCTATAAATACCCACCCTTTCCTCCCTTGGTTTTCACTCCCAACTCTTCCCCAACGAAGTTCTGGTCTTCTTACCTTCCAAAGAGTCCTCCCAAGGTTCCCCCAAGCCCTCAAGGTCCAATCCTTTGAGTTTCAAGAGTCACGTTTTAAGGTAAGGGATCCGACCCCTCTCTTTCTTTTCATGAAATCTCTTTTATGTCATTCCTATTATGCTCCATGTTTTTATGTGAGAGGATGTTCTTTTATATTCCTCTTACTGCCCTTTAATGTTTATATGATGAGAGATCCCCTCTTACTCTCATAATTTCGTTTTATGAATGTTTAAGTGACGCCGTTAGGCTGCCGAATTTTTAAGGGATTCTTTCACCCTTCTCATTTTTCAAGTTCAATTTTCATGTCAAGTCTTTCAAGTTCCTTTTTATTATGTTGGGGTATGATCTCTATATCAATCATACTGATCTCTTATGATCATATGATGAGGGACCCTTTTTGATCTTGTCAAATCATTTTCTTTTGAAGTTAAGTGACGCCGTAAGGCTGCCGAATTTTCATAAGAGAAATCTAATCTTTTTCCTTCCATGTTTTTCATTTCAAATGGTATGTCCCTAAAATTTCGTTACCATGTCCATATGTCCTTCCTATTCTTTCACCCTACTGTTTTATGGATCATTTATGAGTGGGTGACCCATGTCCCCTCTCATTTCAACGTTTTCTAAAACCCCGAAACTTAGCCGTTATCATGCAGAATTTTCCTCAAAATGCCTCTCTCTTTTCTCAAAAATTATTTTATGTTATAAAGTGAATACTCAAAGCTCTTATTTCTACAAAGGTATTCACATATATATCAAAATGTTCCATTTTAAATTCTGGGATTTACATACATGAGACCCGCTTTCCCTTTCCGTGGGTTTAAAGTGACGTAAAGATCATGTCTTTAAAGCAGTTTTTTTAAAACGTTATGATTATGAAATGAAACCCATTTATTTTATGCTATGTGGGTTATTTATGAAATGCTTGATGATGATATATGTGGCTCACATGATAATAAAGGCAAATTTAAGGGTGCGCCCTGATAGCGCTCCAATGCATTGGGTAATGATGTAACCACTAGAGATTACAATTTTCACGATACCTTGGTGAATAACCTTGGTAATTTTCAAATGACACCTTGGGGATGGACCTTGGTGATATGTTCATGATTGTCTATGTTAAATGATGTAGCCACATCTTCAAGTTATGAAAAATGTTATTTTTATTATGAAATGCCTCATGATTTCTTTCTTATGCCTTAATGTTCTTTTCATGTCCTTATTGAAGTATCTCAAGTTCACATGTAAAATGTTCCTCTTATTTCCCTTACTGGGCCTTCTGCTCACCCTTTCTTTTGATGTATGTCCCCAGGTTATGAGATGCAGTAATGAACCTAGAATGAACATAAGGAGACGCCTTGAAAGTGTTTAAGAAGAATGTTTTATGTTTTTTTTTATGTATTATGATCCTTGTTTCCAAGACACTAAACCTTAACGATCCTCAGATTTGTGTAATGTAATGAAAGTTTTTGTTATAAAATGGCGGGATGCCATAGTTGGTATCAAAGGATGGTTTAGTTATTTGTGGAAATTAGGATATAAAAACTTTAGGAAAAACCCTATAGAAAAGTTTAAATATAGGAAAACTTCCTGGTATTTTGGTAAGTATTAAGTAAGTGGTCTATCAAACAAATACATCACTGTCTGGATACGAGCAGGTAGAGGCGGCTCTGGCAAAGATGTACATAGGGGTAAAACACGAAAACACCGCTTTGAGCTAGACTCGAACGGGAACTGGTGCACGATAACGGGCCTTGCTGCACTCTTGGTTACGACACTCCCGGGGGATATGTTTGGTTAATCACATGCTTTTTATGAATCATTATGAAGGAATTATAGAGAACTATAATTGTCTAAGCATGGAGTCTTAGTTAAAAGATTCATAAATGAAATAAGTTTCTCACTAAGGTTTTATTCTTTTAGAAAATGGCGGGCAATAGGAGAAACCGTGCCGATGGTGACCGCAATGCACCATGTGCTGACGGCCCTCCGATGGAAGCCGGAATGGAAACATTCATGCGGATGATGAACCAACTGACTCAAGTTATGAGTAATAACTTGAATCAAGCTGAGAGGCCGACCTCACCACGAAGGGAACAACTTTCTGTTGAGTCCTTCATGCGTCAACGACCGCCAACATTCAGTGGATCTACTGACCCATTGGTTGCGGAACAATGGATAAGCTCCATTGAAAAGATCTTTTCTGTACTTCATTGTTCGGAACAAGAAAAAGTCACCCTTGCTGTTTACCGCCTAGAGGGAGAAGCTGATCAGTGGTGGTCACTGATCAAAAACACGAAGCCACGAGGAGAGATGGAATCTATGGAGTGGGAAGAATTTCGGGGAATTTTCTTTAACAAGTATTTCCCTCGTTCCATGAGAACGAAAATGGAGAAAGAGTTTCTCGAGCTGAAGCAGAAGGAGAACGAATCTGTCGAAAGCTATGAGATGAACTTCACAAGGCTTTCCCGTTATACCTCAAGCTTTGTCATGGACCCTAATGGGAAGGTTGATAGATTCTTTGGCGGACTACGACCACATCTGCGGAAGAATCTAGCCAACAGGGACTACGATAGCTATGAAGAAATAGTTCGAAGTGCTATGAAAGTTGAACTAGAGTTTGGGGAGACACAGTGGTCTCACAAATCTAATGAGAAGAAGAGAACTCTAGAACCGAGCCTGGGAAGAAGTTTTGATCAGGAAAGAGGTGGAAAGCATATGCAATATGCCACATGCAATAAATGTGGGAAGAAGCATCCGGGGAACTGCTTGATCGGAAGTGGCAAGTGCTATAGGTGTGGAAAAGAAGGCCATATTTCTCGAAATTGTCGTGGTGATGTGAAGCCTCAACTTCCCAACACTAACGACAGAGGAAAGATGGTTCTGGCCCTACCCGAAGTCACATGCTTCAAGTGTGGACAGCTTGGGCACTTTGCTAATCAATGTCCAAATCCGAGGGCGGTGGAGGGGAATCACCATCAACCTCAGCAGAAGCCAAGGGAGCAAGGTCGTGCTTTCGCTATCACAACAACTGAAGTTGAAGTTCCGAACGATGTGGTAGCAGGTACTCTTGTTGTCCTCTCAAAACTAGCAAGTGCTTTATTTGATTCTGGTTCTACGCATTCCTTTATTTCTTCCAAGTTTGCAAAGAATATAGAATCAATCCCCAAATTGCGTGAGGTAGAGTTGTCAGTCAAGACTCCAAGTGGGATTATCCATGCATCAACAGTGTTTAGAGACTCTAGTGTTTACTTTGGTGAGCACAATCTTATCGCAAATCTAGTAGTCATTCCCATGATGGAATTTGACATTATACTAGGGATGGACTGGCTCTCAAAGTATAATGCTAAGATCAAATGCAGAAGTAAGGAAATCTCAGTAGTCTTGAATGAACGACCTACAGTTATCTTCCGAGGAGAGATATCTCGAACTGATCCCTATCTAGAAGCACCTCCTATAGCTTTCTTTATGGAGTTAATCGGTGATGAGGAAGAAGGGAAAGGGAGCATACAAATTGAAGATGTTCCGATTGTTCAGGAATACATGGATGTATTTCCTGAGGAGTTACCTGGACCTCCCCCAGAAAGAGAGGTAGAGTTCTCCATTGAACTCGTACCTGGGTCTCAACCGATATCAAAGACTCCGTATAGAATGGCAAATGTGGAGCTAGAGGAGCTAAAGAAACAACTCCAAGACTTGTTGGAGAAGGGGTTTATCCGACCGAGTGTGTCTCCTTGGGGAGCACCAGTTCTCTTTGTGAAGAAGAAGGATGGATCAATGCGGCTATGCATTGATTATAGATAACTGAACGGGATCACAGTGAAGAACAGATACCCTCTTCCAAGAATTGATGATTTATTTGACCAACTTCGTGGGGCTCAATTCTTCTCTAAGATTGACCTTCGATCTGGTTATCATCAACTGAGGGTAAAGAAGGAAGATATTCCAAAGACTGCCTTCCGATCACGATATGGGCATTATGAGTTTACTGTTATGCCCTTCGGCTTGACTAATGCTCCTGCTATTTTCATGGATTTGATGAATAGAGTCTTTAAGGACTACCTTGATAACTTTGTGGTAGTTTTTATTGATGATATTTTGATATATTAAAAAAGTCGGGAGGAGCATGAAGATCATCTGAGGGTTATTTTGAAAACTCTACGGAAGGAGAGGCTCTTTGGGAAGTTCAGCAAGTGTGAGTTTTGGTTACAACAAGTGGCTTTCTTGGGGCACATCGTAACCAATGAAGGAATCTCGGTTGACCCTGCAAAGACAATGGTTGTGGAGGAGTGGCCTCAACCCACAACAGTAACTGAGATTCGTAGTTTCCTTGGTTTAGCGGGATATTATAGGAGGTTTGTGAAAAACTTTTCACGGCTTTCTAATCCACTAACTAAGTTGACTCGAAAAGGGGTTAAGTTCATCTGGACAAAGGAATGCGAGGAAAGTTTCCAAGAGCTGAAGAAGAGATTGGTTACTGCACCTGTGTTAACACTACCCTCTATCGGAGAAGGATTCGTTATTTTTAGCGATGCATCTCTGAAAGGGCTTGGGTGCGTCCTCATGCAAAATGACAAAGTAATTGCTTATGCATCTCGACAGTTGAAGATTCATGAGCAGAATTATCCTACGCATGATCTAGAGCTGGCGGCAGTTGTTTTTGCTCTAAAGATATGGAGGCACTATCTTTATGGGGAGAAATGTGATATATACACTGACCACCAAAGTCTAAAGTATATTTTCACTCAGAAAGAATTGAACATGAGACAAAGGATATGGTTGGAGCTTATTAAAGACTATGATTGTTCAATTCATTATCACCCTGGAAGAGCAAACAAAGTCGCGGATGCGTTAAGCAGGAAAGATCCTGTTGTTCTGGCAACAATGAGGATCCTGGGAGATCCCTTGATTAAAGATCTAGTAAAACCGGACATGGGAATTATAAGGAAAGGGACATCATCAACCCTATCCCAAATGATTTCTCAACCTTCATTACTAGAGAAGATCAAGAAGGCTCAAAAAGAAGATCCTTTGCTGCAGGAGAAGTTCGAGGCTGTAAAGGATGGGAAGTTCCCTGATTTCAATATTGATCAAGAAGGTGTATTGAAATTTCGTACAAGACTATGTGTTCCATCTATTCCGGAGATAAAGAAAGAACTGATGGATGAAGCTCATAGCTCTACTTTCTCTATACATCCGGGAAGCACTAAGATGTATAGAGACCTTCGTGATCATTATTGGTGGGATAACATGAAGAGGGAGATTGCCGATTACACTACAAGGTGCCTGGTGTGTCAGCAAGTAAAGGCAGAAAGACAACTTCCTAAGGGGGTATTACAACCGCTACCCATACCAGTATGGAAGTGGGATAATATCACCATGGACTTTGTAACTGGTCTCCCAAAAACATCCAAAGGAAACAATGCGATATGGGTTATTGTGGACCGTCTCACCAAGACAGCCCATTTTATCTCTATTCGGGAAGATTTCTCTCTAGATCAGCTTGCCAAGATATACGTGAAGGAAGTGGTAAGGCTGCATGGGGTACCACTATCCATCGTATCTGATCGTGACCCAAGATTCACATCAAAATTCTGGAGAAGTCTTCAGCATGCTCTGAATACTGAATTGAATTTTAGTACGGCCTATCATCCTCAAACTGATGGCCAATCTGAAAGGACTATTCAGACACTCGAAGACATGTTGAGATTATGCTCAATGGAATTTAAAGGTGGATGGGATCAACACCTCCCATTAGTGGAGTTCTCTTATAACAACAGCTTCCATGCGAGTATTCAGATGGCACCCTATGAAGCTCTGTATGGAAAGCGGTGTAGAACTCCTACTTGTTGGGATGAAACTGGTGAGAGGAAGCTTCTTGGGCCTGATCTCGTGCAAGAGATGACAGAACAGGTTCATGCCATCCAACAACACATAAAGGCTGCTCAGAGTCGGCAGAAGAGCTATGCTGACAATCGTCGAAGGGACTTGGAGTTTGGTGTTGGTGACAAAGTCTTCCTTCGAATTTCTCCATGGAAGAGAGTCATGCGGTTTGGGAAGAAAGGGAAGCTCAGCCCTAGGTACATTGGCCTCTATGAAATCCTTGATCGCATAGGAGCAGTGGCCTATCGTCTAGAACTTCCACCGAACCTAGCTCAAGTTCATGATGTCTTCCATGTATCTCTCTTGAGGAAGTACATACCCGACCGTTCGCATGTACTGAACCCAGAGGTGGTACAACTTGAACATGACCTCTCTTATGAGGAGCAGCCAGTGGAGATCTTGGACCGTAGAGACAAGGTCCTACGAAACAAGACTACCCACCTTGTGAAAGTGTTGTGGAGGAATCATAAATATGAAGAAGCGACTTGGGAGCCTGAGGAAACGATGAAGCAAAAGTACCCTCACCTTTTCAACTAGGCCTCAAGTATAAATTTCGGGGACGAAATTTCTTAAGGGGGGAAGAATGTAACGACCCAATCTTTTTGAGTAGTATATTAACTTACTCTTATTTATTTAATAAGATGTTAATGGTTAATGCAGAAAGAGGAGTCGATGGCTTCATCCAGTAGACTCAACCCTTACGAAGCCCACTTATCAGAGCTTGGGAAGGAGGTAGCATCTGTGGGCTTCGCTTTGGACCAAGCCCAAGCCGAGCTCCAGCGTGTCAAGCTTGAACGAAAAAGCTTGCAGGAGAAGTTCAAGTTAGTGGAGATTGCTACTAGGGCAATGTTATCTGAGCCTCCCTCAGATTCTCTCACCATATCACACCTTACACTTAGGTCTTATGCCAGTGTTATAAGGGGCTATGTGATGAGACCCTAGTTTCCTTGTGTAATCCTTTCGGATGAATAAATTTAGATTTCTTCCTTTAGTGATGTTTGTGAAATTTCAAATGTCTAGATAATTTTAGAATGTATTTTATTGATGAATTTTGAAAAAGGGATATTTTGAAATATTTATGTAAACCCTAAATAACTAATGATGTGTAATGATTTTCAAAAAATGGTCTTCTACAAAAGTGTTCATTAAGGAATTTGGAGTCTAATAAGATCAAATTAATTTTTGATGAATAGTAAATTATGAATAGTGATTTTACGCTTAGGATTAGTAATGTGACCAAATGGATTAGTAATTTTCACTTAAAGAAAGTTTTAATATAATTTAGACACCTTGGTTAAGTAATGAGATTCAATAAAATGGGTAAATAATGGTTTCATAAATTATTAATCAAGTATTAGTTTTTTCGGATGAATAGTGTTTTTTAATTAAAAATTTAATTAAAAATAATTAGAAAATTATTTTTATAAAAATGACTTTATTTTTGAACTCAGAGCATCGATATTATGTTAAGGTAATTTTTGGGGATTTTTCTGGAAAAAATGAATTTTCGATGAATAGTGTTTTTATTTAAAAATTAAATTAAAAATATTTAGAAAAATATTTTTCTAAAATGGATTTCATTTTTGAAATCAGAGCATTGATATTTGGTTAAGGTGAAATTTTGGGATTATTCTGAGAAAGTTGAATTTTCAGTGAATAGTAAAAATACCGTTTTAGGGTTTCGGTATGTTTAATGACATCATAATGATGTCATGATGATGTCATGAGATCTTTTGAGGGTTGGCCGGCCAAGGGTGATGAATTATTGTTTTGGGGGCCCCATGTGGCCTAACTCCATGATAAATGCCAAGGGAGAGCCCATGGGTTTGAGAAAAGCACATGTGAGGTGTCCTTTGGCCATTAATGCTTTGTCCCCTCACTTTCCCTATAAATACCCACCCTTTCCTCCCTTGGTTTTCACTCCCAACTCTTCCCCAACTAAGTTCTGGTCTTCTTACCTTCCAAAGAGTCCTCCCAAGGTTCCCCCAATCCCTCAAGGTCCAATCCTTTGAGTTTCAAGAGTCACGTTTTAAGGTAAGGGATCTGACCCCTCTCTTTCTTTTCATGAAATCTCTTTTATGTCATTCCTATTATGCTCCATGTTTTTATGTGAGAGGATGTTCTTTTATATTCCTCTTACTGCCCTTTCATGTTTATATGATGAGAGATCCCCTCTTACTCTCATAATTTCGTTTTATGAAAGTTTAAGTGACGCCGTTAGGCTGCCGAATTTTTAAGGGATTCTTTCACCCTTCTCATTTTTCAAGTTCAATTTTCATGTCAAGTCTTTCAAGTTCCTTTTTATTATGTTGGGGTATGATCTCTATATCAATCATACTTATCTCTTATGATCATATGATGAGGGACCCTTTTTGATCTTGTCAAATCATTTTCTTTTGAAGTTAAGTGACGCCGTAAGGCTGCCGAATTTTCATAAGAGAAATCTAATCTTTTTCCTTCCATGTTTTTCATTTCAAATGGTATGTCCCTAAAATTTCGTTACCATGTCCATATGTCCTTCTTATTCTTTCATCCTACTGTTTTATGGATCATTTATGAGTGGGTGACCCATGTCCCCTCTCATTTCAACGTTTTCTAAAACCCCGAAACTTAGCCGTTATGCTGCAGAATTTTCCTCAAAATGCCTCTCTCTTTTCTCAAAAATTATTTTATGTTATAAAGTGAATACTCAAAGCTCTTATTTCTACAAAGGTATTCACATATATATCAAAATGTTCCATTTTAAATTCTGGGATTTACATACATGAGACCCGCTTTCCCTTTCCGTGGGTTTAAAGTGACGTAAAGATCATGTCTTTAAAGCAGTTTTTTTAAAACGTTATGATTATGAAATGAAACCCATTTATTTTATGCTATGTGGGTTATTTATGAAATGTTTGATGATGATATATGTGGATCACATGATAATAAAGGCAAATTTAAGGGTGCGCCCTGATAGCGCTCCAATGCATTGGGTAATGATGTAACCACTAGAGATTACAATTTTCACGATACCTTGGTGAATAACCTTGGTAATTTTCAAATGACACCTTGGGGATGGACCTTGGTGATATGTTCATGATTGTCTATGTTAAATGATGTAGCCACATCTTCAAGTTATGAAAAATGTTATTTTTATTATGAAATGCCTCATGATTTCTTTCTTATGCCTTAATGTTCTTTTCATGTCCTTATTGAAGTATCTCAAGTTCACATGTAAAATGTTCCTCGTATTTCCCTTACTGGGCCTTCTGCTCACCCTTTCTTTTGATGTATGTCCCCAGGTTATGAGATGCAGTAATGAACCTAGAATGAACATAAGGATACGCCTTGCAAGTGTTTAAGAAGAATGTTTTATGTTTTTTTTTTATGTATTATGATCCTTGTTTCCAAGACACTAAACCTTAACGATCCTCAGATTTGTGTAATGTAATGAAAGTTTTTGTTATAAAATGGCGGGATGCCATAATCAAAATCTTTGATTTTAATGGATTTGGTTTTGTTTTTATCTAGGTATGCATTGGGTTTTATTTTTTAAAACTCCTTGGTGTGGTGTGGGTTGATCTTATTTTTCTTTATGCGGTTGTGGGTTATGTGTCGTTTCTTCTTCCCCTTGTGTAATTCAGTGATATCTAAAATCTCTTTTGAGGTAGGATATCTTGGTTCTCAATCCTTTTACATGTTTTGTGCCATATTTTCATGGTTTTTATTTCCTTTTGGTGGATAGTATGGGTCATCATAATATGATAATAAATTGGCATAGTATAAATTGTTAGTTTTGGGTAGATATTGCATTTTTTACTACTTTGATATAGTTAACGATGGTATAATGGTATTTCAATTCCTTGAAATAAATAATGGTAATTGGGGGAATTTCTTTTTTAGTATTTGATATGTTTTGATATCCTTTTCATTTTGTTCTGAGATCACATACTGAATAAAAGTAAAATTAATATACATTTAACTTATAATTTTTTTTCTATTGAATATGAATTATGTGATAATACCCATGATAATGAATTAATTAAGGAAATGAGAAAACTTAAATAAATTATGGGATCTTAAATATTTGGATGTTGTGTATGGTAAAATTATTTTGTGTCCCTTTTTGGATTTGGTTGTCATGAAATGATGGAGGTGACATGACAGGTTTTGTGATGTGTGGAGCTAAAAAATAGTGGTTAGTAAGTATGTATGACATTTGGGTAGTAGTGACCAATTTTTGTGTTGTTTTATGGTGATGCGTTGTGGTGTTAGTGTGTGACATGGTTATTTATTTGATTGGTATTGGATATTTTGAGATGTAGTGTGGTTCATAGTTGATGTTGTGTGGAGGTTGTAGTTTTTCAATAATTATGGTGTGCATTGGATTAGATGCGTGATTATTATAGTGGGACGTTCGATTAGTGTAGTTTGGCAGTGATAGTTGACGTTATATGGGATATAGTTGTGTTGTGTTTGGTTTTATTATTTCCAAGTTATCCATGGAATAGATTAGGATGATGAAAGGAAATGAAAAATATCGGTAAATAAATGAGATGGGATGGAAATGGATATGTATTAAATGGATTAAATGAATATAATGAACAAATGGGTTGTGCGTAATGTAATATAATAGAAAAATTAATAAAAGTTGTGAAACATGTAATTGAAAGTGAATATTATTATATGGAAGTTTTTGAGGTTGTGTTTTATTTCACATAGTGGTAGTAGTAGTTGTAAGAGTTGATGTGTGGTACGGTGGTGTTGATGTGGTGTGTGCTAGAGTAGTTTTTGTGAACCCATGTTTTAAGTGTTGTGTGTTATCTATTTACCATGTATGTTCATGTTATTTATTCACACGCCCCACATAAATTGGATAAAATTTGCAAATCTTTGACAGTCATGGTTTCAATTGATTTCATTGACATCTAGGATGGTGGTGATATGAATTTTTGGCTTCACCCTCTTCTGCATTACACCTTTAATAATGATAAACCATGTTTCTTGAGGTCAGATATGTAGTTATAGACTAGGTATTTTTTATTGTGGCATGATGTGATGAGAAAAAAATGAGATTTTATATGTGTTGGGGGTCATGCTTGGTAGGAGGAGGGCATTAGGTTAATGTATTTCAAGTTCATGACATCCGGCTCCTATCATTTTGTGATGGGATATGGTATGATGGCCAATGCGACATTAGGAGATATGTGATGTGATTGTCAAGGTTTTTTCGAGTGAGATGTAATGTGATGTGGTTGTGACATTATGGTTCCTAATATTATCACTAGATGCTAGACCATGTGAGGTTGCGGTAGGCAAGGATGCATCCCAAACCACATCATATATGGTCCATGTGTCTTTAGGTGATGTGTGATCTAATGTGATGTGATTTGATGTGATGTGTATAGAAGGGATGGAATCATAGAACATTTGATGTTGGGGAATTATAAACGAAATTCAGTGGGGGAAAAGTTAACGGTGATCCTTATATTGTTATGATCTCTATTCATTGTTATTATATTGGATTCATTATTTGGTGAGTGATCCATGATGAGGATGGTTTTTGTAGTTGACCATTCTTGATGTTTGTTCGTTCTGTTTTTTTTTCTCTAGCACATTGGCAAGATTATTTCACATTTTCACAAAACATGTTGGTTATATCCCTACTGAGTATAAACATTATGCACACTCGACATATATAAATGATTTTTTAGGTTTCCAAGATGACTTTTGGGGTTGATGGGGACATGTATTGCTTGGGTTGAAGCTACTATTGAGTGGTTCCTAAAAGATATTTCTTTTGTTATTTGTTGGAGACTTTTATTCATATTAGTTTATATATTTTTTAATGCACTGTGGGATGGATATGTTTTTATTTTATATTACCTTATTTTTTTGATTGGTGGTTGTTTATCATATCTCCCAATCCTATTTTATTTATATATGGTAATTCCCCCAATATGTGAGATTTTTACACCCTCAATATATGCCACATACCACAAACCAAATGGAAGTGGGACTTAGGGTTCATTATCTCCCCTCCTTCATTTTACTATATTTTTAGGGAGATCATCATGAGAGAGTGGAATAAATGGTTTTGGTTGAGAGATAGGTTCGATTTTAGAGTTAGTAACTATAAGGATTACATGGGTAGGTATGGTAGCAGTTCTAGTTAACCTTAGTTTGTGCCACTGTCCAGGTAGACTGCCTAGGACAATAGATTTTCTGGGGGAACCATAATCCAATTAAATAAATCTATTATTATTGAATATCCATGTGTTGTGGGATCATATTTTGGTCAATGACCAACTAAATGTATATTCATCATGATCTATTATTTTGATGTTTGAATTTGATTATTGTGGGTAATTAAAATGATCAATTAAAAAATATTGATAAAATTCCATGTTATCGGGATTAGGATGTTCTCCTTTTTAATGATTGGATCTTATTCAACATCTATATGTGGAATTTTTTTTGAGGATTAATAGGATAATCTAGTTAATGTTCTGAGGGTATACCCAACTAAGTAAGGTGAGTCATGTAAGAGATATTTGTGTGGCTTTTAGTGCCATAGTTTAGGAATGTATGAGCGATTCATCTTTGATCCAGAGATAGAATGCTAGTTCTAGGTTATAAATACTAATTTTTGTTCAATAAAATAACAAGAATATTTTTTGGTGTTATATCCAGTGATTTAAATACAAGGATATGTATGTATGTGGTGGAAAATGTGCCTCAGCATCCATAAGGAGGCATATGTGTTGTGGCCCAACATTTAGATGGAGTTTCAAGAGGTTTTCCAATCATTAATAATGTTGTAATCCAATATCTATAATTTTATATCTATTAATATTTTAATATTGATTCTGCGAGATCTTATGATCATTATCAATGACCTTCAACACTTTTCCTTCTATGTTTTTTCAGATAAGGTTCCCAGAACGTGGCATCTAGAGAAGGATGTATGCATTGTGATCAAGTATGTTTCTACCCTATTCATGAACCCTATGTACTTAGAGGTGTATATAAAGGAAGAGGTTATCAAGTATATTTTTTATTTTTTAGGTCATCCATGAGAAATTTGATATATGTGAATCTAAAAAAGTATGGATTTAGGTAGTGGGTCATAAGGCTTCTGGAATTCATGTTGTCTAGTTGGGTACCGGCCATGGAATACCTCATTTTATCATTCTAGGGTATGTGTTTTCTAAGAACCATTGATATAACATCCATTTTTTTCTATTTTTGTGTCATATATGTGGATATACTTTGTTATTGTCTAATACCTTAGGGTTTCTAGATTGAAATAGGTGGTTAGTATCCTTTTGAATAAAAACAGTTTCTACTAAAGAGGTTTCAGTGGCTAGGAACGGTGGGCATTTTTCACCATTATAGAGAAAGTGGAATTGGAAGAGGGTAACCTTGTGATTATACATGTCCATAGGGACCTAGGTCGATGTTTGTTAAGGTATTTTTGCACAATATAGGAATATGAGTTGTTCATAGTCAAACAGATGTGCTAGATGGATATGTGACAGAATGGTTGGGAGTTGTTCGAGGTAGATCAATTTATTATCTATCCTTTTTTGTGATGTTTTTTTATTTAGGACCCCCAAGCTAATTTGTTTCTCTTCCTTTGGTCCATTATTTTGTACTGGTTTTGGAGAGACATAAAGTTCCCCTAGTGTTATCTACACTGGTTAGAGGTTATGTTATTTATTTTATGTGTGTCAGAGATGTTGGTTGTTAATGAGGCAACACCAATCCATGGGGTATTTTATCTTAATACAGATACAACCATATGATGTTATCCTTGGAATGTATTGGTTTTATTCCTTTCATGAATCCATAAAATACATATGGGCTAGAATTCCTTTTATAATGTGGAGGGTCAATGTGTGGCGTTCATTGGTCACCAAGGTTATCATATGAAAGATAAGAAAATAAATCCACTTTTAAATTAGCTAGAAAATATATCTATGGATTCATAAGATGAAAATATTTCTTGATTATTTGAAGAGTTATTTGATGTTTTCCTATAGTAGGTTATGTCCCTTTCTCCAATGATGTTTCATTTATTTTGGGAGAGAGTTTTAAATGGTTTTACCTCTTATTTCCAGGGCCCCCTATCGAATGACGCCTATGGAGATATGATAATTGAGGTTTTAGGTAGATGATCTGATAAAAATGGGTTTCATCTATCCTATTATATCATCAGTGGTTATCTAATGTAATTATCCAAGAATTATGATAGTAGTATTAGGTTTTTTATATACTATAGGAAGTTTAATCAGATGATGGTCATGAACCATTATCCACTTCCAAGGATAGTTGATCTATTGAACCTGTTGGGAGGGTCTAGTTTGCTCTCAAATAACAATACTTGGTATAGATATCACCCATCTATTGTGAAGGATAAAGATATCTGTAAGAATGAATTTATATGAAGGTGTTGGGACTATGATTTTTTTGTCATGTCGTTTTGTGTCATGAATACACCAACTATGTTCATGGGGATTATAAACTATATATTCCAAGAATATATAGAACAGTTCATCATCATGTTTATAAAATATACCTTGATCAAGATGAATTCAATGCAGGATCATGTATAACTACTCGTAGATATATTTTTTGTCCTACAACACCACAAAATATAAGAAATGTTATCTAAGTATAGATTTTGAATGTGAGAGGTTTGTATCCTTGGACATGTAGTGTCCAAAAAATTTGTTCTAGTGGACCCATCAAAGATTGCGCAAGTTTTTTCATATGTAGAACACGTGTACATAATATAGTTTTTAAGGTTCCTTGGTTTTATAGGCTATTATCTATGGTTTGAAAAAAATTCAGCAAAGTTGATTCCTTGAAAGCAACATTGACCTTGAAGGACCAGGATTTTGAGGGGACTAATTAGAGTTTGGAAGTGCTTAATTAACTTGAATAAAAGTTTGTTAGTTCTCTAGTGATTTGATGTTCTAAGGAGGTTATTTTTTTTGAGGTTTTATATTATTCATCCCATATTGTAATAAGATTCATATTGATTTATAAGTAGGTAGTGATCTTATATGGGTCTATGTGATTACATCAAGAAGATCGTAATGATACAAACCATGAACTGAAGTTTTTCAGTTGGTTTTTCACTAATGTTATGGAGATATTACCTCATTGGAAAGCAATTTTTGGTTTTCACAAACCACAAGAGAAATAAATATGTTATCTCACATAGTAATATGAATCTTTACCAGTGAATCTAGATGATGTTTCTCCAAGGTCACAATTTTGAGTTCTCTTACACTCTAATATAGTAGACTGTGGTTTCTGATGTGGTGTGTAATGAGTCTAAAGGGGATATGTCTTGGGAGTCTGTGTATGTTTGGAAAGTGTTTAATGAGCTTGAATAAATGCACATTGATTTTAGAGAGAGAAGAGGTTGAGGGAGTCTTTGTTAGATAAATATGGATTCATGTATAATATATCATGCATAGTATTCACAATGGAAAAATAATGAGGAATAGGTTATGCATGACCATGTTGTCCATGGTGAATCCCCTGAGGGAAGGGTATATGATGTTTAGAACCAATGGGTTTTTAGGGGAGGTTTTTCTTCATAGGGGTTCTGTGGAGAAGTTCTCTTTGTGTTTCATAGCTCACCCTTAGGGTAAATCAAGTTGGAAAAAGATGTATCATGGCTATAGGATGCAACTATAATGGCCTTGGATTAAATTTTCAATGGAAGAGTTTATCATGAGGTTTCTATTTTTCAGTAATTGAAAGACAATCACCCTATCATCAGTGATTTTTATAGTCCTTAGACTGTTAGAATATAGAATTGGGATGACATCATAGTGGATTTCATGCCTTGTACTGTATTCATGTTTTGAAATCTATGGGCCTCATGGAATTCACATTGTGAATATAGAATTTATTATAAGAAAGGGGATACTTTCAGTTTTTTTATATCCCCACTTCAGCCAAATTTATCCCCACTTGACCAATTTTACATTCAATTTTTGAGGATATTAGGATCATTTGGTAGACCATCCAACCCTTCCTTTTTTACATTGATCCTAGGCTTCTGGTGGTTACTTATTAGTGATCCACTAGGTTTTGTTCTTTCTTCATCATGGTTTTAATTCCACTACTATCTCTCATAGTTTCACTGCTGTCATATTGTTATGATTTAGATATGTTTTGGGCTGTATTTTTTATAAATTATCAGTGCAGTGTGGATTTTCCTATTGTTTACTTATGTGGTTGTGGGTCTCATGAATTTTATTCTTTTCCATGTGGTAAAGAATGAGATAAAAAATATTCTTTGAGGTTTGAGATCCTAGTTCTTAGTCCTTTTACATTCTATTTGAGATATTTTCATGTGTTTTCTTCCCTGTGGGTTGAAAGAAAAGGTCAATATAATAAGATTATAAATTTGAATAAATTTAATTGTTTGTTACGGAGAGATATAAAATTTTTATAGAACTTTGATATTAATGTTGATGATATTATAACATCTTTTTTTCCATGATGAAAATAATGGCTTTTTGGAGCCTCACTTGTGATGTAGTTGATATTCCTTGGTACCCTTGATATGTTATCAAGTTATTTCACCTTGAATAAAAGTAAGATGAACATATATTCAGCTAATAATTTTTTTATGATGGAATTATGATATTGTGATAATACCCATGTAATGAAATAGGTTTTATTGAATACATTGTGGGATTTGGTATGTGTTGATGTTGGTTTCAGCTTCATTATTGTGTTTATTTACATGGCTTGTCCCATCATACGATGATAGGTTTGAGGAGCTAGGATATTTAATGCATCGGGATATGATGTGGTACTTTTTTGAAAAGGATGTGATGTAGGAAGTGGTGCACATTGGGTTTGGTGCACAATGGTTGTGGTGCACAGTGACTATGGTGCATAGTTGTGATGAGTTGTGATGTTGTTGTCCAATGTGGTTATGGTGTGTGGTTTGGATGGGATATGTGGTGATGTTGAGTGGTTCATATTTGATATTGTGTGGGTTTTTTTGGTTTGTTATAGATGATGTGTAGTATATGATATGTATCTTTTTTATGGTGGGATGGTTGGATGATGTATTGTGGCGGTGATAGTTGACATTATATGGGTTGTTGTTTTGTTGTGTGTGGTAATTTTGTTTCCTATTTAGCTAGGAAATTAATTATGATAATAAAACAGAATAAAATATAATTTTAAATAATGTATATGGGCTCAAAATTGATGTAAGGGAAATGGATAAAATTAATTTCATGAAAGAGTGGGTTTTGTAATGTGAAATGAAGTGGCTAAAGGAAAAAAAGTGGTATAACATGTAATTAAAAGTTGGAAATGGTGTGTGGATTATGTGGAGGATGTGTAGTGTTTTAGATAGTGGTGGAAAATATTGTGATGGTTGATGTATGGTATGATGGGGGTGATTTGGTTTGTGATAGTGTAGTTTATTTCAAAAGAAAAGTTAGATATTTTGTGACACCCATATATATACATATATATCATGTATGTTTATGTTGTTTCTTTATATACCCAACCTGAGATGGATGACCTTACCAATTCTCATTGGTGAGAGGTTTCAAATATTTTCCCCAACATCTATGATAGTGATGATATATATGGTTTGATACCCCATATTCCCCACTCATCCTTGAATAATGATTGATAAGGTGTCTTTGAGTGAGATGTGTCATGATGGACCATGTGTTTTCGGGCGTGGAGTGACGTGATGTGGAAGTGATGAGATGTGATATGTTTTCGTGGTTATGTACGGAAGGATGAAGAAATGAGGTTAAGTTTCTTATATTTCATGATATCCAACATCTCTATTTGTCTAATGGGTTTTGGTATTAAAGCCAATGTGGAATTGGGTGATATTTGAAGTGATAATACATGTGTCTTTGGTCGACATGTCATGTAAGGTAGTTATTCCATGATAGTTACTGATGATATCATTGGATGATAGAACTTAAAAGGGTGGGGTAGGTAGAAATGAGTCATGACCCACATTATAAACAAACTATGTATACTCAAGCAAGGTTTAATGTGATGTGATGTGATTCCATGTGATGTGATATACTTTTAAGGGATGTTATAACATTACCTTCAATGATGGGGTGTGGGAGTGGAAAATTATTAGAAATGTTGAAGCAGGGAGAAGTTCTTTATTATGATCATGATTGTATATTATTACAGTGTATGCTTGATTTGATGAATTATCCATAGTAAGGTTTGGTTCAGTCTTTGACATGTTTAGGTTCTAGTTGTTTCTTTTTTTTTCATTAGAGAATTGGCATTTTCTTTTCAAAAATGCAATTGAGACCTCGGTTATGTCCCTATTGAGTATACATATTATTCTCATCATATATATATAATGATTTTCAGGATTCTAGGAGAAAATTTTGGAACAATCTGGTCTATTCAATCTTTGTATGGAATTGCTGTTGAGGGAATGTTATAGGTATTTTCTATGGGTATATATTGAATACATTTATTTTTATTGTTTTACTCATTTCTTAAGATCTGTTTGGGATTGTTTTGGGTTAATTTTATATTATCTCCTGGATTTTTTTGGTGTCGATTTATTATTCCTATAATAATTATTTATTTATAGAGTTTAGTTCCTCACATATATGATATTTTCACACCCTTAATGTTATTCACCAACCCAAGGCCTACTAGAGGTGCGACTTGAGAGGGAGGGGAATTATATCTCTTCTTTCATTGCAGTATGTTAGAAGAGAAGGATTCATGGTATATAGTATCATTTCATTGACTTTGATCTTGTTTCCATCATCTAAATAATAATAATAATAACTTCATGTGTATAAAATTTAATCATTAAATACACTTTTATAACTATTCTTATAAATCACTGATGAAAAATGATTCACATCACTTTGTGGATATGGTAGTCCGTATATTCACATAAGTGATGTTTCCATTTTTCAATAGATATAGAAAAATAAAATAAAATAATAATTCACTTTTCCAAAATGATAATAATATTAGAAATTTCATATAAATTTCATAAATTGATTATTATAATCATGAATGTGTAGTGGTTATGAAAAATGAAACCCATATCTTTATGGAGGTCATAGTCCACACGTACACATGGGTGGTAATTCAATTTTACATTTGATAGAAAAAGGTTATGAATTTTATTTTTTGAAATTTACCTAAAATATCCTAGTATATGGTTGATATTGATGTTTCTATATTGTGATTTTTAAGAATTAACTGGAGGAGTTATAAGAAGTAAAATGAAAACACTTAGATAAGACGATTAACTCCACTTTGAATTACCTCATTTGGAAATAAAATTAAAGACCCTGGGAATGGTATTTTAAGAAGGAAAAAAACTATATAAGATTTATAAGAAAGGATATAAGGGTTTTTTTGTTAGTTTGGTTCAACTATGTGGCTAAAATATTGTGCATATAATAAGTGATTAGGTTCCCTTTTATAAGTAATGTTTGGGGAACTATTAGAATTCCATTTCATGTAAAATTAATATTTATTAATTATCCTATTCATGTACAAAAATTATATATTTAGAGTATAGTATGTGGATGATTATAAATCCACTCATACAATAAAATTTATACATGTTTACGAGATTTTTGTTCCATATATTTTAGTTTAAACCTTATGTTAACCCTTTTTACAATTACCATGATATCAACATTCTATAAAATTTATGAGTCAATAATGTTAAAATAAAATAAAAAGTAACCCATATGTAGAGAGTGGTTTATATTATCCACAATGTCCCATTTAGTAGGTGAAATAAAAGATTTACCCTAATTTTAAATTAATTAATAAAATATTATTTATCAAAATATTCCATGAAAATAATTTTTCGAACTATTCAAATAGTTTTACATAAAATAATAAAGGAGGGAAACGGTCTTAGAATATAAAAAAATTAAAAAAAATGTTATATTTATCTAATAAATTAATATATTTATTCAAAATTTATTACTTTTTATATTTTAAAAATTATTTATTTGATTCTTTCATCACTTGAATACAAATTGTGAGAGAGTTTCATAAACATTTAAGGTAATTATTCCATTTCATAAGATTAAAAAATTAAAATGAATAAATTAATTAATTTATATTTAAAATTAAAATTTATAACAAAAAATAAGAACTTTTTATCCTGGTAGAAAAATATTAGAGATATTAAAACAAAAAGAGTGATGTTTTGAATTTATTCATTAAGTCTAATAATATTAATCGAATTATCAAAGAAAAATGTCACTCAATTAGGTTATATTAGAATATTAGATGTGTATGGTCAAACTAAAATCATCCATCATAAATAAGGTAGTGTTAGATAGTTTTTAGAACCCCTATTAAATTATATTTAACCATGATTACGTGATTTACAATTTTCAAGGAGATAAAAAGTTACCACTATTACTCTTAATTTTGACCACACCTAATGTTGTGCTATTAATCATATTTTTAAATTATAAATTGATATATGGAAAAAAAATTCTTAGGATCAATCCCATTAAAAGGATGATATTAGTTTTAATGAAAATAGAAAAAATGAAATAAAAATTGTTTTTCTAAATAAATGAATTTTTATATATGATAGTGTTTTTATACCAAATTTTAACACAAATTAGACACCAGTTAAGATGATTGAAATAATTTCAATAAAAATAAACTATTTTATAACAAAAAAATGTTATCTTGTAAATAATTGAAATGAAATTACCATTTTCTATAAAAATAGTTTTTTAGTTAACATTCGAAAATATATATCTTCAAAAAATGAAAATATTTCACATTAAGAAAAGTTAGATATGTTTCATTCCAAAATAATATCAATATTGTCATATATAATTTACCAAATTGGAGATAATTAATTATATTATCCACACACAAAATTCGATAAACCCAATTTGGAAGAAAACTTATCCTTAAAACATAAAATAAAACTATTCTCATTTCATTCCTAGTAACTGTAATTAAATGAATATTAATTCATTAAATTTAATATATAATATACTTATTCAATTAGATAAGTTTATCAATAGTGATTAATTTAACATTTTAAGATAAATGTGCATTGAATGCATAAAAATAATTTTACTATAAATACCTCTTCTACCTTTAGAATATTTTATTTTCAATTCAATATAATAAAAGTTAATACACCTAACTTCCTTCTAACTAAAGAAAATATTTATTAAAAGTATGTGTTTTTTAAAAATTATATATATAATTACCATATTATATTGTTATTTATATCCTTATATTGTAACACTCTACCCCTACCTCATTGGCTTGAGGAGGCGGTGAGGGTTACTTAGCCTTAAGTGACGTTCCCAAGGTGCCAAAGGCTGGCAATAAATGCTGAGGGATTTAAGGAATAGTCGGGAAAGATTTTCCCTTAAGAAGATAACCCAAATCAACCCACCCACAACTAAAGATGCATGCACTTTCAAACCCAACCATGTGATACAAACAATTCCATCAAAAACCCCAAAACCATTCAACTAGACATGTCCACAAAACATCAGAGTACAAAGCAGAAACTAAACAACAAAACACCACAATCCATGACACCACCATAGCTCCAGACCAAGCTCCAAGATCAAAGCTCCACCAAACATCACAATGCACAACCAAAGGAGGGTGATGCCTTACCTTTTCCCACGTCATGGTACACAACATCTACAAAGACACCAAATTGCCAAAGTAGGAGGTGAGTAAAACTATTGAGTAGGATTTTTTCAACTGACTTCCCAACACACACCACTAGAAAAAAAACTATTAGCACATTTATATAAAGCAATTTATATAAAATAATCACAATTGAAACCATTACCATGAGCCAATCATACTCTTACCAAGCCACCTCACCCAAACCTATAACCCAAGGGAAATCCAAAAATCATTCCATAAGCCATATCACCATTTAACATTTTCACAAAAATTTATATATTGAAAAGCAATGCACAACAGGACAACCAAAAAATTGGGACTTCCACCCATATTGTTCACCCCATTCCCAACTAGCGGTGCTTTCCGACCACTATCTGATACGGTGGTTCTTCTGACCACTATCCATCACCTTTAATAGTGATACTTCCAACCCACTTTCACACAATATTTAGGCAAGCCATAACCAAACATAACACACCAAGGCCACAAAAATATGCAATTGCTCATTTCCATCACATGTCAATCCACTTTAATAAATCACCCATTTATTGAAATCACTCATTTGTCATTTTCCATGTCAAAATCTTGATTCAATAAAACAAATTCTTTATTGAAATCCATTTTCATAAATCATTTCCATAACCCAAGACACGCAAAAAAAATTTAAATCTACATTTTAAAATTTAACAACAAGAACATTCAACCATAAAATCCATTTTCACAATAGAATCCACAAAACATCCCCAAATGGATTTCCAACTAATTTCACACCTCAAAACAACAATTAATTTCCATAAAAACAAATTAATTGTAAACAAGCTTCATGTTCTAACAATGTGGAGTTGAGAGAGAAGCCACCTACCTTTAGGGTTCTGGCGAAATCGACCCACAAGCAACCGTACCCTAATTCGGGCCAACACTTCCTGAAAACCACTCTAGATCTCCTTCTCTATCATCCACAAGCCTTAAAATCAACTCCCAAGGCAACCCCAACACTAGACCTACATGAAACAGATGTAGATATAGAAAATTGAGAGAGAGGGGGAGATGAAGATCAAGAGGAAACCAAAAAGAAAACTAGAGGAGATACATACCCAAGTGAAACCACCATAAAAACACCAAGAAACCCCATTGAATCACTTCCAAAATGAGTGGTAGAGAACCTTTAACCTCTAAGAACCCAAAATCCTGAGTGAGGCTTGAGTGGGAGAAGATTGGAGTGAAATCGGTCATGCCCAAAGGAAGTGGTCGCACGGTTAGTCTGCACGGTTTGAAAGACCATGCGGTAACTGTGTGCATGCCACTGTCTCGAGAGGAGGGGTATGCATGGTTGCCTCACATGGTTTGGAAAACTGTGTGCAGGTCGTGTGAAGCCTACTTCCTCCCCTGCACGGTTTCCTGGAGAACCCACATGGTTTCCCCTAACCGTGATCAAAATGTGCTCTCTAAGAATAGCCTCCAAACTTATTCAAAACCATTCCAAACACTCCCAAACTCTTCTCAACTCATCCCATTAACCTTAAACATATAAAAAGGCATTAAAAAGCTACATACCTCAAACTTGGGGTGATACATTATCCACACCATTGGACTTTCCATCCTCGGAAAGTAGTGAACACACCGTTTGCCGAAAGAGCTCGGGCCATTGCTCGACCATCTATTTCTCCCACTCCCAAGTCGCCTCTTGGATCTGGACATACTGCCACAAAACCTGAACCAGACCAATGCTTTTACCCTGCAAGAATTTCTCTCGCCTATCCACAACCTGCACTGGCATGTGCACCAATAAAGCATCCGGCTCAAGCTCAACATGATCCCATCGAATAACATGGTCTGGATCTGACTGATACTTTTTCAATTGAGACACATGAAACAAATTGTGCACTACACTGAACCTAGGTGGAAAATCAAAATGATAATCCACCTCAACAACCTGCTCAAGAATCTCAAAAGGTCCAATATACCTCGGAGATAACATTCTCTGCTTCCCAAACCGACGATGACCCAACCTAGGAGAGATTCTCAAGAAAACATGATCACCACCTAGAACGAAAATGGATTTCAATGATGATATTTATATGATTTCTAATGACTTTGAGCCATCTTCATTCTCTTCATGATTAACTTGATCTTCTCTGTACTCTCCTAGACAAGGCTCGGTCTAACCATCGGGGACTCACCCATTCCAACCCAGCATAGTGGAGAATGACATGGTCACCCATACAATGCTTCAAACAGAGACATATGTATGGATGCCTGATAACTATTATTGTTTGAGAACTCAACCAATGACAAGTGCTCCTCACACGAGCCATAAAAATCCATGACACAATCCCACAACATATCCTCCAAAGTTTGTATCGTCCTCTCGGATTGACCATCCGTATAATGGTGATACGTCATACTCATGGTCAACATAGTTCCATGGATTTTCTGTAAGTATTTCCATAAATGAGATGTAAACCTCATATCTCTATCAGATAAGATTGAAATTGAAACACCATGCCTCTTTACCACCTCCCGAATATAGATTTTGGACAGATCCTCCACCATATGAGATTCATGAATTGGAATGAAATGGGACGACTTCATTACCTGATCCACTATCACCCAAATGGCATCGTGCTTTCTGACCATTCCTGGGAGACCTATTACAAAATCCATCACTATTTGCTCCCACTTCCAAACAAGGATTGTTAAAGACCACAACATTCATGTTGGCCTCTGATGCTCTGCCTTAACCTGCTGGTAAGTTAAACATCTCGAAACAAACTCAGCCACTCTTCTTTTCTTACCATCCCACTAGAATAGCGCTTTCAATGCTTTATACATTTTCTGAATTCTAGGATGCAAAATCCACCTAGAATGATGATACGCCCTAAGAAGATCCTCCTAAAAAGAAACTAGTACAACCATCCAATTCTGAAAACACAAAACTGAATCTCCATTCAGTTTCCAACCCTCAATGGTCTCCCTACTATTGAGTTTCGACCTCATGGTCACACACTCAGAATCAGATATATGTGCCTCATTAACCAGACCAACTAAGTCATGAATCAACAAAACTGGAAATGAGACCGCTCTATTGCCCTTGTTCTTACATTCCAACCGGATGTCAACTATAACTGACATCAACTGCCAGTGGTATGATGCCTATTTCACCACCTGAGCATATGATTTTCTACTTAATGCATCTGCCACCGAATTTCCCTTCTCGGTGTGTACATCATGTCAAAATAAAACATCTGAAGATATTATATCCGTCTACATTACCTCAAGTTCAAATTCCTTTATGAGAAAATGTGCTTCAATCTCTTATGATCTGTATATACTGTGAATTTCTCACCAAAGAGATAATGACGCCACACTTTCCTAGCATGGACCAGTACTACCAATTCCAAATCATGAGTTGGGTAGTTTTTCTCATGGACCCTCAACTTTCATGAGCTATATGAAACCACATGGTTCCCATGCATGAGAACACACCCCAACCCTGATCCTGATACATCGCTATACACCATGTACCCTTTTCCAGTTCTATCAAAACCATGATTTTTGCTGATGTATGTTGACACTATAGCTCTTAGAAACATTGTTGACACTATTCATTCCAATGGAATAGAACATTATTTCTTTTCAAAGCTGTCATCAGTGAATCCAAACGTGAAGAATCACAAACAAAATGCCAATAATACCCAGCTAGACAGAGGAGACTTTGTACCTCAAACACATTCTCTGGTGGTTGACATAAGATAATAGCCTCTATATTTTCTGGATCCACTAAAACACCCCTTTCAGAAATCACATGGACAAGAAAACAAACTTCCTGTATCCAAAAGTCACACTTTGACAATTTTTCATACAACTGACGATCCCTCAAGATCACTAGCACTGTCGCCAAGTGCTGCTCATGCTCTACCCTTGTCTATGAATACACCAGAATATCATCTACAAACACCACCCCAAATGAATCTAGATGTATCTAAAATATCCAATTCATCAATTCCATAAACCCCAATGTCACATTTGTTAGACCAAAGGGCATAACCAGATATTCAAAATGGCCATATCAACTTCTGAAAGCTGTTTTAGGAATATCTTCCTTTCTCAACTGCAATTGATGATATCCCAATATTAGTTCGATCTGGGAGAACCACTGGGCTCCCCTTAACTGTTTTAATAAATCATCAATTCATGGAAGTGAATAAATGTTCTTTATCATAACTTGGTTAAGTTTACGATAATCAACACTGAGCCTCAAATTTCCATCCACCTTTTTCACAAACAACACTAGAGCTGCCCATGGAGACATGCTAGGCCATCAAACCCTTTGTTTTCTAACTCTTCCAACTAGAATTTCAATTCCCACAATTTTGTAGGTGTCATTCGGTAAGATGGAAGTGAGATAGGACTAGTCCCCGGAAAAAGATAAATCGTAAACTACACTTCTCTTACGGTAGGTAACCTAGTGAATTATTCAGGAAAAACATCTATAAACTGATCCACCATTGCTGGAATAACCATCTTCTCAGAACCCTCTAACAATTCCAACAACAACACTGCCAACTAATACAATAACATGCCCACTGTTGGTTCCAACAAACCTGTTGCACCCTGCCTTTCATGCCTCTCTCCTCTAAAGAGATGTCTAACACCATTATGTGTCGTAAAATCCATTTTTCACACATTAAAGTCGATTTGGGACTTAAACGCCACCATCCAATCCATTCCCATGATTACATCGTACCCACCCATATCAAGCACTGAGAAATTCCACATTATCTCAACCTCACCCACAACGATACAACATGCTCTACAAAAGAAGGCTCGATACTCTCTTCGACCCAGAGGAGTTTGAAGTTTAAAAACTGAAGGCATCATTTCAACCCTTAAACCCAGCAACTGAACCACACATGCAACAATAAAAGAGTGTGAAGCACGCGTATCAAACAATACTTGCATTATGGTAGAATTTAAAAGAATAGTACCTCGCACCTTGGATGGTCCCGAATGATCATCCACCACAACCTGATTGGCTCCGAAAAATGACTTGGGTGCCACACTCTTTTCTTTATTGACCTACTAAGGAGTTGTGGTGTTTTGGTAATCACCATGACTAACTTTTCTCTGCTGATGAGGGGTATGTTGTTCTCCCCATCCCGTCAAAACATACGACGTCTGCAATCCCTGAGGACTGTCACACTCACCCCACCTCGGATCATTCCTAAAATAGAATTGAAGGTCCCCAATATACTTGAAATTGTGGAATGCTCGAGTTTGTTCTGTACAATCATACTTGATGTGTGTCGTAGATCCACACTAAAAACATCCTGGTTTCTTCTGGGGCTTCGAACGAAGATTTACCGATCCTGTTGTCAGATTATGTGCCATAATCCTGCCCTGGGAATAAGTGCCCCTCCTCCGCATGAACCCAGCGTTAGAGTTCCCACTGTTCCCCATGGGTACCACCATCCTTCCTCCACCCAGAGCTCCCAATAGATCTCGCTCAGCCTCCGATGCTCGATTCACCATCCCTATGTATTCACCGATACACAACACAGAATTTTTTTAATGAATCTCTTTCCTTAACCCCCCCTTCGAAGATCCTTTCCTTCAACGATGTGCTACCCTCCACCTTGGTTGAAAACCACATTATTCTCATAAACTTAGCTGTATACTTCTTCACGGACATATACTCTTGCTTCAGACTAATGAAATCAATTGTGCGTGGAATTCTGAACGTACGTGGGTAGAATTGTTTATTAAAAAATTTCTCAAATCCTTCCCATGTCATACCCTGGTCCGTCCCCGCTTGGACTACCATCTCCCACCACATGAAGAGAAGGATACTCTAACTTATATGTTTCTAGCTTTACTTTCACCTCTCCCGACATCCCCAAGAATTCAAAAATTGTGTTCATTCTGGACTGCCATTCCTCTGCCCTTTCTAGGTCTGAATCACCCCTACAGACAGATGCATCCTGTTTCTGAAACTGAGCTGCATAATCAACATTATTTCGCTCTTCTGATTTATTCACACTTCCCACATCTTGGAAAGCTTGAAATATGCTTTGGAAAAACATCTGGTTCACCTGGGGCTCAGGTGCAACCACGTTCTCATCTGCCACTTCTGGTTGGTCTCTATGACGCCTACCTAATTCCATTTCTATAAATAGAAAATAAACAACCACGAGTCTCACTTATGTAGACATCAATAATTCCAATTTCAACTCTCATTAGACAACACTATCACAACGCGGTTTTCCAACTTTCCAAATTTTCTATGTTTTAGCATTTTTGAAAACCAAACCATTTTCAAAATACCAAATTTATTCACATTACAATTTCACACATTTGAAAAAACATTTCTCAATTCAGCCCCTAAATCATTATTCCCAATGAAATATTCATCCTATAAGTAAGTCATTTCTACCATATATTCCATGCACATCTCATTGGCTACACCCATGGCAATGAGATTTCCAATGCCTATAATTTTCTCTGAAACACTGATGTACCCAACTCTCTGGTTACTTGAATTTCAACATATAAGGGTTAGCTACGTCATGTTATGCTATACATTCCAAGTTCCAACATTCCTACACCTTCCTACCATCCCGACTCAAGGAATAAACCACAACGAATATCAAATCCATATATGAGAATCAACTCCAAAGGACTGAACAAGCTGATACCACTTGTAACACTCTACCCCTACCTCATTGGCTTGAGGAGGTGGTGAGGGTTACTTGGCCTTAACGATGTTCCCAAGGAATCAAATGCTAGAAATAAATGCTAAGGGATTTAAGGAACAATTGGGAATGATTTTACCTTAAGAAGATAACCCAACTCAACCCACCCATAACTAAAGAGGCATGCACTTTCAAACCCAACCATGTGATACTAAAAATTCCATCACACAACCCAAAACCATTCAACTAGACATGTCAACAAAACATCAGAGTAAAAAGTGGAAACTAAAAAAAACACCATGAACCATGAAACCACCACAACTCCACACCAAGCTCCAAGCTCCAAGCTCCACCAAACATCACAATTAACCATCAAAGGCGGGTGATGTATTACCTTTTCCCACATCACGATACACGACATCTGCAACGAAACCAAAGTGCCAAAGTAGGGGTGAGTACAACTACTCAGTAGGATTTCCAAAGCTGACATCCATATGCATGCCACTAGGATAAAACGGTTATCACATTTATATAAAGCATTTTATATAAAATAATCACAAGTGAAACCAACACCATGATCCAATCATACTCTTACCAATCCACCTCACCCAAACCAAGAACCCAAGAGAAGGCCAAACAATCATGCTATAATCCATATCACCATTTAACATCAGCACAACAATTTCCATCTTGAAAAGCAATGCACAACAAGACAACAAAAACGGTGGGACTTCTTCCCATCCCGTTCACCCCATTCTCAACTAGCGGTGATTCCCGACCACTATCTGATATGGTGGTTCTTCTGACCACTATCCATCACCTTTTATAGTGAGACTTTTTTCCAAATTTCACAAAATATTTTGATTATACATAACCAAACATAAAACAACAAGGCCACAACAATATGAAATTACTCATTTACATCACATGTCAATGCACTTCAATAAATCACCCATTTATTGAAATCACTCATTTATCATTTTCCATGTCAAAATCCTGATTCATTAAAACAACTTCTTTATTGAAATCCATTTTCAAAAACCATTTCCTTAACCCAAGGTGAGCATCAAATTTTAAAATTGACATTCTAAAACTTAACAATAAGAACATTCAACCGTAAAACCCCCTTTTCCCAAAAGAATACACAAAACATACCCAAAGGAATTTCCAACCAATTTCACACCTCGAAACCACAATTAATTTAAAGAAAAACAAATTAATTGTAACCAAGCTTCAAGTTCTAACAAAGTGGAGTCGAGAGAGAAGTCACCTACCTTTAGGGTTCCTGCGAAATTGACCCACAAGTAACCACACCCCAATCTGGGAAAACACTCCACGAAAACCGCTCTAGATCTCTTTCCCTATCATCCAAAATCCTTAAAATCAACACCCAAGGCAATCCCCGATAATAGATCTACATGTAACAGATGTAGATCTAGAAAACCGAGCAAGAGAGGGAGATAAATATCTAGAGGAAACCAAAAAAAAACCAAGTGCAGAGACTTACCTGGGAGAAACAACCTTCAAAACACCAAGAAACCCCTTTGAATCGCTTCCAAAATGAGTGGGAGAGCACCTTTAGCCTCTGATAACCCAAAATGCCGAGTAAAGATCAAGTGCGAGAAGATTGGGAGTGAAATAGGACAAGCCCGAAGGATCCCAAATTTAAAAACCCTTCCTTTAAGTGGTCGCACGGTTAGTCTCCACGGTTTGAAAAACCGTGTGCATGCCACTGTCTCAAGAAGAGGGGTCTACATGGTTTCCTCACATGGTTTGGAAAACCGTGCGCAGGTCGAGCGAAGCCTACTGCCTCCCCCTACATGGTTTCCTAGAGAACCCGCACAATTTTCTCTAACCGTTATCAAACCATGCTCCCTATGAAAAGCCTCTAAACATACTCAAGCCCATTCTGAACTCTCAAAACCTCTTCTCAACTCATCCCATGCACTTTAAACAAATAAAAAATCATAAAAAAAGGCTACACACCTCAAACCGGGGGGTGCTACATATATACTTTACAAAAATTTATATATTTACTATTTTCTCATAATGTCTATTGAATTTATAACTCTTAACCATGTTTCCATAGTTGAAGTTGGGCTCAAAATCATTATAGAGATCCATGAGAATAATATTTTCATTTTTTGGTACATTATTAATGTGAATTTAATCCACATGTATATTTCTTCATATTTTTTCATATTAAAACCTCATATTTTTTAGTGTTTTTATACTATTTTATTTCAATAAACATAACATGGTTCATTTATTGTTGGTTTCTGAATAAAAATATATAAAAAATATTCCTTTAAAAGATAAATACATATTAAAAAATCAGGGTTTACAAATAATATAGTGGAATCTTCTACAAAAACTAAATATACCTATAGTAATAATAAATATTTATCAAAATTCTTATATGTGATTTCTATAAAAATTACCCCAATATTCTATATCAAATGTCTCATTTCTTCTCATCAATTTTCAACATTATTTTTCCTATAGAAACTAAATTTAAATATTATTCTATTTTCTGAATTAATAACTCCATGATTTTATTTTTATCATTTTATTACCAAATATTCAACATTGGAATCATTGAATCATCTATTAAATTAACCCTTCCTTGAATCTGGTCAATGTATCATTGAAAAATAGTGGGCTTATTTAATGAACCAATTAAAAAATGAATAATCACCTCACTAAAATCATAAATTATTATTTTTAAAATAAAATTATCCATATTTTAATATATAAGAATAAATAAAGAGTTATATATAATGTAATGATAACATCTCATTTTGGAGGAACACGTAGGAATAACAATGAAATTAAATATATAAAAAAATATTTCCCATGAAAATTTTGATATGTATGTTTATGCTCTCAATTTTTTTTGAATATATATGTTTAAAATAAAAATGTAATTTATTTTACATTTTAAAATTATGATAGGTAAGAGTAAATTGATATTTTCAATTAATATGTGATAAAAAATTGATTTTGAAATTTCTCATATGTGAAAATTGTTGGGCGGAGAAAAACGGGAAGGATGGCAAAAGGGGGGGTGAATTGCCTTTTAAAAAATAATTATCAAATTAAAATCAAAGTGAAATCAAAGTATGTGCAGCAGAAAATAAAAGAGGCAATCACACAAGAAATTGTTAACGGAGTTCGGCCAAAAACCCGGCCTACGTCTCCGCTCCCAACTCAACCGTTGAGAGATTCCTACCGCTTGCTTTTCAATGGTTTTAGCAAGAAACCCACTAGGCTTTGAGGTAGCACTAGAACCTATTACAGCTTGATTTTGGTGGTTAAGAAAGAACCCACTTGCTTTTAATGGTTTAGCAAGAACCCACTATCCTTCTTACAGGTGAAGGATAGCTCACCTATGTCTCAAGCTATTTAAAGGAAAGCTTGACAACCTTTTCACACCTTAATGGTGATGTGAAACCCAAAAGAAAGAGGGGATGAGAAATAGAGTTTGGGGTTTGTAGGCACAAACCCAATTTTAAGCTCAAAATAAATAAAACACTAAAAACCGTAATTGGGAGAAGCCTTGGGCGCCTTTGATTGATAGGAGAGTTTGAAGGCCGCTTCCAAGCTTCTTTGAAGGAGCTCCTTGGATGTGGAAGTTGTTGGAGCAAGGTGGGTTCCTTGAAGGAAGTCCGCCGGAGGTACGCCAAATGATGAACAACGTGTCCGTGGGCTATGTATATGATCTGGTTGGTGTCCGGGGCTTCCTTGGCCTTTATTTATAGGCATGGAACCCTTGGGGAGTCTTCGGAGCCGTTGTAAAGGCTTAAAGAGCCGTTGGAGGCCAAAAGAGGGTTGACTGGTCAAAGCCAACAGCTAGTTTGACTGGGCTACCGGCTGGCCGGTGCAGGGCCACCGGCCGGCCGGTGCCTTGGATGTTGAGAAGGCCTTCTGCCCAGGCAGCACCGGCTGACCGGTGCCAGAGCCACCGGCTGGCCGGTGGGCAGACAGTAGCTACCACTGTTTCATCAGGTTGCCACCGGCTGGCCGGTGACAGAGCCACCGGCTGACCGGTGGAACCTAGCAGTGGGCAATGCCTCTGCCAGGTCCACCGGCTGGCCGGTGCTATCACACCGGTTGGCCGGTGGACTGAATTTCAGTCCACTGAGTGTGCTTCATGGCCTATTTCCTTGGCAATCTTTTGCCTATAAAACAAAAACACTTAAAACAATGTTAGACAAATAATTGAGTGATTGTGATCATGAAAATTAAACCTCGAGGGGTTCGAGAGGTACAACAATCTCCACCTATTTTGATGATCACAATCACCAAAACAAACAATGTAGAAAATGAAATGAAAATCATGCTTTAAAAGATTTCTCCCACAATCAACCAAGAATTTCTCCCCCTTTGTGATTATCAAAATAGCACGGGGCATAAAACTTCATTGAGGGAAAATGATTTGAAAAACAAGATTTGAGATTTGAAAATCAATTGAAATTTTGGAATTTGAAAGATTGAATAACAGTTTGAATTGAATGTTTTGAAATCAAAAACCAATTGAAATTGAAAATTTGAAACGAACTCAAAAAAAAGAACTTAAACAAACCTAACTCCCCCTAAATAAAAACAATGAATCACCGGGGAGAGGGATTTTGAAAAGAGACAATTTTAGGCCCGGAGAGACTCACTAGAAGGGATTTTTCAATCCATACTTGTCTCATGGCGGGTCTTCTCCTATAGAACTCATCGGAAAAGAAAATAGTCTTGGGTTGGCCGTACCGGGCATTTTTGCAATCACACTCATAAATGAGGTGCCCGGGTTTTTTACAATAATTGCAAAATTTAAAACTAGAGCTCCCCCTTACAAAAACAGTTGGAGCATGGGAGGAGGAAGCTACATTGGTATATCCTAGCCCTTGGGTGGTTCTTGAAATTCGTTGGGAACCAAGCAATTTTGAAAGATTTTGTTCCCCTTGGGTGAACTTAGCTAGGGATTCCCTAAGGTCCTTAATGGTTGATTCCAAAGAATCAACATTGGGAAAATTATGGATTTTAAGGGAGAGTTCCTCCTTCTCTTTGAGAAGTTGTTCTTTTTCAGAGGAGAGTTTTTTGAAATTCTTTTTTAAAGCAACAAATTTTGACGATAATTCATGAAAACCTTTTTCTAGTTGGTCTCTAGCGTGTGAGAGTTCTTCATAAGATAGATGATTAAATGAATTAGAAGAACTAGAGGAGGAAGAGGAGGAAGAGTTGGAAGATGATACCTCATGTTTTGCCATTAGGAATTTTTTACCTTGGTCGCTCGAGGAGAAGGAGGAGAAGGAGGAGCTATCACTCAAAGATGCCTTTGAAGCCTTCTTCTTTCCCTTCTTTTTCTTGGCCCTTTTCTTGTGAAGTGGGCAAGCGGGTTTGAATTTTTCGTCGAGTTCTTGCTCTTGAGTGGGTTCTTGCTTTTGATCCATGCTAGTACCTTCATGGGTTAGCTCTAAATATTTCCAAATATCATGTGAAGTAGAGCAAGTAGAAATGCAATTAAAAACATTACGTTCAAGACCACAATGAAGAGCGTTCATGGCTTTGCCATCAAGCTCAAAATAAGCAATGTCATTGGGGGTCCATTTAGACTCATCGGGAGAGGAGAGGGAAAATCCTTGCATAACAATTTTAAAAATAGGATAGCCAATACTTTTAAGAAATGTGGTCATGCGGGTTTTCCAAAAAGAATAGTCGGTTCCATCAAACAATGGAGCACGACCCAATGAATGACCTTCGAGGGTTTGAGAAGAAGAAGCGGTAGAAGCCATCAAAAAGGATCTTGAATTTGTAACCGGTTAGGGTGTTACACAAATTTTCCCTCTGATACCACTTGTTGGGCGGAGAAAAACGGGAAGGATGGCAAGAGGGGGGGTGAATTGCCTTTTAAAAAATAATTATCAAATTAAAATCAAAGTGAAATCAAAGTATGTGCAGCGGAAAATAAAAGAGGCAATCACACAAGAAATTGTTAACGGAGTTCGGCCAAAAACCCGGCCTACGTCTCCGCTCCCAACTCAACCGTTGAGAGATTCCTACCGCTTGCTTTTCAATGGTTTTAGCAAGAAACCCACTAGGCTTTGAGGTAGCACTAGAACCTATTACAGCTTGCTTTTGGTGGTTAAGCAAGAACCCACTTTCTTTTAATGGTTTAGCAAGAACCCACTATCCTTCTTACAGGTGAAGGATAGCTCACCTATGTCTCAAGCTATTTAAAGGAAATCTTGACAACCTTTTCACACCTTAATGGTGATGTGAAACCCAAAAGAAAGAGGGGATGAGAAATAGAGTTTGGGGTTTGTAGGCACAAACCCAATTTTAAGCTCAAAATAAATAAAACACTAAAAACCGTAATTGGGAGAAGCCTTGGGCGCCTTTGATTGATAGGAGAGTTTGAAGGCCGCTTCCAAGCTTCTTTGAAGGAGCTCCTTGGATGTGGAAGTTGTTGGAGCAAGGTGGGTTCCTTGAAGGAAGTCCGCCGGAGGTACGCCAAATGATGAACAACGTGTCCGTGGGCTTTGTATATGATCTGGTTGGTGTCCGGGGCTTCCTTGGCCTTTATTTATAGGCATGGAACTCTTGGGGAGTCTTCGGAGCCGTTGTAAAGGCTTAAAGAGCCGTTGGAGGCCAAAAGAGGGTTGACTGGTCAAAGCCAACGGCTAGTTTGACTGGGCTACCGGCCGGTCGGTGCAGGGCCACCGGCTGGCCGGTGCCTTGGATGTTGAGAAGGCCTTCTGCCCAGGCAGCACCGGCTGACCGGTGCCAGAGCCACCGGCTGGCCGGTGGGCAGACAGTAGCTACCACTGTTTCATCAGGTTGCCACCGGCTGGCCAGTGACAGAGCCACCGGCTGACCGGTGGAACCTGGCAGTGGGCAATGCCTCTGCCAGGTCCACCGGCTGGCCGGTGCTATCACACCGGTTGGCCGGTGGACTGAATTTCAGTCCACTGAGTGTGCTTCATGGCCTATTTCCTTGGCAATCTTTTGCCTATAAAACAAAAACACTTAAAACAATGTTAGACAAATAATTGAGTGATTGTGATCATGAAAATTAAACCTCGAGGGGTTCGAGAGGTACAACAATCTCCCCCTATTTTGATGATCACAATCACCAAAACAAACAATGTAGAAAATGAAATGAAAAGCATGCTTTAAAAGATTTCTCCCCCAATCAACCAAGAATTTCTCCCCCTTTGTGATTATCAAAATAGCACGGGGCATAACACTTGATTGAGGGAAAATGATTTGAAAAACAAGATTTGAGATTTGAAAATCAATTGAAATTTTGGAATTTGAAAGATTGAATAACAGTTTGAATTGAATGTTTTGAAATCAAAAACCAATTGAAATTGAAAATTTGAAACGAACTCAAAAAAAAGAACTTAAACAAACCTAACTCCCCCTAAATAAAAACAATGAATCACCGGGGAGAGGGATTTTGAAAAGAGACAATTTTAGGCCCGGAGAGACTCGCTAGAAGGGATTTTTCAATCCATACTTGTCTCATAGCGGGTCTTCTCCTATAGAACTCATCGGAAAAGAAAATATACTTGGGTTGGCCGTACCGGGCATTTTTGCAATCACACTCATAAATGAGGTGCCCGGGTTTTTTACAATAATTGCAAAATTTAAAACTAGAGCTCCCCCTTACAAAAACAGTTGGAGCATGGGAGGAGGAAGCTACATTGGTATATCCTAGCCCTTGGGTGGTTCTTGAAATTCGTTGGGAACCAAGCAATTTTGAAAGATTTTGTTCCCCTTGGGTGAACTTAGCTAGGGATTCCCTAAGGTCCTTAATGGTTGATTCCAAAGAATCAATATTGGGAAAATTTTGGATTTTAAGGGAGAGTTCCTCCTTCTCTTTGAGAAGTTGTTCTTTTTCGGAGGAGAGTTTTTTGAAATTCTTTTTTAAAGCAACAAATTTTGACGATAATTCATGAAAACCTTTTTCTAGTTGGTCTCTAGCGTGTGAGAGTTCTTCATAAGATAGATGATTAAATGAATTAGAAGAACTAGAGGAGGAAGAGGAGGAAGAGTCGGAAGATGATACCTCATGTTTTGCCATTAGGCATTTTTTACCTTGGTCGCTCGAGGAGAAGGAGGAGAAGGAGGAGCTATCACTCAAAGATGCCTTTAAAGCCTTCTTCTTTCCCTTCTTTTTCTTGGCCCTTTTCTTGTGAAGTGGGCAAGCGGGTTTGAATTTTTCGTCGAGTTCTTGCTCTTGAGCGGGTTCTTGCTTTTGAGCCATGCTAGTACCTTCAGGGTTAGCTCTAAATATTTCCAAATATCATGTGAAGTAGAGCAAGTAGAAATGCAATTAAAAACATTACGGTCAAGACCACAATGAAGAGCGTTCATGGCTTTGCCATCAAGCTCAAAATAATCAATGTCATTGGGGGTCCATTTAGACTCATCGGGAGAGGAGAGGGAAAATCCTTGCATAACAATTTTAAAAATAGGATAGCCAATACTTTTAAGAAATGTAGTCATGCGGGTTTTCCAAAAAGAATAGTCGGTTCCATCAAACAATGGAGCACGACCCAATGAATGACCTTCGAGGGTTTGAGAAGAAGAAGCGGTAGAAGCCATCAAAAAGGATCTTGAATTTGTAACCGGTTAGGGTATTACACAAATTTTCCCTCTGATACCAATTGTTGGGCGGAGAAAAACGGGAAGGATGGCAAGAGGGGGGGTGAATTGCCTTTTAAAAAATAATTATCAAATTAAAATCAAAGTGAAATCAAAGTATGTGCAGCGGAAAATAAAAGAGGCAATCACACAAGAAATTGTTAACGGAGTTCGGCCAAAAACTCGGCCTACGTCTCCGCTCCCAACTCAACCGTTGAGAGATTCCTACCGCTTGCTTTTCAATGGTTTTAGCAAGAAACCCACTAGGCTTTGAGGTAGCACTAGAACCTATTACAGCTTGCTTTTGGTGGTTAAGCAAGAACCCACTTGCTTTTAATGGTTTAGCAAGAACCCACTATCCTTCTTACAGGTGAAGGATAGCTCACCTATGTCTCAAGCTATTTAAAGGAAAGCTTGACAACCTTTTCACACCTTAATGGTGATGTGAAACCCAAAAGAAAGAGGGGATGAGAAATAGATTTTGGGGTTTGTAGGCACAAACCCAATTTTAAGCTCAAAATAAATAAAACACTAAAAACCGTAATTGGGAGAAGCCTTGGGCGCCTTTGATTGATAGGAGAGTTTGAAGGCCGCTTCCAAGCTTCTTTGAAGGAGCTCCTTGGATGTGGAAGTTGTTGGAGCAAGGTGGGTTCCTTGAAGGAAGTCCGCCGGAGGTACGCCAAATGATGAACAACGTGTCTGTGGGCTTTGTATATGATCCGGTTGGTGTCTGGGGCTTCCTTGGCCTTTATTTATAGGCATGGAACCCTTGGGGAGTCTTCGGAGCCGTTGTAAAGGCTTAAAGAGACGTTGGAGGCCAAAAGAGGGTTGACTAGTCAAAGCCAACGGCTAGTTTGACTGGGCTACCGGCTGGCCGGTGCAGGGACACCGGCTGGCCGGTGCCTTGGATGTTGAGAAGGCCTTCTGCCCAGGCAGCACCGGCTGACCGGTGCCAGAGCCACCGGCTGGCCGGTGGGCAGACAGTAGCTACCACTGTTTCATCAGGTTGCCACCGGCTGGCCGGTGACAGAGCCACCGGCTGACCGGTGGAACCTGGCAGTGGGCAATGCCTCTGCCAGGTCCACCGGCTGGCCGGTGCTATCACACTGGTTGGCCGGTGCACTGAATTTCAGTCCACTGAGTGTGCTTCATGGCCTATTTCCTTGGCAATCTTTTGCCTATAAAACAAAAACACTTAAAACAATGTTAGACAAATAATTGAGTGATTGTGATCATGAAAATTAAACCTCGAGGGGTTCGAGAGGTACAACAAAAATTAATGTCACTTGATGAGCTTTCATAGGATCCGATATTATGAAACTATTTCATATGTATGATTAATTTTAATTTTCACTACATAATTAGGGATAATATCATTATATATAATATTATGTAATTAGATAACATTCTCAAATATAAAACATGAAAAATAAAGAATATAAATTTACATTAAGAGATAATTTAATAAATAAATAACCTAATACTCAATCAATTTAGGGTTATTTATTAAAAAAATAAAGGGATTATATGAGCCTCAAATATTTGAATGTGGAGGGTTGTGTAGTACAATTAAAACTGCCTAAAAATATCAACCTTTTGGGGATCAAAAGCCCATGAAGGTTAAACTAAAAATAATATAAATAATGTATTTAAATATAATAAAACTCAAATCACAGATAATTTTTTTTACCAATATTATTATCCCATTTCGTAGATATTAAAAAATTAAATAATTATAATTAAAAATAGTTAACCTTTATAAAAATAAATCACATTAATATAATACTGAAATGATTAAGATATTTGTATTGATTTGTATTAAATTTTAAGAATGGAAACCTAGTTAAAAAATAAGAATAAATATAATATAATAAATTGGAGTTTCCATTAAATAGTATGGAATAGATATGGGAAGTTAATTAACATCCATGTAATTGAAAATCCTATGGTAGAATCGATATTTTTTATTTTTTTTATTTTTTTCCCTAAAGAGTAAAATATGTTACATTATGGTTCAGTTGATGGTCTGGTGTATTGTTTCATAAATTTCTCAATAAATTCATCTCCTTGCACATTTTTATTGTTGGTATACTTTGGTTTTCTAAAAAATCTCTTTTATGATTTGATTAGGCTAGAGTGGAAATAAAAAAAAAATTAATTAGGGAAATTATAATGTCTTAAAGATCATTCAAATGATAGTTTGGGGTTGTTTGACTATTGAAACATTTCTAATTAATTAAAATTGTGAATGATCACATACACTATCATTAAAATTTCAATCTAGAAAAAATATGTTATAGAAGGGAGATTTGAATATTTGTAGTTTGTCTACTAAAATAAATCCAAGATCCTTATTTTCACTTATTTCATGTAATTCATTTCCACACATATCCAATAATGAAATTATCTATTATTATTAAATAGATTAAAACCCTCATAACCATTCCAAAATAGCGATGTTCCATATTTATCAACTACATTTAATCTCCATCAAAATAATAATCATAAACTATTCTATTTTTTTACTTTATAATTATCTAAAAAAAATTTCATATGCTCAGTCGAATTATCCTTAAAATATTGAATAATTCTATTCAAAATCATCAATAATCTCTAAGGATCATTATTGTGGGTTTTAGATTCATCCATTAATGTAATTAATATTTATAATCTCAAAAATAAATTTGTAAAATTATCTATACATATCTTATTATATTCAATTGATGGCATAGTAGTTTTTCCTACATAAACATAAATATATTTACCTTTAGAAAACACTTTATATATTTTAGATAAATTATATCTGTTGTTATCTTGTTCCATAAGATGATTATGAATATGGTTTAGTGTATTTGGTATGTTGTGCAATACATCATGATATTGGATCATCATATCATGAATTTTAATTATTTTTCTCTTGATACATAAATCAAGATCCTTAAAAGAATGTGAATATTCAAAGTAAGATTTTGAACATTTTTTTATTTCATAAAAATGATTTTCTACCCATATATCAAATTATTTATAACATGAGTAGTAAACTTATTTGTTTCATTTATGAACCTTATTTCAATTATCCATAAAATATCTGATACTTTGAAATATCACTATACATTGAAGCACAAAGTCTATCAAGCCATGGGACTTCAAATTTTTGAATGATTTATGACTTTATTTATTGAAAATTTTATTTCCAAAAAATTGAAATATTTTACATTTTGATATTATCATAAGTAGTAGACTTTATCATTTTAGTAAAATAAAAGATAAAACTTATGAAATCCAAATAAGATATTTTATTCTTTTATCATGTGAATCATTTTTTAATATTTCAATCAATCATTCATCAATACTTTTAGAACTCATTAGTAATTATATTAAAGATTTAAATAATTTTTTATGTTCATAAAAATTAGATACATTTACCATAACATATTAAAATTTATGAAAGTAATATGTTTCAATATAACTTTCCTTATACTTTATTAAATATTATTTTCCCTATTTTAGAATAGTTGTTAAATACATATCATTATCTTGAAAATATTGAAAGGAAGAAAATATGACTATAGAAAACAAATTTATGTTCTTTTAAAAATTAGATAATGATTTCTATGAATTAATGGTATTTAATCATCCAACAAAAAAATTTCCATCCTAAGAGTAATAAGATATAAATTATCTTCTACATCACATTAATTTAAATTAATATATAAATTTAAAATGTTAACATCTATCTCAACTACTTTCTTATGTTTTTTTCATCTAATATACATAGAAATATATGATAACTTGATATTTATATATCCAACTGAAAAACCTTATTTCCATCATCAAATTTAGTTTTTACAATTTAAAAATTAAAAGGAATAGATTATATATTTAATATCATTTCCATTACATTGAATATATCATTTAATATAAAAACTAAACTTATTACAAGAAGTTCTACATTTTAATGACTAACTTGGTTTTGTGACAAAAAATTTATCCTTAAATAATTTTCAACATTTACAAGTAAAACATCTACCCTTTAACATCTCTATCTCCATTAAATTAGCTTAAACATTAATTTTTTTAGGAAAACATATGAACTTATACTATCACAAATAGTTTCATTTTCAATATTCATAGCAATGCATTCACTATAGTTTTCATAATAATTTAAAGAATGAATTTCTTCATTAGATTAAAATAAATATGTGTTCATAAATCCATGTGATGGAATAGATGGTGTATCATACTCATTCTAAACATATAAGGTCATATAAGTTACCTGAATATTAGTAGGGGTCTATTTTTTTAGTCCCCACATTTTCATGAATATCCTCCATATCCAACACCAATATTCTTAATAGTATATTCTATGTAAGAATAAATTTTTCACTCAGGTATATAACCTTTAATTTTTAGTCTAACTCATTAATTTGGACCTAATGTAGATGCATAATGAGATAGTAATGGTTTCGAGGGTGTTCGGGGCTTGTTCGGAGCCCGGAACCTATTTTTTTGGGAAAACTGGCTTGGCACACGGTTTAGAGTAAACCGTATGGTAATTCTGCATGGTTTTCCTAACCATGTGCATTGTATTTTTTTTAAACAAAGCCACCTCACACAGTTGGCGCATGTCAGTGGGGTCTAACCATGTGAGGGAACTTTTTTTCCCAGGTACCCATGCATGGATTTTACATGGATTGATTAAACCATTCAGCCAAACCATTCTGGCAGAGCCTTCTCACACAGTTTGTGCATAGTTTGACAAACCATGTGGACAAACCGTGTGCAGGATAATTTTATGGGTAAATTTCTATTTTTCCCTTAATGATATATTAAGCCCACCCTTCCTCCCTAATCCGAGAACCAATGGGATTTTCCTATGATATCAACCCTTTAGAGCTTTTTGAATTCCAAAGCTAGGGATCAATAGATCTCCTTCGTCTGAAATTCGATCGAGCTTCTATCCATCACGCTGGATGGGCAACGGTAAGTACTCAAGTCATCTTTATCCATTCTTCTTCTCTCTTTCTCTCACCCTAGATATCTCCATGTGATTTTTTTTACCTTTTCATAGATCTACTCTAATACGAGGAAAATCAAGGGCCAATAATGGATGATGAGGATCGTATAACCCTAATGTGGTTGGTCTATAACTCATCCCTAAAGTTTGTTGTTTTTTGGAATGTTTGTGTAGGGCCCACCTGTTTTGACAGAAGCCATTTCCTAATTTACATGTCATGGTTATACATGATAGAATCGTATGGTTATGCACTTTACAAATATGTTATTATTTGTTAGTGTTTAAACCCAAAACTCAATCTGCCCCATGTATAAGGTTATGTCGTAATTGGGTTTTAGTGTTTTGGCATGTTTGAGCCACTGTTCGGGTGTGACTTTGTCACGAACCAAATCTGGTCACCATAAAAATTGGCACTCGACCTGGCCCGCAACAAGGCCTGAAGGGTGTTCCCGATCCCCACGGGCTAGAACAAGCACTCGGGTATCATAAAATGTAGCTTGGGAATGATCTACCCAAGTTTATAAATATTAAACAACAAACAAACTCAATAAAATGAATCTGGTTTTTTTCAACTAAAACCATATTTTACAAAATTCATATCTGAATTACATGTTTTAAAACAACTCATAAAGACTATAAAAAATGTACAAAATCAAAATGAAACATCCCAATAACTCTCATGGTAAGGGGATCTTCCCTCAAGCCATCTCCACAGGACTTCACCACCAAGGACCTGCTAGAAACCCAAACCACTAGAACTAAAAACTTTATCCAAACCTTCAACAACAAAACAACCAAGTCTACTTACACCCTAGAGTGTAAGTAGGGTGTGATCCAATTCCCAGTAGGATACCACCACTAAGAGATTTCATGTGATAAACATTCAAAGACAAAAATATTGCAGGTTTTCATAAACAGAAAATGCTAGTTACAATTTCTAAAAGATTAAACAAGAAAATTAAAATAGTTTTCAAGTAGGTTATCATTAAGAATCAACACTTTTAAAAAATAATGTCAACACTACTGAATTTTCTAGCCAACCATTTCGTATGCCAACGGTAATCACAAAGTAACTAATGAGCACAATCAATAGGAAATAATCCCTATGCACTAGCTCGTTATGGGTCCCTCGTACCTCGTATCTCAGTGAGAGTAACCATCACAATATCCATTCTTGTGCACGAACCACTAGTAGGGAACATTCCCATAACCTAGTGGTCCCCAATCATCATCATCATAGTTTAGTTAGATTTTTAAGTGTCAACGTTGCTAAGTGAAACTGAGGCCAAACCCCACGGATTCACTAGCATACTAGTACACCTCCACCCACCTAGATACCCAGGTTTTCCCCTTGTGCTCAGACATGTTCAACAAGTCAATAAATATACTTTTCACATGAAAATTTTATTTTCACATCACAAGTTCACTAAACATCCCACATGTATTCTGCACAAGTCTAAAAAACCACTTTTTCATTCAAATGAATTTTGAAATCATACTCACACAAAAAATAACCCACAACTGATTTCTCACATCTTTCACAATTCAACAAATCCATTAAAAATTTTATAAAATCTTTCCCAAGATGATAAAAATCACATAACATCCCACTCACATGTTACATAATACCCTTTTCATAAACAAAGTCCATTTCTCACATCACACTCACGCAAAACATCCCGAAAACACGTTTCGCACCCCCATCCCAAATTCATAAATCACCTCGAAAAATTACAAAACATTACAAAAATGTTTTAAAACATAACTGACCACTTTATGTTTCAAAAAATCATTTTATGAACATACTATCACCAAAACATTACATAAGAAACAATTTCACACTTTTTGTAACTCATTAAATCATTTTCACTTTTCATAAAACCAACCCAAGAGGTGCAACCATGGTTTGCATACAAAACCCATTTCAAAACCCTAATTTAAGACCAAAACAATGCCAATAACAATACAAAGCATAATTTTCATCCCTAAAAAAATTTATTAAACCACCCCCAAGTTTTATAAAAATTCCTCAAACAATACCACAAAATATACACATGAAAAACACATGTTTTCACAAATCAAGTTCAAGAAGTACAAGATGGTTTCACACATTAAAACCATTCAAAAACCCCTTTAAAAGGACCACATGACATTAAGGAATTAACAAACCAGAATTTTCAGCCCCTTTCAACACTAATAAATCACTTTCGTATGTTATAAAATAAACCCAAACATTTCCCCAAGAGCCACGCATGAATAGCACCCAATTCAAAGAAAAAATGCAACTACAGAATTAAACACTTAAACAAATCCATCAAAAAAATAGTTTTCACACCACAAAAAACAGATTTGAAACATATTAAATTAATAAACCAAGAAATCTAACTCATCATAAAATGGTTATACATGGAATCACCTACCTTTTATGTTGAAACACTCAAAACATGGTGCGAAACATAAACCGCACCACCGCCGCACCTCAAGGAAGTGAAATCCGACCTAAAACCTGAAGATTTCACACAAAAGAAAAGATATCAAACCCTAGGATTGAAACCTAACTTCTGGACATTAGTAACCTTATGGATAAGGTATGAAACCCTAGTCACATTGAATGTTACCATATGAAAATTGAAAGAAGAATGAAGAAGACCAACTTACTTGAGGGATCTTGTAGAAATCACCTCACATACACTAGTATCTGAATTTGAAAAAAGACAAAAATTAAAGGGTTGTTCGAACAAGATTTAGGAGGTCATTTAAGAATTGGAATGGAGGTAAAAGAGTAAGAATTGAGAGAGTTATGAAGGGATGAAGTTACCTCTTCAATTCTGGATGATTTGAGACACCCTATGAAGTTGTGCCCTAATTATCGATTTAAAAGAGCTCTAAGGAGGGGGGGGAAAGGAAATGGTAGCGCATCTGGACTTCTTAGGGTTGAATGTGAGGTATAATCATCGAAAATTTCATTATAATAAATAAGATATTAAAAAATTAAAAAACAATTTAAAACTGGAAAATGAGCTTTCGGGTTGGCCCAATTCTTAAATAAAAACCCAAATACCCCTTTATTATGGATTCTTAAGGGGTCCAAAATACAATGGTGGTGTTAATATGTCAGGTTAGAGAATTTAGGAATTGTAATGGGTGAAAAATATTAAAAAATGAAAAAGTTATAAAATAAACAAAATTTATTTTTAAATCTGGAATTGGGCTCACGGTTTGGCCCAATTCACGAAAACTCACCCATTCCACCATAAAATCTTGAGAAACCCCAAAAACAAAGCATAAATAGCAATTAAATTAAATTTAACATTAAAATAAGTCATGTATGTGACAATTCTCCCCACCATAAAAACTATTCGTCCCCTAAAAGCTACAACAAGACCAGATACCAAATCCAAACCCAACTGATAAACCAAGATTTACTTCTTTGCCAAGATTCACCCCCAAGGTCCAAAACAACTCTAGTGATCAATTAAGGAATGATTAGTCTCACAACCCAAACTTACACCACTTTCCTGAAATGATCAATAACATTCATACTTTATCTTAAAATGAAACTCCTCGAATGCTATCCAAACAAGACTCAAGCAATTCACCCAAACGAACAACAACATTGAACAAGGTTACACTTACCTTACATTAACTAGACCATTGGGAGCTCTCCAATACCAACGTTTACTCAAGGAAGATGTTGGTATCTAGATGCTTCCAAACTAGACTACCTACCACCCAGCAAACACCTTGGATAAATCTGAGTTATTGGTATGGGGGGACACAAATAGGCACCCCACCATAAGAGGCAACCTATATTATTTTCCGAGATATAATCAAGACACTAATAGGGGGCCTGAACGAACTCCCTAGAACAAAGGGTAGAATTCCATTCACAGTTTACGAAGCAACATACATGAGAATCATAGTGGATCTCTCCACCATAAGGCCCAACCATCTTAACCGACCAGCATGGTCCGACACAGAAAGACCCAATTTTTTTTAAGATTTGGGAATGGCGTAGGGTCAGTCCGCACAGTTTGGGAAATTCTTCACTAACTGTGCATATCATTCTTTTTGCATGGCTTCCTGTAACATGGTCACTACTAATCATACACAAACTATGTCCTCATCACATCCATCCAAATTTATAACCATTCTCTAATGACTCGATGGACACCAAAGTGGGATGGAATTACATTAGGTCATGACATGGGTACAAGGCCCTCAACCTATTTCCATTGAATGGGAAAAACAGAAGAAATATAATGACACTAGAGGTTTAAACACTTACTATCTTTCATACTAAGGATAAGACATTGTACATGGGTTTAAAAAACCCTGAGATTTCCCTTGACTACGAGTCAGCTTATCTCCAAGACCTATGGCTGGAGCTCAAATGATTGAAGCATCTTCGACCTCACAGTTAGGCTTTGGAAACCCCCCTGAATGAGAATTCTTCTTTCGGTTCCACCAACAACTATACTGAAATCCCCGATAATATTTCTAATACATAACACATTTCAAACTCACTTTACCCTAACTCGATATTTCACTGAAACAAGGTCTTAGAAAATGAACAGACATCACACCTTGTTTCTTAGAGTGAGAAACTATACAAGTAAATAACACCTATAATCACCTTCCTCTAAAATGGAAGATTTTGAAGTATTTCCAAGGGATAAATTCTACCAACATAAAGATACTCTCAGAGGATTTCATGACTTTCACCTTTAAATTCAATCGCGTGCACAAAATCACAAGGATTCATCGAACATGACCATTGCGACTGATATAAACAATGCATGGAGTGGTACCTTATACAACATCCCCAAAAAACATACAATTCTAGAAAGTGGCCACAATATCATCTCATGACCAGATTTCCCACACTGGTAGTTTATTGTGAACTCCTTCATCAAAGAGACTATGATGGAGCGAGAAGACCTCTTAGACACCATCCAGATACTCATCCATGCTAACAACCCCAGACCACTTCCTCCTTCAGAAAATTAGGAAACATAAGAAGCTAAGGTCTCTTTCAACCTTCCATGATAACTATCACACTACAAGTGGATATACAAAACTAGGAATGGAAAGGGTGTAGACTCAATCTAAAAATCTTAAGTAAAATATTCCTTATATTGATGAAGTGGAGGGTCTTCGAATGGAGAAATAATCCGGGTTGCACTTCCGTTGTGCACTAACCCTTAATGGGGGCGTACCTTATCTAACAAGAGAACCCAAGGACCCAACCAATCTAGTCCATTGGTCAAAAAGTGCCACAAACCATATCCAAACTCATTAAGGGAGCCACCATAAAGGTGTCCCAAAACATATCTCAGAGGAGACTACTAACCGGTCCTTCTACCCAGCTTACCGACCAAACACAAACCCAAAACACAGCTCAAACAGGAGGGGTTCTTGGAATCAAAACATCCCACAACATCAACATTTTCCAAAAAAAAACATAATATAAACCATCCCAAAAAATTCATCAAGATATTATGTTTTTCCTTAAAAATAATTCTTTGAAAACAAACGGTTCAGCGGTTAGCGCATCAACAAATGGTACCCCATGGGCCTTACAGATGCATGTTTCTATGCCACACCAGACACCCTCCCCATATCCATCCCGACACTCATCAAACTGTTCCATCAACCATCCATCATCCCATATAACCCCATTCATGTGGTTTCTCACGAAAATACTAATGGTTAAAACAAAAATTATTTCCACTTTTCAAAACCAAAACGGTCAGCTAACACATCATTTTTCTCAAAACCGCTAACCACGTAATCAAAATCCCAACTCAAATCTTACAAAACTTTTCAAAAAGACACAAACATTTAGAAAAGAACTCACTTTAAAGATATTCACATCAATTTTAAAACATCTCATCCTATTAGAACACCCTTTGATTGTTTAGAAAACTCAGTTGGAAATACTTTTTCAAGCCAAATTCAATATAGTTCCTGCTTTCAAAACATGTGTAAGCACACCATTTTCTATTTCAAAACAATTCTAAAAGTTTGGTTCCACTATTTCATAATCCAAAACATTTCCTCTCTATTTTAAAATCATTTCACAATAACTTTACTCTTCATAAAACCAAGTCACTTTAAAACCAAAAGATCCAAGATTTCAAAACTAAAGAATACAACACAATGCGAGAGGAAACTAGTTTCAGGGGGTGACTTGGACATATGGTTGGAATCCATATTACAATAAATTCACCATCACAGAGAGTGTTCTAGGTAAATATCCCCAGCTCTACATGGATTTATAGACCCTGCGAGCTCACTGAGACGAGTAACCCAACACTATTTTCATTTCCCCTAATCATCATCAATCCAAGAAATCCAAAGGACTCATATAAATCCCGAAATCCACCGGTGACATCAATCCCATCATGAGGTGTGGTGATCAGCCACATTACTCATAAATAGAATGCCAAGTCCCGAAAATCCTAAATCCAGACTATCCCGACTGTGCCCCATATAACGTGACCCAAAGAGAGTGAACCTCCTCTGGTACCATTTTGTCACGAACCGAATCTGGTCACCATCAAAATCGGCACCCGACCCTTCCCGTAACAAGGCCCGAAGGGCGTTCCTGATCCCCACAGGCTGGCACAAGTTCCCGGGTATCATAAAATAATGTTTGGGAATGATTTACCTGAGTTTATAAACATTAAACAACAAACAAACTCAATAAAATGAATCTGGTTTTTTTCAACTAAAACCATCTTTTACAAAATTCAGAACTGAATTACATGTTTTAAAACAACTCATCAAGACTATAAAAAAGGTAAAAAAATCAAAATGAAACATTCCAAGAACCCTCATGGTAAGGGGTTCCACCCTCAAGCCATCTCTACAGCACTTCACCACCAAGGACCAGCTAGAAACCCGAACCCCTAGAAATAAAAACTATATCCAAACCTACAACAACAAAATAACCAAGTCTACTTACACCCAAGGGTGTAAGTAGGGTGTGAGCCAATTCCCAGTATGATACCACCACTAAGAGATTCCATGAGGTAAACATTAAAAGATAAAAAATCTTGCAGGTTTTCATAAACAGAAAATGGTAGTTACAATTTCTAAAAGATTAAACAAAAAAAATTAAAATAGTTTTCAAGTGGGTTATCATTAAGATTGATCACTTTTAATAAATAATTTCAACACTACCGAATTTTCCATACAACCATTTTTTATGCCTACGGTAATCACAATGTAACCAATGAGCATAAGAAATAGGAAGTAACCCCTAGGCACTAGCTCGTTATGGGTCCCAGGTACCTCGTATCTCGGTGAGAGTAACCATCACAATATCTGTTCTCGTGCACGAGACAATAGTAGGGAACATAAACATAACCTAGTGGTCCCCAATCATCATCATCATAGTTTAGTTAGAGTTCTAAGCGTCAATATTTCTATGTAAAACTAAGGCCAAACCACATGGATTCACTAGCATACTAGTACACGTCCACCCACCTAGATACCCGGGTTTTCCCCTCGTGCTCAGAAAAGTTCAAAAAATCAATAAATATACGTTGCACATGAAAATCTCATTTTCACATCACAAGTTCACCAAACATCCCACTTGTATTCTGCAAAAGTCTAAAAAATCCACATTTTCATTAAAATGAATTTTGAAATCATACTCACACAAAAAATAGCCCACAACCGATTTTTCACATCTTTCACAATTCAAAAAATCCATTAAAAATTTTATAAAATCTTTCCCAAGATGCTAAACATCAAATAATAGCCCAATCACATGTTACATAATACCCTTTTCATAAACAAAGTCCATTTTCCACATTACACTCATGAAAAACATCCCGAAAACAAATTTCACACCCACATCCCAAATTCATAAATCACCTCAAAAAATTACAAAACATTACTAAAATGTTTTACAACATAACTGACCACATTATGTTTAAAAAACTAATTTTAGAATGTACTATCACAAAAACGGTACATAAGCAACCATTTCACACATTGTGTAACTCATTAAATCATTTTCAATTTTCATAAAACAAACCCAAGAGGTGAAACCATGGTTTGCATACAAAACCCATTTCAAAACCCTAATTCAAGACCAAAAAAATGCCAATAACAATACAAAGTAGAAATGGAATCCCTAAACAAATTTATTAAACCACCTCCAAGTTTTATACATATACCTCAAACAATACCACAAACGTTACACATAAAAAACACATGTTTTCACAAATAACGTTCAATATGTACAACATGGTTTCACACATTAAAACCATTCCAAAACCCCTTTAAAAGGACCACATGACATTAAGGCATTAACAAACCAAAATTTTCATCCCCTTTCAACACTAATAAATCACATTCATATGTTATAAAATATAGCCAAACATTTCCCCAACAGCCACGCGTGAAAAGAACCCAATTCCCAGCAAAAATGCAACTAAAGAATTAAACACTTAGCCAAATCCATCAAAAAAATAGTTTTTTTACCACACAAAACAAATTTGAAACATAATAAATTAATAAACCAAGAAATATAACTCATCATAAAATGGTTATACATGGAATCACCAACCTTTTAAGTCGAGACACTCAAAACATGGTGCGAAACATAAACTGTGCCACCACCGCACCTCAAGGAAGTGAAATCCAACCTAAAACTAGAAGATTTCACACAAATGACAATATATCAAACCCTGGGATTGAACCCTAACTTCTTAAAATTAGGAACCTTATGGATAAGGTATGAAACCCTAATCACATTGAATGTAACCCTAAGCAAATTGAAAGAATAATGAAGAAGACCAACTTACTTGAGGGATCTTGTATAAATCGCTTCACAAACACCAATATCTGAATTTGAAAACCACCAAAAATTTATGGGTTGTTCAAAAAAGATTTAGGAGGACATTTAGGAACATTAATGGATGGAATAGAGTAATAATTGAGAGAGTTAAGAAGGGATGAAGTTACCTCTTCAATTATGGCCGATTTGAGACGACCTATGGCGTTGTTCCCTAATTAGCGATTTCAAAGATCCCCAAGGAGGGATTAAAGGAAATGGTATCGTTCCTGGGATTCTTAGGGTCGAATTGGAGGTGTAATCACCAAAAAATAATTATAATGAATAAGATATTAAAAAATAAAAAAAAAACAATTTAAAACTTGAAAATGGGCTTTCGGGTTGGCCCAATTCTTAAATAAAAACCCAAATACCCCATTTTTATGGATTCCTAAGGGGCCCAAACTACAATGGTGGTGTTAATATGTCAGGGGATACCATTTAGGAATTGGAATGGGTGAAAAATATTAAAAAAAATAATGTTATAAAAGAAACAAAATTAATTTTTAAATCTGGAATTCGGCTCACGGTTTGGCCCATTTCACGAAAACTCACTCATTCCACCATAAAAGCTTGAGAAACCCCAAAAACAAAGCATAAATAGAAATTAAATTAAATTTAACATTAAAATAAGTAATGTATGTGACATAATTTTCATGACCTTTTTGAAGTTGAGTCTTCTTATAATAATTGTCTTGTTATTAATGAGAGTTTCATAATGGCATGTACCATGTATGATCACCACTTGAACCACATTCGGTAAGTACTTTAACTTGATTATTAAATGTGAAATGTGAAATTTGGAATTAAAATTATACTAAGTATATAACTTGGCCTTATAAAATGAGATTGAATAAATGTTACATGTCTGTAGCACCCCTTTCCATATTTATGGAAGGTAGCATAGTGAACCACTATAATTGAATATGAAATAATGGTTAATTAAGACTTGAGTATATGGTTGCAATGCTACAAGGACTATCCACACTAATGGAAGACAAGGCTTGGACCAGTACATAAATGGTTTCAACTATACCTGACATATCCAAATTAACATAAGGAAAGACATGAACCAAATGAATTACTACATGGTTAAAATATCAAATAGGAATGGACTGACTCGGCTCAACTTGGATTCTAAGATAAGAATACCTTGGGACTCGGGAACCCCATTCTGATTTAAGTGTGTGGTTTTCTTAGGTTGATACCCACCTAGACTCTAGTTCTTTCCTATTCCTCAGATTCCCATTATACTATTGTACAATCATTTTCATTATTACAAGATACCTTAGATACAATCCTTGGATCCAGCATTGAATAGTAGGTTATTACCCTGGAACTCCCTCACTGGATATCATTGTCTGGTTTCCTTGTTACATCTTGGGACCTTCACTAATTATTTTATCACAAGGTGATGTTAGTGCTAGTTATTCCCCACACAAACCTATTAACATTTAATGGTAAGTAATTAATAAAATTAATTGGTTACATGTTCAAACACCAGCTAAGGGCAGAGGTAGGTACATGGATATTTAGTTATATTGTACTACTTGATTTACATTATATATGCATGCATGTACACTGCTATATTTCATTATGCAGGCTTGATGTTATAGACACTGTTAGTGGTGACCCACTAATATTTATCTCACACCCTCTTTGAGTTCTATTTGGGACCCGGAGTAGATTACATGGCTGCAGGTATTGACAAAGGGAGCATACATCTTCCAAAACATGATTGCGTGCTGATAGGGTAGAGATTGATAGCAGATGACCGATTAGGATACCGAGATTATTAGAATATCCTTTTTTTCTTTTACTCTATGGAACATGTTATTCCTACTCCCTTGTATACATATTTTCTAATTTTCTAGTGACATGTCATTACATCATCATTGTTCCACTTGATATAGTTATTGTTTGTCCCATTTATCTATTACATCAGTTTGCTTCCATTGTTTATTTATATTTGTCCCACTATTTACAATTCCTTTATAAAACTTTCATTGTGATACACTATGCTAATGAGGACATAGTATCCCCATAGACACACCCTAGACCCTCGCTGCTAGTAGGTAGCCTCTGGTGTTTTGGGAGATGTTCCTGAGTCCATGTTTCTCATCAGGCTCGGGGCACCCATTAAGTGGTACCCAAGTCTGTGACGTCACAAAGTGGTATCAAAGGGTTTTCATTTATTTCTTTACTATTTTGAGACAATATATTGGAGAATAGGAACACCTGGTACTTGGTAATAATCCAGGCATGGGCATCGCAAACTCATGTTCAGGGTAAATGCCATGTTACCCAGAATGAAATTGTAATTATGCTTTTTCATATTATAGTTTATATTATTTCACCATTGGGTGGGGCACATGCTATGTGGTGTTTTTTATTATTACTCTCTTGGAGAATTTACACCATACTTAGCCCGATCATAAAATGGAAATGAGAATTCTTATATGCATCTTTATAGGCACCTAGAATTCACATGTCATGCATATTTCCATTCTATATAGGTGCATTTCACTGCCTTGTATTTCTTAATATGCTTGTAATTTTTGAGTGATGTTGTGATAGCTACTTGTACTTGTATTTATTGGGCTATGATTGAGTGATTTCTGGTCTCAATTCATGAGGTGTATAGGACCTCATGGGTTGGGATGAGTTTATTACCATGTCAAGCCATTATGTTATAAATAAATGGGTGTTTTTTCTAGTGATAGGTGTACGAGAACTGATTCATTGGAAATGAATATCCTTTATAAATTGAATCCTAAAATCTAAAATAAATTAGTTTCACATCCTTATCCCACCTTTTCATGTGTATTAAAGGTAAAGGAGTAAACCTCAAAATTATCTATGAAATGTCATGAATCTTATACTTGAGCATATACCGATACCTAGTCGTCTATGTAGGTAGTTTGGTTAGTATGGCTTTGGTAGTAAGTTTTCTTATGTTCAGTTTCTACTAGTGATTCTATCTTGTGATTCTATGCTTGTTTTGAGGCGTGTTCCTAGAATTTGTAGACCAATTCCCCCACTATGTCCTCGTGTCGTTCTCCATGAGGGTAGTGACGACCATGATCCAGACATGGTGGGACCTAAGCTGCCAATCTTTCCATTAGAAGTCCCACTTGAGGAACCGCCTACTATACCTGATCTGAGCACTGATGCTCAAGTTCATGATAGTTTCATAAATCTAATTCATTCCATGCATGGTGCTCCATAGGTTGCAGCTATGATGGTTGATCTGACCCATGAGTTCCAGAAGCAGCATCCTCCCACTTTTTCAGGGGATGGTGGATCTCAGGTTGTTGAAACTTAGTTGGAGGCCATGTTGTATATCTTTGAGAATATGGAAACACATCCAGAGTGGAGATTAAATATTTCTAAATACCTACTTATGGATTTGACCAAGTGTTGGTGGGATGTCGTTACCCAAGACAGTCGCCATCAGGGAATGTTATGAGATAATTTCCAGACTGGCATCTATGATCAGTTATTTCCTCAGGCATTGATAGATGATAGAGCTAGAGAGTTCATGCATCTTGATTATGGTTCTATGTCAGTTATGGAATATTCATCACATTTCAGTAATTTATAGCACTTTTCACTGCTTTTAGTTGGTGATGAGATTTCAAGTGCTAGAAGTTTTGAGGAAGGGCTCCAATACACCATCTAAACTAAGGTGAATGCCTTTCACCATACCACCTTTTCTGAAATATTTGATCTGGACCTTATCAATGAATGTAACCTAAGGGATGACACAAGTATCAAGTTTAAAGGATCTGTGTTGCGTCAGGCCATTAGTTCTTCCAGTGGTAGGAAACATTCCCATAAGTTTTCTCATCAGGGTAGTGGTAACCATATTATCTAGTTTGATTGCTTCATGGTGTCTCATTAGTGTGGGAGACCAAGGGATAAGAAGCCCCAATGTGATAGAGAACTTATTGAGTGTCAGTATTTCAGACGTATGTGTCATCTTCATCATTTCTATAGTACCATTCAACCAGCTTTATGTGGAAAAATATCAGCACCCACTCCACCTGCAGGAGTGAGTTCTTATATTCCATGTCAGGCAGGGAGTTGGAATAGTACTAGTAGTTCTGGACAAGGAGGAGGTCATGGTCGTAGTAGTCTAACCCTTGATCACCAGCAACACCATTAGAGTAGTCATGATCGTGGTAGTCCATCTATTGAATAGGTCTATGGATCAGGTCAGTTTCATGCGTTATAGCTAATACCTAAGAATCAGTTTGTGGGACCATCTAAAATACAAGGTAATATTCTAGTAGCCTCTACCATTGTCTCTCCTTTGTTTGATACATGTGCTTCAAAATCTTTTAATTCTGTATCTATTGTGGAACATCTTGAACTAGATATATAGAATCACTATGGTTTAATGAACCTGGATTCACCATTGGGAATACGGACAGGGGGCATACGCTTGTGTAGGGACTATCCCCTTGAGGTTGGAAATTACCCTTTCCTGTGGAATCAGTTTGATCTCGATATAATGGGCTTCTAAGTCATTCTATGGATAGACTGGTTAGTCTGTTATCATGCCTTTTTAGATTTCTATTGACATAGGGTCTCTTCTATATCACCAGAAGGTAGCAGTAAAATTTTTAGAGGTGAGTGGGATTTCAAAGCTTGGAGAGCTAGACCAAGGCATTATGGGCTAGGTGGAGTGATTTCCTATTTTTCAAATCAATTCATGGAGGATCAGGTATTGCTTCAAAATTATTTCCCTCTAGTAGTTGATCATTTTAGGGAAGTCTTTCCTGATGACTTTTCTGGCTTACCTCATAATAGAGAGGTAGAGTTTACTATTGATCTGGTTCTAGGAGAAGATCCAGTGTCTATTCCTTCATATAGGATGTAACATACCGTTATTTAAGAGATCAACCATTAGATAGAGGATCTTGAGGCCAAAGTCTTTATACGGCTTAGTACATCCTCTTGGGGTTCTCTTGTTCTTTTCTCCAAGAAGGAGGATGGAACCTTACATCTATAGGTAGATTAAAGAAGGTTGAACCATCTTACTATCAAGAATCCCTATCCACTTCCTCGAATATATGATCTCTTGGACCAGCTCTGAGGAGAAAATGTGTTCCCTATGACCGAACAAAGATTTGGTTATCATTAGGTGAGAGTTAGACCATCAGACATACCTCGTATAGCTTTCTGAAGCAGGTATGGTCTGTATGAGTATTTTTTTATTCCATTCGGTCATATTAATGTGCCTATCATTTTCATGTATTTTATGAATAGGGTTTCCCATTCCTATTTGGACTCTTTTTTCATGATCTTCATGGATGATATCATGATGTATTCTCTCACTCATAACTACCATTCCAAACATATTGAGATCATTCTAAGTACACTAAGAGAGCATCAACTTTATGTCAAACTTGCTAAGTGAGAATTCTAGATCAACAAGGTCCACTTATTGGGTCATATTATTTCAGAATCAATAGTATATTTTGACCCTGAAAAGTTTAGTGTTGTAGTTTCCTAGGATAAACCCATGAATGTGTTTGATATCAGAAGTTTCTTAGGGATCGCTAGATATTATAGGCATTTCATACAAGACTTTTCTCATCTTTCTTCACCTATAACTATTCATACAAAGATGGGTGTCAAGTTCACATGGTCAGAAGAACGTGAGAAATCCTTTTAAGAGCTAAAAGGGAGGCTTGTATCAGCACCTATTCTAATTCTTCTAGAACCAGGTAAAGGTTATATCATCTTATATGATGCATTAGGAATTGGACTAGGAATAGTGTTGATACAAGAATACAATGTTATTGAGTATATATTTCAGCAGATGAGGCCTCATTAGAGAAATTACCTGATTCATGACCTCGAGCTAGCAATAGTTTTCCATGCCTGACGTTGTTGGAGACATTATCGGTTGGGTGAGTGATTTGTGGTGTATACAGATAAAAAATCCACAATTATACCTTTTATCAATGCGACTTCAACCCCAAACAATAGATATGGGTCAAATATCTACAATCCTTTACTTTTTAGATTTCCTATACTCCTATAAATGGAAATGTGGTCACTGATGAACTAAGTCAAAAAACTCAAATGCATTCCGTACAGAAATCCAATGATGAATGGATGTTAATGGACCTATTTTCTAAACTTCATATAGAGTTTCATGATAGTCACACAAGTAGTATTTCCTCTCAGCATTAACAGTTTACTCTTCCCTTCTTGAGAAGTGGAAGAGTATGATGTTTTCAAATCTTGAAGTTTTTGGTCTCCGTGAGAGTATATTAAGAGATAAAGCACCTTCGGATTGGTGTGTGGATAGAGACAACATCCTCTGTCTATGTGGATGTATTTGGGTTCCCAAAGACATGATAGATTAGTTAATGAAAGGGTCCCACAATTCTCAGTGGGTATTTCATCTAGGCATATCAAAGATGTATCAAGATATCTGATTCCAATATTGGTGGCCCAGAATGAACTGTCAAATCGTAGGTTTCATCACTAGGTGTTTCAACCGTCAGTATGTGAAGGTGGAGCACCAGAGACCTCCATGATTCCTATAGCCACTTCCAGTCCCCAAATGGAAATTTGAAGACGTTTCTATTGATTTCGTAGATATATTAGGTAGGTCGCCAAGGGGTAGTGATGCTATCTAGGCAGTCATTTACCGGAAAATGAAACCATCCAAATTCATTCCAATGCAGGATACTTTCTCAGTTGTTGAGTTGGGAAGACTGTACGTTTGTGACATCATATGAATACATGGGGTGGACATACTATCATTTCATATAGGGGCTCTAATTTCACTTCACAACTCTAGTAGGGGTTACAGAAAGCAATGGGAACTCAAGTTCTTCAAAGCACAACTTTTCACCCTCATATCAATGGACAACCATAATGGACAATACAGGTTATATAGGATATGCTACAAGCATGTGTCCCTAGTTTCAGCAGTTCATGGGAGAATAATATCCCTCCCGTCGAGTTATCATATAGTAACAGTTTACTAGTGGTAATTTAGATGGCTCTTTTTAAGGCCTTATATTATAAGCCATGTCGATCACCCTTGTGATGGCTAGAGACAGGTAAAGTAGCCCTACTAGATCCTCACCCTATTCCAGAGACTTTATAACTGGTCTAGCTGATCATGAAGCATATGAATACTACTGAGTGTAGAAAAAAATATTTTTCTAGTCGCCTTTGATGACCTCTTGAGTTCGAGGTTGGGGATTGTGTTTTTCTTCGGGTATCACCAAGGATAGGGCATAAATGGTTAATAAAGCAGGGAAATATGTCACCATGTTACATCAAGTTGTTCAAAATTCTAGAGAGAGTCGGTCTGGTATCCTAATGGTTGATACTAACTCATAGGTTCCATGCAATTCACAATGTATTTCATGTCTCACAGATTCTTCAATATCGTGCCAACCTGTCTCATAACTTTGAACCCAACAAATTTGAGTTAGATGTCAATGATACCATTGAGGAGTATTTAGTATGCATCATTGACCGAAGCATGAAGGCTCTACGAGGCAAGTATATCACTCTCATACAGGGTGATATGATACCACGACAAAGTACAGGACGAGACTTGGGAGAGAGAAGATGATTTTCATGCTCAGCAGCCATAGTTATTTTAAAGTGGCGGTTCTTTACCCTTTGAAGGAGAACTCGTGGGTGAGTTATTTTAAGGGGGAAGACTGTAAGAAATGGGGTTTTTAATTAGGTAAGAATCCTTTAATTTTTCTGTCTAAATAATTACTTTGTATTTAATGTGGATGCCAAATGAGCTGGTAAAGGTTCTGAGGGTGTATGGGGCTTGATCGGATCTGATGATCCATTTGTTAAGGAAAACTATCTTGGCACACGGTTTAGAGTAAACTATGCAGATTGTCTTTTTTCATAATGATCCACCTCAAATGGTTGGCGCATGGCCATGCAGCCTTAACGTGTGAGCATCTCACTTTCCCCTGGTACCATTTCATGGATAGAACATATTTTGGTCAAACCGTGCAGCTAAACCATTTGGGCAGAGCCGTCTCGCATGGTTTTCACACGGTTTCAAAAACCATGCGGACAAACTATGCGCAAAGTAATTTTCTAGGTAAATTTTTAGTTTTTCCCTTAATGGTCTATTAAGACAACCCTTCCTCCCTAATCCAAGAACTATAGCGATTTTCCTTCAATCTCACCTATTTGAATCTTTTTTAAGTCCAAAGCTAGGGATCAAGAAATATCCTTCATCCAACATCTGATCAAGCTTATGTTCGTCATGTTGGATGTGCAATGGTATGTAGTCAAGTCATATTTACCCATTCCTCTTCTCTATTTCTTTCAACCTAGATATCTCCTTGAGATTATTTTTCACATTTTCTTAGATCAAATTTGATATGACAAAAATCAAGGGCTAATACCGGAGGAGAATGTTCATACAACCCTAAGGTGGGTGGTCTATAACTCATCCCTAAATTTCATTGTTTTTTGAATGTTCATGTGGGGCCCACCAGTTTCATTGGAATTTGTTTCTTAATTTTCATGTAGTGATTATACTTTTTATATTCATATGGTTATGATCTTTCCAAATATGTGCTTATTTGTTAGTGGTTAAACCCACAACTCAATCTGCCTCATGTTGAATGGTATGCTATAATTGGGTTTTAGTGCTTTGGTATGTTTCAGCCACCATTTTATTTTTCCTCTGCTTGGCCTTTATAAAATTGATTACTCTTATAATATTAGTCTTGTTAGTAATGAGAATTGTATAATTTAATATACCATGTATCCTCACCACTTGACCTGCTGAAGGTAAGTACTTTCAAATGATTATTAAATGTGAAATGTGAAATGTGGAATGGAAAGTATACTAAGTATATAACTTGGCCTTATCAACTGAGAATAAATAATGGTTACATGTGTGTTGTAACGTCCCGGTTCCAGAAGCCACCCAAAGGCACCCCGTACCTGGTTGGTCACATGGCCTCAAGCGTATTTCCCCGAATGTCAGAGGCTACCGACTAGCAGCGAGGGCCTTGGGGGTTGATAGTGGGGAAACTATTCCCTCATTGGTAGAGTACACAATGAAAGTAAGAAAATATACACAAGAGCAGAAGAAGTAATAATATAATACAAAAATAAATAGCGGAAGACTAATAGAACAAACTGGAACACATATATAAAATGATGTATAATACATATGTCTAGGAAAGTAGTGAAAAAGTCACAATTCTGGAATACAATAGTACTAAACAAAATTGAAAAAGAAATCAGGTAAACTCCTCACCATCACATTCCATAGCTTGTTCCCATGCTCTCCATCTCCACAGCAATTCAAGTACCTGAAGTAGAAGGGCGCATTCCCTTATCTATAACTTCAACAATATAATCTGTTTGGGCCCAAAAGCATGGCCCAAATAGGGTGTGAGACTAAATCCCAGTACACAACCACCATAATATTTGTGCCTAATTTTCAGTAAATATATGGAAGGTAAAAATATAGGAAAAAATAAACTGGAAGGTACTAAACAATAATCAATCAATAGTATCTATATCAAGCAACAACTAAATAAGTAGATAAGCATAACAGGTAACCCTTTGGGAAGCACTCTCAGTCTAACCCTTCTGGTCCAACCTAACTAGTACAAGCAACCCTCTAGGCAGTACACATAGTCTCACACCTCTGGTTCAGCTAAATTATAGACTCTCTTAGGAAGCACTTAGCATCAATTCCCCCTATAGTCTTGTATTAGTACTAAAGGAGCTCTAGGGAAGCACTTACATCACATTCCCTCTGTGGCCCGAATCGAGGAACTAAAGAATCTATGAGGAAGCATAAAACGTCAATTCCCCCTATGGTCTCAAATTGTAATGTTATAAAAGTCACTCTGGATAATCCCTTACTTCCAATCTCCCTATGGTCTACTACACTAGGTTCTGACGGCCCTGTGTAAAACAACAAGTATAGAATTGTGTATCGGCCAAGGTAAACCTCAATAACTACTTGGACAGCATATTACATCATATCAGCATGTCCAAACAATAGTCACACCATCCTACAATACTATACATGGGAAAAATAAAGAGCATCCTAACATGCAACTAGACCCAAAGGTCAAAACAGAAAAAACATGCATGGGAAACACATACAAAGCACAACAATTCACCCTATTCAAAACCTAATATTCTCTACTCAAGCATACCAGCATAGTATACAAACAATAGGGATAAAACGGTAAACACTCAATACCCTGTTCATTGGTATTGGGAAAATTTTCACATAAAATTCAAAGACTTCAACAAAAAGGTGCAAACCACTTACCACTGTGTTGGGAGATCAAGATACTTGAACCACACGGCTTGAATTGCCTTAGAACACTGGGGATCTACAAAAACGTATAAAACATTAAACCCATGATAACTCACAAAAGAGGAGAAATCAAGGGATGGTGCCTTAAGAGAAGGGAGAACTCACCAATGCGATTCCAAGGCAACGGTCGGTGTTTGATTCGGGGGACGGACGCTTGGCCAGGGGCTCGTCAAAGATTCGTGGCTACTCGGCACTCTCGGACGAACTAGGTTGAGAAGGAGATGGTTATGTCCATCAGATGCGACCCTGGTGCGTTTAATGAAAAAAACAAAATACACGGCGTGTACTTTTGAATTACATGACATGTACTCGCCGTTTTCGTACTCTACTTTAGGCGGCCTCCAGGTTATCACACATGTTTGTGTGCAAGGACGCTACACCACCAAAACATGGCTACCGACGGTAACCAAGTACATGGTATTTACTCATAAAGTACTTGGCTTATATATCAAAAATTTCCAAAAACACCTCTTTTCTCAAAAACTCCATGAAAAAGAAAAACATAACTGAAAAGAAGATTTGGGTTCTTACAAAATTCCCCCCTTAAATAAATTCATCCCCAAATGTCCCCTAGCAATGAGATGTAGAAGAAGAAACCCGAAACTACTTTGGCCACTGCGATCATACATCTACCTCCCTCTCCCAAGTCTCATCCTGTACTCACCTGTGTTGTCATAGCACCCATACCAGTGGAACAGACCGATCACAGAGAACCTTTTTACTTCGGTCAACAATCCAGATAGGATGCTTCTCAAAAGATGTGTCCACTTCCAACTCAACCTCCTCTTGTTGGAAAACATGATATGGGTAAAAAGAGTAAAATCGAAGGTGAGAAAAATGGAAAACATCATGCATATCATGATACCTCTAAGGTAACTACAACAGATAGGCCATCGGCTCAACTCTCTCCAACACCTCAAACGGCCCGACGTACCATGGAGAAAGCTTACCCTATATCCCAATTCTCTTGTGTCCCAACCTCGGTGTGACATGTAGAAAAACCTGATCCCTGACCCTGAACTCCAGAGGTCGTCTCTGCTAATCATCATAAGACTTCTGTCGAGACTGTGCAGTAGTCATCCTCTTCCGAATCAACTCTATCTGCTCCATGGTCTCTTGAGTGAGATGAGGTCCTAGAAAAGCTGCATCTCCTACCTCTATCAAACATAATGGAGATCGGAATGGCCTACCTTACAAAGCATCATAAGGTTCCATCTGAATAGTTGCTTAAAAACTGTTGTTGTAGGAAAAATCTACAAGAGGTATATGCTTCTCCCAAGAAACTCCAACATCCTGGATGAATGCTTGGAGCATGTCCTCAAGCACCTGAATCATATGCTTTGACTAGCCATCTATCTGGGGGTGGTAAGCTATACTCAAAAGTACCTATGTACCCAAAGCCTTCTAGAGCCCCTGATAGACCCAAGAAGTAAAACAAGCATATCTTTCTGAAACAATGGAGTGTGAAACTCCATGTAAGCGCACAATCTCTCGAATGTACAATCATCCTAGCTCATCAACACTGAAGGTCACCTTGATCAGAACTAAGTGAGAAACCTTCGTAAGTCTATCAATGAAAACCCATACTACATTATTCTCATGATGTGACCTCAGCAACACTATCACGAAATCCATCGAGATGTCATTCCACTTCCACTCGGGAATGGGTAACTGCGGTAGAAGCTTTGCTGGTCACTGATGCTCTGCCTTCACTTGCTGACAAGTGGAACACCTCATGATGAAACCAGCAACATCCCTCTTCATAACTAGACTCCAATACTGATGGTGTAGATCACGATACATATTGGTGACACCAGGATGAACTTCCTAAACTGAGGAATGAAAATCCTGTATCATCTCCTCGCATATATCTGCTTCCACCCATGCCCATCCCTGGAAATTCAAGATCTCATCCTCGCCTATGGTCCACCTAGGAATAGGGTCCTATCCTGACACACTTTCCCATTGGATTAGGCCTTCAGAATTTGATAGCTGCCTCATTCAAACTCGATCAAGAAGAGTAGTGGTAACAACTATAGTAGAAATAAAGGTATGACCCTGTCTTTCATTCAACTCTAAATGAATCTCCGAGAATAGATCCATAAGCTTCCACTCAATACTGGCCTTCTGAATTGCCTGTATCTGAGTCCTCCTTCTCAATGCATCAACCATTGTGTTGCCTTTCGCGGGTGTTTAGGCAAGCTCAATGTCAAAAGACTGAAGGTACTCAACCCACCTTCAGTGTCTCAAATTCATATCAAGTTGAGTGAAGATGTACTTGAGGCTATTGTGGTTGGTGAAAACCAAAAAATTCTCTCCCAGAAGTTAATGTCTCCAACAATGTAAGTCATGAACAATAGGTTCCAACTCCAGATCATGCGTTGGGTAATTCCTCTTGTGTGTCCTCAACTACCGAGACCCGTACGCAATGACTCCATCTCCCTGTATAAGCACGGATCCCAGCCCGATACATGAAGCATCACAATAAACAGTATAGCTCTTGGACGAATATGGAAATACTAGTATTGGTGATGAAGTCAACCTCCCTTTAATCTCCTTAAAGGTTGACTCACAAGAATCTAACCATAATAACATTGTACCCTTCTCAGTCAAAAACATTAGCAGTGCTGCTAAGGGTGAAAAGTCCTGTGTAAAACTTTTGTAGTATCCAACCAACCCTAGAAAGCTCCGCGCCTCAAAGACGTTCTTCAACTGCTCCCTTGAAACTATTGTTTTCACATTCTATGGGTCTACTGAAACTCTTGTCTCTAAGATAACATGGCCCAAGAAGTGAATCTAATCCATCCAAAAGTGACATTTTGAGAGCTTAGCATATAACTGATACTCCCTCAGTGTACTCAAAATGATATCAATATGGGTAGCATGGTCATGTCGAGTGTGCGAGTACACCAAGATATGGTCCACGAAGACCACAACGAAGGAATATATGTATGGATGGAACACTCAGTTCATCAGTTCCATGAAAACTGCAAGTGCATTCGTGAGACTGAACGAAAAAACCGAGTACTCGTATAGACCATACCTGCTCTGGAATTCTGTAAGAGGTATATCTGATGGTCTAACTCACAACTCATGGTAACTAGATCTTAGTTCAATCTTTGAGAACACCTGGGATCCTCGAAGCTAATCAAAGAGATCATCAATCTTGGGCAAGGGATATCAGTTTTTGACTATCAACTAATTCAATTTTTGATAGTCCACACAAAGCCTGAGGGTACCGTCTGCCTTCTTCGCAAATAGGACAAGCGAACCCCAAGGAGAAGTACTGGGTCGGATGAAACGATATGCCTTCAACTCCTCCAACAGCTTCTTCAGCTCCTGTAACTCAGTTTTATCCATCCTATAAGGAGGAATGGACACCGGTGCCACTCCTGGTTCAGGATCAATCAAGAAGTCTACCTCATGTTCCAGAGGCAAACTTGAAAAGTTGTAACGACCCAACCTTTTTGTGTAGTATATTAACTTACTCTTAATGATGTAATAAGATGTTAATGGTTAATGCAGAAAGAGGAGTCGATGGCTTCATCCAGTAGACTCGAACCTTATGAAGCCCACATATCAGAGCTTGGGAAAGAGGTAGCATCTGTGGGCTTCGCTTTGGACCAAGCCCAAGCCGAACTCCAGTGTGTCAAGCTTGAATGGAAACGCCTGCGGGAGAAGTTCAAGTTAGTAGATATTACTACTAGGGCAATGTTATCTGATCCTCCCTCAGATTCTCTCACCATATCACACCTTACACTTAGGTCATATGCCGGTGTTATAAGGGGTTATGTGATGAGACCCTAGCTTCTTTGTGTAATCCTTTGGGATGAATGAATTGAGATTTCTTCCTTTAGTGATGTTTGCGAAATTTCAAATGTCTGGATAATTTTAGGATGTATTTTATTGATGAATTTTGAAAAAGGTATATTTTAAAAATATCTATGTAAACCCTAAATAATTAATGATGTGTAATGATTTTCAAAAAATGGTCTTCTACAAAAGTGTTCAGTAAAGAATTTGGAGTCTAATAAGATCAACTTAATTTTTGATGAATAGTAAATTATGAATAGTGATTTTACGGTTAGGATTAGTAATGTGACCAAATGGATTAGAAATTTCACTCAAAGAAAGTTTTAATATAATTTAGACACCTAGATTAAGTAATTTGATTCAATAAAATGGGTAAATAACGGTTTCATAAATTATTAGTCAAGTATTAGTTTTTTCAGATGAATAGTGTTTTTAATTAAAAATTTAATTAAAAATAATTAGAAAATTATTTTTATAAAAAGGACATTATTTTTGAACTCAGAGCATCGATATTATGTTAAGGAAATTTTTGGGGATTTTTCTGGAAAACAAAATTCGGTAAATAGTGTTTTTTAATTAAAAATTTAATTAAAATTATTTAGAAAATTATTTTTATAAAATGGATTTCATTTTTGAAATCAGAGCATTGATATTTGGTTAAGGTGAAATTTTGGGATTATTCTGAGAAAGTTGAATTTTCGATGAATAGTGAAAATATAGTTTTTAAGTTACGGGTGTTTAATGACATCATTAAATGATGTATTAAGTAAGTAATCAATATGGTCGACATATGAACAGTAAGATAAGTTATGAGGTGTCCCAAGTGGCCAATACCATGGGAAAATACCATGGGAAAGCCCATGGTTTTTCCAAAAACCACTAATGAGGTGTCCCTTGGCCATTAATGCCTTGTCCCCTCACTTTCCCTATAAATACCCACCCTTTCCTCCTTTATTTTTCACTCCCAACTCTCCCCCAACAATGTTATGGTTTCCTTACCTCCCAAAGAGTCCTCCCAAGGTGCCCCCAAGCTCTCAAGGTCTAAACATTTGAGTTTTAAGAGTGACGTTTTAAGGTAAGGGATCCGACCTCTCTCTCTTTCTTTTCATGTAATCTCTTTTATGCCATTCCTTTTATGCTCCATGTTCTTATGTGAGAGGATGTTCTTTTATATTCCTCTTACTGCCCTTTTCATGTTTATATGATGAGAGATCCCCTCTTACTCTCGTCATTTTGTTTTATGAAAGTTTAAGTGACGTCGTTAGGCTGCCGAATTTTTAAGGGATTCTTTCACCCTTCTCATTTTTCAAGTTCAATTTTCATGTCAAGTCTTTCAAGTTCCTTTTTATTATTTTGGGGTATGATCTCTATATCTATCATACTGATCTCTTATGATCATATGATGAGAGACCCTATTTGATCTTGTCAAATCTTTTTTTTATTGAAGTTTAAGCGACGTCGTTAGGCTGCCAAATTTTCATAAGAGAAATCTTATTTTTGTCTCACTTCCATGTTTTTCATTTCATATGGTATATATTTGAAATTTCCTTACCATGTTCTTAAATCCCTTATATTATGTCCCCCTACTGTTTTATGGATCATTTATGAGTTGGTGACCCATGTTCCCTCTCTTTTCAATGTTTTCTAAAACCTTGTAACATAGCCGTTATGCTGCAGGATTTTCCTCTCAAAATGCCTCTCTCCCTTTTCTCAAAATTATTTTATGTTATAAAGTGAATACTCAAATATCTTATTTCTACAAGGGTATTCACATATATATCAAAATGTTCTATTTTAAATTCTGGGATTTACATACATGAAACCCCCTTCCCCTTTCCGTGGGTTTAAAGTGACATAAAGATCATGTCTTTAAAGCAGTTTTTAAAACGTTGTGATTATGAAATGAAACCCATTTCTTTTATGCTATATGGGTTGTTTATGAAATGTTTGATGATGATATATGTGTCTCACATGATAATAAAGACATGTCAAGGGTGCGCCCAGATAGAGATCAAATGCATTGGGTAAAGACTTAATCTCTAAAGATGACTTTTTAGACTGATACCTTGGTGAATAACCTTGGTAATTTTTAATGACACCTTGGGGATGGATCTTGGTGAAACGAAATGATTGTCAATATTGTATGTTGCAGCCACATCTTCAAGTTATGAAAAATTTTATTTTTTTTATGATGTATCTCATGATTTCTTTCTCATGCCTTAAAGTTCTTTTCATGTCCTTATTGAAGTATCTCAAGTTCACATGTAAAATGTTTCTCTTGTTTCCCTTACTGGGCCTCCTGCTCGCCCTTTTTTTGATGTATGTCCCCAGGTTATGAGATGCATTAATGAACATAGGATGAACTTAAGGAGAATCCTTTCAAGTGTTTAAGAAGAATGTTTTATGTTCTTTTCATGTATTATGTTCCTTGTTTCCAAGACACTAAACCTTAACGATCCTCAGTTTCGTGTAATGAAATGAAAGTTATGTTATAAAAAGACGGGATGCTACAGTTGGTATCAAAGGATGGTTTAGTTATTTGTGGAAATTATGATATAAAAACTTTAGGAAGAACCCTGTAGAAAAGTTTAAATATAGGAAACCTTCCTGGTATTTTGGTAAGTATTGAGTAAGTGGTTTATCAAACAAATACATCCATGTCTAGATACGAGCAGGTAGAGGCGGCTCTGGCACAGATGTACATAGGGGTAAAACCTGAAAACACCGCTTTGAGCTAGACTCGAACGGGAACTGGTTCACGATAACGGGCCTTGCTGCACTCTTGGTTACGACACTCCCGGGGGATATGTTTGGTTAATTTCAATCTTTTTATGAATCATTATGAAGGAATTATAGAGAAGTGTAATTGTCTAAGCATGAAGTCTTACTTAAAAGATTCATAAATGAAATAAGTTTCTCACTAAGGTTTTGTTCTTTTAGAAAATGGCGGGCAATAGGAGGAACTGTGCCGATGGTGACCGCAATGCACCATGTGCTGACGTCCCTCCGATGGAAGCTGGAATGGAAACATTCATGCGAATGATGAACCAACTGACTCAAGTTATGAGTAATAACTTAAATCAAGATGAGAGGCCGACCTCACCACGAAGGGAACAACACTCTGTTGAGTCCTTCATTCATCAACGACCACCATCATTCAGTGGATCTACTGACCCTTTGGTTGTGGAACAATGGATAATCTCCATTGAAAAGATCTTTTCTGTACTCCTTTCTTCAGACCAAGAAAAAGTCACCCTTGCTGTTTATCGCCTAGAGGGAGAAGATGATCAGTGGTGGTCACTGGTCAAAAACACGAAGCCTAGAGGAGAGATGGAAGCTATGGAGTGGGAAGAATTCCAGGTAATATTCTTTAACAAGTATTTCCCTCGTTCCAGGAGGACGAGAATGGAGAAAGAGTTTCTCGAGCTGAAGCAGAAGGAGAACGAATCTGTCAGAAGCTATGAGATGAACTTCACCCGACTTTCATGATATACCTATAGCTTTGTCATGGATCCAAGTGGGAAGTTTGATAGATTTTTCGGTGGACTAAGACCTCATCTGTGGAAGAATTTATCCAACCAGGACTATGATAGCTACGAGGAGATCGTGCGGAGTGCAATGAAAGTCGAGATGGATTTTGGTGAGACACAGTGGTCTCATAAATCAAATGACATGAAGAGATCGTTGGAGCCAAGTTTAGGGAAGACTTTTGATCAGGGAAGAGGTGGAAAGCAAATGCAAATTACCACATGCAATAAATGTGGGAAGAAGCATCCGGGGAACTTCTTGGTTGGAAGTGGAAAGTGCTACAAGTGTGGAAGAGGAGTCCATATTGCTCGGAATTGTCGTAGTGAGGTGAAGCCTCAACTCCCCAACACTAACGACAGAGGAAAGATGGTTCTGGCATTACCCGAAGTCCATTGCTTCAAGTGTGGACAGCTTGGGAACTATGCTAATCTCTGTCCAAATCCAAGGGCAGTGGAGGGGAATCACAATCAACCTCAACAAAGGCCAGGGGAGCAAGGTCGTGCTTTTTCTATCACAAAAACTGAAGTTGAATCTCTGAATGATGTGGTAGCAGGTACTCTTATTGTCCTCTCAAAACTAGCAACTACTTTTTTTTATTCTGGTTCTACGCATTCCTTTATTTCCTCCATGTTTTCAAAGAATATAGAATCAATCCCGGAATTGCTTGAGGTAGAGTTGTCAGTCAAGACTCCAAGTGGGATTATCCATGCATCAACAGTGTTTAGAGACTCTAGTGTTTACTTTAGTGAGCACAATCTTATCGCAAATCTAGTAGTCATTCCCATGTTGGAATTCGACGTTATACTAGGGATGGACTGGCTCTCAAAGTATAATGCTAAGATTAAATGAAAAAGTAAGGAAATCTCAGTAGTCTTGAATAAACAACCTACAGTTATCTTCCAAGGAGAGATATCCCGAACTGATCCCTATCTAGAAGCACCTCCTATAGCTTTCTTTATGGAGTTAATGGGTGATTATGAAGAAGGAAAAAGGAGAATACCAATATAAGATGTTCCAATTGTTCAGGAATACATGGATGTATTTCCTGAGGAGTTACCTGGACCTCCCCCCGAAAGAGAGGTAGAGTTCTCCATTGAACTCGTAGTTGGGTCTCAACCGATATCAAAGACTCCGTATAGAATGGAAAATGTGGAGCTAGAAGAGTTAAAGAAACAACTCCAAGACTTATTGGAGAAGGGGTTTATCCATCCGAGTGTGTCTCCTTGGGGAGCACCAGTTCTCTTTGTGAAGAAGAAGGATGGATCAATGCGGCTATGCATTGATTATAGAGAAATAAATGGGATCACAGTGAAGAACAAATACCCTCTTCCAAGAATTGATTATTTATTTGACCAACTTCGTGGGGCTCAATTCTTCTCCAAGATTGACCTTCGATCTGGTTATCATCAACTGAGGGTGAAGAAGGAAGATATTCCAAAGACTGCCTTCCGATCAAGATATGGGCATTATGATTTTACTGTTATACCCTTCGGCATGACTAATGCTCCTGCTATTTTCATGAATTTGATGAATAGAGTCTTTAAGGACTACCTTGATAACATTTTGGTAGTTTTTATTGATGATATTTTGATATATTCAAAAAGTCGTGAGGAGCATGAAGATCATCTGAGGGTTATTTTGAAAACTCTGCGGAAGGAGAAGCTCTTTGGAAAGTTCAGTAAGTGTGAGTTTTGGTTAGAACAAGTGGCTTTCTTGGGGCACATTGTAACCAATGAAGGAATCCCGGTTGACCCTGTAAAGACAATGGTTGTGGAGGAGTGGCCTCAACCCACAACAGTAACTGAGATTCGTAGTTTCCTTGGTTTAGCGGGATATTATAGGAGGTTTGTGAAAAACTTTTCACGGATTTCTAATCCACTAACCAAGTTGAATCGAAAAGGAGTTAAGTTCATCTGGACAAAGGAATGTGAGGAAATTTTCCAAGAGTTGAAGAAGAGATTGGTTACTGCACCTGTGTTAACACTACCCTTTATCGGAGAAGGATTCGTTATTTTTAGCGATGCATCTCTGAAAGGGCTTGGGTGCTTCCTCATGCAAAATGACAAGGTAATTTCTTATGCATCTCGACAGTTGAAGATTCATGAGTAGAATTATCCTACGCATGATCTAGAGCTAGCGGCAGTTGTGTTTGCTCTAAAGATATGGAGGCACTATCTTTATGGGGAGAAATGTGATATATACACTGACCACCAAATTCTAAAGTATATTTTCACACAGAAATAATTGAACATGAGACAAAGGATATGGTTGGAGCTTATTAAAGACTATGATTGTTCAATTCATTATCACCCTGGAAGAGAAAATAAAGTCGCGGATGCGTTAAGCAGGAAAGACCCTGTTGTTCTGGCAACAATGAGGATCCTAGGAGATCCATTGATTAAAGATCTAGTAAAAATGGACATGGTAATTATAAGTAAAGGGACATCATCAACCCTATCCCAAATGATTTCTCAACCTTCATTACTAGAGAAGATCAAGAAGGCTCAAAAAGAAGATCCTTTGCTGCAGGAGAAGTTTGAGGCTGTAAAGGATGGGAAGTTCCCTGATTTCAATATTGATCAAGAAGGTGTATTGAAATTTCATACAAGACTATGTGTTCCATCTATTCCGGAGATAAAGAAAGAACTGGTGGATGAAGCTCATAGCTCTAATTTCTCTATACACCTGGGAAGCACTAAGATTTATAGAGACCTTCATGATCATTATTGGTGGGATAACATGAAGAGGGAGATTGCTGATTACACTACAAGGTTCCTGGTGTGTCAGCAAGTAAAGGCTGAATGACAACTTCCTAAGGGGGTATTACAACTACTACCCATACCAGTATGGAAGTGGGATAATATCACTATGGTCTTTGTAACTGGTCTCCCGAAAACATCCAAAGGAAACAATGCGATATGGGTTATCGTGGACCGTCTCACCAAGACCGCCCATTTTATCTCTATTCGGGAAGATTTCTATCTGGATCAACTTTCCAAGATATACGTGAAGGAAGTGGTAAGGCTGCATGAGGTACCACTATCCATTGTGTCTGATCATGATCCAAGATTCACATCAAAATTCTGGAGAAGTCTTAAACATGGTCTAAGTACTGAATTGAATTTTAGTACGGCCTATCATCCTCAAACTGATGGCCAATCTGAAAGGACTATTCAGACACTCAAAGTCATGCTGAGATTATGCTCAATGGAATTTAAAGGTGGATGGGATCAACACATCCCATTATTGGAGTTCTCCTATAACAACAGCTTCCATTCGAGTATTCATATGGCACCCTATGAAGCTCTGTATGGAAAGCGATGTAGAAATCCTACTTGTTGGGATGAAACTAGTGAGAGAAAGCTTCTTGGGCCCGATCTCGTGCAAGAGATGACAGAACAGGTTCATGCCATCCAATAACACATAAAGGCTGCTTAGAGTCGGTAGAAGATCTATGCTGACAATCGTCGAAGGGACTTGGAGTTTGGTGTTGGTGACAAAGTCTTCCTTCAAATTTCTCCCTGGAAGAGATTCATGCGGTTTGGGAAGAAAGGGAAGCTCAGCCCTAAGTACATTGGCCCCTATGAAATCCTTGATTTCATAGGAGCAGTGGCCTATCGTCTAGCACTTCCACCGAACCTAGCTCAAGTTCACAATGTCTTCCATGTATCTCTCTTGAGGAAGTACATACCCGACCCTTCGCATGTACTGAACCCAGAAGTGGTACAAATGGAACATGACCTCTCTTATGAGGAGCAGCCGGTGGAGATCTTTGACCGTAGAGACAAGGTTCTACGAAACAAGACTACCCACCTTGTGAAAGTGTTGTGGAGGAATCATAAATATGAAGAAGCGACTTGGGAGCCTGAGGAAACAATGAAGCAAAAGTACCCTCACCTTTTCGACTAGGCCTCAAGTATAAATTTCGGGGATGAAATTTCTTAAGGGGGGAAGAATGTAACGACCAAATCTTTTTGGGTAGTATATTAACTTACTCTTAATGATTTAATAAGATTTTAATGGTTAATGCAGAAAGAGGAGTCGATGGCCTCATCCAGTAGACTTGAACCTTATGAAGCCCACTTATCAGAGCTTGGGAAGGAGGTAGCATATGTGGGCTTCGCTTTGGACCAATCCCAAGCCGAACTCTAGTGTGTCAAGCTTGAATGGAAACGCATGTGGGAGAAGTTCAAGTTAGTAGAGATTACTACTAGGGAAATGTTATCTGAGCCTCCATCAGATTCTCTCACCATAGCACACTTTACACTTAGTTCATATGCCGGTGTTATAAGGGGTTATGTGATGAGACCCTAGCTTCTTTGTGTAATCCTTTGGGATGAATAAATTGAGATTTCTTCCTTTAGTGATGTTTGCGAAATTTCAAATGTCCGGATAATTTTAGGATGTATTTTATTGATGAATTTTGAAAAAAGGATATTTTAAAATATCTATGTAAACCCTCAATAATTAATGATGTGTAATGATTTTCAAAAAATTGTCTTCTACAAAAGTGTTCAGTAAGGAATTTGGAGTCTAATAAGATCAACTTAATTTTAGATGAATAGTAAATTATGAATAGTGATTTTACGCTTAGGATTAGTAATGTGACCAAATGGATTAGTAATTTCAATCAAAGAAAGTTTTAATATAATTTAGACACCTAGATTAAGTAATGTGATTCAATAAAATGGGTAAATAACGGTTTCATAAATTATTAGTCAAGTATTAGTTTTTTCGGATGAATAGTGTTTTTTTAATTAAAAATTTAATGAAAAATAATTAGAAATTTTTTTTTTATAAAAATGACTTTATTTTTGAACTCAGAGCATCGATATTATGTTAAGGTAATTTTTGGGGATTTTTCTGAAAAATTGAATTTTCGGTGAATAGTGTTTTTTAATTAAAAATTTAATTAAAAATATTTAGAAAATTATTTTTATAAAATGGATTTCATTTTTGAAATCAGATCATTGATATTTGGTTAAGGTGAAATTTTGGGATTATTCTGAGAAAGTTGAATTTTCGATGAATAGTGAAAATATAGTTTTTAAGTTACGGGTGTTTAATGACATCATTAAATGATGTATTAAGTATGTAATCAATATGGTCGACTTATTAACAGTAATATAAGGTATGAGGTGTCCCAAGTGGCCAATACCATGGGCAAATATCATGGGAAAGCCCATGGTTTTTCCAAAAACCACTAATGAGGTGTCCCTTGGCCATTAATGCCTTGTCCCCTCACTTTCCCAATAAATACCCACCCTTTCCTCCTTTAGTTTTCACTCTCAACTCTCCCCCAACGAATTTCTGGTCTCTTTACCTCCCAAGGAGTCCTCCCAAGGTTCCCCCAAGCCCTCAAGGTCCAACCCTTTGAGTTTTAAGAGTTACGTTTTAAGGTAAGGGATCCGACCTCTCTCTCTTTCTTTTCATGTAATCTCTTTTATGTCATTCCTTTTATGCTCCATGTTCTTATGTGAGAGGATGTTCTTTTATATTCCTCTTACTTCCCTTTTCATGTTTATATGATGAGATATCCCCTCTTACTCTCATCATTTCGTTTTATGAATGTTTAAGTGACGCCGTTAGGCTGCCGAATTTTTAAGGGATTCTTTCACCCTTCTCATTTTTCAAGTTCGATTTTCATATCAAGTCTATCAAGTTCCTTTTTATTATGTTGGGGTATGATCTCTATATCTATCATACTGATCTCTTATGATCATATGATGAGAGACCCTATTTGATCTTGTCAAATATTTTTTTTATTGAAGTTTAAGTGACGCTGTTAGGCTGCCAAATTTTCATAAGAGAAATCTTATTTTTGTCTCACTTCCATGTTTTTCATTTCATATGGTATATCTTTAAAATTTCATTACCATGTTTTTAAATCCCTTATATTATGTCCCCCTACTTTTTTATGGATCATTTATGAGTCGGTGACCCATGTTCCCTCTCTTTTCAATGTTTTCTAAAACCTTGTAACATAGCCGTTATGCTGCAGGATTTTCATTTCAAAATGCCTCTCTCTCTTTTCTCAAAATTATTTTATGTTATAAAGTGAATACTCAAAGCTATTATTTCTACATGGTTATTCACATATATATCAAAATTTTCTATTTTAAATTCTGGGATTTACATACATGAAACTCGCTTCCCCTTTTCGTGGGTTTAAAGTGACATAAAGATCATGTCTTTAAAGCAGTTTTTAAAACGTTATGATTATGAAATGAAACCCATTTATTTTATGCTATATGGGTTGTTTATGAAATGTTTGATTATGATATATGTGGCTCACATGATAATAAATAAATTTCAATGATGCGCCTAGATAGCGCTCCAATGCATTGGGTAAAGACTTAATCTCTAGAGATGATTTTTTAGACTGATACCTTGGTGAATAACCTTGGTAATTTTTAATGACACCTTGGGGATGGACCCTGGTGAAATGAAATGATTGTCAATATTGAATGTTGCAGCCACATCTTCAAGTTATGAAAAATGTTATTTTTGTTATGATGTATCTCATGATTTCTTTCTCATGCCTTAAAGTTTTTTTCATGTCCTTATTGAAGTATCTCAAGTTCACATGTAAAATGATTCTCTTGTTTCCCTTACTGGGCCTCCTGCTCACCCTTTGTTTTGATGTATGTCCCCAGGTTATGAGATGCAGTAATGAACCTAGGAAGAACTTAAGAAGAAGCCTTTCAATTGGTTAAGAAGAATTTTTTATGTTCTTTTCATGTATTATGTTCCTTGTTTCCAAGACACTAAAACTTAACGATCCTCAGTTCTGTGTAATGAAATGAAAGTTATGTTATAAAAAGACAGGATGCTACAAAATTCCTCAGGAAATACATCTCTAAAACGATCCCCCACTGGAGGAATGTCTAACTATGAAGTCTCCTAGTCATCTAGATAAAGACTAAAAATCTAGGATGTAACTCCTCCCAAACCATGATACTCTAGACCCACTCTGCTTTCCTGGACATCCCACTCACCCTTATGAAGAAACGATCCACCTTTTAGTGATATGAAACTCCCCCTTCGGCAATAATAGTCAATGACTACCTGGAAGGGAACTAGCTAGTCCATTCTGAGAATGACATCATAACATTTCATCTCTAGGACAAAGAGATCCCATAAGAAGTGACACCCACCAACCTCTAGAGGGAAATCCTTGCACTGATGTACACTAGATGTCCTACTCCCCAATGGAGTGTCTAACGTCAAGATATCGGCAGTGTAAAAGATACAGATCTTGAGGCTCTCCACAACAGCAACAGATATGAAGCTATGGGAATCCCCTGTATCGAAAATATTTGAAGATAAAAATGAGGCAACTAGGATCATACCTAGACTTGTAGAAGGTTCGGGATCCTGATCCTGCTGGGTCTACTCCACTGCAAAGGTCCGGCCTGCTCCACGGCCTTGTGACCATGCCTTCCCACTCTGATCTGATCAACTCTATTGTTGCTGAAAGACTGGCGACTGACCACCATTCCCACAGCCTCCACCTCGGCCTTAGGGGGCGGAAGAACTCCAGTTCCCTGACTGGTTAAAAATTGGTGGTGATGCTTTCCAATGCGGAGTCATATAAGAACTCGTGTCACTAGATGCTGGTGAGAATATCTGACAGAAGCACTGGAGATGACCCATATTTCCACAAGATCATCACTCCACCGGGTCTCTCTGGCACTGTGGCCTCGTATTCCCAGTCGTTCCACAATAGTACCATACCACCTGGCTACCTGAAGGTGTCTCTCACCTTCTAGGATCACCAAGCGAAGACTCCTTGTGGAACTTCCTACTGTCAGTAGGAGGGATGCTAACTCTAGATGCCAAGCTTCCCTAGCTCCCAACTTCATAATCCCTTAGATTGCGCTCCGTGATCAGCGCCTGGTTGACAAAAGAAGTGATAGAAGTCAACCGGAAGATGTTCACATGTGTTCAGATGGCGTGGCTCAGACAATCCTCGATCTTCCATGCCATGAACAACTGATCACCTCATAAAATAGGCGTGAAGTGCTACATCTTAGTAAAGCGGGAGTAATACTCCATAACAGAAATATTACCCTGCTCTAGACTCATAAACTCTTAGGATCGATTGTCCCTCAAGGTCTCTGGATAGAAGTAGTCATAGAATATGCGCTGAAACTCCTCCCACTCCATAACCTACTGGCATACCGCCTGTGAGATCACATCCCACCACCTCATGGTGGAGTCCCAAAGAATATAGGTAGAAATCTTGATACTCCTCTCTGGAGACATCTCTAGATGCTCAAAGATTGTCAGCATGGCTTCTATCCATGATTCTGCAGCCTGGGGTCCTCCATCCCCTGAGAAAGTGGGAGGATGCTGCTGCTAGAAAACCCGTGTCAAATCAGACATTGACGGGGCAGGAGGCGGTGCCCCTTGAAATGTCTATATCATCCTCATAAATCCTTCCCAGAACTGTGCATCAGCACTGGTATCATGTATAATCGCTAGTGCCAAGACTGGCACAACAGGAGGATCTGCGGGAAGTCCCTGATCAGCCATGTCCAGTGTCTGATCACCGCCTAGAAACTAGTGTACAATCGGAGGATGTCTTAGTGGAATGACTCTGCAAGTTCAAACACACACCTTATAACAATATTATCAAGGAATGAAAACTAGAAGCATAGGAAGGGAACAGGAGGAATAAAGCATTCAAGTTTCACAAAACATGACTACACGACATGTACAATTACAACACGATGTGTTCCCTTAATTTAGTTACATGGGTGTGTGCTTTTTCCTAAACTATTTGTGTAACACCCCTAACACATGGCATGTTCTCCAAACACATGGCATGTACTCGAATCCTATTCCCCTACCTGGGTCCTTCTACACGGTTAAGCCACACAGCTCTCCTAATATAAGACTACATGTCGTGTTCAAGGTAGACACGACGTGTACTAGAAAATATTTACCTAGCCCATGTTGTTAGTGACATGGCCAAAAACATGGCTCAAACTACACAGTGTGTTCTAGACAGACACGGAATGTACGTGAAAGGATAACACCAACCCGTGTTGTTAGTGACATGGCCGGGTACCTGGGTTAGAATACACAGCAGGTTCAAGGCTGAAACAACATGTATATCTTCAAACATATCTGTACGTGTTGTTAGTTACATGGGCAGACACCAGGTTAACACCACATGGCGTGTACAGAGGGTACACGGAGTGTCCCCGTAAGAAAATACATATCCCGTGTCTCTGCCCACACGGATTATGACACGGTTAGAGATTACACGGTGTGTACGTAAAGTACATGGTGTGTACTTAAGAAAAAAAGATTTCTTCTTGAACAGAAGAACCCATGGCGTGTAGTCAAAACTACACGGCATGTATTCTTGGTTTTTCCGGATATCAAGCCTCAAAAACTACTCTGGAGCCTAGAAAAGCTCTAAAACGAACATCAAAGGTGCCAATTTCCAATCCCTGAGGTCCCATACTCCCCGAGAATCAAAGTTTGGCATCCTCTACAAGCTATAACAAAACAAACAAGGCAATGATCCACCAAATTTCAGTCCATGAGGGCCCATAACACCTCAAGAACCAAATTTTGGCGTTCATTCAAGAAAAACCTTACACAAAAAATACCCTATAAAACAACAAGTATTTTTATCAAGGCATATATCACAATAGCATTCATATTCTACATAACATCTATCATAACAACATGAAATTTCTAATGCATCCTAGATGTAATGGAAAATATGCATGACATGTGATTTATAGCAAGTGCCTATATGATGAATGAGATGGAATACCCTCATCTCATCAGGTTTCAACAAAAATAGAACCTCAATAACATCAACAGTAATAATACAAAACATTTGAGTCACCCATTGGTGAAAATCAAATCAACAGTAAACTTGAAAAACCATAAGAAATTGCAATAAATGAGGTAGATTGGATTTTCCATATACACGAGTTAGCTACTCCGGGGCATAACTTATTACCAAGTACCGATTCCATCCTATCCCTGGATAAAGGCTCCAAACAGTAAATCAAGAGAAAATAATTCCTCTAATACCACTTTGTAAGGTCCCAATTCCGGAATCCACCCAGAGGTGCCCCGTACCCGGTTGGTCACATGGCCTCAAGTTCATTTCCCCAAACGCCAGAGGCTGCCAACTAGTAGCGAGGGCCTTGGGTGTGATAGTGGGGAAACTACGCCCTCATTGGTAGAGTACATAGTGGAAGTAAACAAATATACACAAGGGCAAAAGTAGTAATAATATCATACAAAAATAAATAGTAGAAGACTAATAGAACAAACTAGAGCACATATATAAAGTGATGCAGAATAAATATGTCTAGGAAAGCAGTGAACAAGTCACAATGCTGGAATACAACAATACTAAACTAAAATTCAAAAGAAATAAGGTAAACTCCTCAGCATCGCAATCCATAGATTGGTCTCATGTTCTACATCTCCATAACAAGTCAAGTACATGAAGTAGAAAGGTGTTTTCCCTTATCTATACCTACAATAATATAATCCGTTTGGGCCCAAAAGCATGGCTCAAACAGGGTGTGAGACTAAATCCCAGTAGGCAACCACCGTGAGATCTGTGCCTAACATTCAGTGAATATATGGAAGGAAAAAATACAGGAAACAATAAACTGTAAGGTACTCAACAATAAACAATCTACAGTCTCAACATCAAGAAACAACTAAATATACAGATAAACACAATAGGTAAACCTCTGGGAAGCACACTCATTCTATCCCCTCTGGTCCTACCTAACAAGTACAAGAAACCCTCTAAGAAGCACACATGGTCTCACCCCTATGGTTCAGCTAAAGTATAGACTCTCTGAGGAAGCACTCACTGTCAATTCCCCCTATAGTCTTGTATTGGTACTAAAGGCGCTATAGGGAAGCACTTACATCACATTCCCTCTATGGCCCGCATCGAGGAACAACAGACTCTTTGAGGAAGTAGTAAATTTCAATTCCCTATGTAGTCTCACATCATGACATTATAAAAGACACTCTGGAGAAGCCCTTATGTCCATTCTCCCTATGGTCTACTACACTAGGTTCTCACAGCCCTGTGTAAACCAATAAGTATAGAATTGTGTATCGGACAAGGTAAACCTCAAGAACTACTTGGACAACATATCACATCATATCAGCATGTCCGAAAAATATTCACACAATCCTACAATACTAGGCATGGGAAAAATGGACAGCATCCTAACATGCAACTAGACCCAAAGGTCAAAATAGGAAAAACATGCATGGGAAACACATCCAAATCACAAAAACTCACCTTATTCACAATAAAATATCCTCTAATCAAGCATACAATCATAGCAGACAAACAATAAGGCTAAAATAGTAAATGTTCAATACCCTGTTCATGGGTATTGGGTAAATTTGCACATAAATTCAAATACTCCAACAGAAAGGCACAAACCTCCTACCTCGGTGTTGGGAGATCAAGATACTTGAACCCCAAGGCTTGAATTTCCTTAGAACACCATGGATCTATGAAAACGTATAAAACGTTCAACCCATGATTACTCATGAAAGAGGAGAAATCAAGGGATGGTGCTCTAGGAGAAGATAGAAATCACCGATGTGATTCCAAAGCAACTATCGGTGTTTGATTTGGAGGACGGATGCTCGGCTAGGGGATCGTCAAAGATCAGTGGTTTCTTGGTGCTCCCAAACGAACTAGGTTGAGAAGGAGATGGTTCTATCCGTCAGATGCGATCCCGATGCGTCTAATGAAAAAAAATACACGACATGTACTTTTTAAGAACATGGCGTGTACTCTTTGTTTCTGTACACCACTTTAGGTGGCCTCCAGGTCATCACCCAAGGCCGTGTGCAAGGCTGCTACACGGCCAGCACATGGCTACCTATGGTAACTGAGTGCAAGGTATGCACTCATAAAGTACACGATGTGTACTTAAAAAATTTCCATAAACTCCTCTTTTCTCAAAAACTCCAGGAAAAAACATACCTGAAAAGAAGATTTGGGATCTTACATCTATAGAACCACTTGACATATGTATGGAAGGTAGCAGAGTGAACCTCTATATTTGAATATGTGTTAATTGTTAATTAATATAAGATTAGATGGTTTCAATGCTACTTGGCCTATCCACACTAATGGAAGACAGTGCTTGGACCAAAAAATAAATGGTTTCAACTCTACATGACATATCCAAACTAATTGAAGGTAATAAATTAACCAAATGAATTACTATATGATTAAAATATGAAATGGGAATGGAATGACTCGGGCTCGCCTTGTATTTTGAGAGGATAATGCCTTGGTACTCAAGAACCCCATTGCGATTAAAGGATGCGGTTTTCCTAGGTTGATACCCACCTAGAATCTGGTTCTTATCTTTTCCTCGGATGCCCAGTATACTTCTCTGGGGTCATTTTCATTATTATAGGATACCTTGGATACACTCCTTAGATTCAACATTTACTATTAGATACCATGGTGAAAGCCCACAAGGCCCTGACCTTTCTAAGTCTTGTTTTACCTTAGTGGATCAACTTGGACTCAGTATGCACCTTATTATGGAATTCCTTGGATTACGATCCTTGTATTACACTCTTAACCTTAGCTAGACTCAGAAACTACTAAGTTAGCATTCTGTGAGATTTATGTTTCCCTGGTTATTACCCTGGAACTCCCTCACTAGATATCTTTGTTAGGTTTCTTTGTTATGTCTTGGGACCTTCACTACTTATATTATCACAAGGTGATGTCAGTGCTGGTTATGCCTCATGTGACCTCTTAACATTTAATGGTAATTAATTAATAAAATGAACTGGTTATAGTTTCATATACCATCCAAGGGCTGAAGTAGTTACTTGGGTATTTATTTGTAGTGTACTACTTGCTTTACATTATATATGCATGCCGACACACTATTATATTCCATTACATGGGTCAAACTTTATAGACACCAATGGTGGTGTGCCGCTAAGATTTATCTCACACCCTCTCTGGGTGTCGTTTAGTACCTAGAGTTGATTACATGGTCATAGGGATTGACCAAGGGATGAATATAGATTTCAACACTTGATCGTGTGATGATAGGATGGAGCTTGATAGTAGATGACCGAGTAGGATCTCAGGATTCTTATAGTAGCCTTTGTTTTCTTTTACTTTGTGGATCATGTTATTCTTGATATATTGTATCCATTTTTTCTAGTTTTCTAGTGATTTGTCATTGCATCATCATTGTTCTAGTTGGTACAGTTATTGTTACTCTTATTTAACTATTGCATCAGTTTTCTTACACAGTTTATTTATAATGCTTCCACTATTTAAGATTTATTTATATTCATTATTCTATGCTATAATCTAATAATGAGGGAATAGTCTCCCCAGAGACACACCCAAGGCCCTCACTGCTAGTCGGTAGCCTCTGGTGTTTGGGGAGATGTGCTTGAGGCCATATGGCCTACCGGGATCAAGGAACCCATTAAGTTGAATCTGGATCTGGGACATCACATTCTATTAGTATACTATTTTCTCAAACACTACCTTTCTCATATAATTCCAATGATTACATTTTAAAAAAACCAATTAATTTTTATCTATCTCCCTTTTCTAAAATAAAAGTGTAATGAATTTATGATATGGAAGGAAATTAATCTACTTTGATCTGTAAAAATAATAATTCTTATATATAAAAATATAAAATGGAAAGATTACATTATATTGACTTAAAATAAAAATAATTAATATATTAATAATGAAATTTTTGAAATTAGATTTAATTTTTTAATTAATCAGTTTTAATAAATTTGACAATAAAAACCAGGTCAGATTCCATATTCTTAATCAACATTTTATACATAATTTTTGTTATAGAAATAAATTACATAATATCACCATATTTACCATCACCATCATCCACCAATGTTTGAAAAAACAAAAATATTACAATATTTAGACAATAAAAAATATAATAAATAAATTAATTGTTTGAATGTAATTTATTTCCCATTTTCTTTTAAATCATGTTATCTTTAATATTTTATAAATTAAATAAATCATTAGAATAAAAGTTTTGTACTACTTTCTAACATATATAATCAGTCTCCTATTCAATAAAGAGCACACTCTTACTGTTTAAAACATAAAAAATTTCTTCAAAAATAAATATATTGGATTATACTATATAAATTAAACTATGTTTCTATAAAAAATTATACTTTCATAATGATCTACTATTGTACTCTTAATACATGAGGAATAAGATTAAAAAAATTGATCTATTTGATTATTCCATGATCTTAATTACTCAATTTTTTTAGGATATTGATTTATGATTCAAGTGAGTGATAATAAGAGGATTTAGTCAAATTTTATTATCAAATAAAAACTATTAAATCAAATTTAAATTTTATATCCTTTTACAGTGGATTAAAAACACATTTTGTATGAATAAAAATAAATACAAACAATTTTGAACACTTATGATAAATATAAAGAATAAATTTACTTGAATTAAAACTTATCCAACACAAATTGAGTTTTATAAAATCTATTAATTTCAATAGGCATAGTGAATATTTTTTATAACTAGTTTTTATTGTTAACAATATTAATGAAATTTACACATTTTTTATTTTGATATCTCAAAAAATGAATCTTGATCTCAATTGTTTTTGTAGAGTGGATTATATTATTTTTTTTAGAAACCTTAATAGTAATAGTGGTATCACATTTTCTATCAACATGTTTAATATTAAATCCACATAATATTAATGTTTATTTTGTCCATAATAATTAATCACAACCTATATTATCTATAGTATATGCATGTTATATAGTAGATGAAGTTATGATTTTTTGATTCGTACAAGACTACAAAAATAATTATTTTTTCATAAAATGATAAATTCCTAAGATGTTATAATTTTATAGTCTAAAGAAAAAATAATCATTATAATATGATATTAAATCAATATAAATGATTTATGAAACAATAATATATGAATAAATATCTTTACCATACTATAAAATTATTTTTGAAACATTCAGAAGAGATTACTTAAGATTAGTTTGAAATATACTATTTAGAGACACAAAAACGTGATATCTTGCATAATAGAAGTTAGATATAAAGGACATCCACTTATTCCCAAAAGATAAATTACACTAACTTATTTATCTGATTTGAACATATCATTTTTAAAATTATAACTTAATGAAGTTATATATGCTTTAAAATTTTCTAATCTAAACATTTTCTATAAGTCTAGTGTGTAATTCATTGATTTTATACATTTTCAGTGAATTTTTGAAATATTTTTGAAAAAAGTAAAAAATTAAAACCCATATATTATTTTTTTTTCACCAAATTATTACATTAATTTAGAAAATTTGGTACATATTTTTGGTGTGTTGAACCAAAAATAACATCACCAAAAAATATTTGTACTAGAATAATAACTAATGATAATGTTTTCTTAGAGAATGTAGCTTATGTAACACCTACATAAAACCCATTTAATAATATAAATTGACTAATTTCTTTATTAAAGGATATAATTGATTGTTTAAAACCATAAAAAATATTTTTTTTATTTTAATCATAATTTGGAAAATGATATTTTTAAAAATTAGTTTTTTATTGAACATTATTTTATCCATAAAAAACATTCCAGAAATCAGATTCTATATCCATCTCGAAGAGTTTTAAATTCATATAAGGTGTATACTAAATAAGGATTCCAATATATTTTTTCCTAAAAATTATTGGAAATGTCTCATAATAGTTGACTCATTTGTCTTCATTGTGACATTTATCCATTAATCTAACATTATTCTTTGTAATCTCACATTGATCATCATTCATATTCATAAAAACCTATTTATTTCTAATAAGAATATTATTTAAGGGTCACTCCACTAACACATAATCCAAATTTATCTTAAATTAATTCATATCTTCTTTCATATCCAAAACCCAACTTTCACAAATAATAATTTCAACGATGGGTTTTAGTTCAATTTATGTGATAGTGGATGAAAAGTCAAATGTTTTTTTATAACTTCATGTAGTATTGATACCTTTATTAAAAATAACCACAATAAAATATAATGGATGGAATTTAAATTTATTTTGTTTTCTTTAATGTAAAATCTATGGATTTTAATTTTTTAATTATTTTGAACATGGTTCTACATGAACATGCTCCTCATCATCATTCCATTAAGTTTTTCTAGCACTTTAATGTATCAAGTTGTTAAAATAATCATCAATGTCATCAATTTATGTTTTATTTTAGTTAAAAGGATCACACTCACCAAACATTACTACTATATTTTTTTAGTATTAAATATGCTTTATATTTAGTATAATAACCTATAATTATTCCATCATCTTCCTCTATATCATATTTTCCATTTTTTTATTTGTATTCAATATGTAATCATTTAAAAAATTAATGTATCTATATTTTTTCCCATTATATAAATCAAAGTTTATCTTCATTAATTTAAGATGTTTTAGAACTGTATTTATAACATGAAAAGTTATATTAATAGGCACAAGATAAAAAATATATAGAGAGAAATATTCATATGACATGTTTTTTGAAAATTATTAAAATTTTATATTTCAAATTTCACAAAAACCATTGTAATGGATGTTTTAGAGGTAGAAAATATTTTTCTAATTCCATGATAAAGAACCTAAATGGAAAGATTATGTTGAGGAAGAATTTTATTTCAATATGTTTATGTTATTAAATGTCATTGTGTATTGAAGTTGGGTAGTGTTAACTATAACCAATGAAGGTGGATATCAATGTTACCTATTGTTTTTTAAGCACTTTGGAATGCAGAAAATTTAGTTAAAAGTTGTTTCTACATGAATAATATTGAGAATAATGAATTACATGGTAAATTATTTCAAATTTAATGAGATGATAATATAATGTAATATGTTTACACATCATTTGATTTTTGTTTTGATCTTAATTGAGAAGAATATCATGTGATAATGGGGAAAATGGGTTTTCCTAAAGTACTAGCTATTAATAAAGGCCCAATTTTGGTAAAGGAAGGTATAAGAGATGTGAAGTCAAAAAAATAGATCAACCCTCATTCTAAACCACCAGAGAATTGATCCACCAGTGAGGTGTAGACCGAGTTCTACATTAGTGATAAAGATAAAGGAATAACAAAGAAAGGAAAATCCTATTGTGGGTACACGTACAATAGTAGGCATATCAGCAATTTATAAAGGAACTATATAAAACGTTTCATGGTGTATAATAGCACCACGAAAAGTACATAAGGAACTTATTATATGATATGTATGTTATTCACGATGTTTCACATCCCGATGATTAATTTCAGTACTCACATCCCTTAAAATTGAACATAATTTATTTCATGATTTAATTAAGTCATTTTTAGTGGATTTTGGATTTTTTTATAGTTTTTGGGCATGTTTATGGTTATATAATTGTAGGGAAATTGGGTGGGTCTTTCTTATAAACCATACACCTTTTACTATTTTGGGTAAAAAAATAAAATGTTTTTATAAATTGATATTTTAAATGGAATTTGTTTTAAATCATGACATGTATTATTTTAAAGATCTAATTCACATTGAATGATTCTAATATGGTAATCATAATTGTGTTTAATGTTGAGGTAGGGATCCATAATTGATATGAACTCTGTCCCCTTAGACCTATTATTCTAGTTGAATGTGTGAATAAGGTTTCTCGAAATGTGGTATGAGATACTATCATTGGTGACATATTTCCACATAGACCTATTCTTCTAGGGTAATGTGCACACTAGGTGGCCTAGTAATAAAGATATTGTTAAAATTTTAAACATTGACCTAAAAATATCAAAATATAATGAATTGTTTTCTCTTGATATTATTATTGAAATGCATATTTGGGATGATTATATAAATTAATTAAAAACATAAAAATTGGGATGCATTACATGATTGTTTACAAGGGTGGTTCATCCCAGTTTAGTGTCAAAAAAATGTTTAACTCTATCTCATTCTTTTCTTTTGGTTTAAATGAGAATATATGGTTTGTTTTATATTTTCTTTATATAAAACACATGGTGGGATCCTTCTGGGGTACTTTTCATACACCATGTATTACTTTTAGATATATGTTGATCTCCTTTTGTCTGATGATGCTAAGGGATATGCATCACATGGTGGTGGGTTTGTTCGTTAGTAGGGTGTTGGACTCTTGTGGTGAAATCATGTCAGATGGAGTTGGGAATATGATGTTTTTTTAGTATTTTGGTTATTCTTTATAACCTATCTCTTAGTTTTTAAAATGATTATGTCCTTACAACTATTGTATTTGTTTTATCATACCTACATTTTTAAATAGATTTATACCACCAATATATATGTTTCTTGTAGAAAATTGATGCCCGAATATAGTTCTTAATCCCTGGGGTCTTTTCAAAAACCTTTGGGGACCAAAAATTCGCTTTGGATCATGTTTGGAAATGTTTGTAAAATTAATATATGGGTAATATAGTTTGGTTCATGAAAAATTGGTATCAAAGGGATGTTTTCCATTTTTTATTTTTGATATTAATTTTTTGGGTGTACTTATAGATACGATATCCGAATGTGGGGTTTTACGGGGTAGGATGTAAGTGAGTTCCCAGAAAATACTCATAATGATGAGCCTTAAGTTACCATAGTACTCAAGAATCATGTCTTTTGGTATTTGTATTGTCTTAATCCAAGTCATTGTTTTTTAATTATATCTTGATAATTACTATTTACTTATGTTATTCTAAACTATAATTCATGCATGGATATGATGATATTATATCTCTTTGTATATTGATGTCAATTACTATTATTAATAAGAGACTTATAGAAACTCATTGAAAGGGTTATTCTAAAGTACCATAGTAGGGTTGCCATCTAATTGATCACAATATTCACAAAGAGGTTTTTCCCATAGTTCCTGATAGAGAACAAGGTGTTTCCCCTAACCTTTTTCAAGCTAGGAAGGTGGAACCTCAATGGTATAAAAAAATAATTATAAATAGTTTCTTCTCCAAAATTCTCTATCATTCCAGGGGATGAATGACCACATGAAATGTAAGATTGTTTAGGATAAATTTAATAAATGATGGAAAATCATTTCATTGAGAACAATTTTTTTCTCCTAATGTTAGCGATAATGAGATATTGAAGGCTCAATGCATTCATATGTGTCTTCATGCTGATATTTTATTAGAGGAAATGATGTTAAATATGACCATAAATGATGAGGTGGATTATATTAAATGGAAGGATTAGATTGAATTATTAGGAATGTTTGGTCTGAACAGAGTTTCTCTGACATCAAGTAGTAGATTCCTTGGTTTTTATAATGTGAAAAAGAAATACAAGTGAGTTTTACAGTGGGTAATGTGGTGGTTTTCTCAAAATTCTTCTTGTACAATAATAAATGTTTATTGGTTTGACTTATTTTAAATGTGGACAGATATAAAACATGAAGTGGTTTTGACATATACATTAAATTGTTTTGATTCTATGCAGTAATTACAGTCACATAAGAATGTTATATCAGGATATATCATTAACTAACTCATAAATAACCTTGTTATCACTATAAATATCTATGTTGTAGTCATATACTTCACAAACAATAGGTTTCAAACAATATGTATCTATAATAGAGTAATTACATGTTGTTTAGAATTTTCCCATAAATATTGATGCAGATCCTAGGACTGTGGGAGGTAATATATAAATGTTTTCTAACATACTAATTTATTTATTTTATAAAGGTTCATGCAACTCTTTATTATTGACATTTATGGTAGATCTTCAAAAAAATTAAAAAAATCTGAACATTCAATGTGGAATTTTTTACTCTACTCAAAAAGAAATATGAATATGTTCTTCAAGTCATTTACTATAATTCTTTGTGGGTGACATAGAGTTGTTTTTAGATTTCCTAGTTCTCAAATTGTACAACTTTGATGTTTTTTATTTGGATGAATTGATTTATTTCTTATAGGGATAAAATCAATTGATTTCATCAACTAATTTCCTTTACTACCCATCACGGGATCTCTCATGTCATTCAAGGAGGATGGGATCTATGGCCTAACTGGGAGGGTGTACATCCTTCTAATATTATTAAGTTTATTTTTTTTTGTAGCCCACTTGGAAAAGGAGTCTAGTTATGGTGATCTACCTGTAGAAGTCAATGATTTTATACAAGTGTTATTTAATTAATTCTATATCTTTTTTCATGAGTGGGTTGTGGGGTTCCTGACTAATCGTGTGACATGAACTCAGCATATATTGATGTATTCTTACTAAAAGTCTCCAACTATGTTAATGAAGACTAAAATTTAGTTTGATGATTTAAGATCCAAAAAAAATTATTTTATTTTTTCACATTTTAGAACCCCTATGCAATTTTATATGAAATTTTGTGGAACACTTTTCATGTACCTTGATTATTAAAATCCAAATCATATAACAACAAATAAAAATATCCCTTGTCTTTAGTTGATGACAAGTTTGATCAGTTCAATGGGAAAATTTTATTTCCTAAAATTTATCTTTAGTCTATATATCATCAATATAAAATTAAGGAATCAAATATTCTAAATTTTACTTTCAAGAGATGTTCTGGCCATTTTGAATACCTCCTAATGTCATTATGTCTAACCAACACTACTGTTGTATTTATGGAATATAAAAACTTGATTTTCTATAAACACCATGACACCCTTTTCATGGTGTTTCTGGATGGACTTATTTTATATTCTAAGAGAAAATAATTTATTGTGTTTCCCTTGAGACAAGATTTTTTAATTCAAATGGATCAACCCCAATATGGAAAACTATCAAAATACCAATTTTGGATCTCAGAAGTTATGTTCTTGGGATATGTGATCTTGTAACATTGTATCTCAATTGAACAAGAAAAGGAAATGGTTGTCATTTCCTTAGAAGAACCATGAAATTACATTAAGGCCCACAAATTCCATGGTATGGAATGATATTATCAGTGTTTTGTAAAATACTTCTCGAGTATTACTTTACCATTGAATACTCTCACTAAGAAGGGGGTGAAGTTTTTGTGGGATAAAAAGTGTTAGGCATATTTTGATAAACTAAACTGGTGTTTAACCTCAGACCTACTTATGACACTACCTAGGTATGGATAAGTCTATATGATTTATTATGATTCATTAGGTTTCTGTATGGGTTTTAACCTTATTCATGGTGATAAGGCAGTCTTTTATGGCTCATGTCAGATTCAACCTCATGATACCTATTATCCAGCTCATGATTTGGAACTATTACTGGATTTGTATACCCTAAAAAGATGGTTTAAAAATATTTTTAGGGAAATTATTATTATTTATTGTGACAAAAAAATGTTTTGGATAAATAATTTATCAAAAAAATTTAAAATTATTATATATACAATGGGAGGAAATTGATAATCAATTATACATTAACATTGCCTATACCCTATGAAATGGTAATGTAGTAAGAGAAAATCTTACCAGGATGTTGCCTTCTCAATATGTTAAGGAAGTAAATAATGAATGGAAGTTTATAGGGATATTTTATTATATTCACATTAGATTTTGGGAGAAGGATTCTTGTTTTCTTTTGGAAATTTTTCATATGAAATCCTCTATCCATGAGATTATACATTAAGACCGCCTTATAGATAATGAGTTTTAGAATATTAAAGATTCTATATTTGGTGGGTAGACCATATGTGAGTGTTATCCCTCTAGGGATGGTATTATTCTATTAAAAAAATATTAAATTGTTCCTTTAATAACAATGAATGTTTTATTAGGAAATTTTATTCATTTTTATGGGTTCTCCACCATGTAACCATAGTGTTTTATGACATGAGGCATTATTTTTGGAAACCATGTGGGATTTGGGACATATAAAAATTTGGGACTCAATGGTATATGTTCCAATTGATAAAGGATCAGAATAAGAATATTTTTTTTCATCCTATACTCATGAAAACATGTAAATGGAATTATCTTTCAATGTATTTCAATATTAATTTACCTTAAATTCTTTAATCTTTGAACATAATTTAGGAGGTGACTTATTGGAAGACTAAATTGGAATATTTCATAGTGATTCATGAAACCACTATGGTGGATGTCCAGGGGAAGTTTATTGTGCATAAGATTTTGAGTTTTAGAGAATTATTATGGCCATTGCCTTGGACATGGATCCTCTCATTACCTCAATGTTTGGTATCTCCTATGTGAGGTAGTGGGAAATCAGTAAAAATTAATCCCAAAATATCATCCATAAATGGTTGTGTAGAAAAAAAAGAGTTAATGAGATTCAAGAATATTTTAATCATGTCTATGTTTTAGAATATAGATATTATAAGGTCCCAGCCTTAAACATTAATTAATATAGAGTTAAGTCAAGAATTAACATTGGGAATATTTTCTGGTTTAGAGTTTTATATAATTAGTCCATAACTATTACATTACATCCCAAAAATTACAAAGTAGACACTTATTCTCTATTTGATTTTTGTTTTGACAAAAATAAAATTCTTTAAAATAAAACAAGAATTATTTTATTGATATAAATCTTATTGAATTATTACTTTCTCTTATCCTTTCTTATACCTTGTGAAGAACATTTCAAAAACTTTGGATGTGCATAAAAAGACCAGTAGTGGTTATAAAATAAGGAAAGAAATCATTATTCCATCAATATATACAAATCAATGAAACCATAATTTTCAATCATTAAAACTAATATATTTAACATACCTCATTAAATCATAAGATTTATGAATAACACATAGAAATCATAAATCATAAAGGTAACTTGTGTCATGCATAACATACTTACATTGTAGGTTTTTCATCTATATAGAGAGTTATGTTTGGAATACCCATCATAGTATATACCCTAAATCTCTTATGAGAAACATTAATGTTTTCCTCTTTCATGTTACCCAATGAATTAGAGAGTTATCTCAGGCTCACCAATCCTAGGTTTATAAAAGAACCATTCTTATTTGGTTAATCACATAACCAACTATAAAATACCCAAGTGTCATTACATAATCATAACACATAAAATATTGAAATTTTCAACATTTCACTCATCAATAATAAGAAATCAATTAAATATATTGAAATATTCAATCCATTTCCAAAACCATTTAAAACATTTGATAAATATATTTTTAAATCAAAATTTCTCAAACCACTTTCAAACATTTGAAATAAATTATCATTTTAAAACATTAATTTTCATATAATGAAATCCTTAAAAGAATTTATAAACATGAAAATTTATGAGAAAGATAAATCTTTAAAACATTTAAGATGATGTTTTAGTTAAAGAGTCCCTTACCACTTGAGAAGCAATTGAAATTAAATATATAATGAATAAAATTAAATTGAATGAGAATAAACTAATTCATGATATAAAGATCCAAAAGAGTTTCATATACACATTATAGGATAATAAGTGTGCACGAAAACCAGATACTACTCAATTAAAGGAGATTGAGATGAAATTCCTTACAAAGATCGTATCATTAGATTAAGGATTAATAAATGATATAATTATGCATGAAAAATATAAATACACCCAATATAGTTGTAAATTCTATGTAAAAAAATCACATTTCATTCACACATATTATTGGAAAAAACAAATGAAATGGATATTTAACTCAATGAATGAAGATTGAGTTATGATTTCCCTGAAAAAGTTTGTATAAATAACATAAGAATTTATCAATGTGGTGATTATCAATAGAAATAGTATATCCAAAAAAAATTAAGTGGAAATTAAAACATAAATAAATAAATTTTGATTCCACAAATAATCTCAGCATAATATAATCAACAAAGTATTCATAAAACCCAATGAGTGGAAATTAAATTTAGAAAATCCCTTATGAAAATTCGGCAGCCTAACGACATCAGTTAAAAATTCAGAAAATGATTTGATGAGAAAGAAAAGGGTCTCTCATTATTTGGACATAAATTTTTTTTAATAAGGATATATAATAACATATCCCAAAATAAGAAAATGGAAATTAAAATACATTACAAAAAATAATTCTTCGACTAAAAGAAGAGGAAGAAGGGTTCTCGTGCCTTGAGTCTCACTTGTCTCGTTCGTTCTTTATATTACTGAGTAATAAACTTAGGTTAATATATAATTTCTTAATAACATTTTTCATGTTTATTATTCATTTTATATTACTTATCATCATGTTATAAAAATTAGAAAATTATTTATGTTCATATCGATATTTTTGTCTATATTCGGTATAAGAGTCGATAATGGACATGATATAATTACAAATTGTCTATGTGGTCAAAAGTACATTATTTAAAGAATATTATTAATGAATTAAAAATCATATATATAAAATATATATATGTATTTATAATATTCCGTAACATTTAGAGATAATAAATGAAATGCACCATTCATGGAGACGGTAAGTCGTACGTACACAAGAACACTACTTTCATTTATTTTTCATATTTAGAGGAATTAAAACTAAATGATACAAAAGCATATTATAATTACATTATAATATCATATTTTATATACATTACATAAGTCCATTAACTCCATCCTTTATATATTAAATTTACAGCATGAATGAGTCATATCACTTTGAGGGGGCAGTAGTCCACACTTCCTCAAATGAAATTATCATATTTAGATATTATGAAAATCATAAAGGTACTCTAAAAATAAAAAAATAAGAATATAGACAATATAAATATAATATATATCATATATAAATACAGTTTAATCAAAATTTCCTCCATGAGAGGTGGTAGGGGGAAATTTAACAATCATCGTTTCATGAGGCAGTAGTTTGTCATCCACAGAAACAGTATGCTCATATCTATTAGATAGATGTGTGTGTGTGTGATTGTAGTTAAAATCCTTCTCATTTATACATCCTTGTATATTTATGATACTATTTTTTTTATTTAATCAAATAAAATCAATATAATAGAGAGTGAAGAAGTAAAATAATGGAATGGAATTTTAGAGAAGACACTTCCTCTTAAAACTTGTAACTCCCTTTGATTTGATCCAAAAGGCTTTCCTGAATTGCCTTAAATCTAGGGTAAGGCTTTTAAGATTAATATAGTTATGTTAGAAGCTTTTTGTTTCATAGTTTCGACAATCCAATGGGCTTGAGAGGTGTGATTAAATGGGTAGGGGTGATTCCCTTTAATAAGAGGGGGGGCACTTTAGAAATATCTTGAAATATTATTTTATTATAAATTGATTTTTGGTTTCAAATACTCCCAAAGTCATTTAAATAAAAGATACGATTATGTAGGTTCGAACACCACTCATCCAAAAGGTTTTAGACAATTCTAGGTCACAAATTTAACCTTCTCTTTTAGCCTTAACCCTTAGTTAACTAATTTAACTCTTACCATATCTTCTTTTATATTGATGCTATATGGTTAATATTGTTACTATAAAGTGCCAATAGAACCTCAAGTGGTTCATTGATGACATTTTCAACATTATCTGAGTCATTTGGAAGAATCTTATATTTTTAAGACTATTTTTTCATTTAATAGAATATTATTTGTTTTAGAAACTCATTTATGTCAATTTTTATACTATTCATGTAATGACTTTTTAAAAATCCATTAAAATTTGATTATTTTGAAAAAAATTCATTAATTCAAATATAAAAACTCATAATAATCCATATAATTTGTGTATGGAATAAAAAAATTTAAAATAAATTTATGTTAATATTTATAATCTCATTTATTTAAATCATTCATTAATAAGGCAATCAATACATCATCACTGTGTCATAAATATAATTATTTATTTGATGTATAAAAATTATAAATAATGTACCATGATGAAGAAATATGTTTATCTTTATAATTAATATTTATAGTCAAAGATATCACTTATATAACCCCATATAAAAAAATTAATAAAAAAGACATGTTTATGTAGTATTTTTATTTACTTTAAACTAACTCTTGTAAAATGTCATTTTCAGATCAATGTGGCTCTATGGGGTCCCCAGAATAGACCCAAGGATTCTAATGGTAGAACATATCTCATACAATGGGATTATGACACATGTTAGGGTAATTTAATATTATTTTTTTATTATTATTTTACCCTTATTTATGAGATTTACCTTTGGGCCATGGTAAATAAAATAATTACTGAAGTTACTATTCATAATGTATAAAAATTAAAGGTAGATATTTAAACAATTTGGACCTACTAATTCCAAAATATAAAATAAAATTATCCAAATTCAAACCACAAAAGTTTTAGAAATTAATTTAAAATTAATTCCCATTGTCAAAAACAAAACTTGTGTTTTTAAGAAGTAAAAACTACTAAAAGATTGTCTTGTGTTTATGTCCAATTTCAAAGTGAAATTAATTAAACAGACAAAAATTGGATTAAATGATAAAAACATAATCTTATTAAAAATTAAAACTAATTAAAAGTATAATCTAATGATATAAATAAATTAGATGAAAAGTCATTTTTGAATTAAAATGTATTATTTTTCACTATTCATTAAAAAAAGAACTTTGTCAAAAAATTACAAAAAAAATATCCAAATTAAATTTTGATGTTAATATTGTAAATAAGAAGTTTATTTTTTCAAATATAACATATAAATGTGTCAAAACTATATTTTAAAAAGGGTTCTATAACAAAAGGTGGTAAAACGTCCTTTTAAAAATATAAGAGTACTTCATGCTTAAAATAGGATTCACTCTTATTTTACACCACTAATTTGTTTTGGATAGATGTAAAGATATTTAAAAAACATGTATAATCATATTGTAGTTAGTTCTATTAATTTATTCTAATAAAATATATATTTTTTAACTACCATTTAAAATAATTATATTATTATATAATTTTTCAGTATAACTAAAAGTTGTGTGCAACGTATGATTTCAAAGAAACCCGTTTTTGTGTGTTGATTATGCTATCGGAAAAATCATCCCCTTTAATGTAAAAATAAAATCTAATTCATTAATATTAATGGAAATTAAAAAAGTATTATTCTATAAATACTCGAGTTATTACATCCTTCCCCCCTTTTGGAAATTATGTCATCGAAATTTTAAAATTGGGCTTGGAAACTTAATTGGAAGTCCCACATTAGAAGAAGAGTAAATAAAACTATAACTTTAAAAGAAAGAAAGATAATTAAAAAAGGTCACATGATATAACCCACAATACAATTCCATGTAGAAAAATATGGATATGGAATAGAAAATAACCATCAAGTTCTTATGTAGAGTCATAGAAAACAAGATCTGGAGAAATTTAACCAGAATAAAATCAAAAACTTGTGATAGGTTAAATGGTATTTTATTCCATAGTAATAAAAATAAATGGACCCTGTTTTTTTATTTAATTTACTTTTCATAAATTTTATTAATTTATTTAGGAAATTGAATAAGAACATAAGGAAATATACATACTTTTCAAGTATAGTTTCATCCTTTAATAAATTTCTACCACAAACTCATCTTTTCGCTAAACTATGAGTATTCAAGATAGCTTGGTCACACCTGAAGTGCTTGAATCAACTTCTAGAGAATCACATAATCCGTAAAAGATGAACTATCTATTTCCCCTATATTTATACATTAAATAATACCAAAATGGTTAGTACAATATCAGATAATCCCCAACAAGGATTATCATTTATAAAAAATAAATACTAATCTTAATATCAAGAATTGAACAAACAATACCCAAAGTTCAACAAAGACCATTCAATAAGCAATTTTCCTTAAAATTCATCAAGACAATCCAACTAATATTGAAACCCAAAATTTATAAGGATTTGATAACACATTCTTGCATGATAAATATTTAACATTTCTAAAAATAACACTAACTACTCTTAAAGTCTCATATTGAAAAGTAATTAAACTAATCACAAATTCTCTATGATAGATTAATCATTTTTAATAAATAACCCAAATATCTATATGTCCCAAATAAAATATATATTCTTCCAAAATTATATTTCAACCATTAATCCAAAAATGAAATCCCATAGTATTATATTTTTATTAGGCATATAGTTCCCCTAACAGAGAAAACATCTTCCAAAAATAACTTTATCACCTAATCACCAAATCATTTTCCTATACTAAGGATATCCATTTGATAAAACATAAGTTCCCAAATAAACTTATCCATGATTATTTAACTAAAAATAATAATTCATACTAACCAGGGACTTCATGTAGTTTAGTGGTAGGAGATTCGCCCTTTTCACAATTCAATTGTGGGTTCAATTCCTACGGCCTTTCTAGACGCGACGCACTATCACCCACCCCATGGGTTTTCCCTTTTTATAAAACTAAAAAATAACCCTAACATGTTTTATCCTTAATGTTTATATTATAACTCTCATTTTTATCCCAACTCATAATGATCTCAACATATTAATTAATGAAGTCTTATATATATTGACATTTTTCTCACCTCTATATGATAAAATAAAATTATTCCCAATAGAAAAAACATCATACCTTGATCATAGTGTCCACTTAGATTCATTGTCATCCGGTTTTACATAAATAGAAGGACTGTATATTGCAATAATGATTTAAAGATCCTTCAAAATTATTTTCTACCTTCATCCAAATACACCTTGTACAACATGGGTCATATCGATGTTCATAGAAAAATAGTTTCTAAAAATAATCATATATGACATATAATTTCAAAACATGTGATAAAACATTGTTTTTATAAATTTTTCAGGCCGAGTTTGAGTTGAAACTTCCAATCAATGGTCCTTTTAAAATACCATAAGTATGTGATGAGAGACTATATTTTAAAATCAAATATAAATAGGTTGCTCAAGTTTCTCATTCTTAAATACCTTTTTAAATATCATAATATGCTTCAAAATCTTGTGATTATGTAAAATATTTGAAAATGCCTTGATAATATTTACCCTTATTTAAAATATGAGAATATTGTGAAAATAGTATTTTATTACACCCCATGATACACAGTGGTATCAAGTTATAGTGGTGGTGTTTAATATCTAAAAGAACTGCTTGTAAGTGAGTTGTATGCTAGAAAAAAGTTTGACAATCATCCAAATAAGACTTTGGAATAATTATGGAAAGCATGTCATCAGGAAGAGATAGGAATGTAGTTTGAGATCCTCCACCTTCTATTGGTAACTAAATTTATTTGATCTGAAAAAGTGATACAACAACGATTTAACTGAAATAATAGACAAAGAGACTAACCACGTGTTTAACGAAAACTCATAATCCCTAAAGTTGTCTAATCATTTCCTCGGATACCAACTATAAGGCCTCAACCTTAAAAATTACATAATATTGATTTAAGTTAAGAATTTAAATTTAAGATCTTTCCATGTTTAGAGTTTTAGACAATTATGCCATAACTATTATATTACATCACAAAAAATTCAAATTAGACACTTCTTCTCTATCCTTTTTTTTGACAAAAATAAAACCCCTTAAAATAAAACAGGAATTCTTTTCTTGAAATAAATCTTCTTTAATTATTCATTTATCTCACCCTTTATTATACAATGTAAAAAACATTTCAAAAACATGGGATGCGTATAAAAAATCTCAGTACGGGTTATAAAATAAGGAAAGAGGTCATTAGTCTATCAATACATAAAAATCAATGAAACCATACTTTTCAATCATAAAACATAATCTATTTAACATACCTTATAAAATAAAAATATTTATGAATAACACATAGAAATCCTAAATAAAAAAAGGTAACTTTTGGCATCCATATCATACTTACATTGTAGCTTTCACATATATATAGGGAGTTGTGGCTAGAATACCCATCATAGTATATTCCCTAAATCTCTTAGGAGAAACAATAACGTTTACCTCTATCATGTTACCCAATACATTTGAGAGCTATCTTAGGCTCACCCGCTTTAGGATTATCATGGAACCACCCATATTTGGTTTATCACGTAACCACCCATAAAATGACCAAGTGTCATTACATAATAATAACACATAAAATATTGAAATTATCAACATTTCACTCATCAATACAACAAAATCAATTAAATATATTGAAATATTCAATCCATTTCCAAAACCATTTAAAACATATAATAAATACATTTTTGATTAAAAGTGTCCCATACCACTTTGAAAATTTTGAAATAAATTAACATTTTAAAACATTAATTTAAATATAATAAAATCCTTAAAAACATTTGAAAACAAGTATATTTATGATAAAGATAAATCTTTAAAACATTTAAAATGATGTTTTAGTTAAAGAGTCCCTTACCACTTGAGAAACACATGAATATAAATATTTAAGGAATAAAATTAAAAAAACATTAAATAGCATGAGAATATACTAATTCATGATATAAATTTTCAAAAAAAAATGTATACACATTATAGGATAATAAAAATGCAGGACAACAAGATATGCCTCAATGAAAGTAGTTTGAGACGAAATTCCTTACAAAGATCATATCGTTAGATTAAAGATAAATCAATGGCATAATTATGTGTGAAAAATATAGATACACCTAATATATATAGATATTTAGTGTAAAACAATCAATATTTATTCACACATATTCTTGGAAAAACCAATAAAATGGATATTTAACTCAGTGAATGGATATTGAGTTAATATTTCTTTGACAAAGTTCATATAAATGACATAAGAATTTATCAATGGGGTGATTATGTGTAGAAACGATATATCCACACATAGGGCATTAGAAATTACAAAAATAAATAAATAAATATTGGTTCTATGTATAATCTTGGCATAATATATTCAATGATGTATGTGTAAAACCCAATAACTGTAAATTGAGTTTAGAAATCCCCTTTCGAAAATTCCGCAGCCTAACGATGTCACTTAAAAAATATGAAAATGATTTGATGAAAGATAAAAGGATCTCTCATCACATAGAGATAAAGTTTATAGTAATAATTATATATAATAACAAATCCCAACATAATAAAATGGAAATTAAAAGACATAACATAAAATAATCCTTTGACTAAAAGAGGAGGGTGAAAGGTTCCATTACCTTGAGTCCTAATTTTCTTGTTAGTTCTTTATATTCATGAATAATAAACTTATTTTTATTTATAATTTATTCATAAATTTTTTCATGTTTATTATTAATTTTATATTACTTATCATCATGATATAAAAAATACATAATTATTTATGTTTGTATCGGTCATTTTGTCGATATTCAGTACTTGATTTAGAAATGAACTTGATATAATTAAAAATTGTCCATGTGGTCAAAAGTAAATTATATCCATAATATTATTAACAATTTAAATATCATATATATCCAATATATATGTATTTATAATATTCCATAAAATTTGGATATAAAAAATGAAATGCACTGTTCATTGAGATGGTAAGTCATGCGTAAGTAAGAACGCTACATTTATTTATTTATTATATTTAAATGAATGAAAAATAAATTATACCTAGGTATATTATAATTATTTTATAATATCATATTTTATATACATTGCATATGTTCATTAATGCCATCCTTTATTCCTTCCATGTATGGAATGAATGAGTAATATCACTTTTATAGGGCTGTAGTCCGCACTTCCTCAAATGAAATCATCGTATTTACTATTTATAGAAAGCATAAAAGAATTATATAAATAAAAATATAAAAGTACAGAGAAAATATAAATATAATATATATAATATATAATATATTTCCATCATAATGGCCACCATGAGAGATGGTAGGGTAAACATGGACAATAATCGCTTCACGAGGAAATAGTTCATCATCCACAGAAACAGTATGTTCATATCCATTAGATGGAGGTGTGTGTGTAAGTTTATTCTGAATCCTTCTCATAACAACATACTATTTAGTTTATTATACTAGTTTTTTATGTAATCAAATAATAAGAATATAATAGAGAGTGATTAAGAAAAATAATGGAAAATAACATTAGAGAAGTTGATACCTCTTAAAACGTGTAACTCCCTTTGATTTGAGCCAAAAGGGTTGCCTTCTATCCAATTTAAAGATTATAGAAGGTATAAAGGGATGTTTTTAGATTCTTTTGAAATAATTTGGATGATCCTAGTGGCTTTATAGGTGTGATTAAATGGGTAGGAGTGATTCCCTTTTATAAGAGTGAGGAGGGGAACTTTAGGAATATATTGAAATATTATTTTATTATAAATTTATTTTCTATTTAAAATAGTTCTAAATTCATTTATATAAAATTTAAGATGATTTTGGGTCTAAAAACTTTCAAACAATAGGTTTTAGATAACTATAGGTCAAAATATAACCTTATCTTTTAGCTTAATCCCCTAGTTAACTAACTTAACTCTTACCATGTCTTCTTTTATATTAATAATATATGGTTAATATTGTTACTATAAAATTCCAATAAAACCTCAAGTAGTTAATTAATGAAATTTTAAACATTATATAATTCATTTGGATGAATATAATATTTTTAGGACAATTATATCATTTAATATAATAGTATTTGTTTTTAAAAAAAACTCATTTTTGGTAATTTTTACACTTCTTGTATCATGACTTTTTTAAAAATCCATAAAAACCCGATTCTTCAAAAAAAACTTCATTAATTCAAATATAAAATTTCATACTCATCTATAAAATTTGTGTATTTCATAAAAGGGTTTGAAATAAATTTATTTTAATATTTATAATCTCATTTATTTAAATCATTCATTAATAATGTATTCACTATATCATAATTGTGTCATTAATATATTTATTGATATGATGTCTAAAAATTATAAATAAATCACGATGATGTAAGAAACATTTTTATATTTATAATTAATATTTATAGTCAAATTTATCAATTATATAACCCCATATAAAAATTATTTTATCTAAAAAGACATGTTTATGTTATATTTTTCTTTACTTTAAATTAATTCTTATAAAATGTAATTTTCACATCAAAGTGGTTCCATGAGGTCCAAAAATATATCCAAGGAATCCCATGGTCATACATATCTCATAAAATATGAATAGGAAATGTTTTGGGGTAGTTTAAGTTTATTATAATATTAATTTTTTACCCTTATTTATCAGATTTACCCTTTAACCATGGTAAATAAAATAATTACTGAAGTAACAATTCATAATGTCTAAAACTAAAAGCTACCTATTTAAACAGTTTGGACCTTATAATTACAAATATTGAATCAATTTTTCTAAATTAAAAACACATATGTTGTAGAAAATAATTTAAAATAAATTCTCATTGTCAAAACAAAAAAGAGTGTTTTTAAGAAGTAAAAACTACCAAAAGATTGACATGAGTTTATGTCCAGTTTCAAAATCAAATTAATTACAATGAAAAATATTGGATTAAATAATAAAAATATAATCTTATTACACTTTAAAACCAATTAATATTACAATCTAACTATATAAATAAATTATATGAAAAGGAATTTTTGGCTTAAAATGCATTATTTATCACTATTCATTAAAAATGTACTTTATTAGAAAATTACCAAAAAATTATCCAAAGTAAATTTTAATGTTAAGATTAAAAATAAGAAGATTATTTTTTCAAATATAAAATATAAAGTTGTCAAAAACTATAATTAAAAAGGGTTCTCTATCAAAACGTGGTAAACCGACCTATTAAAAATATTGGAGTATTTCGTGCTTAAAATCAGATTCACTCTTATTTTAAACCTGTATAATTTATTGGAAAAATTTAAATATATTCAATAAACATGTATAATAATATTATAGTTAGTTCTGTTCATTTCCTCCAATACAATGGTTAGGCATTAACTACAATTTAAAATAATAATATTATTATATTATTTTTCAGTATAACTCAATGTTCTATAAAAAGTAAGATTCCAAAGAAACCTGTTGTAGTGTGTTGAGTACACTATTGGGAAAAGAATCCCCATTAATTTAAAAATAATATCTTATTCATAAATATTAATAGAAATGAAAAATATTATTCTATAAATACCTGGGTCATTACAGATGTTCTTAGGATAACCATTTGGGGTTGGTTTAATTTTCATATAACAACTGTTTCAAATCATCCATAAAATAGAACATTTTTAATCTCGGTGTAATAATCCCTAAAACTATCCTACAATTATACTGATGTTTAAAATTTTTCCTTGGTTGGATTTAGTTTTGTTTTGGAGGCAACTAGAAAGATCCTCTTTATTCATCTGTATTTAGTGATGGATCAAATTCAATATAGGTTTTATACATATCATTATCTTCATACATTGGTTATTTAGTTAGTGAAAAAAATTTCATGAATTTATCACCTCTGTTGGGTTATCAATGGATCATAAATACAAGGAATAACACTATTATGTATATAGTACAATTTTGGATCATTCAATGGTGGAAAAAAGTTCAATATCTCATGGTTTTATCACCTCAATTTTCTTGGTGAAAAATATATTCCATGTATCAAAACACAAAAAGTACCAGCCAAACCCATCTCACATTATAAATTGGGATGACCCATACATAGACCCTGATATATCTATAATTGATGAGATACTTTAGGTTGTTGATTATAAATTTATAGTTATACATTGTGTTTTTATACCATTGGTAAGGGTTTTTTGGAAACATGGTTTTGATTCTCCAGAGACATGGGATATGGATTTATTAATGAGAGAATAGTGGAATCATCTCTTTGGGAACCAGCCTTCTTTGATATGGAATTCTCTAGGAAGAATGTAATATTGTGGGGAAATTTTAACATCATAATGTTCCATTCATGTACTTACCTCCCTATTATATTACCATACATTAATCAAGTCTTTTATGATGCTATTATGGGAGACTATTTCAGGTACACAGTTCGAACAAGGGTAGATAAAAATGTGTGGCTCTTACATGGAAACTATGTACATTGCATTAGTGTCCTATAAGATAATTCATGGTTAGGTTCATAGATAGTTCAAACTGCTTCACCTTCCCCTAATACCATGTGGCTCAGAAAATAGGAATTTCCAAAAGTTGTTACCTGGTCTTTCATATAGCATCACAAAACTATACAGATCCATGAATATCCCATAAAGGGGTGTGTGGTTTACCAAACCATTTAGCCAAACAATGATATTTGAAGTAATTAATCAAATTAAAACCTATTACAGATATGTTTTTCCAAATTTTTCTTTGGTGTAATAGGATCAAAACCTTGGATAGTTTTCTGGAGATTTTTTAGATTCCTTACCTCTCGATGGTGGATTTAAAAGGATTATTGGATATGGTATTTGGTTTTCTAATGTTATGTGCCTATTATTTAACATTATTCCTTGATAATCTAGTTCCACTCATCTTTCATCAAATATAACATTAGATTGTGGTTGTTTATGATCAATATAGAGTTTGTGACATGATATATTTTGGTTTCTTAAATATCCTTCAAATAATTTGGTATTATTTTTTGGATCATTTTTTTATTGTTGTGTGTTCTCTAGGAATAGTTGTTCATGTGATTTCTATTAGTTTTTTCCAAAATTTGATAAATTGTATTTTCCTATTTTATAATTCATGGATTATGGTTCTTCCTTGTCTACTTGAAACCTCAATTCTTCTTAGTTTTATGATAACATGTGAGTGTAATATTTCCATGTGTTTTGATGAATTTTCTTTCATGATTTGACATAATTATTCAATCCTTTCTTGGTTTTTATTTTAAATTGATTTCTAACATTATTGGGAAATATAATTTATCGATTTATCTTGGTAATGTTCTTCAAATGGTTTCAAAAGGTCGTGATTAATTTCCATTTAATAATTATATTATGATAAATATAAAAATGGTTGATGATGAGGTAGGGGTATATCCCCAAGGATTAACTCTTTCCCCTTAGGCCTTCCTTATTATAGTAATGTGTTCACCTGATTGCATAATTTTTTATAGTGATCCTCTCCCAGCATTGAAAACTCACCAACTAGACCTATTCTACAAGGGTAGTTTTCACACTAGGTCTCCTACTAATAACAATATTTTTACGATGATATTCATTAACCCAATACTTTTAAAACAATGGGTTTTTTTGTGACTATCCTTGAAATGCATATTTGGGATATTTATAGAAATGCTTTGGAAACCGACATATTGGAGTACTTTAAAATATTTTTTTAAAATAGGGATTTATAAAGGTTTTGTATCAAAATTTGTAGAAGTTCATCTACTTACCATTTTTGTTTATATAAAATAATTGGTTTATTTTATAAATCCTACCTATTATTCACTTTCTTTGATCCTATTGGGTTATTTTTCTCACACATTGTATACACCATTGGCTGTGTATAAATCATTTTATATTTTATTTAAGTAAGGGAATTTAATTATAGTTATAAAGTGGGTTTGTTATCTATTATTGTATAGGATTTTAGAGGTGAAATCATGTCACATTTAGTTATGACATGGTATTTTTTGAGTTCTTTTGTTGTTTTTTGTACCTTGACACTTTTTATTCCCGAAAATTAAATATTTTTTATTATTATCTTTGTTTTTTAGTATCGAAATTATTATTTATCATTCTATTACCATGATATGGGTTTTTAATGAAAACTTCTTCCCATTGGTCATTATTTAAAATCATTTTCTTTCCAACGATCTGTGGATATCTGGAACACCCTTTATTCCCTATTAGGAGTGTTCTGTATTCTCTATAGTTGGGTAATCTTGGTTGTGTAAATGATAAGGGGTAGTGTAAGGGGAAATTGTCCGGAACCGAATCTGGTCGCCACCAAACCCATCCCTAAACCCGGCCCGTGACAAGGCCCGAAGGGTGTTCCCGATCCCCACAGTCTGGCACAAGTTCCTGGGTATCATAAAATGAAAATTGGGAACAATTTACCTAAGTTTATAAACTTAAAACAACAAAAGAATCCAATAAAACGAATCTGGATTTTTTAATCCAAACGTTCTTTTACAAAAAATCAGAACTGAATTACATATTTTTAAACAACTCATAAATACTATAAAAAGGGTAGAAAACCAAAAGGAACAGCCCAAGAACCCTCCTGGTAAGGGGCACCGCCCTCAATCCATTTCCACAAGACATCACCACCAAGAACCTGCTAGAAACCTGAACCACTGGAACTAAAAACCATACCCAACCTGTGACAACAAAAATAACCAAGTATACATACACCCAAGGGTGTAAGTAGGGTGTTATACAAAGACAAATAAAATACCACCATTAATATATTCCATGTGATAAACATTTAAAGATGAAAAACATGTAAGTTTTCAAAAACATGAAATGCTAGTTACAATTTCTAAAAGATGTAACATTAAATAAAAATAGTTTTCAGGTGTGCTAATTTAAAGAATAAACACTTTTAAAATAAATACCAAATCTACTGAATTTTCCATCCACTCATACCGTATGCCGATGGAAAGCACAAAATATCTATTGAGCACAAGCAATTGGAAATAACCCATAGGCACTAGCTAGTTGTGGGTCCCAAGTACCTCGTATCTCGGTGAGAGTAACCATCACAAATATATGTTCTCGTGTACGATCCACTAGTAGGGAAAATAACCATAACCTATTGGTCCCCAATCATTATCATCATAGTTTAGTTAGAGTTGTAAGCGTCAATATTTCTAAGTGGAACTGAGGCCAAACCCCACGGATTCACTAGCATACTAGTACACGTCCACCCACCTAGATACCTGAGTTTTCCCATTGTTATGAAACAAGTTAAACAAGTCAATTAATAAACATTTCATAAGAAAATATCTTTTCTATATCATAAATTCACCCAACATCCCACATGTATACAACACAAGTCACAAAAGTCCACTTTTCATTCAAATTGATTTTGAAATCAGACTCACACCAAAATATCCCACAACACATTTCACATTTCTTTACCACTTCCACAAATCCATTAAAATTTTTTATAAAACCATCCCAATAAATTAAAACTATCATAACATCCCACTCACTTGTTACATAATACCCTTTTTACCTTAAAAATCATTTTATCATCAAACTTACACGAAACAGCTCACAAAGATGTTTTACTCCAACATCACAGTTTAATAAAACATTTTAGAAATTTACAAAACATTAAAAAAATGTTTGACATATTAAAACATCACATAAACTTTCAAAACCCTATAATATGTGAACACACATACCAAATAGAACATATGCACCCTTTTCCCACTTTTTTTAACCAACTAAAACATTTACAATTTTCATAAAAAGAACCCAAGTGGTGTAAATATGTCTTCCACACAAAACCCATTTCAAAACCCCCATTTAATACCAAAAACAAAACCAATTACTATCAAAAATCGAATTGGAATGCCTAAAGACATTTATAAAACCACTTTCAAGTTTTATAAAATCATCTTTAATAATACTACAAAAGATCCAAATGAAAACACAAATTTTCATAAAATTCTCTCAAGAAGTATAAAAATGTTTTATACATAAAACATATTCAAAACCCATCTTTTTAGGCCCACATGACACTAATAAATTACCAAAACAGAATTTTCAGGCCAAACAATATTTAGTAAACCAATTTCATATCTTATAAAATACACCCAACTAATACCCCACGAGTAACACATGAAAACACCCAATTTCAAGTAAATATGCAACTATAAAATTAAACACTTAATCAAATTAATCATAAACAGTTTTTGAACAACACCCAACTTATAAGGAATATTAAAAATGAGTAAATACAGCAAGATAACTCATCAATAATTGTTTACACATGAAACCACCTACCAAAAGTGTCGAATCCCTCAAAACTTGGTGCGAAACATCAACCGCACCACCGCCGCACTACAAGGAAGATAAATCCAGCCCTAGACCACAATATTTGACCAAAAATACACCAAATAAAACCCTAGTTTTGAACCCTAACTCCTAGACATTTTAGAAGATAATGAAAGAGGGAGGAAACCCTAAGGAGAAGAAAGAAATTGAAGTGAGAAACACTTACTCTAAACAATCTTGAATTAAACGACCAATAATCCACCAGTATCTGATTTTGAAAACATCCAGCCATTCATGGGAGGTTATAACAAGGATTATGAGATCATGTAGGAACTGGAATGGGAGAAAATAGTAAAAATAGAAGGATTTATGAAAGGATCAATTTACCTCTCCGAATCTCAGTGATTTCTGAAATCCAGAGAAGTTTCGACCACTTTCGTGACTCTATTGAGCTCTAAATTGTGGGATTAGGGAATGAGGGTGCACCTTAGATATGTGGGTTCAGGTGATAGTTGTAATCACCGAAAAAACTCAAATATTAAAGGAGATAATAAATAATTAAAATTTATTTTTAATGCATAAAATGGGCTTTTGGGCAGGCCCAATCCCTTAAATAAAAACTCATATCCACCATGATTATGGATTCCTAAATGGTCCAAATTAATATGGTGGTGTTAATAGGTCAGGGGATAACAATTAGGAATTAAAATGGATGAAAAAGGTTAAAAATGAAGGATTTATAAAGGAATTAAAATTTATTTTTAAATCTAGAATTGGGCTCACGGTTTGGCCCAATTAATGAAAACGCGCACATTCCTCCATAAAAGCTTGTGAAACCCTCAAAACAAAGAATGAATGGAAATTAAATGGAATTTAACTTTAAAAAAGTAATTTATGTGACAATTCTCCCCACCATGAAAACTTTCCACCCTAGAATGTCACATCAAGGCCAAAGAAACAACCAAACCCAACTGAGAAACCAAGATGTACTTCCTTGTCAGGTTTCACCCCCAAAGGCCAAAACACCTCCAGTGATTAATTAATAAAGGATTACTCTCACAACAAAAACATACACCAATTTCCTGAAATGATCAATCACATTCATACTTTATCCCAAAATAAAACTCCTTAAACACTATCTGAACAAGACTCAAGAAATTCACTCAAACGAACAACAACATCCAACAAGGTTACACTTACCTTGCTATAACTAAACCATTGGGCACTCTACAATCTCAATATTAACCCAAGTAAAATTTAGGTAGCTTGATAGATCTGAATGAGACTACCTATCGCAAATCCAAGACCATGGATAAGTCCAATTTATTGGTACAGGGGAAGAAAAATAGGCTCCCCACCATAAGACACAACCTATATTTTTTCCCGAGAAAGAATCAGGACACTAATAGGGGGAGGTCTGAATGGAATCACCTGTAGAAAGGGTATAATTCCATCAAAAATTTACAAAATAACTTATATAAGACTCATAGTGGGTCTTCCCACCATAAGAACCAACCATCTTAACCGACCTGCACGGGCCAGTACATAAATTCCCCAAAATTTAAATAGTTGGGATGACCACATGGTTGGTCTGCACGGTTTGGGAAACCATGCACTAACAGTGGGGATCCTTTTATCTACATGGTTTTCTAGGGAATGGTCACTACTAACCAAGCACAACCCATGCGCTCAACCTATCTAGACAAACTTCAATCCTTTCTCTAAAGACTCAATGGAAACCAAAGGGGGGGGAATAACATTGGGAGATGACATGGGTACAAGGCCCTCCACCTATTTCCACCGAACAGGAAGAACAGAAGAAATATGATGACACTATAGGTTTAAACACTTATTATCTTTCATACTGAGGATAGGACTTTGTACAAGGGTTTAAACGATCCTGTTATTTCCCCTGACTACGAGCCATCTTCTCTCTGAGACCTATGGCTAGAGCTCAAATTATTGAAGAATCTTTGGCCTCGTAATTAGGCTTTGGAACCCCCCTGAACGATAATTCTTCATTCGGTGAAACCAAAAACTATAACTCAATCCCCGATAAGTTTTCCAAGACGTAACATATTCTAAACTCACTTTACCCTAACCCGATATTTCACTGAAATAAGGGTTTAGAAGATGCTCACACATCACACCTTGTTTGTTCGGGTGAGAAACAATAGATGTAAAGAACACATATACTCACAATCCTATAAAATGGAATATTTTTAAGTTTTTATAAGGGATTCATTCTCCCAACATAACAGAGACTCTTAGATGATTTCTCAACTTTCACCTTTACGATCAATCAAGCACATGACATCATAGGGCATCACCGAACATGACCATTGCGGCTGATATAAACAATGCATGGAGAGGGGCCTTATACAACATCCCCAAAAAACACATAATTCTAGAAAGTGGCTACAATATCCCCTCATGACCACATTTCCCACACTAGTAGTTTAACTTTAAATTCTTCTTCAAAGAGACTATGTAGGACCGAGAGGACCTCTTAGACACAATCCAGATACCCATCCATGCTAACAACCCCAGACCACTACCACCTTAGGCAAATCAGGAAACTTAAGAAGATAAGGTCTCTTTAAACCTTCCATGATCACTCTCCCGCTACAAGAGGATACACAAAACCATGAAAGGAAATGGTGTAGACTCAATCTAAAAAGCTCAAGAAAAATATTCCTTATATTGATCAACTTGAGGGTATTCAAATTGCGAAACAATTCGGGTTGCACATCAGTTGTGCACTAACCCTTAATGGGGCATACCTTATCCAATTATTAAACCCAAGGTTCCAACAAAGATGTTCTATTGGTCAAGATATACCACAAACCAGATCTAAAAATATAAAGGGAACCACCGTAAAGGCGTCCCAAAACATTTTTCATAAGAGACCACTAAACGTCCCTACAACATAGCTTATCGACCAAACACAAACCCAAAACACACTTCAAACAAGAGGGGTTATTGAACTCAAAACATCCCACGACATCAACATTTTCAAAAACACATAATACACACCATCCCAAACTATTCATCAAGACATCATGTTTTTCTTTCAAACTATTTCTTTGAAAACAAACGGTTCAGCGGTAAGCGTATCCACCAATGGTACCCCATGGGCCTCACTCATGCATGTTTTTGTGCCACACTCAGTACCCAACTAATATCCATCCCAAAAATCATCCAGTCATGCCATTAACCATCCATCATCCCATATAAACCCATGCATGTGGTTTCTCACAGAAATAACAAAGGTTAAAACAAAAAATTCTTTCCACTTTTCAAAACCCTAATAGTCAACCAACACATCCTTTTTCTCAAAACTTTTAACCATAAGATCAAAATCGTAATTCACATATTACGAAAATTTTCAGAAAGACACAACCATTTAGAAAATAACTCACTTTCAATATAGTCACATCAATTTCAAAACATCTCATCCCATTAAAAAACCCTTTTCTTGTTTAGAAAACTCTATTGGAAACACTTTTCAAAACCAACTTCAATATAGTTCCTACTTTCAAAAGAGGTGTAAGAACAGAATATTCCATTTCAAAACAATTATGAAAATTCACTTCCGCCATTTCATAAATGAAACCATTCCCTATTTATTTGAAAATCATTTCACAAAAACTTTACTCTTCTTAAAACCAGAGTGCCAAGTTTTCAAAACTAAAGAACAAAACAATGCGATAAGAAACTAGTTTACGTGGGTGACTTGGACATATGGTTGGCGGCCATATTCCAATCACTTCACTATCACAGAGATTGTTATAGGGAATATCCCCAGCTCCACATGGCTTCCCAAACCCTGGGAGCTCATTGAGACCATTAACCCAACTCTCTTTTCATTTCCCCAAATCATCATCGAACCAAAAAAACCAAAGGACTTAGATAAATCCCAACTTCTCCTGGAAACTTGAATCCCATCATGAGGTGTGGTGATCAGGAACACTACCCATAACTAGAATTCCAAGTCCCAACAATCCTAACTCCAGATTATCCCGACTCTCCCCCAAATAACATGACCCAAATAGTTAACTTGAACCTCCTTTAATACCATTTTGTCACGAACAGAATCTGGTCACCACCAAACCTGGCCCTAAACCTGGCCCATGACAAGGCTCGAAGGGCATTCCTGGTCCACATGGGCTGTCACAAGTGCATGGGTATCATTAAATGAAAATTGGAAACGATTTACCTGAGTTTATAAATGTAAAACAATAAAAGAATCCAATAAAACGAATCTAGATTTTTCAATCCAAACAATCTTTTACAAAAAATCAGAACTGAATTACATATTTTAAAACAACTCAACAAGGCTATAAAAAAGGTACAAAACCAAAAGGGAATAGACCAAGAACCCTCATGGGAAGGGTAACCTCCCTCAAGCCATCTCCACAAGACTTCACTACCAAGAACCTGCTAGAAACCTGAACCACTGGAACTAAAAACTGTACCCAACTTGGGAAAACAAAAATATCAAAGTCTACTTACACCCAAGGGTGTAAGTAGGTTGTGATACAAAGACCAATAGGATACCACCACAAATATATTCCATGTGATAAACATTTAAAGATGAAAATCATGAAAGTTTTCAAAAACATGAAATGCTAGTTACAATTTCTAAAAGATGTAACATTAAATAAAAACAGTTTTTAGGTGGGCTAATTTAAAGAATAAACAATTTTAAAATAAATAATAAAGCTACTGAATTTTCCAGCCAATCATACTGTATGCTGACGGTAAGCACAAAATATCTATTGAGCACAATCAATGAGAAATAACCCCTAGGCACTAGCTAGTTGTGGGTCCCAGGTACCTTACATCTCAGTGAGAGTAACCATCCCAAATATATGTTCTCATGCATGATCCACTAGTAGGGAACATACCCATAACCTAGTGGTCCCCAATCATCATCATAATAGTTTAGTTAGATCTGTAAGCATCAATCTTGCTAAGTGAAACTGAGGCCAAACCCCACGGATTCACTAGCATACTAGCACATGTCCACCCACCTAGATAATCGAGTTTTCCCTTTGTGCTCAAACAAGTTAAACCAGTCAATGAATATAATTTTCAAAACAAAATATCATTTCTATATCATAAATTCACCAAACATCCCAAATGTATACAACAAAAGTCACCAAAGTCCACTTTTCATTCAAATTGATTTTGAAATCCGACTCAAACCAAAATAACCCACAAAACTTTTCACATTTCTTTAACACTTCCACAAATCCATTAAAAAAATTTATAAAACCATTAAAATATATAACAACTCTCATAAAATTCCACTCACTTGTTATATAATACCAATTTTACCTTCAAAATCATTTTATCATCATACTTACACGAAACAGCTCCCAAAAAAGTTTCACTCCAACATCACAGTTTAATAAAACATTTCAGAAATTTACAAAACATTCTAAATTTTTTTGACAACTTAAAATATCACTTCATCTTTAAAAACCCCATAATAGGTGAACACACATACCAAACAGTACATGTGAACCCTTTTCCCACTTTGTTTAACCAAATAAAACATTTACAATTTTAATAAAAAGAACCCAAGTGGTGTAAATATGTCTTGCACACAAAACCCATTTCAAAACCCCCATTTAAGACCAAAAACCATACCAATTCCTATCAAAAATATAATTGGAATTTCTAGAGACATTTATAAAACCACTTTCAAGTTTTATAAAATCACCTTTAATAATACTACAAAAGATCCAAATGAAAACAAAAAATTTCATAAAAGTCTCCCAAGAAGTATAACAATGTTTTATACATAAAACCTATTCAAAAATCCTCTTTTTTAGCCTACATGACACTAATACATTACCAAACCAGAATTTTCTGGCCAAACAGTACTTAGTAAACCAATTCCATATGTTATAAAATACACACAAGTAATACCCCACAAGTAACACATGAAAACACCCAATTTCAAGTTAAAATGAAACTATAAAATTAAACACTTAATAAAATCAATCATAATCAGTTTTCTCAAAACACCCAACATATGAAGAATATGTAAAATGAGTAAATACAGCAAACTAACTCATCAATAATGGTTTACACATGAAATCACCTATCGAAAGTGTCAAATCCCTCAAAACTTGGTGCGAAACATCAACCTCACCACCGTCGCACCACAAGGAAGATAAATCCAGTCCTATACCACAATATTTGACCAAACATACACCAAATAAAACTATATGTTTGAACCCTAACTTCTGTACATTTTATAAGATAATGAAAGAGGGATGAAACCCTAAGGAGAAGGAAGAAATTGAAGAGAGAAACACTTACTCAAAACAATATTGAATAAAGAGACCAAAATTCCACCAGTATCTAATTTTGAATACATCCAACCATTCATGGGAGGTTAGAACAAGGATTAAGATATCATTTAGTAACTGGAATGGAGGAAATTTGTAAAAATAGAAGGAGTTATGAAATGATCGATTTACCTCTCCGAATCTGGGCGATTTCTGAAATCCAGGGAAGTTTCGACCACTTTCGCGATTCTATTGAGCTCTAAATTGTGGGAGGAGGGAATGAGGGCGCGCCTTAGGTATGTGGGTTCGGGTGAGAGTTATAATCACAGAAAAAAACTCAAATATTGAAGGAGATGATATATAATTAAAATTTATTTTTAATGCAGAAAATGGGATTTTGAGCTGGCCCAATCCCTTAAATAAAAACTCATATCCACCATGATTATGGATTCTTAAATGGTCCAAATTAATATGGTGGTGTTAATAGTTTAGGGGATGACAAATAAGAATTGGAATGGATGAAAAATGTTGAAAAATGAAGGAGTTATAAAGGAATAAAAATTTATTTTTAAATTTGGAATTGGGCTCACGGTTTGCCCCAATTCATGAAGACTCACTCATTCCTTCATAAAAGCTTGGGAAACCCTCAAAACAAAGCATGAATGGAAATTAAATGGAATTTAACTTAAAAATAAGTCATTTATGTGACATAAATAAAATTTATTAATCATATATCTTTAGTAGTATTTAAATAATAAAAAATATGTGGGATGGTTGATAAGAAAAGTATTGAGATGTTATGTGAGGCTATTCCACATACAAAAAACATACTAAAGATGAAACTCTATGTTATGTTATATAAAGAATATATCCCAAGATAAAACTCTAAATTATTTTATCTAAATAATGTATGTTTATTTGAACATCTACATGTTCTTATTTAGAGAATATATTCACATGGTGGAACATGATGATACATAGAATGTGGAATGTACCCTTTAGGATTAGTGGCCAAATAGGAAATATATGATAATTAGAAGAATGTTTGGATGATTGTCTAGAAACTGAATATGGTGATCCTTTAAAAAAAATCAATAAAATTAAAACCATGATTACTGTATTTATCATTATTAAAGGATAGTTTATTAAATGTTAACAAAACAAAAAAAATAGATAAGTATAATAATCTCATGCATGTATAGGTTATTTTGCTAATAATATAGATCATGAGGATATCTGAATGGAAAATCCACTATATAAAGGAAAGGTACTTCTAATTAAAATTTATAGTAGATGCCCAAAAGTTGTACATTTTTTATTTTTTATTTTTTATAATTTCAAATAGGTTGAATTAATATAAATATCTTCCCAATGGAAGGAAATGAAATAAGTCGTGTAAAATAAAGATATTTTTGTGAGTGGAAGGAACCATGACTCTTATAGTTACAACGGTATGTGTGGCTAGTCAGACATGTTTTTATAAATTTTAAATGAGTATATTTCCATGTTATTATGTTCCTATAAACACCATTGAATTCAATATTTATAGTTATTATTAAATAATATTTTTTTTGAACCAGATGGTCTAAAATTCATATTTTCATGTGACTTAAATAAATAATTTCATAATTTATGATATACTATGATGATCAGTAGTGAATGAAATTTTCCATGTTAATGAAAATATTATTATGTAGTGAATTATATATTTATTTTAATTTTCACTGTGTGAAGTCATGAAATGATTTAAGTATATATGAATATAGTATCATAAAAATATATTTGAGTGATGTACATGTAATGATTTTCTTATTCATGATCATGGTTTGTGATATCCATGAAATGAGTAATAGTTTTATGAATTCAGTTCCATTATCAAAGAGTATTACAATGAAAATATGAAATTTTGTTTTCAAATAAATATTTTGAAATATTTTTGAGAAGAAACATTGATAATAAGGGATAAAAACAATTATTTTAATAATATAATTGAAATAGTTGTGCAACGTGGAATTTATAATACAAAATGAAAGAGTTTTTTAACTTTGGTATTGGGAAATAAATGTTTATAAGTAAAGTGAAAGTGTTAAATTTGATGTTATAAATTTTGATTAGTTAAGGTGAAAAAAAATGTTCTTTGTAAATGTTATTATAATAAAAACATGAGGTGATTGAGTAATTTGGGAAAAAATTTGTTAAATAACTAAGTGATATAGAGAAAGGCCAATATTACATATCATTCAAAAGGATAAGATGTTAGGTTACTTGATGTTAGAATAATATGAAGTTTAAAATTCAATTAAAGAGTTATCTGAATCAAAATATATATATTCCATTAGATTAGATTCTCGATGAAGATGAAAATTTAAAGAGAGTTTCAAAATCGTAATATGAATATTCTTATTATATTTAAGAGTATATTCCCAATGAACATGAAGTTGATGTTTATTATCCTATAGTGGGAGATTACCAAACTTTGAGGAATAATATTTTACAATTCATGGATACTCTTACTAAATCTCTACTAATATCTTGTTTAAGAGTTTTTTCTAGAATAACCATTAAAGAGGGGAGGCTACTAGTATTCTCAAATCCCACAAGAATTAGAAGACTAAAAATTATCTGTAAGTTTTATAAATAATTATTAACTTTAATAATATATTAAAGATTTCCTCTTTAAATATAATGATGATTTTGGATATGGATAACATCTTCTTAGGGTCATAGGACGATACTGTGCTGGCACACATATAATTGATTTTTTGTCTTAGTGGGGATTAATTATCCCAAAATAAATCTTAAAACAATAAAGATATATTAACCAATATTAGATGAAAACATAGTTTAAGTACTTTATATTTTGATTCATTTACTTTTTATCTTGCATGATGTGTGATTTTTTTTTGGAATTTATGAGGTCAATTAAACCAAATAGTTGGAAGTGGTTTGATATAAGAATGTATAAATTTTTATTTTAAAATAAATCAACAAAATTGGTGAACCTTAACTCACCCTATCCCTATCAATGTGACAACATGATCCACTGGGCACGTCCCATAACTTTAAAAAATGAGGTAAACTCATAACATTCAACCTCTCATATATGGTAAATTCTTATGGGAAAAAATTAGTTTTATATTTTAATATTAAAAAATATTCATAAATTTTTTAATAAAATAAATTATTCACTTTTATATATCAAAATAAAAACCAATGTTAATCAATAAAATTCATAAACCAAAGAAAAATAAGAATTAAAACTATGGATTATTATTCATATAGGTAAAATAAATCAATATAGATTAGTTCTAAAGGTATATAAGTTACAACCACATTGATTTACTTGAATGAAAATATGGGTTAATCACATTTGAACTGAATTAGATATACTCTTTTAATCAAATTTTATTTTAGAAAAAGAAATCAAATTATATTTTAACAATTTCATTAATGAAAAAACATTAATTTCTTTACGGATTTTATTTCAAATATATGAATCATATTTTTATCATTAAAATATTTATTTTTTTCATACTAAATGATTTATTATCTTAGGTATAGACATTTTTAGTTCAAGGTACTTTAAAATTATGGATTTTATTGTTATAAAAAAATTGGGATTATTAAGAAAATAAATATAAAACCCATCATCTCAAATTAGGGGCATACATATCATATTGAACTTATAGCCATAACCATAGAGAACATTATTGATAGAAACTTAATTTAGTTTTCTATATAAATAAAATCCAAAAAAATTTGATTGGAATTATTGAAAAATGTGACATAAACAATATCAAACATTAATAATGTGTAAAATGTTGATATTTTAGAACTCATTTTTCTCAATTATCCATTTTAAATAAAGTACTTTTATTTTTTTTTAACTCGCATTTTCTATAAAAAAAATTCTATCAAGTAGGTAATTGGGATTTATATTTCACTAGGTCTATATATGTAATCAATTAATGATTTCAGAGTCTATGTCTGTTGATTTTGAGGTCTTAATCTATCCATAAAAGTAGATAAATTATTTGAAATATAGAAATTTTTAATACCACATATTTGAAAATATCTAAAAATAAAAAAATTATCATAATGTATAGAAGTACCAAAATAATTGAAAATAATAGTAAATAAGATTTCAATTATTGAACAAGGTACAAGATAATATCTATAAGTCTATGGATTTTTGAAATTTCATATAATTTATTTTTTATATTTATCAGATATTTCATTAAAAAGAATGTTGTTGTGGTACCCCCCATAGTAAATTTACTAGTATCCAAATTCAAAGTATCAATTTTAGATAATAAACCTATCAAGTCATTCTTCCTAGATATAAATGAAGATACATATTCAGTATAATTTAATTTAAATTAAGATAGCTAATTAAATGGGATATCCATTTCAACAGTAACTGAATCATAATACTTTTTATGATATATGTTCTCCTTATTTAAAGATTGAATATACTTCCTCATCCTTATCTATAAAAACATATTATATTTTTTATTTAAATTCACAATTTAACCCACTAAATTTGATTGTAAAATATACTAATTAATAACATTTAAATCATCACTTTAATTCATTATTCCATGAATCAAGTAAAAATTAATTAGAAATTATTATTCATTATCAATTAAGGAGTCCATAAATTGATTAAATAACATTTATAAACCAGTATATGAGATTCAAATGATAAATCTCACTAAATTTTAATATTAATAAACAAATCTCTCTTTAATATATATATATATATATATATTCGGGTAACTTATACTTTCTGAGGAACACATAATAATTACCCTATACATATCTTCATACATAAGATTAATTCCATGGAAAAATGTTTATATGCTAGTGTAGACTCCAAAGTACAATGAATATGTAATATTAAACACAACATGTAATATATTACATATTTTTTAATCTTTATATATATGTTTAAATTACATTTTACATTGAATACAAATAAAACCTCCCTTTCTGAATTTATTTTCAAAATAATAAATTTCACATAAAATGCATATGTAAGATATAATACATTTAAAATATTCTATGCATAATATTAATTTTAAACATTCACCACATAAATATTATTAATATCAATATACACTAAAAAATTACAAAACATTATTTCCCTAATATAAGACTTGACCACTAAAGAATTAAAGTTCACATTTAGGAAAAATTTATAAATATAATACATTAAACATGCTCAAAATAAATTCAATAATAAAAAACAATTTAATTTTTTAGACTGAAAACATTGAATTTATTATGGTATATTGATGAATAAAAATTGCTCAAAATATTTCCTCGAAAGGAGTCTAGGTAATTAAATAATTGATCTTTTTTCATCCCCTTTCGTAAACCACTCAATTTTTATCAATGGGTTGTATCCCAATTTATACATAATATTAAGGAATAAGGATATATTTCAGGTTGATGGTGTCCCCTAATCAGGTATTTGGAGTCTTTAAAGAGGAGAATATTTTAACTAAATCTAAGTGTCTCATATCATGAGAAGTATACCACAAAACATGGGTATGAATTATATAATTTAATATATTGGATAATATGGTTACATGGAGGTATTTTATGAATTCATTCTCTTATATATTCATTTCATTCATCATAATAGTTAAATAAGGAACTCATACACTATAATTTGATATGGAAATAGAGGTATTTAATCCAATATCAGATGTAGGATTCTTATATTTTTAATCATTCCAAATGATTGAATCCACATTATTAACAATATAAAACTTTTAAATAAATAAATAATTCTTATTGCTTGACTTCTCATTCATCACATCGTAAGAATTACATTAGAAATAAAAATGTGTCCCATATTATAAGGTAGAAATTCTCTTAGTATAACACAAATATAACATCAAAAAGAATTTTATGGATATTATCTTTGTATATCTATTATAGCATCAATTTGAGGATGGTATATTTGAATTTTGGTGTCTTTAAATTTTATAATAATCCAGAACTACCACCTATAAATGGGTTTTTTTCTTATTATGCATCCCTTAATACATATATTTGATAAATATTTTGACATATCAGAATTATTTCTAGAATAAAAATTTTGTATGTGGATTGCCTATTAAAACTCTTTTAACAAAGGAAATGATCCCCCTGAAGTAGGATGAAATTTTATGGGTTTAATAATCTAACCAACTAGTGGAATTATTTATCACTTTCCAACATGATATTTCTAACTAATGAGTGTGAATTGATTTTTTTTACTTGTTTGAATTTTCTATATTTTGTATATATAAGGTCATAAGTCATACTTTTAGGATACATAAAATATGGGTTCAGACTTGAATTGAAGAGTTAATATGGTATTTCGAGAAAAAACAAAAAACCTGGGTCAATATCTGAATCTATAGGGATTGAATTGGTATATATTTCCTATGTAGTGTTTTCCCCTATGGAACATGACCAGGAACTTTTTAAATTCTTCCCAAGTCTAGAACATCCAAAATTATCAATTTTACTGATTCTAGATATAAATCCATATTAAATGTGGTTTCCCAGACTTCTATATGAGAATAATGTGATGAAACTATCCATCCACTTATAATAATCACAAAATATTTTCAAGTAAAATATATTAGAACATTTAGATCTTACTTCGAAGCTTCATTTCATGTACTTAACCTAATATAAAATATAACAAGATGTGGTACGCTTCCTACATGCATGTTGGGTTGGGTAAGTCATTAGGCTCTTCACTTTTATCCATTACACATAAATATTTAAATGGATGTTGATATTGTTGGGAAAAGGATGTTGTATAGAGGGAAAATATACTATTTACCTCTCTCTCAATAAATTTCAATAGCACCCATTGAAAAGATAGACTTTGATCAATTTCCCCACAAGTGCTCCGGGTGGGGAGGAACTCAATTTACATGTCACTAAGGATTAGAATATATTTAATTTTATAGAGATCCCATATATTTCTATTAACTTCCACAAATAGTAAATTAAATACACTAGTATTATATGGAAAAATGTAATCAATTATATGATGAAATCATAATTCCAATATGTTGTAAATTCAAAATTTTGAAATATGTTGATTTTTTCATTAGGATATATGTTTGTCTGAACAAGAGTTCATGTTAGTGTACACTAGGAATAAAGAAGGTATGATTTTGATTTTGAAATTAGTGTATCATATAGAAGACTAAATTTTTATTAAATAATACTATTTTACAATAAACTATTTATAATTACTAGAAATAGAAATCATGTAATTACATTGTGGAACTAAGAGATAATACATCTTGAATAAATATTAATATTTTATAAAATTAAATAGATATAGGAAATATTACCTTTGATAAATATTTTGAAGAAGTATCCAACTATTTTTTATGAAACATTTTTATATGTATTTTTCAATTATTATAAATTGAAGAAGGTTAGAAGGAATGTTAAAACTTAAGTATTAGAAAAATCCTAAAATAAAAATAAGTATAAATTTTCACCATGTTTATCTCACCCGTGGGATTTTATTTGGTAAATTCACTCACCCACATCAAGTCACAACCCCAATATAAAAATACAATCTAAATGATGTGAATTAATAGTGGTACATAGAATTACAAGTGGATAGTAGATTATGAAATAAAATATGATGAAATTAAAGGGATAAAATCTGTATATTTTACATAAGTGGAATACATTTTATAATATTTATAGACTTCCACCCACAACTTATATTGGAAGTAAACCACCATTTTCATTCGACATTGGTGCCCACATCCTTGGCCATGTTCACATTAGTCTATCCAATAACATTCACAATCATATTTACCAAAGCACACACCTGTATCAACCTAGGCATATATATATCTCAATCTTGTGTTATCTTACTCAAAATTTGATCATTTTTATCCTGAAAAATCAAATTCTAATGCATAGTTTTATCACAAAAAATAGAAAAAAGATAATAAATTAAGTCTTTAATAGAAGTGGGAATGATTTTTTAAGGATTTTAGATTATATGAAACTCTTCTTCACATGAAATCCTATGTCCTACCATAGGACATCAACTGTGAATTTATTCACACTAGGACATGTAACTTCAACCAGATCTATGCTTACTTTGTGATAGAGTTTCTCAGCTATTTATTCGGGACATACCAGGGTGAATGAGTGGTTACATGTGGTTACATCAAATACAATTGTTCTAATTCCATATCTTAAAATAAAAAATCCCACATTACACTATAAATTTTGAGTTTTTCATACTAATTAATATGAATTTCCACTAGCTATAACCACACATCCAAAATAAAGACTAAATGCATTTGGAGCACACACATACACACCCAAGACTTTTAGTACCCCTCACCAGTGAATTTTTAAGTTAAATCCCTTGATGTAAGATGGAAGTCAATGTTATTTATTTCATATGATTTTTTTACATATAAAATAATTATAAAAGACAAAGTCAACCAATACTACATATATTATTGGTAAAATAGATTCTTTAGAATATATCCATCAATAAAGAGGTATGAAACTTTATGGTACCAAAGGTTCCAGTAAGCATTGCAATGATCCTCCCATGATGGATTCACTAAAGATGTATCTCAACCATTATTACCATTTTTAATCATGATCGGAATAAAAGGATGACCAAACCTATATCCCAAGTTTTATAATTCAAAAGAATCATTATCGGCCTACAATTGGGTCACATAGGAACCTCAATCAAATAGGTCACTCACATAGGCTATTTTTAACTATTTAACCCTTTTAAATTCTAAAATATTATTGAAAATCTTTCACAATATTCCTCCCTTAAAAAATATAATTTTACCAAATCATATACCTTGTCCAACCAATATATTGGAATTGGTAAATATCAACATTCAGGAGGACCTTCAGATGATAATTTATTTTATAATTAAATTCTACCATCTTATGAGAGACATTCCTTTGGTTATTATCCCTAAATGTTATGGTCATAAGAATATAATTAATTAGGTTTTCCCTTGATGACAGGGATCCATCCTCTTGAAGAATTAGTGGGGAAATTACTAGACATCATTTCCAAAGGCACCCATCTTATATTATATGAACATACCTCATGTCCACATAGTTTCTAGTCATCTCATGGGACATAGTCAGTTAGTCAGAGGTACAAATGAGATTTCATAATTGTTTAAGACCTTACTATTAGACCTCGAAAATCTTACATAGTAAACCAAATAGGTATTTTGTTGCATATATCACACTATAAACTATTTTTAGCACTACTCACCTAGTAATTTATTGCATATAACTTTATACTACTAAAAAATGTCAAAGTAAAAAAAACATAAACTAGAAGAAATAATGGCCTTTGATAAATCAAATTAAAATGAATACTCAAAAATCATGGTTTCATTACCAAGAAAGACACCATGGTTGTTCATATAATGCAACCATGATTGGTACAATATTCCTTATTATATGAAACCAAATTACATGGATTTTTAATCCATTTATATTGATATATATGAATCCCCATTCATAGGACTAATCCAAACTCCAAAACCTAATTTTACTCTCTAAATAATGATAAAATATGTAGTTATGATATATGATTCATTAAAAAAACATAATTATACCTTTAGTGTTGATAAATAACATTAATTATAGTGGTACCAATTATTAATTATCAAACTAAATAACCTTCACTACAAGGATAAGTCATATTGTTACTAGGAATGATACCATGAATACTCTTATATTTAAAAGTGTGTCCGAGACAAGAAAATAATGTTAACTATTGGATGGTTTGATCTCCCATCCACTTGAATTTGATAGGTATTTCTCTATCAAAATAAAGAGAATGGGTTATAAAATAAAAAACATCATAAATATTTATTTATATAAAATTGGTTTTATATTTATATAAAATTTGATGTCTATCATGTGTATTTATACATTGAATGTGACTATTTATGCTAGACAGTTAATGAGAATGTGATATTATGAAATAAATACAATAATAGGATTTTCTAGTTATCTCTCCTTATTTTCCCTTATAGGGATTTTTTTAAAAGGTGAATATAAGAATTTATATGATATTAATGGGATATATTTGAATAGGTAAATAAATAATTGAAATTTATTATAGTGTATTTAAAAAAATCTGTAAAAGGTTTTATCCATTAATATGATTTAATAATAATAATTTGGTTGATGGAATATGATACAAAAATAAATAATTAAAATTATCCATATATATAAGGATTGAATAAGTTAAAAATACTGAATGAGTTAAAATATTAATATATGAATAATACGTATATAAAAATTTAAAGTATATAAAACTCATTTATATACATGTGTGAGGTTCAATCCAATGTAAACATATGAAAAGATATTAATCATCCAAATAGTAAGGCATATTATAAATATGGGTGCTCACTGATTATTTTATGTACGAAATGGAATAGATGGATAATAATAAGATTTAGGAAACCATATCAAATTATATGATTTAGGTTACTCATAACTAGGAAACCCAATGATTATAATACCATGTGTCCTTACTTGTGAGAAAATTCCTGAGGGAATTTGAAAATTTTATTAATAAATAAGAAAAAATTTGATTGGAGATTCAAAACATAAGTGTGAATGTGGGGAAACATAAAATTTATGTTTCTAAACATATAATGAGGATTTAATGGTATTTTAGATTTTTGGGTGAGCCTCAAAACATTTTGGGTAGGATTTATAAGTTTTTGAATATTATGCATAGGGAGAACAGTTTAGGATGCATGGTTTAAGGGAAATCATATGGAACCCTGAACCAATACTTGTATTTACTTCAATTTATTTAAATAATAATTATCTTTCATGTTTAGAGAATGGTTATGATCAAACTATGTGAGGTTAAATAGGGAAACCATGTGTTTTTTAATAGGAATATTATATCCACCTACATGGTTCAAAACATTGTTTAGTTAACTATGTGACCAAACCATGCACGTTGGGTAGTTTAGAGGCAGTCCCAATAACATTATCGGAACATGGATTGTACAAACATGGGGAAATGGTGAATCATATTAAAAAGGAAGATTCTGATTTTAAGATCCTGAATTCTTAAGAATATCCCCTGATTCTTCTCCAATTAGAGCATCATGGACATGGGGATCGTTCCTCTATTTTTTTCACCCCCTTGACATGGGATTACTTTGAAGGATTTTTTTCTCAATATTAGTGTTATTCCATTAACTATGTTAGTCCCCTAATTCATCATTCACTATTTTGCATGAATTTTGGTTTCTCTTATGTAGGGTTTTGATGTTGATTACATTGAAACATTTTAGAATCAGCTGAGTATGAAGGACATTACATACTGCATACATAGGGGGAACCTTGATATGACCTATATACTTCTTCATATTGTGTTTCATTGAGTTATATCTTCATGGTGATTTTTCAATGACTTTAGATTAAATTTATTTTAATTATTATTATTTTTGTTCATGTGTTTGGGATTAATCCCAATTTGAGGTTAGGAGTGCATTATGGGATTTAGAGAGTGTGTGGTCATTATTCTAGTGTTATGAGATTAGCCGGTGATAATTAAAGAATTATTCCTATTTGAATAATGTATTTTAGTTACTTATAATTTACTAAATTTATTTCGTTAATTTATTATACATAAATTATAATTTAACAATTATGGTGATTCAGTTGTGAGGCAGGACCTTTGGTCATTGGATGATGGAAATATGGGCCTGGCAAGTCTTAATTTGAGGTATTGTGTGGCTTTGAAAGGATCTCTAACTTCTTTTTAAGTAAGGTGGTAATCATTAAATTACCTATATGGTATTATTTTTTCATGTATATAGAAGTGATATGTGTTTCCCTTTTAACATAGGTTGTGATCCCCTTATATTAGTTATGTATTTAAAATAAAAATGCAACCATGTGTTTGGATTATACATGGTGTTAAGGGACCCGATGCACACTAATGTATCAACTTTACATCCTAGTTTCTGATAAATGGGGATATAAATTATAATGGATAGATTGTAGTGGACCTAATGATAAGTTACATATTGACGCCAATGTAGTGATGTGTGATGAATTATGATGTATGTCAAAGGGGATTTACATGAGATATACCCTCTAGTCGACTGGTTCTTTGTGATGATTCTGGAGGGTACTCTTCCATAGGGAATGTGTATTCAATTAACACCTAAAACATTTTACATTATTTTCAGATGCTATGTGATTTTATACGATTCATGGGGATCATATATGAGACTAAAATTGATATGATTTCATAGGATTCTTAGGAACCACCTATTGTCATGGATGAGACCATGGGATTCTAGGTATGTTTGGATCCAATATTATGGTATATTTCGGTGGATTCCAAGATTATCAAGAATCGATTGAGTTTTTTTGATGAGGTAGTGGAGGCCCTGAGGTGGAACCAAGGATATAGCATTAGATTTAGTTAGTAATTATGTGAAGGAATATCTATGATGGTAGGGGTTTCATTGAAATTGTTCTTCCATTGTTAATTCTAGGGCTTTAGGATTTGAATGGAAAAACTAGTAGACAATTTTTAATGTCTGTGATTCTTGGTATTTGATTGGTAGTATGATGTTCCATGTATGAATATGTCTCTATGAATATAAGTTATAAATCTTTATAGAGATAGTTATATCCACTTTAATGATACCTTGGATACCTCTAATGATCTGGTGGATGCACCATAGATGGTTCGACTGGGGAGTCATGGGATTTTAGGTGCCCATGATATTGATTAGGGGATATAGGTAGGGTATTCCAATTAATTTCTTAGGGATTATTCATGTTTTGATGAATATGAGTTCCTAGTAAATTCATTTTACATTGAACCATTTATTTCACAAACATCAATAAAACCTAGATATTATTGAGGTGTTCATCCTGAGAGCTTGGCGATGAGTGGTGCCTCTAATAATCCATGATTTACTACTCATCATGATAGGGTTTTGAACATGGGATAACTTCTTCAATGATAGGGGATCCCCTAAGGTGATACCCATGATCAAATAAACTCTTGTGTTAGTCATGAAGGGTAATGTTGATCCAGTTGATGGACCAGAGGATTGATAAGGGTTATTGTTCTAATCCTAGTTTATATGTATTCACCATTGGTAAGGTTGGGATTCAGATGGAAAGATGAATGTGACATGATTATAGCTATTCCTTCATCAAGCCAAATAAGTCACAATAGTTATTTTTAATTTTTTTTAATCACGATATTTATTTATTTATTATTATGGAGCATGTCACATGGACATACAAAACATATACAGGTTGTAAATAGGACTACATTCGTGGTTCCCCAATGAGGTTTGTACACAAACCCTAAATCTGGCTTTTGTGAAACTTTTGTACCCGAGTAGACCTCAAAATTATAATAGTAGTAGGTTGAACTGAGGCCCCAAATTAAGTTATACCGCTAAATAGTTGGGACTAGAGTGAAGATCATGATGAGGTGAGTCTTGGGGATGTAGTTGAGCCTCATGTTATATTAATTTTTTTTTATTTTTTTTATTTGTTTTATTATTTTATTTTATTTTATTCATTTCTTAATATTTATATATGTGATCATCCTAGTGGATCGTCATCATTGTATGAATATATGGATTGAACATTTCATTTCATACTTCTTGTAATTTTTGTCTTATATGAACACCAATTATTTACTATTGAGTATGATGTTAGGTTATTTATCTATTATTATTCACATTCATATATAGGAACAGTTTCCCCGTGTTACTTCCCGAGAACCCTACTGATAACTAGAAGTATTTAGTGTATGAGGATCCCTGAATGAGGGCTTGTGGTTAACTGAACTAGTTACAATTTTTAGATTTAGTTAGATTATGTTATTATGATGAGTTTGGATACTAGAGAAATAAAGTTATGTTTATCCATACGATACATTAAGGAAACATGTTTCCAACACCACTATTCATGAATCATATTTGATATGACTGGAATGATAACATACATAATTTTATATTTATTTTTAAGAAAATATAAATTGAACATAATTTTTAATTAAATATATATCTTGGTTCTTTAATTTACATGATGTATAGATTCATCATTTTACTGTCTGTACACTGAATAAAAATATTTATTGAATTAATATAAAATCTGATTCTCACTAAAATATATTTATTTTTTATTAATTATGACATGAATAATGAATATCAATTTTTATCTTAATTATTTGGTGAAAATATATTTTAATTAATTGTTATATGATGTTTTGAAGTTTATAAAGGGGAATAATTTATAGAAAAAAGGATTTTAATACTCTAGAAATAAATTTTTATAATTCTTACTCACAAATAGTGGATACATTATATTCATTAAACACATTTTCAAATAAACACTTACAATATATTATGAACTAATTGAATTAAGTTGAATTATATTTACATTTTATAAATGAGAACATCATTTCCTAATTATAATGCAATAGTTATGATATAAGTCTACCAATAAGATTAATTATACAATTAGAAAATATTTTCTGTGTTTTGGTAATAGATAAAAATTTTATTTTTATATTAAATTTGGAAATGAATTTATTTTCATTAATGTTTAATTTAAAAATTTATTCTATAAACTATAATAATTTTTTTAAAATGGAAAATTGGGAATGGTTTATAAATTGTGGATATGGATTATTTAATCTCTAATATCAAGATAATATATTCAAGGTAGTTGATTATAACACCACATATCATTGGGATTGTCTCCATGGGCATATAATTAAGATAAAAAATATAATATTACATATATATACTGTATAAATAATTTTAGTGTGAATCAGTTGACATGTGAAATGTTTTTTATTGGAAAAAATGACGAATGAACATTTTAGTGGAAATTATGAGAGGGTTTATACAATATTAGATCTTATAGATAATGATGTATATAGTCCAATGAGTACTTAAGAATTTGTTATAAATATGTACATCATAATCATTACTGTATTATTTATTTAATATAATTTTTTTTTTTTTATGTTGAGAAAGTTTGGCACTTATGAGAAGTTTATGGTGGTCAAGAGAAAAGTATATATTCACAAGGAAATTTTTCTATGATTTTTAAATTATTTGGGGTAGTGAATACATGATCCATAAATTTATTAGTCACCTGAGAGTTTGTGGAATTATTTCACAAATAACCCCTCTTGGAACACCGCTGTGGAATAATTAATCTACGGTGATAAATCATAACTTTCTATACGTGGTTCAATTAATGATGAATATTTGTAACCTTCTAGTATCATTTTAGTGATACAATGTTGAAGGAGTAAGTTTATACTAATATAAAATCCATATTTGGAATTCATAAAGATAATATATAATATATGAACATAGATATATCCTAATTCTTATTTCATGATGATTGGGGGTTATAATGAATATATATAAAATTTTAATTCTAAATTTCTTCCATAATTTATTTAATTCCATTATATAGGTTATACTAATGAATCGATGAGTTATTATTTTAAATTTGATCATGGAATATAAAGTTATTTTTTTAGTTTAGTGTTTTATGTGATAAAGATCATATTAATGGAGTTTTATTGAGGAGAATTAAATTTCATTAAGTAAATGACAATAATATATGGACATTATATGAGATAAAATTTGAATTGGTTTCATAAATTATTGTGAAAATATAACTCTCTTAGGTTACTAATGAAACGTGAAGGTCTCATATGATTTTAAATATTCCCATGTGGCATGGAATATTTTTGGATATGATAATAATATAAAGTAAATATATTATAAACCTAAAACATACTAAAATTTAATTATGATAAATGATTTTATGAAATGATTATAGGCTAGGAGATATATGATAGGATCAATGTAAACTATCCATGTATAGAATTGTTTGGATTCACCTAAATAGGTGATCATGGGTTTTCAATAAGAAAACTAACATGGATGATACATTAGAAAATATTTATAAAAAATCATGGTATTGACTATAAAGATACATTTTCACTAGTAGATTCGATAAATTACATCTATATATTAATTTCCATTATAGATTATAATGAATCTGAGATACATTAAATTGATATCAAAATAACTTTTCATAAAAAAAATTTCATGATCCATATATGATTCTAACTGAATAATTTGATGTCCTAAATTATTTTTCTACAATTATAATGATTCAAAAGTATAATTATGTATTGATAAAAGATACATTGAGTTTAAATAATATTTTTTATGAAAAAATAAAAGAGATGAGTTTAAAAAATAATTTGGGTGATTCTTGTCTTTATAATTTGGTAAGTTAGTGTGTTGTGGTATTTTTTTATTGTATATAGTTAACATAATCTCATAAAAAATGATATCCCAACATTCATTCTATAATGGAATTATTGGAAAAATATTTCTAAATAAAATAAATTCATAAATAATCTCACATACTAGGTATAAATATTAATAAATTTAGAATTAAAATTACTCTTCATAAGTGTTAGAACCCTTATATTATAAAATTTTTAGAGTTTGATGCTAGATAACTCCATGAAATGGAATTTTCTACGGTACCTTTTCATAACTATCATAAAGAAATAATTTTTTTCAAATGTTTTATAAATGATAAACAAGGATAATTTTCATTATGCATCACCATAACTACTATTATATATGTAATTTTATATACTCAAACTGATGTATCATTTGATTTTAGAAAAACTAGTTGATATAAATAAATTCTTAGTGGGAGTAAGTATATTGATTTAAAAAATGTACTTTATTACTTGATATGAACTAAGTGTTTTTAATTATATTATTATTAAGGGGATGAAGATACAATTGTAAGAGGTTGAACTAATGATAGATACAAAATAAAAAATAAAGATATAATATCTCAATCTAGATTATTTTGTTTCCTTAGTAATGGATCAATAAGATAATAGAATGATAAGAAACCCCATAATGGTGGGTTTAATAATTGATTAGAAGTACATAATTTCAATATAGCTATCAAAGGAATATACTTAGATCAAGAATCTCATCATTGAACATGGGTTGTTTCTTTATAATTAGTGAATTTGTAAGCTTCACCATGAGAATAATAGAGCTCTTTCTTAGGTCAAGGAACCACAGTATCACTAAAGGATAATACAAATTCTCCCCAAACATTATATTTTTAAGGAATACATTGATATAAGTTATTTAATTAATAACTTTTTTGATATATAGTAGAATTTATTGGATTTAATGATAATCCCATTAGCATAGTATAATAATGAGATTCACTTAATGTCCTTGGCATTAATATAGATGTGATAATACATATCATGGTTCTTATTAGTGTAAATATATCTTCATTTTATTCAAAATGAAAGCAATTTTTTCATTCATTGTTTTTGGTTGAGTATTTTATATGAATAGTAAAATGATAGAACCCAATCAATGATTTAATTTTATTTATACATCTTTAATGATCATCATGAATTATTAATGGTCGTGATAATATGTCATTAATAACTTTAATTGAATCTTGTATATGATATAGAGTAAACTCATCATATAATAATGACCAATTCAATAATTAGATATACCTACCAAATTATATCACATTCAATATCATGAAATTATTTATATATTTATGGATTTTTTATTTATATGAATCTGTATTATAATATGCTAGAAGGATATTTTTTATATGAACTTTCATTCAAAAGAAAATTCTTATTCAAGCATTAAGTATGATCTAATAAATTGGTGGTCTGGTATGTTATTGATGATGTCATTATTCAATTATAAAAAAGTTTTGATTTATCCCTTCATATATAAATTATGATATCAAGGCCCATAACTAATTATAAAGTGTAAATTCATGTCCAAGTATAATTTAGTTAGATAATTTGTGCTTGATGATTTATATAAGTTACATGTGATGTATTAATTCAATCTAGTCATCCTATTTATGATAATTGTTAATGTATGAGTTAACATATAATAAATTGATGTATTTTTTTTATTATGATCAACTGTGTATATCGGATAAATGGATTATATTATAATTTACTTGTTATATAGAGGTATACCTTCTGGTTTACATTTCCATATAAAGATAAAACCCCATGTAAACAACTTTTATAAAATTAATTGATAAGTAATTATACTACATTTCACTCTTATATGATATTTATATATTAAAGAATTTATAATGTTTTTCATCACTATATGGACTACAGGGTCTCATAGTAGGACATGGAATAAGGACTAATTTTGGTACTTAAGGTTTTTCTAAAATTTAATAGTTTTTATATAATATTTACTAATAAATGTATTTATATAGATTCAAAAATGTTTGAATCTTTTTTCAAAGACTTTATGAAGATTTTATGTCATTTGGTGCTTTTTTGAAATATGGAATATAAAAAACCCCAATGGTTTTTATTTAGTTCATCATCCTCTATGTTATATCATGTTTTTTGATACCATATCATTGAAAATACTTTGTACGATATATGATATCATTTATAAATATTTAATAAATTTATTATTATGTTTTTTAACATATAACACCTCATATGATGTTTTAATGATGGTTTATTGATGATTAAATTATTATAAAAATCAGATACATAAATTAGGACCATTATAAATTTTACAATGGTAGAATCCAAAGATATATCCATTTCATAATGTATAAAATGTAAAAAAATGAAAATTATTTATTATTCATCAAAAATGATTTATATATTAATTTTAATTGACTTTATTTAGATTAAAATATACTAAAATATCTTCATCATGTTCACTTTCACTTTATTCCCTTCATTTTTCTTTTTGATGATTTTGTATATATCTTTTGATTGAAATGGGGTCAGAGAAATGATGTTAGTGGTTTTAGTGGTTTATGAATACCATTGAAAGAATTAATATTTTTCATTATTCTATTAGATCTCAATTAAATTCACCATTGTATAATATCTTGCATAGTAAATGATTGATTTTTTCTTTCAATGTTCTTCATTATATTTTAAAAAATTTAACTTCATGTAGATATTTTAGATGAGTTTTATGTTTTCATTTAGATAGTTTGTGTATAGATATGTCCCTCAAAACCATTTGACTATAACTTAATAATGTTAGTGAATATTACATATTCACTTGAATATTAATTAACTATATAATCCAAACTCTTTAGGTTTTTCTTTTTGATCATTGATTAGTCACTGAAAGTTGCTAATATTAATTTTTAATATCTTTATATTCATTGTTCCAAAGTCCATAAACATTGTTTTTAGTGCATTACATAAATAGAACTTCATTTCTCATCAAAAATGCAATTCATGTTTAAAATGCAAATTTGGGCCCAATCATTCATTTGTTTGTTGAAAATATTATATTCACTTTCTGAATTTGAAATTTTGGGATATGATTGATACCATTGTTTGTAACATTTTTTCTTTTCGGTCTTATGGATGAATCACAAGTGAAGATGGATATTTTTTCACCTGAAGGCAGAAAATTGCTGGAAAAAGCATAATGGGCCCAAGGCCCATCAAACAAATGTGGGGCCCATAAACCAAGCCCAATGAAGCTCAACTTTATACAGTATAACGATAAAAATATGAGGATCATTTTATTCAACTGTGGCCTGAGCTAATTCTGATGTTTTCATGATGATAAAGGGATCTGAAGTTGAGATTTAAATGGTGGACTCGTCATTAATGCACAGAAATCCGTCCCACCATTTCGACCATAACTTACAAACGGCTAAGCCAAATTTCTTGAAATTTTTAGATCTTCTAGAAGACGCATTTAATAAGATATTTTATATTTATTACACCTTAGGATTCGGCCATATTAAGTGTCAAAGGCAAACGTCAAAATGGAGGACGAATCTGGACAGTTTTCCGGGTCAACTTCGAAACGTCAATTTCCTTTTGATTCTTCACCCTCCTTTTGACTCTCTTAATTGTTGGGGGGTGAATTTATTGTTGGGGGTGGACATAAGGCTCCTAATATGCCTTTATAAGGATCTGGTGGTGAAGTGAATAATCATCTAACATTTTTCCTTGAATCTAACATTTTCCTTTGAATCCAAGTTTTTCTTTCAACTGTAATTTCCCGCTTTCATTTTGTAATGGCATCGTCAATTTATCTAATGTAAGTTTTTCATTCACGTTTAGTATTTTAATAAAATTTCTTCTTCTTCACTTTTATTTTTCCTTTTTTTTACACGTTGATACCGTTGAATCGTAGTGTGAATTTATTCACACCCGCACTTGTGAATTCATCGCACAACGGTGGAGTGTTCATTTTGATTAATGTTTTTTTCTTTCTTCTTCAATCCCGCTTCTTTAAGTCAATTACCTGCTTCCATTGATATAATAACATCAATGGAGGGATAAACTTTTATGGGTTGAACCTAGGGAGTTTCATGAGTTTGATTGAATGTTATTTGATGTTCTTAAATTCTTAAATTTGTTCTTTATTTTAAGAGTTCCTTTCTTTGATTTATCTTCTTATTTGTCTTCACTGAATTTAATGACGACACATTTTGAGTGCTAGTACGATCCAATTCCTTAGAGTGCTCATTTAATTGATACTCTAAGTGAATTGGTGATTATCCTTGAAATTTTGTATGGATTAAATTGGAGAATGATATTGAGGAATTATTTCATTTAATGGATACCTCTTGAACCGATGAATAGAAAATCAAATTAAAAACAAATACATCCAATAAAGCCCAAGAGACAACCTAGGATCGACTCACCTTAATTAGTTGTTTTAATTCAAGTAATTTTATTTGTTTTGTTCTTTAAATTAAATCAATATTTCTTCAAATCAATTCAATCCAAAGTTGTCCACTGCATAGCCAATCTCGTATCCAATCTTAGTGTCTCAAGGTTTCTTCTTTGGTCCCTGTGGATTCGATCCCTACTTGTACTTCAACGACCGCTTTTACCGGTAGGGTAAATTTGGGCGCAACCAAATTTTGGCGCCATTGTCGGGGACCCAAGCAAGTACCTTAGACACTCATCTTCTTTTCTCACCCCAAATTCTCTATTCTCACCCTAATTTCTCTTCTCTATTCCCCTTTCTATTTCTGCGTGTCCAATGAATCCAAATAACAACTTTCAATCAACTCCAATGGATTATCTTCAACAATACCCATTAATATACCAAGGCTATAATCAACTGGAAAATCAATATTTTGAATCACCTCACATAGAAAATTTCATTGACCAAACCATGATTGAATACACCACACCAGATGAGATGTACAATCAATGGGATGCTGATTGTTTAAAGGATCAATTTCCATACCTCTCAAGGATTATTGAAGAGATCAAACATAATGAATTTCCTGATGTCCAAACATCTATAAATCCTAATTCTGAAAAAATTCTTGAACAATTGTGTGAAAAAATGGATAAAATGAATTCAGAGGTTTCATCTTTAAGAGTTGAACTACAAAGCATTGAAATAGTTGTGGAACCCATTCCCACTCAGGTTGTCTCTTCCTCATTACTAATACAAGAATATTGTCTCCCACAAACTTCACAAGAATTTATTGAAGAACCAACCATTGAATTTGGGATAGTTGAAGATAATCAAGGAATTTTTGATGGGTTCTTAAATCAAGAGGAAACTGATTTTTTGAATTCAAAAGATAATAACTTGAAATCATGGATTGAGTTTCCTAAACATAGCTCCATTAGTGAATTTTTAGGACCACCAATCATTGAAAAATGGGGAGAAATACCAAACATTGATCCCATACACACTTCTGATATTCAACTGGACAATTTTCAGGATGAATCTTATTTTCAAACGGAACCAATTCTTTCTAAATTTTTTGGAGAAGAAACTGAATTTCATTCAAATTGCCAATCTTCATTATGAAATTGCAGTCAACGAAAACTCAAAATCATCATACTTCATTCCCCACACAAAAATTACATCATAGGTGATACCCACGACCATAATTTATTTATTCATTCTTCTCATGAAAGCAATAATGTTAGATTGAACCTTGACGTCTTAGGCAAGACAAAAAATGCAACTAGATCATCCATTTCTGACATTCCTTGTATCTTCAGATTTATTTTAGAACATGGATTTATAAAAGGAAAATATTCTAAAAAAATAATCAATCTCAATCTTATTGAAGTGGAAAAAGATGGGTTAATTAAAATGCTGAAAGTTGGAATTGGATAAGTTGGGGGGTAAAAGTCAAGCCAACGACGTTAAACAAAAGCGCTGCATGGGAGGCAACCCATGGTTTTCATGTTTTCTAATCATTTTGAATCATTTTATTTTTCATATAATAAATTACCATAAGCTTTTGACCTGTTCTTCTTTTATGAGTAAGGATGGGTATGAAAGGGGAGCGCCATATTCATCCGTGTCACGTGGTGTGATCTCTGAGTAATACCTTACCCAGAAAATATAAAGAAGGCAATGTATGATCAGTTTATTTTGTTTTGTTTTATTTTTTTTATAGGTTAAAAAAATAAAAGGACATGTTGAAATCCATAAGGAAAATCCATTCACCACTATCCAATCCGCTGAGACTCAAATCTAGGATTTAAGGGAGACTATGGCATGCGCTATCATCATCAACCACCAGGTGACTTCATTCCATGATTTTCATTTTAAATTTCTTCATTGAACTCCTCTAATACCCCCTTCTAACTTTTCTTTTCTTTAAACACTGGGGACAGTGTTATTCTAAGTAGGGGGGGAGATAAAAAATGATTTTTTTTTCAATAAGAACATTCATGAAAAGAAAAAATTCCATTAACCTTGAACATGATAACACGCATTGAAAACTCTAAAATTGGATATCAAATAAATTTTTCATTACTTGATTCTGATTTTAATGCAAGTTTAAGTTCATGAGCATAGTTTTTGGAAAGTGCGGTTGTCCGATGTGATTTTTCAATGTTTACAATTTCATCCTCTTAATAAAAATGCCACAATGCACGTCTACTGGATCGTGGGTGTAAATTTGAGTTCTTGGGTCCCTTTCATTATAGCATAGGGTTCTGGGGTCACTTTTAGTTTAATTTGAGTATCCAAAAAAACAAAAAAAACAAAAAAAACAAAAAATGACCACATAGAGCAATGTTTTGTTCAAATGTGTGGTGTCCGGCACTTGGGGATCGTGACTCCATAGTTGTCTTCCCAGAGTTAGGCTTTATATCTCTATTTTAGAGCATGAAATTGACAATATGTGTGGCGTCCGGCACTTGGGGATCGTGACTCCATAGTTGTCTTGCCCAGATTTAGTCTTTTCATATCTATTGTGGTTAAAAAAAATTAAATCAAAATAAAAAATAAAAAAAAAGGATACTCATCTTAAGGTTTAATGTGATTCCCACCTAGCGCTTCCATTTTTTCCCCTTGAACAATAAAATGGGCCCCATATCTTTTATGATGCACAACACTTTATCATGCTTAATTGAAATTGGATGAAATGTGGCGATGAATTTGAACAAAAGAACGGGCTTGGGCTTGGGATATGCTTATGGACCTAGCTTGTTTTAAATTATTTTGATGGGTTCCATAATTTTTTTTGGTATGAGGTCTTTGGGTGAGCAATGTGTATTTAAATGTTTTTGGAAAGGGGGATTTGAATTTCATATTTGTAATTTATTTTTCTCGGGACTAGCAAAACTCAAGTTTGGGGGTGTGATTAGTCACTGAAAGTTGCTAATATTAATTTTTAATATCTTTATATTCATTGTTCCAAAGTCCATAAACATTGTTTTTAGTGCATTACATAAATAGAACTTCATTTCTCATCAAAAATGCAATTCATGTTTAAAATGCAAATTTGGGCCCAATCATTCATTTGTTTGTTGACATTATTATATTCACTTTAGGAATTTGAAATTTTGGGATATGATTGATACCTTTGTTTGGAACATTTTTTCTTTTAGGTCGTATGGATGAATCACAAGTGAAGATGGAGATTTTTGCACCTGAAGGCAGAAACTTGCTGGAAAAAGCATAATGGGCCCAAGGCCCATCAAACAAATGTGGGGCCCATAAACCAAGCCCAATGAAGCTCAAATTTATAAATTAGAACGATACAAATATGAGGATCATTTTATTCAACCGTGGCCGGAGCTAATTCTGATGTTTTCATGATGATAAAGGGATCTGAAGTTGAGATTTAAATGGTGGACTCGTCATTAATGCACAGAAATCCGTCCCACCATTTCGACCATAACATACAAACGGCTGAGCCAAATTTCCTGCAATTTTGAGAGCTTCTATAAGACCCATTTATGAAGATATTTATATTTATGACACCTTCGGATTCGACCATATGAAGTGTCAAAGGCACACGTCAAAATGGAGGACGAATCTGGACAGTTTTCCGGGTCAACTTCGAAATGTCAATTTCCTTTTGATTCTTCACCCTCCTTTTGACTCTCTTAATTGTTGGGGGGTGAATTTATTGTTGGGGGTGGACATAAGGCTCCTAATATGCCTTTATAAGGAGCTGGTGGTGAAGGGAATAACCATCTAACATTTTTCCTTGAATCTAACATTTTCCTTTGAATCCAAGTTTTTCTTTCAATTGTAATTTCCCGCTTTCGTTTTGTAATGGCATCGTCAATTTCTCTAATGTAAGTTTTTCATTCACGTTTAGTATTTTAATAAAATTTCTTCTTCTTCACTTTTATTTTTCCTTTTTTTTACACGTTGATACCGTTGAATCGTAGTGTGAATTTATTCACACCCGCACTTGTGAATTCATCACACAACGGTGGAGTGTTCATTTTGATTAATGTTTTTTTCTTTCTTCTTCAATCCCGCTTCTTTAAGTCAATTACCTGCTTCCATTGATAGAATAACATCAATGGAGGGCTAACCTTTCATGGGTTGATCCTAGGGAGTTTCATGAGTTTTATTGAATGTTATTTGATGTTCTTAAAATCTTAAATTTGTTCTTTATTTTAAGAGTTCCTTTTTTTGATTTATCTTCTTCTTTGTCTTCACTGAATTTAACGACGACACATTTTGAGTGCTAGTACGATCCAATTCCTTGGAGTGCTCATTTAATTGATCCTCTAAGTGAATTGGTGATTAGCCTTGAAATTTTTTATGGATTAAATCGGAGAATGATATTGAGGAATTATTTCATTTAATGGATACCTCTTGAACCGATGAACAGAAAATCAAATGAAAAACAAATACATCCAATAAAGCCCAAGAGACAACCAAGGATCGACTCACCTTAATTAGTTGTTTTAATTCAATTAATTTTATTTGTTTTGTTCTTTAAATTAAATCAATATTTCTTCAAATCAATTCAATCTATAGTTGGCCACTGCATAGCCAATCCCGTATCCAATCTTAGTGTCTCAAGGTTTCTTCTTTGGTCCCTGTGGATTCAATCCCTACTTGTACTTCAACAACCGCTTTTACCGGTAGGGTAAATTTGGGCGCAACCAATCATTATATGCTAGTATTTATTTTGAGCAAATAATAATACTCAATGTGAGATTATTTTCCCTCTGTGTTGCAAAATAGTTTTACTACAGTTGTTAACAACACCATAAAATTTTATAGAATATGATTAGAGGATCACATAACCTCTTAACTAGGGTAATTATATGTGTAACTAACCATTTAAAATAATATAAAAAACTGTATGATCAGACATCAATATTTACAAATCAATCAATAAAAAATCCGCACTATTCAAAATGAAAATATGAAGACACAAGATATTATTCTATGATAGATGAACTAAATATAATTTAATTAAGAAAAACCTAATGTAGATTGAGTATAATATAATTTTATTATGAGGCAAGGATTAAATGTATTTTTTTCATATAATAGATAATTAGGAGAGAGAAAATGATATAAACTAATTCCTCAATCCCAAAACTATGATCTCAAAATCTCTAGCATTGTTCTATTTCTTAGATTACGTATAAAATGATCATTTAATAACCCAATAGGACATTTTTAGGGTGATTATATCATACCTAGTTTGTGTTCACCATCAAACCCATATCTACCAATAATAAGCTCAATTGAATATAGTGGTAATGAAAAATAGTTGGATAAACAATAAAGAAAAACATTTTATTAACATAAAAATAAATATAATAAATAATAAGTGACTCCTAATATAAGTTAAATCCATCCCAATTTTATATTCTTTAAGACTATGTTGTAATTTTTGAACAATGAAGAAAATAAGTTTTGGTTTAAGTGTCATCCCATGGAAAATGGGTTCTTTTATACTGAGAATGGAATATATTTTATATCATCCTTTCAGTAATTTTGGGAAAAGGGTATAAAAATATCTAGGCAAGAATGAAAATCCAAATTTTTTAACATGATCATCCAACCCATGAATGAAATATAAATTTCATATTTTTTATATACTCATTATAGATTCTTTATAATAAGTAAATAATTGGAATGACTTATTAATCCTATTGTGTATAAATCCATATACCCTAAGTCATAAACTCATATTAACAAAACCCTTATATCTATATGATTTATTTTCATTTTATTACATATCTAGTAACAAAACATGACTATAAAATGAAATAATAATATCAATTAGTAAATGAAAAGAAAATATATTATGTAAATAACCACAGATTAATTTAATACATATAATCTATCCTAGTGATTCTAATTTGAAAAATATATATTAAAACTATTGAAAAAATGGATACCTTTCTTAATTTTTTTAATAATTTTTTTATTATAAAATTAATTAGTTTGATGAAATTCACTCTTATATATACTATTAATTTTAAAACATATTGAATTTATGAAACAAAATAGGGGGTCACCAACTAGAACTAGTTTAGAACATTTCATCGAAGAATATTGAAAGAAAAAACATATCTACATTTATAATGCGACTAATTGAGAATATTGAATATCCAATATTCAAAAATTATTATTAAAAGTAAATAAATATATAAAATAATACCAAATCAATCAACATTATTTGTGAAGGATAAAAACCTACCCCCAAAAAATATACGAAATCAAATAAGGATCTATGAATTATTATAATCATAGAGAAATAATTAGATGATTCAATAAACAACCTAAAAAAATTAATAGATTATAGTAGATTAAATTAAGGAACTACTTATACATTTTAAAGGATGTTATCTATTGATGAACTATAAATTCTTCAACCAATTTTTCAGTTTTTATTTTCTCAAGGATATGTGAATTTGAACAATTCAATTAAAATAGGAACATCTTTGCAATAATGGGACATCATAATAAGTGAACGCATATAAAATTATATAATTAGTAGTTTTAAATTACTTAAATTATAATAACTATTATTAAAACAATTTTTTAAGCTACTAGGAACCTAGTATAAAGACCTCTGGTTCATGGTGTCATAGAAGGAACCCTCAATAACATTATTGATGCCACTGCATTACCAGTATCCTTCCACTAGGCACCCAATTATGTCCCAACAACTCTCCCACATTTCTTACACATTTATATTCTAAAAAATAGGCTTTTATTTTACCTTAATGCTAAATTTACACCAAATAAAAAATTAAATGGAAGAATTTAAAGATAAAACTAACAAAAAAAAATATAATTGTCATTATGAATCATCATTATTGAGATTATCATCCTTGGGAAGTGACCAAATGTTTCATAAATAATTATGTTTATCCAATGAATAATAATTTCTAATTCTTATTAACCTGTTTCATATTTAGTCTTTCCATGTATCTAACCAATTTTTAGTAGAGGAATCTCATTTCCTCATAACAATAGTCAACTTATATTGATGATTAAAATGAATAAAATTACATATGATGCATCTATTTCAAGAAAAATATCATTACATCATGTCACATTTAAAGGGTCATGTATTATTCTTTACAATGGATAAACAAAAAAGGCATTATACATAACACTAAATATTGAGGGTAGATAAAAATGATTAATAGTTTCTCTAACTCTTCTAAATACCTCAAAAGTTTTATATGATCTCAAAGTAAAAAATTTCCTCATATTCATTTTTTAGTAACCTAATATTGATTAGACTAAAATAATAACATGATTATGAGCCATAAAATTAAAAGGATGTTTTCAATGACCTCCAAATTATTTTAGTGTATTTTTAAGTAATAATTATTTCTAAAATCTACTAATCCATCTCCAAAACAATTTTAGTCTATATCAAAGTTGATTAATCTATATTAATTCAAAAATATATATATAAAATCAAGGAAGATCATTAAATAAATAGATTTTAATTAGAAATTCATATTTATTTTTAAATAATAACTCAAATAGAGAGATATAATATTATAATAAACCATTGAATTCCAAAAAAATTGATCATGTGATATAGAATAAAAATACTCTATTTTTTCAATATGTTTGTTTATTATTGAAAATGTATACATAATTTTAACATGATGTTTCCTAGAAAATAGTAAATCACTAATAATGGGTAGAATTAGAAGTGGTGGTATTTTATAATTTTATTCACATATGAATAATATTATTAAACTAAGTAAGACATAAACCATTGAAATATTTAACTTAGGTATAACTTAATGCGATAAAATGAAATTGAAGGTAGTGTATAGTCATGTATACAATGTTCTCCCTTGATAAAAGTGGCTATGTTTTTTTTGTGACTGGTATCATCATAGAAACACGTTTTTCATTATATTATTTCTATGAAATAAAATAGAGTGGGATAGGTATCAAAATATAGCATAATTATTTAATCATATACACGAATCCTTTAGATAATTCTCTCTCCGAATGTTTTCAAATAAGTTTAATAAAATTTGAGAAAGATCAGTGGATTGATATTTGTTTTCTTATTAAGTATAGATATTGATATTCCACTCAATAATTCGAAAATATTAGATTAGAATATACTCTCATATTCATGTACATTGACATTAGATATCACCAGTTGATGAAAATTAATTTAGTTGGTACTCTCTTTTAACTTATATAATAAGTTTTATATTGTTATTATTGATCACTAAATACTCAGTCTCATGCATTCATTTTGAACATTTATTTTATTTTATTTTTAGAATATTTGTTTTATCTTTTCAGCTTTTTTGAAATTATTTTATCTCACTTGGAATTATGAAGAAATAAAAATATTGATGAAATTCATGATTAAATTTAGTTCATTAAATTCGATTTCTAATAATCTTATAGTGTATTCTAATTACTGAACAGTAAAATGAGATCCTCAAGGTGTTTCCTCAATCAGAATTTTCATGTCGGTATGTTTCCACAATCAATAAATACTCTTCTCGTAATCTGGGTGATGTTGCCAGTGCAATTTGATAAATACAATTATTAATTTTCTTCTTATTTTAGAAGAATAAAAATTCTTATGTAATTATCCAACTTATATCAACATATTAAATAATTCATGAATATTGGATTATTATAATTACTAAAATATATAATAGTGATCTCCCCTTCGTTGCACTAGTTTAGCTATAGTTTATATCATCTCAAATCTTCAATCATCGTGTTGTATCTCATCTTGGGGAATATTTCTTAATAACTCATCTTGAATCCTTGAATGAACATTTTATATGATTTTTAAAACAATAGATAAAGTATTATGTTCCCATTTAACATTTGGAGTCATCTTCTAAAGGATCACACTAAAAATCATGTTTATTTAATTATTTATTTCTGAATTTATTAAGACATATGGCCTTGTTCTTCATGAAATTTTGATCATAATATATTCAAATATATTGAATTATTATGAATTAATAATTTTTATGGCATTTATTTTATGTTTGAGCATCAACTGGTATGGTTTTATTTAAATAATTAATATTTTCTAACATAGATATTTCATCCTATAATATTTTCAAAATTTCTCAACATCATGAACATTACAAATTTTTGTTGACATCCATATGAAGTCCATGAAACATATGATGTATTGATCTCAGCAATATGAAATGATTTAAAAATTTTGATGTTATTGTTTTCCATATGATGTTAATTTATTGTCCTTATGATGTTTGACCCTCAGTTTTTTCATAATGGATGGATCCATATGATGTACCTTGTTGAAAATATGTTGTTCTCAATGTAACAATTAAAATTTTCCCACTTCTTTTCCATTATAACATTACATAAACAACACATTATCCATATGATGTTTATCCCATTTTCATTTTTATTACTTTTCAAAGGGTAAACCATACCAGTATCTATATCAACCTCATGAAGTACAAGTTTAAACATACAAATATTTGAAATAATCCATTTTTCAATTCTTATATATATTTTTATATTTACATTAGATAATTATATAATCCCATAAATACACCTCAATATATCTCATTTATTATCAAAAACATTATAAAACTCTTCAAAAATATCTTATCAAGTTCTTATGATTGTCAAACACTATTAAAAAAAATTATCCATTCCAAAGGCCACTAGAATACCCACTTTTTATTTGATATCAAAACAACTCACTTTATTAAAACATGCTCAACCCATTCATCATACATTATCTATATTCTAAAATAGATAAATGTACTCAGGAATAGTTAAATACATCGTTTGTAACATTAAAATATTCCTCACAACACTCTATCATATTAGGTAATGTTTTTAAGTTTATTACATCTCTTGGTGACAATATATTATGTCGTTGTGATATAAATGATCACCCAATCAATTTATATTATCATTTCTACTAAATTATAAATAACCAAAAACAAAAAATATAAAAGGATTCAAAGAGTGTTTTATATATTCCCCAATCATATACACATTTATCAAACATATTTTACAAATAAAAGAAATTTTATATCCTGATTTAAAATGTAATCCAATTACTTGTGTGGGGGTCTTGTATATATTTCCTTAAGATGTTGGGTAAGGATGAAAATGGAGTTTCAAACTAAGTTTAGAAAATGTATTTAATATAATTGACATAGTATAAACCATTAAATTTAATTCAGAACCATTGGAATGTTTTTTTCAAAAACATATTCATAGATATAATATATTAAAGCATAAAATATAATTTCATTTACATTTTTAATGAAAATAAGAGTACCAATGGATAATTCATTAAAATATAGTTTGTTATCATCCATTCCATTTGAAATTCTGAATTATCTTAAGTATCCTTATAAAATGGTGTACCATGCTCTAGGATCCTATTTCAACCAATACAATTCATTTGTATTTTTCCAAACAATACTTCCATCATTTTATTGAATAAATCGGTAATTTTTTTCAATAAATCCCTCTTCTTGTACTTCTATATTTAATGATGATGATTATCCATCCAACTAATGAATTGTGCAATATTTGTAAGCATATAATATAATAGATATTTTGATAGCTTCCATATTTAATATATATGAAAATATTTATTCAAAATAGATTATTTTTAGTAATAAATAACATTTTCAAACCATTATATCATTGTTTAATATAAACTAACATTTTATATTTAGTTATTTCGAATAACAATTTCATTTTCATTTTATGGTAAAATATCTAAAATATATTTATTCCCATTCAGATGTGGTTATTCATACATGATTTCAATACATTCATATTGTTCAAATTATTTTTATAACACCCCAACATTTTAGCTTAAATAAATACTCTTCTTGATAAATTTCCCAATAAGAAACACCTAGATTTATGTGAACTATGATGTAGTATAACTACTAGAAAGGGGATATTTCCCTATGCATATATCCCCACAGTTTAGAAAAACCCTGGAGATATCTATTTTTTAATTATCTATTCCCACGGTTTTAATAAAACCATGGGAAACCAATACCCAATTCCTTGAATACCATCGCGCTCCTCCTCTCTCTTCCATCATGCTCCTCCACTCTTCCATCACACTCTTTCTTACCCCCACTTCCATCACCCTCTTCCATCACATTGTTCCTCACTTTCACGACTCTAGGCCCTCTCCTCTCCTCCCCGACCACTGCCTCCTGGAAATCCGACCTCTACCGCTCAGTCCTCTCCTCCCCTCACTGACCTCAACCTCTTAGCCATCTAACCACCACGTCCCAACCATCTCCTCCCCTCCCCGGCATCCGCCTCCGCTCCCAACCTCCTTCCTGGCCTTCACCTCAGCCTCAATATCCCGAAATCCCCCTCCCTACCCCCAGCTCCAGCAACGTCCCCCCCTCTCGGCTCCCTCTCCTCCTGGCCTTGGCCTTCACCTCAACTTCCCCCATCTCCAGCAACATCTCGTCCCGGCCTCCGCCTCCCTACCCCCAGCTCCAGAATCTAGGTATGAAATTTCTTCTTATTGTTTTTCCAGTGTTTGAGATCTTTTCTGTTGATCTGGTTTTTTGAGATATCATCTCTCAAACTTATCCTTGTTTCAATATGAAGCTTATGACAGACATCAACATATGTGTTTGATCAACAAGTTAACCTAGAGTGAGGTTTTGAGTAAAAAGGTGATGCTAGGGCGTATTAGGCCCAAATAATTTTCTATTAAATGAGTGGATAAAGAGGAATTTGGGGTTGTTTGGTCTCATATATTTCATTCTTTTCAGCCTCTATATTACTTTTTGATTTGTTGGAATCTAGTGATTCAGGCATCGAAATATATTCCTTTTGAATTTTCTTTATTTCGATCCCTATAATTCAGCTTTATTCCATGAATTTCGGAGTTCTTAAGAATTTTCGTGATGCATTTAGGGTGTTCTTATAGTCTGATTAGTTGTAAATAACAAGGATGCAACCCATTATGGATAGATTGCGTATTTAATCAAGACTATATCAAACTCTCCAAGATTTTATTTAGTTTAGTTTGGAATATGGTACTAGTCTTATCCCTAAGATTCATTATGAATGTGACACTATGTATTTTCATCACTTCGACCTTTTGGATAATCACATGGATTGATGTCTCAAAATTCATATATTGGTTTGATATATACTTATTTTCCATTTGTCGATGAATGTTGATGGTCCTATAGAGTTTGTTTCTAATTCTATGCTTGAATTAGAATTATCTTTTGTTGTTCTGGAGCTAAGGATGGAGGCTCTTTCCTAGCTTCACGAGCTGGGTGGTGGATTTGGCAGGAGAGAAAGGGGTTTAAAGGAGCCCCCTTGAATCTGTTTACTAGTGTTGTAGTGAATTCACCAAATAATTATGGTGTAGTGAGTCTAGGATTCTCATTTGGGATGGGGGATCTATTAATCCTCCTTCAGATATATTTAAGAGTTAATATAGAAAGGAAATTTGATATTTGTTGTGAATCCCATGATGGCATAGAGTAATGGAGGATATTTTAGGAAATCCTAGGTTAAATTTTCCCTCACTCAAGGGAAGGATCTTTTGGTAGTAGTTCTCCATCATGGGGTGGGTGAGGGTAGAGAGAATCCCACTAGCCTCCTCTATAAGGAATTTTTCCTAGTATTAATGATACCACTCTTTTTAGTGGGAGGGGGTCTACATGTAATGCACAAAATAGGGTAGGAATTTGTTCACAGGTTTCTATAATTACTGTTATAGAGTGACCCATCTCTTTATAGGAATCCATTCTAACAAACTCTAAGATAGGGGTATTTATGCAAGTAGTGGAAACTAGTAAGGAGCTATATTGACCTAAGTTTTCATCGGATGATACTTAGATGAATTTTTTGTCTAAAAAAAGTATTAATACATTATTAGGGGTAAAAAATTAATTTTACTATAGTATGAAACTTCAAAAAAAATTGAAGGTTTCTTTGGTTCCATATTGTGATGTTTACCCCAAGTCTGCTTTTTCATATAAAATAGAGTTTCAAGGATCTTCAGAAATAATATAAAAAATACTATAGTATTTTTAGTTCATGTATTGTATATTTTTTAAAGTTTCTTATATATTTTAAATAGATTATCATATTGTGAAAACAAGATAGTTATTGAATATGAAATTTGAATTTTACCATATTTGTGGTTTAATATTCATTTTAATTGGGACTCTTGGGTGTTTTCAATCATGAGATGATAAATTAAATAATTTAATTATTTAATTAATTGGTTATTATACAGAGAAACCCATGAATTTGTTTATTTAATCCATATTATTAAATCTTCTTAAGGTTAGTTGTTCTATGACCACAGGAACCATAGAATTAGAGTAACAAGTAGATGGAGAGAGGGCTTGGTGGTGATGACAAATTAGGGAAGAAATGTCAATTTTTTAGTGATGTCGATAAAAAGTACCTTAGCTGTGAAGTAGAATCAAATCAACATATTTTCACCATCATGGTAGGGAATTTATATGTATGGATTTATCCCCATTTTTTCTTGATTTGATCATGGAATAATTTTCTATAAATTGAATCAATATTCAGGTAGCAGATGGCCTTTTTAACTTATGATATTTGGTTGAAATTATGATATTGGGATAACTAATATTCTGACTAGAAATTAATTCTTTGATTATTTATTGTATGTGAATGTAGATGATTCCAGATCATACATGATCATTATTTCCATTATTGTAGTTTCTTTCATTTCTCCCACCATTATTTATAAGTTCATCACTAACTTTAGATTTTTCTGATTATTCAACTAATATCACAAATTGATTTTATTGAACAATTAAAATAGGTTCCATATATTTACATTTTGTGTTCTCCATGTAGAATTATAGAGTGAGGATGGATTATAGGATAAGATAAATTGGGATAGGGGAGTCTGGATTTGGGGTTTCTTCATGAATAAAAATATGCACATCGACCAGATTGTGATACAAATCATCAATCTAGGTACCGAAGGATAGAAACCACTTTACATATGTGAAATTATCATATTTAGCATGGCCAAAGGAAATTCAAGTGATATATGAATAAAAATAAGAGGAATTAGAAATGAATCGAGGACTAGAGTAATGTTTAGATCTTAGAACCCAACTACATGGCATATAGTTTGAAAGAACACGCATCTTGTACTTTGGTAGGTAAAATAGAAAGGGGTTATAGGATATGTTAAATACCACACATTGTGTGGTTCAATCATACAATATGTTACCCTTATCTAGATATTTTTTTATAGGGAATACACACCCAGAAAGCCCGAGTAGCATCACAAACCATGAGGTTTAATACCACGTTCCATTTTTTCTTGATTGAACGTGACATGTGAAGATAGAGAACTTGCCAACTATCCCTATAGATCCCACACACCATGTTAACTTCTCCACACATATTATAGTCATATTTCTACTACCCCTTTTTGGGTTTTGTACATGGACTACCAATTTCCTTAGGGATATATGATGTTTACCTTGGGAACACATCGAATACCTATAATAAGACTATATAGTGACCTAGAATCTTCATTTAAGATTATATTTTTACATATAAATAGTACCTTAAAAGTGACATTCCACATTGAACATGATGGTGGAGATACTTTTGAAGATAGATATGTGTCATGTGTTGAATCTAGCATGGTCGATCGTATTAGCATTATGGTAAACAGGCTTATCTATTAATAATTCTTGGTAAGTATAATCCCTCATTGATGATAAAATTACATCAGGGAATAATTTCATCTCACCATTCCTAGGAAGGGTTAGAAATTTACCCATAATGTTACATCAGGGAATAATTTCATGTCTGGATTTATCTTTTTATGTGGGTTAACACCAAACCCATAAATGTATTCTTCCTAAAAAAATTAATTAATTGTTGAATGAATGGGGATAATATGAGAAATAAAATATTAGATAATTAAGAAATTATTTGATTAATAATGTTTTGTTTTATGAAATTATTATAAAAATGATATTTTGAGATTTCAAAGAAGTTTATAAACTATTATTATTTTATTTCAGATATTCATTATTTATTAAATTATTTTAGTTGATTTACCATGTTAATATTTGACTACAAAAAATGTTTAAATATTAATTAAATTAAAATGATGACCAAGGATATATGATTTTAAATTATAAATTTTTAATTATTTTAAATACTTAAAAAAAGTTAGGTGAAGGCTAAATATAGCATTCTCTCTCAATAAAAATCATAAGTGAGCCTTTCCATTCTTCCTAATTCATTATTCTATTCTAAACTCAAGGAACCATCCTTGACATTTAGAAGAATGGTTGTATTGTAACCCATAGCTTAAGATGGAGGTATTCCAACCAAATAGATCATGTCTAACCCAGTTAACTTATTATTAAAAATTAAATGAGGGTACACCATAAGAATCCAAAACAGTAATCTATGAAATTTGATACAGAAGACATTACATAAATTCCAATGGAGATTCCGCTGGTCATTTCACTTTAATTTCCCTCATTTTAATTTATTATGAGAACCCTAATCACAGTGTGTGTAAAAATTTGTGTTTGATATTAATCTAATAACATGTATTTGATTTTTCAATTGATTTTAAATTCATTTATTTTACCAAAATGACCTTTTCCTTTTTAAGAGTCTTGTTTTGACGTGTTCCACTTTGTATGCAGTAGGTGTTCCTAGGTAATTATTTTATTATAAAAAATTGATGAAGTGATTTATTTTGTTAAATTGATCTTCTAGTATATATATACCAATATTTTATACCCATTATTGTTTTATATAAATTATCTAAATTTTTTTCATTAATTCTTGGAGATGAAGTGGTTTTCTTTAATTTTTTTCCCTCTTTGAATTAAAATTTTACCCATGGAAAATATTAAATCACATGAATATGGGTCTCATTTAAAATATTCTTGATGATGGCTGAATGTTTTTATCTCTACCTTTCTTTTTAAATGAAGTAACTCATGTTTAAGGGCGTGTTTTAATGTTAAAAGATTTTTTTAATGTTACACCTAAGGGAGGACAAAATTTTTTATCTCTCCCTTAGTTCAACTATAATGACACATATCACTCTATAATAGGCATGAAACCTTTCTTGGACCATTATGTTTTACCTTGTTTATCATCCCTTTATAGGATAGAGGTAATAATTTTAACTCTGACACTGAAAGGGTTGAAATTGGTTATAAAAATAATGGTACTTGCAATACAAATGTGAATTAACTATTATGTTTTTATGTTATAATAGTTTTATTTTCTATACTACATACCCCTTTTTTAATTATGGTTTAAATTTTTTATTGGAAGATAACTTTTATTTTTCTTATTATAGAATGGACATAAGCTGGATTTATCATACCGATTTGATTTCATCCGCATTTCAAAATAATTTGGAGAAATTTTTAGATTTTGCATTTGATAATGCTTTAGATGGAAGTTGTATATAGTGTCCATTCTATAAATGTGTTGTAAGACCATGGTTAAGCTTGTAAGAATTTAGCTACCATATAACAAAATTTGGATTCCAAGAAAACTATTATTTTTGGTATCACCATAAAAAGACGAGTCAATGCTCTACTGGTCATGAAAAAAAAAGAAGTGGCATCGAGAATTTGATATTCAATCAGTTTCCATTTGTCCATCATCCTAAGGTAGATATTATGCCAGTGCAAGAAGACAATGATATCAATACACATGAGGAAAATAAGGAAGATGTTGATGAGAGAGTGAAAATTTTATTAGACGATTCCAGAACTCCAGTATATCAAGAATGTACTAAAATGACCAAGTTGGAATTTTTAATTAGATTATATCATTGGAAAAACCATGTATGGAATTTCTAATACCGCTATTGATTACATTATTACATTTTTGAAGGACTTGCTTCCAGATGGTGCATATATTCCCTCAAATCATTACAAGGCATGGAAGTTAATTAAGCAGTTTGTATTTGATACTAATAAATTTCATGCTTGTTTGAAATATTGTGGTTTATTTTTGGAGGAAACAACTGACTGTAATGATTGTAAATAATGTGGTACGTCTCGATAGAAGACAGATGCAGATGGAACACCATCTCGCATGGCACAGAAAGTCATGTGGCACTTTCCATTGATTCTCATACTTAAAAATCTATTCATGTCTGCAGAAATCTTATCCAATATGAGATGGAATGATGTCGAGAGAATTAATGGTAATGATGAGTTGGTTCATCCTACAGATGGATTATCATGGTGGAAATTTTATGCACAACATCCTGATTTTTTAGTTGAGGTGTGTAATGTCAGGTTGGGTCTATCCTGTGATGGTTTTAATCCATTTGGTCAGATTATTACTTCTCACAACATGTGTCTAGTTTTTATTAATTTTTATAATCTTCCTCTATGGATGTGTTTGAAAAAACCATTCACATTCTTGAGTATACTGATATATGGACCTTCTAATCTTGGTAATGATATAGATGTTTACTTGCAGCCTTTAATAAGAGAGTTGAAACAACTTTGGTATTTGGGTGTGCAGACAATCTATGTTTCTTTAAAGAATATGTTTCAGATGTGTGATGCTCTTCTATAGACCATAAATGATTTCACAGTTTATGCAATGATGTCTAGGTGGAGAACAAAGGGAAAACTATCATGTCCTATTTGTATAAAGAATACATGATCAAGAAGGCTTAAATATCATCGTAGTTTTCGTTCCATGGGGCATCGATGATTTTTCCCAATAGATCGTCAATACAGGACGAATCGTCAGAGGTTTGATAATACCGTTGAGACTAAACAACCACCTAAATGTATGTAAGGAAGCGATGTGCTTAATGAATTAAAAGATTTCAGTTTTTAATTTGGTAAAGGTCAGTTGAAATCAAAAAAGAGTAAGAATGTTGACACTTAAACCACATACAATTGAAAAGTATTTTTTTTAATTTCCATATTGGTCTATAAATTTGTTACATAATTGTTTAGAAGTAATGCATATTGAGAAAAATATATGTGAAATATTGCTTGAAATTCTTCTAAATATCAAGGGGAAGACTAAAGATGACTTCTGATCTCGTCGAGACTTGTTGGATTGAAGTATTTAACCAGAACTGCATCTTGTGTGTATCAGTGAAAACAAATGGAAAGTTCCTTTTGCTTCTTATGTGATGACACCATCGGAGAAAGATCAATTTCTGGCAGTATTGTAAAATATCAAGGTTCCTAATGGCTATTCTAGCAACATATCTAAATGAGTCAACAGAAGATATGTGAAACTTAAATCTCTGAAAACTCATGATTATCACATCCTTCTTCATGAATTGATTCCAATAGAAATTCAGCATTTTCTATCCAATAATGTAATGCTGATAGTGATTCACTTGTACCATTTTTTTAGATACCATTGTGCTAAAATGTTTTCCAATTCATTCTTGATAAAAATTCAGCAAGAGGCGCCATTGATTTTATGTGTTATGGAAAAGATTTTTCCTCCATCCCTTTTCACTTGAATGTTGTATTTAATGATTCATCTTCCAGCTAAAACACTTTATTGGGGACCAGTTGATTTTCGGTGGATGTATCCTACTGAATGAAATATGTGCACAATGAAATCATATGTTCGAAACAATAATTATCATAAAGGTTCGATTATGAAAGGTTATCTGGCTCAAGAATGTATGGATTTTTTGTCAATGTATTTGTCTGATGTCACAAAAAGACATCATCGACCAATGAGAAATGAAGATGATAAGTATGGGAAGATTGATCCCTCATTTCCATCTCCTCCCCAAACAGGAGGAATTGATGGGTCATATACATTGGCTACATTAATCCTTGAAGAGAGAGAGATGGCACATCGCACAGTCTTGTTTAACTGTGGTTTGTTTGATGACTATATCAAGTAAGTAATTTGGATACTTATATGTTATCTCATATTATAAAATTTCACATATACCTTACACTTTTATTATCATTTTATATAGGAACATAAACAAATTATAAGTAGAGTTCATCGATCTTTGTCTTTGAGAAGAAGAGAGGATTTTCATATCCTAGAGTTTCCTACTTTGTTGAAATCATGGGTATTACCATTAATTTAATTAGTTTAAAACATATATATCTATTTAATTGTATTATTCATATATATTTCATGTGTTGAGTTTACCTATTGACTCTATTTCTCAAGAATTTAGAGCTTTGTCTTTTGGTCCTAATTATTTGGTTTGTGAATGTAAATATTTTATAATCAATGTGTATAAATTTGTTATAATGGATCGAGCAGTGAAAATCAGAATAAAACATGATGGAATTATGTTAACTAGTACAAAGGATTTTTATGCCAGTGATAGTCGGCCTCGATATGAATATGTGTATTATTATTGGCTAGTTGATAAAATATTTTTATTGGATTACAACTCTCAATGTAGAGTCTCTATGATTATATGTAATTGGTTTGATTCAATGAGACGACATGGTACATTTATTGATGACTGTTGATTTAGAGTTTTTGATATGAGTCGATGCCTGCATACCTATGAACCATCAATTTTGGCATCAATGGATAAATAAGTGTTTTATGTGAAAGATTATCTGAGACCTGATTATGTATTCATTAATGACGTAATCCCTAGACATATTTTTCATGATAATGGTGATGAAATTTCCACCATTGACGTCCATGTTGTTGTTGGCCAAAATATTTAATTTTATGAATCAAATGGTCCCATTGTGTGAGTTTATGTTAAACCTAAATTAGTGGTTGGTAATATATAGAAGCAACCATATATGTTCACTATTCGTTCATTTTATATCGACATGAGTTTCTCAGGATAGTATTACTGTAATTACTTTAATTATGTTTCAGTTTGGAATGAAATTATTGTTTTTTGTATTTTATGGTGTTTTTTCATTAAATCAGATTTATTTCAATGTACAAAACTTGGTTTAAATCTTGTTTCAAAAAATTTATAACTTGGTAATGTAATTTTAATAATTGTGTTAGTCATTTACTTGTAATCATTTGTACAATTAGTAATTAGAATAAGTCAAATCAGTTCCTCTCATAAATTTCTGATAGATGTAAGTTGTATGCATGATTTTTAAAAACTATTTATAAAAACTTTAAATTTCATTTTTATGAAGATTAAGCCAAATACTACAGAAGGTCGAAGGAAGAAACTATTTGATCCCAATCGACTAGGGTGTGAGCATGTGTTTCCTTCACTTCCATCAGTGAGTATTATAATTGTAATGTTCCTTTCTTTTATTACATATAATTTCATGTTAATATTATTTATCAATTTTTTTGGGACATTTAGTTCCACCAGATTTGATTCATAATCCGATTAGCATGGGTTTGAGTGGGGATGCTCCTAGACCAAGAGGTAGCACCCATCATACCCATTTCCACACTGACCTACCATCAGACACCCCTTCCACCACACCTTTCCATCCCCCTCTTGAGTCTTTGGGGTTGTTTTTATCCATGCCTCCATCATCATCTAAGCTACCCTCTTATTCACATTCCATGTCTTTGCTGCCTTCAGGGATGATCCCATTAATGCCTCCATCATCTCATTTTGCCTCTTCTTCCCTTAAAATGACTAAATCGCCTCCATAGATGTTTCCACCTTTACCATATACATATACAATGATGTATCCCCCATCCTACTACCCATATACTACCATGTCTACATTGCCTCCAATTCCTACCATCCAGCCAGCATCTGATGAGTCTGTTCCATTAGCTTCCACTCTAGTGCATGAAGGTCACCCAGAGTATGCATTGAAACAGACACTTCCTACAGAGGTTTCTGAGTCGGGACATCCCACAGATCCATCATAGTCTATTGAGAAATCTACAGATGGTTTTTTATTATAACTATTTCAAATTATATCACTTTATTTTTGTCGTGTTATACCGTGACTTAATTCTTATTTCTCCCATATTTTTTTATTCAGTGGGATCCTTTACTAGGTGACGTGGGCACACTTGGATGAAGGATGTTTTGAATTGCTAGAAACAGCTAATGGTGGATTACAATTGACAAAATCAGATGGTAGGTCCAACTACAACGTAGTGTAGAAGTTTCATGGCAACTTTGGCCAAGTATCACGATATCATTCTGATGGAACCGGTGTCATGGAGATGTATCAGTAAAGATATTAAGGACAAATCATAGGATAAAATATGGGTAAGAAAATTATATAAATTCATATCTATATTATTGGTGTATTTAAATGAAATAACATGTTCATTTCAAATTCGGTTTAACTTTCCCAACGGAGAAGCTGATAAGAGAGCAAGGTTGATGGATGTTTGAGAGTTCTGGCGCTCATACTAGTATGATTTGTGTGTTGGTTGGAATATTAGGGTTGGTACTGACTTAGATGGGGTACCCATATTCCCCAACTGTCCAAAAATTCAATATGAAAAAATGATTGCACATTGTAAGACTTCTAAGTTTAAGGTAATCTCAATCTTTAATGGTTGACATATAAAATTTAATTTTTATTACTTTTATTGGAATTTTTTTTAGGATGTGTCAGAGAAAAACATAAAGAATAAGGATTCAATGAAATATTTTCACACATTTGGGAGCACTATAATTCCCGATCATGAAAAGCACCGGGTACTTTAACCGGGTATTGTGATGTTATACACGATGTTCTACTGAAAATATTACTCAATAGACATAGTCCAGATTTGTGCATTTCTCATATATGTTACTAATCTAGATTTTTGAATTTCTCATTGGCAGCAAGCTAAATTGGGCATCGAAGGTCTTGTACCTTGTGCCAAATTATTTTTCTCTAGTATAAAGAAAAATGATGGAAGAGCAGTAAATTCACAGACACAAGATAAAATTGTACGATTTTCTTTATATTTTAAATATTTATATGAAATTCATAATTTAATATGTTTATAATTTTATTAGTATTCCTTGGAGGCCCTTGATGGTAAGGAATATCACATCTTTGGGCCACATGCTCATTTAATTTAGGTATTAGTTGAGGAGAACTCGGAGAGAGTACGATGTCGACCAGGGAAAAACATCGTCCCCTCTAAGTATTAGTCGTCATCGGGTTCCTCTCAAGCCTCTAAAACCTCTGAGCTGGAAATTTCTCATGTTGAAGCAGCTGAGGCAAAGAAAATGGTTTTAGAGGAGCGTGAAAGAAGTAAGATGATGACCAAACATTTCATAAAAGTTGTGACATTTTTGAGTCAGTAGCTTCCATCAGAGGTTTTTTCTACTTTTGAATCATATATGGTGTCAATGTTCTCTTTAAATGATGCGTTGGGTGATTCTAAAGAGGGTCATAGTGGAAACGAAGGCAGTGGCGATAGAGCTGTTGGTGGTGAGGATGTTGCTGATGCTACTATTGGTGATGAGGCTACTGATGATGTTTCTAATGTTGATGATGTTGTTGATGATGATGGGCATGGACATGGGGGTGGGGATTTTGGTGATGGGGGGATATTAATATCCTCCATTTTGGACTTAGTAAGGAGACATATGTATGTACTTTAAGAACATGAATTGAATTTTTGTATGCATGAGAATGGTTAAATTTTTTTCTTCTAAAAAGTTTTTCATAAATTTTTTCATGCATTTACATAAAGATAACATTAGAATACTTAGTCATGCATATGGGTAAGCGATGTCCTTACTAACATAGAATACTTAGCTCTAAATGATATCCCATATAGTGGCATTTGATTCCATTTATTATCTCTTTATTTATCATAAATTATTGAATTGACAAGCCTAAATTACTATAGGTAAAAAAAAGAATATATTCCTCCGTTGTCACTTCTAAAATTGGAATTTTGTGAAATCTGAAGTTGTTTTATTGGTTGAACTAGTTGGGTTTTTTTGAGATCCCAAGTCCCTGAATGATATGGTACATGCTAGATATTTTTTGCAGTTTATAGGTAGCTTTGTAAGAAGGGTGCAAGGGGGTTGGGTGCAGGGTGTGGGGTTAGGTGCAGGGGGAGGGGGAGGGTTAAGGGGGGCTAGGTGCAGGGGGTGGGGGAGGGGGATGGGTGTAGGGGGTGGGGTTGGGTGTAGGGGGTGGATTCTAGGGGTGGGGGTGGGTGCAGGGGGGATGGGTGCAGGGGGAGGGGGGCTAAGTGCAGGGGGTGGGGGTGGGGTGTGGGGCTGGGGCTAGGTGCATGGGGAACTGGGTCTTGGGGGTGGGGCTAGGTGAAGGGGGGGGCAGGGGTAGTGGGGGTGAATGTGGGGGTGGAGGGGGTGGGGCTGGGTGCGGGGGGGATGGGTGTAGATGGGTGGGCTGGGTGTAGGGGAGGGGGGCTGGTTGCTGGGGTGGGGCTAGGTGTTGGGGGCAGGGGTAGGGGGTGCAGGTAGGGGGCATTGGGTTTCCCACTGCTATTAGATTCAGTGAGTAAGGTGATCATAATATTTCTGGTGAAAAGTAGGTAATCCATATGAAAATTTTTCTATCAATTTTTCTATAGATGGATTTTTTTTTAATTGTGAATTTTTGCGCTACATGAGCATTCATCAATTGTTTGTCCGTATGACCCTATTATCCCCCCCCCACTCCCTGCATCTGTGTTCTATTTTAATGTTGATACAAATTGTTAGGACATGATTTTGTGTTTTCATTTAATGGGATAGAATAATCATTAATGGAACCTTATGTAATGAAATGACATGTAATGAAATTGAATTGAATGCTCAATTGTATAGTAGTTTTATGATAAAAAGGATTGGCCTTACCCAATCATTATAAAAAATTTATAATAAAGTAAAATTTAGAACATGTTATATGATGTCATTATTATCTTTCCAAGATGATTTTATTTTCTCCACCTTTCCAATATGAGGCTTGTTTTCATTACATCTTGGTGCTAGCATATATGTGATCCCAATGCGAAATGTGGAAGGTGTTATGCACCGAATGTTTTTATATTGTATTCCAAGGCTTTAGGAGGGGAAAGAATACAACAATATTCCATATAAAATACATTATAAATTATTATTCTTGGCTTCAACATAAAGCATGTTTGGTTTTACAAGCCTATGTTTAATAATAATAAAGTTAGGATTGATCACTGCATTCTTCTATGTAATCTTGCATTTATTTTACTCCCCATTGGGTTTTTCTTGGTTTATGAAGTTACAAAATATATTGTTTAAAATAATTCCAGATCAGATGTAATCCCACACTTTGTGTAAATCATGGAACATGTTATATGATTCCATTGATACACCGATAATCATGTGCTTCTTTTGTTTATCATTTAAGAAAAAAAATCAATGATTTTTCAGGATGTCTGAAATATTGTGACAGTTTATTTGATCTAGTCATTTCCCTAAAGAATCATGTCTGTGATGGAAAACTGAGCTTTAGAGGAAAAAAAGTATGCAATGTAATTCTTTTTATACATCCATGGTTTCTTTTTTTAAATTTTGGTATTTTTTGGCTATGCAACTCAGTGTTCATGGAAATGTTATTAGCTCATGTATGACTGGAGCATTGAATTTTTTTGGTTTCATGATGTTACTTGCAGTTGGGTTACAGGTATGGGATTCCATGGATCTTGTCTTTCCTGAAGGTATGTTTCACTAAGGTGTGTTTTTTACATGTGTTTTCAAATAATTATCATAGTTTTTTTTCTGTCTATGATTGTATTTAGTAAGATATGTGTGTATATTGTTTAAAATACAATGAATATTATGTTCAAACTACTCATAGATCAATAAAATAAACACCTTTCAATTAGTATTCAAATGAACGTGTAATCATAACGAACTATAAAACCAGTTTAAACTATGGCAATGAAATATGAATATAGTTTAAACACCATTCAATTTGTATTCGAATAATATTAATTATATTCTGTACATGTTCAGGGAAACAAGAAGACAAGGGTGTGCTGATATCAACATATATGACTATGTCGTGAAAGATTTTCTTAGAAAATGAAAAGAATACCATGGATTTAATTTCCATAGAATGATGATTGAAAGTGGATTTACCCTAAGTAGTATTACTTGTAATAATATAATAAAATTTCTCTGAAAACTGAATCAAATTGTATTGGTGTCAGAGTTCCTTCCGCTTCTTCTATAACATAAAACATCTAATAATTTTCCCAATCCTATTATGTAGGTTATTTTATTTTTAGTAACAGCATTATATGAAAGGAAATTTATGATCAATCCCAAAATTCCAATATTTGACACAATCAAAAATAAGTTCGAATACATATTTATATTATCATAAATAGAATCAGACTAACAGTGGTTAAGTAGCATTTCTTACATTAGCACAGATTCTACTGTAACCTTTATATTAGGAGTGCTTACACTAGCAGCACATACTAACAACAATGTTTACACTTGAAAAGTTTACATATTTAAACATTTAGCTTCATTAGTAGTGACATTACACTAGCATTTCTTCCAAGAGTAGTATTAAAACTAGCAATTTTTATACTAACATCATTACAGTAGTGGTGCTTACATTATTAGTTCTTAGACTAGTAATGCTTAAACTGGAACTATTCATAGCAACATTACCTATACAAGCACATTTTCATAATGCATATGTCTTGGAAGTACAAGGGTGACAAATTTTGGAAACATGGGAAGAATCCTACTGAAGCTCTGTCTGTAATGACACGAGCAACCCACTCACTGGTGCTGGGGAAGAGGATAGGGGGGTGTGCCGAGGAGGGTGTGGGGGAGGGGGCTGGTGTGGGGGGCATGGGTGCGGGCTGTGGGAAGGGGGTGGGGTGGCGGTATGCTGGGTGGGGTGGGGGTGTTTATAAGTATTCAGGGGGGCTGGGGCTAGGGAAGAGGTCAAGGTGTGTTCAGGGGGTGGAGGAGGGAGTAAGGGTGTGGGGTGCAGGGGGTGTAGGGGGGGTTGTCCTAGAGTATACAGGGGGGTAGTACATGAGTGTTCAGGGAGGGGGCAGGGTGCCGGGGAGGGGGGTTGTCTAGGAGGGGGTTTCAGGGGGGTGTGTAAGGCGGTTCTGTCTAGAGGGGAGAGTGGGGGTGTGAAAAGGGGGAGGGGATGTGATGGGGTCTGTCCAGGGGGAAGGGGTGTGCTAGGTGAGGGAGGGGGTTTACATATATTCAGGGGGCTGGTGCTAGGGAAGAGGGAAGGGGGTGTGTTGGGGTGGGGGTCTGTCCAGGGGGTAAGGACACATGAGGCATTGAAAGTCGATCCAAAATGATTATATACCATTAATAGGAATAGTGATTCTAAAATAATAGAACTCTAATATTTGACAACATCATTTCGAAGCTTGGATCTGTTTCCCCCTATCTTGTAGGAACATGATTGGACCCATGAGGTGTTGTGGTTCTTAAATGTTGGGTGGTGACTTGTTTAATAACATGAGACATGTATCTTGTAGTTGAGTTTATATTTTTATTTTCTTTATCGCATCATCCACTTAGTCATTTTACTTCTTTCTACGGATGGAAGGTACTTATATTATGTGAAGGGGTCTAGAAGGGCACTGGAGGTGGCTACACATTTTTCTTTGCAGGGGAGGGAGATCAGGGTAGTCAAGGGATTGATAGTGCGTTTCATTTTTTGTCTGCTTTTAATTTTTTTCTTCTGTTTATTTTCGTTTCCTTCGGCATGGATGTCTGATATATAGATGGGTCATTCTGAATTTTTTTTATTTTCTGCTACTGCTTTAATTAATTGTTTGTGGGGAAAATCATTCCGAGTGGTGATTCCTTGATGCATGGACACTTGTTTCCGCCTGTGGGCATAGCACATCCACCTTAGTCCATCCTTGTATTCCTATATCAGAGTATATGCCTAAACCAAGTGAAGGCCTAGGAAACAAGGTTAAATAGGGAGTTATTGAGAATGTCTAGAAATGAATTGTGAATTCCCTTGAATAAAGATCGAGGACATTGGAATTTATAATGAGCATATCTGGGAGACTATGCAATATATATTGATTCTGAAAATGCTATGGGTATAAAAAGTGGTGAAATGATAATTTGTTGGCATTAATAAATGTAAATTCACATTCATAAACAATTTCATAATGTAATATCTGATCATGGGATACTATAAATTGTTTATGTTGAAGATTAGACTCCATCCCAATGCAACTATAGAAATACCTTGGTTCCCAAAATACTCTATCATACTCTAGATAGATTGGTTTTAAATTCCCAATAAAACCTTCATTGACCTCATAGAAGGGATCAAGATTTGTTAGAAGATCGCAATTGGGGGAATGACAGTTATTCCCTTATCACATACCCCGAGTGGAGTGCCACACAACCCTAAATACAACAATATCCCCAAAAGAGATACCTGAGATTGACTAAAGCTACCTTCTTTCTCTGATACAATGTTAGAAACAGGGTGAATCTTCCCACCAGTTCTTCTATGAAGATTTTGTTCATTCTTAGAGACACCCCACATAGTTTTTTTTATCCAGGGAATTCCACTCATCTAGAAAAGGACTGGTAAATTCCTCATGATAATTGGGTTCTCTGGATTGACTTGTCAATATCTATAGGAAAAAACTAAATAACCCTTGTAAGACTTTAAACATTCAAACATATTTCACCCAGAAGTAGGGTGACTAATCCCTTGTTCGAGAAACCAAACACATGTTAATATTTCCAAATCATGAATGTCATTTCATTATGAAATTATTCCATACATATCTTCTCCCTCGGTTCTCTTCCAAGACTTCTTCTTTATGTTAACACATCGAATGAACTCTTCATATATAAATTTTCAACACATATTCATGCAATTGATCTTTATTACATTATTCTTAACAAATCCCATACCTCTTAAACCAAACATAACTCATTCATACCTCATATATTTTCCACAAATCCATCCAATCATTCCTTGGTTGAAATAATCCCCCCCCCTTTGGAGATCCTATTTTTGAATTAGTTTCCTCTAGTAGAGAGGTTAGTGGCCCTATTCCTCCCATTCAAGAAAAGGTGAAAAATATTATCTTATGGGATGATATAGTAGATGTGTCTCATCCAGCCTATGATTTAATTTCTTTTAAATATACTCTGTCAAGGGTCATCTCTAATGAATATCTTGGAGAATCATCTAAGCATAGTAAAGATGAAATGAAATATGATGTGCAGGCTGAGGTGGATTCCAATTACTAGCAAGAGGAATAAAGGATTTATTAAAATAAATGGAAAGGTAAGTAAATGATAGTGGCTGAAACTTCAGGGAAATATATTTTTCTTATTACAAGTTCAAAAAATGATGCCTTATTATACTCGACATCATCTTCTAGTTATTATAGCAACCCAATTATGGTTACTATAGCAACCCAATTCAGGTTACTGTAGAAACCTAGTGCAGGAAGGCTGTATTTTTTCATCCTCTAATTGACATTCTTTGGCTTCAATAAGAGATAAATGATTGTGATTCTTTGTCATTAAAAAAAATTAGGGCTTTTTTGATAAGAACGTTTTTCTTCTTTGAACACTTTGGATAGCTCTGCTTATGTTTTAACTGGTGAAAACAATGCATTGTGGTTCCATTGTTTTGTCATTATTGTTTTCATTGTTTCACAGTGGTTTCACAGGGGGGTGGGGGCTTGGTGCAGGGAGGGAGGCTGCGTGCAGGGGAGGGGGCTGGGTGCAGGGGGGCTGGGTACAGGGGGTAGTGGGGGTGAGGGGGGAGGGGAAGGGGGCCTGGGTGCACGAGGAGGGGGTGCGTTTAGGGGGGACCTGGGTGTAGGGGGTAGTGGGGACTAGGTGCAGGGGGTAGTGGAATGTTTGGGGCCTGGGTGGAGGGATTAGTCGGGCTAGGTGCAAGGAGGAGGGGGTTCTGGGTACAGGTGGTACTGGGGGTGTAGGGGGGTGTCCAGGAGGGGGGCAATGGGGGTGCAGGTGCAGTGGGGGTGGACAGTGTGGGATCAGGTGGGGGGTAGTGGTGAGGTGAAGGTTGGGGAAGTTGGGGTGAAAGGGGAAGGGGGTAGTGGGGGTGAAGGGGGCAGGGGCCAGGGGGTTCAGGGGGGATGTCCAAGGGGTCTCCAAGAGGGGGTCCAGTGGGGGGTTTAGGGGGGTGTCCAAGGGGGGGTCCAAGGGGGGGGGTCCAAGGGGTCCAGGTGGGTGTCCAAGGTGGGGTCTAGGGGGGTCTAGGGGGTGTCCAGTTGGGGTGTCCATGGGTGTTAAGGGAGGGGGTGTGCAAAGGGGTTCTGTCCAAAGGGGAAGGGAGTGGCTACAGGTGGTCTGTCCAGCGGGGCAGCAACTATTTCTGGGAAAACAATATATACCCACGGTTTGAGAACCGTGGGTAAATATGATGTTGTAGAACCCTCTATACCCACAGTTCTTAAATAGTGGGTAAATATGTTGTTGCAAAACCCTCTATACCCATGGTTTACTTAACCTTGGGTATCAAATTTCTACTATAAAAATGTATATCCATAGATTTGTAATCTTTTGGCATAGATGTATACCCACAATTCACCAGAACCATGGGTAAGTTGAAATCTCAGTGGGCTATACCTGCGGTTTCTGTAAAACCATTAGTATAGGGAAATACTGACGCCTCAAGAGCCCACGGTTCTTCTAACCATGGGTATATCCTATACCCATGGTTTAATAGGCTATACCCACAGTTTCAAACCGTGGGTATAAGCCACTTTTCTAGTAGTGATGTGACCATTGTAACCTAAGCGTTAAAATAGAGTGTATGAATAGTCATTAAAAAATTTTAAAAAATATGAATAATTGTTTTAAACAATAATTCATAATTAATATATACCAAATTTCTAATAACAAAATTTGATATTTCAAAAATATTTTTTCCTTCAAAGATTGGGTTTTAGGCATTTTGTGTATGGAAATTTTAGCTAATTTCTACCATTTTTGTAAATATTATTTTATTAAATTATTATAATTTAAAAAATAATCATGTCAACATTATCATATGGTGGATTCTTATCATGTTTTTAGAATTATTTATTTTAAATTGAATAGTGAAATTTCATATTTTTTGGAAAAATTCCATTGAATTTCATTAAATAAATTAATTTAAAAGTCCCAATATTTTTTTAATTTCAAAATATATAAAAATAAGTTTCCTTTAATTCTATATAATCTAATTACATACATAGAAATTATCATTATACAAGAATTTTTGATAAGTTCATTTTTGGTCTAGAAAACACATTTGTCTAAAAACTATTTTTTAATTGAATTTTACGAATTTATATTATATTTTATATCCTAAAATTATTGAAATTTAATAATATAACATTTATTACAAAATTTTAATCAGTATGTTAAAAAAAATTAATAGATTACATTAAAAAATCATTGTGAATAGTAAATGTGGTAATGATTTTCACCTCTATAAGTTTAAAACAAGTAAAACTATGTTAAAATAATGAGGTGAGACTTTAAGATCCCATTAAAACATGAATATATCCTAATGGATTAGTCTTATTAAAAAAATCCATCTTAGATATGAAAATATGGAAATATCTTACCACATTAATTTGATAATAACATTAATATTATTTTATGGAAATCATAAATTCAAAATTTCGCTCACTATATATTAATTTAACATATATTTTTTAATATGGTTAAATATAATTTATTATATCATATAAATATTTATTATTAATATAAAGAAATTATTTCTGTTTTGATAATTTGTTTTACATTTTCTATGATGATATAATTACCTTAAACTCCTATGCAATGTTAACTCAATGCTTGTAAAAATAATAGAAAATATATAGTAAAATATTTTAGAGTCATTAAAGGATATATTTTTTGGATGAATTTCAATTTCCATGAATTTTATGTTTAATAATAAAATGTAATTAATGTCCAAATAGGTTATATTCTAAATACACTATCATCTTGATGAATTTAATGTCAATTTAAATGAATTGTCCCAAAAATGAATTTAATGATATTTCATGATAAATGATATTTTACTAAATGATTTTAACATCACAAAAAAATACAATTTTGATATATGAAATGGTAAATTTTTAAATTGTATTCTAATACAATTTTTATTCTCTTGTCACTGTAGTAAAAAATTTATGAACCATAAATGAAAAATAATGTGTAACTATATTTAAAGTTAAAAAGGATAAATAATAGGGTTAAAAAATATGTTTTAAAATAATACCAAAAATATAAATTTTATTTTATGCTGATATAATCTACTTTATCCTCTTTTTATTTAAATCCACTTCAATTTATAAGCATCATAATTGACAAATAAAGTAATTATATTTAAATTTTTTAATTAATTCCATGTGGGTCCTCTCAACATATTTAGGAAATATCTTCATTCCCTCCCTTCATCCTGAACCTTGATCATTATATATTTGAAAATACCTATCTTAATAAAATCTTATTATCATTACCATCATCTTGCAGCTTGTGTTATCCATTATTCCAATCCTATAAAGGATTAATTTTTAAGCCAAATGAGGTCTCCTCAAGATTAAGTAATCATCTGACCCGAAACATTCAAGGTTTATGTATTCTTATTCTTCCTTTAAATATTTTGTATCTATAATGAAATAATGAATCCAGTATATTAAAAATAATTGTATTTTTTATGATTATGGTAAAAAAATCACCTATTTTTCAATAAATTTTAGATGAAAGTGTTTCTCGTGTGCACTTGAGGATTATCACATCCATTTAGCAATGTGATTCATTTTTCATCACCACATACCGTGGATAGTTACAAATATGTATTTAAGTAATAAATATATAATAATTAAGATTTAATAACGATCCTATAATGATAATATATTTTGTATTTTCTTTTTATATTTCTCATTATAAAATGAATGTATCGTTCATTCCTATGTTCAGACTACCATGTCCATGAGAGTGATATTTCATTTTTATAGATCAAAATTTTATGGATGTGTTTAAATATATATATATATATAATGAATATATGTTTAATTTATAAAATAAATAATATTTTGGAGATATTTAAACTATGACCAAGCTTCATATACCATTGCTTCCAAAAGAAAACATACATGAGAAATGAAAATGTTAACACCCAAAATGACAACCTTAATATAGAGTTGTTTAAAAACTTGTTCTAAAATATTATTTGGGTATCATATATGAAATTGTAGGTACAAATATGGTTATTTAATATAATAAAAATAAACAAAAATATATTATGAATAAAGATAGAGAAATTGAAAAACACGTCATTCATAGGGTTAGGATTATTCGTCTCAAAATTCCTTTACTGAGACATGCTTGATATTATGAACCTATATACATTTTTTTGTTTTTATACTTCCCCTTGGACGTGTTTTGACATGGATACATATTAATTATAAGTATTTAAATTTATAATTCAAATTTATACCATCCAATGGGTTTTCATTTGAATGTTACCGATGTGGTAAGGGTTTATTATCTAAAATTTGTCTTCTTTGGTAAATATGTTATGTTTTACACCTATCGTAATTTATGATGTGTATCTAATACCCTTTTGATATGTTTTATAATGAATATACTTATGTTTTTGGTATTTAATGTTTCATTTTATGCTATTTCATTCATGTTAATTAGGTTTCAAAAGTCAACAAAGTAAAAAGTGTTTTATTTTAGTGTGTCACATGTTACTATAATTGTTTGAGGAGACCCAAAAATAACATAAAAAGATATTAAAAGTATTTAATGAATATTAAATTTATCTCCAAAATAAGAATTCCCATTAACTATAATAGTTTAGAATACTTGGACACTAGATACATATTAATATTATTTATTTATAATAATTATAATTTATATTATCATTCATTACATATGGTACGCTTCTAAACTCATACTTACAACCATTCTTCATATCCTGTGGAAAATTGAAACGTAAGGGTTGTGATCAAATTATCATTATCGATGAATATAGTAGATATTAATAAATGATCATTTTAAAACATTTCATGTACAAAATTGTATAACAACATGAGATTATCTATAGAAATTTATTCTTTAAAATCCATATATAATAATCATGATTCTTGGAATAAAACACTAACATATCCCATGATTGGGGAATCATTAAAATCTATCGTTATCCTTGAGTTAAAATCATAAGAACAAAAACATGTCATAAGAGTGTGGTAATATCCTAGGAATATAAAATGTATTATATGTCATGGTTAATGGCTATGATGATCATATCCAAGAGTATCAGGAATCCACACATATTTCCTATATCATAGTAGATCATGAATAACTACACATTTCTCATAAAATAGAGGACATGGATTCAAAAATATTGTCACATATCATAGTGGAAAAATATTCCCTACCTGTTTTAGATAGTGGATTGATAACATAAACTTATTTAATATAATTTTATCATAATATATAAGTATTTAAACAATTCATTAGAGGGATATAATATACCCACCAGTCACATAATGAAAACCATTAATATTAGTACCAGAATATTATAAAGAATTCATAGATTCATCATAACTCATGAAAAGTAATCTGGTCTCATAAACACTGAATTTTTTAAACATGTAATTACTCTTGGAAATGAAAAGGGTTTCAAAAATAGTCTATCATTTCCTCGTAGTACAACCCAAGGAAAAGGAAACGATTATCATAATGATTTCACCAGAAATTATTTAACCAATGGTAAAGAAGATGGTTTCATAGAATAAACCTTAAATAATAATAAAAATAATCCATACATATAAATAATTTATTTGGTATCATAAGATTATATCCCCAGGGAAGTATAAAATACCTCAAATGATGTTGATAGATGAAAAATTCACTTAAAAGATAATCTGAACATTTTTCTAAAAAATTGAGAAAAAATAAATTTTATTTGATAAACTTTTAATGAAAATTTACAATAATATTTTGAAAATTATTATATTTTAAAATAACCCTTCAAATTTTTCAAGGAATATTAAAATTAAAGAACAATCATGTTAGTGGGAAAATATGTTCATGTCGTATACATTAAAAGAAAAACATTCATTTAACACTTTTTTAAAAAGTGAAAAAATAAATTTTTAGAGACATTTTAAAAATATTACATTTCTTAACTTTGTAACTAACCTAAAGGGAAATTAAAATAACCATTTTGAAACATTTCATTCATAAGAAATATCTTTTATAAAAACAAATTTTTATCATTATAGACATGGAATAAAAATTTGGTTGATAAAAGAGAAAATAAGGTTAGATTTTCTATAAAACATTTTATAAATAATTTTAGGTTACAGAGAGAGATTAATGGTACAAATAAAATAAAATTATAGGAATAAATTTTGAATAATAAAATATATTTGGTTTATATGATGTTATTTATAATATTTTCGTTCACATAAATTTAGTAAATACACTCTTAAAAAATAATTAGATTGTAACATAAAACCTTACCACTTTTGTAATGTTAAAATAAAAAAATAATTAAAGAGATAAAATTATATGGATATTGAAGTCCCCATATTTTTTATGAACCATAAATGAAGTTTTTAGGAAGTTTATAGACCACACAGAAGGAAACAAGTGGTGAATATATCATATGTATCACAGAAATAAAAGTGAGATGAGAAACGATTACATGAAGTCTCATTATGCTTAATAAAAATTAAAAACAAATTTACAAGAAATAAATATTTAATATAAATGTATTCCAAAATCAATATAAAATATATCATACCTTATATTATAAAATTATAACATCTTATCAATGGTTTTTATAGAATTATTTATTAAAATCATCGTTTTGAGAGATAAATTCTTCGTTTTTCATACATGTTTTAGTTTGGCAGTCCTGATAATTTTACCTTGATAATTGAACCATCAGATAAATAATTTTAATCATTTCAGTAGTATTATATTTAATACTTATATACACTTTTATAACTATTCATATAAAGGTGTGTTGAAAAATGAATTACCACACTTGGGGGATATAGTAGTCTGTATGTATGAATGAGTGATGTTTCCATATTTCGATTGATGGAATGAAATAAAATTAATTAATAATTCAACTTTATAGAAATATAATAATATAAAAAATATATTATAAATTGAGTGAATACATTTTTATAAAAATCAATGTGAAGTAGTGACAAAAAATCAAAAACATCGCTTCGTGGAGGTGGTATTTCACACGTACACATGAGTGATAATTACATTTCCTATTTTATTGAAAAAGGAGATGAATAATGTTATGAAATTAATAAAATAACAACTTAATATATGTTATATAATTATTTTTTACATATTTAAGTGTTAGGTAAGAATTAATTTAGGTAGAAGAGGAAGTTAAATAAAAAATCTTTTTTAAGATGGTTAACTCATCTTCTAAGAAAATCCTTTGGTAATATCTTTGAGGAGTTATAGATATTATTTTAAGAACACCAAATGTACACCCTAATATTTTTTTGTATGTATATTTTTGAATTTAATTTCTTGGACATCATAGGTTTCTTATAGTAGTAATCTTAAATGAAAAAAGGTATACAGTTAAATATCATTATTTTAAAATAAATTTTATAACCTATCTACACAATCAATGGTATTTAATAGTATTAAAACATTATTTAATTTATATAATATATATTTAATTAAATTTTTTCCCATTAATCTGAATTATTTTATAGGCATAAGATAAGAATGAATCTAATTTTACGCATTAAAGGGATATATTTTTCTAAAAGAAGTTTTACTACCTTTTAATGGAACCCTTATTTTAAACTTAAATTTTGACACTTTAATAAATTCTATTTATCAATATAAAAATATGTTTTAAAAGTGGAATTTTAAAAGTGTATTAGGGTGATGTTTTTTTATTTTTATGAAAATAATTTTTTTCCAGTGAATAGTGGAAATTTTATTATTTTTATAAAACTGTGAATTTCATTATAATTAATACTATATTTATGAATTAAATAGTAACATCACCTATGAATGTGTAAATAATATTTTGATATCTTATAAATGAAAATATAATATATTTATATCATGGAATAAGCAATTTAATTTTTTAGAAATGGTAAATAAATTATTGGTATTTTGTGAAACACAAATGATAATTCACAATTTTATAATTAAAATAATTATTTAAAAGAAAATTTATTTTCATATAATATATTAATAAATTATAATAATTTTTTCTTATGATTATAAGGAAATTTTATATTACCTTAATTAATTTTATAATGTGATATAAAAATTGTTATAATATTAAAATCGATATTTTTCAAGTAAATGATGATTTTTCATAAAAATTAAATTTCTCATTTTTATAAAATTATTTCCATAATATTGAGTTAAATTTTTAATTCTAAATGTAGAAAAATGGTTGGGGGGAATTTTTGAGATTTTTCTAAAATAGTTGAGTTTTTATGAATAGTGAAATATGGCTATTTATAATACCAACTACATACAAGAATTATTGGGTCATGGATAATTTATGGATAATTAAAGACCATAATATAAAACTCTCAGTAATTATTTTATTATATTTGGTTATAATAATCAAACTATTGAAATTATTGAGCCAAAATAATGAACAAATGAATAAAATATTCAAAAAAAACCCCTCTCCTCCACTACAAATACCACCAGTTATAACATCTTCTCCTCTCAACTCTTAAGACTTAATTAAGGTAAAATTTATAGCCCATAATCTTCCCTATAATATCCCCTATTTCGAGGATCATTTGGTGTCATCAAAAGACCAAAAACAATATCCACAAGGAGCTTCTCAAGGAGAATGTATCAAGCGGTAAAATCCTTTTTTTCTTTTAGTTTCATTTCATTTTCCTTTTTTTATTATAATTTCCTTACATCTTATGTCTTAATATGAATTAGAACTACATAATATAATATATATATATTAAAATTTTATTATTTTATTATAAAATCCATAATCAAGTCTCTACTCCTCCTTTTATTATAAAAATGAAAACATCATTTGTGAGGTGTCGATTTACCGCCTTTATGGATGACATGTTTTCATTTTTAAATTCACCCTCCATAGGTAACCATAAAACAATTTTTATGGTTAAATGAGATTATAATATATTTATTACATATTATTTAATTTTCTTTAACCAATATATATATATATATACATAATATTAATTAATGAGACAAAACTTTTTTATGATGATCAAAATCGGCCAAAACAATCTAAACAATTATCACTAACATCTTATATAGTGATTAATTCTCAACCAAAATAACCAAATGTATTATATAACCATTTAATAATCCATATGTTCATTAATAACATATAATTTCAATTCTGTATAACTATTCCCATTTCACATTATCTTTCAAACATGTATACAAGTAAACTGATCATGAAAACTAAGGTAATGAACACTCTGAAATGATAAAATTTTATCCTATAACTCATAAAAATACTATAAATTAGATTAATAAAATTATAATAAATAAAATAAATATAAAATAACATCATAGTTAAATTATGAATGAATAAAATTTCATTATCTATGACATTAAGGACAACTGTTGAACGCATTCAAACATAAGGAAAGGGTTTTCTCATCTTACATTCATTTCTGCGAGATACGCCTTATTGACCAATATTTATTTTATATGGATTATTTGTAAAGACAATTTATGTTTCATATCATTAATATATTTTTCTTTATGTTATTCAATGTTTTATTTGATGATCATTAGTTTATGTTGTATATGGTTTGACTGTTTGCAAAGTTGTATCGGATTCACTCCGAACATCCATTTTTCATACACGATACACTTCTCTCTCATAACGCCAATGTTATTATTAATTATTTTTATATATTTCTCATAAATACTATTTATGTGTTCCAAACTCATGTATTCCAGATTAGTTCATTTTTTTATCTGAAATACATGTGTTATGGGGTTTTCTTTTCAATTTATCCTGATTAGCGAGCCTAATTTATTGGAACTTCCCAATTTCATACCCATTTTCAAGTACTCACCATAATCATTTTACAAACAATAATAATTTACATATATAAATCTTTTTTATCATTAAAAATATTTCAGTTCATTTTTGGTTTTATGAAAAAAAATTATACATGTTCACTCTTTAAAGGGTATTTAATATTTTCCCTTAAACCACACCAAAGTGTCTCATTTCTAATGTTTCTTAAAAACACTTTTTACATGGTGGAAATCATTTATGCTTAAAATATATTTGTTATCCCTTTTATTTTTTGGGATATTCATGTTTATAATTTTATTTTATGACAAATACATATGGTTTTCCAAAATAACTATTATTTATAAAGTAAAAGGGTTTTTCTATGAAATATTTATCAATGATTTTATTAGAGTATTTTTTGACTATGATTAAGATTAAAATAATAAAAACAGGTGTGGAACACTTTTATTTAATGATAATTTTTTAAATCAATTATTCCACACAATAGTAATTCATTGAAGTTATTAAGTGATGATACAGGCCCATTATAGCCCCTAGATGCATCAGTAGTTTTCTTAAGAAAAACTAGAATTCGTTTTTGCCAAGGCCTTACTCATTATGTATACTTCTTGGTTTATTCCTTGATGGTGTGTTTATGATGTATATAATTATGAAATATTTCATTATTATATTATTAATTGATAATCCATGTAATTTTTTACTAGTATAATATGCATGGTAATGTTTCATTCTCTTATGATTATTTATATGGAATTATTTATTTTGATTTTATTTCTTTCATATTATTCTCGTGATTATTTTTTAATGGAATGTGTTTTTAGTTATACACCATGCCATATTGTTTTTTGTTTATTTATGATATCATTAATTGTATTTCTTACCCTTACAGATCATCTGAGCTCACCCCTTTCTAATGTTTTATTTTTCCATAGGATGTGAAGATTTATATTATGAATGACTTGAAGGGAAAGTCTATTAGTTTATGGGTGTTTCCAATGGAAATTCTATGTTGTTTTTCATTTTAAGTTTTTATTTAAACCATATGTTTGTATCTGGTTTTCTAAATCTACTAAAATATTTTGTGCTTTGGGATGTTAACACTTTTTCATAGTACCAATGTAATGAAGTATTGCACTAGCTCTGGGTTACTTGGGTCTAGGTCTTTATAGTTTTTATAAGAGAAAGTTTAATAAAAACCATGGAAACTAGATTTATAAAACATAGATTTGGGAACATATACCTATGATATAATTTTAGTATAATCATATAAGAACATCCAATAATTTTGGTAAGGTAGAGATTATTCCGGTCAACTGAGAAATACATCCCTATCTATATACTACAACTGGATATGGTTCTGGTATAGATGTACCTATGGGTAAAATCTCCAACAAGGTGCATCGGACCTACTGTGGAATAACCTGGTACATGAAAATAAAACTTATTGTGAACCTATTTTGACACTTCTAGGGTATATTTCTAGGATAATTTACATTTTATTTACAAACCATTATGAATGATTTAATAGTAAATATATCCCCAAATAAACCATGTTTATGAATATGAGATTAGCTATGCATAAAATTTTCAATTTATTTTTAGTATTTCATTAGTTTTGGATTATACATTATTTTTCATAATTTTATGATATAATATATTGTATTTAATCTTTTAGAAATTATGCCTATATGAAAGAATGCGGATGACATCAATGAACATAATTCAAAGAGTATTAGTGATCATTTCATTGATGGGTTTAAGCTAGTATTTTGAATGGAATTAGTTTCCCAAATATTATCATCATATGAGGAAATGAAATCATGTTCTAAAAATATATATAATTAATTATCAAAGCCTTATTTATCAAGGGGGAATAAAAGGAAGAAGATGAAATCTAGGGAAAATATAGATAAAGGGAAGACGGTAAAGATGTATTTTCCCACATTGATAATTGTGGAAGGAACCACCTTGGTAAATTATAAAGAGGAAAATAAGTATTCTTAATGTCTGGGGAAAAATGAAACCATACTCAAGATTGTAAGGAAAGGAATTAATTTTCCAATTTTTTTGTACTTCAACAAAAAATATATTAGACACTACACAAATCAATGTCTCAAGCATTAAAAGAATATACACAAAAATACGATAATGGATCATGGTAAAGATTATGGTACTACCATAGACAAAGAGTAATGATCAATATTCTTATGTTTGAATACAAAAGTTATGTTATTTGAGAAACTTATCAATGACCCTTTGGTTATAAGAATCACTAGATATATTAGGATTATACTACAATATATCTTCATTAAAGAATTTGAAACATGTTATGAATAGCACCAGCAATCAAAGAATTGATTCTATTTTAAGTTGATCTTCTTTAAAATAAATTACTTGGGAATGATAATAATAAATATGCTATTAGTGTTGGGATAATAATAAAAATGTAGTTATAGGATAGTTTAGGTGACCATGAAGGTTGTTAGTGATATGATGGTTTGTGTTATGCTGAAATTATTAGATGTTTTGATTTATGGAATATATTCAACAACCTGATATTTAACTATTGGAATCATGAATATCCTATAAAGGTTTAAAGGAAATTAATGTATTCATATATTTTTAATGTGAAAATAAAAAGCTAAATTATTTGGGGAATCTTATGTCAAGTTGATTTTCGATATTTATTGACACTATTTCTATTTTTGGCTATTTATTGGGGGCAGACCTATTTTAGACGTGTCTTAAGATTAACTATATGTGGAATGGATCAAGTTAGACTTTGGAAATTATTTTTATTCAAAAAAATATGATAACCTTCTTAATTTATGTAAATATTTAAAGGTTAATGGAATGACATAAGAACCATATAATTCTTTAAAAGTTCTTCATGTGTGAAAAAAATTAGCTTGATCGTTCATTTCAAGGTGTAAGGGATGAAATGAAAATAGATCAAAGAATGACCAAATGATGATATTAAACTTATAAAATTTAAAGTAATAAAGTATGATGATTTACCATACTATATATATGAATATTAAAATACTCACTCAACTCTGGGAAAAATATTTTGGAACAAAAACATTATTTGTTTAATTTTCTTTCTAAAAAATAAAATTTCTTTTCACCGATTACAAATTTATTTCTTTGTGATGGTTAAATTTCTAATGAACATGTTCTCTATCACTCTCCACCAGAAATTGATGGTTAGATTATTCTTCTATGTCCAAATGTTTACTTCTCACTATTGTTATTCTATTAAAATACCTAGTTTTGTGGTAACCTATTGATTTATATTTCCCTCTTATTAAGAGGATATTTTATTAACCCTATTTAAAATGTGGGTTTCCCAAAAAGGAATTTTGAAGTATCAACCTTTGATTTTTGAAAAGATAATTTCAATTTTCGAGGATGTAATTTATTGTAGGAGGGGATATTGTAACACCCCCAGATTTTATTGTATTTATCATTTTAAATTTAATTTCTTTGATAGCATAGATTTCACATAACACCAACTTTAAACAAACTATGATATACCATTAAATATCATTATTTTAAAATTAATGTTATAACCTAGCTCATACATTAGTATGAATTAATAGTGTTAACCAAATTCTAAAATTTAAATATTATATATTTAATGAAATTTTTTTACATTCATCCAAATTATTTCATAGGTATTAGATAAGAATGAATCTAATTGTAGGCATTAAAAGTCAATATTTGTCTATATGTAGTATTATCACTATTTAATGGAGAAAATGTTTTAAAAATAAATTTTGAAAGTTTAATAAATTATATTTATCAAAATATACTTTATTTTTTGAATCATAATTTGAAAATTATCAGAGGGTGAAATTTTGTTATTTTTTGGAAAATTGTTTTGTCCCATTGAATAGGAAAACCCCCCAATTTTTATAAAATTATCATTTTCATTATTATTAATTGTATGTTTATGATTTGAATTTTAACCTCACCTATTAATGTGTAAATTAAATTTATGTTTCTTATGAATTAAAATATAATGTATTTATATCATAGAATAAGTAATTTAATGATTTATAAATGATAAATTAAGTATTGGTATTTTTTGAGAAAGAGATACGTATATTCAAAACATTATAATTAAAATATATATTTAAAAGAAAATTTATTTTCAGGAAATGTATTAATAAATTTATATTTTTTCTATTAATATTTTAAGATAATCTTATGAGACCTTAATTAATTTTTCAAAGTGTCATAAAAGCCAATATAATATGAAAAACTGCATTTTTCAAGTAAACGGTGATTTTATTTAAAATTAAAATTTATCATATTTATAAAATTTTTATCATAAAATTGTGTTCATTTTTGAAATATATATGCCTAAAAATGGTTAGAATGTATTTTTTATTTTTCTAAAATTGTTGAATTTGTGGTGAATAGTGAAATACATTAATTTATGGTATTAACGAAATACCTAAATTATTGAGTCACGGATGATATATGGATGATGTAATCCTATAATTTCAAACTATACTTAATTATGTTTATATATTTGATGATAATTAAAAACTATTAATAGTCTTGAGCCAGAATAACAAAAAAAAGAATAAAATATGTAAAAAAAAACAAACTCTTCTCCACTATATAAACAACCCCTAACCACCTCTTCTCCTCACACCTATTAAGCCTTCAATTCTGTAAATATTTCACCCAATAATATTCCCTATCCTATCACCCACATCCACATGCCATTATTCTAAAAAAATACGAAATAAACTTTTATAAGGATGTTCTCAAGGAGGACTCAAGATGTAATATCCTCTTTCTTTATATTTTAGTCTTAATTCATTTTCCAGTATTTTCTTGTATTTTCTTCATCTCCTATATAAAAATAGTCATGATAAATACAATATATTATATATTTTTTAATATTTTTATTTCAGTGTAAAACAAATAATCAGTACTCTTTTCCTCTTTCGTTTATTCTACATAAGAAAACATCATCTGTGAGGTGGTGGTTTACAACCTTCGGGGATGAAATGCTTTCATTCTAAATTCAGATTTAAAGGATGATCATAAACAATAATTATAGATACAAAAATTATAATATTTGTATTAAATCTTATTTAATTTTATTCAACTATTATATTTACACATAATATTAATTAATGAGAAAAAATATTATATGATGTTCAAAAACTGCCAAAATAATCCAAAAAATGATCCCTAACCTCTTATCTTTTTGTTCATCCTCAAACCATATAACAAAATGAATAATATAACCATTTAATCTTCATTATGTTCATTAATAAAATATAATTTCAATTCTATATAACTATTCCAATTTCACATGATCTTTCATTCATGTATACAAATAAACTTATCATGAAAACCAAGGAAACGAACTTTGTCGAACAATAAATTTTTATCATATAACTCATCAAAAATACCATAAATGAACTTAATAAAATTCAACTAAATCCAAAAAATGTTAAATTTTTATATAATTAAATTATTAAAGAATATAATTTCAATATCTAGGACATTATGTACAAGTCCAGAACACATTTGGACATAAGGTATGGGTTTTCTGATCTCACATTCAATTATGTTTAATATGTGCTACTCACCACTATTCTATGTATATGGTGTATGTTCACTGAAAGATTATGTATCATATCATGAATCTATTTTTCTTCAGATTCAAAGTTTCATTTTGATGATCATTAATTTTATGGGGTATATAGTTCCACTGTTTGAAAATTGGTATGGGATTCTCCCCAAACATCCATTTTTTATTCAGGTTACATTTTTTCTTCCCTTACCTAAATATAATAATTCATTCTATATATATATATTCATCTAAATTCTATGTATATGATAAAAATTAATTTATTCCAGATCATTTCATCTTTCATTTTATGGTAAATATATGTTTTATGAGGTTTTCTTTTCAATTTCTCTCGATAAGAAATCCCCTTTTAAGGGAACCTCCCAATATTTTACACATTTACAAGCACTATCCATAATATATTTTATAAAAAAATTAAAATAACTCTTTTTATCATGAAAAACTATCATATTTTATTTCTATTTTTATTAATATTATTATTTATTTGTCCTAATTTAATTATCTTTTATATTTTCCCTTAAACTGCACCAAAGAGTCTCACTTCTAATGTTTCTTAAAAATACTTTTTACATGTTGGACATAATTTATGCCTCAAATATATTTTTTTCTCCATTTTGTTTCAAGGATATTCGTACTTACAAAATGATTTTAGTAAAAATACAAATTATCTAAAAAAATAAATATTCTTTCCAACATAAAAGGGTATTTCTCTCAAGAATTTATCAATGATTTAATTAGAGTATTTTCATATATGATTATGGTTCAAATAATTAAAAGTGTTACTGGAAAATTTGATTTTAATAAATCTTTCTATATCTATTATTCTAAATATGTGGAATTCATTACACTCTTTATGTAATGGGTGGTCATTTTATAACCTATCAACGCATCAGTAGGTCTCATGAGACAAACTAGAATGGGTTTGGGCCAAGGACTTAGTCATTATGTAGACTTATTGGACGACTACATGATGGTATATTTATGATGTCCAAAATTATTTATTTCCCTCACTATGATATTAGTAATTTATAATCCATGTTCAGATAAGGTTGTAATTGATAATCCATGTGATTATTCTCCTATTACAATAAACATAATAAAGTTTCATTATCATGTTATTATTTATATTGCATTATTGATTCAGCTTTTATTATTTACATATTATGATCAAGTTTATGTTTTAATGGAATGTGTTTTTAGTTATTCATCATGACTTATTATTTATTATTATTTATGATAGATTCAACTATATTCCATACCCTCACTAATCATATGATCTCACCCTATTCTTAAGATTTATTTTTACACAAGATGATAAGATGTATATTATGATTGATTTATAGGGAAAATCTAGTATTTTATGGGTGTTTCCAATGGATTTTATATATTTTTTATCAATCAATTTTTAATGTAAAACTTATTTTGTTACTTGGTTTTCCAAAACCACTAAACTATTCAGTCCTTTGGGATTCAAACACATATTCATAGTTCCAATGTAAGTAAGTATGAAACAGAATCTAATCTACTAGGGTTGGGTAATCTACACAAAAACAAATATAATTTATCTAATAAAAGTAATAAATTATATAAATATTATAATTAAAAATATAATTTGTTCAATACATATAAATTTATATTTTGGGAACCCGCAAAAAAATTTATCTGAGACCCCAAACTATACTATAATCATAACTTTATTTCTTAAAATAAGTATTTTTCATGGATAAAAAACTTAAATAAGACTTGGTATAGACCCTACATGTTCACCATTCTTTGGACTCTAAACTATAAAATAATGTTCCCACTGATTGTTGTCTTCAATTATTTGGTATTTATATTTGCTCAAATTTTCATTTGTGAAACCATCGCAGAGAGGATTTTGATCATATATTTTTATCTTTTTCTACTTATTATGGTTTGTGGAATTAAATATATGACATTTTTATCTAATATGGGTAGGTTTGAAATCCATTCATATGCATCTATAATGATGAACTGTTATAAAAGATTCCCAAAAAATTAGATAGATATTTATAGCTAATGTTGAAAAACTAATTTATGTCATCTGGTATGAAATAAATTTTATTGGGTTCATAATAATACTTTTAATTTTCATACAGATCAAGTGATTATATTCACTACAATCAAAGGAGTATGTATTAGGAAAACTAGAACCTTCCTAAACTCTGTCAAGGATTTTATCATTCCTCATTTTCATGGAATGTAGGGGAGGTTTGGCCACCCAAAAGGCTTGCTTAAAGTTTTTTTAAAAATCCCCTTTTCCTGGATGTATAAAGATCAATTTAAATAGTTATTTAAAAGGAAACATGGGCCCCTCGGGTTACAGAGTGTTGTGCATAGATCACAACGTACAGATCTTTGGATAATTATATGGTTCTTGTGGTATTTCCTCTTATTTAGAATATGAGATGTACATCATCATTATTGTGATTGTTTTTATCAAGAAAAGTGGTTGGAATAAAATATGGAAGGAAAGATAATCCAGCGCCATAATTCATTCCCTTAAAAATTGTGTGTTTCGTCTTTCATGGCCCCTCACAGCTAGATAGACGGACTTCCTCTATCACCTATTAGAGATCAATCATATAATCACACATTCTAATCATGATGAGAACACAATGGAGGATGGTATCATAAACAAAGGATAAAACAGTGGTGTCACATGGTTTTAAATCTTTCCAATAGATCATATTTCTTTTCATAAAAAATATTGTAAAAAAATTCCCACTTCCAAACTTCTATAACTCTTTTAAAAAATTTTATATATTTTTGTGTTGGCCTTTTGAACAAGGAATCACCATTTAAAAAAATTGTAATAAATTATTTTAAGGATATGTTTGAGATAAGTGTATTAAATGTTTCTATAAGGGAGTAGTGGAGGTTTCCCTCTATAAGTGATTGGGGATCCTTTTAATTATATAAAGTATGAAATAAATATATATTAATTTTCATGATAATATGGAAAAAATGATATATTTAGAATTTAGGATGATGATGAGTCAACATAATATTATAGAATATAATTTAAATAAGTTTCAGTGGTGGATTAACCCTTACCTTTTTATTTTTACCTCTTGTTAACACTTTTGATTATTTCATTAATATCAACATTTATTACTATTTAAGAGTCAATAATGTTACTATAAAATTCCATGTTAACAATATGTGGAAAATGGTTGGTATTATTTACCATATACTATTAAATTTTCCATATAAATGATTATTTTTAATTTTGAAACATTTTAAAAAATATTAATTATCGTAATAACCAATCAAGTGATTTTCAGGACTACTCGCATAATTTGACTTTAAAAAAATATAAAAAGGGAATTTATATATATATTTTTAAAACCGCACTAAAATTTAATATATGTCTAAAAATTAAGGTATTCAAATAATTCATCAAATTTATATTACCTTAAATATTTTAAAATTTATTTGTTTTGTTTTTACACTAAGATAAAACTATGTATCGATGTTACATAAGTATTTATGTTAATTATTCCATCACAATAAAATCAAATGATAAAATAAATTAAATTATATTTCAAATAACCATTTATAACATACCATAACCACTTCATATCCCAATGAAATAATATCAGTGATATTAAAACAATGATAGTGAAAATTTGTATTTATTCTTTACTTAAAAGTATTTTTATAGCCATTTTCAAAGAAAATGGATCCAAATTTACTCTACCTTAGAATATAGGATAATTGTAGTCAAGATAAACTTATAAAAAGGAAATAATGTAGGTGTTAGGTTTATTTTTATTGCCACATTAGATTACTTAAACCATGATTCCCAATTTACTCTTACTGAGGTGATAAATATTTATCAAGATTACTATTCATTATGACGAAAAATGAAGTTGAAGTATTCAAAAAAACATAAAATTTGAATAAAAATGTAAAATCAATTGTATGAAATTAAATCACTATAATTAATAGAAATTATTTTAACAATCAATCTGAAAAATGTGATGAAAATTGATTTTTTAGAAAATTTCATTTTTATTTATGAAAATGTATTTATACCAAATTTAAGTGTCACATAGGTTCCAATTGAATTAATTGATTAATTTTAAATAAAGAGTTAATATTTTAAAAACATTTCAAAAAAATGTTACTTTTTATATTCTTTGATGGAAATGAATGATTTTTATGAATTCAATATTTTTTAATATTCATTAAAAATTACTTTCTTTTAGAAAATACCATAATTTCACCTTAAGATAATCTTGAAATTTTTATTTCAAATATTATATCTCTATTTTCAGGTAATGTTTAATAATTTAGTAAAAATTAACTATATTATCTGTATTCAAAATGCAATAAAACCATTTTTGATGAAAATGTATTCTTGGAGAATAAAATGACTTTTTTCTTATTTCATTACTTACAACCATAATTAAATGTATATTAATTCAATAAATTTATTATATAATAAACTTATTTTAGTATATAAATTTTTTAAAATTAATTATTTTAAACTATTAAGCTAAAAACACATTACACACATAAAAAAAATTATAAAATATATCACTTTTACCTTTAAAATATTTTATATTCATTTCAAACCAATTGAATTTAAATATTACTCGTGACTATATTTCTAATAGACATATAGATGTACAACTGAAATTTGTTTAACAACCCTATATATAATGGCCATATAACCTTCCAGTTTATTTAGTTACATGCTTCTCTAACATTTATTCATTTAAATCTCTATCATATTGTCTATCATATTCTTAATTCTTCACCATGTTTATATAGATGGAGTTAGGGACTCAATAATTATCACGAACCATGAGGATAATTATTTTATGTTATATATATATATATATATATTCATTTACACAACTTGTACTATTATTTGTGTTTCTTCATATTACAACCTCATAATATATTAGTGTTTACTGTATTATGTTATCTCAAATAAAAGTATTATGGTTCATTTTAGGTTACTTTTTCTTGTATCAAAAGATATCAAAAATAATATTCATATAAAGGATAACACTAATAAAAATATTGGGGTGTCATATTATACCCCCTTAAATAAATTATTCCCTCACAATTTTTATCTTATTAGTCAGGGGTTCGATATTTTAAAATATTATAAGGCCCCATCCTTAAACATTACTTAATCTTGAGTTACTTCAAGAATACACGTTGAGGATCTTTTCAGGTTTAGAGATTTAGATAATTAGATCATAAAACATGCATTACATTCCACATTTAAACAAAGTGGTTACATAAAAGATAGTACTCATTTTTTCAATCAACAGAAACATGTTTAAAATAAAACATGTATTCTTTCTTGACACTTCCTTGACACTATCATCACATCATGTAATTTTCCCTTGACCTGTGAAAAACATTTCAAAAACTTTGGATGAGCATAAAAAGATCAGTAAAGGATATAAAAGTACTAAATGAAAACATTAGTCCATGTATGAAATCATAATTTACTCATAAAACATAATCACTTTAACATAACTCATCAAATCATGAAAAAATCATAGAAATCATAAGACATAAAGGTAACTTGAGGCATTCATAACATTCTTACGTAGGGAGTAACCCTCTTGGTTACATTTGGAATACCCATCACAGTATATTCCCTAAATCTCTTCAGAGAAACCTTAATGTTTAACCCCTTTGCGTTACCCAATGCATTAGAGAGCTATATCGGGCTCACCCGCCCTTAGTTTATCACAGAACCACCCGTCTTCATAACAATGCCCAAGAACTATAACATAATCGTATCACATAAAACATGCATAAAAGAAATATAACTTTTCCACATTTCAATCACAAGATATCAATACAACACATTGATATAATAAAAACATTATGAAAACCATTTTCAATACCAAAATAAAAGAAAAGTAAAACATGGTATTTATTTTTCATTTTAAAAAAAAGTTGTGGCTTGAAGAGGAAGCTGAAACTCAAATAATGGTCACGGCGGTGGAAAAGTCGTTGTCGCTGCATACATACGAAAAAAGACATTCCTTTTTGTCATTTAGTAAATGATTCATATAAAAAAGATTCCTTTTGAGTAAATGTAAAATTCAAAGGGGTTTGTACACCGTATAAAATAAAGTTGTGTATAAAACAAAATATGCCTCAATGAAAGGAGATTGAGACAAAGTCCCATACCTCGGGTCCGACTTGACTCGATCGTTCTTTAATGTCCTAAATAAAAAAATTTAGTTAATTACTACTTTATTAAGAACCTTTTTAAAGTTCATTATTCCTTTTATATCACTTATTACCATGTTATGAACACTATGTAATTATTTAAGTTAATAATGGTTATTTTGTCGATCATTGGTACTTGAGTCAAAAATAAACTCTTTATAATTACAAGTTGTTCACGTGGTAAAATATCCATTATATCCAGAATTATATTCATGATTTAGATATCATATATGTCATATATATCCATTATATACATGCATTTACAATATTACATAACATTTAGAGGTAAGAAATGAAATGCACCGTTCATGGAGACGGTAAGTCGTACGTACGCATGAACGCTACTTTCATTTCTAATTCATATTTTATGGAATGGAATCATAATGATATAAATGTATATTATAATTAAATTATAATATCATATATAATATCATTAATTCCATCCTTTATACGTCCCACATATGGCATTAACGAATCAAATCACTTTGAGGGGGCGGTAGTCCGCACTTCCTAAAATGAAGATATTGCGTTTACCCATAATGGAAACCATAAAGGTATGAAAAAAATGAAAAATACATAAGATTAAAGAAAACATAAACATATTATATATCATATATAAAAATATTGTCATCTTAATGGCCACTTTTGAAGGTGTTAGAAGAATATTGAACAATCATCGTTTCGGGAGGCAGAAATTCGCCATCCACGGAAACAGTATGCTCTTTAACCATTAGATGAAGGTGTGTGTAAGTATAGCTCAAATACATATTATAAAAACATCCTAGTATATTGAATATATGTTTTTTGTTACAAAATAAATGAATAATAAGAGTTTAGGGCGGTTGGATAAGCAAAATAAAACAAAAAAAACACAAGTGAAGACATTACCTTTAAATTGGGTGACTCTTCTTGGTTTGAACCAAAATGGTTTCTTGAAGAGCTTTCTGCCTAAGGTAAGGATTCTAGGATGAGGAGAGAGATGTGTAGAGACAAAATGAACAGATATTGGCTGAGCCAAAGTCTTGAGAGGTGTGGGTAAGGAGGTATAGGTGGGGTCCTTTTATAAGAGGAGAGTAGGGGCACTCTTAGAAAGGTATAAAATGTTACTTTATTTTGAAATGAGTTTCGGATTTTAAAGGTCCCACATTAATGTATTTCAAGGATAAGGTGTTAATGGTTCCAAATATACAAATCAAATAGGTCTTTGACAAGTTTAACTATTAGATTTTACATTAACTTTTCATTTTATTTAAATCGTTCATTAATGAGGTAATCGTTGCATCGTCATGATGTCATAAATAATTTAATTTATTTAATGTCTAAAAATTATAAAAAAAAATTATGATGTAGGAAATATTTTTATATTTCCAATTACTATTTATAGTCTAATAGATCATTTATTTAGACAAAATTAAAAATGTTTTACTCAGGTGATACATTCTTTGTTATATTTAACTTTCTTTAAAAAAATAAAAAGATAAAAAGTCATTATCACATAAAAGTGATTTCATGGGGTCCCCAAGTTTGGTACAAGGAATACCATGGTCGGCCGTGACACAACCAGTAGAATTAGGACACATTTTGGGGTCATTTTTTATTATTATGATATTATTTTATTATCCTTAATTACCCGATTACTAATTAATCAAGATAATTAACGATAATTACTGTCGTTACAATTCAAAAAGTCCAAAAACAAAAGAGTATTGATTAAATAATTTGGACCATATGATTCCAAATATGTAATCAATTTTACCAAATTCCAAACACATAAATTGAAATAATTAATTTAAAAATAATTCCCGTTGTCAAAACAAATAGTGGGTTTTTTTGAAACAATATCTATGAAAATTTTGGCATTAGTTTATGCCCAATTACAAAGTGAAATTAATTATAATGACCACTATTGGATTAAATGGTAAAACTATATTCTATTTACACTTTAAAACCAATTAAAAAGATAAGCTAACCATATAATTAAATTATATGAAAAAGTAGTTTTGATGTAAAATGCAGTATTTTTCACTATTCATTAAAAAATGAACATTGTGAGAAAAATACCTAAAAAATATCCAATGTAAATTTCGATGTCCCAATCATAAATAATAAGTTTATTTTGAAAAATAGAGCTTATAAAATTTTCAAAATATATATTTAAAAATGTTTTGCCATCAAAAGGCAGTAAAACAATCTTTTAAAAATATTAGTGTATTTCATGCTTAAAATTGGATTTATTCTCATTTTAAGCCTCTAAAACACTATCTATTTCATAAATAGACATAGATAAAAATATATATTATGAAATACTTACTTGGGATGTTACATCCTTCCCCCCTTTAGAAAATTGCGTCCCTGCAATTTATTTACTTATTGAATAAGTGGGGGTATTTATCCCTCATTGCATTTTCAGATTCCCATGTTGCCTCTTCAATCATGTGGTTTTTTCACAAAACCTTTACTTGATGAATCATCTTATTCCACAACATTTTCTCCCTGTGGTCAAGAATCTAGACCGATTGTTCTTCATAAGATAGATTCTCTTCCAGCTAAACTACCTCTGGACTCAAAACATGAGATGGATTTGGCATGTACTTCTTTAACATTGAAACATGAAAAACATTGTGTACCTGAGATAAACTCGGAGGTAAAGCCACTCGGTATGAAATGGATCCAACTCTCTCCAGAATTTTATATTGTCCAATGAACCTTGGACTCAACTTTCATTTCTTACCAAATCGCATCACACTTTTCCATGGTGAGACTTTGAGTAAGACATGATCACCTACCTCAAAAGAGAGATCCTTCCTCTTATTGTCCACATAACTCTTCTTCCTGATCTGATATGTTCTCATGTGTTTCTGTATTAGCTAAATGTTTTCTGCCAAATCTTCTACCAATTCTAGTCCCATCAACTTACCTTCACCCAATTCATCCCAGAAAGCTGGAGTTCGACACCGCTTCCCATATAATGCCTAAAATGGTGCCATCTGTATACTGGAATGAAAACTATTATTATAAGAAAACTCAACCAAAGAAAGATGTTGGTACCAACTTCCCTGATAATCCATCGAACAATCACATAGCATATCCTCCAAATTATGAATCGTTCGTTCTGAATTCCCATCTGATTGAGGATGGAAAGTTGTACTAAAATTTAATTCAGTACCCAATGACTTCTGAAGGCCTTTACAAAAGTTATAAGTGAACCTGGGTTCACGATCAGATACAATTGAGAGGGGAACTCCATGTAATCTGACTATCTCTTTAAGATACAAACAAGAAAGATGATCTAGGGAAAAAGTATCTCTTATAGCAAATAAATGAGCAGATTTAGTCAAGAGATCAACAATAACCCAGATTTCATTATTACCTCGAGGTGTCTTCGGCAACCCCACAACAAAGTCCATGGATATATTCTCTCATTTCCACTCTGGCAGTGGTAAAGGCTGAAGCATCCCTTTCTGTAACTTCCACTCTTCTTTAACCCATTGACAAGTCAAACACTTCACATTAAAATCAGTAATATCTATTTTCATTCCATCCCACCAGTAATACTCCTAAAGATCTCCATACATCTTAGTACTGCCTTGATGAACTGAAAATGGAGAACTATAAGCTTCACATAACAACTCTCTCTTAAACTGTGAATCACAAGGCACACACAATCTCTTCTAAAATCTCAAAACACAATCATTATCAATGTTGAATTCAGTAAACTTATCCTTCTGAACCAGCTATACCTTTTTCTACAACTCACTATCTTGCTTCTGTGCTTGCTTAATTCAGTCTGATAGAGAAGATTTCACTGATACCTAAAACAAAACAGAAGGAAATCCTGCACCAACAACTTTTATGCCAAATTTCATCAAATCCTTATCCAAAGGATCACTTTCCAAATGCAACATTGTTAATAAAGCATTACTTTTTCGACTCAAAGCATCAGCCACTTTATTTGCTTTTCCCGGATGGTAATGAATTGTACAATAATAATCCTTGATTAATTCTAACCATCTTTTCTGTCTCATGTTAAATTCTTTCTAAGTGAATATATACTTTAAACTTTTGTGATCAGTATATATTTCACACTTTACTCCATACAAATGATGCCTCCAAATTTTTAAAGAAAAAACAACAGTAGCTAATTCCAAATCATGTGTAGGGTAATTTACCTCATGAGTTTTCAACTAACGTGAAGCATAAGAAATTACCTGATCATTTTGTATTAGGACACAACCAAGTACTTTCAATGAAGCATCATTATAGATAACAAACTCACCATTCCTGGAAGGTAGTTCCAAAACTGGATCATTCACCAATCTTCTTTTCAGTTCCTAAAAACAATCATCACATTCTTTTGTCCAAATAAACTTAACACCCTTCCGAGTTTGCTTTTTCATTGGACTAGATAATCGGGAGAAATTTCCAACAAACCTTCGGTAATAGCCTGCCAAACCAAGGAAGCAACAAATCTCAGTTACATTTGTGGGTCTTGGCCATTCTTCAACAACCATTTTTTTTGCAGGATCAACAGTTATCCCATCTTTAGAAACAATGTGACCAAGGAAAGAAAATTGTTGCAACCAAAAATCACACTTGCTGAATTTCCCATACAATTTCTTTTCTTTTAAGGTTTTCAAAATTACCCTTTAAATGTCTTTCATGCTCCTATTTATTTTTAGAAAACACCAAAATATCATCAATGAAAACAACCAAAAACTTATCCAAGAACTCATGGAAAATTCTATTCATAAGGTCCATGAATACAGCAGGTGCATTGGTTATCCCAAAAGGCATAACTACAAATTCATAATGACCATATCTTGTATGAAAAGTGGTCTTTAGAATATCTTCTTCCTTTACCTTCAACTGATGGTACCCCGATCTCAGGTCAATCGTTGAAAAAAACTGAGCTCCCTGGAGCTGATCAAACAAATCATAGATATGAGGCAAAGGATATTTGTTCTTAAAAGTGATGTTATTCAAGGCTCTATAATCAATGAAAAGTCTCATAGAACCATATATATTTTTAACAAATAAAATAAAAGCACCCATGGTGATGTTCTAGGTTGAATGAAACATTTCTCTAATAAATCTTGCAATTGCTCCTTCAACTATAAAAGTTCAATTTGAGCCATTTGATAAGGGGGTTTTGAAATTTTCTTAGCATCAGGAACTAAGTAAATAGTAAATTCAACTTCCCGATCTGGTATTATTCCAGGAAAATCATCAGAAAAAACATGAGGATACTCATTTACCACTGGGACATCATTAATTTGAGCAGTTCCTTTGTTTTCAGTAATATGTGCAAGATAACATTCATTTCTATCTTTTACAAGTTTCTCAGCCTCTTGATATGTTATCAATAGTAAGGGTTCATTCTTGTACAGAAACTGAAAGTATTTCTGAAAAGAAACTTCTTTAGCTCTACAGTCAATCTTATCATGGTAAATAGAGAGCCAGTCCATACCCAGGATAACATCAAACTCTACTAGAGGTAAAACAATAAGGTTTTCAAGTAGGTTCTTTCCACTGATAAGGATAGGAATATTCTTATAAAAAAAAATTTCCTTAACATTTCCCCCAGGTGTTTTTACCACAAGTTCAGAAGTCATTTCTTGAGATGTTATTCCCGTTTTACTAGAAAAGTTTTCAGAGATAAAATAATGTGTAGACCCTGAATCAAACAACACACTAGCATAATCTGAAAAAACAAACAAAGTACCTGATACCACTTCATTTGATGGCCCAACATCTGCTGAAGTAGTTGAAAAGGATTTCACCACACCTTTATGCTTGTAGTATAACTGCTTCCCATCACACGACCTCTTTTTCGGACACTCATTAGCATAGTGACTCATCTCATTGCACTTCAAACATTTCACTAACTATAAATCAAATTTGGTCTTACCATCACCTTGATCTTTTTCAGTGCAATCACGAGCCTTATGTCCCATCTTACCACATCGGTAGAACTTTCTAGAATTCATAATAAATTCCCCAACATGCCTTTTACCACATTTATCACAAACTGGAAACTTAGTTTTCTTACCAACAGACCTTTTTGAAGAATTCTTCCCTTTCTCCTTCCACCTCGGTCTCTTCTTCTGTTGGTTGTTATAGAACACTTGATCATTTGAAAACTCCATTTCCACCTTCTCAGCACATCGAACAATCTTTTCATAACTTTTGAACTCACGAGAATCCAATTCCCTTTGATATTTTGTATTTAATCCTGAGTAAAAACGATTGATTTTACTATCAAGGTCTCGAATAAAATTTGGAGCATACCTTGCCAATCGAGTGAACCTTTCTTCATAAGCAGCCACTGAGTCTTCCTCATGCCTCAATTCCAAGAATTTTTTTTCCATCATAAGTCGAACATCCTTAGGAAAATACTTCTCAAGAAACATACCTTTGAATTCATCCCAGTCAAGAGCATCAATCTCATTAGCGTCCCTGATATTTTTAACCATTGACCACCACTGATCTGCTTCACCCTCCAAAGGGTAAATTGCAAGACTAACCTTTTTATTTTCTGAACACCCCATGACATTGAAAATATTCTCCAGTGATTTAATCCACCCTTCAGCTAGAATAGGGTCAGGTGATCCTCTAAATTATGGGGGATGTTGCCTCATGAAATGTTCCACCACTAACATGTTCCTCTGTGGTTGATGTGGCTGATCTCATACATGGATATCACCACTATTTATCGCTTGAGTCAACTGTGCCATCACTGTAACAAACTGTTCAGTTCCAATTCCGACCATCTCAGGATGATGATTCGGAAGTTCATTTCCTTCTGTATGCCTTCCTATCACTGCTTCCCTATTTCCTCTATGGAAAACCATTATGAACAAACATGTCTTGGATGAAGCAACATGGTAATCTTCAAATGCTAAATCATTTCAATTTGACCATAAAAAAAATATTTTTGTATAATCATTTAATATAATTCTAACTCCTAAAGTTATCTAAACCAACCTTTGATACCAACTATAAGGCCCCAGCCTTAAACATTACTTAATCTTGAGTTACTTCAAGAATACATGTTGAGGATCTTTTCATGTTTAGAGTTTTATATAATTATATCATAAAACATGCATTACATTCCACATTTAAACAAAGTGGTTACATAAAAGATAGTACTCATTTTTCCCATCAACAGAAACATGTTTAAAATAAAACATGGACTCTTTCTTGACACTTCTTTAACACTATCATCGCATCATGTACTTCTCCCTTGACCTGTGAAAAATATTTCAAAAACTTGGGATGAGCATAAAAAGCTCAGTAAGGGATATAAAAGTACGAAATGAAAACATTAGTCCATGTATGAAATCATACTTTACTCATAAAAAATAATCACTTTAACATACCTCATCAAATCATGAATAAATCCTAGAAATCATAAGACATAAAGGTAACTTGAGGCATTCATAACATTCTTACGTAGGGAGTAACCCTCTTGGTTACATTTGGAATACCCATCACAGTATATTCCCTAAATCTCTTTAGAGAAACCTTAACGTTTAACCCCTTCGCGTTACCCAATGCATTAGAGAGCTATATCGAGCTCACTCGCCCTTAGTTTATCACAAAACCACCCATCTTCATAACAATTCCCAAGAACCATAACATAATCATATCACATAAAACATGCATAAAGGAAAAATAACTTTTCCACATTTCAATCACAAGATATCAATAAAACACATTGATATAATAAAAACATTATGAAAACCATTTTCAATACCAAAATAAAAGAAAAGTAAAACATGGTATTTATTTTTCATTTTAAAAAAAACTTATGGCTTGTAGAGGAAGTCTAAACTCAAATAATGGTCACGGCGGTGGAGAAGTCGTTGTCGCCGCATACGTATGAAAAAAAACATTCCATTTTGTCATTTAGTAAATGCTTCGTATAAAAAAGATTCCTTTTGAGTAAACATAAAAGTCAAAGGGGTTTATACACTGTATAAAATAATGTTTTGTATAAAACAGAATATACCTCAATGAAAGGAGATTGAGACGAAGTCCCATACCTCGGGTCCGACTTGACTCGATCGTTCTTTAATGTCCTGAATAATAAACTTGAGTTAATTTCTACTTGATTATGAACCTTTTTCAAGTTAATTATTCTTTTTATATCACTTATTACCATGTTATGAACACTATGTAATTATTTAAGTTAATAATGGTTGTTTTGTCGATCATTAGTACTTGAGTCAAAAATAAACTCTTTATAATTACAAGTTGTTCATGTGGTAAAATATCCATTATATCCATAATTATATTCATAATTTAGATATCATATATTTCATATATATCCAGTATATACATGCATTTACAATATTACATAACATTTAGAGGTAAGAAATGAAATGCACCGTTCATGGAGATGGTAAGCCATACGTACACATGAATGCTACTTTCATTTATATTTCGTATTTTATGGAATGGAATCATAATGATATAAAGGTATATTATAATTCCAGTATAATATCATATATAATATCATTAATTACATCCTTTATACATCCCACATATGGCATTAATGAATCAAATCACTTTGAGGGGGCGGTAGTCCGCACTTCCTAAAATGAAGATATCGCGTTTACCCATAATGGAAACCATAAAGGTATTACAAAAATGAAAAATATAGAAGCTTAAAGAAAAAATAAACATATTATATAGCATATATAAATATATTTTCATCTTAATGTCCACCTTTGAAGGTGTTAGAAGAATATTGAACAATCATCGTTTCGTGGGGTAGAAATTCGCCATCCACGGAAACAGTATGCTCTTTAACAATTAGATGAAGGTGTGTGTAAGTGTAGCTCGAATAATTCTTATAAAAACATCCTTGTATATTGAAGATACTGGTTTTTTTAAAAAATAAAAGAATAAAAAATAGTTTAGGGGGGTTGGGGAAGCAAAATAAAACAAAATAACACAAGTGAAGACATTACCATTAAATCGGGTAACTCTTCTTGGTTTGAACCAAAATAGTTTCTTTAAGAGCTTTATGCCTAAGGTAAGGATTCTAGGATGAGGAGAGATATGTGGAGAGACAAAATGAACATAGATTGTCCTAGAAAAAGGCTTTAGAGTTATGGGTAAGGAGGTATAGGTGGGGGCCTTTTAAAAGAGGAGATGAGGGGCACTCTTGGAAAGGTATAAAATGTTACTTTATTTTAAAATGAGTTTCGGATTTTAGAGGTCCCACATTGATGTATTTATAGGATAAGGTGATAAGGTTTTTAAATATACTCATCAAATAGGTCTTTGACAAGTGTAAGTCTTATATTTTACATTATCTTTTCATTTTATTTAAATCGTTCATTAATGAGGTAATCGATGCATCATCATGAGGTCATAAATAAATTAATTTATTTAATGTATAAAAATTATAAAACAATTACTATGATTTAGGAAATATTTTTAGCTTTACAATTACTATTTATCGTCCAATAGATCATTTATTTAGACAAAATTAAAAATGTTTTACTCAGGTGATACATTCTTTGTTATATTTAACTTTCTTTAAAAAAATAAAAAGATAAAAAGTCATTATCACATAGAAGTGATTCCATGGGGTCCCCAAGTTTGGTACAAGGAATCCCATGGTCGGCCATGACACAACCAGTAGAATTAGTACACATGTTGGGGTCATTTGTTTATTATTATGATATTATTTTATTATCCTTAACTACCCGATTACTAATTAATCAAGATAATTAATGATAATTACCGTCGTTACTATTCACAAAGTCCAAAAACAAAAGAGTCTTGATTACATAATTTGAAACTTCTGATTAAAAATATGTAATCCATTTTACCAAATTCCAAATACATATATTTCAATAATTAATTTAAAAATGATTCCCGTTGTCAAAACAAATAGCGGGTTTTTTTGAAACAATATCTATGAAACGTTTGACATTAGTTTATGCCCAATTCCAAAGTGAAATTAATTATAATGACCACTATTGGATTAAATGGTAAAAATATATTCTATTCACAATTTAAAACCAATTAAAAATATAATCTATACATATAATTAAATTATATGAAAAAGCAGTTTTGATGTAAAATGCAGTATTTTTCACTATTCATTAAAAAATGAACATTGTCAGAAAAACAACAAAAAATTATCCAATGTAAATTTCAATGTCCCAATCATAAATAATAAGTTTATTTTGACAAATAGATCTTATTAAATTTTCAAAATATAGATTTAAAAATGGTTTTCCATCAAAAGGGAGTAAAATAATCTTTTAAAAATATTAGTGTATTCCATGCTTAAGATTGGATTTATTCTCATTTTAAGCCTCTAAAACACTATCTAATTCATAAATAGACATAGATAAAAATATCTATTATTAATTACTTACTTGGGATGTTACAAATATCATCAGTGAAAACCCCCACCAGACAAAGGAATCATAAAACATCCTTTTAAAAGGATTAGGAAACATAATGGTTACCTAAGAAAACATAGAATCAGGTTATTGGATGAGGTTATAACTAAAGGCCAGTGACTATTGGGAAATATGAGAGAAAGATAATGTCAAAATAATAATTGAGAGTAATAGATAACATTATCGAGAGATAGTTAATGAAGAAAAAACCATAAATTAGTGAGGGTTGAAGAGTCCATTAATTCCTCATAAATTATGTAAAAAGAATACAATTTTTATTTCAATATCATTTTATTAATGTTGAGGGGATATTTTACTATAATCATAAATAACACAATAAAATATACTTACTTTATTTATTTCCATTTAATAATGACGATTTCATATTTTGGTTGTACTTTCATAAATTCCTTCTTTATATCTTTCTCAAAGAAATTAATATAAAATATAAAATTTGTGTGCTCGAAGGAGAAAAAGTAACTTATAATGGATCATAATATCCATAAAATAGTGACATGTCATTCCTCCTACCATAATAGATTTATCATAACCAAAATAGTTAGAAAAGGTAACCTATTATGGAAAATCATCATATGAAAAATAATACATTAATCCATAAAACATTAATCATAACACCAAACATTGAACATGATCCATTAAATTTATTTATCCTTATGATTCATCCCAAATATATTTGAACAAATTCAAAACTAATATTTTTTGAAATAAGTTAATAAAAGTTTAAAAATTAAAATAATATTAATCCCCAAACAACTTAATGCTTCTGATAATGTAACACCCTAACCACATGAATTCAGTGATCATAAAATCTATTATAAAAAGCAACTTCATTCCCTAAATAGAATAAAACATCATAAAACCACAATTAATAAATAAATGATTCCAAAAATTGACTATATTAATAATAAATATTTACAAAATAAAACTATCAAATATGTTCTATATATCTAAAAATTCCTTGAACATTGTGAATGACATCATAAATCAGATTATCAAACAATCGCTACACATTTCTGAGGTCACCAATGTGATTGAATTTACATTATCAATATCAATGATATCATTATCTCAAATAAATATTATCTCAAAACCAATAACATACTAAGATTTATATATACCTCAATCACTTTTTTTATATAAAATAACATCTAACCAATAATTTATATTATTGTTTTTGGAACTATTCAACATATGCTTGAAAATCCTGTAAGAAAAACTACTGAAGAATAATCCTTATATGTTTCATTATTATTATAACCAGAATATGGCTGGTAAAACACTATTACAATAGATTTATGGAACCCCAAAACATAATCACATCAATCTATAATCTTTAATGATTTTCATAAAATTTTACCTTCCGTAGCCTAGGAGTTAACACTATGATTAGAAAACTAACTCAGATAATTCACATGTTACCTATAAATAAGATATTAAATTATAAACAATACCTTATAATATAATTTAATTTCCTCTAATGAAAACACAATTTTTTTCCATAGAAATTTTTTTATGATCCTTACTTCTTCAAAAATCCTCTCCCCTTTACATTAAGACATTCCATTAACTATTTCCTTCCAAATTTTCAATAGGAATTAAATTGAATCTTCTTTCCTTTGGGCTATTTATTGTATGAATTCTCTTTGATCTCTTATTTTCTCTTATTAATTGGGTTAGTAAAGTCACCCATTTTGAGTATTTTAATTATATTATGTGATATCTATTTAGTAATAATCATTAAATTTAATATTTTATATCCAATTTCATCTATTTTTTCATGAGGGAATAAATTAATTTTTTTTTTACATTCATGGATAATATATTTACTTCCAGTTCTATCCATTTACTAAAAACAAAAAAGTATATCGAAAGAAATAATAATCATAGTGAGAAACCATATAATTATGAAAATAATTTAAAATATATCCCAATAATTACACCTTCTTTTCAATATATAACCCTTATATTTTACCCCAATTAATCCATGGTCATTATCTATTAAAATATGTCATAATGGTTCACTAAGAAATTGTGAATAAACCTAACAATATCACCCAAGAGTTTCAAGAAAGATAAGAAAAATTAGGACAACTGATCATGAACTGGTGAGGGTAAAGTTAATACACATTTCTTTTTATCCATAATTATTACCCCTAGGTGAATCTAGACTAAAACCATATCCAGTTACTAATATCTAGACATGTATTTGTTTTATAGGGAAAATACACCCCTTTCACTACTAAAATATAGGCTTTATCCTGTACTTAGTCTTATATTATGGATTTTTAATAAATTTTACTAATCATAGTCTTAATAAATAATTGAAACTTTCTATGATACCAACTAAGGAAACCAAAACATAACATACATATATATTACATCTTATCAAGGAATATCCAATATATCTCCCAAGTAAACACACTTAAAAACATCGGTGGATTGGTGTGCTTATAGAAAAAATTACTAAACATGTTATATAATAATAATAGTCATAATCTCTAAAATCATTCATTACATAAGAAACCCATATATAGTCATCATACTTAGTAACATTCTTTATAAAAACTATAAAATTAAAACATAAGTTGGGGTGAGCTCAAATTCTCAATAAGGGTAAACATGGATGATATCAACCAATGATAAAATGTAAACATTTAATGTACATAAGAGTATGATAAAGTGATATTACTAATAGAAATTAATACCCAACAATTTATATAATATAATCATGAGTCTTGGAATAAAAAATTAGCTTATAAAAATATTGGGGAATCGTCAAAACACAATCAATTTTCATGATTTCAAATAATAAGAATGAAAACATCAAGTAAGTGTGTACCACCATCATATGGATAGAAATAATATCATATATCAAGGTTAAATAATAAGACCATCATATCAAAGTAGATTAGGCATCACTATATATTTCTTATATTATAGCAGACTAGGCATCAAAATTTGTTTCCCATATCATAGTGGTGAGGAATCACTACAGGTTTATCATAGTGGATCAATTATATAAAATCACTTCCCATAGTTATCTGATGATATATAGCACTTTAACCAATACATTGTAGGGGTAAAATGTTCCTAGACATCATATACTAAATACCATACATACGTATTACACGTGATTATTAAACATTCATAAAATTATCATAGGCCATGGAAATAAAATATTTTTTATAAAAATTACTTCCTTTAACCATATCAAAAACAATGAAAAATAAATGGGATACATTAATATTTCACCATTTAATCATAGAACAACCCATGAAAAAGAAATAGGTTTCATAAAGATTTTATCATGACATAAATAACCCAGGGTAAAGAAAATGTTTTCATAAGAAAACTTAAATATTTGTCATCATAATCCATACATATATAAAACTTTTATGTAATAATAAGATCATATCCCCATTTATGTGAAAAATACAAAAAATATGTTGACAAAGATGAAAAATTCAAATAAATGAACATTTGAATATTTCATTGAAAATGTGAGAAAAAATCAATTTCCTTTACTAACATTTTAATAAAAATCCCCTAGAATATAGACAAAATACATTAAATTTAAAGTTACCATGGAATCATGTATGTAATATTTATATAAAATAATTTCTATGATGGTAGTATAATACACTCAAGTCGTATAAGTTAAAAAACATTCCTTTCACACTTTTTCAAAATGTAAAAAAAGTCATTTTTCAAAAATATTTTAAAATGATTCATTTTTAACCCATTTTAATTAAATTAAAGGGTAGAGAAAATAACATTTATAAAACATTTCAATTATTGTGAAAAACATTCATAATTTAATTTTTATGAGTATGAACATGGAAGAAAAATTTTATCGAGCAATGTAGAACTATTGTCAGCTTTTTATAAAACAAATTATCAATAATTTTAATTACCAAATATGAAAAATGGTAATAATATAAAAAACTTATATTAATAAATAGATAATTAATTAAATATATCTGTTTTATTGGATAATATCCATAATGTTTTCATCAAGGTAAATTTAGAAAAAAAAATCTTTGAAAGAAATGATATTTTAACATAATCCCTTACCAGTTTTGTAATCATCAAATAAAAACATCATGAAAGAGAGAACCATATGGATCATTAAATACCCAAAGTTTCCATGAGATTAATAATTATACAATTTTATGGGTAGTATATACACCACATAAATAAATAACTAGTGAATGTGGAATGTGTCTCATGGAAATAAAAGTGAGACAAGAAACCCTTTCCTCCAGTCTCATCCTACCTCATACACCTTCCAACATCCTATATAATTAATATATATTTTTTATAAAAATAATCTATAAAAATAATTATATATTTAAGTAAATATATTATTCAATTATAACTTCTTATTTCCCGTTTACTAACAATTATTTATTAAAATCACTATTCTGAGTGATAATTGATTCTTTTTCATGCATGTTTCAGTTCGTGAGTCCCATGTCATGTAACATAATCATTATTATATAATATAAAAAAATTATTCATTTTTTATAATATTTAATCATTATATACCCTTTAATAACTATCTATATAAATTTTTGATGAAAAATTAATTACATCACTTTGTTGAAATGGTAGTTTGTACGTATGCACGAGTAATGTTTCAATTTTTTTACTAATATAATGAATTAAAATAAAATTGTATTTATTCTTTAACTAAATATAATAATATATTAAATATCATATATATTTAGTAAATACTTCATTATAACCTATAATGTAAAGTAGTAATGAAAAGAGAAATGCATTGCTTGATGGAGGTTGTAGTCTACACGTACGCATGAGTAATACATTCATTTCACATTTTATATAAAAATGATATGAATATTACTATGAAATTAACATAATAACATATAATTTTTTTAGATAAATTTCATATTATATTGTAATAGTTAGGACATAATTTAATGATATAGAAGAAGATGTAAAATAAAAAATTCTCATTAAGACAATTACATCTTCATTGAATAAAATCCTTTGGATACCTATTTAATGACCATGGTAATTGTCTATTAGGAATAATATAACATATATAATGAATATAAGGAAGTCAAGAAGAGGTTTTGGTATAAATTTCTCACCCTATATTGCTAAAACATTCTATATAATGGAGGAGAGGAAGTTCCCTTTTATATGTTGGGGGAGGGGAACCCTTTTAATTACATAATGTATTAAATTAATATAAATTAATGGTCATATTAAAGATTAAAAAGATGATATATTTTTAATATCATATAATTATGATTTAATATCCTCTCATCCAATAAAATGTACACAAATTTAGTTGATTTTCACCCATATCTCTATGTTTATGCCCCAAATTACCCCTTTTCATGATTATTGCGATTTTAATGTTCATTAAAATTTAGGGATATAAAAATTTACTACAAAAAGAAAAGTGACTGATGAGTGTAATATGGTTGAAAATATAGACCATATCCATTTAAATTATCCAATGATAAGTTTTTAATGAATTTTAAATCATTTAATGAAATATTATTTAGCATAAGATATTATTAAATAATCTTTATAGACTATTCACATAGCTTGACTTTACAGATGAAACGATGGAAATTGAATTCAAATATAAAAATTTAAAATATATCAAATATGATATATTTTTGTAATTTCCTAGATCTTCCATGTATTATTTTTAAATTTTAAATGGAATTAATTCTAGACCAGGCGTTGAGAAGGCTTGTGATTCTGAGGCATGGTGTGCCCGAAATAAATGATTGAAATAAATTCAACATTAAATATCATAGATGAGTGGTAATCATGAAAAAGTGGAATAAATTTTAAATGGGTGCCCAGATCATAAATCTGAGGGAACCATTATGTTCAGAGCAATGACTTTACCTTAGGCAAGGCTTAACATCGGCCATCGTGGGTCGACTGTATAAGTTAGTTTTTGAGCGTTTAATGAAATAAAATAAAATAAATTTTTAGTTTAATTTTTCTTTGACATAATTAAATGAACTTTGATTTTAATTAATATTTCAAGAAGAATTTCTGGGGATATCTACAAAACCCCGGAATTCTTTGGAGCATGTGAGATGAGACCCTTAGAGAAAACCTCCAGACAATAAACAAAAATAAATCAATAGATCAGGGATCGTTGTTATAGTGAGGTAGATGATCTCATTTATAATGGCTTCACTATCATCATTCTTCAACGATAGATCCAAACCCATAGGTATGGCTTGAGATTTCAATTATTTCCTTCCCATTCATGGATTTAATGATTAACACAGAATAACCCATGAACAGGTTGACCTGCAATTTGATTATTCTTGTAGGATGGGTGATTGTAGGTTTGATTCGGGGAATTAATTCTATTTAAAGTTAGTTTCTTTATCCTTATAATGGGATAGGATCAAGTCCGTAACAAAAAATGGCCAAGGTTTGTTCCTTAGGTTGTTTCTCTGTGATTTCTTCCCCTTTATTCCAGTCTGTTATTTTTTCGTCACGGGGTTATGAATGAAGGATCATTGTGCATTCAACTCATGGTAAAACAATCTAAAATCATAGATATGGAATCATGATGACCTAGTGGAGGTGTGACAGTGATGTAGACGGATGGATCTACGTATTCAGGGAGATATCGTTCTTCGAGTGTTCTTCGAGCATATGATCAGATTCGGTTTTCAAAGACAATTGAAGGCTCAAAACCTACCGAATCGGTGTTGTAGGGGTGAGGTGACCATAGATCTATAGTTTAGAGGAGAAATTATTGTTGGTTCGAGTACCAAATTATCAGTTGAAGCATCAGAGGAAGAACAATGATTTTGGAAAATCACAATGAACATTGAGTGTATCTTAGAATACATGGTGTTTTGGAATAGTTCAGAGGCGGTTAGAGTTTCAGGCAATAGAGGACTATGACACAATATGTGACACCTATCACATTGAATTTTCAACCTTCTTTGAGACATGTCATGCATCTTAGAGGATCCACAGAAATGGGGTGGAGTACATGGCATATACTTCACCACACTACCAAACCCCGACCAGATACATGGGATACCCCATGTACTGGTACATGGGTAGGAAAACATGGGTTGAAGTCATGTACTGTAACTTGGATGTATACATGGGGAAGACCCCCAATAGTAGTACACAACATGTGGCCTTATCTACATTTCGTGTATACCTTTTCCAACATGACATTTTTTGACATGGATCATTGTACATGGGCAGTACATGGGGTCAAGGGACAAGGCTTGTGAGACTTATACATGCCATGTCCTCTTTTCTACATAGATTTATCTCATTTTCCACCGTATCTTGGAAAATATTTCCTTGGGATGGTTCCCCATTTCTTGTTCACCTAAAGTTCAGTAGTGTCATTTCTTATCTACAAGAGTATGACCCCCCCCCCCCTCATTAGAAGTTTATGGATAGAGTCGGGAGTCCCCTCTAAGAGGCTCAGAGTAGGATCCTCTATCCATTCTTGTGCCCTATGTGGAGTTAGGTTGTCGATGCGAACAATCCTACCAGAAATTGGTTCTCTACATATAAGGTGAATCTGGATGATTCATAGTATATTCCAAGGACCTGGAAGTGATCCTCATCCATGTATCGGTATCTTCATCACACAAGGACTTTTTAATCCCAGAACGAGTGTATCATTTTCTCTTTGTAAATATATTAGTATATCTCTCTCATAGTGGTTTCTAAAAAATAGAACTTCTTGTATGGTTATTATCAGGGCTATCAGACTCATGAGTGAGTTCTCTCAGATGAGGGATTCATGGAATCTTCATAGTGAATCCCTATCATGGGTATGTGGTCGTTGTGACATACCATTAGAATACCGATATGTTTTTTGAGTATATCTGGATATGTTATTGTTATATATACAGTAGAAATATACAATGTAGATATGAATATAACTTTACTTTGAGTATTTATTAGTGGTTTTTGGGGTTTCCTACTGATTATTTTTATACTCACATCTACATGGGCTTTTCCCTCACGTGTTATGTCTTGTGCAGATGAGAAACTTTTTGATGGATTCTAGGGCAGACCAAAACTAGACAAATATTAGTGAGTTCTAAACAGAACAAGGTGTTTCCTATGGCTTTGAGAAGAAGTCCCAGTATATATCTTGTTTTCTTAAAAGTTTTTATTTGTAGTTGGAAGACTCTTTCTTTTTGGTGGGCCTGTATTCTGGCCCAGTTTACTTTTCCAAAATTTACATTCTGTTTTACTCTATTGGTTGGGTTTAGTAGTATTCCATATTTTTTGTTCATTGGTAGTTTTTATATTTCATAATTTGAGGGCATGTAGATGTGTGTGTGTGTGTGTGTGTGTCGGTACATAGCCAACGCCTCCCATTTTAGTGACACACCTACTTAGTGCTTGTCACCAACCCATGGCTTATTGGAGGAGGGCTTGGGGGGTTGCGGCACATGACCCACTAGGATATGTCATGACTAAGTGGAATTAGATGTGTTAAGTTCTACCTCAAGACTAAGAGTTTGTGAGATTGGTTTGGGGTAATAATGTTAATTGTTTTGATTTCGGTTTTCAGGACAAGGACTCCAGTGTTGGTGGGGGCGGATGACATATACATACACCAGAACTTTGATAACCTTCTTTTCAACTCAGCACATGGTAACACTAGTTGAAGGGAAACCATAATTTACATGAATCAAAATATTAATGGGTTGTGGTTTTCATGTCCTTGTTGATTCATCTCTCCAAGTATACTCATTGACTATAGTGCATCTTGTTTTTTTATAGGATGCCACCACGACAAATACCAGCTAGGATTCAGCAGCTCAATTATGAGGATGACCCCATCAATGAAGAGGATTCTATACAAGTTCTAATTACCCAAACATTACCTCCAGGTGGTGCACCAACTATACCACCACTAGTGGAGCATCATGTGGTATATGTAGCACCAATAGATGAGGAGCGAATGTTAATAATTCTCCATGAGGTTCAGAGAAATAGAAATTGTAGGTTTCAAGGTAAGTTCGACCCTCAAGAGATTGAGGACTGGATTTAGGTGGTGACCAGAGATTTTGTCCTACTGAGGACACCATAAAACCATATGTTGATCCTAGTGATGATCCTTTATTAGAGTTTTAGTTGGGTGGTGGTGTATTTTAACCATGTATTCATATGGAGAGGGTACTCTTTTGTCGATAGAGTTTGAGCATCTCTTTAGAGAGGAGTTCTCTCCTATTAAACTGAGGGTAGTGTGTATACAGGAGCTTCTTCATCATGAGTAGGGTAGTTTGATAGTGGCTTATTATTCATTGAGGATTACCAAACTCTCTAGGTACTCGATGGATATGGTTAGGGATTAGAACTTCCGGGATCGGACCTTTGAGTGAGGTCTACATTGGGGCATTTGAGCCAGCGTTATACCTCTATTCATTCTGACTTATGATAGAGTGATCAAGTGATCTTTGGTAGTCGAGATATTCTTGGTAGAGGAGAGACAGCTAGTGACAGTGAAGAGTAGGTAGACAAGTGTATATACCTCGGTAGTGGGAAGATGATGTCAGACATAAGGATCAGAACATGGGAGATTTCACATGAGGTCCCAAGATATGGGATATGTTGTCAAGGTATCTCATGCTAGATCTAGTCAACCTAGCGAGAGGCAATGATGCACATGCGACAGCAGAGAACATCTCTCTTCAAATTTTCCAACCTTTCGAGATGATGATAGGGAAGTGGGGATTGGACCACTGAGGTAGAGGCAACAATTAGAGATTGTGGAACCAATAGGAGGCAAACATGGAAAATGAACAAGCAGAGAGGCTGGAGGTGGCTGGAATTTTGACATGTTACCACCACCACCTCCCCTAGGAAGTCCATGTCAGGCTCAGGGAGCTAGAGGATAGGGGTGGGGATAGTTGCATGTTGTTGGGGAGTATGACCTAGTGACTCCATGCATGATACGAGGTATGATATCTATCTTTTCTACCTCATCAACCATAATTTTATACATAGGTTCCTTTCATTATTTCCTTTCCACATACCTTGTTAAAGACCTTGAGATTCTATTAGAACTATGGACTCAACCCTTGAACATGGATACAACCATGAGAGAAGACTCAATGATCACACTCATTTCCCATCTGTGTGATCTTACTCATAGAGGTGAGAGTTTAAGTTGTAACCTCTTTGTGTTATCATCAAGGCCTTTCAATATCATTTTCAGTATGGATTGGCTATCTTTAGTCCATGCCCAGATTGAATGTTTTAGGAGAAGGGTGTGGTGTGTCTGCAATGATGGGATGAGTTTTTTCATTTTTTGGTGAAATGAAAACCCAGGCAGAACAGGAGGGGATCTTCCATAAGAGGGTGCAACTAGTCAGTAATTAGTCTGCTAGAATTACCCTCAGAGCAATAGATGTTATGATATTTTAGTTACCTATATTAGTGGAAGAGTATGAGGATGTTTTTTGAGAATATGTTCTAGGATTACCTCTCCATTCGGAGATCGACATTTGCATCGACTTGAACCTCAGTATGACACTGATATTAGCACCATCATATCAGATGGATCCCATAGAGCTTGGCGATATGAGGGTGTAGTTGGAGGATTTTAAGATGAAGGGGTTTGTGAGACCCAGCATTTCACCCCAGGCAGCCCTAGTTTTATTGGCCAAGAAGGAATATGGGTTCATGAGGTTGTACACGGATTATCGGTGCTTGAACCAGGTGATGATGAAGATCAAGTATCCACTATTGAGGATTGATGAACTCTTTGATCAATTTAAAGGGTCAAGATGGTTTTTTAAGATTCATCTTTTATCGGGATATCACTAGCTATGAGTACAAGATGATGATATATCAAATACATCTTTCATATGACACTATAGTCATTATGATTACTTGGTGATGCCCTTCAGTGTGGATAATTACCCCACTGTCTTCATGGGACTCATGAACTATACATTCAATCCATACATAGACTTGTTCGTAGTGGTATTCATAAATAACATCCTTATGTACTCAGCATCTATGGAAGATGACATGAGACACCTACCGATAGTTCTGGATGTACTCCGAGAGAACCTGCTCTATGGGAAGCTCTAGAAGTCCCATTTCTAGATTCAGTAGGTCCACTTCAAGGGACATGTTATCTAAGTAGATAAAGTAGCAGTGGAACTGGACAAGGTAGAAGAATTATTATCATGGGAACCACCTCATAGTGTAATGGAGGTTCGGAGCTTCCTTGGACTGGTAGGCTATTACCAGAGATTACTACTTTATTTCTCTTGGATATCATCACTAATGAGATCTTTGACATGAAAATGGTAGCCTTTAAAATGAATGGATAAGTTCCAGTAGGCTTTTCAGTAGTTGAGGTAGAGTCTGATGAGCACCTCGATCATGAGATTCCCAGAGGAGGGTGTCAAGTATTTAGTGTTCTGTAATGCATCTGGGACTAGACTTGGTTGCATCCTGATGTAGTAAAAAGTGGTGATTGCCTATGTTTCATGGTAGTTTAGGAAACATGAGTATAACTATGTGACCAATGATCTTGAGTTGGCAATGGTAGTCTTAAAATTAAATATGTGGCGACACTACCTGATGGGTGAGTATTTTATTGTCTACTCCAATCATAAGAGTCTCAAGTATATTATATCACAAAAGGATCTAAACATGAGATAGAGGAAATGTATATAGTTACTCTAGGACTATGACATTGAGTATATCTATACTATTGGGATGGGGAACATGGTAGCTGATGATCTCAACAGGAGATCTAGTACGCAGCTGCAGAATAGGTGTCAGAGAAATTGGCCTCTTTATAGTTATCCTTCATGGATGGAGATGATGCAGCTTAACTCTAGTTTATGATTTTTATCCCTCCAGTCATACAAAAATTCAAGGAGGCAAACCATTGGGATTTCGACTCTGAGACTTTATATTCTCATATTTTCAAAGGTAATGGTCTTAATGGATATTCACAAGGTGGGGAGCATGACTTTCTTTTTAATGGACACATAGTTGTACCAGCGGCATTGCAAGAGGAGGTTTTGAGGGAGATTCATAAATCCCATTTGGCAGTAAATCTTATAGTAGAAAAAATTTACAAATACCTATGACATCAGTTCTGCTGGATAGGGATGAAGAAAGTTGTGGAAAATTTCGTTTCTCGATGTCTTATGTGCTTGCAGATGAAGGCTGAGCACCAGGTTCTAGCAGGTTTAGCTCACCCACTTGAGGTCCCATAATGGTAGTGGGGAGGAATATTGATGGAATTCATGATGGGTTTTCCATGTATGTACAGAGGGAACGATACCATCTAGTGATCATTGACTTACACATCATGTCACCCCACTTCCTAACTATCGAAGAGCAGAGCTTAGTAGAGAGATTGGGATGACACTACATGTAGGAAATAGTGCAGCCTCATGGATTCCCATCAACGATAGTTTCTAATCGTGATTCCCATTTCATATCCTAGTAATGTAAAGGATTGTAGGAGGTGTTTGGGACTCATTTAATTGTGAGCACATCATTTTATCCCCAGAATGACGTCCAGACATATAGAACCATTCAAATCCTAGAGGATATGATTTAGGATTCCATATTGGACTTTGGATGTATCTAAGAGTACCACCTACCACTAGTGGAGTTTACAAACAACGACACCTACCACTCCACCATTGGTATTGAAATGTTTGAGGATTTTTATGGGTGACCCAGGTGGTCATCACTATGTCAAACTGATCCTAGAGATTCATCACTCATGGGCCCAGAACTGGTGTGATCCACTACTGAGAAGGTGTAGATTGTCCATGAGTGGATGATGACTACATAGAGCTAGAATAATTCTTACATTGATATACAGTGGAGACCATTGGAGTTCGATAAAGGAGGCCATGTATTCTTTCATATATCACCTCGACGAGGTTTCCAAATATTTGGTTGGGGAGGCTAGTTATCTCTGAGGTTCATCAAACCTTTTCATATACTTTATAGATTTGGCAAGGTGTCTCAACAGAAAAGGTACATGCATGACCCATCGCACATTATCAACTAGAATGAGTTAGACATCAAGGATGGAGAGACTTTTTTGAGGTTACTAGTGGAGATTGGGGATCGGCAGGAGAGGAGCCTTTTGGGGTGAGTGATTCCCTTGGTGTGTGTTAGTTATAAGAATATCAGTCCTCAGGAGAGCACATGGGAGTGGGAGGATCAGATTTGTGCACAGTACAAAGACCTTTTTATATAGACTTGTTTTGGATTTTCAGGTACATAAAGTCCCATGGTGGGGAAAATATAAATCCCAATATTATCCATGTATTGTTTTTAAATATTAAATGGTCTTAATTCCAGACCTAGAATTAAGATGGAATCCAATTCTGAGGTCTAGTTTACTCGAAATAAATGATTACAATAAACTAACCATTAAATACCACACACAATCGGTTTTCATGACAAAGTGTAATAACTTTTAAACAAGTGCCCAGATCAGAAATTTTAGGGCACTATCGCATTCAGAGAAGTGACTTTATCTTCGGTAAGGCCTAACAACAACTTGTGTGGGTCAACTATAAATGTTAATTTATGGACATTTAACAAAATAAAATAAATTTAATATTTATTTTATTTTTCTGTTGTACTAATGAAATAACCTAATATTTTAAATAAACTATCATGTAGAATTTCCGGGGTTAGACTTATAACCCTATAATTATCTAAAGCATGGTAGAGGAGAACCTTGGAGAAACCTCTCAATGAAGAATGACAAAGAATCATGTGGTCGTGGATCATTGCACCAGAGGGTTAGAGGATATAATCAACAATGTTAGTATGATCATCATTCATAAATTATCGATCCAAACCCAGAGGTGGGGCATGTGATATCAATTATTTCTTTCTTGATCCTAGATTCAACAACTAATAAGGATCCACCCATTAACAGATTGACCAGCAATTCGATCATTCTTGTGGGATAAGAGATTGCAAGTTTGATTCTGAGAATAGATTCTATTTTGATTTAGTTTCTTGATCCTTCTAACAAGATCAGATCAAGGCCATAAAAAACAATAAACTAGGTTTATTTCTCAGGTTGTTTCTCTTTGATTTATTCCCCCTTTATTATGATGTGTTATTCGTTCTTCACACGGTTATGAATGATGGTTTTTTACGCGTTCGATTCATGGAACAAGAATCTAAAATCATAGATCAGGCATCATGATAAGAAAGATGAGGTTCATTGATTATGGAGACAAATAGATCAATGTATTCTAGGATATATTGTTCTTTGATCGTTCTTTGAGAAGATCCAATTCAGTTTTTGAAGCTGATTGAAGGCTCGAAACCTACTGAATCAGTGTTGCATAGTCAAGGAAACCACAGATATGAAGTTTTAAGGTGAAAAGATCATTAGATAGAGTTCTAGAAGATCAATCGAACTAACAGAAGAACAATGATTCTAGAAAATCATGAAGAATATGTCATATATCTCGGAATACAGGGTATGTGGGACTAATTGAGAAGTGGATAGAGTTTCCAGAGGGACATGAATATGAAATGGTGTGTGAAACCTGTCACATGGAATGTGGGACCTACCCTAAGGCTCTTCATGTATATCAGAGGATACACGGACACAGGGTGTAGTACACAGTATATACTACACCACATAGCCAGACCCTGACCAGATACATGGGATACCAAGTCTACTGGTACGTGGGTAGGCGAATATGGTTTAAATCAGTGTAATGGTACATGGAAAATGTACATGGGGAGGACCCTAGATAGTTATACATAGAGTGTGAAATTCTTGACACATTGTGTATATGTTTTCCAACAAGAAATGTTTTTCTGACATGGGTTTTTGTACACGGGCAGCACCTGGCTTCAAGGGACATGGCATCTGAAACTTCTACACACCGTTTACTCTTTTCCACATGGCTTCGTCTCTTTGTCCATTATATCTTGTACATGTTTTCTTTAGGTTGGTTCTCATTTTCTTATTCCCCTAAAGGTCAGTACAGTCATTTCCTATCTATAAGAGTATGACCCCCCTTCAATAGGACTTTCTGGATAGAGTTGGGAGTCCCCTCTGAGAGGACCAGAGAAGGATCCTCTATCAATTCTTGTGAACTAGGAAGAGTTAGGTTATTAACATGACCAATCCTTTTAGATGTCAATCCTCTACTTAGCAGATGAATCTGGATGAGTCTCGGTATACACCAAGACCCTAGCAGTGAACCTCATCCATGTATCGTAAACTTCCTCAGTCATGGAGTTGGTTCTCATGGAATTAGGGAATCATTTTGTATCTTCAAATATATCAGTGTATCTCTCTCATGGAGGTTTGTGATGAGAAATACTTCTTAGGAGTACTTCATCAGGGTTATTAGACTCTGGAGTGAGTTTTCCTGGATGATTTCATCATGGAATCTTCAAATTGAATCCCTAGAGTGGTTATTCATTCGTTTGGAATTACCTTTAGACTACATGTATGGTATTTGAGTATATCTAGATATGATATTGTTATATGTACTATATACATATAATATGTAGAGCTAACTATACCTTTAAATTGTGTATTTCTTTGTGGTTTTGAGGGTTTCCGACTGAGTATTGTTATACTCACCCCTGCACGGGGTTTCCCTGCATGTGTCGTGTCTTGTGTAGACAAGCGATATTTTGGCAGAGTCTAGGGTGGACTAGGACCGTACAAAGATTAGTGAGTTCTAGATAGGTTGGGTGTTCTGGTGTTTTTTAGCAGCAGTCCTAGTACCTATCTTGTTTTTTTTACCGGTTGGAATTTGTAGCTAGATAAATCTTTCTTTTTGGTAGGATTGTATTCTAGCCCAATTTACTTTTTCTCACTATACATTTCGTTGCACTCTGTTAGTTGGGTTGAGTAGTATGCATGAATTTTTGTTCCTTGGTAGTTTTTACATTTCAACATTTTAGGGCATGGAGTTGTATGCATGTGAATAGGTACTTAGGCAATGTCTCCCATGTTTGTGACAATCCTACTCTGTGCTAGTCACAATACCCTAGACTATTAAAGGTGGGATTAGAGAGTTGCGGTACGGGCCCCACTTAGATGGGTCGTGACATAGATATCAAAAAAATATCGGAACCTAATAATTCATCAGAATTGTATTACTTTTATTATATTTAAATTATGAAAAAAAAATTCACTACTGGAACAAGAACGACATTGGAATTGCATAATCATTTAATCTAATAATTCCATGTAAAAAATAAAAAATAAAAAATAAATTACAATCATAAAATTATTTCACTGACTTTTAAAATTACCATTTATAACTAAACATAACTATTTTTTATCCACCCAAAAATATAATAGAGATATTTAAACCAAGAGAGTGACATTTTTTATTTTTTATTTACATAGAATTATATTAATTTCATTCTCAAAGAAAAATTTTACCATTTTCCATACCATTGAATATATGATGAATATGGTCAAACTAAAATAATTAAATATAAATCATGCATTGTAGATAAATTTATTGTCTTATAAAAATATTTTTATCCTTAATTACCCAATTTACCCTCACTAAGGTGTTAAATATTTACCATAGTTAATATTTATTATAACCAAAAAAAAGATGAAAATTTTATCTAATATAGAAATTATAATTCTAAATATGGAATATGTTTTATAAAATTAAATCCCTATATATGGTTTAAATTATATATAAATTAAACCCTAAAATATAATAAAAATAATTTATTAGAATAATTCATTTTTATGTTAAATTATTTTTTTTACAAAAATTATGCATAATTTCAATTTTTGTGAAATTAATTTAATTATTTTAAATCAAAAGAAACTATTTGAAAACTAATTAAAAATGGTACTTTCTAAACACTTGATGAAAAAAAATTTAGCAAAATTGGTATTTTTTATATTTATTAAAAAATCAACCATTTTAGAAAAATCAAAAAATAAAAATTAACTGAAGATAAAATTTATATTTTTAATTGAAAGTGATATAAATTTGTACATATACCATTTTATATTGTTTTATAAATTACTTATATTATTCTCAAACAAAATGAAATAAAAACACTTTTTTATGAAAATGTATTCTTTGAGCATAAAATGTCGTTATTATAATTTCATTTCTAACAACAATAATTAAATGAATATTAATTAATTAAATTTAATAAATAATATACTTTTTCATTATAAGCGTCTATAAATTGTGATTAATTTAATCTATTAAGATAAAAATACATTGAAAATATAATTTTTTTTATGAAAAATAGTTCTTTTACATTCAAAATATTTTATATTTATTTAAAAACAATTGAATTTAAATATACCTAAATTTTATGTATATAACTATTCTATATATACAATGGGTATGTTTCTAGTGACCATTTAAATAATTATTGTATTGAATTAAAATATTTGGCCTTACATGCTTCACTAAAATATATTCATTTCCTTCTCTCTCATCATGTCTATTTAATTTATTATTATTTGTAGTGTTTTTATAGTTTCATTTGGGGTCATAATATTCATGGTGAACCATGTTGATAATGATTTTTTTATATTATTTTTATATACATGTACATTTACTAAACTTTTACTTTTCTTCATACTATTTCATATTGTGACAATATAATTTATTAGTGTTTATTATACTATTTTATTTCATTGAAAGTATAATAGTCCATTTTAGAAAAAAAAATTGTATCATAAGTTGTAAAAAATAATATTCATTTAAAGGAGAAATACATATCAAAATATCAGGGTATTACATTACATGGGATTAAATTTATGATGATGAAATTATATGATTTACCTTCAAACAAATTAATTATATTATTTTCTTCTGGATATTTCAATAAATTACATTTTAGATTTTTCATTCTCATCTCTCTAAGGAGGTAAAATTATGATTTAGTTGTTCTAAGAAATATAGACATTATTTCTTTAATTGTTCATGTTTATTTTTCTTCTATGTCTGTATTTTATTTGAAATTATATCAAGAAATACTTTAAAATTCTCCAATGATGGATTAAATAATTTTTTACATATTTTAACTTGCTATAAAAATGTCTAAATGTAATCTTCTTATTTTTTTGAGAAAGGTAATTTTTACTAATTTTTTGAATTTAATATTTTTTTTACATATAATAGATAATAGACTTTTTCCATAGTCATAACTACTCGTTTATTTGTCACTTTCATAACATTTTTTATTTTTTATTTTTAAAGTTAATTATTTTCATAATTTTTTTGATATATTTATATTTTAACTTTTTTTTTCAAAATGGAAATTGTATTTTCATCCTAAATTTTTTTAGTGATACTTGAAATGTGTTTTAATTTATGATTACGAATTTTAATTTTGATCATGGTTTAATTTATATATGATCCAATGATATAATATTTATATTCATTCTTTAGATTATTTATGATTATGATTATGAGATACTACTTAATCCCATTTTCCTTTCCAAGGGTTAATCAATGATGTAATAAAAAATCATGACATTATGGAGTATATATGGATGAATAATGTGAAGGGTGGATCCATTATAGCCCTGAAATTCATTAGGTAATGATTAATGTTTATAATCTCAGAGTGTATGAATGAGGTTATGTCTTGCTTGAAAGTAAGTACACTGGAGGTTATCTGAAGCCTAAAGTTGGTGCATGGGTTGTTATCTCAAACATAAGATGTGATTAATGTCTTTTTAGGTATCATTAACATAATATTTATCTAATTTTTATTATGCTAAAAATTTATTGCCACTCTATATGACATGTACTTATGCTTAAGATATGGTCTCATGAATAATAATCTTTAATTCATCTATGATTCATGTCTTAAGATATTATAATTACTTATTTCTTGATTATGATCTATAAATACTTGGGCATGATTTTTCAAATTTCAAGATCAATATTTGATAAACATAGCCTCATGATTTTCTTATACATTTTTATTGATTTATATCTCACTTTTTTACCCTTACATAGATTCTAAGATCACCATTTCTTATGATTAATTTCCACATGTTTTGATGAAATATATATAGTAAGAAATGTATAAGAAAGGAATTATTATAGAAGGATATTGTTAGATATTTTTAAGATAATTTATGGAATAATTTTATTATTTATCTTGTCTTTGTAGACAAAAAACTTTTATGGATCTCAGGAATGTATTATTGTGAAATGTAAGGAGTATTCGTCTAAAATGATGCAATATATATGAATGTAATGTTTAATTCACCTCGTTTTTTATCCAAGTAGGGTTTAGTTATATTTTCAAATTAGTATTAAAAACATTATAAAAACTATGAAGATATGTATAATTAAATGATAACATCCAAAACGTTTGTTAAAGTATATAATTTTTTGTTTTCATCGAAAATGCATCACTTTCTGGATAGTGAAAATTGGATATGATTGTGGTACATATTCACCTAGGGATAACAACTCAAAACTGGGCAGATTAGGTATTAACTTTATCATCATCAATTCATGTTTAGTGGGCCTAAGACAACACAACAATATATACAATTTTGTGTTATATACATTGGATATTTCACATTCTATTTTTGAAAAATTATGAAGGATTAGAATATATAATGACATTGGATAACCAATGTTAAACCAATGGATTCATATATTAAATAGATAGTGTCATTATATAGATATCACATGAAGTATTTTCGTGACTAAAATATGAATCTTTTTAATTATTTCTTCCCACATTTCTCATTTGGTATTTATTAAGTTTCTAGAACATGGAGTAACCATGTTAACATTAGGTGTAAAGGAATGTATAATGTTTTTATAAATGAAAAACAAATCAAGATAGAAGCTAGAGTAAATGTAATTATTACAAAGGAAAATCGAATTTATTGGTTAACCTAATTGATAGTAATAATGGTTTCCATATGGTATCATCTATGGTAGAATATTTTAAATTTTCAAAGTATATGAATTATAAAAATTGATTCCCTTGGGGGAATAGTCAAGAATATTATTATAAAGGTTATATAAGAAAGGTTTTTTTATTGATGATGAAGAGACTATAAATGAAATATAAAAGTTATGAATTATATTTCAAATATTTCCTATATGATAATTTACAAATATAACTAAATTGGGGTGATGAATATTGAGACACGATTCTAATTTCTTATTGAAAGAAAGATGTATTAAGTAACAAGATGGTGATTTCAAGTTAATGGTTTATAAAGAAATTTTATTTTTTAATGTTTTATTTTAGGGGTATATTATATTTTTGTTATATAATTTTTCTATAAATGATATTACATTTTTAAGAATCATGAAACATATAAAGATTATTTTGTAGTAGTTTTTATTTATAAATTTTTAGACATATATTTAATTGTGTGGCTAACATTGAAAAATGATTGTGTAAAATAAATGAATTTTGAATGTATATTAACACAAAACTAATGGATAAATAAAACTATGGGTTAATATGTTTTTGATTGAGAGATAATAATGGTTTTCTTGGATAAATAGTTGATTGATAATATTAAGGTAAATTTGACAGTATTTGTGACCATAAAATTAAATAGGGATTAATGAAATTGTGATTTATGTTATATTTTCTTACTTTTATAACATTTTGTTATTTAAGGAATATGTTTTATAATGTTTTATTTAATTTGTTGAATTAGAATAGAGTTACTTATTAAAAGAATATGTGTTTTTATTGATTTTTTATAGTGAATTAGGTTATGGGTAAGTTTTAGGAGAATATATTATCAAGTTATTTACAGGTTTGTTATATTGAATTATATCCTATGGTATTTTTTATGTAATAATGAAAAATTGGTAATTATAATTTTTTGAATTATCTTAGTTTTAATTTTTTGGGGGTTTTAATAATTTTTTTGAATTTTTTCTTGAGTTTTTGAAAATAGAAATTAGTTAACTAAATTAATTAAATTTTTTTATTGAAATCAATAAGATTAGTATTTTAAATGAAGGTATATTAATATTAGTTAACATAGAATGTACTAACCATTTTTGTTTTCAGTAACTAAATACAGATATGGGGGATACTTGGTTATCATTTTATATATCTAATGACATATTAAAAGATTATTTTGTTATTTACTAATTAAAAATTCATATTGTTCATTTATCATTGGAATACGGGATTAAAAGTTGTGGAAACTAATTGAAATAATAAATTGAAAGATGAAATTAAAAATATGGATATAAAGAAATTGGTTAACTAAATGTTACAATATTCTATAGTGATAGAATTCCCAACTCTAGGGAAAAGGACCTTGAAAATGAAAATATTTTCATTTTTACAATTAATTATGATGAATTGATGGTTATTTTCACCCCACACTAATTTATTGTTTTGTGTTAACTAACATTTTAATGAAGACTACACCTTGAAAATTATATTTACCCCCATTTCCATATATTCACATCCCTCTAATGCTCTCTTTATTTAAAAACCTGATTATGTATTATTTAAGGAAACCTTTATTTTTCTTACTTCTCCATTTCAAATTTTTTGACTAATACCATTTATGGTGTGGATTTTATAAAAATATATTTTTAAAATATTGAACCAATTATTATTAAGAATAAAATTCAATGGATGAAATTTATTTTCAGGTGGATAGTTAAACACCTAATTATTTTTTATAATCAATCATTTTCTTGATATCTTTCTTAACACACAACAATGAACTTTAAGCGAACTACGATATACTATAAAAATATTATTATTTAAATTTGAATATTATAATATAGCTACTAAATGGGAATTTTTGAATAGTAATAACCAAATTATGAAAAATATTTCAATTTTTAAAAAAAATAATTCATATGAAATATGTACTAAATTTTTAGTAATAACATTTTATACTTTAAAAATATGTTTTCATCCAAATGTATTTTATAGAATTTTATATGAGGAAATTAAAATTAATTTATAAAATATTTAGAATTATATTTTAGGAAATTAATAATAATTTTCAAATCTTTATAACAATATTATTTTAGGATTAATTTTGGTGTTTTTCTAAAAAATATATTTTTTTAAATAAATATTAAAAAAGTTATTATTATAAAACTTTCAATTATTTTCATTAAATTAATAAATATAAAATTTATATTATGTTTATAGTTTGATATTAAAGTAACATAAATCTCATTTAATAATAAATAATCTAAATAAATACATAGTAATCTTTATTTCACTATATTTTAGTATAAGTTCATTTTTTGGATTAAAAACAAATTTTTTTTATGAAATTTTTTTTGTTTTAACATATGAATTTATTTTAAAATTAATTTATTACACAAATAGAAATTTTTCATGGAAATTTACTAAATATTTAGATTTAGTATATTCAAATTTATTGAATACTTTCCTTTTATTTTTTCCCATTATGAATAGTAACTATGTTGAAGATTTTTTACCTCGATTAGGGTAAAACACGTGAAAATGGGTTAATACAATTGGGTAAGGAATTAGAATCCCTAAAACACATGAATTTATACAATTGTATGGCTGGTGTTTTAAAAAATCAAATCTAGTTATGAAAATATGGAAATTTCTTTCTTCCTTCCATTGATAACATTATTTATAATATTTTAGGTAAACGATAAATAAAAATGTAACAATCTTTATTTAAATTTCTATTTTTTAGTTATTTTAATATGTTATGAATAAATAAAAAAAGGTAAATATAAAAAAAAATTATTTGGTAATTTGTTTTTAATTATTTGTGATTGTATAATTATTAGAAATTATTACGCACTTCTGAGGGACTGGTTGAGAATATATTAAAAAAATATAGAAAATAATTTTAAAAACATTAAAAAAAATAATATCTCAGTGGATAATAGTAATAAAAATATTCTATGGTTAATAATAATTTATAATTAATTTTAAACTAGTTAATATTTTTAATCTATTTCTATATTGATGAATCTAATTTTATATTATATCAATATTTAAAAAATTAATTTAATGTTATTTTTGTTTAAATAATATTTTTTAAAAGATTTAAAAATCCAAAAAAAATATATTACATTTGGAATAGTAAATGTTATAAAATATCATCCATGGACTATTTGTTAGCCCCGTTTCACCTTAGAGGTAAATTTATGGCACTTAAAAGTTAAAAAAATATGTTATGTTGGTTATGGTTAAAAACAGTTAATGATGGGGTTAATCCAAAATATAAAGACTAAAACTACACCAAAACCTCTCCAAATATTTTCAGGTAATAATACTTCAACATTATACTCTTTATAAATTAATTCATGGTCATAGTTACAGATTATAATTGATAAATAAATTAATTATATTGGATCATTTTAAGTAATTCCAAGTGTTCCCACTCTTCACTTATAAAAGGGAACCTCCTCTCATCTCTTATTGACATATATTTATCCATTCATACTAGATATTACCTATACTAATACCTTCATATATTCCTTACCGTCATCTTATATCATCTGATATTTTGCTAAGAGAACCCTAATAAGGGTTATGTTGTAATCCAAAGGAGATTTCATAATAAATAGGTAATAGTATATGTAATATATAATCTGAATGGTGAAATCTCTATCAATAACAGAGGAGATAAGGCATCACTCAAGTGTACGTGTGGACTACCACCTCTATGTAGTGGAATTTTTCATTTTCCATCACCACCTCATATGGATGTTTATAATGATAAATTTACTAAATACTTACAATATTTATGATGTCATAATAATTTTTGTTAATGATGAAATATTATCTAATTTATTTTAATTTTTCTTAGTAGAAAACGAGTTTTCCTTTCATCTGTATGTATAGACTACCATATCTATAAGGTATATGATTCAGTTTCCTATATAAACCTTTTGAAAATGGTTATATATATATATATAATTAATATATATTATATTTATATCATGAATAATATTCTTGGAATGATGAAATGATGATAATGATGTTGGGATTACAACTACGAAAATGAAAAACACCTGAGAAACGACGCATTTTATACTCAAAATATTAATTTTAATAGAAAAATCTAAATAAATTGATGATAAAATATTATATATGGATCATATATGAAATTATATGTATTTATAAAGTTATTCAATAGAATATTTATAAATTTTGTGGTATTTTATAGGTGGTTATATTACTTAAAATACATGTCATCAATAAATCAAGTGTTCTTCATCTCAATATTTTTTTAATGATACATATTTGATTTGATTCACATAATTGTGTTTATTATTATTATTTAACACCCATTTGAAATTTTATAACATTGATACCTATCAACTCATTATATTTAAATTTATAATTCATATTATTTCATCTATTGGATTATAATTCAAAATTTACCAAAGTAGAAATGGAATATCATATCAAATTTTCTCTTCTGGAACACTTGTTATGTTATACAACTACCATATTTTATAAGGTGTATCTAAAATACCTTTTATGAATTATATAAAGAATATAATTATTCAATTTTATTAAATATTTCATTTGAATATATTTCCATACTGGGAATTATGAATCAAAATCTACCGTAGAAGAAATGGTTTTATGTTTCAATCTCACTTTTTACTAAGATTATTTATACTTAAATTTTGGATAATGATATTATATGATATATCACAAAATTATATTATTTATTTTCTTATCCTCATTTTTTTATATAAATTAATTTTTTATTTCATTTTTCTGTATCTATGTGGTAAAAAATTATGAAATAATGTTTTAAATGGAAATAACTTTGTTTCTCTATTTGATAAAGATCTGTTTTCTTCAATGTTCATATTTTCTTTAAAATGTTTTAATAAAAGTTATTGAAATTATATAATGATGGATTAATGTAATTTTTACCAATTTTTAACATTTTATAAAATTATTATAAGGAATCATCTTATCATCTTCCAAACAATGAATTTTTTACCAAAGGATTGAAAATATTTGTTATATTAACATACGCAACATGTACCAAAAGTATTGTTGTCATGAAAACATGCTTTAATAAAGACTCTGTTACAAATTTTCGTGGTTCTTTTCAAATAAAATATTCCTTCTAATATTCTAAAAATATTAAAATTGGAAATATTGGATTTCAAAATGAAAGGGGTACTATACTCAAGAATTACTCCAACAATCTTTTACAATTACTTTAATCTATAAAAACATCCATTGATGTTACTTATTCTTCCATGGGGATGTGATCCAATGATCCTATCATTATATATTTTCTAGATTTCTTATGATTATTATAATGGTATATTGACGAAATGTATTTTCATTTCCATGATCCAATATATGATGAATTGATAAATGTTTTCACGATTTTGTGACATATATAATAATGGATCATTTAGTGGGATGGTCAGTTACATCCCTCTAATTAATTCTATAATGATTAATGTGATTAATCTCAAAGGATATATGGGAGGATATCCTAATACTTAAAGAGGGTACATGAGAGGATATCTCAATCACATAAAATGTTCAGGGGTGGTTAACCCATGATTAACATGTGTTAAATGACCTGACGAGTGGTATTAACATGAGATTTATATGATTAAGATTATGATACACATTTTTCATTCCCTAAAACATGTTCATATACTTATGATATAATCTAATGTATCATGATCTATGATTCATGTATTATGATATTATAATTTCTTATTTCATGATTATGATCTATTAATTATTGGGTATGGTTTTTCATATGTAAATATCAAGTTTTTATACCCTTATTCTCATGATATGCTTACATGTGATCATTGATTGATAAATCTAATGTTTATTCTAACTTATTACCTAATCTCAGTCATTATGATGTTTAATTTCCCTAGGTTATGAATAATTTTATTTATTGAGAAATTTCAATGAAGGGTTTTATAAGTGAATAAATGTTTGGGTGATATTGAATATCATCTATGAAATAAGATGATCATATATATTGTCTTTAAAGAAAATAAACATTAATTATCCATGGTAATTTATTATTTTTGTAATTTATTGAATATTCTTCTAAAATATTTCAGTATTTATGTATATAATGTCCATTCCACATCACTTATTCTATAAAATATTTATCAGACTATAAAATTAGTGAATTTTGGGTTTGAATCCTCAATATTATCTTTGTTTGAATTGGAGCCTTGAGATATCCAACTAAGTTTTATAAATCAACATTTTTTTAGTATCTTATGACATAGGTTTCCCAATATATTCATTTCATATTCATCTCCAAAATATTTTGTATTGATAACAGAAAAAAAAAAATCTACCTATTTTGAACTAATTCATTGACCTGTTATTCTTAATTCACTATGTTGTTTTCATCAATATATGCAATGTGTGCATCATCTAATACATCAAATTTTTCATGATTATCTATATATTTATTATCAATTCAATAAACAAATTTATGTAGAATATTTTTCAACAATTTCTAACCTCTTTTATTTCATATGTATCTAATAAATATTTATTCAATATATTTCGCATAAGATTCTAACATGTTTGGGTTTCGTATTCATATAGTAAGGACTTTCAGACACATCAAAGTATTTAACTTTGGTATTTTCTTGAAAAAATATTTCATGTGGTGTAATTTTTTATCAATAACCAATAATCATATATTTTGTATGTGAATCATAGTACATTAAAATTCTTTCAAAAATAACAATGATATTTTTTATATAACCGGCACAGTTTTTCCCATATCAACAAGCCTTATACCCTATCCTTCAGTTATACCATTCTTTTAGGGGTTGTATGTTTCACTTTATTCATACATTATTATTTATTATTATTTATTATTTGTAATTAACTTAATTAATATTCCTTCCATTATATAGTCTAATCATTTTGATATAAATGCCATTTTCTTTATCAACCATTATTTTTTATATCTTGAACATATTAGTTACATTAAATTTTTTTATTAAGAATAATATTAGACAATTGATTAAAGCCATCAATGAATATAAGGAAACAAAATTCACCATTGGTATAATTTTATTTCATTGGTCCATATAAGTCAATATGTATTAACTCAATAGGCCTTGTATAATTAATCTCAAAACATTTATATGTATATTGTATCATCTTCCATGATCAGGGTGTCACTCGTATAGCCCATATTACAATATTTAATAGTGGTACGTCTCCATCCACATCATGTTTTGGTATTTTACTATGCTTACTTTGGTCAATGTGATAAACTATATTATGACATAAATTATTCTTATCTTTTTCACTCATAGTGAATATATTTATAGATTTCCAATTTGGAATAAATTTCTAGTTTTTCTTTCACCTTTAGTGATGAACCATCGATATTTTTAATTCCCGACAATGAAGGTGTTTTTATGGTGCATAACTTTATTCAAATAATTATATAACTATATTACACTCAAAATATTATGATTCAACCCTACAATATAAAAAATATATATGTTAATTTTAAAATTTTAGTTTGAACTCTTTTCATTCAAAACCCTTTGCTACTGATTGAACTATCAAAAAAAATTATTGATTCTCTTTCATGTTCTTACACATTATTTAGTAATGTTTTATCACCTTTTATGTAGTATAAAAATGAACAATCATGAATCCATGAATATTATTTCCATAGTGCATTTATATCATCTTCCACATTGAGATATTTCTCTTCCTATTTTAAATATTAAATTCATTTTTCTTTCTCATTATAAGAGAGTTTTCCAAGGAACAATTTCATGATTTCACCAACACTGTTACCCTGTTGGTTTTACATGTGAAATATTTTTTCCAAAAAAACATATTCAATATATGTTGAATGATTATATATTGATTTATAAAAAATATTATTTCTTTATGAATTTATTCTTCCATAATTTTTTTGTACCCTTAAATTCTTGAATTATTCTTGATAAATACATATTATAAAATAATGAATAATATTTGTGCCCTTGAATTCCATATAACCATCAATACCAATAGAATATTTATACCTCATATTAATAAGATTTTTAATAAGACTACTAATAATTTTGATATTTTTTTCTTTGAAATTTCTTTATTCTATGGGTGGATGATGTTTTATAAATAAGATTCAGTCCCTTGGATATAGAAGAGGGATACTCATTACCTTTATTAGCACAAAAATGATCAGGTTTAGTCTCATAACCTACACTATTAGTAACAATGGGTATATTTAAAAATTTATTATTGGGATGTTTGACTTTATAATTTAAGAACACAAATTTTATGTCCATTGATGATTTATAATTTATTTAAATATCCTTTTGGATGTCTTTATTTCTTTTATTTCAATTAACTTTTAGCTATAAGAATGTCTAATTATGATAATAAAAGATCTTATTCTTTCGATATAATTAATTTTCCATGATATTTTATTATTGTATCCTATATATCCAATTTAAATTCAAATTTTTTCCTTCATTCTAGTAATTTAGATTCCCTTTTGAAAAACTCTTGATTTACATGATTTTCATTTATATATTAATTATTTAAATGTTTACATTCCTCAGTAAAATTTATATTCTTCTTAGTGAATTATTTTAGTTCACCTCAATGAATATGTTTCAAATATGCTTATTTGGATCCTTATTCATTATTGGTTAATTATTTTTCATTCGTTTCAACAAGAGAAATAAAGATTATAATATTTTTAGGAGTCTCATATTTGGATTTTTACTATATGATGAATCTTATTCATCTTATTTACTGAATAGACATATCCTCATTATTAATGGAATAATATTTCTTCATTCAACAATATTTTTCATTAATTTTTAATTTTTAACTGAAATAAATCTTTAATTGTTTATCACCTTGATAACATTTCTCATACGTACATATGTTTATCTATATATAGTTTGCATAATAGTGTCCAATGCCACCACATTTGAAGAAATTGATTTTATGATTAGATTTTTATTTTCCCTTGACTTTTCTAAAATTCTTTTAGATAAGAGACATGATTCTATTATATTCATCAACTTTATATTCTTCTTCATAAAAATAACTACAGTCTTCAACTTATTCTTCTATGATTATAAACATTCTCATTATTTCAAAGTCCATATTTTCTTTAGAAAATTTATAAAATTCTAGTATATTTATGATTTTATAAGTAATTAGTATGGTTTTCAATTATTCATGTATGATATCCTCACTTTCTTCAAGTTTATATATTCTAAGAACAATTATATCCACCAAGATTCTTATTATATTCTTTAAAAATATAGAATCATCCAAATTCTCACCATATCCAATGATATTATGGAATATTTTCATTTACTCTTATAGAATTATGATAAATTATTTATTCATTCCCCAATTTTATATCATTAACCTGATTTTCTAGAATTATTTTTCCCTCCTTGTCATTGACATTCCCCTCATAGCTACTTTTCATGTTGACCCTAATAACTGTTACTAATTTTCCTCATTTTCTTTATAAAATATTAACACTTTTTATATTATTTTAATTATTTAACTAATGAAAACATTACATTAATACGACTATATTATATATTACATATGTTTACATCATCACAATTACTTAAATTGAGTTTTTATAAAAAAAAATCGAACTTAAGGAATATAATAATTTTTACTTAGTTCACCACAATAGATTATCCATGAACAAGAGGTTGAAATTATATCAATGCACTAAATCACTAAAAATCACTTCTTGGGGACTCAGTCACTTCTTCCAAGGCCCACTTACCAAAGATATATTTGTTAAGGTTAGAATACTATAACCCTAGGAAAACATACCACATACTTCCTCTCTCTTTTATTACTCTTTTAAAAATTGATAACAATTTAGATCATAGACCAATAACAATATCACCAAATCTCGTGTATTAAACATTGAATCCTAATATAGTTTACTAGATCCAAAAATCCCATGTTTTGAAATTATAAATTAATCTACCACTATAACAACATTATTACTTAAAACCATATTCAAATAATAAACAACATGTGATTTAATCAATTTGGATTACAAAAAAAATCTATAGGTTTTCAAATAACAATTTTGTGAACTGTTAAAAAAATATCATCTAAATTGAAATAATTTTATATGGTGTGGAAGGTCCTATTTAACATGGATTCAGTGTATCCATTTCTCTATGGTATAGGATCTCTTGAAACTCTATAATCATACAATTTTAGTTTATTGTGGTTCTTAAAGATTGTTTTTCTTTATTAACATAACCCTTAAGTAGTGTGCGGTTTAAATTTATGTAATATCATTTATTTAATGGTTCCTCGCAATATAAATAAGTCATTTTATGATATAAAATTACCTTTACCCAGTGTAATGAGTTTCACCTCCACCTTTATACATGTTCAGATACCCTTATGCTTGATTCACACATTCATATTTACCATGATGTAGACTCATGTGCCTATTATTGACCTTTAAAAAAATAAAAAAAAGGTCATTATGGAATTGGAACAACATATACATAACTGTAACTAATCTTTACCCTTTTTGCATTAATATTTTTTTGGATAGTTTTACAAAGAATATTTATGCTACCTGGCTACCATAACATATCCTTCTATAAGGTGAATCCTTGGGTATTATAACATGAACAATTATATCAATAAATTATTACAGTGTATCCTATTATTTTATGTTTTGGAAAGCTCCATCCGTTAAGAATGAAATATCCATCCAAGATTCATCTACAACAAAACTAAAGGCACCATAACATAGTTTTTGTCATCAATTATGTTTTTTATACAGTAAATTCCAGGATTCTAGTTTATATATTTAATGAATCTATAAAAATTATACATGAAACACTTATTCATTTATTTCATTATCAAAAATATCTCTATGAAGAATCTTATTCCACCCCCATTATATTTTTAATAAATCACCTTGGTCCATTATACACTTATATTCTCAATAAAAAACAAAAACCTATATGAATCCAAAAGATCTCCCCTTTATTGTCTGGGTTATGATTTATTTACCATTATCTACAAAATTATTTCACTATAAAGCATCTTATATTAGAGAATCAATCATGAAAAACAAAAAAAAAATCATGTGATTTATGAAATACAAAACCACACAACATTTTCTTATTTAACATTTACAATCATCTTTTAATGTTTCCCCTTTAACATAATCAGTTTTGGTTGATTATTATATATTGGGTTTCTCAAATTATGTTATCTTTTTCTCAATGAAATAAATACCATAATATGTTCATTCTTCTTGGATTAAAGTTCATTATTTATATTTAATCCCTTTAATTTCATTTGAATCATATATTGATTTGATTTATTTTATAATTTTAATTATGGAAAACATTGATTTTTCTTTTAATCAAATTCTAAAAAATGTATCCATGTCATAAAACATAATATGTTTCTATGTGTATTAAAAACTATAGTGTATAACATTCTTATTTATATAAACCATAAAATTACCAATATCAACCATATGAAGTATGGGGAACTTCAAAAAGTTTATGTTAACCAAAAATGTTCACTTAACAACCATATAAAGTTATTTAATTATTATTTTAACAAACGACTGAATCACACTAATTCCCTTTTAAAAATTATAATGTCATAAATGTATGTTATGAAGTTTTATTTTTTTACCATTCTCTCCACTTCTATTTTGAGAAAAAAATTACTCATACTACACATGAATGATAAAATATGCATACCTTTATCATTTACATTACTCTGAATAGGTTCATCCATACATAAAGTTTTATCAACCTTATAATCTACAAGTTGAAAATTATAAATATTTTAACTTAACCATTTTTTACTTCTTAAAAATATTTATATATTAATATTAAATAATTATAGAATATTCTAAACATATATCAGATATTCTCAAATCATCTTTAAACTTTCAAAAAATGAAAAATACCATAAAAAATATCCTGGGAACCTCTTATGATTTTCAAACATGGTTGAAAATAAATACACTCCTTCTTGAAATCAAAAAAAAATATCATATAAGGTAATATAGAGAATGTTTTAATCCATTATATAATTTTTATTTGACTATTGTTATCAATTTAAGATGATACTAGTTATAACTCTTTTAAAATTCTAAATCTCTTTAACATAAAACATTCCTATATCATCAATAATAGAGGCTTCCATGATAAAAAAATTTATTATTCTTGGTTATATGACACATAATTACCCAAATCATGTCTTGGTCTCTATATGATCATGTAATACTTGTAAAAAATTATATAAATATACAATTCTATTTCAAATTAGATATGGTATGTGATAGATGTTTTTTACAGGTCCTTGTTTCTCTTATTTCATTCCCAATTAACTGATATATGTTGAAATATACCCTACCATATAATTTTCCATGCCAATCCATCATAATTGGTGATAAATATCATAATAAATTTTCATAACTCCATGATTAAAAATACACCAAGATGCATGATATTTCAATATTCCATGCACCTTCTGATGGTGGAATTTTATAATAAGAAATTATGTATTGAAATTACCCTTCCTAATAGCATAATATATTTTGAAACAAAATTATTATTCCATTAAACCACATGAAGCACCCATATATTTTTTATTAAATGAGTAAAGTTATATTTAAGACTCTTATTGTTGTTAAATACCACAAAGCACTCACAAAATAGAAAATGTCTCCAATACTTTAGCTCATAAACAATAATTACTAACTCTGAATGATGGGTATGATGGTTTTTTCAGTATTTTTGATACATTTAGAAAAATATACCATTGCCTAATCATTATATATAAAAAATAAGTTTTATAATACTAACAAACAAAATATAAGTTAAATACCTTACCTATCTAAGGTAAAATAAAAGTATAAATTTTGTTAAATAATTACATTAACTCCATGAATACTACTTCATATTTTTCACTCCAAGAAAATATTCCCCCTTTATAATTTACGTAGTCATTGGAGGTTCTAATTTATTTATTTTTGGAATAATATTGGGATAATTTCTTGCAACATCAAGAAAAATATTAATTTAAAAAACCATTAAGGGAACACTCCATGTAATTACCGCATCCAGTCTCTCAATATCTACTAAGATGAAATCATCATAAATAACATGAATGGGAAACATAATTTATTTATATCCAACCAAAAATTTATAAATTTTAATATATAGTCAAGTTTATTCTAATAGATTAATGACAATATGAAGATGTCTCCTATGGTTAACACATGACTATAATTTGAACAACATATTTTATATAATTATAATAAAAAAAATATTATACATGGATAGAATATCCTATTCATATGTACATAAAATTATTTAAATGGATAATAAAAAACTTCATTATAATATATTCTAATTCAATTTACCTTCTTGGAAATAATATTTTAGGAACACCATTTGGCCTCACACAAAGAAGAAGATACCAAAAGCACAATTCATTTTTCTAGGACCACTTTTCCATTCTTCAATAATAAAATAAATCATAAATTATAGGAAAAGGGTAGTTTTTCTTGATCATTACCCGGTTTAACCTTCTACATAATATATAATGTTATATATTTCAAATATATTTCATTATAAAAATAGTTATACCACTCATGGGAGAAGTGATTATTCTTATAATCCCTTTTCCTTCAATATCATCCAACTTAATCATAAATTCATTAAATTTGGATAGTGTTATATGTTTGGATGCTTTTTATTAGTTTATTTGAGATAATATGTTGATAATAAACTTCAATTCTCAGTTAAGAGGCTATCTAGAAAATATTTATGAAAATTATCTGGAAAAATGTCTAACATCAGCAATAAGACTTTTCACTCCATAGATTCAATGAAATTGAGGGTAATATTGTCTATATATGTGGTAATAAATCCCACTTAAACCTAATATTTTATTGATCAATCCACCTAAATATCCATTCTTAAATGAGGGTATAGATAATGTTAATAATAGAATAGGAAGAGGTGATTATTTTATTAATAAAAATTTAAAATTTAAAATTGGTTGAAAAATCCATTATTATTATATAAATAAATGATTTCATATTATGATCCAACAAATCTCTAAGATGATAATTTTTATCCCCTGCTTTTTTTAAAATATAATGACATATTCTTCTTCACTATATATTTTCCTAGAGGGATTTCAAGGATTATAATTTTAGATGTTTCTTTTTCTATTACTTCAAGAAGAGAATCAAATTACTAAAAAATAAAATCTACGTGTATCAAGTAAGATACCTGATAATGTTGAATATACAAAAGAATAATATCTTTCTATAAAATTCCATAGTTTAAATCATATATTATTTATTTCTCTATTTCTAATAACCCGACTAAACTCTAGATATGACTTTGTATAACATCCCAGACATGGATGTCACTCAATAGTGCCTGAAGCTTGGTTGGAAATATATCCTCAAGTTTATTTCCCCAAATTCCATAGGTATCTAACTAGAGATAGGGATATATGTGAGTCTTTGGGGAGTCTATGTATTCATCAATAGAGTGTAAAATAAGTAAAATAAAAAAATTGATATATATATCGGAAGTATTACAACAATAAGACAATAGATACAAAAGAAGTATAATAATTTATAAATAAAGTTAGGAGATGTATCTATAAGATGAGAAACAACTCATGTGACTTAGAACAGATACATATAGGTAAAAAATAGTAAAATACAATAAAAGCATCCAAAATTCTAAAAATACCAAATTATCTATCTCCAAATAGAATAGAGAGACTCAAATCTGTCTCATGCTCCCATGCTCTAAGTATAGAACACTATCAAGCATCAAACTATGGGTGTTCTCTCTGGTCCCTACCAGCATCTATAAAGTCTGTTCAGGTAACCAATGATATCCTAAACAGGGTGTGAGAACAATTCCTAGATGGTAACCAACCAAATATTTATAAAATTTTGGGATGTGAAATATAATAAGCTATGCATTGTGTAGGTAAAAAGGTAAGCTGTAAAAATATGAAAAGATTATCATGGCATGTGACTAATGAAACTATAATACTAAGTAGCTTCTCAAGGAACTAGATAAAAGATGGTCAAGATCCTATAAAAGGAACATATATGTAAAATAGTATTATCCCATATGGCCTCACCGTAAAACCAATATGTCAAGTTAAACCACGAAATTTCCATTCAACTAGAAGAGTTAAAATAATAACGGTTGAGCCGTATAATCAAACATATCACAATTCTAACTATTATGATATATAAACCAAGTTTCAAACTACGATGGGCCAGATCCAGGGTTTAAATGAACAAGGTATCCCAAACACGGTTATGTATTCATTGGAGTCCTAGGATCATGTTAACCAACATGTCATACGCGATTCCAAGAAAGCCAGATCCAATGGGTACTAAGGACCAAGGCATCCCACCAAATCAATACCCAAAGAGAATACCTTATCCAAGGTTTCAATGACCATTTCAATATCCAAGGATAATATCCAAGGCATCTAAAAACATTCACCATTAATTAATTCATACCTTATGAGTCTATCCACTCATATATACCTTCTCATTCAATTCCATATAATGAGTAATCCCACTCATATAACCCTATTAAAACTCAAGGAATACATTGAGTATACTAACTCATTGTTCAAAATTCACAATTAAACATATCTCATGAGTTTACCCACTCCTTTAATCACAAAGATTATAACCATTTTTTCAATTCAATAATTAAATATTTTAATATATCAATATTGTGTTCAACAGGGCAAGGTGGTCAAACATCCCCTAGTTAAAAAATCCAATAAAATTTAATCACAATTAAGATTCCATTAAGTGGTATAGAATGATAACTCATCCCATTTATGGTTTAAAAAATCATAAACAAGTTATATTCATATGTAATGCCCCATGCATATCCTTGGTTGGAATTTCAATGGAACTTATGGGACTCCCTAACAAGTCCAAATAAATCAAATTCAATTAACCACTTCAATTTTATGGCCACTAAAGAATTTATGGAAGATATTAAAATGGATTATCATTAAACAAATAACTAAAAACAATAGTTAAAGTAAAAATCACCTACCTTATCTTTTTAGTACATTGGTCATCCAATATCAACTCTTGATTCAACTCATATTAGGAGAAAAATGAAGAATGAATGAAGAACCTAAAATTAAGAAAAATTACCTTACCCTAAATAGCATCACTCATATCCTAATGAATGGTGAAAATCTAAAAAGGAATCGAGTAATCGCTGATGTTGATCCAATTAGACATTCCAATCTTGAATTTGAGATCAAATGACAAACCGTGATCAAATCCAGGAATAGTCATCAAAGGATTATCTCAAAATTCAAGGGTTGTTGTGCATGGAATGAAAATAAACCATAGGTTTAAAATATATTTAATTTAATTAAAAATTATAAAATTTACCTAATAAATTAGGGTCGCATATTTTTATTTCACAATTTTGAAAATCGTGTGCCAACCATGCATGGTTAGCTGTGGGCCAAGGACACCCACATGGTTTCCTCACATGGTTTTTCTAACCGTATTTAAGACAAAAAACAAATACTTTAAAATTATAGAGGTTTCTTCATGGCCTTGTCCCCCATTTATGATAGTTTTTCCTAACTATTTTTCCTCCTCCTGCTCTCTTCCCATGCCTCACACTATTTATCGAGTCATGCAGCCTACCCTGCACAGTTTGAACTAACCATGCACCAGGCCACTTTCAACCCAAAATAGGGTTTTGAGCTCTGAAGAAGCTCTGGACACTTCCAAAAAACATATTACCTAAAGGGTAATTCACATCAGTACATATTTAAAAATTTAAACTAATAAAGTAAGGGATATATACCTCATACCAAACCAAGGTTCTTACAATATTCCCCCTTAATGAAATTTGGACTAAATTTTCCTACTAGATGGTGGTCAATATTCATCTGAGAACAACTCTAACCACTGAGCATTTACATTTTCCTCCCCGCTCCCAACCCGTGTATTTTAAATTGCTCATTTTTTAAAGAACACATACTTGAGGAATTGGAAAACTTTAGAGAACCTTCATTCTCTAATCAATGATACGAATCATATTCTAATCAATAGATGCATTAACTCGAACCTCAAACCCTTTTGGATGAAATGCATGATACAGTTTTAACTGATAGCAGCGCAGATGAGATATGTGTAAGACTTTTTGTATGGTTGGGTACACCTGATGTAACTACAACTATTAGACTACATACCCAACTCTATCCATAATGTCTAATGTCTCACTATATCATAGTTAATGCTTAACCTCTATCCTTATCCTCTTATGTCCCATCCTCAGATAGACATGTAATGAAACACAATCCCCTACCTCAAACTCTAGAGGTCTTATATGACAATTTGTGTATGATTTTTGTCAAGACTGTTCAGTAGTCATCTACTTCTAAATCAAATGGACCTTCTTTGAAGTCTCCTTTATAAGACACGGTGCCAAAAACCTACCTCACCTACAACAAACTAGAACATGGATAATCGGCATGGACTGCCTTACAAAGCCTTATATGGTACCATCTTGAACAAGGGTATATGCTTCTCCCAAGAGCCCCTAAAATCTTGGATGAATTCTCTCAATATGTCCTCAAACACCTATATTGTATGCTCAGACTAGAAATCAGTATGATAGTGACATTATGTGCTCAGAAACTCCTGTGTACCCAAAACCCTATTCAAGGTCTTCCTAAAACTAGATTTAAAGAGGGTGTCCCTATCTGAAATGATAGTGAGTGGGATCCCATGGATTCATACTCTATCATGAATATAAAATCTACCAAGATCATCAATTATGAATGTTTCCTTGATCTAAATTAAATTTGAAACCTTCATGATCTTATCAACAACATCCCACACAACATCATTACCTCGAGGTGACCTTACGAAACTGGTCATGATATCAATTAGGACATCATCTAATTTTCACTCAGTAATTGGTAACTGCGGTAAAAGTCTGAATGGTTTTTGATGTTCCACATTCAAATATTTACAAGTTGAACATTTAGTGATGAACCCAACTACCTATCTTCTCATACCCAACCACTAGTACTGACAGAGCAATCCATTGTACGTCTTGGTGACTCCAGAGTACACTTCCCACACTAAGAAATGAAAATCCTGCATCATCACCTCATATATGTACACTGGAACCTCAATACAACCATGAATAGAGAGGATCTAATTATTTACCACCTTCCAACCAAGAGGTGGATCCTCACCTACTCAACTCTTCCATATGACTAATCCATATAAATATGATAAATTCCGCATACTCACTATATATAGTAGCTTGGATAACACAACTAAGGATGATTGATAAATATACCCCTATCTTCCGTGCACCTCTATGTGAATATCAGAGAATAAGGCCATGAGCTTCCACTCACTACTGGCCTACTAAACTATATGTATCATAGTCTTCATGTTCAGTGCATTGACCACTACATTTCCTTTACCAGACGGGTAGGCAATATTGAAGTAAATATATTTTTTGAACTCCACCCACCTTAGTTTCTTATGATTTAGATCGTTCTTGTGGGAATATATACTTGATATTTTTTTACTTCTTTTACACCATAAAATGCTCTCCCAGTAAATATTTCCTCAAAAATCGTAAATCACGAGTGACTACAGCTAACTCAAGATTCTGTGTTGGGTAGTTCTTCTCATGTAGCCTTAGATTTTGAGATCTATATTCCATGACTATATCCCCATGCATCATCAATGCTCCAATCATGATATTTGATGCATCATAATTCATAGTGTAACTCCTTACCTTATCTTGATGTATTCAGAATGCTGCTGATGTCAACCACCATTTCAGCTCATGAAATTCTATCTCATGGTAATCTGAACCTACAAACTTCACACCCTTCTTATTCCATCCTATCAATGGTGATTCTAATCATGATAAGTCTATAATTAAATTCTTGTGATTTTTATATATCCCCAACAAACTCTATATTTAAAATATGTTCATGGTCATTGGAAACTACAACTCTCACCTCCTATGGGTCCTATGATACTCCTATATTTGAGATAATGTGACCCATGAAGAGAATTTGATCCATATAGAAGTGGAACTTTGTGATCATATCATATAAATAATTCTCTTATAGTGTATCGAAAAATGATCTCATTATGTTTGTCATTGTCATGTCGATTATGAGACTACACCAAGATATCATCCACAAAAACCACCAAAAAATAATCATGGTAAAGATGAAAAACTTGGTTCATTAGTTCCATGATAACTTCTTGGGAATTCTTGATACTAATCGACATAACCAAATAATCATATATACGATGCCTACTATGAATGGTTGTATGATGTATTTCTATAGGTCAAACAAATACCTTCTGATATCCAGACCTCATGTAAATTTTCGGGGACAACCAAGCACCTCGATGTTGATCAAATAGTTCTTCAATCCATGGTAGGGGATTTAGTTCTCAACCATCATCTGGATAAGTTTATGATAATACATGAAAATCTAAATAGTTCTATCAATATTTTTTATAAAAAATATTGGTGAACCCCATGGAGAAGTACTTGGTCAAAAAAAACCCATTTTCCTCAAAATCCTTTAGCTACCTTTTAGTCTCCTACAACATCATCTTATCCATCCTTTAAGGAGGAATCAATATCAGTGTAGCTCCTGGCACTAGTATGATGGAGTATTCCACCTATATTTGAGGAGGTAAACCGAAAAAATCAAACAGGAAGACACATACGAAATTCCCAAACACTATTGAAAAGTATGATTGACATTCTCCCTAATCATCCCGATACAAACTAGAAATCTGGGCTTCCACCCTGGTCCCTGATGATAAGGTCCTTCTTGGATTTCATGGACATTCCATTTTCCTTTGTGAGTATACAAAACAACCTAAGGTGATTTTAAAGTCATTATATGGTGATAAAAATCAACATAATCTCAATAAGTTATAAGCTAGTATATTAATAGTAAGATATCAAACCCTTTCATCTTGAAGAAATACAGATTCTAGAAAAAGTTACACTAACCAACCTCAAGGGGGAACTCCCTACACTGGTATACATCCTCCATTATGATTCCCAATAGAATGATTAGAATCTTGACAATTTTATAAGACAAAACAATGAGAACAAGGATTTTCACCATATATGAGGATATGAAACTATGTGACATACTTCTATCAAAAAAAGATAAAATGCAATTGTACAGTATATTATGATCATACCTCTCATCATAGAAGATATGGAGCCTTGATCCATAGGGGTAGGCTGTACTGAAAACATTTACCATGAACCATAGACCTATGACACATCCTCACTACCTATAGTGGGCCCACTCGAATGTCTAGTTGTAACTTCTATCTGGCTATATCATCCAAAACCACCACTTCCTCAGCCTAACTGACCAACACTACTCCAGCACCCTACCTAACACAGAGCTAATAAAAATACTCCTAAACATGGTGTCATATCTGACCCCAACCACTCATATCCAGAGTGATAGTCCTACAAAAAAAATCATGTGTTGCATCCTATTGTATGATTAGAACTCAACTGAGTTGTGGTCATGATGATTCTTCATTTGGCCTCATCTTCCACACTAATGATAGAAAACTGAGATACCAGTTCTTGTAGCCTGATTGGTAACCATATTACGAGAATCCCCAAAATCGATATTTTATCTTCAATAAGAGGAACCACTAGGTTGAGAGACTACACTGCTCTTCTCATAAACCCCATCTTCTCTATGGTTACACTATGCATTCAGTTCCTGATTGACAATTTTAGTAATAGAGTTCAATCTGAACATGTTGACATGAGATCTGATATAATGTCGGAGACCATCCTTTAATCATCTATCTCTTGATTTTTCATCATTAAGGTACAATGGAAAAAAAATCTGTAAAGTGTACTGAGTAGTACGGGTTTTTCATAGGGCCCTAATCCAGACTCATGAACTTTTTATCCATCTTTACTTACAGTTTCTTAGGGTATAAGTAATAATATAATCATTTTTAGAAATTCTCCCAAACCTTATTTCACATCCTTCCAGCCTAGTTTTGAACATCTAAAAAATGATTTTATTCTCCATGGAGCATGTAAGTCGTATGATTCACTCTCCTCCCAGAAGGTGTCTCTAGATTCTTAAATATTGATAGCATAGTGTTTATCCACAACTCAGTAGTTTCTAGACCAGGATCCTCTAAAAACATGGGATGATTCTAGTAGTGTAACACACACGCCAGCTTAGCCATATACAGGGAAGTATTTGGTGCTCTATGGAAAGACTTTATAAAGTGATAAAAACACTCATGGAATTATTCCTCAGCCCTTATGTCAACAAAAATAATTGGGTCTACGATTGCAACTAAAGGAGAATCTACCGGTATCCAATGTCCCACCACATTTAGAGCATGGTCATCGCCTCCCTTATAACTTATGAATGCATGTTTTATGGAGGAATTCCTATATTGTGAGAAACCCATTCCTCAGAAATATTTGATATAAAATATCACAGCTTAAAAGTTTATGATAGGTCATAAACCTCCTACAAAAGGGCATGCCACACAAACTGCTCGAAAATCAATAACAGTAAAAATAACAATCAACAAAATCCACTTGAGACATTGAATCTTTCCCATAAGAAAAGTTATGTCTAGGCCAAATCTCAGTGTATCATTTCATGTTCACTTTTCCATTTAAATTGTTTTACATTTCACATTCTATTTCTATCATTCATTTATTCTAAAATGTTTTACCAATGGTTCACCATGTTCCAATTCATGAGGAGACATAACACCTCATGAACCAAAATATGGTGTCCATATAATTTATACCATATCACATTCAATTTAAAAAAATTGAATCAATAGGTGCATCACCTTCTATTCCATAAGATCCCATATTCCACAAGAACTTAAAGATGGCCTCATGTTATCTATCCACTACAAAAAATATATCACAGTAAGAGGAATATCTAATAAATCACCAATCACAAAAACATGAAATGAGTAACGCATCCTATATGGAATGGAAAAATGAATGGAATGTGATTTATAGAATGTTCTTAATATGATGCATGAGATGGAATATATTCATATCATCATGTTTCAATAAAATTAAACGCGTAGTCACATTAATAATAACAACATTAATCAAGTTCATCACAAAATGTTGGAATCGAATCAACATAAATAATCCAAATATAGAAAATACCAATATTATTCGACGTAATTTTAATTTTTCATGTACGCAGGTTAGATATCCCAAGAAAAAATAATTAAAATTTTACAATATCTTTATATCCCATTCTATTTTTTCCAAAAAAAATAAATGAAAACTTGAAAAGAAATCCTTTGATACAACTTTCAACATCCCAGGCCAATAATATACTCAATAGTTCCCCAAGCCTAGTCATCCACATGGACATAAGTGCATCTCACCAAATGCCATAGGCTACCAACTAGTATGGAGGGCCTTTTTATTTCTGTATGGAGACTATTCCCTCATCAACAAAGTGTAACAAAATGTAAATATTACAACAGATATATAGGGGAGTAGTAAAACATCCCGATAGTATATACAAAAGTAGGATATGAATATATAAATAAGGCCTAGGGAAAACGTGTATACAAGAACATATACATGTAATGTGACTATTAAATCATCAAAAATAGGTACACAATAGTACAATAAAATGAAAGTATCCAAAATTATAGAAATACCAAAAGTGTTATCTCCAAATAGCATCAGGTGCCTCATATCAGCCATGGGATCCCCATCTCCTAAGCATGGAAAAATATCATTAACCAAACTATGGGTGATTTACATAGTCTCTACCTGCATCCATAGAGAATATTCAGTCACCCAATGGTAGACTGAAAAAGATGTGAGAAACATTCTTAGTAGGTAACCACCCAAAGATATATTCAATCCTAGGATGTGAAATATAATAAGATAAGCGGTGTGCAAGTAAATAGGTTACAAGTAAAAATAGTAAAATATACCATCACATGTAACTACTAAAATAGTAATACTAAATATATTATCAATGATCCATGAAAATTATGGTTAGGATCCTATAAAAGGAAGATATAAGTAAAAAAATAGTGTTTCACATGGCCTCATCATACAACCAACATGAAATGTCAAACCAAATTCTTTCTGTATGATGAGAAGAGATAAAAGAATCATGGTCAAGATGTTTGATTTCACATATCACAATTTACACAGTCATGTTGTATAAAAAAATTGGAAAACCATGGTGGTCTATATCTAAGGGTTAAATGACTAAGGCATCCACATAGGGTCCCAATACTATCTCGATAAAAACTTGATTAGGCACCGGTTGGAGTCCTATCATCATGTCAACCAAACATGGCATATGGGATTCCAAGAAAGTCAGATCTAAGGGGTATCAAGGCCCAATAAATCCCATGGAATCAAGACCCAATGACCATACTCTGTCATATACATCCACTACCGTGTCAAGATCAATGGTGGAAGTCCAAGGCATCTCAAAAACAATCACTATTAATCAATACATACCATATGATTCTACCCAGTCATATATACCTTCTCATTCAATTCCATCTCATGGGTATTCCCACTCATATCACCCAATTCAAACTCAATTTATTAAATGATTATACCCACTCATTAATCAATATTCTCATTTAAACATATAAGAGGATTTTACCCACTCATTCACTCAAACCAAATATTACCATTTGTTTAATTAAAAAATTAAACATTCTAATTGCTCAATATCATGTTCAACATGGAAATATATAATGGAATATATTAAGAAAGCAATCCAATTCCATTTAATCACATTTAATATTCCTATAACTAGGAAACCATGAGAAATAATCCCATAGATGGTTTAACAAGGAATAAATAAGGTAAATTCATATGGAACACCTCATTGGTATACTTAGGAGGGATAGCCACCACCAATGTATTTCAATGAAACATATGGGATTACCTAACATGTCCAAATACATCTAATTAAATTAACAAGTCAAATTCTAGAGCCTCACCAGAATATATTTCTGATGACATAATGACAGAATGGTCTCTAAGTCACCAAAACTAATTGAAAAAGTATATCACACTTACCTTACCTCGATAGTAGTGTTTTCATCCAGTATCAACTCTTAATTTGACTAAGATTTGGAGAAAAATGAAGAATAGACAAAGAACCTGAAATTAGGGAAAATCATCTTCCACCAAAATTGTGTCATAGATATCTAGAATAACAATGAACGTCTAAAAAAGGAATCGAGTACTCAATGATTTAGATCCAACGAGACATTACAATCTTGAATTGGAGATAAAATGAAGAACCAAGATCAAATCTAGGAATAGTTGTCCAACTATGCCCTCAAAATTAAAGGGTTATTTTTCAATGAATGAAAATGAAACTTAGTTATACAATTGATTTAATTCAATTAAAAATCTTCAAATTTATCAAATTTATAGGGGTCAAATGGTTTGATCGTATGGTTTGTAAAATTGTCCACCAAACAAAAATAGTTAGCTATAGGCCCTGGGAACCCACATGGTTTCCTTTCATTGTTTGACTAGTCGTGCAGAAACCATAAAAAACACTTTTAAAATTGATATGTTTTTTGAAAATTCTTTCTCCCCATTTCACTTACTTTGGACTAACCATGCGGCCTCCTCTTGCTCCCTCCTATGCCTCACACAGTTTATTAAATTGTGTGGCTTGCATCGTATGGTTTGAATTAAACATGAAATATCCCATTTTCAACCCAAAAATTGGGTCTAGGCTCCAAAAAATTCTTGGGAACCCCCAAAACACCTGTTCCCTACAAGGTAATTCACATTAGTCTATATTAAAACATTTATGTTGAAAAATAAGGTAAACATACCTCATATGAGAACCCTAGTTCTAACACTTTTAGGTGGAGAGTTAATCTTATATGAGTGAACAGTAGCCTAAAATCCCTCTCAACAATGATAGTTTCATTGATTATATCTCCCTAAATGTGGTCAACTACCTCTGGTTCACTATACACAGTACTGATCTTAAGATATTTTTAATGTTTTGGGTTTCTTTTTGACACTCTCAAACAAAAACCTTATGATGAATAAATTTTTCTTCATACAAGGATTAGTTTTATTTTAAATTAAAATCTCATTTAATATGACCTTGACATCCACATTGACTGTAATGAATAATGGGTCACCCTGAATATAGAGAAAAAGGCACAAAAACTTTCTTAAGTCCCCTCAATAATATAATCTTTCTCCTCCTTTGTCTTAATTTTTTATTAACATGGTAATAAATATAACCCATGGTTTATCAAGGTAATAATAAACTAATTATGGAAGATATTTGAGAGCTAATATCAATGAGTATTGATTTATTTACCACCTCAATTAAGTTTATAGGATGATGAACATCACATGAGTTTGAAAGACTCCATAAAGATCATTTTTTAATTTCTAATTACATAGTATTTATATCTAGTTAATAAGTATCAATGTTATTCCAATTTTTATGTTTTGTGTTCTGATCTATAAAAAAATAAGTCCCTATATAAGAGCTATAAAATATATATCATTTACCCAACATAAGGTATCTAGCTAAAAATACTGAAAGAATATCTCTTGAATGATCTTCTATATAACAGCCTAATAATTTTTATACTCAGTTATAACACCCAACAACCTTTGAGATAACCCTTCAAGTAACACAGTGGTGACACAAACCAAGGTTTAATTCAGAGTATAAAAAATTTTGAATGTTAATTTTTTTATGTATATCTATAGTTCATATTTATAAAGAGATATGTTTCACTAAAAATATAGAGGATTCTATAATTCAAATTCACACAAAAAATTAGTTATTGTAGGTCCCTTTAGCGTCACACCCATAATAGTGTCATGGAAAATATGATAATTTAAAGGCATCAAATATTACTTAAGTGGGTATATTATTATTATTTTAAACTTATTTCATACCAGGAGGTGTTCACCTGGTGGAATATTATATAATTATATAGAATATAAAATTTTAGAATTCATTTAAAAGTTGAAAATTCTAATTTTTAGATTGCAATGTAATTTTTTGTTGTAAAACACGACCCTAATCTCACAGATTTAAATTTATCAAAATATTGCATACATAAAATATTAATTTAAACCATTTTAGTGGACAAATTTAATACTCTATTTACGGATATTCTAGCTATAAAAAATAATAAATTGAGAGTTATAATTAAACTGAATATTTTTTAACTAATATTTACCTAATCATCACTAATAAATAAATGATAATACACAATTTATCTTTTATTAATGTTTCAATTAATTTAAATAATATATTGATTCCATATATAAGGTAATATAATGTTTTACCTACTTATGGATGGCTATTCATGATTTCTAAGACTTGATAAACTATGGAAAAATAAGAAGAGAATGGAAATAGAACATTGAATTCCCTTGGAAAATGTATTTTTCAATAATTATATATGTATGAAATATTTAAGGGAACATTCAAAGGATTAATTATCTAATTGAATATATATTTTCAAATCCAATAATCAATATACATTAGTTATTTTTTTACCATTTTATGAGGAATACGACCTAGTCACATGAAGAGTTACTCAGTAAATTATCAGAAAAAACTGGATGAACCTCCTAATGTTTAGAGATTAGTGTAAATTATTAAGTATGAATAATAATCATATGGGAGATGGTTTCCATATTTGAAGTTATATTTATTAACTACAATTTAAAAAATAAGTATGATCTTTTATAGAATAATATTTGTGTAAAAATAACATATTATCTGGGGTAATTGGTTATATAATTAAATAGTTTTAGTGATGTTAGAAACTATATGAACATGAATAAATATATTAAAATTAATGAAAACATCATAAAAAACGATTTAAAATACTAAAATTACTATATAGAGAATAATGTTTTGTTCTACGAGACAAGAATACACTAAATAGGAAAAATAGAAGGATTCATGAGTATAATATCCATTGAAGAAGATCTTTGGAAAAATCTCATTGTAATATCCTTGATAAATAGTTAGAAGTTATAAAAGGATCCAAATCATATCCTTTATCTAAAAACAATGAAATTCTATTTTTTAAAACATTTTATTTGCATATATCATGAACAAAAGGATCGATATTCATCTGGGTATGAAATTTTTAAAGTATAAGTTTATCATACCCAGTATGTGGTTTCAACCTTACCCCTATCCACATGTGGTAAACCAATGTGTATACAATATCAATATAAATAACATAATAAATTAAATGAAATAATCATCATTCATTATTCATCATATTAAACATGAATATTAACCATAATATGTTACTCCCAACAAAAGGATGATCCAACTTTATTTTACATACTTTGGGTTTAGCTTAGTGTTAAGGGATCAAAGAAGAAACTAAGTCAAAGTATAGTGTAACAAACCATAAATGATTAAATGGTATTTTCCATCGAAATAAATGTGTGTTTTGTAGTTTTTAATATGATATTAAACATATAAAACACATAAAAAACCAAGAATAATTTATTATATTAATATAGATAATTACATTTAGAGAATAAGTATACTCCATAAAAGATAAAATTAAACAATGGTAGAATAATAAAAACAAAAATATAGAGGCATGAATAAGAAAATTTGGATCATTTTTATATCATAGAGTAATCAAAAATCTAAAATATAATATAAAATGATATTTAAAAATAGTAATTTAATCAATATTTTAAAAATTAAGAATACATAATCTTGAGAGGAATTTAATTTATTGTTGAATAAAATAAATATGATGTATTTATAAGAAGTATAAAACCAATTTAACTATTGTAATAGTTAAAACTATGGGTTAGGAATTGATTCATGGACATTGAAATGGAGAAATAATTTATGGCTATCATATAAATTAAAAATATAATGAATTAATGTCAAAATTAAATTAAATTAAGTCATTAAAGGTGATAAAATATATATTATACATAACAAAATGAATATCATATATTTAGAAAATACATATTAATATAAATAATTATTATAAATATAAAAATTATCATTAATATTTAATTATCATAATGTGTATTCATAAAACCGTAGTTATTTTTATATAAATAAAAATATTATTTAATTAATCGATATGTACTTTTTTCTGTGTCTGAAATTGAACCGTGTTACTAAAATGGGTATTTTTTCATTAAATAATTAATTTATTTAAAACCTAAATTTATTATTATTAAGTGTATATATTGATAACATGGATTAAATTTTTAGAATCAATTCATTGAAATTTTTTAGGGTGATGTTGTTTATATTTCATAAATAATAAATTTTGGGTATGAATAGTAAAATATTGCATCAGTATTGTATAACTTCCATATCTAGTAATAGTGTGTATGAATGACTTTTTGATGTCTACAAAATATTTATGAATATTTTAATTTCCCATTTATTATTAAATCACAATCCCAAAACATTTGGTCACAAGTTTGACCAATATTTTATGATATTATATTTTATTGTAATATTTTATTCTTTAATACCCTACTCATTCCCATATAAATTTCACCCTTCACAACCACACTCTTATTTATATATCAATATGGTTATCTAATTTAATATCTAAAATACCCCTCACCAACTCTCTTAGAATCATTTTATAGGTTATGTTCTCATCAAAAAAAAACCCTAAGCAATAATAATTCAATTAGAAGGGGAGTTTTCCGAATGAGTAATGTGAAAACATGTAATCACTCTTTTTTAATTATATTCATTTATTTTTAATTATTCAACAACACAAATATATAATAATTTCTATATTTAATAAAATATATAATATTATTATACATTAATAAAAATATTAAAACAACATAATCACACAATAGTTGTTTTTATAAACAAACATATGTTCATGGCTGATATAACTACATATAAGGATACTATTTTAAACAACTATTTTTTCCTTCACAATGGTTATAATAAACCATTTATAGTAAAATATGAACTCAATAAAAATATCATAAAACTATTAATATTATAAAATGGGTAAATAATAATAAGATTAAATAAAAATAGATGTTAAAATGGTGGGAAAACCCACCTATGTAAAAAAATCATTAAGTAATTATATTTATACATGATAAACCATAATAATGTTATCAAATTTATGGTTATTTGGAACCAACTTATTTAATTATATGAAAATTATATTATTGAACTTCTAGAGATATATACTCATTTAATAGGTACTTCCATCATTATCAAAATATTGATGCGACTTTGGAACCAAGAATCAAAAAAACAGGGACTCTGAACATGAACATAATGTATTTATAATAAAATTATGAATGAAAATAAAAATTATAATTAAAAAATCATACATAAAAAATATTTTAAATTATTTATTTAATTAATTTAAATTAATTATTTTGGAGGAAGGATTCTTTTTCCAATCGAGTCTGAACCCAAGGTAAGGGATATCCAAAAACACCCTCTTTTCATTTGAGTTATTTTATTTCTATATTTACCTCTGTTTTTATCTCACATATCCAAATTTAATTCTCTAAAATTTTCTATATATCTTCATTACATATATACCTAGTTTATTTACCAATTCTATTTCAAATATGTGAAATTTTTTTAAACTCCATTCCCAGTCACTTTTTAAAAGAGATCCTAATATAAGGAAGTATTTATATTTCTTTTTTATTTTCATATATCACTCTTAAAAATTCAAATATCTATTATTTATCAAAATAAAATTTATTTTATTTAAACCCATTTTGTTTCACTTATGGTATTAAGGAAAAAACATTGCATATTCCTTGGTAAAAAAAATCATTCATTTCTTAAAACAACATCTAAGACGTTCATCCCCATGCCATCTTCTATACTCCTTTATTTTGAAATATTCACAAGATTAAATCCATATTAATAAAAAATGATTCTTTATTAAATTTTTCCACACCAATAATTTATTAATCCATTTTTTCATTTAAAATTTTATAATATATCATACAATTATGATTTGAGACAACATTTTGTGTCATATTTTATTCTCATGGGTTTTTTCATCCATAATGCCCTGAACCTAGAAGCCTAGAGTTGGTGCATTATTTTAATACATTGGCATGATTACAATTAATCATGTCCCGAAAGACCGATCAGTTTAGCAGTCTTGGAAAATAGATTACATACATGAACATTACATTACACATTGCAAAAGAAAAAACAACATAAATGATCCTTTGAGAAAGCCATTAATCCCCTAGATTAACCCGTCTTATCAATCATAATACACTTCTTGGAATCCTGGGAAAATTAAAACATAGAAAGGGGTGAGCTCATATACTCAGTAAGGATAACAATATAGCGAAAACATTCAAAAATAAGCATAAACATTTAAGCCAATGTATACGACTAAAACAAATGCCTTGTAAACTTAAACTTCAGCATAACTTGGAAAAGATACAATAAAATAATTCCAGTTACTTATTCACATGGATATTCTACTAGTTGAATAATCACATGCAATATCAATAGCAACTTTCATAATAATGGAATGCATAATGTCAAACATCATAACCACATAGTCAAGGCCTTGTGCCAAGGCTAAAAATAATATTTTTTCAAGGCCTTCTGCCAAGACACTAGTTTGTCTCATGAGACCTACCAATGCATCGAGGATATATGGCGGGCTCCACCCGTCACTTACTATGTCCAATGCATTCCTCATATGAAAATGTTTAAACATACATAAACATTAGTATTAAAACTAGCATAAAAATGTCAATACTTTATCCATAAACCATGAATGGTATAGAAATAACACATCCACAGTCAAACATATCACAAAACCTTTAATAAAATATGGAAGATTTGTATAATAAATCAACTTCAAACAAGTTTAAAATCCATCAAACTATGTTGACATAGATGAAAATTATTTGTAAAACTCATTGAGATAAATATACCTTTTCCATGAAAACATTTAAAAGTTACACAATTTAGAGAGGAATAAATTTAAATAAATTTTTAATCATAGTGTCCCATACCACTTTGAAACTTTGGAAAGTAATTAAAATTTTAAAAACATTCTTTTCCATATAATTAAATCCTTAAAAACTATTTTGAAAACGTGGACATTAATGAGAATACTTTAGAAGAATAAATATTTAAAACTTTTAAAATGATGATTCAGTAAAAAAAATTATTTTAAAATAATCCCTTTGAAAACCCTTTCATGAGTCATGGACATGGATAAAAAATATGTCCCATTAGATATTTACATAAAAACAACCTTATATAATAAATAAATTGTGAAATTAACCCTTACCAATTTGGTAACTTATGAAACATACACCCCATGAAAGAAGAATCATAAAATGAATATGTAAATACACATAAATTAAAGTTTATTACACAAATAATACAATTATGGTCAGTGCATACACCACACAAAAGGAAATAGTGGCAATATAGCATGAATCTCATGGGAATAAGGAGTGAGATGAAAACCCCTTACCTTTCACTTTCCTTTGGTTGAGGGTACGTTTAACCTCCTGTATAATGGAAATTTTAGGTTATTCGATTATACCAGAACCATATTCATATTTATTATATCATACATGATTCATTTATGACTTTATAATACCCATTTAATAATTATTTTCATGTTAAATTAACATTTCAGGTAATAATCGCTTTCTTTATCGTACATATTTTAACTTGTTATTCTTGACCATATCATTTAGATCATGATTTAAATACTTCCAGAATAAAAAACTTGATTCATATATAATATTTATTTATAATATAAATATTTATAATAGATAGATATATGAACTGGAAAACACCGTTTATGGAGACGGTAGGCCGTACGTACGCATAAACGTTGTTTTTGTTTTCATGTAATATTGAACGAAAGTAAGTGAATAAGATATATGTAATTAAATATATATATATATATATATATATATATCCAGTAGAATTATTATTTCACATGTTAAATACTTATTATTAATATATATTTTTATAATCGTCGATGAATGGTGAACATGGAAATGAATCTCATCACGTCGTTGAGAGGATAATTTGTACGTATGCACGAGTGACAATATCATTTCCTTAAATGTGTGGAATTGTATGGTATATTAATTTTACAGAGAAATTAGAATGTTATTTTCATTATTTATATACATATTACTCATCATTATATGCATCCAAATAACATAGTGTTGAATAACAAATTACACCACGACGTGGAGATGGTAAGTCGTATGTACGCACGCATGGTGACATTATCATTCATATGATGGATAGAATAATGAATATGGTTTTTCCATATTTATAATAACATCAAATTATAAATAAGGTACTATATATATTATTTTGGTATGGTAATAACAAAGAAAGAGTAAGTGGAAGAATAAAAGAACTCGAAAGAGGGTGGTGAAATCATTACCTCTTCTTCACGTTCTTCCTTTTGATTTGATAAAAAGGGATCCTTAGGTTGGCTTTATGACCAAAGGAATGCCTCTATAATGAATTTAAAATATTTGGGAGGATATTTGGGCAGGTTTTGGTTGAGCCAAATGCCTTTGGAGGTGTGAATTTGAGAGAAGGGTAAGTTCCCTTTTATAAGAGGGGTGAGGGGCACCTTAGGAAAAACTTAAAATATTATTTTATAATAAACTCATTTTCAGTTTCTAATGGCTAAAAAATGTATAATTTAAAGGATAATGTGGGTATGGGTCAGAAACCACTCAACCAATATGTTTTAGAGAGGTTTGGGTCACTACATTAACCTTATCGTTTATATTTAACTGTTAGTTAAATAGTTTAACATTTACCATGTCTCTTTGTATTTTTATATTATATAGTTAATAAAATTTATATAAACTTCCAAGAGAGCCCCAACTTGTTTAAAAGTGACATTACTTACGATGACCAACATTATATTAAATGATAAAAATATAATCTAATTATACATCCAAATCATTCAAATGTATAATTGAACACTATAAATTATTTTGATTAAAAAAGTTGTTTTTAGTCAAAATTTAGTAATTTTCACTATTCACCCAAATATGAATGTTATCAGAAAAACACCAAAAATTTATCGAAGCTAAGTTTTTATGTCCCTGTTCTAAAGAAAAAGTTTATTTTGTCAAATTGAATAAATAAAAGTGTCTGATATTGGATTTAAAAAGGGTTCTCCATTAAAAGGCGGTAAAATTGGATTTTTTAAAAAATAATTCTTTTATCTGAAAAAACTGAATTTGTTATTATATTATGTCTAAGAAACACATAATATGAATGTTAAAATTATATAGAGTATATAAGATTTAAAATTAAATTAATACTATTTTTAACTGCTTTTTGAATGGCTAGTTTGGTAATGTTGTGGTGCGCTCGAACTCGGTGTTGCGTGTAGCACAAGCTATTAAATTACATTAATAAGATAATGTACTATGAGATCTTGGGGTGTTAAATCATCCATAAAACATTAATAATTTTATTCAAGGGTAGGTAAAAGGCCCATGTAAATCAAGGAGGTAAAATATAGTGTATTATAAGGGTATAATCTATCACAAGAATAATGAACTCGGGTAGTTTTTTATCCCATTCTAGTAAGGGAAATGCAAGAGTTCACTCGAGAGGCCCAATAAGAACAAAGGTTTGCAACTTTCTTACCCTCATTACATGTATGGACGAAGTTTACCCCGGTGTTTGTGAGGCTCGTGAATCAAATGATTTGATGAATGGCGAACAAGGATTTGGTGTATTCTCTTAAAGGGAATTATGAATTACAATAGAGTCTTTTTTCAAATAATCCTAAGAGATTATATTATAGAGGCACAACTTGATCCCTTTTAGGATGGAAAAATATTCTTTTATAATGGATTCTCCTCATCCTAATATTTCACTTAATGTAATGTTAATTTTGCCTCTATGATCTGCATCAACTCCCCCAACATGAAAATGATGTTTCATAAACAGTTCATGTTATAGATGAGTTCACAATCAGGGGGTGTCCATCTAACCAAACATACCAATCATGTAGCATCGGAATAGGACTTAGGGATCACCTACCATCCATGAGAACCTCTAAAATAAAGTTATATCCCACCATTCAAATAGAGGGATTAGGTCGACCTCCATGATTCTTTTCATTGCAAATCATGGACAAAATTGAGCTAGGGGATCCTTTATAAAGGATTCTATTTCATAAATTACATAAACACAAAAATCTATCAACTATGAGAATATATATCTCCATATATTTTTAGATATTATTGTTCTTGGCATATAACCAAGTTTTATGGAAGTTATAAGTGTTCAACTATTAATCCCCAAGCCTGATGTAGTCACAGAAATTTCTCCATGCTTTAATAGTATATTCTCACACAAAGAAAAGGTGAACGGATGCTTCTTATATGGATTACCATAGAAAAGGGTATTTTGAAGTGACCATAGATACATTTCATGTAATATACTCATTGGTATATATAAAAGATTACAGATACAACAAATGTGAAAACTATATTTCGTGGGGTGATCATTTCTCTATAGGGTACTGCCCCATTAATCCAAAATAAATTAAATATATAAAACATAGTGATATCCTTTAACTAAGAACATGATCAAAACTGATACCTTGTAAATGAATCTATATTGGTATTTTTTTAACATAATACTATTCAATATTTCTAATTGTAGATGATTGAGTATATTGAGAATAAATGATATGTACCTACTTGCCTGAGAGATCGCAATGTTTAGTGCTTGGCATCCAGATAACCCATGCTCTAATCACGCAAAATTCTATTTCCAAAAATTATTTTCTCCACAACCAAATATCCATATAAAATGATTATATTGGACCAAATTAGGTTTTCAAATCAATAACAATAAATTAGTTTCTACCCCTCCCCCTTGTGGCTTCAAGTTGATTCTCTTACATACCTATCATGAATTTTACCCAAACAGAACAACCCTCTATTAACTCCAAATCCAACATATCTTACATGATATGAAATACCACCATGATAAACCTTAAGTTAAATAATCTAGCTTAAAAAATTTTAACCATCCTATCCCATGTTTACCATTGAATATTTTTTCTACAGAAGTATCCCAGATGAATCCTGAAAATATATTGTCTATATTTTTCATAACATCCTTCATCACGTTGAGGATAGATATAATGTGAATGGGAAGAGAAATGTGAAATAATTTAAAGAGGGTGATATACCCCCTTGAAAGATTCATAAAAATAATTTTTAGGTGAAGACATGATATTTTTTCAATTGAGCCATCAAAATAGTGGATGTGAATCCTCTTTGAGGAGATCAGGGATCCCAAGTACTCCATGGGAAAGTGTCTCATGTGGATTCCCATTATCACCTTGATTCTTTTTCTGTGACTCTCTATGAGATATTTCAAAATAAAATTATGCTCTTTTCCTATTTAATTAGATACCAACTCCACATGAAATATTCATCCATAATTCTTTTGTGTTTATGTATAGTTATACTACTTCCATTGATGATAAATATCATATTGTCTATGAACTGAAGATAAAAGACATCATTGATTTTAGTCCCTTTACTAGAGGTTTGGATCATTCCATTGGGAATAATTCTATTCAAATATCTTATAAGGGAGTCATGGTCCATAATTAAAATGATGGGGGATAAATTATCCCCCTTATTGAGCCCCAAAACTAATTTTATGAAAACATAATTTTTCCCTTGAACATAAAAAATATCCAATGATATATAAAGTCTCCCAAAAATAGATCAATCATGTAGTAAAAGAAACCGATATAGTACATAAAATTATAAATGAATCCAAACTCAATATTGTCATATGCTTTATCCATTCCCATTTTATTGAAGATGTTTAAATCATGGGACTTTTTTGATATCACCAAACATTTCATGTTTAATGGAAATATACACCTAGGATGAATTACACAAGATGAAGACTTTTAGTTCCTATGAGATCTATTTGAGTAGAAAAATTAAGTGTGTTCTCTTCTAAATAATTTCTATTATCGTATAGGGAATGTGGTACATTCTAGTTGGTCATTAGTGTTAATGGGATGAAAGTTACTTATCATTTACAATGGGAATCATAGTCTGATAACTTGACATAAAATTTATGTTTCCTCTATAGAAGTATTCAAGAATTGGTTTATCCATGTCAAACATAATGAAGTTATGAGAGTTTTTTTATAATGAACCCTCAAACCTATTTGGGTCTATATAATATTTGAGGTTGAAGGAGGGGAAGGGTTCCCAAACCTCTTACTCCCCTTGGATGATTCCAAAGAACATGCTTAATTTCTTCATTACCAAATAGGAAATTATAACAATATATATATATATATACTCCCCTATATAACCTTCCATAATGTGAGGGTTTACATCCCCTCATAATAATTTCAAATAAGGTGAATGAATACATCCCTACACATTAATTTCATTGGTGAAAGATACATCCACCGAAAGGATTTTAAAGATGATGAATCATTTTTTATCCATCATTCAGGGATGATAAAATGAAATGTTTTTGTCTCCTTCCTTAAGCTAGGATTCTCTGGATAACTCAAGGAAAAAACCCAATTATTCAAATCAAATTTCAACAAGTAGTGTTTTTTTTATTTAAGGGAGTTGAATATATCATCATCCAAATCAATTTTAATATTACTTTTAGCTTTATCAATATTATAATTGATGGAATATAGTTCAATAAAGTTTGAGGGTTTGTGGTTATTCCAATACTATAGATTTCCTTTTAGGTATTGAATATTCTTTTGAAAACCCAACCATGATCACTTTTTCATGGGTATATTCTATGATGTACTCACTGTGAGCTGGTAGCTAGGATCAAAAACTCATCAGTTGGTATAGAAAAAATGGATGTTTCCCTCTCTACTATGATCAAAGATGATCCGGATAAGAAAAGGTTCTGGAATTATCCTAACAAGGTTATCTACTCTTCCATTCAGGATAGAGAAAATGTATTTACTTATTATTGAAGTGAGAGTCTGTAAAAAAACACATACGATGACTTCCCTTCTCATTATTACACCAGATGAATTTATCTTCGGATAAACCCATATGTTTGTGCCCATTCTAGGTATAAAATATAGAACATTGTTTTTTTCCTTCTTAGGTTACACACCTACTTATTTTTTTTTTATGGTAGATCTTTAATGGCATTACAATCCCCACCTATGAGCCATACAGAGTCCCTTGGATTAAATAAATCATGGTCCTACCATGGTTTTTCTTTATCCTTTACATCACACATGGAATACATAAATGATATGACACAGCTAAAGTTAAAATTACTAAACTTTATAAGGATTTTTAGTTAGATACGTCCAGTGTCTCCATTGATAGGTATTTGTTCTAGAAAATCCAAATATGATGATTAGTAGGCTCCCATGTAAGAATTCAGGAAGAAATATACTTTGATAAAAATCAGGGTTCTTAGAAGGGAGATACTTAGGGTCTAAAATTTCAACTAATGAGGCCATGTGAAAAAACATTTTATAAGAGAGGAATTTCATATTTACCCAAGTTCTTGTGCCTTGGGTATTCTAGATGATAATGTAGTTCATGGGAGATAGGGATTCCAGGTTCTTTCCCCTGGTGTCGATGATCACCTTGACTAGAAGAATGAGATAGCCTAATCAAGTTTTGCATGAGATCTTATAAAGAAATTGTTGGATGGGCAGCTAGGTTATATTGTTCTATACCTATGTTATCTAGTATATTAGATAAATCATTTGATTAATAGGAGAGTGGGAGGGATGAGTGACTTGAGTGGATGAGGGAACTCAGAGAGAGATCCATGATGGGATCTAAGAAGATGATGGCCACCATTACATGTTGAGGATCCCTATATTGGTTCATTGAGATAAATTTAGAAGTCTACGTAAGAGGTAGGGATCCCATGTTAGTTTGAAAATCACCATGTCTTTGCAACGACCCCCTAACACTAGAGGTTGACCGCACCTTTAGGGCTTGGTCCAAAGGGGTAACTAATATAGTAGAGGGAATAAGTTTAACTAGAGAAGGGGAATAAGGGGAAGCCTTAGGAACATCTATGGTGGTAAAGGAAAAATATTATACATCCATTAATTAAATTAGGTAATTATTTCACCTCATGAGATACCATATACGATGAATTCAAAATAAATTGAACAACCATATTTGGTTTTATTAGTAGTAATCCATGAATTATTCCAATCATGTATTGTTTTTTATTTCCACATTATTATGATTATATCATCTTATAATATAATATCTATTATAACATTATTCTATGTGATTATATGTGATCCACTTATTTTTGGACATTATGTTATGAATCTTGAAAAATATGTTACAATTCACTATTATTAATATTTTCTTACTAGGATTTACAAACTCGCATTTTTATTCTAGGTGTTCCTATAGCGTGTCCTATGTAGTAATAAAATAAATTATGTATTTATGATTATATTATGGAGATCAAAGTAAATATTATGCAGTTTATTTTTATGTTGAAGTATTATATAACTAATATCTCAAAAAAATTACTCTAGATTTCAGTTTTATGATGAATTTTTTTAATGTTAAAAATTACACCATGAAATCTACATAATACAGGGGTTTATATAGTATATTTCTGATACAATACTAAATATTTTTGGTAAATATGTTACTGGCTCTAATCGAAAATGTTCCATTAATAAATTTTTTTAATCTTATAAATTTAATGGTTTGTATATACATGTTATTTTTTAGTGACTCCTTCAATGTTAAAAATTTGACAATAAATATTATTTTTAATTGATGTATTATCATACCCAATTTTTCTTTATTTAAGTGAATGGAATGAAATGTGCGGAATCATCTTAACAACCAGAATAAGTAGAAATTTATTAGTTTCCTAAATGTGATAAAAAAAATATGATAGGAGAATGAGTAGAGAAATTGATAGAGATACCTAAAAAATGAATCATGGTATAAATATAAACATTAATATTAGAGAATGTCCCCCTTATGATAATATAACAAAAGTTATTGTTGAGTAATTTATACCTCAAATGTATGAAATTTTTACGGGAACTTTTTATCAACTAAATTGAGAATAGTGGAATAATTTTTTGAGAATATATTTTGTGTTAATTATATATATGATAAAGAGAATGTTATATTAGTCCATTATCACTTAGTTGGAGAAGTAAATAAGTAGATAACATTGTTCTAGAATATAAAACCCATGGATGAGATAATATCATCAAAGGTGGTAGTATTCAAGAAAATATTTTCATTTGATACCTTCCTTTCACTCTCCATCATAGAATGGATAAGTGGTTCCTTAGACTCAAGAAAAAATATTAAAATGGATATAGTCATGGGTCATTACCTGAACTATAGACCATGTGTTGGTGGATATACATTATCACCATGGTAATAGAACCTTTAGATTCTATTTTAATTGTTATATCCTACTGATCTATAGAAAATATTAGGGAACATGACTATAGAAACCTATAGCATGATACATATAGCCATGGGTACTCACTTGTGGAACCAATACGCAATAGCCTCCATCATTGTGACTATGGATATACTTCTAGGTGAAAAAATATATATATATTAGATGAATTCCTATTATTAAACAGTTTTATATCCATTGTTAGAGTTCCTCATAGTATATGTTAGAAACAAAATTTTTGTTTTATTTTTCACATCGATATACTTCCAACAACAAGGGGCACATTACCAGTCAAATACGATACTTCATATGGGTGGGATAATGTACATATGTGTGTGGGTGTATTTTTGTGTGCTAATTAAAAAATATTTTTATTTATTATTATTAATTTACACATAATTTCACTTATTGAGGGATCTACAGGCACAAGTTGACTATACATTGGAAATGATCCCCTTATAGCCAAAGTTGGTTATGTATTTGTAAAGAGTGTTAGCCACAATCATCCTAAAGTAACGGTGCTAGCCTCTTATGGATATAAAATATTCCATTGGGATACTATAGACATGACAAGGTGGGATTGGGATAATGAACCCTTACACTAGCACAATTTATCCACAATCTTAACTGTAAATGGCTATAGGCCCACACCCATCAACATGTATCCTTAGATGGTCAGGATCATGGTTGGAGGTCTATACCTGAAAACCGTATATCCTTGCTTGTGGAAGATCATAGATATAAAAACCCCTCATATACCAATATACATTGTAAAACACACCCATGGATATGAAACTCAACTATACAACCCTATATCCCAATTCTAGACCTGTTTGTGACTATAGGGTGTTTTTGATGCCTTTCCAATGAGAAACTATTATTTACACATCACCACATGTAATCATATAATAAAAATCACCAAATTTCCATGGATATATATTACCTATATCTATTAAAAATCATAACATTGGCTATATTTCTTTGTTAATAGGAACTTTATATAGTAGTGAAAGGGAAGAAGAGTCAATTGCGTCAAATGAGGAAACCATCCCAAGGCTTTAAATATATCCCTCTAACATTTTCATTGATAATAAATGTATGACTACCCATTTATTTAGTGTACTAAATATGAGTCTTATAAAATATTTAAAAATTGTTTAATTTGAAAGATATAATGAAATAGTCTAATTTACCATCATTGATGAGATAAAAATTAGTGATTGAGAAAGGTTACATATAGATTGTGTTAAAATGAATAGAATAGAATTCCACTCTAGAGGAACAAAATATAAATATAATAAATGTAAGAAAATTAAAATTACCACATTTTACATGTTTGGGGGGAATAATCTTAGAAACTACCTAAAGCTAACAAGGATATGTTTCATCAGTGTAAAAGTAGGACATCAAGAAAATGAATATCGAAGAGAGATGAAGAATACAAATAATATGTTATAAGAAATAATGTATCCAATTAATCTGGAATATATATATATATATTAATGTTTCAATTACAAGGGACATGGAAATTATCCATGTTAGTTTACTAAGCTAATGGTCATTGAGAAGAACAACTGAAAACAAGCTCCAAATTCAAGAGAGAAAGGAAAGTTTATTCTTTAACTACTACAAGGGTTGATCTGGAAAATTATGTGGTGATAAGTACACTTTTTATTCATTCAATGATATAAAATTTACTTTTTTAAATCAATATTATTCATTATTTTCTATCATAAAATTTCACTAGAAATATTCAAAGACCATATTAATTCATGTAGGATAGGTTATCATTGAAAACACAATGTAGTGAAATAGATGGATCTCAAGTATATAACTCTTCCTAAATTAACAATTTTTTGGAAGAATATCTCATAATACATTATTATACTATGTTTATTAGTTTTTGGTTCTATAATAAGAATGGATTAGTTTTCTTTAAATAGAGTAAACATCTAATACCAAGAGAGAGAAATTGAATTCAATAACCAAAGTCACCTTTTGATTATGTACAAGTGAAAATATAATGTTAAATATAATCTAGAAACTCAATCTCAAAAATGGATATTATTTCCATATGTTCTAGAATATATACCTCAAATTATTGAGTAAAATATAGGGTCATGCTTGCATACATTTCCATTATAATAGTACATGTGGAAGTATTCTCCAAAGAGTCTCATGATCTTCTGAAAAATTGAGATTTTGAGTTCTCAATTGTTATTGTTACTAGAGAACTAGCTACATAAAATATTAATTATAAAATATCCCCCATTTAACTATATGGACTAGAGAAGAAACTTCAATAAAATCCAAAAAATGTTTTCATATGCCCAGTTGCATCACCATAGGGTATTCCACTCATTTTTTATTAAGAAATAATAAGTGAAAATGAATCTCAATATTGATTATCATGGTCTAAATAAGATCGATATAAATAAAAAGTATCATATTCCATATTTATATGGCATATTTTTTTCAAATATATGTGGCTAAGTACTTATCGAAGGGGGATATTCAGACAATATATCAACAATTAAATCTAATTAAAAATTAAATTCCCTTTTTTTGAAAAATATAGAACCACTATGAGTTTATAGTGATGAATTTTTGAATAAAAAATTATGTAAAAATTTTCACAGACTTGATAAATGGTTTCTAATGAGATTACCATGTAAAAATAATGTTGGTTTTTATTGTTTATATTTTTATATACTCCAAAATCAAAGAGGGACGTGAGGAGTATTTGAGTATGGTGATAATTATATTGGTAATGGAAATGTTATATGAAAATTATAGTCAATGTGACTTTCAATTGAATAAATATACATTATTAGTGTATATTACCATATGAAAGTGAATATCTATAAATACTATAAAGAAAAATGGTAATGAGGCATGTCCTAGACCAACATTTGTAATATATATCCATAGTCTCATAGGATTAGCTGCATAATATCAATGTTTTTTATGAACTTCTCATGACTTTGGAAACCACTAAACAATATAACTCATAAGGAAGTAATGTTTTTCTAGATTCATGAATGTGAAGAGAGATTCAAGGTATTGAATAAGAGGTTTTAACCCTTCCAATACTCACACTACCCATAAGTGGGGAAGTATTTTGGATCTATAATGATGATTTAAATAAATTCATTAGTTATGTACTCATGTAAAATGACAATTTTATAGCCAATGTGTCATGATATTAGAAGGTTCATGTGAATAATCCTCAGATGCATGATCTCTAGTTTTCTTCATTAATCATTTCAATTTATAATAATTATATATATCGATAGAATTGTGAATTATATATATATAATAAGATCTTAAAATATATATTAAAATATAATGATCTAAATTTGTGTTAATGTAGATGGTTAAACTAGAATAAGGGCAATGACTTATCAATACATTAACTTTTTAGGATGGTGAATAATGTGGATCCATATCAATGTTGAAAATATATTGAATCCTTATCACTGATTATGATTGAATGGGATATAATATTATTATACATGAATAGGATGGACTTGGGAATCATAATAGAGGAACAACATCCTACTTTACCAAAATTATTTGTAAACCATTCATTCTAGAAAATATTAAGAATGTTCAACTATGGGATACTAAGATTTAAAAGAAGGTGGATGCTATAAGGAAGAAGAAAGACTTATTATTTTAAAATTGATAAATATGGTGTTGTGGGTATTAGGTCATGATTATGCATACCATTAGAACATTAAATAAATAAGTAGTTATTTTCTGATTCTCATATCTTATAATCATTTATACACCCATGGAGGAAAAAGAAGTATATATATCACTCAATACACTGGTGGGGGAATATGCAGAAGGAAATTAATGAATATACATCAAAGGGATCGGTACCATAACAGGTGAATTTTGTAAGGAATAATTAAAATTGGATGATGCAAACAATACCCATACCTACTTGGAAATGGGAGAACATGACCACAGATTCTTTCATTGGTCATTCAAAGACATCCAAATAATATGATTTCATATGGGTTGTAGTATAATGTTTTACTTGGAATCCTCAATTTATAACCATTAAAGATGCATTTTCACGCAATATACTTACAAAGATATACATTAGTGAAGTTCTAAGGCTATATGAAACAACACTATTAATTGTATCTAATAGATTTTTTCAAATTAACTCAATGTTCTTGTAAGAACCCGGATCTTCTTTTCAGCTATGTGTTTCTTTTATTGTTGTTTTTTAGGGAAAAGAGGAATTTATAGAAATTTTTGGAGTACACGCCGTGTACTTATACGTACATGTTGTGTAATCAGTTTCCATATGTAGCCGTGTGGTGGCCATGGAACGGATGAGCACACAGCCATGTGTAGTGACCTAGAGGCTACCTAAAGTGGGGCCTAGTAAGGACAATTACATGCAGTGTACAATGAAAGTACATGCCGTATACTTTATTTTTTTCATTAAACACACAGGGGTCGCGTCTAATAGACAGAACAAACTTCTTATTAGACCGTCACATCCAAGAGTGTATGTATGGCCGTAGATCTTCTCTGAACCCAAGACTCTCCATCTGTTCTCTGAATCGACCATCGTCTATTGCGTTGGAATTGAATCGGTTAGTTCTCCCTTCTTGAACTTCATCTCCTAATTTCTCCTCTCTCACAAGTTATCCTTGATTGAACTTTTTAGATGTTTTTGTAGATCTACCACGTTTTAGGTCAATCCAAGGGCTGACACCGGAGTATATCGATCCTACAACACCGAGGTAGGTGGTTTGTGAATTTCCATAGATAGTCTTTGAATTTTATGTGCACAAGTACCCAATACCCTTGAATGGGGTATTGGGTGTTTATGGTTTTTATCCCTGTTATTTCCTATTATTCCTTGTTTAATTAGATAGATGTTAATTGTTTTTAATAGGGTTAATCATTCCATGCTATGGATGTTTTTCCCATGTTTACATGTTTTTGACCATTTGGTCTAGTTTTCATGTTAGGGTGAATTACTTTCCATTCCTAGTATTGTTAGGGTGGAGTGTTTTTATCTAACATGCCAAGATATGTTTTAGATTATTTATCCAAGTAGTTCTTGAGGTTTAATTTGGATGCCTATATATCTTTGTGCACAATTAAACTTACATAGGGTTGTGGTAACTTGGTATAGTAGACCATAGGGAGAATTGACGTTGAGGGATTATCCAGAGTGTCTTTTTACTTTTACGTTGCAAGACCATAGGTGGGATAGACATAAGTGATCCCTCAAAGTTTTTGTAGTTCCTCGATACGGGCCACATTGGGAATTGGACGTTGAGTGCATCCTCATAGTGCCTATTAGTTATCGATACGAGACTATAGGGGAAATTGACAGTGAGTTATTCCTTCAAGAGTCTGTGCTAAAGATGAACCATAGGGGCTAGACTGTGTGTACTTCTGAGAGGGTTGATCGTGTTGATTTGGTTGAACTAGTGGGGTTAGGCTGAGAGTACTTCCTATAGGGTAACCTGTTTGTGATTATCTACTTACTTGATATATGGAATTGAATGTAATTGAACTATAAGATTTTTTATTGCTGAGTACTTCCTTTTTTATTGCTTATTTTCTATTATATATATTCACTAATTGTTAGACACAGATCATTGGGTAGTTTTCTACTGGGATTAGTCTGACACCCTGTTTGGGTCATGATTTTGGGCCCAAACAAATTATATTGTTGTAGGTATAGATAAGGGAAAGCAGCCTTATACTTCAGGAACTTGACTGCTTTTGAGCTGGAGAGCATGGGACCAAGCTGAGGCTTGTGATGTTGTAGAGATATTTACTTGATTTTATTTTGTACTTTGGTTTAGTACGGCATTTCAGCATTGTGACGTGTTTGGATGTTTTTCAATACATATGTATCATGCATCATTTTATATATGTCCTCTAGTTGTTATTACGACTAGTTTACTGTTGTTTACTGTTGTATGGTATTATTACTGCTTCCTCTATTGTTATCTATTTTACTTTGGCTATGTTACTCTTCCAATGAGGTAATAGTTTCCCCACTATCACACTCAAGGCCCTCGCTGCTAGTCGGTAGCCTCTGGCATTCGGGGAAATGTGCTTGAGGCCATGTGACTAACTTGGTACGGGGCACCTCTGGGCGGCTCCCGAAACCGGGAAGTTACAAAGTGGTATCAAAGGTGTTATTTGCTTCTTGAAAAACTATTTGGAGCTTATATCCAAGGATAGGAAGGAAATAGGTACTTGGTAATAAGTTGTTATCAGGAGTAGCTAACCCGTGTACAGGGAAAATCCAATTTAACACGTTATTGCAATTTTCTGGTTTTTCAATTTTGAAATTGATTTGATTTCACCATTGGGTGATTCAAATGTTTTATATTGTTATTGTTGATATTATTAAGCTTCTATTTCTGTTTCAACCCGATGAGATGAGGGTATTCCATATCATGCATCATATAGGCACTTACTAAGAATCACATGTCATGCATTCCTGCCATGCCATTTAGGGTGCATTAGCGATTTCATGTTGTTGTGATAGAGGTTGTGTTAGATTTACATGCTGTTGTGATATATTCTTTTATATAATACCTGATTTTTGATAGGGTATTGAATTGTGTAAGGTTTTGTTTAAATGAATTCCAAAATTTGGTTCTTTAGGTGTTATGGGCCCCCATGGATCAGAATTTGGTGGATCATTGCCTCATTTTCCATGTATATGACATGTTTAAGATTCCAATATTTGATTCGTGGGGATTTTAGGGCCTCAAGGATCGGAATTTGGTAGTTTAAGGTTCGTTTCAATGATTTTCTGGTTTCTAGAGTAGTTTCAGAGGCTTACTGTCTGGAAAAACCTAGAACACATGGCATGTAATTATGAATACATGCCATGTGTCATTCTATTTAGGAGGGAAATTTTTTTCTTAAGTACATGTCGTGTACTCTATGTACATGTCATGTAGTCTCTAACCATTTCACTAGCTATGTTGGAAGAGACACATGGTTGGAAAATCCTTGGGGGAACATGACGTGTACCGGTTGTACACATCGTGTTGTGTAGATCATGTGTCCACCAGTGTGACTAACGACATGGATGGATAAAAACATAAGTTATACACGTCGTGTCAAGCTTGAACATGTTGTGTAGTGTAACCCATGTATCTGACTATGTAACGAACAACACAGGATGGTGGAAACCATCTTTTATAGGTTTTGCTTGGGAGAAAAACACTGTGTATAGTCAGTTGTTTGTTCACCTATGTGACTAACAATACGTGTAGTTGAATCCTAAGTAGTACAAGCCATGTCCATCTAGAACATGTCATGTAGAGTGAGTCATGTAACCGGCCATGTAACTAACTACACTGGTCGGTGATGTTCATCTAGTACACGTCGTGTCCAGCACTAACACATCATGTAGTCTTGTTTTAGGAGAACCATGTGGCTTAGGCATGTAGAAGAAATTGGGAAGTGGAGGATAATTCAAGTACACAATTTTTGTTATAAGAACACACTATGTGTATGGTGTGTTGCATAACCAGTTTTGGCATAAGTACACGCCCATGTGAAGGATTAAAAGAACACGCCATGTAGGCATTATACATGTCATGTATCCATGTTTTGAAAAACTTGAATGTTTTATTTCTCATGTTCCCTTCTTACACTTCTAGTTTTCAGTCCTTGATAATCTTGATCTAAGGTGTGTTCTTGAACTTGCAGAGTCATTCCACCGAGACGTCCTCCAGTTGTCTGCCAATTACAGGGCAGTGATCAGACATCGGATATGGCTGATTAGGGACTACCAATAGATCCTCCAGTTGTGCTAGTCTTGGAACTAGCCCTTATTCCAGACACAGGTGCTGACGCAGATATCTGAGAGGGGTTTATGAGGTTTATGCAGACCATCCATGGAGTACCACATCCTTCCCCGTCTATGTAAGAGTTAACGTGGGGTTTTCAGTAGCAAAATCCTCCCACCTTCACAGAGGAAGGAGGACCTTAGGCTGCAAATTCATGGTTAGAAGCCTTGTTTTCTATCTTCGGGCATCTGGAGACACCTCCAGAGAGGAGGGTAAAACTCACTACTTATATGCTTCAGGAAACCGCCAAGATATGGTGGGATGTGATCTCATATATGGGACACCATCATGATATGGTGTGGGATGAGTTTCATCATGCCTTCTATGATTACTTTTACCTGGAGACTTTGAGGGACGATCGAGCCTGAGAGTTCTTGAGTCTGGAGTAGGACACTCTTTCCCTTATTGAGTATTCTTATCACTTCACAGAGTTGCAGCACTTCACACCCATTCCAAGAGGTGATGAGTTATTCTTGGAAAGGAATTTTGAGGATTGTCTTAGGCACAACATCTGATCTCAGGTGAAAATATTCAGGTTGACTTCCATCACTTCTATAGTGAACCAGGAGCTAATCACAGAGAGAAATATGAGGGATTCTAGAGTTTTGAGCCCAGAAGGCTGGACATCCAGAGTTGGTATCCCTTTTACATACAGGATAAAGCACCATAGGGAGAATACTCTAGGAGATCCAAGGAGGCGAGAGACTTCTTCTCATATCTAGGTGGTGTGCTACCAGTGCAGGATGAGCGGAAATATGATGCCACATTGCCTGAGAGACCTAGTGGAGTGTTGATCTTGCATAAATATGGGTCACCTTCATTGTTTCTATCAGTTCATCTCACCAGCAGCTGGTGTAAGGGTTTCTTCTATGACTCCTCATTCAGGATCAGCACCAATAGTTTCTCATCAGTCAGAGAACTGGAGTTCTTCTGACCGTTCAAGAAAAGGTGGAGGTCATGGTTGTGGTAGCATGTTACCATGTTTTTAGTGACAATCGGGTGGATTGGCTCAGGGTGGTTAGGTAGGGTCATAGGGTCGTGGTGCAGGTCAGACTATTGCATTGGAGAATACCCAACATGAGAAAGATCTCGGACCCTCTATAGTTCAAGGTACAATTCTAGTTTCCTTCATTTTAGCTTCTGCACTTTTCGATATAGGGTCTTCCTATAGATTTATATATGTTGCTGTTGTGAAGAGCCCTGGTCTCTATATCTTTTCTTCTGTTGAAATCTTGATGTTAGAAACTCTGTTGTGTACTAAAACGGTTAGTGTACATCAGTGCAAGGAGTGACCTTTAGAGGTTGTTGGGTGTCATTTCTTATGGGACCTCTACATCTTAGAGATGACAGGATATGATGTCATTCTCGAGATGGACTGGTTAGTTCCCTTCCATGATGTTATCGACTACTATCATTTTAGGGTGAGTTTCACATCACCAGAGGGCAGATCATTTCTTCATAAGGGTGAATGGGATGTTCATTCTAGCAGATCAGGACCCAAATATCATGGGTTTAGAGGAGTTACAACATATATTTCTAGTGTTTATCAGGATAACCATGGGACTTCACAAATGGACTTTCCTCCAGTGGTGGATTGTTTCCAATATGTATTCACATATGACTTTTCAGGTTTTACTCTAGAGCGAGAGGTATAATTTTCTATTGAGCATGTTCTAGAAGTGGAACTGATGTTCATTCCTCTTTATAGGATGGCTACACCTGAGTTACATGAGCTCAAGAAGCTGTTTGAGGATTTGCAAGAAAAGGGTTTCATCCGACCCAGTACTTCTCCTTAGGGTTCGCCCATCTTGTTTGTGAAGAAGGTGGATGGTACCCTGAGGCTTTGTGTGGATTATTGGAAGTTGTACCATTTGACGATCAAGAACCTATATCCCTTACCAGGTATTGATGGTCTCTTTGATCATCTTAGAGGAGCCTGGGTGTTCTTGAAAATTGACTTGAGATCCGGTTACCCTCAGTTGTGTGTTAGACCATCAGATGTACCTCTTACAGCCTGCTAGAGTAGGAATGGTCTATACGAGTATGTGTCTATGTCATTCAGTCTCACAAATACGCCTGTAGTCTTTATGGAACTGATGAACCAAGTGTTCCATCCATACTTTTATTCTTTCATGGTATTATTAGTGGATGATATCTTGGTGTACTCTCACACTCGACATGACCATGCTACCCATCTTGAGATCATTTTGACTACACTGAGAGAGAATGAGTTATATGCTATTCTCTCAAAATGCTACTTTTGGATATACCAAATCCACTTCTTGGGTCATGTTATCTCAGAGACAGGAGTATCAGTAGACCCAGAGAAAGTGAGAGCAGTAGTTTCTTTGGAAAATCCAAAGAACTTCGTTGAGGTAAGAAGTTTTCTAGGGCATTCTAGTTACTAGAGACGTTTCATAGAGAAATTTTCATGCTTAGCAGCACCACTGACGGGTCTGACTAAGAAGGGTGTGAAGTACTTGTGGTAAGATTCTAGCGAGCCAGCCTTTCAAGAGCTGAAAGGGAGGTTGACTTCACCATCGATACTAGTATTTCCAGAGTTAGGAAAGAGTTATACTGTGTACTGTGATACATCAGTTATCGGGCTGGGATTTGTGCTTATGCGGTAGGATGGAGTCATTGTATACGGGTCTTGGCAGATGAGGCCACATGATAGGAACTACCCAATACATGATCTCAAGTTGGTTATTGTTGTTCATGCTTTACACTGTTGGAGACATTATTTTCTGGCAGAGCATTTTTTGGTTTTCACTAACCACAAAAGTCTCATGTATATCTTAACTCAATGCGATCTCAATCTGAGATAGTGAAGGTGGGTTGAATACCTTAAGTCCTTTGACTTTGTACTTGCCTATAAACCTGGGAAAGGAAACGTTGTGGCTGATACGTTGTGCAGGAGGACTCAGATATAGGCAGTTCAGGAGGCCAGCAATGAGTGGAATCTTATGGATCTATTCTCTGAGATGCATTTAGAGGTGCATGAAAGACATGGGTAGACATTTCAATGTTATATAGATATTACCTCTACTCTTCTTGATCGAGTACGAATTAGGTAGGTATCAGATTCCAAAGGCCTAGTCCTACGGGAGAGTGTGTCAGGAGGGGACCCTATTACTATATGGACCATAAGTGAGGATGAGATCTTGAGTTTCCATGGGAGCATGTGGGTACTAGCATGAATACGTGAGGAGCTTATATAGGACTCTCATTCCTCAGTTTGGGCAGTTCATCCTGGTGTCACCAAGATGTATCGTGATCTACATCGTCAGCATTGGTGACCAGGTATGAAGAGAGATGTTTCTAGTTTTTTCATGAGGTGTTTCACCAGTCTGCAGGTGAATGTGGGGCATTAGTGACCAGCTAGGATTTTTTAGCAGTTACCCATTCCCAAGTGTAAGTTGAATGATTTTGTGATGGATTGTTTGACATGTTTGTCGATGTCACCTTGAAGAAATGATGCAGTATGGGTTGTCATTGACAGACTCATGAAGTTTTCTCACTTCTTTCTGATCAAGGAGACCTTTAGTGTTGATGATCTTGGAAGGGTGTACATCCAAGATATTGTACATTTACATGAAGTTTCACACTCCATTGTTTCATACAGGGATGCTCGTTTTACTTCTCGGGTCTGGCAGCAACTTCCGAGGGATTTGGGTACACATGTACTTCTGAGTACAGCTTACCATCCCCAGACAGATGGACATTCCAAGCGTATAATTCATGTTCTTGAGGACATGCTTCGAGCAGCATCCTAGATTTTGTAGGTTCATGGGAGAAGCACAAACATCTTCATGAGTTTTCCTAAAATAATAGTTTTCAATCAACTATTCAGATAGCACCTTATGAGGATTTGTATGGTAGGTCATGCCGATCACCCTTATGATGGCTGGAGGTAGGAGAGGTATCTATGTTGGGACATTGTATTTTCTAGGGGACCACGGAGCAGTTAGAGTTGATTCAGAAGAGGATGGATACTGCACAGTCATGACAGAAGTCTTACGCTAATCGACGAAGATGACCTCTATATTTCAAGGTCGGGGATTAGGTTTTTCTACATGTCACACCGAGGTTGGGACACAGGAGTATTAGGAGAGAGGGTAAGCTTTCACTGAGTATGTCAAACCATTTGAGGTGTTGGAGAGAGTTGGTCCGGTTGTCTATCGGTTGCAGTTACCTTAGAGGTACCGGGTTATGCATGACGTCTTCCATATTTCTCATCTTCGACGTTACTTATCAGACCCATATTATGTTTTCCAACCCAAGGAGGTTGAGTTAGAGGTGGATTCCTCATTCTAGGAGTATCCTATACAGATTGTTGATTGTAGTGTGAAGGTTCTTTGTGGCTGGTTTGTTCCTCTAGTATGAGTGTTATGGCAGCATGGGCGAGTACATGATGAGACTTGGGAGAGGGAGTCCAATGTACGATCACCATGGTCAGAGCTATTCAAGGTTTCTTCTTCCATGCTGCCTTGCTAGGGAAATCGGGGATGAATTTATTTAATGGGGGAAGTTTGTAAGAACCAGGATCTTCTTTTCCTATATGTTTTTCTTTTCTGGATGTTTTTGAGTGAAAATAGGAATTTTTGAAAATTTCTAGAGTACACATTGTGTACTTATATATACACGTTGTGTACTCAGTTGACGCATGTAGTCATGTGTTGGACATGTAACGGCCGAGCACACAGTCGTGTGTAGTGACCTATAGGTTGCCTAAAGTGGGGCCTAGTAAGGACTAGTACACACTGTGAACTTGTAAAGTACATTCTATGTACTTTCTTTTTTCATTAAATAGATTGGGGTCACGTCTAATGGACAGAACAAACTTTTTCTTTGTCTGTCACATATGAGAGCATCCGTACAGCCACAGATCTTCTCTGAGCCCCAAACTCACTATCATTTCTCCAAATAAACCGCTTCCAATTGCATTGGAATCATATCGGTGAGTTCTCTATTCTTCTTGAACATCATCTCCTGATTTCTCCTCTCTCACGAGTTTTCCTCGGTTAAATGTTTTAGATGTTTTTTTAGATCTACCACGTTCTATGTCGATCCAAGGGCCGAATCCAGAGTATATCGATCGTACAATGTCGAATTATGTGTTTTGTTCCTTTCCATATATTTTCTTTGAATTTTATGTGCACAAGTGTCCAATACCCTTGAATGGGGTATTGCGTGTTTATGGTTTTTAGCCCTGTTATTTCCTGTTATGAATTGTTTGATTGGATAGAGATTAATTGTTGTGAATAGGGTTAATATTTCCATACTATGGATGTTTTTCCCATGTTTTCTTGTTTTTGACCGTTTGTTCTAGTTTTCATGTTAGACTTCTTTTCATTCCATTCCTATTATTGTTAGGGTGGAGTGTTTTTATCTGACATGATGTGATATGTTGTAGATTGTTTATCCAAGTAGTTCTTGAGGTTTACATTGTCTTCCTATATATCGTTGTGCATGATTTGACTTAAACATGGCCGTGGGAACCTGTTGTAGTAGAACATAGGGAGAATTGACATTGAGGGTTTCTCAAGAGTGTCTGTTTACTTTTACGTTGCGAGACCATAGGGGGGATGGACGTAAGTGCTCCCTCTAAGTGTTTTTAGTTCCTCGATATGGGCCACATGGGAAATTGGATGTTGAGTTCTTCCTCAAAGTTCCTATTAGTTACTGATATGAGACTATAGGGGGAATTGACGATGAGTTCTTCCTCATAGAGTCTGTGCTAAAGCTGAACCAGAGGGGTTATACTGTGTGTACCTTCCATAGGGTTTCTTGTGTTTATTTGGTTAAACTAGAGGGTTTAGGTTGAGAGTAATTCATAGAGGGATGCATGTTTGTGATTATCTTCTTACTTGTTATATGGAATTGAATGCAATTGAACCGTAGGATTGTTTACTGCTGAAAAATTCCTTGTTTACTGCTTCTTCTTGCTTATTTCCCTCCATATATATTCACGGACTATTAGGCACATAGCTTTGGGTTTTTTCCTACTGGGATTAGTCTCACGCCCTTTTTGAGTCATGAATTTGGGCCCAAACATATTATATTGATGCAGTTATAGATAAGGACAAGCGCCCTTCAACTTCAGTTACTTGGTAGCTTTGGAGCTGGAGAGCATGGGACCAAGATGAGGCTTGCGATGCTGTGGAACTGTTTACTTGCTTTTCTTTTGTAATTTGGTTTAGTAATTCATTTCAGAATTTGTAAGTGTTTGGCTACATTCCTAGACATATTTATCATGCATCATTTTATATATGTGCTACAGTTGTTATTACGACTAGTCTTCTACTATTTACTGTTGTATGGTATTATTACTATTTTCGTTATTGTTATCTGTTTTACTTCATCTGTGTTACTCTGCTAATGAGGGCATAGTTTCCCAACAATCACACCCAAGGCCATCACTTATAGTAGGCAGCCTCGGGCATTTTGGGAAATGTGCTTGAGGCCTTGTGACCAACCAGGTACGAGGTACCTCTAGGCGGCTCCCAAAATCAGGACATTATAGTTTTGATAAATTCATTAACGTTCCTTGATCATAAATTTTAACATCTATATAGACTTTCAACCATGAAATGATTTCCAATCAAAAAGGAATTTCCCATATCATAATGATATGGAGATATCTTGTTATAGGGGTATTAGAGGAGGTTGGAATAAACATATCCATCCCCTAAAGTTCTCAACAAATAGTTGATTTCACTTGAGAATTAAGATGGATTCTTAAGAATACATATACTGGAGGAAATGTAAAACTCAAATATTTTGGGATGAATTTGATGAATATATGTAACCAAGATATAAAATAGTTGCTGATATGGTATATAACATCAAATACATTCTATAACACATTGTATAATCACATTGTAAATAGAATTTCTTTACAAACAATAACTGATGAGACATGGTGTTTTTATATTGAGATAAATTGGTTTATTCACATATCACCTTGTAAGATAGTCAAGAGTTTGGGAAATAATGGAAATCTATGTCCAAGATACATTGGCTAATTTTATATTATTCATGTAATCGAAGTAGTTTCCTATCAACTATAACTCCCCCCAAAACTATGTCATGTGCATGATACATTCCATGTATCCCTCTTGAGAAATTATATAAAAGATACCTCACTATTACTATATCAAGTGGTGCTATAGATGGAGAATGATATCTCTTATGAATAACATCCAATGAATATTTTTTAAAATAGATAAAAAATTATATTCAATAGGAAAAATAACCTTTTAAATGTACTTTATTAAAACCATAACTATGAAAAAACATAGGATGTTGAGGATGTAATGAAACTAAAGTTATGTAATCTATCTCAAATGAGGATATGATTTGAAATTTTAAAGACTAAAACCTGAAAGTGTGAAAGAATATAACCACCCATACATTTATATGTTAAATTTAACTTTTAAATAATTATGAGTACAAAAATTCAGAATAAAATATAAAATATTTGCACCATATATTAAAAACAATTAAATCTTTAAAAAACAAATTTATAGAATTATATTTATAGGATAAATTGTATACATATGATTGAAAATATTTCAATGGGGTTGTAACAAAATAATAATAACTACAATATGATAATTTGGATGATTATGGTCTACTAGAATATTCACACTCTTGAACAATATTGAAAAAAATATTAGCATTATAATCAATATTTTTTAAATAAATAATATAAATCATTGATAAGAATTTAAGTGAATAATGAATGAAGGGAATATGAGGTTTTTATTGTAAATAAAAAAACAATATGACTATTTCTGTTACAAAGATGTCAATTTTCAAATAGAAACATAATATCTAAATTAGAAAAACAAAATTTAGGTATCTTATGAAATTGACGTATAATGTAATAATATAATAATATAATTAAAAAAAGTTTAAATATGAGAAAATAAATATTTGACACAAATAAAGAATAGTTATTATTTTATAAAAATATATTAAAATACAATTTTATGATAATTTCAACAATTTCAAAAAAAATTGAATATATTATATTCATAAAATAGTCATTATTCATATATAAATATAATATAGTTTTATGAAACTGCAACTAATTTTTTCTAAGGGTCAAAATTTTGATCATGTTATAAAATAGTGTATTAAATAATAAATAGATATTTCATTTTAAATTTTAATTTATATTTTTTAGGATATTATTTTAAAAAAAATAGAATTCATTTTTTGGATTATCATCTATAAATTTTGTTTGGGTGATATTTTTGTATTTTTCATAAATATTAAAATATGGAGGTGAATAGTAAAATTTTGTATGAGTACCATAACGTAAAATATTTTTTTAATAGTATGTGTGAATAAAATTTTTTAGTTTTATAGAAGATAGATAAATATTTTAATTTTCCAATTAAGATTAAGTCACAAAATCATTTCTATTGAATCACATTTTTTATCACTATTTGAATATATAATATTTTATTCTAGAATATTATTCTGAAAAACTCATCACCTATCCTTGTAAATACAACCCTTCCCCACCCAACTCCTCAAAAAACCATAAGATTATTAAATATTATAAAATATATCAAAATAACTCCCAAAATAACATATTTAAGTTATATGGGTTTTGATCAAATCAAAATATTACCCTTTTATGGCATAATTAAATTATAAATGGAGTCATCCCTTAGAGTGAGGTAAAAACTTCTTATCAAACATATTAATTTATGTAACCTATAATGTTTTTCAATTATAACATGAATATTATATCCTTGATCCATTTAATAAATCATATGATATTATACTAATTTAGTATTAATATTTATACAATAAAATAAAATAGTAGTTTTTTTCATAAACAATCTTCTATTCAAGGCCGGTACAACCACGTTTAAGGATGTTGTTTTAAATCAATTATTACCACCTTCATGCATGGTTATAATAAATCATTATATTCTTAAATATAAGCTCAATGGAGATATTATAATATGATTCACATTGTGTAATGGGTAATTAACTATAAAATTAAATAAAACAAATGATGTTCATAATGTTATGTAGATGCACCTAAATGAAAACACCCATTAAATAATTACATTTATACTCAAAGAACAATAAAAATATTAGATAAATTTTGGCTATTTGGATCCATTATAAATAATAGAATGATATGAACATAGAAAGATCCAGATATGGGAGTTGTGTACTCATTTTACATGAACATTCATCATTATTAATAAACCCTTACAACCATGGCACCATGTAGTATGCATCAGAAAAATTGTGAACATGAACATAATTTCTTAATAAACTGAATATAAATTATTATAAAATAATATTAATAATTAAAATATAGCAAAAAAATATTGGTTAATTTATTTCATTAATTTATTTAATTAATTTAATAGTTTAGGTTCACATATAAAAAGATTTAGCACCACATGAATGGGAATTGCCAAAAAACCCATTATTTCCATTGAGGTATATTATTTATCTCATTACCAATCATTATCTCTATATATTTATTTCTAATGATTTATTTATGGGTTTTCTATACTTTGAAATGTCCACTAGGGATTCCTATTACCCCCACATTACCATTTCCAATGGCAGGCAGCTTTCATCACATTCAACCATGATTTCTGCTCCTTGATTGAAACAAGATGGTGGAATGTCAGTTAGTCCTTCCATGGATTTACCCTTGGATCATGGGTCCTAGTTTGAGTCTCCCTTAATTATTTGAGTTATTTTCATGGAACTCATTCCCATTTAGATATCTTTGTGGATTTCATGTAATTAGACTACTTCTATCTTGACAACTTAGCAAATTTTGGTCAAAAGAGTGGTCATATTTGGAATCTTTACGAATGTGTGGACATTGGGAACATTGGTCACCTATAAATATTCCTATTGGGAGATGATTTCATATGAGGATTATTATGATATGAAACCAAGAAATACCATGTCGATCAGGAGGTAATTGACTCCATGTAATTCTTCCAAGACTTTTTTTACCTCAAGCATCGTATTTATATTGAATGGGATATGTCTTATGGGTTAGGTCACAAGTTTTACATACTATGGTGATGGATCATAAAGTTGTTTTGAGATATATAAGGTCACAAGTTTAATTTATTATAAATACAGATGGTAGATCAAAACTCCCCCATGGAGGTTGGTCAAGGACGTGTTTTTCTAGGAAGGAACACCTATGTTGTTTACTGATGGATCAAAACTCCACATAGTGGAAAATCCGAGAGGTGCATCCCTAGGTGGGAACACACGTCTTTACCAACATTATGATTGATCCTCAAAGAGGAATTCTACATAACCAATTTATATGATAGGGATCAAAACCAAAAAAATCGATGCCACATTTTAAGGTCATGTGACAGAACTAATCCATGTAGTTTTACATCATGCGGTAAGGATACTCATGTCGTGAAAGGGGCATCAATAATCTATGGTGTGGGGATTATTCATAGAATATTCCCTCATGGAGTGATTGATACTTCTTGATGGGAGAGGGTGTCATCCCATTATTATTGTACATGGTGAATCCCATAAAAAATGCGTAGGGTAAGGCTACATTTTTACTACATGTTATGAGGAAAATGTTATAATATTTAATGTTGTGTGACTAGGACATTGAACTAGGAAGATTAATGGCAGGTGGATCAAACATTGGAGGAATCACTCCTCAACCCTAATGTGGAAGTTTACACTACTCATGAAACATTAGGAGATGCATAGAATTGGCACATCCATGGATTATTATTCAATCACATGGTCTACATTAGAGTCCCTATGATTTGAAGCAACAAAGGTTATAATACTTTTTCTTAGATGAAACAGGTAGGGTAGCGATAGCACTAGAGGCATAGGGGATATCATATAGGGGGATATAAATTGTTACGCACACCTATGTTGGGTTTCATGAAAAATTCTTATGAGAAATGAGTTTTATCATAAGTGAAACAGATAAAGTCAAGAGGCATAGTTTCCCACATGTTTGGGAGTTGTGTGTAGGCATCTTCCCATTGCGTGCACCTGGCTGCCCATATAATAAGTTGTGTGAGGAACCGTCAATTGTACAACGTGTAATTATTAGTCCCATAGGACATCTATCATACAATTTATATTCCTTTTAGGGTCAATTGTCACTTGTTTTTCATGTTGTCATAGAATAATGGTTGTTTCACATACCAGATCATCACTTCATCTTCCAGAGCCCCTCCTAGAGAGTGGGGTGAGATTTTATATATATATTAGATAATTTTAAGTTGGAAGTAAATATCTTCAGTGCATAACTTTTGGTGTGTGCTTTTTCTTTCTTTACTATGGGTCATGGATGTGGAATGTCTCTAGATTTTCATCTCATTTAGTGCATGATAGGGATGGTTGCCCACTATGATGCACAAAATGTTTATTTATTGCACACAATAAGGATTACTTGTGTGTTGTTTCCTTATTCTCTATTTCATCATTTAGGTAATGTCACATACATGAATTATTTTGAAGTTAAATTTCATTTATTTTCCATTAATGATTTTTTTTGGAGGGTTCCAAAAGGTTTTATGGAGGAATAGATGGGTTTTTATGAATTGGGCCAAACCGTGAGCCCAATTCCAGATTTAAAAATAAATTTTGTTTCTTTTATAACTTTTTCATTTTTTTTAATATTTTTCACCCATTACAATTCCTAAATGGTCTCCTCTGACCTATTAACACCAAAATTTAAATGTTGAGCCTTTATAAATCCATAATCATGGAGGATTTGGGTTTTTATTTAAGAATTGGGCCAACCCGAAATCTCATTTTCCAGTTTTAAAATGTTTCTTTAATTTTTTAATATCTTATAAAATATAATGGATTTTTCGGTGATTCCACCTCCCTCTCGACCCTAAGAAACCCAGGAGCGTTCCAATTTCCTTTCCCCCCTCCTTGTAGCTCTTTTAAATCGAGAATTATTGATGAAATTCATAGGGTGTCTCAAATAGGCCAGAATTGAAGAGGCAACGTCATCCCTTGTTAACTCTCTCAATTCTTACTCTTTTCCCTCCATTTCAGTTCCTAAATTACCTCCTATATCTTGTTCGAATAAACCCTGAATTTTTTCTGTTTTAAATTTCAGAAACTATTGTTTTTGGAGTTATTAATTTAGGATACTTCAAGTAAGTGAGTCTATTTCTTTCCTCCATCAAATTGTGTAGGGTTTCTTCCCTAATTCTTGAATTATAAAAATTACAGAAGTTAGGGTTCATTCCTAGGTTCTAAATTACGGTATTTGGGGTGAAATATTGAGGTTTTAGGTTTCTTTTAACTTCCTTGAGGTGCAGCGGTTGTGCGGTTGATGTTTCGCCCCAATATTTGAGGGTTTCGACACATTCGGTAGGTGATTCCGTGGGTAACCATTTAATGATGAGTTAGTTTGCTTGATTAAATAATTTTTCATGTTCCTTATATGCTGTTTATTATGAGAAAACCATTTTTCGTAGCAATAGTAAAGCATTTGGTATTAAAGTTACATTTTGTTTGAAGTATGTATTTTTCAAATGTATTTCATGTGTTATATCTTGTAGTAGTTTTGTAAAACATGGAAGTGATTTATTATTTGTTGAAAGAGGCTGCCAATTTTGGTTGGGTAATAATATAGTGTCATTTGGGCCTAAAATCGAGGGTCTTTTAATGGGTTTTATGTGTGTAACCTTGTTATACTCCTTGAAAGTGTTTTATGGATTTGTGTGTTCTCATGGGTATCTTTTGCGATATTGTTCAAGGTGATTATATAACATTTGACAGTGGATTATTACATGTTTATTGGGATTCCAATTCTGTTTTTGTAAGATATTGGTGTGATTTTGGCTTAAAAATAGGTTTTTGAAATGGGTTTTTGGTGCAAGACATATTTGCACCACTTGGGTTCTTTTTATGAAAATTGTAAATGTTTTAGTTGGTTAAACAAAGTGGGAAAAGGGTGAATATGTACAGTTTGGTATATGTGTTCACGTATTATGGGGTTTTGAAAGGTGAAGTGATGTTTTAAGATTTCAAATATTTTTAGAATGTTTTGTAAATTTTTGTAATGTTTTATTAAATTGTGATGTTGGAGCGAAACTTGTTTGTGGGCTGTTTCATGTAAGTTTAATGATAAAATGATTTTGAAGGTAAAAAGGGTGTTATGTAACAAGTGAGTGGGATGTTATAAGAGTTGTAATATATTGTAATGGTTTTATAAAATTTTTTAATGAATTTTTGGAAGTGTTAAAGAAATGTGAAAAGTGTTGTGGGCTATTTTGGTGTGAGTCGGATTTCAAAATCAATTTGAATGAAAAGTGGACTTTTGTGACTTGTGTTGTATACATGTGGGCTGTTTGGTGAATTTATGATATGGAAATATTATTTTCTTGTGAATTTTATATTCATTGACTTGTTGAACTTGTTTGAGCACAAATGGAAAACCCGGGTATCTAGGTGGGTGGACGTGTACTAGTATGTTAGTGAATCTGTGGGGTTTGGCCTTAGTTTCACTTAGCAAGATTGACGCTTACAACTCTAACTAAATTATGATGATGATGATTGGGGACCACTAGGTTATGGGTATGTACCCTACTAGTGGCTCGTGCACGATAATGGATATTTGTGATGGTTACTCTCACCGAGATACATGGTACCTGGGACCCACAACTAGCTAGTGCCTAGGGGTTATTTCCCATTGCTTGTGCTCACTAGATATTTTGTGATTATTGTCAGCATACAGTATGAGTGGATGGAAAATTCAGTAGCCTTGGTATTTATTTTAAAATTTTTTATTCTTTAAATTAGCCCACTTGAAAACTGATTTTTTTTAAGTTGTGTCTTTTAGAAATTGTAACTAGAAATTACATGTTTTTGAAAACTTGCATGCTTTTCATCTTTGAATGTTTATCACATGGAATTTCTTAGTGGTGGTATCCTACTGGGAATTGTCTCACACCCTGTTTACACCTTTGTGTGTAATTAGACTTGGTTATTTTTGTTGTCGTAGGTTGGGTACAATTTTTTTTGTTCCAGTGGTTCGGGTTTCTAGCAGGTCCTTGGTGGTGAAGTCTTGCGGAGATGGCTTGAGGGCGGTTCCCCATGCCATGAGGGTTCTTGGGATATTTTATTTTGGTTTTTTACCTTTGGTATAGTCTTTTTGAGTTGTTTTAAGGTATGTAATTCAGTTCTGAATTTTTGTAAAAGATTGTTTGGTTTGAAAAATCCAGATACGTTTTATTGGATTCTTTTGTTGTTTTAAGTTTATAAACTCGGGTAAATCATTCCCAATTCTCATTTTATGATACCCGGGCACTTGTTCCAGCCCATGGGGATCGGGAACGCCCTTTGGGCCTTTTCACGGGCCAGTTTTGGCACTGGTTTTGGTGGTGACCAGATTTGGTTCGTGACAAAATGGTATCAGAGGAGGTTCGCTCTCTTTGGGTCATTTTATTTAGGGAAGAGTCAGGATAGTATGGAGATCAGATTGTAGGGACATGGTATTATAGTTATGGGTAGTGTGCCTGATCACCACACCTCATGGTAGGATTCAAGTTTCCAGGGGAAGTCGGGACCTTTCATAGTCCTTTGGTTTTCTTGGTTTAACAATGATTAGGGGAAATGAAAAGAGAGTTGGGTTAATGGTCTCAGTAATCTCACGGGCCTGGAAAGCCATGTGGAGCTGGGGATATTCCCTAGAACACTCTCTGTGATAGTGAAGTGATTGGAATATGGCTTCCAACCATATTTCCAAGTCACCCACTGAAACTAGTTTCCTCTCGCATTGTCTTGTGTTCTTTAGTTTTGAAATCTTGGAACTTTGGTTTTAAGCTGACTTGGTTTTAAGAAGTGTAAAGTTTTTGTGAAATGATTTTCAAATAAATATGGAATGTTTTGATTTATGAAATGGTGGAACTGAATTTTCAGAATTGTTTTGAAATGGAAAATAGTATGCTTACACCTCTTTTGAAAGCCGGACCCATATTGAAGTTAGTTTTCAAAAGTGTTTCCAATATAGTTTTCGAAACGATTAAAGGGTGTTTTAATGGGATGAGATGTTTTGAAATTGATGTGAATAACTTGAAAGTGAGTTATTTTTTAAATGTATATGTCCTTATGAAAAGTTTTTTTAAGATGTGAATTGGGATTTTGATCTCATTGTTAGCAGTTTTGAGAAAAAGGTTGGGTTGGTTGACCATTTTGTTTTTGAAAAGTGGAAGGAATTTTTGTTTTACCCTTTGGTATTTACATGAGTGAACACATGCATGGGGTTATATGGGATGATGGATGGTTGATGGCATGACTGGATGAGTGTTGGGATATTTATGAGGAGGGTGCCCGGTGTGGCACAAAGACATGCATGTGTGAGGCCCATGGGGTACCATTGGTGGATACGCTTACTGCAAAACCGTTTGTTTTCAAAGAATTGGTTTTAAATAAATACATGATGTCTTGATTAATAGTTTGGTATGGTTTGTATTATGGGTTTTTGAAAATTTTGATGTTGTGGGATGTTTTGAGTCCAAGAACCCCTTCTGTTTGAACTGTGTTTTGGGTTTGTGTTTGGTCAGTAAGTTGTGTTGTAGGAATGGTTAGTGGTCTCTTTTGAAAAATGTTTTGGGATACCTTTACGGTGGTTCCCTTCATGTGTTTGGAGCTGGTTTATGTCTTGTTTTGACCAATGGACCATATTGGTTGGGTCCTTGGGTTCTCTCATTGGATAAGATACACCCCCATTAAAGGTTAGTGCACAACTGAAGTGCAACCAGGATTATTTCTCCGTTTGAAGACCCTCCAGTTGATCAATATAAGGAATATTTTTCTTGAGATTTTTATATTGAGTCTACACCCATTCCTTTCTTTGATTTTTAGATCCTCTTGTAACGGGAGAGTGCTCGTGAAAGGTTAAAAGAGACCATAGTTTCTTATGTTTCCTGATTCGTCGAAGGTGGATGTAGTCTAGGGTTGTCAGTGTGGATGGGTGTCTCGATGGTGTTTAAGAGGGCCTTTGGGGTTCTTCAAAGTTTATTTGAAGAATTAGTTCATGTTAAACCACCAATGTGGGAAATATGGTCATTATAGGATATTGTGGCCACTTTCTAGAATTGTGTGTTGTTTGGGGATGTTGTATAAGGTCGCTCTCCATGTATTGTTTATATCAGTCGCACTGGCCATGTTCGGTGATGCCTTATGATGTCATGTGCTCGATTGACCATATAGGTGAAAGTTGTGAAATCCTCCGAGAGTCCCTGTTGTGTTGGGTGAATTTATCCCTTGGAAAAACTTCAAAATCTTCTATTTTAGAGGAAGGTGAGTGTAGGTGTTCTTTTCTTCTATTTTTTCTCACCTAAAGAAACAAGGTGTGATGTGTGTGCATCTTCTTATCCCTTGTTTTAGTGAAATATCGGGATAGGGTAAAGTGAGTATGGAATTTTTTATGTCTCGAAAACTTATCTTGGGTTGCGGTGTAGTTTTTGGTGGAACTGAAAGAAGAATTCTCATTCAGTGGGTTTCTGAAGACTAACTGCGAGGCCGAAGATGCTTCAATCATTTGAGCTCCAACCATAGGTCTCGGAGAGAAGCTGGCTCGTAGTTAGGGGAAATCATAGTGTCATTTAAACCATTGTATAATGTCCTATCCTAAATATGAAATATAGAATGAGTTTAAACCTCTGGTATCATTATATTTCTTCTTTTTTTCACTTTTGGTGGAAATAGATGGAGGGCCTTGTACCCATGACATAGCCCAATGTCATTCCCTCCCCCTTTGGTTTCCATTGAGTCTTTGGAGAATGGTTGGAAATTTGGCTAGACATGCTGAGCACATGGTTTGTGAATTATTAAGAGATACTATGTGCCTGGAAGCCATGCAGGAAGATTGATCAGCACAGTTAGTTCACGGTTACACAAACTGTGCGGACTAATCGTGCGACCTTCCCAAATCTTGAAATTTTTTGGGTCTTTCTGTGCCGGCTCATGCTGGTCGATTAAGATGGTTGGTTCTTATGGTGGGGAGAACAAATATAATTCTCATGTATGTTCCTTAGGAAATTTTGAATGGAATTCTACCCTAGGTACCAGGGATTCCGTTCAGGCCTCCCCCCTATTAGTGTCCTGATTCTATCTCGAAAAAAAATATTAGTTGTCTCTTATGGTGGGGAGCTTATTTTTCCCCCATACCAATAACTTAGACTTATCCATGGTCATGGATTGGTGGTAGGTAGTCTCATTCGGATCTATCAAACTACCTAAATCTTCCTTGGGTAACTATTGAGATTGGAGAGTGCCCAATGGTTTAGTTATAGCAAGGTATGTGTAACCTTGTTCGATATTGTTGTTCGTTTGAGTGAATTGCTTGAGTCTTGTTCGGATAGTGTTTGAAGAGTTTTACTTTGGGATAAAGCCTGAATGTGATTTATTGTTTCAGGAAAGTGGTGTATGTTTCTGTTGTGAATTATTCCTTCCTTAATTGATCACTGGAGGTGTTTTGGCCTTTGGGTGCGAAACCTGGAAAGAGAGTACATCTTGGTTTATCAGTTGGGTTTGATTTTTGTATCTGGCCTTTCTGTAGCTTTCTGGGGATGGAAAGTTTTCATGGTGGGGAAAATTGTCACATACATGACTTATTTTGAAGTTAAATTTCATTTATTTTTCATTCATGATTTGTTTTGGAGGGTTCCCAAAGGTTTTATGGAGGAACAGATGAGTTTTTATGAATTGGGTCAAACCGTGAGCCCAATTCCAGATTTAAAAATAAATTTTGTTTCTTTTATAACTTTTTCATTTTTTAATATTCTTCACTCATTACAATTCCTAAATGGTCTAATATGACCTATTAACACCAAAATGTAAATTTGGAGCCTTTATTAATCCATAATCATGGAGGATTTGGGTTTTTATTTAAGAATTGGGCCAACCCAAAAGCCCATTTTCCAGTTTAAAAATGTTTCTTTAATTTTTTAATATCATATAAAATATAATGGATTTTTCGGTGCTTCCACCTCCCTCTCGACCCTAAGAAACCCAGGAGCGCTCCCATTTCCTTTCCCCCCTCCTTGGAGCTCTTTTAAATCTCGAATTAGGGATGAACTTTATAGGGTGTCTCAAATCGTCCAGAATTGAAGAGGTAACTTCATCACTTCTTAACTCTCTCAATTCTTACTCTTTTCCCTCCATTCCAGTTCCTAAATTACCTCCTATATCTTGTTCTAAGAACCCCTGAATTTTTTTCTGTTTTGAATTTCAGAAACTATTGTTTCTGGAATGATTAATTCAGGATACTTCAAGTAAGTGAGTCTATTTCTTTCCTCTTTCAAATTGCGTTGGGTTTCTTCCCTAATTCATGAATTATAAAAATTCCATAAGTTAGGGTTCGTGACTAGGTTCTAAAGTACTGTATTTGGGGTGAAATATTGAGGTTTTAGGTTTATTTTAACTTCCTTGAGGTGCGGTGGTCGTGCGGTTGATGTTTCGCCCCAATATTTGAGGGTTTCGACACATTCGGTAGGTGATTCCGTGGGTAACCATTTAATGATGAGTTAGTTTGCTCGATTAAATAATTTTTCATGTTCCTTATATGCTTTTTATTATGTTAAAACCATTTTTGGTAGCAATAGTAAATCATTTGGTATTAAAGTTAAATTTTTGTTTGAAGTATGTATTTTTCAAATGTATTTCATGTGTTATCTCTTGTAGTAGTTTTGTAAAACAAGGAAGTGATTTATTAGTTGTTGAACGAGGCTTCCAATTTTAGTTGGGTAATAATATAGTGTCATGTGGGCCTAAAATAGAGGGTTTTTTAATGGGTTTTATGTGTGTAACCTTGTTATACTCCTTGAAAGTGTTTTATGGATTTGTCTGTTCTCATGGGTATCTTTTGCGATATTGTTCAAGGTGATTATATAACATTTGAAAGTGGATTATTACATGTTTATTGGGATTCCAATTCTGTTTTGGTAAGATATTGGTGTGATTTTGTCTTAAAAATAGGTTTTTGAAATGGGTTTTTTGTGCAAGACATATTTGCACCACTTGGGTTCTTTTTATGAAAATTGTAAATGTTTTAGTTGGTTAAAAAAAGTGGGAAAAGGGTGAATATGTACTGTTTGGTATATGTGTTCATGTATTATGGGGTTTTGAAAGGTGGAGTGATGTTTTAAAATTTCAAATATTTTTAGAATGTTTTGTAAATTTCTGTAATGTTTTCTTAAATTGTGATGTTGGAGCGAAACTTGCTTGTGGGTTGTTTCGTGTAAGTTTAATGATAAAATGATTTTGAAGGTAAAAAGGGTGTTATTTAACAAGTGATTGGGCTGTTATAAGAGTTGTAATATATTTTAATGGTTTTATAAAAAAATTTAATGAATTTTTGTAAGTGTTAACGAAATGTGAAAAGTGTTGTGGGCTATTTTGGTGTGAGTCGGATTTCAAAATCAATTTGAATGAAAAGTGGACTTTTGTGACTTGTGTTGTATACATGTGGGATGTTTGGTGAATTTATGATATGGAAATAATATTTTCTTGTGAATTTTATATTCATTTACTTGTTGATCTTGTTTGAGCACAAAGGGAAAACCCGGGTATCTAGGTGGCTGGACGTGTACTAGTATGCTAGGGAATCCGTGGGGTCTGGCCTCAGTTTCACTTAGCAAGATTGACGCTTACAAATCTAACTAAATTATGATGATGATGATTGGGGACCACTATGTTATGGGTATATACCCTACTAGTGTCTCGTGCACGAGAATGGATATTTGTGATGGTTACTCTCACCGAGATACAAGGTACCTGGGACCCACAACTAGCTAGTGCCTAGGGGTTATTTCCCATTGCTTGTGCTCACTAGATATTTTGTGCTTATCGTCGGCATATGGTATGAGTGGATGGAAAATTCAGTAGCCTTGGTATTTATTTTAAATGTGTTTATTTTTTAAATTATCCCATTTTAAAACTGATTTTTTTTTTAAGTTGTGTCTTATAGAAATTGTAACTAGAAATTACATGTTTTTGAAAACTTGCATGCTTTTCATCTTTGAATGTTTATAACATGGAATATCATAGTGGTGGTATCCTACTGGGAATTGGCTCACACCCTGCTTACACCTTTGGGTGTAAGTAGACTTGGTTATTTTTGTTGTAGCAGGTTGGGTACAATTTTTTTGTTCCAGTGGTTCGGGTTTCAAGCAGGTCCTTGGTGGTGAAGTCTTCCGGAGATGGCTTGAGGGCGGTGCCCCATGCCATGAGGGTTCCTGGGCTATTTCATTTTGGTTTTGTACCTTTGGTATAGTCTTTTTGAGTTGTTTTAATATATGTAATTCAGTTCTGAATTTTTGTAAAAGATTGTTTGGTTTAAAAAATCCAGATTCGTTTTATTGGATTCTTTTGTTGTTTTAAGTTTATAAACTCGGGTAAATAGTTCTTAATTCTCATTTTATGATACCCGGGCACTTGTGCCTACCCGTGGGGATCAGGAACGCCCTTCGGGCCTTATCACGGGCTAGGTTTGGCACTGGTTTCGGTGGTGACCAGATTTGGTTCGTGACATGTAATCTATTGAACAATATGTCACATTATGAGTGTAAGTCAATTTCATGTGGAAATGTATTTTTGTGTGCACTCATTCTGAGTTGTTTACATCCTCTTCAACAATCCCTGAAAGGTTTTTTAGGTGGGATACATGATCGACTAATCCAAAAATGTTCATTTTAGGTTTGAGGTGGGATTTATGAACTATAAAATCCCCCCCCCCCATTAGAATATGAGTTAATAGGTGAGAGAAAGGTCGGGTTTTGAGGGTAACACCAATGAGAGTGTCTCATTTCCATCATTGCATAGAAAATTTATATTTAGGCATTAAACTAGGGTTTCACACAATGAAAATCTAGTGGTTATCTTCTATAAATATATTGATTGATCCTCTTGTATGGTACTTGTACTTCTCATGTGATAAGACCTTCCTCTAATGTGGGGAACTCCTCTTTTGTGCCAAAATTTTATCCTTTTACAACAACTTTCATGAAATCCAATCATTCACACAATTCTTTCTATGGAAATTTTCTATATTTGAGTTCAAACTCTGAAATTTTTACATTGTCATGCCATTTTCATGCCAAGATACATAATTTGTGCCCACATTATTTTTCACTTCCAAAATTATCTTAGATATCCAATCAACATAACTAAGATGATATCAAAGATTCATTCACTTCCTGGAGGTCTGAAATAGAGGTAAATCCTAATATCCCCTCAATAAAAAATGTTTTTTCCAATAATTAGGGCCTTATGGGTAAGTTGAATGAGGCCCTCATGAACTACCCAATGATCGACCACTTCCCGCTATGAAATTTTGGATTCATGGATGAAGTGAACATCTTGAGCATCGAATTCATCACACCACACTCCTCGTTCACACATGAGGATGATATCGACCACTAAAAAATCATTATCAATGGTCACCCTACCCAAGAGTATGAGGACATCACCATATACATGTTGATTGGGTGGATTAGGACAATTATGGGGGGGGAACCAAGGGATAAATAATTATCAGTCTGATATGTCGGCAACATCCAGAGTAGCTTTCGTGATAACAACAATTGAAGGAATAAGGACTGGGACATACATGGAAGAGGAAAAATCACTTATGTTTTGATTGGGGTTTACAAGGTATTCTACAGTTCCTAGAGTGTGGGGTTGAGTTGTGTTGTATCTATTTATACGAGGCAGTATAGAAATATCTTTTCCGCACATACCATCAACAAGAGATAATGCCATAGATCTTCATCTATTGGTGTCCAAAACCCAAAATTTTACACCATCAATATAGGTAGGATGTAATCATCATGTGTTATGTACAATCCATCAATGTAATCCCACTAGAAAAGTTCCAAAAATGTTTTTCTTTCAGTGTCGAACATTTAGTCGGACAAACAACAAGCTCCTCCCTTGGTGTAGCATCTATTACATGCATTAACTACAATATCGAAACACCATAACCCCTCCCACAAGGATTTAAAATTAATGAAATGGTTAAACACATTCATGAAGAAGGATCCATATGTGAAGATTCTAGGGTATCCTAAATAGTAATCGATGAAATATTAAAGGAGGAGGCCATGCTCATACTTGCAGATTCTGGAGAGGGGGGAATACGAACAATGGGGATATATTATGGGTGATGACTATCAACCACTAGTTTACTACACCATATTCCTTGTAACATTCTTTAGTGGATGGTTTCACCCATCCAAAGACACTTGAATGGGCCTTTGACAAGGAATTTTGATGATTAAATCGATCATGGAATCTTGTAATAGCATGAACATGGGTGTACCAATTCTGGATTATCTCTATTAAAAGATAGGGAATGTGGAGAGATGATACTAAAATAAGAGACTATCTGGCCCATTTCAATTTCTACATGTTGGATCATGATAAAATTTGGGGCCTATGAGTTTCTGAATTCCCTTAGCCTATAAGATATCATCATATTCCCCTATCTTCTCAATATCATTGGGGTAATGCTAGTGACTCTTAGTGAGTTTAAGATCATGGTTGGAATTGGTAATTATGAAAATTTCAACATTGTCCCTTTCTTGACCATGTATGGTGTAATGGTGGACAATCCAAAGGAGACATTGGAGTATAGGGAGTACAAACACTCTTTTCAGGATCGAGTGATTATGGACATGAATGATGGAAATACATACTGATAGCCATACATTCATTCCTAGTTCACCAAAAAATTCATATGTGTGAAGTTGCTGATGATGAGAGTGTATATGGGGTTTTTTGAATAGTAGAATCCATGTATCCTTCATCAGTTGTGTTGGATATTGATAGGTGAGGGATAATGATAGATGATCATGTTTCCAACAACCAATGTGAATGCCATGTTATCCCAGGATTATTCTAACAACTAGGTTATAGCATACCGAGGTGGGATCTTGTGGTAGTGCAGAATGGTGATTACACTGGTGGGAGAGGTGTTGGAGTAGTAGGGATGCAAGAGGTATTTTCATTGGAGGTAAATCTAGAATTTTAGAGTGTCTCAACCTGGAGCTTCGACAAGGGTGGTTCAAGGAACTATTTCACCCCCACCTCCAAGAGGGTAGGGACAACCTAATGGTCATGGGATAAATAATGGGGCTCTCATGAGGGGATGAGCAAAGTAAGGGATGCTCTTGGGAATAAGCTGAGTTGTTTTAAACATCAAGCTACTAACATTTTATTCCCTACCCACTGGAAATCTTGGAGGATTCTTTGAATATCCATGACATTGGAGGACCTATGGAAAAAGATGATCCAATATAGATTTCTGACTTTAAAAGTTTGGGCTATCTCAGATCATAGTTAAGGTGGTCTTCCGTAATAGTGATATGTACATAGAGGCCATGGATTTCTTCTCATTCTAATGAGGGGAACCTGATCTTCCATCAATCTCAGTGATTAATAGTCCTAGGGGTTAGCCACCAAGACTTTTTTTACCTCAAGTATCGTATGTATATTGAATGGGATATGTCTTATGGGTTAGGTCACAAGTTTTACATACTATGGTGATGGATCATAAAGTTGTTTTGAGATATATAAGGTCACAAGTTTAATTTATAATAAATACAAATGGTAGATCAAAACTCCCCCATGGAGGTTGGTCAAGGACGTGTTTTTCTAGGAAGGAACACCTATGTTGTTTACTGATGGATCAAAACTCCACATAGTGGAAAATTCGAGAGGTGCATCCCTAGGTGGGAACACACGTCTTTACCAACATTATGATTGATCCTCAAAGAGGAATTCTACATAACCAATTTAGATGATAGGGATCAAAACCAAAAAAATTGATGCCACATTTTAAGGTCATGTGACAAAACTAATCCATGTAGTTTTACATCATGCGGTAAGGATACTCATGCCGTGAAAGGGGCATCAATAATCTATGGTGTGGGGATTATTCATAGAATATTCCCTCATGGAGTGATTGATACTTCTTGATGGGAGAGGGTGTCATCCCATTATTATTGTACATGGTGAATCCCATAAAAAATGCGTAGGGTAAGGCTACATTTTTACTACATGTTATGAGGACAATGTTATAATATTTAATGTTGTGTGACTAGGACATTGAACTAGGAAGATTAATGGAAGGTGGATCAAACATTGGAGGAATCACTCCACCCTAATGTGGAAGTTTACACTACTCATGAAACTTTAGGAGATGCATAGAATTGTCACATCCATGGATGATTATTCAATCACATGGTCTACATTAGAGTCCCTATGATTTGAAGCAACAAAGGTTATAATACTTTTTCTTAGATGAAACAGGTAGGGTAGCGACAGCACTAGAGGCATAGGGGATATCAAATAGGGGGTATAAATTGTTACGCACACCTATGTTGGGTTTCATGCAAAATTCTTATGAGAAATGAGTTTTATCATAAGTGAAATAGATAAAGTCAAGAGGCATAGTTTCCCACATGTTTGGGAGTTGTGCGTAGGAAGCTTCCCATTGCGTGCACCTGACTTCCCATATGATAAGTTGTGTGAGGAACCGTCAATTGTACAACGTGTAATTATTAGTCCCATAGGAAGTCTATCATACAATTTCTATTCCTTTTAGGGTCAATTGTCACTTGTTTTTCATGTTGTCATAGAATAATGGGTGTTTCACATAGCAGAGCATCACTTCATCTTCGAGAGCCCCTCCTGGAGAGTGGGGTGATATTTTATATATATATTAGATAATTTTAAGTTGGAAGTAAATATCTTCAGTGCATAACTTATGGTGTGTGATTTTTCTTTCTTTACTATGGGTCATGGATGTGGAACGTCTCTATATTTTCATCTCCTTTGGTGCACGATAGGGATGGTTGCGCACTAGGATGCACAAAATGTTTATTTATTGCACACAATAAGGATTACTTGTGTGTAGTTTTGTTATTCTCTATTTCATCATTTAGGTAATGTCATATACATGAATTATTTTGAAGTTAAATTTCATTTATTTTCCATTAATGATTTTTTTTAGGGTTCCAAAAGGTTTTATGGAGGAATAGATGATTTTTTATGAATTGGGCCAAACCGTGAGCCCAATTCCAGATTTAAAAATAAATTTTGTTTCTTTTATAACTTTTTCATTTTTTTTAATATTTTTCACCCATTCCAATTCCTAAATGGTCTCATCTGACCTATTAACACAAAAATTTAAATTTTGAGCCTTTATAAACCCATAATCATGGAGGATTTGGGTTTTTATTTAAGAATTGGGCCAACCCGAAAGCCCATTTTCCAGTTTTAAAATGTTTCTTTAATTTTTTAATATCTTATAAAATATAAGGGATTTTTCGGTGATTACACCTCCCTCTCGACCCTAAGAAACCTAGGAGCGTTCCCATTTCCTTTCCTCCATCCTTGTAGCTCTTTTAAATCAAGAATTAGGGATGAACTTCATAGGGTGTCTCAAATAGGCCAGAATTGAAGAGGCAACTTCATCCCTTGTTAACTCTCTCAATTCTTACTCTTTTCCCTCCATTTCAGTTCCTAAATTACCTCCTATATCTTGTTCGAATAACCCCTGAATTTTTTCTATTTTAAATTTCATAAACTATTGTTTTTGGAGTGATTAATTCAGGATACTTCAAGTAAGTGAGTCTATTTCTTTCCTCTTTCAAATTGCGTAGGGTTTCTTCCCTAATTCTTGAATTATAAAAATTACAGAAGTTAGGGTTCGTTCCTAGGTTCTAAATTACTGTATTTGGGGTGGAATATTGAGGTTTTAGGTTTCTTTTAACTTCCTTGAGGTACAGCGTTCGTGCGGTTGATGTTTCGCCCCAATATTTGAGGGTTTCGACACATTCGGTAGGTGATTCCGTGGGTAACCATTTAATTATGAGTTAGTTTGCTTGATTAAATAATTTTTCATGTTCCTTATATTCTGTTTATTATGAGAAAACCATTTTTGGTAGCAATAGTAAAGCATTTGGCATTAAAGTTACATTTTTGTTTGAAGTATGTATTTTTCAAATGTATTTCATGTGTTATCTCTTGTAGTAGTTTTGTAAAACATGGAAGTGATTTATTAGTTGTTGAACGAGGCTGCCAATTTTGTTTGGGTAATAATATAGTGTCATGTGGGCCTAAAATCGAGGGTCTTTTAATGGGTTTTATGTGTGTAAGCTTGTTATACTCCTTGAAAGTGTTTTATGGATTTGTGTGTTCTCATGGGTATCTTTGGCGATATTGTTCAAGGTGATTATATACTATTTGAAAGTGGATTATTACATGTTTATTGGGATTCCAATTCTGTTTTTGTAAGATATTGGTGTGATTTTGGCTTAAAAATAGGTTTTTGAAATGGGTTTTTGGTGCAAGACATATTTGCACCATTTGGGTTCTTTTTATGAAAATTGTAAATGTTTTAGTTGGTTAAACAAAGTGGGAAAAGGGTGGATATGTACTTTTTGGTATATGTGTTCACGTATTATGGGGTTTTGAAAGGTGAAGTGATGTTTTAAGATTTCAAATATTTTTAGAATGTTTTGTAAATTTTTGTAATGTTTTATTAAATTGTGATGTTGGAGCGAAACTTGTTTGTGGGCTGTTTCGTGTAAGTTTAATGATAAAATGATTTTGAAGGTAAAAAGGTTGTTATGTAACAAGTGAGTGTGATGTTATAAGAGTTGTAATATATTGGAATGGTTTTATAAAATTGTTTAATGAATTTGTGGAAGTGTTAAAGAAATGTGAAAAGTGTTGTGGGCTATTTTGGTGTGAGTCGGATTTCAAAATCAATTTGAATGAAAAGTGGACTTTTGTGACTTGTGTTGTATACATGTGGGCTCTTTGGTGAATTTATGATATGTAAATATTATTTTCTTGTGAATTTTATATTCATTGACTTGTTGAACTTGTTTGAGCACAAAGGGAAAACCCGGGTATCTAGGTGGGTGGACGTGTACTAGTATGTTAGTGAATCCGTGGGGTTTGGCCTCAGTTTCACTTAGCAAGATTGACGCTTACAACTCTAACTAAATTATGATGATGATGATTTGGGACCACTAGGTTATGGGTATGTAACCTACTAGTGGCTCGTGCACGATAATGGATATTTGTGATGGTTACTCTCACCGAGATACAAGGTACCTGAGACCCACAACTATCTAGTGCCTATGGGTTATTTCTCATTGCTTGTGCTCACTAGATATTTTGTGATTATCGTCGGAATAAATTATGAGTGGATGGAAAATTCAGTATCCTTGTTATTTATTTTAAAAGTGTTTATTCTTTAAATTAGCCCCCTTGAAAACTAATTTTTTTTAAGTTGTGTCTTTTAGAAATTGTAACTAGAAATTACATGTTTTTGAAAACTTGCATGCTTTTCATTTTTGAATGTTTATCACATGGAATCTCTTAGTGGTTTTATCCTACTGGGAATTTTCTCACACCCTACTTACACCTTTGGGTGTAATTAGACTTGGTTATTTTTGTTGTCGCAGGTTGGGTACAATTTTTTTTATTCCAGTGGTTCGGGTTTCTAGCAGGTCCTTGGTGGTGAAGTCTTGCGGAGATGGCTTGAGGGAGGTGCCCCATGCCATGAGGGTTATTGGGCTATTTCATTTTGGTTTTGTACCTTTGGTATTGTCTTTTTGAGTTGTTTTAAGGTATGTAATTCAGTTCTGATTTTTTGTAAAAGATTGTTTGGTTTGAAAAATCCAGATACATTTTATTGGATTCTTTTGTTGTTTTAAGTTTATAAACTCAGGTAAATCGTTCCCAATTCTCATTTTATGATACCCAGGCACTTTTTCCAGCCCGTGGGGATCGGGAACGCCCTTTGGGCCTTTTCACGGGCCAGGTTTGGCACTGGTTTCGGTGGTGACCAGATTTGGTTCGTGACAAAATGGTATCAGAGGAGGTTCGCTCTCTTTGGGTCATTTTATATAGGGAAGAGTCAGGATAGTATGGAGATCAGATTGTAGGTACTTGGTATTATATTTATGGGTAGTGTTCCTGATCACCACACTTCATGGTAGGATTCAAGTTTCCAGGGGAAGTCGGGACCTTTCAGAGTCCTTTGGTTTTCTTGGTTTAACAATGATTAGGGGAAATGAAAAGAGAGTTGGGTTAATGGTCCCAGTAATCTCGTAGGGCCTAGAAAGCCATGTGGAGCTGGGGATATTCCCTAGAACACTATCTGTGATAGTGAAGTGATTGGAATATGGCTTCCAACCATATGTCCAAGTCACCCACTAAAACTAGTTTCCTCTCGCATTGTCTTGTGTTCTTTAGTTTTGAAATCTTGGAACTTTGGTTTTATGATGACTTGGTTTTAAGAAGTGTAAAGTTTTTGTGAAATGATTTTCAAATAAATATGGAATGTTTTGATTTATGAAATGGTGGAACTGAATTTTCAGAATTGTTTTGAAATGGAAAATAGTATGCTTACACCTCTTTTGAAAGCCGGAACCATATTGAAGTTAGTTTTTAAAAGTGTTTCCAATATAGTTTTCTAAACGATTAAAGGGTGTTTTAATGGGATGAGATGTTTTGAAATTGATGTGAATAACTTGAAATTGAGTTCTTTTTTAAATGTATGTGTCCTTATGAAAAGTTTTTTTAAGATGTGAATTGGGATTTTGATCTCATTGTTAGCAGTTTTGAGAAAAAGGTTGGGTTGGTTGACCATTTTGTTTTTGAAAAGTGGAAGGAATTTTTGTTTTACCCTTTGGTATTTACATGAGTGAACACATGCATGGGGTTATATGGGATTATGGATGGTTGATGACATGACTAGATGAGTGATGGGATAGTTATGAGGAGGGTGCCCGGTGTGACACAAAAACATGCATGTGTGAGGCCCATGGGGTACCATTGGTTGATACGCTTACTGCAAAACCGTTTGTTTTCAAAGAATTGGTTTTAAATAAATACATGATGTCTTGATTAATAGTTTGGTATGGTTTGTATTATGGGTTTTTGAAAATGTTTATGTTGTGGGATGTTTTGAGTCCAAGAACCCCTTCTGTTTGAACTGTGTTTTGGGTTTGTGTTTGGTCGGTAAGTTGTGTTGTAGGAACGGTTAGTGGTCTCTTTTGAAAAATGTTTTGGGATGCCTTTATGGTGGTTCCCTTCATGTTTTTGGAGCTGGTTTATGGCTTGTTTTGACCAATGGACCAGATTGGTTGGGTCCTTGGGTTCTCTCATTGGATAAGGTACGCCCCCATTAAAGGTTAGTGCACAACTGAAGTGCAACCAGGATTATTTCTCTGTTTGAAGACCCTCCAGTTGATCAATATAATTAATATTTTTCTTGAGATTTTTATATTGAGTCTACACCCGTTCCTTTATTTGATTTTTAGATCCTCTTGTAACGGGAGAGTGCTCGTGGAAGGTTGAAAGAGACCATAGTTTCTTATGTTTCCTGATTCATCGAAGGTGGATGTGTTCTCGGGTTGTTAGCGTGGATGGGTGTCTCGATGGTGTCTAAGAGGGCCTTTGGGGTTATTCAAAGTTTCTTTGAAGGATGAGTTCATGTTAAACCACCAGTGTGGGAAATATGGTCATTATAGGATATTGTGGCCACTTTCTAGAATTGTGTGTTGTTTGGGGATGTTGTATAAGGTCGCTCTCCATGCATTGTTTATATCAGTCGCACTGGCCATGTTCAGTGATGCCTTATGATGTCATGTGCTCGATTGACCATATAGGTGAAAGTCGTGAAATCCTCCGAGAGTCCCTGTTGTGTTGGGTGAATTTATCCCTTGGAAAAACTTCAAAATCTTCCATTTTAGAGGAAGGTGAGTGTAGGTGTTCTTTTCTTCTATTGTTTCTCACCTAAAGAAACAAGGTGTGATGTGTGTGCATCTTCTTAGCCCTTGTTTTAGTGAAATATCGGGATAGGGTAAAGTGAGTATGGAATTTTTTATGTCTGGAAAACTTATCTTGGGTTGCGGTGTAGTTTTTGGTGGAACCGAAAGAAGAATTCTCATTCAGTGGGTTTCCGAAGACTAACTGTGAGGCCGAAGATGCTTCAATAATTTGAGCTCCAACCATAGGTCTCGGAGAGAAGCTGGCTCGTAGTCAGGGGAAATCATAGTGTCATTTAAACCATTGTATAATGTCCTATCCTAAATATGAAATATAGGATGAGTTTAAACTTCTGGTATCATTATATTTCTTATTTTTTTCACTTTTGGTGGAAATAGATGGAGGGCCTTATACCCATGACATCGCCCAATGTCATTCCCTCCCCCTTTGGTTTCCATTGAGTCTTTGGAGAATGGTTGGAAATTTGGCTAGACATGCTGAGAACATGGTTTGTGAATTATTAAGAGATATTATGTGCCTGGAAGCCATAAAGGGATATTTATCAGCACAGTTAGTTCACGGTTTCACAAACTGTGCGGACTAACCATGCGACCTTCCCAAATCTTGAAATTTTTTGGGTCTTTCTGTGTCGGCTCATGCTGGTCGATTAAGATGGTTGGTTCTTATGGTGGGGAGAACAACTATAATTCTCATGTATGTTCCTTAGGAAATTTTGAATGGAATTCTACCCTAGGTACCAGGGATTCCGTTCAGGCCTCCCCCTATTAGTGTCCTAATTCTATCTCGAAAAAAAATATTGGTTGTCTCTTATGGTGGGGAGCCTATTTTTTCCCCCATACCAATAACTGAGACTTATCCATGGTCATGGATTGGTGGTAGTTAGTCTCGTTCGGATCTATCAAGCTACCTAAATCTTCCTTGGGTAACTATTGAGATTGGATACAGCCCAATGGTTTAGTTATAGCAAGGTATGTGTAACCTTGTTCGATGTTGTTGTTCGTTTGAGTGACTTTCTTGAGTCTTGTTCGGATAGTGTTTGAGGAGTTTTACTTTGGGATAAAGCCTGAATGTGATTGATTGTTTCAGTAAAGTGGTGTATGTTTTTTTTGTGAAGTATTCCTTCCTTAATTGATCATTGGAGGTGTTTTGGCTTTTTGGTGCGAAACCTGGAAAGAGAGTACATCTTGGTTTATCAGTTGGGTTTGGTTTTCGTATCTGGCCTTTCTGTAGCTTTCCGGGGACGGAAAGTTTTCATGGTGGGGAGAATTTTCACATACATGACTTATTTTGAAGTTAAATTTCATTTATTTTCCATTCATGATTTGTTTTGGAGGGTTCCCAAAGGTTTTATGGAGGAATAGATGAGTTTTTATGAATTGGGTCAAACCGTGAGCCCAATTCCAGATTTAAAAATAAATTTTGTTTCTTTTATAAATTTTTCATTTTTTAATATTTTTCACACATTACAATTACTAAATGGTCTAATATGACCTATTAACACCAAAATTTAAATTTGTATCCTTTATAAATCCATAATCATGGAGGATTTGGGTTTTTATTTAAGAATTGGGCCAACCCGAAAGTCCATTTTCCAGTTTTAAAATGTTTTTTTAATTTTTTAATATCTTATAAAATATAATGGATTTTTCAGTGCTTCCACCTCCCTCTCGAAACAAAGAAACCCAGGAGCGCTCCCATTTCCTTTACCCCTCCTTAGAGATCTTTTAAATCGTGAATTAGGGATGAACTTAATAGGGTGTCTCAAATCGTCCAGAATTAAAGAGGTAACTTTATCCCTTCTTAACTCTCTCAATTCTTACTCTTTTCCTTACATTCAAGTTCCTAAATTACCTCCTATATATTGTTCTAAGAAACCCTGAATTTTTTCTGTTTTGAAATTCAGAAACTATTGTTTCTGGAGTGATTAATTCAGGATACTTTAAGTAAGTGAGTCTATTTCTTTCCTCTTTCAAATTGCGTAGGGTTTCTTCCCTAATTCTTGAATTATAAAAATTACAGAAGTTAGGGTTAATGACTAGGTTCTAAAGTACTGTATTTGGGGTGAAATATTGAGGTTTTAGGTTTCTTTTAACTTCCTTGAGGTGCGGCGGTCGCGCGGTTGATGTTTCGCCCCAATATTTGAGGGTTTCGACACATTCGGTAGGTGATTCCATGGGTAACCATTTAATGATGAGTTAGTTTGCTCGATTAAATAATTTTTCATGTTCCTTATATGATTTTTATTATGTTAAAACCATTTTTGGTAGCAATAGTAAAGCATTTGGTATTAAAGTTACATTTTTGTTTGAAGTATGTATTTTTCAAATATATTTCATGTGTTATCTCTTGTAGTAGTTTTGTAAAACATGGAAGTGATTTATTAGTTGTTGAACGAGGCTGCCAATTTTGGTTGGGTAATAATATAGTGTCATGTGGGCCTAAAATAGAGGGTCTTTTAATGGGTTTTATGTGTGTAACCTTGTTATACTCCTTGAAAGTGTTTTATGGATTTGTGTGTTCTCAGGGGTATCTTTTGCGATATTGTTCAAGGTGATTATATAACATTTGAAAGTGGATTATTACATGTTTATTGGGATTAAAATTCTGTTTTGGTAAGATATTGGTGTGATTTTGGCTTAAAAATAGGTTTCTGAAATGGGTTTTTTGTGCCAGACATATTTGCACCACTTGGGTTCTTTTTATGAAAATTGTAAATGTTTTAGTTGGTTAAACAAAGTGGGAAAAGGGTTCATATGTACTGTTTGGTATATGTGTTCACGTATTATGGGGTTTTGAAAGGTTAAGTGATGTTTTAAGCTTTCAAATATTTTTAGAATTTTTTGTAAATTTCTGTAATGTTTTCTTAAATTGTGATGTTGGAGCGAAACTTGTTTGTGGGCTGTTTCGTGTAAGTTTAATGATAAAATGATTTTGAAGGTAAAAAGGGTGTTATGTAACAAGTGAGTGGGCTGTTATAAGGGTTTTAAGATATTGGAATGGTTTTATAAAATTGTTTAATGAATTTGTGTAAGTGTTAAAGAAATGTGAAAAGTGTTGTGGGCTATTTTGGTGTGAGTCGGATTTCAAAACCAATTTGAATGAAAAGTGGACATTTGTGACTTGTGTTGTATACATGTGGGATGTTTGGTGAATTTATGATATGGAAATATTAATTTCTTGTGAATTTTATATTCATTGACTTGTTGTTCTTTCTTGACCACAAAGGGAAAACCCGGGTATCTAGGTGGGTGGACGTGTACTAGTATGCTAGGGAATCCGTGGGGTCTGGCCTCAGTTTCACTTAGCAAGATTGACGCTTACAAATCTAACTAAATTATGATGATGATGATTGGGGACCACTAGGTTATGGGTATATACCCTACTAGTGGCTCGTGCACGAGAATTGATATTTGTGATGGTTACTCTTACCGAGATACAAGGTACCTGGGACCCACAACTAGCTAGTGCCTAGGGGTTATTTCCCATTGCTTGTGCTCACTAGATATTTTGTGCTTATCGTCGGCATACGGTATGAGTGGATGGAAAATTCAGTAGCCTTGGTATTTATTTTAAATTTGTTTATTTTTTAAATTATCCCATTTTAAAACTGATTTTTTTTATGTTGCGTCTTATAGAAATTGTAACTAGAAATTACATGTTTTTGAAAACTTGCATGCTTTTCATCTTTAAATGTTTATCACATGGAATATCATAGTGGTGGTATCCTACTGGGAATTGGCTCACACCCTGCTTACACCTTTGGGTTTAAGTAGACTTGGTTATTTTTGTTGTCGCAGGTTGGGTACAATTTTTTTGTTCCAGTGGTTCGGGTTTCTAACAGGTCCTTGGTGGTGAAGTCTTCCGGAGATGGCTTGAGGGCGGTGACCCATGCCATGAGGGTTCTTGGGCTATTTCATTTTGGTTTTGTACCTTTGGTATAGTCTTTTTGAGTTGTTTTAATATATGTAATTCAGTTCTGAATATTTGTAAAAGATTGTTTGGTTTAAAAAATCCAGATTCGTTTTATTGGATTCTTTTGTTTTTTTAAGTTTATAAACTCGGGTAAATAGTTCCTAATTCTCATTTTATGGTACCCGGGCACTTGTTCCTACCCATGGGGATCAGGAATGCCCTTCGGGCCTTATCACGGGCCAGGTTTGGCACTGGTTTCGGTGGTGACCAGATTTGGTTCTTGACATGTAATCTATTGAACAATATGTCACATTATGAGTGTAAGTCAATTTCATTTGGAAATGTATTTTTGTGTGCACTCATTCTGAGTTGTGTACATCCTCTTCAACAATCCCTGAAAGGTTGTTTAGGTGGGATACATGATCGACTAATCCAAAAATGTTCATTTTATGTTTGAGGTGGGATTTATGAACTATAAAATCCCCCCCCCCATTAGAATATTAGTTAATAGGTGAGAGAAAGGTCGGGTTTTGAGGGTAACACCAATGAGAGTGTCTCATTTCCATCATTGCATAGAAAATTTATATTTAGGCATTAAACTAGGGTTTCACACAATGAAAATCTAGTGGTTATCTCCTATAAATATATTGATTGATCCTCTTGTATGGTACTTGTACTTCTCATGTGATAAGACCTTCCTCTAATGTGGGGAACTCCTCTTTTGTGCCAAAATTTTATCCTTTTACAACAACTTTCATGCAATCCAATCATTCACAAGATTCTTTCTATGGAAATTTTCTATATTTGAGTTCAAACTCTGAAAGTTATACACTGTCATTCCATTTTCATGCCAATATACATAATTTGTGCCCACATTATTTTTCACTTCCAAAATTATCTTAGATAGCCAATCAACATAACAAAGATGATATCAAAGATTCATTCACTTCCTGGAGGTCTGAAATAGAGGTAAATCCTAATATCCCTCAATAATAAATGTTTTTTCCAATAATTAGGGCCTTATGGGTAAGTTGAATGAGGCCCTGATGAACTACCCAATGATCGACCACTTCCCGCTATGAAATTTTGGATTCATGGATGAAGTGAACATCTTGAGCATCGAATTCATCACACCACACTCCTCGTTCACACATGAGGATGATATCGACCACTAAAAAATCATTATCAATGGTCACCCTACCCAGGAGTATGAGGAAATCACCATATACATGTTGAGTGGGTGGATTAGGACAATTATGGGGGGGGAACCGAGGGATAAATAATTATCAGTCTGATATGTCGGCAACATCCAGAGTAGCATTCGTGGTAACAACAATTGAAGGAATAAGGACTGGGACATACATGGAAGAGGAAAAATCACTTATGTTTTGATTGGGGTTTACAAGGTATGCTACAGTTCCTAGAGTTTGGGGTTGAGTTGTGTTGTATCTATTTATACGAGGCAGTATAGAAATATTTATTCCGCACATACCATCAACAAGAGATAATGCCATAGATCCTCATCTATTGGTGTCCAAAACCCAAAATTTTCCACCATCAATATAGGTAGGATGTAATCATCATGTGTTATGTACAATCCATAGATGTAATCCCACTAGACAAGTTCCAACAAATGATTTTCTTTCAGTGTCGAACATTTAGTCGGACAAACAACAAGCTCCTCCCTTGGTGTATCATCTATTAGATGCATTAACTACAATATCGAAGCACCATAACCCCTCCCACAAGGATTTAAAATTAATGAAATGGTTAAACACATTCATGAAGAAGGATCCATATGTGAAGATTCTAGGGTATCCTAAATAGTAATCGATGAAATATTAAAGGAGGAGGCCATGCTCATACTTGCAGATTCTGGAGAGGGGGGAATACGAACAATGGGGCTATATTATGGGTGATGACTATCAACCACTAGTATACTACACCAGATTCCTTGTAACATTCTTTAGTGGATGGTTTCACCCAGCCAAAGACACTTTAATGGGCCTTTGACAAGGAATTTTGATGATGAAATCGATCATGGAATCTTGTAATAGCATGAACATGGGTGTACCAATTCTGGATTATCTCTATTGAAAGCTAGGGAATGTGGAGAGATGATACTAAAATAAGAGACTATCTGGACCATTTCAATTTCTACATGTTAGATCATGATAGAATTTGGGGCCTATGAGTTTCTGAATTCCCTTAGCCTATAAGATATCATCATATTCCCCTATCTTCTCAATATAATTGGGGTAATTCTAGTGACTCTTAGTGAGTTTAAGATCATGGTTGGAATTGGTAATTATGAAAATTTCAACATTGGCCCTTTCTTGACCATGGATGGTGTAATGGTGGACAATCCAAAGGAGACATTGGAGTATAGGGAGTACAAACACTCTTTTCAGGATCGAGTGATTATGGACATGAATGATGGAAATACATACTGATAGCCATACATTCATTCCTAGTTCACCAAAAAATTCAGATGTGTGAAGTTTCTGATGATGAGAGTGTATATGGGGTTTTTTGAATAGTAGAATCCATGTATCCTACATCAGTTGTGTTGGATATTGATAGGTGAGGGATAATGATAGATGATCATGTTTCCAACAACCAATGTGAATGTCATGTTGTCCCAGGATTATTCTAACAACTAGGTTATAGCATACCGAGGTGGGATCTTGTGGTAGTGCAGAATGGTGATTACACTGGTGGGAGAGGTGTTGGAGTAGTAGGGATGCAAGAGGTATTTTCATTGGAGGTAAATCTAGAATTTTAGAGTGTCTCAACCTGGAGCTTCGACAAGGGTGGTTCAAGGAACTATTTCACCCCCACCTCCAAGAGGGTAGGGATAACCTAATGGTCATGGGATAAATAATGGGTCTCTCATGAGGGGATGAGAAAAGTAAGGGATTCTCTTGGGAATAAGCTGAGTTGTTTTAAACATCAAGCTACTAACATTTTATTCCCCACCCACTGGAAATCTTGTAGGATGCTTTGAATATCCATGACATTGGAGGACCTATGGAAAAAGATGATCCAATATAGATTTTGACTTTAAAAGTTTGGGCTATCTCAGATCATAGTTAAGGTGGTCTTCCGTAAGAGTGATATGTACATAGAGGCCATGGATTTCTTCTCATTCTAATGAGGGGAACCTGATCTTCCATCAATCTCAGTGATTAATAGTCCTAGGGGTTAGCCACCAAGTTGAAGATTCCTTAGGAGAGAGGTAAAATAATGACCTCATATGACATAGACTTAGTCAAACTCTTCAAGGTAAGCCTGTTAATTTTTCTTTTTCATCCCTTCCATTTTTTTGCTCATAATCTCTATCTAAAATTTTTCTCATGCATGAGAAACATGAAAATAAGCCACGAGTCCCTTATAGAGGTAGTTATGGAACTCTATAGGATGTTTTGGTTCATGCCTCATTTATTATTTCTAAGGAGGAAGAAACTAGTGTGCCTGTTGAGGAGGACAAAGTGGTTACTTTGAATCCCCAGGTCCTCCATACCATTTATAGAGGACCACACCTTGGAATTTTAATGGTGTTTCCACTATTAGTGAGGTGGCATGTGGGGGTGTATTTTCATAGAAATACCTCTACCCCAAGGAAATAAAAAATCTCAATTCACATAACCCTTCACAAATATTCATAGAGGTTTTATATAAATATGTTTTTCTGATCTGATGCAGCACCTGCTAAACCAATGATAGGGGAAATGGTGATGGTAATTAAAGTGTTAACTGGTATCTAAGGGTCTCCAATGGTGTAGCTTCTTTCCATGGTTCATAGAACAAGTCATTATATTCTCATACATTGTATGTTTTTTTCTCTCACATGAGACCAAATTATTATTAGCTGACAAATTAATTAACATTCTCTTATTTCAAGAAGTAATCCCAAGGGTAAATTCCCAACAAGTGGATTTAGATAGAGCATCTGGGAATCCTTCCATAATGGATGTACCGATACTTGATATATAGTTCATTCAAGATAAAATGCCTTATTCCTCATAGAATAGTGTCTTGTAGTCATGAGTGATGCCACTAGTGGGACAGAACTCAAGGATGGCAGAGGTGATGCTACTGAGGAAGGGTAAGATGAAGATGATTGACCTTGTGATCTAGTGACCAAATTGATCGAGGTGATCCTAGAATATGACCATGTTGCTGTTTTTCTTACTATTTTCATTGAATATAAGCCTTCACCAATCAAAACTAGTTTTAATGTTGCTAAATATTATAGAATAGTTCAATACAGGGCATGTAGGAGCATTCATTTTATCATCACCTAAACTCTGGAGCCACACCTAGTGAGAAGGATGGGGCCCCTTCTCTATTGGATATATAAACTATGCACCAGATGGGTGGAAGTTCATGGTACCAATGCACTGGTCTGTGATATAATTAATGAGTTATTGTGTGATAAAAGAAAACGTCTATATATTTTTTAGCATAAGAAGAAGTTTGGAAGCCCCCATAATCTCCAAGATGCCAAACTGGAAATTCAATGTTTGGAAAAGTAATTGAATGATCATGTTTCCTTCCTCAATGTTCAAGAAAATCTTATTATCCAATTGAGTGCTCAACTAGAATAGGCTGAGTGTAATGACCCACTTAATCTCATTTGACTGAGAATACAATGAATCATTACTTAGACTTAAGATACATCCCCATGATGCCAAAGACTAGAAATAAAATTTAAATGGTTTCAAATGCATGTTGGGGTGATTTAGCCTTTAATAAATATACCATTATCCAAAAAGCACTATATGATTCATGATAAAAACAAGACAACTCAACCATCATATTTTTAACAAAATCAGACCAAAGTATAATATAGATGAAGCCAAACCAAAAAATATATAACCAGTGGAAGAAAATATAAAGACTCCAAGCCGACCACAAGACTCCATGCTTCATATCTCCATGCTCTAAAATCACCAAACATCCCACATATCATAGGTTGGTTTTAAATATGTGTGATACTTTACCTTTTCCCATTTCTCCAAAGATAGAGTTCGGAAAAGAACCAATGTTTCAAATTAAGGGTGAGTATAAAACTATGTAGTTCTTTTCCAATGACTTCCTTACTCATACCACTATGATAGAATTGTAAAAAATATTTATATAAAATAGTTTATATAAAACAATTTTCCAAAATAGTTTATAACTAAATATAAAAAATTTCAAAAACCATTTATAAAAAAGAGTAAAAAAGTTCTATTTTAAACCAATTTTAGAGTAATACACACTTCCATAAAATTTACCAAACAAGGATTTAAAAAACATTTCTCAATATCATTCTGGAATAACCCATCCATGGTTCACAACACAGCCACACATGAATTCTTAATTCGGACAATTATATACTCATTAGAGGTCTCTTATCTAATCACCTTTTGTCCCAATGATAAATTCCCCTAATCTAGGGTCACGCATATTGTAACCCAATGGTACATGTCCCATATTCATGGGAACATTGAACATGAACTTGCACAACCCATATATTCCAAAACCATTCAAATAATCCAATTCAAACCATTTCAATAAAACCATTCCTTTATTAATAAACATTAAAAAACTAGTTCCAAACTCCCATTAAATTTCTATAAAACCATTCCTTTTACTAAGCACCCTTTAATCAAATCCATTTATCATAATTCTAGAAAAATACCATTTTAAAACATCATTTTAAAATCATGATTTAAACACTTTATTTACAAGAACCAATTTTCCATATTTTCCACAACCATCAATGAAGAGGGTTTCAACCAATCATAAAGAATCCAATTAATAGTCAAATACACATAAATACATCAATTTTAAACCATTAAATTCAGTTCTTATAAGAGGATTTGAGAGTGAATCCACCTACCTCGAAGGTTTTTCCGAAAACTGAAAACTGACGAAGAACACTCACCCAACTGGGTAAGAATTCCATGAAATTTTTTCAAATCTCTTATCCTATCATGATAAAGACCAAATATAATGATATTTGGAATAAAAAATCTTATATCTATCCATAACTGACATAGATTTTATAAACTTAGAGGAAATTAGAAGTAAATATAAGTAGATATAAGAAAACGTTACAAGAACAGAGAAGAAAGGCACTTACCCTAAGAATCGGGCTTGAAAACACCAAGGGATGGCTTCATATCGACTCTAAAGTTCTTTGTAGAGTTTATCCAACCTTCAATGGAGAAGAATCCAGAGTTATGGTAGAAAAGGATAGAAAATGTGGGAGTTAGTGGCAAAATTAGTGAGATATTATTTTTAAGATCTAATTTTAACCCCACACATAGTTATTCCACATGGTTAGACAAAACATCCAATAATAATTCATTAGATACTACCTTGATAATAACCTAACTAGGAAGCCACCATAATGAATCTACTTCCAAACATCATCCAAAGTGCATGGTTTGTCCTAGGATTTCTGCACGGTTTGGAAAAATTGTGTGTAGCTTGTGCACCTCTCCTTTAGCCCCAAAAACTTATTTAAAGTTCACCAAACTCTCCCATACTTCACCCTTAAACTTTATATATAGAAAAAGAACAATGTAAGGGTTACATAATAAAAATTTGGGGTGATTAATTCTCCCAACCATTGGTTTTTCTATCACCATAATGTAGAAAACCACTGCTGCTCTGAAAGAGTTATGGCCAGTGCTCTTTCATTTCCTTCTCACATTCCCAAGTCTCTTCCTAAATATGGACATTTTTCCATAAAGAGTGCACTATACCAATGCTTTTTTCAAGAAATAATTTTGATATGTGTATTTAATGCATATATATTATGGTATTTAAAATTAATTATTTGTCTAATTAACTAAACAATCTTTCCAATTTTGGAACGAATTCAATTGTTAATCTGTTTTATGGAAGGAAATCAAAGATTTATGATAATGGAACAAAAAGAGGTTAAATTATGGGATAAATGACACTTCACTCTGTCAGCAAAGTGAAGAGGCACTACACCATATTTTTAGGATATTGTGGAGCTTGAAAACTGATAAAATGTGATTACACAACATGTATTGAGCTTACAAGTCGTGACATTTGAAAATGAAATTTTCACACAGGACAAGTTGTGATGAGTTTTTTCATAGTGATGAGACATTATAGGTTGTGAGTATTTGTTTCACATCATGACAGGAGTCAATGTTGGAAAATGAGATTCTTGTGAAATTTTCATATATTTGAAAGACGTGGAGGAAAACCTAATGGATTACATGATGTGACCACACAGTTCACATCATGACGACGATGACATGAATAAAAATAAATGAAAAAATCCATAGGTTTTAATGGGATTGGCTTATAAATACCGGCCCTAGACCCCCTTCTAAGACACTCTGGGGTAGTGGATTCCAAATAGCACTAACAAAAGGCCTCCAGAAAACAAAGTGACGATCTGGGGTCCCACTTCACCACCATTCTTCTTTGGGTACCCATGAATCTCGATTTCATAATGACAGAGTATTACACTATGTTTCAAGTGATTTGATTATAGGGGGATGTGTTCCTAGGGATTAATTCTGTTTTATTATTGTTGTTTTAGATTGCTGCAACCCTATTTATTCAATTACAATCTCTTTTTTCCCTTTTTCATGACCATTACTTGTGATTAGAATAGTATTATTTCATTTCATAAATTAATCACCACACTTTGTGTATGACCATTAAGCAATCTGGGAGGATTATGTTTAAATAAGGTTTTGGATCAACTAGTTCAATGATTTCACTAAGTATATGACCATTCAAAAGGTGAATTCATAGGAATAGGGTAGGATACCCAAACCAAGGACCCCATATACCCCAATTACAACACCAAAATAGAACAAATATATTATCTATGAAATCCCCATCACACAAACCTAAATTTCACTGAACTAGGTATGCCACTCATCCTGATATTTCAACATAATCTTTCTCGCACCTTGTTTATTTTCTCAGATTAATCAAAACAATTTCAATTTTAGTTTCCTAATAAATTTATAACATATTCTCTATCCATGTGGGTCCGAGACTCAAACTTTTTATATACTACACATAGAGTTAGGTTCTTTTAGATTTGTATAAATAATTAAATTTGGTTAGCCCCATATGGTTTAAGGACACCCCACAAGCTATCAACATTCTCTTTGCTATCCATAATACACACTGGGATACGTACCAAAAAAACATTCGACTCTAAGTCAACGTGATCCCATCTGACCACATAGTCTAGATTAGTCTAATATGTTTTCAACTGAAATACATGGAACACATTATGCATTGAACTGGACTATGGTGGTAATGCCAACTAATATTCCACCTATCCAACCTATTCGAATGTCTCAATAAGACCAATGTATCAAGGAGATAAATTTCATTACTTCCAAATACTACATTTTCCACACCTTGGAGTGATCCTTAAGAAGACATGACCACTCACTTCAATGGATAACGGTCATCGATGATGATCCACATAAGATTTCTGATGACTATGAGCTATATCCATTATATTTCTAATCAACAGAACCCTCTCCATTATTTCATGGCCAAATCATGGTCCATATAGAGAATCCTCACCTGTTTCTACCCAAAAAAGTGGAGAATAAAAAGGATTCCCATATAATGCTTAAAACAGAGTGATATGTATTGACATTGATAGTTTTTTTATCTGTGAACTCTACTAAGGGTATATTCTCCACCCATGAGCCACCAAAATCTGTTACATATGCCTACATTATGTCTTACAATGTTTGGATCATCCTCTCATATTGGTCATCCATATGATGGTGATATTCCATACTCAATTCAACTGAGTACCTAAGGATTTCCATAAATGGGATATGAACCTGAGATCTCAATCTGACATGATAGAAACTGGAATTCCATATATCTTTATCACTCCTAGGATAAAGATTTTGGATGGATCATGAACTGAATGAGTTTCATGAATAGGTATGAAATGATCTATCTTTTTGAGTAGATCCACTAGGACCCATATTGCATCATGCTTCTGGACTATTCTTGGGAGTCCTGCAACAAAATCCATAGCTATCTTCTCCCATTTTCACACTAGGATAGGTAAGGACTACAACATAACCTCTTGTCATTGATGTTCTTCCTTAACTTAATGACATGTTTAGAACCTTGAATCAAACTCATCCACTTTCTATTTCATACCAATCCAGCAAAAAATGTGCCCTCAGGTCCTTATACATATTTTGTATTCCTGGATGTATTTCCCTTCGGGAGTGGTGGTATGCATAAAGAATTTGTTCCTGACAAGCCTTAGGTACAACCATCTAGTATTTGAACCACCAAAACATGATTCCAATCATTTTTTTAACCCTCAGTGGTCCCCCAACATTGAGTATTTAACTCATAACCATGAAATATGTATCAGATTTTTTTGCATATTTGACTATCTCTGCCAAATTAAGAACCATGGAAAATGAAATGAAAACTGAAATATCACATCAGTATTCACATTCACCATTCATGTTGTCTAGTACCGCCATAAAATTTCACTCATATGAAGCTTATTTTTTTAATTTGGAATATGACTTTATGCTTAATTCATTAGCAACTACATTCCATTTTCTCAGTGTATACATCAACTCAAAGAAAAACATTTGAAGATACTCCATCCATATTCTTTGTCTCAGATTCAAATTCCATTGTGAGAAAATTTGTTTCAATCTCTTATGATCCTTGAAAACTGTAAGTTTCTCACCAAAAAGATAGTGATGACCAGCCTTCAATACATAGACTACTGTAACTAACTCCAAATCGTGTTTTGTGTAATTATTCTCATGAACTCTCAATTGCATTGATCCATAAGAAACCACATGATCCCCTTCCAGGATAACACATCCCAACCCCAATCTCGATGCATCAAAATAATCCATATACCCCTATCCAGATTCTATAAAAATCTATATAGGTGATGATTTATGGTGGGATTTTAGCTCTTGAAAAGATTTTTGGCATTTCTTATTCCATTGGAATGGGGTAGTCTACTTTTTCAAATATTTCATTGGAGATGCTATCCATCATAATTCATGCACAAAGATTCAGTAATAAACATCTTGAAAAAAATCTATGTATATCAAAGACATTTTTTGGAGGTTTCCAAGAGATAAAAGATTCAATATTATTTTGATCAACATAAACATCCTTCCTAGAAATTTTAGGGCCAAGAATGCATACTTCTTATATCCAAAAATAAATCATTGATGATTTGGCATACAATAAATGATCTCTTAGGATCCACAACATTGTATCCAAGTGTTTCTCATGCTCATACTTTGTCCTAGATTGCACCAATATGTAATCCATGAACACCACAATAAATGAATTCAGATATCATTGAAATATATAATTCATTAGTTCCATAAAGACTACTGGTGAATTCATAATACTAAAATGCATGACTATGTATTCATAATGGACATATTTTCTTCTACAAGTTGTCTTCAAAATATCCTATTTCCAAACTTACAATTGATGATATCCTGATCACAAGTCAATTTTAGAAAACCAATGGGTTCCCCTCAATTAATCAAAGGGATCATAAATTTGTGTAAGTGGATACCAATTTTTATTATAACATGGTTAAGCTTATGATAATCTACACACAGCCTTATAGTTCCATATGCTTTCTTTACAAACAACACTGGTGCTTCCCACGGAGATGTGTTGGTTTGAATGAAACCTTTTCTTTCTAGCTCTTCTAAATGCAATTTCAATTCCATTAATTCTATTGGTGTCATCCTATTATACAGAAAGGAAATAGAACTATTCCATGGGAGGAGATCAATTGTAAACTCCATTTCCCTTATAGGTGGTAACCCATAGAATTTATTAGGAAATAAATCTCAAAATTTATCTATGATGGTTGGAAAACAACTATCTCCCATATCTTATATTGATGAAAAATTCAACGCTACCAACTAGTAAGATATTTGTCCCAATATTGGTTCCAACAAATCCATTGCACATATCTTTACATCTATTTCTCCTCTAAAGAGATGCTTAACGCCATTTTCAATTGTGAAATTAATTTTTCTTATATAACAGTTGATGTGAGCCTTGAAAGTGGTAAGCCAATCCGTACCTAGTATTAAATCAAAGAAATCCATGTCAAACAAAGATAAGTCCCACATTAGCTCAGCTCCATCGAGGGTTATATAACATTATCTACACACAAAATATCGACATTCTATTTTACCAAGATAAGTTTTAAGTTTTAACACAAAGGGAATAATCTCATGTTTTAAACATAGAAAACTAGTTGTATGAGAAGTAATTAAGGAGCGTGATGCACTAGTATCAAAAAAACACTTGCATAAGGGTGGTATTAAAAATAATAGTACCTCTCACCGTAGATGGTCTAGCCTGATCATCTACAATCACCTACTTGGATCCGTACAAATTATTTATCACTGCACTATTATATTTATTACTTTGTACATATTTCCCTTATTGAGGAGTCATGGTATTCCTATAATCAGTATGGATATCTTGATTTTACTTATTAGTCTGATTTTTCTATCCTCTTCCGGTTGAACCATAAGAAGATTGTGACAACTGAGAAGTCTATTGAGCACCTTACCTCAGAGCACTATGAAAATAGCACTGAATATGACTCATATGATTGAATATATGACATGCACTATGTTGTTCCATACACTCTCACTTCATGTGGTCAAATGAACTATATTGGAAACAGCCCACTTTGATCTTTGGTTATGGTGGAAGGTTCATTCATCCCATTGTATGATTTTGTGTCCCACTCCCACCTTGGAAATATGTGCCCCTCTTCTAGTTTCTTCCAATATTCTAGTTCAAACCATTTCTTATAGGTATCATCATACTTCCTCATCCTATTTCTATTCACATATCATGTTCAACCATTATCACTCTCTTCACCATCTCTATATAATCTGTGACATAGAGCGCCATAATCTTTGATCGATTCCCCCTCCTTAGCCCTGATTCGAAGATACATTCCTTCAATAACTTACAAGCCACAAACTCTGGTATAGAGCTTACTAAATTCAAAAATTTAGGGGTAGAATTTGTGAAAGATAGATTCTCTTGCTTTAGGCTAATGAAATTCATCATTTTCTGGATCTTGAAGGTGTGAGGATAAAATGTTTGGTTGAAAAAATATTCAAACCCATCCCAACTCAGGGCTTGATCCCCTTTGACATGCAGCACTAGTTCCCACCACTAGCATTGAGGATCCTCGAGCATACACATTGCTTGCTTAACCTTAAAATCCATTGGTGTTCCATGAAATTGAATTTATGATTCATCATGTTCAACCACACCTCTTCCATTTCGTGTTCAGAATCATACTAAAAGATGGGTGGATTCTTTTGCATTAATTGGATGGAATGATCCACATTACTTGGATCATCCCTTCTGTTTCCAATGTTCATTGCATGAAATTATTGTACGATACTCTGAACCAGCTCTTGGCTCACCTATGGTTCAGGTGCAGCCACATTCTCCACAACTTCTTCCAGTTGGTTTCTAAGACATCTAAGGAGAACCATTTTCTAAACAGTCAACAAACTCTGTAAGTCTTACTCTCTATAAACTAAAGTCTTAGAATTTCAAAGTTTATCACATGTACTATCACAAACTATTTTCCAAAAACAATTTTTTCCACATTCAACCAATTTTCAAAAAATCCATTCATGCTTTTGAAAATTAAACTATTTTTAGAATACATCAACCATTACCTTTTCAAAATATTTCATTTAAAAACAATTGAAAGCTTATTAAAAAAATTCCACATTTCCTAAAAATCATAAATCATTACTCAAAATTAAATATGAAATCCTACTAGCAAGTCATTCCTCTATAATTAATTCCATGCTCATCTCATTGGGTAAACCCATGACAATGAGATTTCCAAAATCCTATAAGTGTCTCTGGAACACTTATATACCCAAATCCCTGGTAACTTGAAGATCAGCATAAAAATGTTAGCTATATCTTTTAATGCTCTACATTTAAAGTCTTGATAATCATACTCCTTTATAATATCTCAACCCAAGGAATAGACAAGAATGAAATTCAACTCAATGACTAAGAAAACTAAGGACTAATTTTTTTCCATGGAAAGGATCAAGATGATACCATTTATCTCATATAAGTATTTGGATTGAAGAAACTGATACCATTTGCAATGACCAACTTATTCTCATTGGGTTTAGAATATAATGAATCATTACTGGGCCTTAAATGACATCTATAAGATTCCAAAGGCTAGTAATAAATAATAAAGGGTATAAAATCAAAGTGGGGTACAATTTACCCATTAAGAAATAAACTAATAACCAAAAAACCCCTATATGATGCATGATAAAAACAAGACCACTCAACCATCATCTTTATAATTAAAAAACACTAAATTATTCTACAGTGGAATCCAAACCAAAAATAAGGTAAATAGTGGGAGAGCAACTAAAGACTCCATACTCCACATATCCATGCTTCAACATCACCAAATAGCCCTGTATCATGAGGTGGTTCCAAATACATCTAATAATTGACCTTTTCCCATGTCTCAAAAGAAAGCATATGCAAAAGCACCAAAGTTCCAAAGCAGGGATGAGTACAAAACATAGTAGGTTTTCTTCAATGACTTACCAACTCATGACACTAGTATAGAAATGTTAAAAATGTTTATATAAAATAGTTTATATAAAATAATATCCCAAAATAGTGTGTAACTAAATATAAATAATTTCAAAAATCATTTGTAAGCAAGAGTAAACAAGTTATATTTTAATCTAATTTTCCATCAATTCAAACTTCCAGAAAATTAATAAAACAAGGATTTAAAAACCATTTCTCAATATCATTTTTTCATAACCATTCCATGGTTCACAACACACCTACACATGCATACTTCATTCCAAAAGTTCCATACTCATGAGCGGTATCTTGTCCCATCACCTGGTGTCCCAATGACACATGCCCTAAATACAGGGTGACACTCCTTATACCCCAATGGTACACTTCCCTTATTTAGGGGGACATCAAACCTAAACTCGCACAACCCATATATTCCATAACCATTCAAATAAACCAATGACAACCATTTCAATAGAACTATTCCTTTATTAAAAACCATTAAAAAACCAATTACAATCACCCATTACATTTCAATAAAACCATTCCTTTTATTGAAAATCATTTCATCAATTCTATTTATCATAATTCCTGTAAAATCCAATTTTATAACTTCATTTTAAAATCAAGATTTAAACACTTTATTCACAAGAACTAATTTTCAAGATTTTTTACAACCATCACCCATGAGGGTTTCAAAAATTCATAAAATAGACAATTAAAAATCAAATACACACAAAGAAATCAATTTGAAACCATGATATTCAGTTATATGAAGATGAGTCGAGATTGAAGCCACCTACCTTGATGGTTTTGATGAAAACCAAAAAATAGACAAAGAACGCTCATGCAACTAGGTAGGAATTCTATGAAACAGCCTTAAATATCTTATCCTATCATGATCTACACCAAATATCATACTATTTGGAATTAAGAAACATATATCTACCCATAACAGGTGTAGATCTGATAAATTGAAAGAATTTGGGATGTATATATAAGTAGATCTAAGAAAACATTACAAGAACAGAGATGAACGACACTTACACTACAAAAAATGACTTATACCAACAGAAATTTATTGATAGACAATATATATGTTGGTAAAAATGAGTAATTCCAATATATATTAAGTTTTATTAGTATTAATTTTAATTACCAAAACTTTTTTTTACCAATAAACATATATATTGGTATTGATCATTTAACACCACATATTTTTTTCCAACAGTAAAATTTATTACTTTATCATAGTAATACCAATATTTTTTTACCAACACTTAAATCTATTATTAATAATAATCATTAAAAACAAATAATTTATAATCAATAAAATCTATTATAATAAATCATTTGATGATAATAACAAATTAAGAGAAACAATTTTTTTTATATAGATTATTATTTTTATTACAAAAGTCAATATTCACTTTTAAAAGTTTTAATAAAAACATATCAAATATATATATATATATATATATATATATATATATAGTGTTTATATTTTCCAATGTATTTCATTTAATAAACATTTAAATACTTTTTATAAAAAAATTAAATCATTACAATATTTTAATTTAATAAATATAATAAATAAAAACATGGTAATGGATAAAGAAATAATAAGCATAATTGAAATATAAGTAATTAATAATTAATATTCACATATTGAAAATTTATTTTATATTATAAAGAAAAAATATTAATTTTTATAATTTTCTATATTAATTATATAACAATAAACTCAGTAATTAGTGATGGGTTGCATATTGATTGATTTATATAATATATTATTATATATTATATTTATTTAATATTATAAAATTAATAATCTTTCTATATACATATATTGATATTATTTTTTATTTAAATTATTAAATATAATTTGATATTTTTATCTATTTAATTTATTTTTTAAGATATGATATGTTTATACCCTTTTCTATATACATATATCATGTTGCCCCTACCCCCGCACCCGCACCCGCTGCCCTCACCCCCATATATGCCACCCCCACAGACACCTCACCCACAATTTTCTCTGAATCATTGCTCACCTTCAATTCTCTGTCATTTATTCTTGATCCATGAGTTCATAAATCTTCAACATAGGACCATCCCGATTCATATTTCCAGCTTCCCATGAAATTTTCAATCCACACGCGAAATCCATCCCACACACACCTCTTTCCCCAATATTCAGGGCGGACGTTCCAGCCCCACAATCCAGTTTGATACTCTATATGGTACGTGAAAAACCTTTCTCTCTGATTTCTGTTTCTTTTCATCATCTTCCCATCACATAAGATTTCTTGAGTATTTGATTCATTTCATAACCTCTTCTTCATTTGTGTAAGTATTCCCCTACTGCCCCTGTCCCATCCCATCTTCTACTACAACATTAGTGATTTTTATTTGAGATACTAGTTTATTCCATTTCCCTAAAAAAGTTTAAAAAACAAATGAAAAATCAGTATTCAATTTTAGTTTATTATCTCTTATGGTTCGAAGTTTATTGTTTTAGTTTTCATGTTAATCACTTTTATAATATATGTTAAATTATAATACATTTTATCCAAAAAAGTGTTTTTTTTATTGTGTTTAATTTCATGAAAATTGAATAATATCCAAGAACTTTCATAATGAATATATTCGGTGATAAGAGTTGGGTGAAGCTAAGGATAACGTCTAAATATTATTTTTGTGGTGTAGATTTATTCCTTGATATTTCTTTTGAATATTTGGAAATGGATAACATGACTACATGTTTATGTCTAAGTTGTGATAATCGACATTATTTTAATTAGGATATTGTGAAAGATCATCTCATTATCAAAGAAATTGACTCTAATTATCAAAAATGTATTTGGAATTTTCATGGGGAGTTGACATTCAATGGTCATAATAATTTTTTAGTGTTGGACATGATATTTCTTATGAGGATGATATGCTTGACATAATGGGGAATGCCTTCGAATTTGAGAAACCAGACAGCACATCATCATGTCGTTCTAATGAGGCACAGACATTTTTTAAATTGGTTGAAGATATTGGGAAACCTTTATACCCCAGATGTGAATAATTTAATAAATTATATTTAATTGTTGAAATTTATCATCTGAAATGTTTACATGGGATCACTAATGTGGTAATTGATGCACTTATAAAACCATTTAAGAGAGATATTCCAAATGATTCAATATTACCTGACTCATTTATGAAGGAGAAAGGTATTATCATGAAACTTGGGATTAATTATAATAAGATTGATTCATGCCCAAATGATTGTGTTCTTTTTTATAAGGAAAACATTGCCATGATAATTTCCCAAATTGGGGTTCTTTGAGGTGGAAACTGCTGATGATGTAAGTAATATGAAATTAACAAATGGTAAAAAAGTACCAATGAAGGTTTTTCCTCACTTCCCCTTAATACCCAGGCTTAAAAGGATATTCATGTCATCTAAAACATACCCTATCATGACTTGGCACAAGCATGATCAAGTTAAACATGAAAAGTTAAGGCACTCAATAGATTCATTTGTTTGGAAAAATAATAATGATAAGTATCCTGAGTTTTCAAGTGATCCATGAAATGTTAGGCTAATCTTGGAAAGTTATGGGTTTAATCCATTTGGAATGATGTATAGTAAACATATAGTATGTCCTCTTGTCTTAATGATTTATAATTTTCCTCCATGGTTATGTATGAATCCATCATATTTTATTATTTAGTTATTGATACATGGCCTCAAGTCACCTAGAAATGATATCGATTTATTTTTAGAACCTTTAATTGATGAGTTGAACGTGTTATAGGAGTTTGGTGTTGAAACATTTGACACATCAAAAAACAAGTTGTTTATACTAAAAAAAGCATTAATGTGTACTATTAATGACTTTCCTGCATATGGTAATCTATCAGGTTGGCAGACCAAGGGTAAAAATGCATGTCCATGTCACAATTTTGAAACATGTTCATTGTACTTGAGAAAATATAAAAAATGTGTTACATGGGCCATCAACGCTTCTTGGATAAAAGCCACAAATTTCATCAAAATAAAAAGGAATTTAATGGGGAAATAGAAACAAGGATACCACCTAAATTTCTTAATGGATTAGAATTTTTAGATAATATGAAATGATTAGATATCATATTTAGAAAAAATATAGAGACTTAAAGACATAATAAACCTAAGAGAGATGTTGATATGCCTCGTAAAAAGAAAATTATTTTCTTTAAACTCCCATATTAAGAGAATATTCTTCTACACCACAATTTGGATGTTATGCATGTATAAAAAAATTTCTCTGAAAGTATGATTGGCACACTTTTTTCATTGAGGGGAAAAATAAGGATACTTTTCAATCTCGACTTGACTTGGTAGATTTAAATGTAAGACATGATATTCACCCATATGAGGATCATGGTCAAACATATATACCTGCAGAATTCTTTACATTGATGGATCAAGAAAAAGTTGAAATGATAAGTGTGATAGCCTCTATCAAAGATCCAGATGGGTGTTCATAAAACATTAAGAGGAAAGTTATTGATGGAAAATTTTTTGGTTTAAAAAGTCATGATCACCATGTTTTATTGCAACATATTTTACCATTGGATCTAAGGAAAATGAAAAATAAGGAGGTAAGCGGCATGTTGATTGATATAAGTAACTTTTTTAAGGATTTATTCTCAAAAGTGGACACATGTGAAGATTTTCAGAGGTTACAACATCATGGTGCTGCCATAATTTTTCATTTGAAGCGCATCTTCCAACATTCATTTTTTGACATCATGGTACACTTATTAATTAATTTATCACATGAAGCCATGATGGCTGGACCTATTTATTATAGTTGTATGTATCCAATTTATAGGTACGTAAACTATGTTTTTATTTTTTAACTTTTTAGACATTTGATTAAATTATTTATATTGATTGATTAATGGTTTTTGCGAAGATTAAAAATGTATGTTCGTAACAAAATTTGTCCAGTGCGAGATATTTTCATGACATTCAAACTAGAGAAAATAGGTCCACAATAAACAATTATGTTGAAGGTGATGAAACACATAAAGGGTTGTCCATATTCTCTTTAAAATGTCATGAAATATCGAAAAAGAAAGATATCCAACCTGACATTTCAATGATATTTCAAGCACATAATTATGTTTTGGAAAAATATGATGAAGTTCAAGTATATTTATGGTAAGATACATACCAATAAATTTTGTTATATTTGCATTGTTTTCAAAATTAGTACCTTATTATTATTTTGTAGGGAGAACTATGAAATTCTCTGTAGAAAATATCAACATAGACCAGAAATAATTGATGACATTTATAAAATGAGTTTTATAAACGGTTTGATGATAATGTTCATTTTATATCATCCTTTGAATTTATAATTTTATGATTTTTTGTTTCTAGAATTTCTAGTTTTCATTAATTATTTAGGTTTCAACTTTTCTACCTTAGGACACTTCTATAGAAATTTATTTGACACATTTAATTCAATTTCCTAACACGTGGATTAAAAGGACGACCAAAGTCACTTGTAATGGTTATTGGTGGCATGTGAAGTCTATTGATAAGAGGAGTGTGATCCAAAATTTTGGTGTTCTTGTGAGTATAACAACAAATATGGGAAATCTATCATATTAAGGTGTGTTGAAATAAATTATTGAGTTGACTTATCTAGTTGGATGGAGTGTTATATTATTTTGGTGTGATTGGGAAAATCCCATTAAAACTGTCAAAGAAGATAATTTCAGATTCACTGTCATCAACCTTAAGAGGATTATTAAAACCAATGAGCCCTTTATACTTGAATCTAAAGCCTTATAAGTTTTTTATATGGCTGAATCTAAAGAGAAAATTTGGCATGTTGCAACCATCACTAAACTAAGAGACTTATTTGAAATGGAGGAATATTTCATACCTAAAGTGTATGGCTTACAACTCAACTTTTCAACTGATGTCGATATGGAAAATTATGCCATTTAGGATAAGGAAGCAGTTTTAATTGATGAACTTTCACTTGATTTCATTGAATGATGACGTGAATACCTGATAATATTGATAATGAAAGTAGAGAAACTTGGTGTTTGTGACTATGATCATGATAAGGACATGTTTCATGATTCTGATTATTAGATTTTTTATTTAAACTTAATAATTTATTTATTTTTGCTATTTAAATATTATTATTTGATTTTGGTTGAAATTTTTACTTTATATTTGACACTTGTATATGCTTATTTGGTATTTTAGTTATTGTATTTCATATATAACTTTGAGATGACATCTGTTGAGAACTCTTCAATCAAGCGAATGGTGGTTTCAAGAGATCAATTAATGGTATTAATTTATGAATTTTATTTAAATTTACACCTTTTCTCTTTTGCTTCCATTTTTTATTGTTTTTTATTAACAACCTTTTCTTATATCTTTGTAGAAATGTTTATCCTCATGTTCTAGAAAAAAAGTAAGTAACATAAAATAACCCATTGAAATATTCTTTATTTTCGACAGAGGACCCTTCCAATGCCTCAGAAATAAACATCTAAATTCATTGATAGTTGAAGATGAAATGCATGATTCAACTTGTAAGTTTCTTGTAATTTATGAGTATGATTTATATGATATTGTTTTGGGCTTACTTTAGATAAATTATAATTTTTTATTTTTTGTATTTGTTTTAAATAGTTCATGAAAGGATAAAACCTAAAAAACTAAAGAGATATCCTTGAACAAGTGGTGAATGTTATTTACAAGAATGGGTAAGATAATGAAATTTACGACCTTATTTCTTTTATTATTACTTTAATTATAGAATCAATGTTTTTATTTAAATAATGTACTGTCAAAGAGAAGAAATTCATATTTTTGGTAAGTGGATTTCCATTATTTATTAAAATTATTAGTTTTCTTATATAGGTTTTATGTGTTTAAAAATATTTTAAAATTTCAATTTTATTTGAAGGGTTGAAATCTCATAAAGTTGAAAATAATGAAAATGATGGCATCATTAAGTCATCAATTTTGAGTGATGAAGAAATACCAGTTGAATTGACTCAACAATCAAGTGTTCCTCATAATGCCACTATAAGCAGAAGGAGAGCTCAGTCATGTCGTGTGAGAAATGAAAAGGTTAGTGGATTGAGCAAGACTAAAATTTTGTCAGAGTGTGTTTTTGTAGACTTCAATGACTTGCTTCAACCAGTTAGCAATTTAGCAAGAAAATTATCTTCACTCATCGGTTTTTTGGCTCATGACCCTGGGCGATTACCATTAGATTGTTGTGATTGGAGATTAGTAGATATTTAAAAAAAGGCAAATATATGAGATGAAATTAAGGTACATATTTAGTCATTATTATTTTTATTTTAATAATATATTATTTATAAACATGATGTCATTTTTTATGTTTTAGTTATCATATTACTTTTCCAAAGGGAGTGAATCATATCATTAGAGAATGGAGAAAATGATTTTTGTATGGAGATATAACAAATCTGAGTTAAAGGTAGCTTATTTTGATAGCCGAACAGACAATGAGGTTATGAAAAAAAAATTACAAAACACATTCATGAAGACATATGGAATAATTTGTTAGATTTTTGGGAATCTTTAGCTGGAAAAGTAGTAATTTTTCTATAATTTAGGTATTTAAACCATATTCAATTACTATTATATATTTTAGGTATTGAATAATCATTAATTAATATTAAACAATATGATTTTTCCCAATATAATTTAAATTTTTTTGCAGGAAAACACTAAGAGGGGTGTAGAAAATTGTTCACATTTGAAAATGTCACATTATATAGGGACAAAGAGTTTTTCACGTATACGTGATGAAATTATGGTATTAATTTTCCTCCACTCTTTGATATTTTAGCCTTTTATTATTATTTTTATTTGATTTTATCATATATATTTTTTAGTAAAAATAAGGTAAAGAGGCGGATAATCTTCAAATATGGATCAAAACCCATGAACCTAAAAAATGTTCCAAACTTGATGAATCTTCTACCTTAGTTAAGGTAATTTTTGGATTGTGTTACCACCTTGAAAAATATTATGTATATTCAATATTGGATTTTTTTTTACACGAATTAATGTTTTTTTACAGTAATCAATTGAGAATGAGTAATCTTCTCTTCTAGAGAACACCTCTACTATTGAAAAAAATGACATTTTCAAAACAATTATAGGAGAGAATAAAAATGGCTATTTAAAAACTTTTGGTATGGGTGCTAAGTATCCATGTGCTCTTGAAAATATATGTGAATTAAAGTAAGAGTGGACTATAAATATTAAGATTGAGGAAAATGTTAAGAAAATTGAGAAACAACTTGATGATGTCATTGGAAATATATCACATTTGTCGGATTTAGTAGAAGTTCTTATAACGCACCAGGTATTCATGCTTGTGTGTTTATTTTTTATTTCAAAATGTTTTTTTACATTTGTTTTATAGTCATGTGGGTTTGACCCAACCTTGTCCAAGCTACAGGTTATCACATTATTTTATAGTGAATGTATTTTTTCACATTGTATTTTTTTGTAGGCGGGGTCTGCGAGTCGACTCTTACTTGATGATAAGGAAAATGATAGTGAAGTGTACAAATCTCATGATTTTAATGATGAAAATGAAAATGAAGAGTCTCTTTAGTTTTTCTTTATATAAAACAAAATTTTATTTGGAGAAATTTTTAGTTTTCATTCCTCATCATTAAATATTTTCTTTGAAATAGTTTTTTATGATTTTTTAATTTATTTCATTGATATTTAAATATAATTATTAGGTAGTGTGTTTGGTTTCATTTATTTACTTCACGAGGGAAAATTGTGGTAGGCTGGATGTTTTTTTATTGTTTTATGAACTGTTCTATAAAAAGCTCTGTCTTGATGAATGGAGTTGTCTTCTTTGATGGTAGTTTGTAAATAGTGAAAGCATAAGAACTAGTGCTCAAGGTAGTTAAACTTAAGGTAGTTTGTACTGCTTTGCATGGACTGGTTCTCAAGGTAGTTTGAACCACTTGGCATGGATTGGTGCTCAAGTTAGATCCTGCTTGGCATGGACCGGTGCTCAAGGTACTATGAAATCATGTTACATCTATTACTCATACTATATTTTTTAATAAAAAAATGTATGTGAGAGTCTAGATTATCAATGACATGACATGATTTGTATTACACCCTATACTTTGAAATTTGGAATCTCTATATGTTTAATATAATTATGTTTCTTGAAAATCAGTGTGTAATATGTCTGTAATATGGAATATATGAATTTCAAAACACACATATCACATATCACATAATCTGGATTCCATGTTTTATAATTTGTACTAAAATCATGAATCTATGCCCATAATATATTTGTAATTTGAACTAATTATAAATTTTGGATCCTGTGTGTGATATTTTCAACCTTTGTACTCTGGAATCACTGTATAATCTATGTGTATAATTTTCCTAACAATAAATTTAAGAATAGAAGGTATTCTAAAGCATTATCATTATTGTATGATCCTTCTCAACATGGATGATTCCTAATATAAAGATCTACATAAACATGTGGTTGAGTTCTTTACCCTGGATGAAGATCTTCCTTGAATGGGTCAATATTATTGCTTACACTATGATTGATACTTTGAGAATGTATCAGTGAGGTATGAACTTTTCAAAACAAAGTATCACAAGAAGCGTGTAAAGTAGATGATGGGTCCTGCACCCCACACCCAACAGGATGTGGAATTGGACATAGGAATGGGGATGCCTGATAATGGCATCAAGCTTATGTGAACTTGAGATTTGTTAGATTTCCATTCATTCATCCTCTCTTCCTATAACCTTCTTTTCCAATTTTTTTGGGATCCACTTAGAGTAATAATTGTTTATATTATGAGATCAGAACCATTATTATATGAAAATTTTTAAAAGAATTTGTGGCCATATGTGTACTGTGTTTGAAATATGGAAACAATTAATGATAATTCATTATTTCAAAATCTCCTTAAATATCTAGGTTCACATTCATGTTTATGGTCTTCAATACTTCCCAATCAATCATGGGAGTATCCTGATCTCATGATATAATTAAAAAAATACGAAAAATAATAACCCATTAATATATAGGTATTGGTTTCTAGATTTCATTTGTCTTATGGTGCACAAGTCTACTGACATGTAATTACATTAGTGTTTAGTTTATCCTTCATAATTTTTTAATCTTTATATTTGAAAAGTGTTCAATTATCCTTTTGGATTGTTTCTAACACAGTAAACTTGCAGGACTCTTTTTCCTTTTTTTCTTTTGGTTATCTATTTTTTGGTACAAGCATGTTTGAATTTCAAAATTTCTTTGGTTACAGTTATTTCTATTAATTAGCATTATTCTTAAAATTAAGAAAATATATTAACTATATGGAAATTTTTGGAATATTTTTCCGAATCTACTAATATCCTATTTAATTCATGGAATTATTTGGTTCATAGAATATTTTTCAGAAGTTTTTACTGAGTACGAGAGTCACCAAACCCTGGGTTCTTCTAAGTTTCATGCATATAAAAACTAAAATGCAGGAACTAATATCCATCATGGAAGTGTGGGGTAATGAATAATCTACTACATTGTCTTCTACTGAGGGACAATAGTAAAGTCCAACATTCCAAAGACTTGTTTCAATGTTGAAGGTGAAATGGAATATCATTAAAGAAGCTGCTATTTTTTCTGAGTTAGAAAATTAAATATATCCAGAAAGAAATTAAAATAGTACTCTCTCTTGATTCCCATAGAATTTTAAAATCATTTAGGTTTTGAAGGATTCAATAAGCTAGCTTGAGTAGAGCAATCAAAGGAAATCACGGTGATTGAAGAGTTCCAAATTTCCCGATTTGGTACCTTCAACTGCAAGGTTTTATATTTCTTATTTCCCATTTAAAATTTTTACAATTATTATATTTGTGTTCAAGGGAATATGGAGATTAACTCAATTGGACTATCTGTTTTTCAAGGATTACAAAAAATCTCAGAATTATTGAATTTTATTCTTGTTTCTTGCAACTATTTGAGAAAACTACATAAAATACATTGTCTTATTTTGCTGTTTTAATTTTTTTACGATTGTTTTTTGATCATAATGTGCTGGAAAATATTGAAGAAAATGTTATAAATTGTTTATTTTTAGAACCTTTTCAGGAATTCCCGTATTATATCCTTGTCCTGTTTTTTAATCCTGTGAAATTTAATTCTTCAAGTCTTGTTTTATTAATAGTGTTTTGGGGTTTCATGCCTCATATAATCCCTCTGATCTGACTTCATCCCTTACTTTTTGTCTGGGAATCAAGGCTCGGGAAGAATACATCATATACATGTTACTACAAACATGTGTGAAGTCAATGGGTTGACTATTTTATCAAGGATACCAAAAACATTCTCACTCATTGGATATTATTGTTTCTTTTAACCATTTAAAAAACCATGTAAAATACTTATTCTTATTTCTTGTTTTCATTTTGTTTTTTTTTTATCATAATGAGATACAAAATATTGAAGAAAATTTTGTTAATTTTTTGTTATTATAACTTTATGCAGCAATTCTAGTATTATATTCTTGTTTAATTATGTAATTTATTTGAGAAAAAAAGTTTTATTTAGTAATGTTGTGTATGTTAATTTTTGAGTCTTGTTGTATTAAATGTGATTTGGGGTTTCAACCCTCTTGTATCCTATATAGAATCTAATCTTGTCATTTTAATATTGTCCCTTTTATTGGGAAATCCAAGTTTTTTTAAGAAACTGTGGTAGTAAATATTTATAGTTTTTTCTAAAAAACAGTTTTTATAAATCCCTTGGAAAACATTTGTTTTGCAGGGAAATTTTTCGATGTCTTCGTTGCCACAAACAGCAACATTAGGACACACTCTCCTATTATCTAGCCTAGATGAGTGATGTGGTGCAAATTCAAGTGACATGATGATCTTTTTGTGCGGCCCTTGGTCTCTGTGAAGTTCTACCTGATACTGGACTCCCTATCGCATGTTGTGTCAGGAGAACAGATGCTACTACTGGTGAAAAGATGCCATTGGACACAGCCTCCCACTGGACACATATGCTACTATTGGTGAACAATAAGTGAACAGATTCCACTGGACACACCCTCCCACTAGACACAGATGGTACTGCTGGTGGACATATGCCACTAGACACACCCTCCAACTGGACACAGATGCTACTACTGGTGAACAGATGCCACTGGACAGACCCTCCCACTGTACAAAGATGCTACTACTAGGGAACAGATGCTACTAACAGATGATGTGTCAAGAGAACATATGCTACTGGACACACCCCCTTATATGTTGTGGCGCAAATTCATTATGCAGGCCATCAACTCAAAGCTAGTGAACAGATGCTACTACTGTATGATTTTTTCTAAATTATTTGGTGCACTTGTGTTAGGGAGTAGGATGTGAGACTATGGTTGAAGTGTTTTTCAATTGATATTTTTCAGTACAAATTAATGGAAGTGTTACTATTGATGATTAAATAAGATAGTCATGTTTATTTTTTATCATTCAAATTAATTTTATATTTATCATATAATAATTATATTAGATATATTTTATATTATTATATTTATTAATATAATTTAATATTGTACTAAAAGATATTATAATACAAACAAATGTTTTTTATATAAAAATATATATTACAAATAGATATAATTGTTTTTATTTTTTAAAATAACTGATAAATTGATATGGTTAATGAAATTACAGGAAAAAATAAAGCATTGGTAATACTATTATCAATAGATAAATGTGTTGGTGAAAATTTTAACCAACACCTATATTATCTATTTGTAATATTATAATTGAAAAAGAATTATTTTATCTATCACAATACCATTTATTGATAGAGTTTTTACTAATAGTTTAGTGATAGGGACATATATATTGGTAAAATGTTTTACCAACAAAAAATGTACCTTTACCAACATATATTTTACTATTGGAGTAAGATAAATATTTTTTAGTGTTACCATAATAATTGGTCTCGAAAACACTAAGGGATGGCTCCAGATCGACTCCAAATAACTTGGTAGTGGTCCTCCAACCATTAATGGTGAAAAATCTCGAGTTATGTCCCCATAGTAAAAAACATGAGAGTTAGAGGGAAAAAAGTGAGGTCCTATTTTTATGGATCAAATTTAATCTTGTACATGGTTAGTCCACAAGTTAAAATAACCATGTGCTAACCAAGTTTTAGACACTTCCTCAAGAATAACCTCTCATATCCTCCTCACATGGCCTCTCTAACCCGTCCACCATGCCAAAGCTACTTCATAACATCATCTATAGTGCATGGTTTCTCCTAGGATTTCCACATGGATATGAAAAACCATGCATAGACCATGCACCTCTCCTTTATCCCCAAAATATTATTAAAAGTTCAAAAAACTCTCACATCCTTCACCCTTACACTATATATACATAAAATGCACATATTAAGGGTTACATACCCGAAACTGGGGGTGCTACACTGAGGATCATGAGAATAAGAAAATATCTCAGATAGTACAGTTCCAAGTTAAGAGGTGATAGTTGTAGATAAGGGATGATGACCCTTGTCCTGTAGTTGAGGAGGAGGATCAGATCTTGGGAGGTGGAAGCTGATCCTTGAATCCACATGCCTAAGGCTGGTAGAACTAGAGTGCAAAGTCAATGGAGTCGATCTAAAGGGACAATTTTGGCCAAGATATAAGATAGGATTTAGTATGTGAATGGACTTGACCTATTACAATGTCTTTATATTTAAACTTTCTTGAATTCATAGATATATATCTTCCATAAAATTTAATTATGGCATGTTAATCATATTTTTGAAACTACCAATGACCAATCCCTAAAATACCATGAGTCATGATCAGTGTGAAAAGCAATGGATGATCATGTGATCGTTCATTCATATGAGAGTGTCAGATAATCATTGAACACACAAGGTCTATTATTATTAACTAACCATTGAGAGTATTCGGTCTAATAGGGGCTATGATTAGAGAAATTGTCTCTCTGAACATCTGACTTTCTTTTCTAATGTGTTTTGGAGAATGAATGAGGTAAAATCAAGAGAGTTGTATTTTACCAAAAAATATGGTAATTGGGATAATGAATCATGACTCCTGTGATCTGGAAAACATGTGGAGTGTTTTGGTGATATAGAAAAATTACTAACCATGTTTGAAACAAAATATCTATATTGTTTATCTAGTAATGGGGAAAATAGTTGAGGGTTGCCTACTGGCCATGTTTGACAAACAGAACTTGTCTCAAAATGTCTTATAAAGTCTTATGGGGAATTGGACCTGGATGGTTGGTGAGCAGTTTTTTCCAGGAACCATTGTTGTTAGGGGTCCATTCATATGTGGTCGAGTATGAGGATCAAAATAAGGGGAATACGAATCTTAGAGTTGACATGATGGAATATTTGAAAGGATTTAAACACTCCTAGAATTACACCACCATGACTCGGAGCACATCTGTTAGGAATATAGGTCCTGAAAAAGGTTAAACTCATCTTACATGGAAAGCATCATCTTGGACACTAATCACTGGATTAAGGATATGAATGATGTCCTAGGTGACCATCACCAGAAGAAAAGTATTTTTTGGGAGGATCCTATGATGACTCAACACTTTTTCACATTCAATGGGGAGGATAGTCATGCATTTTTAGCATCATATGGTAAGGAATTGGGACACACAGTTTAATGGAATATAGTAATGATGTATTATTACATTGTTTCATGTCATGTGGTCAAGATGTAGTATGTGGGGTTTACGCACTAAGATACCCAAAATTTCTTTCTCATGTCCGCTGAGGGAATCCCATGTCCATTACATGGTGTATAGATACAGTTTAATATCATGTGAAAGGATGTGTTAACCGACATGAATAGGGACCCTATGAGGCTCTACCACACTGTTACCTTAGATCTACCTTGTACAGTCATAGTTTATGGTCATAATTCTTGGAACATTACTCTTAGTTCAATGATTTTTTAGTTTTTACTAGTGGTGGTGTCTCTCAAAGGAATTAGTGTGACATAAAAGGAAAGTTTACAGAAATGAATGTGGGGCCATGGAGGTAACCTGGTACTACTCAAAAAAAATTCAATACAACTCACACATAGTTTAAGGTTGTGATGTTTGTACCATAGACTTTAGATTATTTTCACAATTCATGGACCTAGAGGGGGTACCCTGGAAGGCCTTATGTATCATGGAAGTGTGAAAAACTTACATGAATGTGGTCCAAGGTGGCCCAATGCAATTAAACATATCCCCAAGGACATGGAAAATAGTTTGAAGTTGTAATGCTTGGACCATGTGGCATCTTTAATGGATATGTGTAGTGCATTAGGTTTTCACAAACCTAACATGAATTGGAGGATAAAGAGGCTGATCTCTACAAAATACACTACTAAGGATACTATTATAAATATTAACAACATGATTATTTAATGTAGACTCCTATTTTACATTAATAGAGTTCATACCATTGAGAACACAAAAGTGTTTTTTGTTAGGGTTGGTGTCCTGAGAACTAACTATTTATACTTTGATTTCCTGAATGTACACTTATTATATATAGTTCATTGTTATGAATGACTATAATATAATCATGTCTTGGAATATTTGTTGCATTAATAAGGTCATGGAAGATCCCTGCTATGATGAGAACCTTGAAATGTTATAACAATATTCTTAAATAAATTTATATGGTTGGATGACATACTATGATAGGACACATGGTATACAGACCATAATGTGTGAGTACTCATAAGAATACGAGACTCTCTCTCATGGAGTTTTCACTTGGTAATCTCCAAGATGGGAGACTATGAGAATAGACCTACCAGTAGAAATTCTGCATGTCTTGGTGTCATCGTACATTGCTATCTACGAGCGTGTGTAATGTTCCTTAGACTGGAAGATTATCATTAACTCATGTCATGACTCGCGCACTTAGATTTTCTTACAAAAACAGTCACGAAGATAGTTGGCGGGAAGTAGGGTACGTTGGGTGCATCACGAATGACATGTTGTTAATGGATAAGTTAAGGAAGGATTTTTCCCTTCCATATTTATGGATGTAGATGTCTTGGTCCCTTTAATTGAAATAGAACTATCGAACAAATTCCATGTCCATGGTGTCACGACGAGTTTATTTCTGGAAGTCAAAGAATGAAGGATCATACATATAGGTTTATGACACTGCCATGAAACCTGCTTGATGAGATATTAAGAAAAAGGGATTAAATTACACGGTAAGAGTTTGTATGAGGTGACACATCAATATGGAATAAACTTCTTTCTCTTGGGTGCCTTGACCTGTAGCTAGATAGTAATCTTGGACTTTATGAAAGCCTGCCTAATGCCAACGATAAAGAGGCCTAGTGGGTCACACACTAAGTGTATCCATGTATCTCAAGTAGAATAAAGATTATTCCCATACGTGGTTTAATAATTATTCAAGGAAGTATAAATTTTTTTAATGAAGGAGGAATAATAAAATGAAAACAAGATATACACTCCATGTATTAATGATTACACGCTGTGTAGTTTTCATTTTGGAAAGGAAATGAAAAACCAGTACATGTCGTGTATTAATGATTACACGCCGTGTAGTTTTATGAAAAACAAGTACACGTCGTGTATTAATTATTACACACCGTGTAGTTTTTCTAGTTGGGATTTTGAGGAAATAATATTGTTTTATAAAATGATATTTATCATAATCAACGTGGGCGCATGTCAAGGAATTAATTATTCGACATGGGGGGTTTTCAATTAGGGTTAATTAAATAAATAAAATGCATAACACATTTATTTGTTTTCATAACTATATAACCTCAAACCCGATTATAAATATCCTCACAACCCCAACACTTTTCCTTAATCGTTGTGCACAACAATTCTGGAGAATTCTCTCAAGGCCAAAAGAACTCCTTCCTCCAAGAACACTCACAAGACCAAGAGAGATCCTCCTCCATCAGATCAAAGCGATCTTAGGTAGAAAACGATTTAAAAGGCTTCTCCATGCTACCACCCAGAGATACCTTTGGCGACATCCAGAGATACGTGGTGCACATGTGGATCATCGCTAGAGGAAGTCTACACTTGGATTCTACGACGCAATGACGAATCACATCGGAACGTGATCAGAAATATCAACAAAGAAAGAACGCCATAAAAGGTAATTCTTTTCAATTAATTAAATTAATTATAATCAACCTGTGATGATCCACATTTATGGTTCTGGGACTATTCTTCTTCTTTGTCTATTTCTATGATTCGATCCATGGAGTTTGGATTTTATTGTCGTATTAATCCCAGATTGATCAATACTAATGACAAAAATCCAAGTGGGCACCTCCGCCCACGAGCTTTCACTATGCCCAGAACCTTCAAATGGTATCAGAGGAAGGTTACAAGATTGATTATAGTTATTTAATTTGCGTTGATAATTTACTCATTTATATTTGATTCAATTCCAGATAAATCGTTCTATAAAACTAAATCAACGAGATCTGTTCTTAAACCTTTTTTTCTCGATTCACATCACAAAAATGGCCTTTTAATTTTAATTTTGATTAAATTAAAAAAAGATGAACTCATCCAGAGGATCATCTCATTCTGTTTGTACAAGACAAGATTACAAGGTGTGTAGTGAAAACTACACGTCGTGTACTTAGGTTAAACGAACTGGTACTTGTCTACCAAACCATGCTGTGTGAATTGAGTATACCTAAGCTTCTATTACACCATGTTGACCAAAACTGAATGGCATGTGAAAACTAGAATACACAGTGTGTATGTTGAATCAATACATCAGGTAGTCCAATCTGGCCCAGGTGAAACTGTGTACAAGGAGAAACTGTGTGCCACGTACATGGGATTACCAGGATGGTAACCATGTAATAAATAAGTACACACTTTGTTAGATTAATCTACACATCGTGTACTCCAAAATTTACAAAGTACAGAAAACATTCTGAATCCCCCGGCGTGTACTTTGGATAAAGGGTGAAAACAAATACACACCATGTAATATAGCCTACACACTGTGTACTTTCCTAAAATTTAATTTCACCAGGTTTCCTCCAAAGTACAAAGACCCATACAAGGAATATGGATGAGAAGAATCTCAAGGAAATTCAGAAAGGAATTTAAGATAAATAATTGATTGATTATCATATCATAATTAATTTAATTCAAGCGTGACTTATCTTAAATAAAAGAACGATTAAAAGAATTTGAATTTTAAATATGCGTAAATGTTGTTGCATGCTATGGATGATCATGAGATAGACCAAATATCATTTGTGTGTGTATGGTTTCATTTAAATTTATTTAATTTAAATTCTTTGGCCTGTGAGCCTTCTTCCAATAAAATGTAGGGTCTGCGTGCCCATGGTTTCTTTAATGTAAACCCATGTAATGGACGATCTCTCAAGTTATAAAAGATGATTAAAAATCTAGAGCTGAGGAAAAAGAAACCCAAGAAGATACAAATTTGGATAGGTGGGAGTTGCAAAACATGAACCATCAGGTTCAAGGTGTTTTCCCCTAGGTCAAGGTTAGCTAATCAAAACCGCTAGATAAGCTAACCAATAGAAGCTCATGATCATGCCATATTATTTTATTTTTGTATGATTTCATGGTTTATTTATTATGTATGTGCTTTCATGATCACATAATTAATGAAATAAACAAGCATGAAAATATGTAATAAAATAAAAACCGGACAATGCGTAAACATTATCAGAACATGGTTAATCACATAAGAAATCATCACTTAATATTAAAAATCATGTGATAATGAAAAACTAGGCATAAAGGATTAAAATCCCTCAAATACTATATTAAGTTAGACCAAGCCTTATATTACTTGATTAAGGGAAAGACTCAATAAAACTATGTTTTTGACCAACCCTTGTTGGGACACTTACTTTTATAAAAGAAGCTCTTATGAAAGTTACAGGTTGACTTAAACATTTTACATAAAGAGGAGTAGCCCTGGCTAGACTTGTTGTAAAATGGAGGCAAGTGTTGAGGAAATCCAAGTCAGTATTTCAAGATTGGGGAGTCCACTAAATAGAGAAAGGAACTGTAAGCTCACAGTTGGCAAAGACATGCCTACCTAAATACCTTCAAATAGATTAACCAACCCTTGTTGGGGTTATGTGAAGGGGAATATGGATCCTTTACACTAGAATGTCATGGAAACTAGACATTCCAAGTTCAATGGTGAGGGAAATTAGGACTTGATAAATAGTGGGAGACATAATAAAATTTATTATTTCTCATAAAATGTAATCAAGAAAGTACTAATAAATCTGCTCTTTTAATTTGTAGAATCAATATGACAAACTCGTCAACCACATTTTCTCTATGATCAATTCTGGATAAAGACAATATCCTCACCGGCAGTAACTTTAAGGAATGGTTTATTCACCTTCGGGTTATCCTATGACATGAACGAATGTTTTACATGTTGGATTCCTCACTTCCTGATTCGCCTGCCCAAGGGGCGAGTGATGAAGATTTCCTGGTCTATGATCAACATTTGAGAGATGCACTCGACGTTCAATGTTTTATGTTGTCATCAATGTCTAGTGAGCTCATGAAGTCTCATGAATACATGGATGCCTATAGCATGATCAAGAGCCTCCGTGGTCTATACTAGGAGAGAGAAAGACACGAAAGGTTTGAGATCTCCAAGGAACTATTTCAGAGCAAACATGGAGAGGGTGCCCCATCTGGGACTCATGTAGTCAATCTCATTGGCTACATTGAGTGCTTGGAGGTTTTAGGGTTTAAACTCCCAAAAGAATTGGGTATCGATCTCATTATTGCATCAATCTCCCAGATCTTCTCTAACTTTGTTGTAAATTTCCACATGAACAACATTGAGAAGTCTCTATCTAATCTTATGATCCTCATTTGCCACGTGGAAAAGGTTATGAAGCCTAAAAATCCTTCTGTCCTTATGGTGAATAAATGTAAAGGGAAGGCAAAGAGAATTAAGCCCAAATCTTCTTCAAGGCCTTCAAAAAAAAGGAATATCAAAGGGGAGGCAAGAGAACAGGAGGTTGTTTGTTTCGCATGTGTCAAGAAGGGCCACTGAAGAAAAACTGCACCCAGTCAAGGAAGCAAGGGGAAGCTTCAGGTGAGTTTGTTATCGAATGAAATCTATCTATTTCTACCAATTGGGTATTAGATACTATTTTTGGTGCTCACATCTGTATCCAAATACAGGAACCAAGTAGATTTAGAAATATTGACCGAGGTGAGGTGGATTTGCAAGCAGCCAACGGAGCCAGACTCGCTGTTGTAGCTGTTAGAGACTACCACCTGACACTGCCTACTAGGATGGTCTTGGTATTAAAAGGATTTTATTATGTATCCTATGTAACCAAAAACATTATTTCAGTATCCAGATTAGATACTGATAGATTCATCTTCAAGTTTTTAAATTAATGTTGTTACTTTTATAAAGATAGAATTTGTTTTGGTAGGGGACATTTATATAACGGCCTTTATGTGTTAGGCTACACAAACCAAGTAATGTCAATTGATGAAAATTTTAATTCACATGACTCATACCACACCCAACTTTGGAATCACCGGTTAGGTCATGTCAATGAGAAACATTTGACAAAATTACATCAAGATGGGTATTTATATTCTTTTGAACTAAAACCACTTGGTTTATGTCATGCGTGTCTACAAGGAAAAAATGACCAAAGCCCCATTTAGTGGGAATGGTAAAAGGTCTAAAGAGCTTCTAGAATTATTTCCCACAGATGTGTGTAGACCATTTCCAGTTTAAGAAAGGGGTGGGTTTGTGTACTTCATAACTTTTACTGATGATTTTAGTAGATATGGATATATTTACTTAATGAGGTATAAGTTGGATTATATTGATCGGTTCAAAGAATACAATAATGAAGTTGAGAACCTGCTTGGTAAGAAGATTAAGAAACTCCACTCAGATAGAGGAGGAGAATATCTTAATTAGGACTTCATTGATTTCTTACGGGAGTTTGGGATTCTATCTCAAATCACTCCTCCTTACACGCCACAGTGGAATGGTGTAAGTGAAAGGAGAAACCGCACCCTGTTGGACATGGTGAGATCAATGATGAGTCATGCGAGTCTTCCATTATCCTTTTGGGGATATGTATTACAAACAGCAACAAACATACTAAACCAATTACCAACTAAATTGATAAATGGTATTACATAAGAGTTATGGAGTGGACATACAGCCATGTTAAAAAATTTACATGAGTGGGGTAGTGAAGCATTTGTTAAGGCCTCTTCAGGTAACTAACTTGCACCTCGAGGCACAAAGTGTATCTTTATAGGATATCCCAAGGAAACAAGGGTATATTACCTATGCAACCCCTCAGATAAAAATGTTACAGTGGCAAGACACACCATATTCCTTGAGAGGGAGCAAATCTCGAAAAGAGATAGTGGGAGCGAGACAGACTTTGATTAAGTCGAGGCTCAAGATACACAGGAGTTAGTACAAGAAAAGATTCCACAAATCCCCATCGAAGAAAAATCTATTCCAGAGAAACAAGAACTGTGTAGGAGCATGAGAGAGGTAAGATAACTAGAATGATATGTTTTTCTTTTCACTGAGGATGGTGAATCATTATTGGTTGAAAATGATGATACTCTTACCTATATGGAAGCGGTTGAAGGCACAGATGTTTCCAAGTGGCAAGAAGCCATGAATTCTGAAATGGATTCCATGTACCAAAACCAAGTTTGGATTTTGGTAGATCCTCCAGTTGATTTAAATCCTATTGGTAATAAATGTGTATTCAAGAAGAAACTATACATGGAGAGACAAGTCAGCACCTATAAGGCACGACTGGTTGCAAAAGGTTTTAGACAGCGTCAAGGAATTGACTATAATGAATCCTTTTCACCAGTTGTAATGCTGAAATCCATCAGAATCCTATTGGCAATTACCTCTTACCATGAATATGAAATTTGTCAAATGGATTTCAAAATAGTATTACTTAACAGGATCCTCCAGGAAGATTTCTACATGACACTACCTGAAGGTTTTGTGATTCCAAAGGATGCCAACAAGGTATGTAAGTTGCAGAAATCCATTTATGGATTAAATCAAGCATCAAGGTCATGGAAAATTCATTTTGATGAAGCTGTAATAGAATTTGGATTTGTTAAGAATGAATGTGATCCTTGTGTCTACAAAAGGTTTACTGGAAGTGCAGTCATTTTTCTAATAGTATATGTTAAAGACATACTACTAATTAGAAATGAAGTACCTATCTTATAGTCGGTTAAGTCATGGTTGGATAAATGCTTCTCTATGAAAGACCTAGGCGAGGTATCATATATTCTTGGGATTAGGATCCATCGTGATAGATCGAAGAGAATACTGTCCTGAGTCAAAGTATATACATTGAAAAGATATTGAAGAGATTCAGTATGGAACATTCCAAGAGGGGATTGTTGCTAGTGTCACATGGCATTCATTGTTCCTAGAAGATGTGTCCTTAGACACATGAGGAAAGAAATAAAATGGAAAGGATCCCTTATGCATCCTCTATTAGGTCAATCGTGTATGTTATGCTATGTACAAGGATAGATGTTTCTTACGCATTAAGTGCGTAGGCAGATATCAAGCTGATCCAGGAGACTACCATTGGATGGAAGTCAAGACAATCCTTAAGTATCTTAGGCATACTAAGGATATGTTCCTGGTTTATGGAGGAGATGAGGAACTAGTCATCATAGGACATGTAGATTCTAGTTTCCAGACTGCTCAAGATTACATGAAGTTGCAGACTAGATACATCTTCAGTTTAAATGGAGGTGCAGTGAGCTGGAAGAGCTCAAAGAAAGGTGTGGTCGCATATTCTACAGTAGAGTCTGAGTATATCGTAGCTTATAAGGTAGCTAAATAAGTAGTATATATGTGAATATTTGTCTAAGAGATGGATGTAGTACCTAGCAGTAAAGATATTATCACACTCTATTGTGATAATTCTGCAGTGGTGGAACTTGAAAACGAGCCAAGGTCACATCAGCGGACAAAGCACATACTTCAGAAGTATCATCTCTTGAGGTATTTTTCTCAGATAGGTGAAGTTGCAGTGAGCAGTATTTCCATGGAAGACAATGTGGCAGACCCCATGACTAAAGCCTTGACTCAGTAGAAACATGATCATCATGTGAGGTCTAGTGGACTAAAAGTTATAGGCAGTTGGCTCTAGTCCAAGTGGAAGTTCTTTAGGGTTGGTGTCCTGAGAACCAACTGTTTATACTTTGATTACATGAATGTACACTTATTATATATTTTTCATTGTTCTATATGACTATAATATAATCATGTCCTGGAATATTTGTTGCATTAATAAGGTCATGGCAGATCCCTGCTATGATGAGAACCTTGAAATGCTATAACAATATTCTTAAATAAAGTTATATGGTTGGATGACATAATAGGATTAGACATATGGTATACAGACCGTCATGTTATAGTACTCGTAAGAAGACAATACTCTCTCTCATGGAGTTCGCACTTGGTAATATCCAAGATGGGATATTATGGGAACAGACCTGCCAGTAGTAATTCTGCATGTCTTGGTGTCATTGGACATTGCTATCTATGAGCATGTGTAATGGTCCTTAGACTAGAAGATTATCATTATCTCATGTCATGACTCGCGCACTTAGATTTGCTGACGAAAACCTTTATGAAGACAGTTGGCAGGAAGTAGGGTATGTTGGGTGCGTCACGAATGACATGTTGTTAATGGATAAGTTGAGGAAGGATTTGTCCCTTCCATATTTATGGAAGTAGATATCTCGGGCACTTTGATTGAAATAGAACTTTCGAACAAATTCCATGGCCATGGTGTCACGATGAGTTTATTTCTGGAAGTCAAAGAATGAAGGATCAAGCATATAGGTTTATGACACTTCCATAAAACCCTCTTAATGAATATATTGAGACAAAGTGATTAAATTAAATAGTAAGCATTCATATGAGGTGACACATCAATGTGGCGTCAACTTATTTCTCTTGGGTGTCTTGACCCATTACTAGACAATAATCTTGGACTTTAGGCAAGTCTGCATAATGCCAACAAGAAAGAGGCCTAGAGGGTCACACACTAAGTGTATCCATGTATCTCAAGTAGAATAAAGATTATTTCCATACATGGGTTAAAAATTATTCAAGGAATCCTAAATTGTTTTAATTATGGAGGAAGAATAAAATTAAAACAAGATATACACATTGTGTATTAATGATTACATGTCGTGTAGTTTTTATTTTGGAAAGGAAATGAAAAGCAAGTACACATCGTGTATTAATTATTACACACTGTGTATTAATGATTACACACTGTGTAGTTTTTTCAGTCGGGATTTTCAAGAAATAATATTGTTTTATTAAATGATATTTATTATAATTAGTGTAGGAGCATATCAAGGAATTAATGATTCAACATAGGGGGTTTTTAGTAAGGGTTAATGAAATAAATAAAACATGTAATGCTTTTATTTATTGTCAAAACTCTATAACCACAAACCTGATTATAAATATCCTCACAACCCCAACACTTTTTCTTAATCATTATGCACAACAATTCTGGATAATTCTCTCAAGGACGAAAGAACACCTCCCCCCAAGAACGCTCTCAAGACCAAAAGAGATCATCCTCCATCAGATCAAAGTGATCTTAGACAACACAAGCAAAGGCTTCTCCACACTAGCACCTAGAAAATCCTTTGGCGTCGTCCAGATATATGTAGTGCACATGTGGATCACCGCTAGAGGAAGTCTACACTTGGCTTCTGCGATGCAATGACAAATCACATAATAACACGATCATAAATATCAACAAAGAATGAACGTCGTAAAAGGAACTTATTGTCAATTAATTAAATTAATTATAATCAACCTATGATGATCCACATTTATGGTTCCGGTACTATTCATCTTCTTTGTCTATTTCTGTGATTTGGTCTATGGAGTCTGGAATTTATCATCGTATTGATCCCGGATTGATCATTTTAAATGACCAAAATCCAAGTGGGAACCTCCACCCACGAGCTTCCGCTGCACCCAAAACCTTCATTTGTATCCACATGAAGGATTAGCAAACCAATATGAAAGGGAGGTCAAAGGAGGCTTTATGCCACACATGAAATATGGGTTAGGTTTTGCATAAATTAAAGTAATGAGACCTAAAACAATGAGTGTTGAGCATATCAAGTGGATATGTATAGTACAGTGAAGTGAAAAACCTAACATGAAAGAGGGACATGAATTCCCAATGCCACAAAACACATTCCTATGATGAATTCCACACATTTTAGTGTCATGATTCTAGGATTTAAACTCATTAGTTAAGTTTATAGAGTTCAAACCATGAATTCATGTGTGTCTCAACCTTTCTTGTTAGAAATCATATCATGAATTATATGCTCTTGTGATCCATGATCGGTGCAAGAAATGAGAAGCGTTACGGAGTTCACTTTTCTTGATGGGGAGAATACAATGAAGGGAAGAAGTGGCTAAAAATCACACAACAGTGATTGTGAAATTCAAGACATAGACAGTGAACAAAGGGTAATAACTGGTGGATGTGGAACAACTAGTGACCTCATTCAAAACACAGATTTTATACCCATGTCAGTCAGAGATGTGGTGAACAGATGTAAGATCAACTATTGATCGAGTTTGAAACATTTGATCTATTATTTTATACCCAAGGTCCTTATAGGTGTGAGCCCAGGATAGTACATGATCTAGTGTGGTTTACTTCCATTCAATTAAGGATCATATTTATACTAGGAGGATTATTGTTATCCCAATTTGGGAAAGTGAAGAGTGTCGAATATATAGCGTGGTAGGATATCATTTCCAGTAGAGTGAAGTCATCCTTGGTGAGGGTATCATATCATCTCACATTATAAATCATCCTAGTTTTATAAGTAGTTATGTGTTAATCATATAATACATGGAATATTATAAATTTTAGTTTCAATTAGGGCAGCATTGTAGTTTATTATTATGTGTAGAGGATGTTAGGATTGGCAGTTTATGTTCATGAAACTCCAACTGTATGGGGGGATAGGTGTCCTAATGGGGATTATGTGACATGGAAGAGTGACAAATAGACATGTATGGGGGTTAAAAAGTCCTATATTCCAACAAAATCTTTAATAAATGTACCCTAGTCCAAATAAATTCTATTGGGGAAGAGAGGATTCCATAACAAGATAGTATCCAATATCAAGTTGACAAAAGGATTGGGCCCAAATTGAAATGTCATGGAGTCACTACGTATACCATAAATATGGGAGTCATGTTAGTTGTTGTTCTGGAACATGGAATGGTAGTATATCAATATGGGTAGGGTTTACCCTCTCGAACAAGGATACTTAGCCTTCTCACATTATGAGATGAGTCATTTGGAATCTATAATGTGTAAGGTTATATTTTAAAATCATTTGATTAGGAAGTTGGTGGGGATTGGGAATTAATCTTTCCAATCTTTTCATCCTCATATCAGGTTGTGTGGGTATCCTATATTGCTAATAGACCAAGGAAAATGAATGGGGGTTATACCTAAAAGTAGTCATGTTGGAGAATTTTGGGGTGATAACACCATGGGTAATAGAGGGTTCTTAAATGAATCCACAGCTTGGCCTGAAGATGGAATGTCTAGGAGTCACTACATACCCCCTAAGGATGGGTATCAAGCCACACAAATTTCATGAAGGAGGTGGAGTCATGAGTTAATTGGAACGCTAGGGATGATGTGAAGCATTAAAAATAGGGTTAAACACACAAATTTTAATGTCATAGCACTTAAACCCATAAAAATAGTTTAATTTCATAATGCTCTGACCATGGGGATGTGTTTTCGAGTAGATTTATGTAGTAAAAGACTTAAAACCATATGTGAATGGTTCCAATGATTATATACACCACATAAAGTGATCTTGAATCTGGTCGTACATAGTTTACAGACATATGGTGTGGACCATGGAAACCCATTCAATGTCATGTTTCTTGGACTATGGGAAATTAGTTTAAAGGCATGATTCTTGGGCTTAGAAGTGTTTGTTATAATGGTACTCACATGGGATGAAAGAGGAATAATCTAATGTGAATGGATCCAAAAGAGAATCATGTACATTAAGAGTACCAGGAACTAGACAACACATAATTTACAGTTTTAATGCCTGGAACAGAGGAGGAGGGATAATCTGTTTAAAGCCATGGTGTTTGGATTAGGCGATGTCAGTCTCAAGGGATTATCTATTGAATAAAATTGGAAATACCTAGTATGAAACGATTTATAATGGATTTTATAAAATATATACACCTTGGGATAAAAAACACACAGTTTAAGGTCATAATACTTGGATCATAAATTAGGCCAAGGGGCCCATGGGTTGATAAGTTTGCGATATGGCCTGGAGATAGAAAGTCCATGAATCACTGTTTATCCCATAAATATGGGTATCTGGCCATATTTAGTTATGGAATGGCGTATGGTATAATAAAAACACTGGTGGTGGTGATCCTCTCTTGATATAGAATTGAGGCATCCCACAGTTATTATGGGGAATCCCATTTTCAAGGAATATGGTAAGGTTTTTGTCCATATCATACTTATAGTATGAGGAATCCTTTTTATAAACATATTATAACTTCTTGGATCATCCAATACATTTCATATTAGGAATCCTAGTTTAACACATGGTAAATCAACTATCATTCAGAATCATACTAGTTCTATAAGGGGTAATATAACAGTTTATTGTTATAAAAATCATACTATTGGGGCTGAAAATAGTTTAAGGTCATATTTCCTAGATCGATAACATTCATTTTAAGGTTGAGTAACATGAACCATTACTCATAATTTTACGGTTGAAGAGTTTTTTCCAATGGAAAATAGTTTATGTTAATAATGAATGGATTATGAAAAACAGATTAAGGTCGTGTTTCAAGGAATTAGGAACCTTAAATTAAGTACTACTTGGGAGACATGGGTTTGGTGAGAGGTGTGGTATAATCTCCATCTATGGTGACCAAAGAGTATAATCTATTGGAATAGACCATATGAATGATTTAAGGTCCTTCCCCTGAGGTCTCTAGCTTTAGTGGGTTTTTTCTAGGTTCCATAAGCATTCTGATATCTAGTACCATGTCACTTTGGAGGAAAGAGTAGAGTAAAATATTATTATTGAATGGTATCTCTATCCTTTTCTAGTGCCTCTCTAGATTATGAAAGTATTGGAGCATGTTTTCTTCAAGATCTTCCAACTCATCCAAGTATAATTTTGCAATTTTTTTGATGTATTTTGGTGATAGAAATATTTTTTGAGCAATATTAAATAAAACTCAATGGGAAATTCCACCTTTATTCCAGGCACTAGGGAATATAGGGTAACCAAGGTTGAATTCTGAGTTGTCATCCAAGAGTCCCAATAGTTTTTTTGGGTATATTGTCCAGCCAAATTTTCTAGTTCTACCACACTAACTTATGTAAAATGTTAGGGAGGGTTTTTTTGAATGCCTCAATATTTTCCTTTTCCTATTAATTTTAGTGTGATGTATGGATGGACTGGATTTTGTGCATGGTGTACAACTTCATCAACTCAAAATCATAAAATTTGATGCCCTTGGGGGTGAGAATTACATTATGGAATCTAATTCAATGGATGATATGTGATCTTGTGAACTCAACCATGGATAGGATATATAATTAATTGAGGTAAATCACATATTTCCACTTACAGAATAATTCCATCGTAGTTATAATTAACATGCAATGGAGAGTTGTCGCTGGTGGGTATGGCCCCACAATACCAAGTACACACACTACAAAAAACCATGAATACATGGTGGTTTGGGGGATTTATAGTGGTTGATTCACAATGTTGGATTGAATCTGAAACACAAGGAAAAAATTGGAATACATGATATAGTCATGGACCATGGTGGTCCAGAAGTATCCCAACCTCCAAATCTAGTGGGAGAGTTTCAATACTACCTAATTGGTGCCACATGACCCTACAAGGAATTTTTTATAACATGGGGAATATTAAATCATTGGATGAAGAAGAGGAGAATTTAATAAAACCCACATTTGTAGATAATGGATTATAGGTTTGGTATTCAATAGATCGTAAACTATGTTGCATGCCAATAGATTAACTCATGCTCTCCCAGTCTCGAAGCAGAAAACCATGCTGGTGATAATCAACAAAGGGAGTTGTCCATTCTAGTGTATCCTCCTCTGTGGGGAAACATGAGGGTCTTGGAATAGAGTCCCTAGTATCCATATGGTTTCCCTATAACCTATTATAATAATATAAAATGAAGGTATCAATGATGCTTTCACATGCCACTTAAATGATTAGGTCATCTTGGATATGTTCAGCAAGAGATGTGACTAAACTAGATAATGAATCATCTTGACCATTCAGAAAGTGGGGGACATGAGTCACTTATGGATGAGTATTATACTGGGCCATTATCTGATGAGTATTCTTCAATTGATTAATGATCTATGTATTTCTGATGATGTAGTCACCATTAATTTGTTTGAGTACTAATTCAGAGTATCTATTCTATGGGAAGTGGGGGAAATCAATCTCAATGTATAGATCAAGACAGGTAATAAGAGCCTGATAATCTATGTTTTTTTGGGAAACATTTTTCAAAAAGAAATGAGTATGGTATAATGGACTGTTCAAGATAGATGAACATAGTCCCTTGGCCATGTTTATTGATCTTGTGATAATTGATTCTTTTACCAGTTAGGCTCTAGGAGTCACCAACAAAATAAATATTCCAACATGGAATAATATAATCCAATGAGAGGATATACTTACCTAGGAAATTTACATCCAGGGGTAGTTCATTTGGGAAATTATGGGAGGCCAGAAATTAATCTAGTGCCTTGCCTTTGATGGAATTCAGTGGAACGAACTTGATGTAGAACATCAAAAGGATCACTACCCATCATTCCAAATATCCCATCACCATGGGAGGATTAAGAATATACTTCAGTGGGTCTAATCAGCACCCCAACAGTATCTAATGATTCTATAGATAATGACACAACATCTACACTGCACAAACCAGTGTGGGGAATCTCTTCTCAATAAGGGAGTATCTGGTCTTCATGTCGAGGAGCATGTAACTGAGATAGTATAATTTCTTTCTTTTCCATCATTATTCTTTAGGGAATGAAGGGAACCAAGTGACTATTTTAGGTCAGTCACATAGAGGACTAGATAATTATCTTATATGGGGGTAATCTAAACCATAGGCTTCATTAAATATTGATTAACTTCCTTGAATGTGGTCATAAATTTCTCATGCCACTGGTAAATGGTTCCTTTGATCATGATCCTTGATAAAGATTATGTTTTATAGACTGAATCTAAATAAATTTGTGTGTGTATTCTATCCCTGAATGCCTCTTTGCTCCTAGAGATTTATCTGGGGAGGAATTTGGATGATGCTCATATTCTTCTCTGATTCAATCTCAATTAATCTATATCTTAGTAATAAGATACAAAACATACCATATGTACCCCCAAATGTACACATAAATGGGTTCATCTTCAAATGATGACAGGAGAGTAAGATAAACACTTTTTCAAGGTCTTTGACATGGTCCAGACACCAGAGATATTTTTCCACCATGTTTTCCATGTAGCATTCCACCAAAATCCAAGGAATATGATTGATGATATGTACATAGTAATATAATATGTGTCTCATGAATTATTCAAGACAAAGGGAATCAACTAGTATCATAAGGTATTTTGTGGTTCCTTGAAGTTGGTGGAAACCTCATCCTTGGTGGCCATCTAGACTTTCTTGTATGTGGGGTATCCATCCTTGAAGTAGAGGTCTCATAACCCACCTATATAATCGATAAAAAACTCTATCACTAGAAAGATAAAATCATCATTCATACATTGGTGATTGAGGTCCAAAAAGTTGATACAAACTCCAATTTTCATGTTCTTCTTCCTTGAAGATATAATGTTATCTAGCCATCTAGGGTACTAGACCTCCCTAATGATGTTGTCTTTGATAATATTGTGATAATTATCCTCAAAAATATCATCATGAGATAGTTTCAGCTTTATGGGGACCTCTTTAATATAGGAGGACTCACATGGATACCAAGATGGTGGATGGAGACCTGAGTTTCTAATCTAAGCATCTCACCATAGAACCAAGAAATTATATCATGGTGCTTCATCTAAAAATCCACATACTAATGATCCTCTTCTAGAGACATCACCTCACTGATAAACATCAGCCTCAAATCTTCCACTATACCATTGTTCACCTAGATTATATCAGTGATGGTGGTAGAGAATCCCTATTCAAAAGAAGCAGGGGACCTTCCAAATCCTCTTTAACATCTGAGGTAGGAGAATCAGTATTATGATGTGTCTCTTCCAGGATATCCAACTCATGGAAAGTATTGATGCCTTCTTGGGTGGAAATAAAATCTTCACTAAGGTATTCAAGATCTTCTAACATGGTAGACGAAAATATGTTTAACCAATTCTATCCACCCACTAACAAGAAGTTCCATGATTGATGCCATGGTAATGGTATAATGTCATATTCTATAATTTCAACCCTGCTCTGTAGAAAATGAAATAGTTATTTAGAGTGGTGGCTATAGGGAAAACCTTTCAGTACCATATAGGATAGGGTGTTACTAGAATCACATATTCCTTTCTAGTATAGGAGTATGATTTAATTTCTGTATTTTCCATATTTTTAGGGATGGTGAAACCCTTTTAAATAGAGACAAAAAAGAAACATCCCAGGTCCAGCACTGTTAGATCGAGTAAATGAATTGAAATAATGAAAGTATTGTCCAAATATTCCCATGTATTGGATATGGTGTTCAATAGAACATTGGTTCACTCAACCACATTGAACTAGACCTTCTTCCCCTTCATCTTTTGGTATCCACCATCCAAATAGTGTTATTCACAATAATTGAAGGGGGACACCTCACCTTGGAGTTCCTTTACTCGAACATTAAGGGATTATTTGAGGCACTGATGATAAGAGGAGGGGGTGGGTGTGTGTGGATAAAGCTAGGGACAACCTAAGAAGGCATTGTATGTGGTTTCTTAAAATTACCCAATGAATTTATATCTTGATATCATTCCACCAAACTAGTTCTTAAACAAATCCCTACCACCTAGTTTATATTCACTCCAATTATAACTCTATTTTTTCAGGTCGGATGGATTCATATCTACCTTGGTCCGTCAAAACCTTTGGAGAATCCGAGTTATTATTTGGATGATCCTAAAACCTATTTCCACCCAGTAGTAGTGGATCTCCACGCCATTGAATAGGCATATAATGTACAGATCTCGTATGTTCCCCTACCATGAGAACCTTCATATTACCTAGAGAATGATATGATGTCTTATAATTTAGCTAACTAGACATCCTATGTATGTAGTCCTCTGTGTAAGCTACCTCATCTTCAAACTAGAGAAGAATTTTCAAGGAATTTTCAAGGTCCTAATTAATTTATTTCAAAAATCATAGGGATTAGAGGATCGAGATCCTTTTGGGTATTCCTATTAGGTACATAAAAATGTAACACATTTGTCCCGAAGGATTTTTTCACCTTATGTGGGCACTCTTTGGAAGGGACATAATGTATGTTGATGGATGTATGAATGTGTTACGAACAGTAATAGAAATATCATGTTTCTAACTAGATTAAAATATCTCAACCACTGTTGGTTGACTACTGATTGGCTAATTCATGGCTATGGATATACATGGATGACCATGATGTGGTCGTGGTTAAGTCTCTCAACCAACTAAAATTGTTTATTGCAGAGGTGTACCAAATGGAGTAGGCTGGGAGGATAGTTCCCGATGTTATCTATGAAAACAATGATGCCTAATCTTGGTAGCATGAATGGTACAAATTAAGGTGCTGTTTGAATCATTCTAGAACCTCCCATGTCCTCATCAAATCATTTGACTGCACTGATTGGAGGAACCAGAGGGTTTCCACGGTGTTCCTCATCATCAAGAATCATGAACTGATATACCAACTCGGCGATGTTTAAAGATGTGTACTATCTATCATCGTCAGTGAGGTCATACAATTTTTAGTAATCCATATGTGAAGTCTAGGGGTGGGGAACTATGATTTCCATTGTGCTATCGGTGCCTGTTCTTTCAGTATTTGGAAGGTTGTGATGTGGATGTGGAGGTAGTAGCTAGAGGAGTCACAATATCCAATGAAAGATACTTCTTACCTGAGAGAGAATAGATGAAACCATGGTTATGGGAAACTACCCTATGATCCATCTAGTCATTACACTTCTGGATCCCATAGGTAGAAGCCTGATACTATTCATGTGAACTTTGACTATCAATGTCGGGTCAGTGTATATATGTTTTACTTGTCCTAGAATTTCAACCAAATATACCAAACCATGATCCACATATCCATGTATAAAATCATTTAACACGTTGAATTCTTTAATTGTATTTATGAGGATCCTATGGTATGGGCAATGATCGGGTTGGTTAGTGCATCTAACTTCAGAGGGATTCTTGCTCTCCTAAAGCATCAGAATTTCATACTCTATGGCATAGATGAAATATCTAGGGATATGTACATCCTTTAAGTAATTGGCCTAGTTATTTCTATTTGGAAAGTTTAATATAGAAACTTGACCTTAATGAGACTTTGGAGCCACATTCTCCCATCGAGGTGGCTGGTTATGGTGAGGTTATGCATGAGTGTTCTATATAAGGCGAGGCTAGAGCTAATTGGGCTATGTTGGGTGAGTATATTCATGGAAAGTCTAGAAATGGTTAAGGTACTATGGAAAATGGTCCAAAACAATCCAGTATATTGGGGTCCTCTACTTGTATGGTGGTGGTAGTCTCTATATTAGCATGTCTTCTCACTGGAGTTAAAAGAGTCAATGGGTGTGACTATCTAGTCTACTATAGGGATTCTACTTGAAATTATTCCTTATATATAAAAACCTATAATAATCCTTGAATGTTATGGGTGATGAGGGTAGGTACCAGCTCTGTCTTGGCATTCCCCACCAACATCATTAGCAGCTACTCTTGAGTCAGTGAGACCTTTCCAGTGGATGAAGAAATATGCCACTTGCTCATTAGAACTTTTCATGCACTAGAATAGGATATAAATACTTTTATTATGTATTATGGATATAAAATGGTAAAATAACTATCTTTGATGTTTCCCCAACCACTTATGGACTCTATGGGTCGCTGCCTATACCAGAAAAATGTAGGTCCCTCCAGATTCAGAATGAAACATTGGAGGATGGATGCCTCCTAGTGTTATGGGGTTCCAAAATGGGTCCAAACATTTATATGTAGTGTTCCATGTGCTTAATCAAGTATCCCATCCCATTAAATAGGGAAAATCGTGGATTTTAAAGCTCTATGGTGTTCTCTTATGTTGTCTACCCATGCTGAGTATGGATTTCAACCAGGAAGGATCGCCACCTATTGTGTCTCCAGGGCCTTGAGGTGAGTGTAGATAGTGGTTATAATGTTATAATTGAGTAGTTACTTATCTAGGAAAGGGTCTCTAAGCACCAATTAATTTATATTATCATCATTTCTAGGAGTAGTCTCATCAACACGAGGAGAAACACGACATAGATCCCAAATAGGGTAATTACATTTCCCGGGTGGGTTCACCAACTCAAACCTTTGTCAATAACCATATCATAATACTTATAATATGAATGGATAGTTGGGGTAACCATGATAAAATTTGGTAATATGGTCTAGGAAGAATTTTATCCCCATTAGAAGAAAGATAGGTTCCCCCGGGAAGGTTCCATAATTTGGATGTCGATCATCAATGAGTTTTTTAGGATCCTCTTATCCTCTTCATGATGATGGTGAAAAGTGGATACTATAACATCCCAAGTAAATGAAGAATAATGGATTTTCATACTTATTAATATTTTTTAATTAGATATTAATTTTACTTTAAAAGGGTTTCTATGTTCGATAGCGTACCCGATACGCAACAATGAGTTTCTTTGAAATCTTACGTTGCACACTAATAATATAATATTATTATTTTAAATGAAAGTTAACTCTGAGCCATTGTATTGTAAGGAATGAAAAAAACTAACTAAAATATAATTATACATGTTTGTTAAATGTATTTACTTTTATTCAATAAAAGATAGAGGCTTAAAATGTGAATGAATCTAATTTTAAGCATAATTTACATTAAAAGGTCGATTTACCACCTTTTAATGGTGAACCCTCTTTAAATATAGTTTTGGTCACTTTAATAACTTTTATTTGACCAAATAAAATCCTTTTTTATAATAGGGACAGCAAAATTTACTTTGTGTAAATTTTTGGAATTTTTCTGATAAAGTTCATTTTTTAATGAATAGTGAAAAAATTGTATTTTAATTCAAAACTGGGATTTAATATAATTTATTTATATGTTTATATTATCATTTTAATTGGTTTTAAATTGTAATTAGAATATATTTTTACCATTTAATCCAATTTTGGTCATTTTAATTAATTTCACTTTGAAATTGGATATAAACACGTATCAATCTTTTGATTGTTATTGTTTCTTAAAAACACGCTATTTGTTTTGATAATGGAAATTAATTTTAAATTAATTAGTGAAAATTATATGTTTTGAATTAGGAAAAATAGACATCATTTTTGAATTCATAATATCAAATATAGCTTAGGCTGAATTTTTGGTATTTTTCTGAAAAACATCAATTTTTTATGAACATTGAAACCAATTAGTAGTAGTTAAAAAACTGACTTTTTCATTTAAATGAAATTTTACCACTTCTGTGAACTGAATTTAGAAAATCCGACATACATAGTTGTTATTAGTAAGTAAAATGTGGTTCAATAAGATTAAAAAATAATTTTTGGTGAATAGTAACTTTTGACTTTTATTTACCGCGGTTAACGGTAAATAGGGTAATTCAAGGAAAAAAGAATATTATAATAATTCAAAATTATCTTAAAACTTGTCATAACCTTATTGGATGAGTAATGGACGACCATGGGTATACTTGGGTCGATTTTGGGACCCCATGGAGCCACTTATTAATGATAATGACACTTTAGATTAATTAATTTGAAGTAAAGGCAAAAATGACATAAACAAAAATCTTTTAGTAAATTAAGTTTTATATGGTGTTATATAAGTTATATTTTTGACTATAAATATTATATGTAAAGATAAAAATATTTCATACATCATGGTATTTGTTTTATAATTTTTAGACATCAAATATATTAAATTACTTATGATGTAATAATGATGCAGTGTTTACCTCATTAATAAATCATTTAAATAAATAAGATTATAAATATTAAAATAACATCCAAAACATGTCCAATTATTATTGGATGATTTTATTTTGACCATGAGTAATATTATAATTTAATCAAATAATTTTTGGACCTTTACAAACCGAATAGAATTATATAATAAAATAATATTTTCACACTTTCCTAAAGAGCCCCTCCTCCCCCTTATAAAAAAAGACCATTTCTAATCAATTACACACACATCTCAAGCCTTTTGGCTCATAAAAACTCTGCCAAATTAATCTCTATACATCCCTATCTTCCACCTATAAGCCTTACCTTAAGTATAAGACACTTAAACAAACCATTTTTTTTTCAAACCGAAGGGGATTACCCAAATTAAAGGTAACAGTTTATCTTAACTACTTTTCTTTTATTTTACTTCTCTAACCCCTAAACTCTTTTTATTACTTTATTTTATAACAACACCAGTATTATAAATATACTAAAATGTTTTCATGATAACCATTCTAACTACACTTACACACACCTCCATCTAATGGGTGAAGAACATACTATTTATGTGGATGGAAAACTAACACCTCACGAAATGATGATTATTTGATTATCTCCTATCGACTCTCATGGTGTACATTAAGATAGAGCTATATTTATATATGATATATATTATGTTTATTTTTTCTTTATTCTTCTGTATTTTTCATCTATATCATACCTTTATGGTTTCCATAATGGGTAAATGCGATAATTTCATTTGAGGAAGTGCGGACTACTGCCCCCTCAAAATGATATGACTTGTTAATGCCATATGTGGGACGTATAAAGGATGGATTTAATTATATTATATGATATTATACTGGAATTATAATATACCTATGTATCATTAGGTTTTAAATCCATTAAAATAAGAAATATAAATGGAAGTAGCGTTCATGCGTACGTACGGTTTACCGTCTCCATGAACGGTGCATTTCATCTCTTACCTCAAAATGTTATGTACTATTATAAATAAATGTATATATTGGATATATATGATATATATGATATCTAAATCATAAATATCATTATGGATATAATGAACTTTTGACCATGTGAACAACTTGTAACTATATGGGGTTCATTTGTTACTCAAGTACCAAATATCGACAAAATGAACATTATTAACTTGAATGATTACATAATGTTTATAACATGGTAATAAGTGATATAAAAGGAATAATAAAATTGAAAAAGGTTTTTAATCAAGTCTAAATTAACTTTAGTTTATTATTCAGGATATTAAAGAACGAACAAGTCAAGTCAGACACAAGGTAAGAGACTTTGTCTCAGTCTCCTTTCATTGAGGAATATTTTGTTTTAATATACAAATTTCTTTTATATATTATATAAACACCCTTGAATTTTATAAGGGAATATTTTTCTAATAATAATTTTACTAAACAACAAAAAAGAATGTTTCTTTTAACGTAAGCGGTGACAATGACTTTTTCGCCGCCGTGAGTATTGTTTGTTCTTTGGATTCCTTAACAAGCCGTAATGTTTTTTTTCAAGGAAAATAAATACCATATACTCTTTTATGTATTTTGGTATTGAAAATGGTTTTGATAATTGATTTTTTATGTCAATGTATTTAAGTGATATATTTTTATTGAAATGTGGAAATGTTTTCTTTCCTTTATATTTGTTTTATGTGTTATGATTTTATAATGGTACTTGGAAATTTTATGGGTGGTTACGTGATAAACCAAATGACGGGTGGTGTCGTGATAAAGCAGGATGTGTGGTTGCATTATAAGCTCCAATGCATTGGGTATGGAAGTCAGTCGTATGGATATTCCATTTAGTGATATGTGTGGAAGTCAGCCGTATAGTTATTCCATTTATTAATGTTTATGTCCCAAGTTACCTTTATATGTTATGTGTTATTTATATGGGTTTTATGTAAATATTTTTGTTACAAAAGGGTAAGTAGTGATCTTTTATTCAGTGAAGAGTATTTACTACTTCAGAAAAGTAAAAAGTATTACTTATGTTAAAGTATTAATGGTTTACTGGTTGTTTTGAAAAACAAACAGTTTTCCTTCTTTGTGTATCCCTTACTGAGATTTTTATGCTCATCCTAAGTTTTTGAAATATTTTTCACAGGACATAATGTGGAATAGGGTCAAGGATGGGATCAAGGAAAAGTCTTTCTAACTTAAACATGGAACTAGACATGAATCTTTTTTTCAAGAGTTCTTGTTTTATGAAAAAAATGGATACTGAGTAGAATTGTATACATGTAATATTCATGTTGTTATGTAAATGTAATGACCTAATTCTCTAAAACTCTAAACCTAAAAAGATCTTCAATGTGATTTATCCATTTAATTCCAGAATATGTAATGTTTAAGTTTGGGTCCTTATAGTTGATATCAGAGGTCGGTTTAGAAAAATTTAGGAGTTAGGGTATTGTTAAATAAATGTCCATAAATTAATTTATCATAATATTGAAATGATATAGAATTTACAAATTAACATGTTGCTTTGCCTAAGATATTTCTGTGTTCACAATGGTTTTCTGCAGAGGAAATAGCGCATCTATTTTGGGACGACATCAAAAGGAAGACAACATTCCAAATCAGAAACTTGAGATGGTCAAAATCAAAACTGAACAGTTTGTTGTAGTGATGGCATAGTTGACTCAGGATATAAATGGTGGTGGTATCCATGCATGAGATCAGATAGATCAACCGCAGAGGAACATTTCAATAGTGAAGCATTTCATGAGGCAACATCCCCCATCATCCAGAGGATCATCTGACCCTATGCTAGCTGAAGGGTGGATTAAAGCACTAGAGAAGATTTTTGATGTCATGGGGTGTTTAGAACATCAAAATTTTAGTCTCTCTATTTGCCATTTTGAAGGTGAAGTTGATCAGTGGTGTTCGATGGTGAAAAATATCAGGGATAGTGAGGAGATTGATGCTCTCAATCGGGATGAATTTAAAGGTATGTTTCTTGAGAAATATTTTCCTAAGGTGGTTCATCTTAGAATGGAAAAACAATTCCTAGAATTAAGGTAGGAGGATGACTTAGTGGCTGCTTATGAAGAAATATTCACTCGACTGGCAAGGTATGCTCCAAATTTCATTTAAAATCTTGATAGTAAGATAAATCAATTTTACTCAGGAATGAAGACATGATATCAAAGATAATTAACCTCTTGTGAGTTAAAAAGTAGTGAAAAACTTGTTTGATGTGCGGAGAAGGTAGAAATGGGGTTTTCCAATGATTAGATGTTCGTTGACAAATAACAGAATAAGAGGTCCAGTTGGCAGGCAAAGGGAAATAATTCACCAAAGAAGCCTGGAGGTAAGAAAATTAAATATCGAACTTGTGATAAGTGTGGTAAAAAAGAATCCTGGAGAATGTTTATCAAAGTCTGGAAAGTGCTTCTAGTGTGGTATGTCTGGTCATATTTCTTGTAACTATAAAGAATATGATCAAGCAGGCAGTGAAAATCCATCAGTAAGATGTTTTAAGTTAAATGAAATGGGTTATTATGCAAATGAGTGTCCCGATAATAAATAAATTGAGGGAAAGAATCCATAATTCAAGCAGAAATGGGTGGTGAAATCCTTTGAAACTACTTTAGAAGATGTTGGTCCATCAAACAAAGTAGTATCAGGTACACTATTTGTTTTTCATATTATGCCAATGTGTTGTTTGATTTAGGGTCTACACACTCTTTCATTTCTGAGAAGTTTTATAATAAATTGGGGATTAAATATAAAGATATGAATACAGAACTTATGGTAAAAACACCTAGAGGAATTGTTGAGACAAAAAAAGAAAACATAAAAACCTTCATTTCCTTGTGTGCGGGAATAATCTACCTGCAAACCTTATTTTTTTTCTCTAGTAGAGTTCGATGTTATTTTGGGTATGGATTTGATTTTTATTTATCATGCTAAGATTGACTGTAGAGCTAAAGAGGTTTCATTTCAGAAATATTTACAGTTTGTGTAGAAGAATGAACCCTTGATTTTGATAACATATCAGGAAGCTGAGAAACTAGTAAAAGATGGAAAGAATGTTACCTTTCACATATTATTGAAAATAAAGGAACTTTTCAGATTAATTATGTTCCAGTGGTAAATGAGTATCTTGATGTTTTTACTGATTATTTTCTTGGTATTATACCTAATCAGAAAGTTGAATTTACTATTGACTTAGTTCCTGATGCTAAGCTAATTTCAAAACCCCCTTATCGAATGGCTCAAATTGAACTTTTAGAGTTAAAGAAGTGATTACAGGATTTATTAGATAAAGGTTTCATTCGACCTAGCACACCACCATGGGGTGATCCTGTCTTGTTTGTTAAAAAGAAAGATGGTTCAATGAGACTTTTCTTTGATTATAGAGTATTGAATAACATCACTATTAAGAACAAGTATCATATGCCTCATATCGATGATTTGTTTGATCATCTCCAGGGAGCTCATCATTTTTTGAAGATTGACTTGAGATCGGGGTACCATTAGTTGAAAGTATAGGAAGTGGACATTTTGAAGACCGCATTTCATACTAGATATGTCCATTATGAATTTGTAGTTATGACTTTTGGTTTAACAAATTCACCTACTGTATTCATGGATCTTATGAATAGAATTTTCCGTGAGTTCTTGGATAAGTTTGTGGTTGTGTTCATTGATTATATTTTGGTTTATTCTAAATGTAAAGAGGATAATGTAAGTCATTTAAGGGTCATCTTTTAAACCTTAAAATAAAAGAAACTTTATGGGAAATTCAGCAAGTTTGAGTTTTGGTTATAACAAATTTCTTTCCTTTGTCACATTGTTTCAAAAAATGGCATAACTATTGATTTGACTACAACAAAAGTTGTTGAAGAATGGCCAAGACCCAAAAATATAACTGAGATCCATAGTTTTCATGGTTTGGCAGGTTATTACCGGAGGTTATTTGAGAATTTTTTATGGTTTTCTAGTCCAATGACTAAGTTAACTTGAAAAGGTGTTAAGTTCATTTCGACAAAAGAATGTGATGATTGTTTTCAGGAATTGAAAAGAAGATTGGTGAATGCTTCAATTTTGGAACTGCCTTCCAAAAATGGTGAGTTTGTTATTTACAGTGATGCTTCATTGAAAGGACTTGGATGTGTCATTATGAAGAATGAATAGGTAATTTCTTATACTTCATGTCAGTTGAAACCTCATGAGTTAAATTACCCTACACATGATTTGGAATTAGCTGCTATTGTTTTTGCTTTAAAATTTTGGAGTCATCATTTGTATGGAGTAAAATGTAAAATATATACTAACCAAAAAAGTTTAAAGTATATATTCACTCAGAAATAATTGAACATGAGACATAGGAGATGGCAGGAATTAATCAAGTATTATGATTGCATGATCCATTACCATACGAGAAAATCAAATAAAGTGGCTGATGCATTGAGTCGAAAAATTAATGTCTCATTAACCATGCTAAGTTTGGAATGAGATCCTTCGGTTTTTTATTTGATAAACTTTGGCATAGAAGTTTTTGGTGCAAGAAATTCTTCTGTTTTGTTTCAGGTGTCAGTGAAATCATCTCTATTAGACAGAATAAAGCAAGCAAAGAAAGAATAAAGTGATTTGTAGAAAAAGGTAGAGTTGATTTATAAGGGTAAGTTGCCTGATTTTAACATTGATAATGATTGTGTTTTGAGGTTTGGGAAGAGATTATGTATGCCTTTTGATTCACAGTTGAATAATGAGTTGTTATGTAAAGCTCATAGTTCTTTGTTTTCAGTTCATCCTGGTAGTACTAAGATTTACAAAAATCTCCAGGTGTATTACTGGTGGGACAGAATGAAAAGAGATATAGTTGATTTTACTGTGAAGTGTTCGACTTGTCAGCAGGTTAAATTAGAGAGAAAGTTACCAAAATGGATTCTTAAGTCTTTACCGGTTAAAGATTAGAAATGGGAAAATATATCCATGGACTTTGTTGTGGGATTACCGAATACATCTTGAGGTAATAATGCAATCTGGGTTATAGTTGACCGATTGACTAAATCAACTCATTTCCTTCCTATTCGAGATACTTTTTCTCTAGATCAACTTGCTCAATAATATGTTAAAATGATAGTTAGGTCACATGTATTTCCCCTCTCCATTGTATCTGATCGTGATCCCTGGTTTACTTCAAACTTTTGGAAAGGCCTTTATAAGTTGTTGGGTACTGAATTAAATTTTAGTACAGCTTTTCATCCTCAATTAGATGGGTAGTCAAAATGAATAATTCAGACCTTGGAGGATATGCTACGTGCTTTTTCACTGGATTACCAGGGAAGTTGGGACCAACATCTTTCTTTGGTTTAATTTTCTTATAATAACAGTTTTCATTCCAGTATACAGATGGATCCATTTAAGGCATTATATGGAAAGCATTGTCGATCTATAGCTTTTTGGGATGAAGTAGGTGAAGGAAAGCTGATGGGACCAGAATTGGTAGAAGAGATGGCCGAAAAAGTTCAGTTGATTCATAAGAACATGAGAACAGCTCAGAGTAGATAGAAAAGTTATGCGGATAACCATAGGAAGGATATTTCTTTTGAGGTAGGTGATCATGTCTTTCTTAATGTTTTCCATGGAAAAGTGTGATGCGTTTTGGTAAGAAGGGAATGTTGAGTCTGAGGTTCATTGGACCTTATGAAATCCTGGAGAAATTTGGATCAGTTGCATACATAGTGGTTTTACCTCCAAGTTTATCCCAGGTACACAAAGTTTTTCATGTTTCGATGTTGAGAAAGTATATACCAGATTCATCTCATGTTTTGATCCTAGAGGTAGTTCAGTTGGAAGAGAATATCTCTTATGAGGAACAACCAGTCCAGATCCTTGACCGAAGAGAGGAAGTGTTGCAGAATAAGGTAATTCACTAGGTAAATGTTTTGTGGAAAAACCCTATGGTTTAATAGGCAACATGGAAATCTGAAAATTCTATGAGGGATAAATACCCCCACTTATTTTGATAAGTGAATAAAAATTGTGAGGACGTAATTTCCAAAAGGGGGGAAGGATGTAACAACCTAGGTAAATGAAGAATAAGAGATTTTCATACTTATTAATATTTGTGAATTAAATATTAATTTTCCTTTAAAAGGGTTGCTATGTTTGATAGTGTACCCGATACGCAACAATGGGTTTCTTTGAAATCTTACATTGCACACTAATAATATAATGTTATTATTTTAAATGGAAGTTAACTCCTAGTAATTTTATTGGCGGGAATGAACAAAACTAACTACAATATGATTATACATGTTTTTTAAATTTATTTACTTTTATCCAATCAAAGTTATATGCTTAAAATGTGAATGAATCTAATTTTATGCATAATTTACATTAAAAAGTCGATTTACCACCTTTTAATGGTGAACCCTATTTAAATCTAGTTTTGGTCACTTTAATACATTCTATTTGACCAAATAAAATCATTCGTTAGAATGGGGACATCAAAATTTACTTTGTGTAAATTTTTTGAATTTTTCTTGTAAAGTTCATTTTTTAATGAATAGTGAAAAATATTGTATTTTAATTCAAAATTGTGTTTTAATATAATTTATTTATATGGATATATTATCTTATTAATTGGTTTTAAAGTTTAATTAGAATATATTTTTACCATTTAATCCAATGTTTGTCATTGTAATTAATTTCACTATGAAATTGGACATAAACAAGTATCAATCTTTTAGTAGTTATTGTTTCTTAAAAACACGCTATTTGTTTTGATAACGAGAATTAATTTTAAATTAATTAATGCAACTTCTATGTTTTGAATTTAGAAAAATAAACATCATTTTTGAATTCGGAATATCAAATATATCTTAGGCTTAATTTTTTGTATTTTTCTGAAAAACTTCAATTTTTGAAGAATAGTGAAACCACTTAGTAGTAGTTAAAAAACTGAATTTTTCATTTAAATGAAATGTTACCACTTCTTTGAATTGAATTTCAAAAATACAACATACATGGTTGTTATTATTATGTAAAATTTGGTTCAATAAGATGAAAATAATTTTTGGTGAATAGTAACTTTTGACTTTTATTTACCGTAGTTAAAGGTAAATAGGGTAATTCAAGGTAAAAATAATATTATAATTATTCAAAATTACATTAACACTTTTCCTAACCTTATTGGATGATTAATTGAATACCATGATCATCCTTGGGTCGATTTGGGGACCCCATGGAGCCACTTATGAATGATAATGACACTTTAGATTAATTAATTTGAAGTAAAGGCAAAAATGACATAAACAAAAATCTTTTAGTAAATTAATTTTTATATGGTTTTATTTAAGTTATATTTTCAACTATAAATAGTTTTTGTAAATCTAAAAAAATTTCCTACATCATGGTATTTTTTTATAATTTTTAGACATCAAATAAATTAAAATATTTATGACACAATAATGATGCAGTGTTTACCTCATTAATAAATCATTTAAATAAATAAGATTATAAATATTAAAATAACTTCCAAAACCTGTCAAATTATTGTCGAATAATTTTATTTCGACTATGATTCATCTTATCTTTTATTCTAATGATTTTTGGACCTTTAGAAACCGAATATCATTATATAATAAAATAATATTTTCACACTTTTTTAAAGAGACCCTCCTCCCCCTTATAAAAGGAGACCATTTTACCAATTCCACACACCTATCAAGAATTTTTTCTCCTCCAACCTCTGACCAATTAAGCTCACTACATCCCTATATTCCACCTAGAAGCATTACCTTAGGCAAGAGGCACTTCGACAAACCATTTTGGTTCAAACTAAAGGGAGTTACCCAAATTAAAGGTTACAGTTTATCTTAACTTCTTTTCTTTTATTTTTCTTCTACAACCCCTAAACTCTTTTTATTCTTTTATTTTATAACAAAAACATTATCCTAAATATACTAGTATGTTTTTATGAGAATTATTATAACTACACTTACACACAACTTCATCTAATGGGTGAAGAACATATTGTGTCAGTGGATGGAAAACTAACGCCTCACGAAACGATGATTGTTCGATTATCTTCTACCGCCTCTCATTGAGGGCATTAAGATGGAAATTTATTTATATATGATATTTTTTATTTTTATTTTTTCTTTATATTTCTATATTTTCCATTTATATCATACCTTTATGGTTTCCATAATGGGTAAACGCGATAATTTCATTTGAGAAAGTGCGGACTACCGCCCCTTCAAAGTGATATGACTCGTTAATATGTGGGATGTATAAAGGATAGAGTTAATTATATTATATGATATTATAATGGAATTATAATATACCTATGTATCATTATGTTTTAATTAAATTAAAATAATAAATATAAATGGAAGTAGCGTTCATGCGTACGTACGGCTTACCGTCTCCATGAACGGTGCATTTCATTTCTTACCTACAAATGTTATGTACTATTATAAATACATGTATATACTGGATATATATGATATCTATGATATCTAAATCATGAATATCATTCTGTATATAATGAACTTTTGACCGTGTGAACAACTTGTAACTATATGGTGTCATTTGTGACTCAAGTACCAAATATCGACAAAATGAACATTATTAACTTGAATGATTAAATAATGTTTATACCATGCTAATAAGTGATATAAAAGGAATAATAAACTTGAAAAGGGTTCTTAAGCAAGTAGAAATTAACTTTAGTTTATTAATCAGGATATTAAAGAATGAACGGGTCAAGTCGGACATGAGGTAAGGGACTTTGTCTCAATCTCCATGCATTGAGGCATATTTTGTTTTAATACACGACTTTATTTTATACAATGTATAAACACCCTTGACATTTAAAAGGGAATATTTTTCTACGAAGTGTTTTACAAAATGAAAAAAAGGAATGTTTCTTTTAACATAAGCGGTGACAATGAACTTTCCGCCACCGCGAGTATTTTTTGTTCTTTGGCTTACTTAACAAGATGTAATGTTTTTTTTCAAGGAAAATAAATACCATATACTCTTTTATGTATTTTGGTATTGAAAATGGTTTTGATAATGGATTTTTTATATCAATATATTTAACTGGTATATTTTTATTGAAATGTGGAAATGTTTTCTTTCCTTTATATTTGTTTTATGTGTTGTGATTTTATAATGGTACTTGGACATTTGATGGGTGGTTACGTGATAAACCAAATGAAAGGTGGTGCCGTGATAAACCAGGATGGGTGGTTACGTTATAACTTCCAATGAATTGGGTATGGAAGTCAGTTGTATGGCTATTCTATTTAGTGATATGTTTGAAAGTCGACCGTACGGTTATTTCATTTAATAATGTTTACATCCCAAGTTACCTTTATATGTTATGTGTTCTTTATATGGGTTTTATGGTAATATTTTGGTTACAAAAGGGTAAGTAGTGATCATTTATTCAGTGAATAGTATTTCCTACTTCATAAGGGTGAAAATTATTACTTATGTTAATGTATTCATGGTTTACTTTTTGTTTTGAAAAACAAACAGTTTTCCTTCTTTGGGTATCCATTACTAAGATTTTTATGCTCATACCATGTTTTTGAAATGTTTTTCATAGGAAATAATGTGGAATAGGGTCAAGGATGAGATCAAGGAAAATTCATTCTATCTTAAACATGGAACTAGACATGACTCTTTTTTTCAATAGTTCTTGTTTTATAAAAAAAACGGATACTGAGTAGAATTGCCTATATGTAATATTCATGTTGTTATGTAAATGTAATGTCTTAATTCTCTAAAACTCTAAACCTGAAAATATCCTCAATTTAAATTATCCATTTAATTCAAGAATATATAATGTTTAAGTTATTTTCTTTATATATACCATATTCTAATCCTCTACTTTCATCGCAACCTCAAAGGATTCAATGTTTACATCTAACCCCTTGACTTTTTCGGGCTGTTGATGGGTGGGTAGCAATGCTTAATCTGGGGGATATCCATGTCCATGTACCTACCACTATTGAGTACTAAGGAAACTAGTCAGATAGTCTTCCTGGTATTGTCCCATCCATTGGGTGGATCATTCCAATTGATCCATACATTGATACCACCCCCCTTAGATCCTATTTCTATTTGGGGATAACCACGTGTATCATAACGGTACCCGAGGGGTACCCTCATTTTCTTTAAATTGGTCAAATTATTCAAAGATAGGGATGATGTAGAGAGTATCTTACTATCCCGAGCCTCTGAACTATATTTTTGTATACACTTCTTCCAAAATATGGTGTAGAATTATGAGTCTCTTGATGTATCTTTTTTATATGGTCTCGTTGTTTCTATGTGAATCAAGACACTAATCCATAGAGAGCGCTTCCATCACACCCCTTTGGCACTAATGATCAATGGCCTTGAGGTGATCCTGAATAACTTGATAGGTCAACTAACAACTATAGAGGTGTTGAAGCATCTCCCATGTGATTTGGAATAAATACATGGTCTGGACCTTGGTAAGGGACTCCTGCTTGTCATGTTTTGGACTTACTGGTGGCTAAAACACCATCGATGGCTATTTTGAATATTGAACCTACGACATGTACTATTTCTTAGTGGAAGGTCCATGTTCTTGGTAAGCACAAGAACTAAATTTCATTGGCTGAGAGATAGGTGGCATCATTGATGTGGATATGTTTTGTAGCTAGTTGACTTGTAGAGGAGTCAATGTGTGAGTAAAATGTTCGTTGTATTCTACGACATCTCTCAAGTGGGAAAAAAACCACATCATCACACCCCATTAGAATATAGAACTCATCATTACCTCATTATTAAGGGTGGTGGTGCTCATCTATGGATCTATAGAAGGATCATTGTCTAATGGTTCCTAACCTAACTCTAACATCTCTCAAACTTCATGGGTAGAGTTGTAGAGGTGGGAAACAGAATAAGAAAAAGGAATCTACATTGTGAGCCCATATAAGGGAGACATAACACCCCCCATCAAATACCTCTAGAGGGATATGAGAATACTATGGACCTCATCATTGGGGATTTAAAACCTCAGTTTTTAGTCTCTTTTCCCAAACTCTAAAGACTATTATGTAGGATCTATCACTGAGTCATCCGCCCCTCAGAATATGAGAGGTCAATGAGGTCTATGGTGACTTGGAATTTACCCAAACTTCACCTTTGAGGGTGAGTATAATCCCTTCTTTTTTGGGATATTACTTTAGGGTAGGACAAGTCTTTAACATGGGGAGTACATCTATGTGATTTAATTATAATTTGGGTAGAACCTTAACTTTAGTTTTTTGGGACGCATGGAGGTACATTTTTCTAATTATCTTTAGGGAATAGAGGAACTTTTCTCTAATTGGGTTTAACATAGAAGGAAAATAACATTAACTAGTGAAGGATGGGATAAGGCCTCCAATTTTGTTGGTAGGAGCACAGAGAAGACATCAGTGATGGTTTGAAGTGAAATGGTTTGAACCTATGAGTAGAGAATATGGAGTATGGGGAGGACCTTTAAACTATTGGTCAAAATAGAAAGGAAGAACCCCACTCTAGTTGTCAATGAATTGGGGAGGAATTACATTTGGGTTGAAACTAGAGTGTGGAGGACCTCCACTTTATCAAGTAGCTACATAGGGAGGACCTCCATGCTGGTTGGTGAAAGAGGGGGGAGGACCTCCACTTGGGTTGATGACGGTGCATGGGGGACCTCCACATTGATTCTTATCACCATGATTTAAACTATAATGGATATTGGTGGTCATAATGGTTTAAATAGTCAACATGGCCTACCTATGAGGAATATGGGGTCTTAATCCCAATCGGGTTGAGAAAAATCATTACTCGTCTTCTATAAGGATCAAGTGGGATACTCCGATGGTGGAAGGAGCCACAAAATTCACTGAAGATACCCTTTTTCTTACACTATGATGGGCTTACCCCAAACTTTTATGTCTAGTTATTTGAAAAGGTGATGGCAGAGCATGGGTGAAGTCCACTTCTTCATCTTGCAGGACTGATCGATTCAAGCTTTGATGAGGTATATTGGGAGACCTCCTTGGTGAATCTTGGTATGTTTTCATTGCCAGCGTGACTTGAACACAACCTACCTCTTTAGTATTGGGAATGGAATATTTAGATATATCTGGGAAGAATCTTAGAAAGTAATTTTTCGTTAGAATAGTGGGTGGTTTCTCCCAATACATCCCATGGCGACCATGGTGTCAATGAGGCGATAATGCCTCCAGGTCCTGGAAATCCATTTCCCTTGTGGGAATGACCTGCACCTACTCATAATAACATATGAGGGTGTTCATCACCCTTATTTTGGTGATCTCATATGGTGTGATAGGTCATGGGTGCCACATATTCAGATTCATTATGGGATTTGTGGAAGAGGTGGGGTTATAAGGGATTTCTATAATAATGTTTCTCATATCCCAGTGATTATAGAAGATATGATGTTTTCCTCACAGAGCTTGAGTCTATTAATTAAAGTGTATTCAAACATTAGTATAAGTACGAGGAAATATATGTCTAATTCCCCAATTTTGTCCAATATTTTGTAGCATAGAAGTATCTATGATGATGGTTTCATAGACCAAGGATTCCCAGCATTTACATCCCCAATGTCTAGGTGAGTTTCACATCAGGCTCTCTTTTTGATTAGTGGGACCTATCCTAATATGTTTTAATCTAGTAAAACAATACTCCACTAATGTCTTGGATTCCACTAGTCACCATGGTTGATAAGAAGAGTTTAATTTCAATTTCAAAATTTTGTTTTCAAGCACTTTCGATGGGGGCCTACCTATACATCGAAATGAAAGTGTTGGATACTTATCACACTACATTTCTAGTTTCTAATGTTGGGTGGAATTAATATGTTTCAATGGAGATGTATTCTCCATGATCGAAATGGGATGATAGGATTTTAGTTTCTTCTTCCTGAAATTACTCCTTGGAGGTCATCACCTAGTCCAGGTCTCGCTCCATGATTTGAAAAATGTTCATGGAACTCATTCTCATTTTCATCTCTATGTGGACACTGATTAGTTATAATTTCTCATTTTTTCAGTAGAATTGATCTAGTTGTTTATTGATAGATAATTTCTTTTAATATATAACCGAATATAAGTGAAGGAATTGTATTTTTAATGAATTTTCTCAAATGTAATTATGGGAACATAATATTCATAATGATTCCATTTTGAGTTTCAAATTAACATGTAGTTCTTATGGTATTGATTCATAATTTGATTTATCTTTCTGTTGATAAATTTATTTTTGTATTTTTTGGGGACATATTGGATAATTTTAAGTTAGAGGAAGAGTATTTAGAGAATTTTAGGATGGTTATAAGTCTTATTCACCAGCATTATTTATATGGTAAGATATTTAAATTAATGTCTGGACATATGTGGCTCATTTCCTTTCCAATGATTTTTTCCTAATGAGTAATACAAGTTGATTCAATAAAGATCAAGGAATTTATCCCATTGAGAGTATATTAGAATATCTCATAGGTGTGTAATTTTTTTTAATTTAGTAGGTTATTATAGTTTTTATGTGTCCGGTGTTACAGAGATTATAATATTTTTAAAATATAAACCCTTGAAACATCATAGATTTTTCTTATTAGATCAATTATAGACAGTTTTGGGGTACATTATGATGATAATCCGTTCTTATATTCTTCATTTTATTATGTAAAGAGATATGTTTATGGTCAATTGACCTAAATCTCATCTTGGTTTGGGTTTTATATTGGTGCAATATAGACTAATTATATCTTATGGGTCAATATATTTTTTTATTAATTAATGTAAAAATGTAACCAATAATCTGGAAAGAGAGGCCATAATATTTTTATTATTCTTTCTTAGGTATTAATGACTAGATAATTTTTGATTTTCTTCAAGAATAAAAATATATTACACTATATATTATGATAAAGAGATTTTCACTTATGTCGTTATGTATGGGTGGAATCCCACTAGGATTATAATTTTAAGGTTATTAATACTCTTGATCAATGTTTTATGGTAGATAATATATTAATCTTAAATAATTATAATGATTCTTATTAGGAAACCATTTATGAATAATAATTAATGGTTTAATTCATGACATAATAATTACAGTAATCTATGGTTATCAGATAAGGATACTTATATCAAAGGAATATAAATCAACATTTTTTAATAGGTCGGGGAATCTCTCTCAAGATACCCTAAAGTAGATATAATAATAGATATTATACTATATAAAAATATTTTAATGGATGGATAGTGATGGAAAACATTGTGATTAATTATATGGAATGATATATGTTTAATAAAGAATAGAGAAAATAGTTCTACATATATTACATGGTTATAATTTAGTGTTATATATTGGTTTTTTAATGATGTATAATGAATTGAAGAATAATTTTTAGTGGTCTGGGAAGATGAATTCTCTTGTAAACATTATATCAATGTTTCTTGTATCCTAGTTAGTAATAGTTGAATATCATTATTTCCAAAAAAATTAATACATTTTTTAAATATTCTGTAGTGTATGTGGGGGTAATATTGTTGGGAAAAAATCTCTCAAGGTGAGATTCATAATTTTTGTGTTATTATGTTTATTAAATAATCTTGTTAAAAATATTCCAATGTGGATGTCTATATAGTGTAAAAAAAAGGGCTATAGAAACCTTAAAATAGTTCAAAATATGGGGTTTCAAAGCTTTAGATTGTGTTCAAGAAGTTACATGAACATGATGTATATAGAAGGTAAATTACATGATGTTGGTGAGTTGAACATGGAAGGAATAAATGAAGGCACTATATTTTATTGGCACAAAAGGTTGAGTGAAATGTCAGTTACTCTTAAAAATGGAATTTTACCCTTATCATTACAGAATAGATGACTTGGATAATCATAGGTCTCATTTTTCATGCAAGACTTGTTCAAATATACATGGTCTGTGAAACCATTTAAATGAACATCAGTTTCACAATGAAAGAAAATTTATTTTTTGAATAAGTTAGATTTAAAAAAGTGTAGAATTATGTGAATGTTTGGTGAGTTTCATGAAAGTGAAATGATACATGAATTTGTGACATTTCAAAAATATTGCAAAATGGATTTGTGTAATCAAAACTTATATGAACATTAAGGGAATTTCTAGGATTTACTTGCTAAATATGAATTTATCATTGGGTAACATAAGAGAATCATACAACACTAATTATAGTGTAAATAATCATTATATAGTTCATCAAATAATTTCTACAAAACAAAACTTCAGAAGAGAGTGCAATGAGATTTCATAGAGTGAATAGTTATAAACATAGTGGGATATTGAGTAGTCTATAACCATTATAATAACAGTTTACATTATTTATTTCTGTATAACAACACAATGACATTGTTTTCTTTTCAAAAGATACTATTTAGGGAGAACAAAGTAAAATTATTGTGTATATTTTATTCCATCATTTTAACTCATATATATCAATTAGAATTATAGATAAGATATTTTCTTTAAACATAAAAAATTTAGAAAGGAAGATTTTATTAAACCGACACACCACCATTCACCCTGTATATCATGATATTTATAATTATAGGGAAGAACTATATCCAAATATTTTGTGATATGGTTAACTAAATAATTGTAAAACCTTATTTTATTTGGTTCAATATTAATGAAATAAATAAATGGACATATTTTTTTGATCAAGGAATTAGGCCTAATGGAATTTTAAAATAAATTTACATGAAAGGTATTTTGAAACATCGATATGTTACAAGGATGATTACTTAAATCATGTTAATTGACATAAACTGTATATTTTTATTGGACTTAAGTGGACTTTTAATACGCTATTTTGTTATATAATTATCCTCCACCAAAATATTGAAATACAGACATAGAAAAGGATTCAAACATTCCAAGATATGTTAAGGTCTTGTATTATTTATTTTATTGGATCTTAGGATGAATATGTACTTATGAAATTTTTTTAAGAATAATTCTTATCAAGAAATTGTTTAAATAGAATTATTTTATCAATTATTTAGAATTTAATTTATATCACCTCTATGTTGGACTGATATTATTTAATTGGTGTTCATTCGAACAAATTTGGTAAATGACAAAAAACCCACATTAATAGATAGAATATAGTAAGTGAAAAGAAGGATTAGGGGATTTAATTCCTTTTACATTTCTTCTTTAACTATCCATTAATATATATAAATTGTAGTGACAATATCAATTACCTTTTCCCCCGTGATTAATTCTATGTGGTTCATCAATCAAAATGAAGGATATATCCTTGGCATGGACCACTAAAACCCATGATCACACAATCAACTATTTTTAACAATTTAGATAAATTGAGTAGGGATTATCCTCAAAGTTATGATACATAATGTGTCACTTGACTTATGTATTGTAATCCTATATAAAAAATGATAAGATATTATAAAATCTAAATAACAATAGTGAATTTAACTATGGATGATCTCTATCAAGATGCTATTGTGCTTCTTCCTATTCCAATTCCCCTTATTATCCTCTTACATTATTTCTATTCTCTAATCGATATTTTTTAAATCCTCTATACATAATATACTTATATTATCTTGTAAATAAGTAATCTTATTCATTATGTTGTATTTTTATATCAAAGTCAAATTATATGTAATAACAACCACTTCAACTCCTCTTTAAATTGCCTCATTTTTATTTGGGAAATTGGATCACTATGAGTCGTTAAATTATTATCTCCATGGAATGTTAGATATCACAATGAATTATTGGAATTACATTTTTTGAAACTAATTTAAAATCATATAAATCTAATTTCCATATATCTACTATAACTTCAATACTATATAGTTGTAATCTTTTCAGTTCAAATGTAAAATAATCATTCCAGTATCCATATCATATTCTAATTTTATTCGATTCTCTAGTCACATTTTCATTTTATCATGATATTTCAATAATTTATGATATTCCATCTTACTCATTTTTTGTAACTTTATGTATGTTTTAAATTATCCTAAAAATATCTTCATAGGTTTTTCTATAGATTAGTCGATACTGTTTCGATTCTCGTATAATAAAAGTTGAACATCACCATTCTTACTCATTATTTTATCCACTCATACCATCATTATTTGGTCCAAGAAAACACTTAATGGAATATAGATCATACCAATTTCATATATTAACTTTATCAAAATTAAAATCCTTAAAAAACACATGTTTTAAAATTTATCAATCAGTTTTACTTCTAAAACATGTAATAAATAATTTTTCATGCTACAAAATGATATTATAAGATCTTATTATATATTGATCATGAAATTATCACTATTTAATTATTGACTTCTCTAATTTTTTTAAGGAAAATTAGTGATTAAAAAGAGTTCCAAAAACCTCATTTAAAAAGTTAAGAAGCAGTTCTTCTTATAGGTCATGGAATAAAGTATGATATGTACTACATCATGATATTATAGGATATTATTATATATTTATAATGTAATAATCTATATGGAATTAGTGGTATACTAGGTTTTTTATGGAAAAATATCAAATGAAACAATTTTCAAAACCCAATTTCAATAGTGAAATCCATATTTTGACTTAATACATAATTTATGGCCATTTTCCATTTTTCATTGTATAGAAATCCTAGTTCACATCAATTAGATCTGAAACAATTAAAATTACTATAAATCCTCTTAATGATTCATTCAAACATCCAAAAATTAATCACCTAAATTAAATCATCATGAATAACTTGGGATTGAATATGATCCATTAAATTTAAAGTTTATTGACAACAAAATATAATGTATATGTCTTTATATTATATCTACTTCATTATCACCTCACTTCAATAGGATTTCCAAATTTTGAGAAATTAAAAATTCATATTTATTTCACCTTAGTCAACCTCTAAAATCCCCATCGACACTCAAATCTAAATAATCTCCCATAATAGTGTCTCACTAACATTCCACATAATATGTTATTATCAACCATAGAGTTCATAAAATATTTATCTAACATAGTATATAAATAATGATTTCAAAATATAAATCAATAATAATTCAATCATTCCAAGCCTACATGAGTGATCTCCATGGATGAACGAGATCTATAAATGAAGATAGCCAAGTTGTCCAATTAGTTAAATCACACATTGTTTCATATACCTCTTTCGACATATTTCACTTCTCAGTTCTTCAAGAATCCTAAAAAATGTTCTACATTGTTCAAACCATACAAATTATATCAAAATTATCATGAATAACCAAATAAAAACACTCAATCTTCACTAAAAAACAAGATAATCTTATAGATTTCCAATTTAAAAAACTCCCCATAATTATATTAACCCCATTAAAGAAAAAAGTATTGACATAATTTATATTTTAAAACTCCCCCTTTAACAAAAATAATCCAAATATAAGAACAATTGGATAATATCACCATAAATTTTACTTGAATAGATTAATATTGAACATCCATCAATAGAAAAAATATTTTAAATGAATCCTTTTACATTTTATTAGTGATCGCTTCCACTATATTCTCCTTTATATTTATTATATATAGATTAAATATACTATTGTCATCCACTGATAAAGTAAAATCATACTTGATATAATTTTCATTTTCATCATGAATATTGATATAATTTCCATAAAATATTAATTGGACTATGATTATAAAACACCATGAGTTCATAAAACCTCATATTCATATAAAGATATTCATGATGAGTTATCATCCATATGAATTGTGTTATTGTTTGATTCATATAACCAAACTCTTTATTTTTTGTACTTAATGTATCAAAACTTCATTTCTTTTTTTTATATTCACACACTTCCCTTATTTGAAGAAAACTATATGAAAGGTATGCTTCCTTTAAATGACATTTCTAGTTCAATATACATCAAAACATCCACATAGTTAATATATCAATTTTTTATATTAAATAGGATAAAATAAAATAAAAATTAATATATAATAAAATATTTTTTCTATAATGAAATTTAATTCCATTTATTAACACTTATAATGAGAACATGATATGATAGAATAAACATTTTATAGACATTTAGTAATTAAATAGGAAAAAACACAATTATTTTTCATAACTCTATTTGATTTACATATTTTCCATCAGCATTTTTATAAAACATAATTCCATTTTAATTGATTTAGAAACTACTATTTATACATATATTCCCATATTTATTACAAGTTAATAGTCATACTTTTATTGAGAATAGAATATTTGAACCTTCCCTATAGAAACTTAAAACCATGAAAAATAAATTTTTCTTAAGAAAAAACATATAAAACATAATATTACATTGAATTAAAAACAACTTACATGAAATATTTTAATATATTAAAAATTATAATATCCTTGATGTACAAATAAATAATTATATATTCCTTTTTAATTTCATTGATGTAATGGTTTTTTCAATATTCTATTATTGAATTTCATTAACTTAAATAAAATTTATGACATGAAAAATCAGGACCATTTTCCTTTTCTAATCAATATAGGGCCTTCTTTAACCTTCAATTATATCCTAAATATGAACCAAGAATGAAGTCATAAATCTTCTCAATATAAATTTACTCATCTAAACTGTCATTGAGGATGTCTAATCTAGAATCAATTTAAAACATATTATATCATATTTTTTAGAGATATAATGAAAAATATGTTTTTCTCATGCTTATAAATTCTTTGAAAGTCTCATCAAAATCAATTCCTTCCACCTATGAGTATACATCTCAGACAATTATTACCCTGTTTATGATCACCACTCATTTTTTATTTAACTAGTAATGGTATAATCACTTCATTTAGATAACAATCTTATTAGTAATAGTTGTTACCAACTCTAAAGAATCATTCTTATTAATATTATTTATATATGCATTCATAACATCAATATACTCTTATGGTTCCAAAATTTCTTTGACATCTCTTTGATCAACCTATGAAAAAATTGAAATATGTATTACTTTCCTCAATATTATCCTTTTAGAAACTACTTTTCTATGATATTTAATGATATTATGGGTATCCGCCTACTTTAATAGTGTTTGGTGAGTTTAATAGGATTTATCATAAATATAAGATATGGATGAATCATCTTCATCAAACTATTCATTATTTTAATTTAAATTATTTTTAGAAACTTCATTATTATTCTAAAAAAAATAATGCCAGAACTTCATCAATTATATAACTACCTTATTTTTTTTAATTACTATTGTTGTGTGTTTCAATACTTTCACACAATTAGTATCCATAACAATCCTTTTTTATTAACATAAAAATGTTCTCCACCTATATCTGGATGATTTAAAAAGAAGATACATCTAACTCCTCTTTGTTTCAAAACAATGAAGTTTTAACCTTTTAACATAGTAATAGAAGGGATATAAAATACCCTTAAGTATGTAAATATTTTATAAAACATTTAATATATATCATATTTTAAAATTTTTTATTTTACTCAACAGAAGTAGTGAATTCAAATATGAACCAATGTTTTAATATCTTTCCTCCATCAATATCTAGAAGTATCATCCTCTACAAATGTGGTTAGAGTAATCTACATTTTGGTTTTTTACATACATTTAGAAAAAAATAAATTTTAACAAGGAATATAATTAAATTACATCATGATTAATATGATGCTTTTCAATATATGATTTAAATATTTCACTTGTATATTCAGCAGCATTGTCCATATAAACCATATTCAGGGAGAAACCTCTCTCCATTTAAATACATATTCAAAAAAATTAAAATAATTCAATTACTCTTGAGCATAAATCATGAACATAATTCATGTAATATATTTTAATTAATCAATAAATGAAAAAAAAAAATACTTGTCTCCACTGGATAATTACTTCTCATATGCCAACAAAAATCAAAATGAATGAGAAAAAATTTGTAAGATTTCAACACATTCTTATTTGAATACATTAAAAACATCACCTTTAGTATATCGATCACATAAAATATATTTCTCCCTTAAATAAAGATACATCACAAAAAAAATCCCTTAGGTGGTTTTTTTCATATTATACTCAGAAAGATAGATATGTCTTCAATTATAAAATTAATTTTCTTCCTAAAATCAAAAATAATACAATTTTTCTCATCACTAATATGAAACTTGTTTCACCATATTCACTTTTATTTTCATAAAACACATAAATATTTCAATTGCTTCACTTAAAAATCATCCTCTTTAGAAAAATAAAAACTATTTTAAATTATTCAAAAATTAGAGACCCTGTTAGTTTTTTGTGTTCCATACCACCAAAAAAGTGTTTTTCATTATCATTTTTCTCTCTAATTACTACTAAACTAATGGTTATTTTCTTTAGTGAATCAATATAGAAAATGGTCTCCAATAACTCCTTGAATAATTCAAAATCCTCCATGAAATTTATATATCCTATAATATATAATAATAATAATTCATTATCCATTATTTCTTTTAATAAGATTTGTGTTCCACTTCAACAACCCACACCATCACATTTCCTTCATTTCTCATCTTCAATTAATTTTGAGTGTTTTAATAAGTACTTAGTTTTTGATGAAGAATGATAAAAATTCTCAAATATAGTGGCCAAATTGTTTACATATATGAAAAACATCTTTCAATTACTGAAACATTTTCTCAATATTTAGTTGATAATTCTAATACATTTTTTGATAATTTTTTATATTAGTGAATTAGATACCCATAAAACACTGCAAAAAAATATATTCTATATACATAGTAAAAATTTTAATCTACCCAATAAATCCATTCCATGTTCCCAAATACTCCAAAATACATTCAGTATCCATTAAATAAATATTTCCCTTTGTAAATGGAATGATGTCTAACATGTGTCAATCGATCTTATACAATAACCTTGACATTAACCTTTTCTCTTATTATATCACTAAAATTAAATTGAACTATGAACAATATCTTTTTCAATATATTTTTATATCATTTATTTTTATATCATAATTTTTTGTATTTTTCACATTCATAATATAATTCCCAAAATGTATGAAGTTTTTATAAATTTTTGTTATACCAAAAATATAATTTTTTTCTATTAATAATAATCATTCATTATAAAGTAAATATTTTAAAAATTATTCAACATAGAGCTTTATAATACTTATAATATAAAATTAAAAATGTTATATTTTAACTTGTTCAGTTTCTTCTTCACTAAAACAATTTAAAAAAAACTCATTAATTTTATACTTTTATATAGCCTTATCTTCTATGTAAACTATCAATTTATTCTATTAAGAAGGATACATATTCAAGATATCAATTTCAATTTTAAAATTTGAATCATTATTAGGGGACTATATAATATTTTTGGTTTATGAATGAGTGTATTTATTTATGTTATTATTGTACTTATTAAATTTTGAAATCCTTGAAATATATTACATGATATTTCTATTTAACATGAACACAATTTTTGTTTCTTCCTCGCATACATCATTTTTACATTAATAACTAGAGATCAAATATTCATTCAATATTTTACATCAACATTTAATTTATTTTTTAACATTTCTTAGTTTCCTATTTATCATTTCAATGATCATCATCTTCAAACATATATATGAAATTTCACATCATGATATTATAGAAACATTGGAACTTGCCTATTTGAGAAAATAATTTTTTGATTAGTCATGAAGATTTATTCTGTGATTAAATCCTGGTATTTTAATTCTAAATATAAATATATTTTACATATTTCAAATTTCAAAAAATATATATTAATTATCAAATGGATACACACTTGAAATAATTAAATGGAAGATTTTCCAAATACATTGATTTTCATTATTTTAAACTTCAAGAAATAAATTTCATATGATTGTTGAATTTAATTTCAATTAAATTTTTAATCTTTAGAATAATATTCTTCCTCATACAATTCACTTATTATCTACTCTTATTTCAAATATTTAAAGGATATTTCATAATCATATTTACACATCTTCTTAAAAACACTTCATTTCCTCATTTTATATCAAATAAAAATTCTATGTAAATCATCAAATGGATGTGTTTGGGGATCATAGTATTAAATAAAAAAATAATTTCATAAATTTTTGTCATAATATATTTTATATTTTTTTTTAAACCGTATAATATTTATACTTACTACAAAAAAATTTGATGGTATTTAGAATATGCTTGATTCTAGTTAAAACATTATCCAAAAAAATTTCATCATTAATCTTGATATCATCAAATATTAATCTATAAACCTATATATGTTATTTATTTTCTTTTAAATTACCATTATAAATTATTTCCAATTAATCCAAAAACATTCTATTATAATAACATTTAAATTAATAAATTGCTTTTCTAAAAATGATAAAATGTTAAAATTCATTACGTTGAAATAATTTTTTTTGAATTAATTATATCTATTATTTTCAAATAATAACCATAAATATGAGTCGTAACTCCATCATTAGTGGACTCAAAAAAATTATGATAGACAATAAATATGGTAGATTCTATTATTTTGTTAAATAGTAATTATCCCCATTGAATGTTTGAATCCCCATGTCACTAAATTAATTAAGGTTATACATAAAATATATAATAATTAAGAATCAAATCAACATCAAAAAAATATTATATAGTTTAATACAATCTCTAAATAGTAAAAAATGTATTTTAAAAGAAAATGTGCACTAATAGAACCTGACAGGACGCTCATAAATAGTAATAATTTACTAATAGGTTGCTTAATTAGGTATTTCACATCCTTTTATGATTCTCTATGATATAAACATAGATACATACTAAATTGAATGCTAATATAATTGTGTAATACCCATAAAAACTAATTCATAAACACTATGGGTACAATAAATTTTACAAGATTCCAAGGTTCAAAATTTATTTCCAAATCCTTAGTATGATTATAAAAACTAATGATCACATGATCCACTAGATTTAAAAATTTGGATAAAATAGATATATTTTATCCTTGAAATCATTATATATAAATTTTATCCCATCTTATGTAATGTTCTATTATACAAACAATGATAAAATATACTAAAATGTAAACAAAAATAGAGTTATAAACTAAAAATGGCATCAATTAAGTTTCTATTGTGATTATTTTACTTCTTGTAACTCTATACTTCCATTCCTTTAGCACTCTATTAATTTTTACATTCACCCTTTATAATTTTCTTCATAGTGGATGGATTCTTCATTCATTGTAATTGTTCATTTCAAATTTAAATTCCAAAAAAAATATCTTCCACATAGACTATTAATAAAATTATTTTAATTCATTTTCTGCCATTATATCACTCTTAGCCTTTATATTAGCTTGAAATAGTATTTGGGAATATTTTAATTGAATTAGAGGAGTCCCACATGGCACCATTCAAGATAAATCAATAATTCAACTTGAATTATATAAATTTATCATCCCTATGGAATTATAGAATACTATTTTAGTTAAACCATTTTTAATTGATCAGAAACAATTTCATAAATTCCCACTTGAAGTTCAATAAAACATAAAGAATATTTTTTTAGTTCAAACATCATAGATACATACATTATAACACCACAATGTCTTCACTACTTTCATTTTCTAAATGCGCAACCATGTCATCAACATATTTCAGTCTTTAATAGCGTTAAGTTTGACTCTACTATGATAGGACTCTTAATGTTTTAAATCATAATAAGAATGAATTCATGAATTTTTAAATGGTTTAGTTGACTCCATTTTGATTCCTAGATAATCACTTTCAACAACTCACCATTTCAACTCATTATTCCAACTGGAGTTCCCTTTTTCATTTACGAGCATGAAAAAATCTTGTATTGTATCTCCATAGTATTAATGTGACAACAAGGTAGGATGTAAAAAAAATATATCATAGAATCCCTTCCTCATAATCCTAATATTTCTATTTTGTTAGAGCAGAACTAGGATTAAAGATATAGAGAAGAATCACTATGTAGTTTCCATAAAATAATGACTATAGTGGAAGACCAATTTACATGGGAGTGTGGGATTATAATTTATTAATTTAATAATAATTTTGGGGTTAATAATCACTCAATTTAAGATAGGTAACAAAAAAATAATTTTTCCTTCTTGTCAAAATGTATGATGACATATGTATTAATGAACATATTATCGTGAGGTTTCTTGATTTGATTAACCATTTTGTGAATATGTGTAAAAGGTGTTGTGTTGTATCTTTAATTTAACTGATGTTGTTTCGATTACTAACAATGAGTTAATTATTTTTTATGGTAATGAAGATATATCCATGGGGAAAGGAAGATTATAAATAGTGATATTACGAGGGGTATATGAAAAGATAAGTATATCAAACTCTCTTTATATCTGAATTGGAGACCATTGTAGAATATATGATCACTGAGAGACTATTGATGGTGATCTATGGACTGGAGATGATCCCATATGTGAAAATGGTTATAATTTCATATATAGATCATAACTTTTTAGAAAAAAACACTCTGAATTTTATAGGTAGTATTGGGCCTTAGGTATCTGAAGAGTGGTAAGATAGTATTGCCCATATTTTTCAATTAATAGATTCTATGTAAGAGAAGATGGTGTTGATAAATTTTTTTCAACTTGAATGTCTAGATCATAATTATTGATATATATTTTCTTCTTTGAAGAGGATTTAGGGGTTGAAATGGGAGTATTTTCTAGATCACATTCTTTAAAAATTTAATCCTAGAGCATTGATGATACTTAGAGAATATACATTTATTGATCTTATGTAGTAAATTATCTCAGTTTTTAATTATTAGTGAGGTTCAAGGAGTTTATTTAGTTTAATCACTCCATGGGAGGTCATGGTCTTTAAAAGGCAAGTTAATTTGATTATGGGTTGAGGCTGGTGATTTGTTCTTCGGATTTTCTATTTTTAATTTCTTCAATCATGGAGGTGGTGGAAAAGTCTCTTATGGATGAATAGTAACATGAGAAATAAAATTATTCATTAGTAGGATTATGTGGATATAGAATATATATGAAGAGGAAAATATATTATTCATTTAGAGATAGAGGATGTTTAAAAAGTCAGGATTGGACATTTTTATGTCCTTCTTACTTTTACTCTCCCAATGTATCATGGTGGTATATCATTATAAGATCAATCAATGGTGTTTATTGGAGACTATAGGTTATGGTATAACTTTTACTCAAGTATTGTGGTAATAGGTTAGTGTTATTCTATAGAGTAAAATTTTTATATCTTCTAGGATGTTGGGTTAATTTGGAAATAGAGTCACTCAGTGGAAGGCTCAATGTGGGTATGGAGTGTAGGGAAAGCATATATTATAGGACTAGGGTTCTTTTTTTGGTTCTATTTAGTATTATTTAGTTTATAATGATCCATTTGATCTATATGAGGGTTCTTCTATAATTAGAGGTACGTTGTTAGCTACCTTTACTATTTACAATGTGATATTTGATTCTTGTTCATCTCAATATTTTATATCTATTTCTTTAGTATCTAACTTTCATTTAGTTGTTTCACTTAATTATAGAGTTCTATCTATTGAAACAACATTGAGAAGGATGAAGTATCCTTATAGGATGTTTCCAATAGGTTTTGTATGTATTTCTGTTTTTATTCATATCTATGGTATCTTTATTATAGATATGAGGGGTTTCAATGTGATCATCATGTCTGACTAGTTGTTTCATTTCCAAGATCATATTGATTGTTATTGGTGATTCATGAAATTCAATCCCTCCGGTGAAAAGTAATATTTATTTCATGGATATAATGATTATAATTCTAGTGAAATATTTTTTTATTTTTTAAATATGAGGAAGATTCTATATTGAATGGTGGGGATGTATCTTGGGTTAGAAAAGGGTGTTTATTTTTTTATTTTCTTCTTGTGTTTGACCAATATCAGGATTTTTTTCCTACTGATTCTGTGTTATTTAAAAATTAGTGAGAGGTGTAGGTTGTGATTTACTTGGTACTATGTATCGAGCAAATTTTTATTCCTCCACATCATATGGATCTAGCTATTAATCATTTATTATAGACTCAGTTGGAGGATCTTTAGTCTATGTGATTTATTCGATGGAATGTATCATCTTGGGGTACTCTAGAGGTTTTTTCTAAAAAATTGATTGTAGTTTTTTGTTGTGTTTTTATTATCCTAGTTTGAACAAGTTAACCATGATGAACAGATATCTATCAACATGGATTATTGATTTTATAGATTAGTTAATGAAATATCAATGTTTTTATAAGATTTATCTCAGATCTAGATGATGGTGCAATCCAAGTATATGCCTATGATAAATTTAGAGTTATGATAACAAAATTATGTAGTTTAGTTTTTTTAATTTTTAGTGACAAATTCATCAACAGTGTTCATTGATGTAATGAATCAACTCTTTCAACCTTATCATGATTTCATCATAATCATTTTTATTGATGATATTCTAACACATTATCAAGAATATAAGGGGAATTTTTAGAATATTTTACTTTTCATGGATGCTTTAACAAATAATTTCTTGTATGTAATGATTTATATGGATTTTTTTTATTTATGAGGTCAAATTACTTAGGTATTTTGTTTTGGAATTGGGGATATTAACATGTCTTGACAATTTAATTGTTGGGAATTCATGGGTATTCCCTATAATGTTCTTGAAATTAATAATGTTTTTGTAATTATGGGTTATTACTAATATTATATTTCTCTCCCCATCTTATGTTAATGATAGAAATAAACATAAAGGTAGTGATGTTTCATTAGTGTGAAAATTGAAAGGATAATTTTCAGTTTCTAAATATTAATTTGAAATCAACGCATATTCTCACTTGGGAGAGCCTAAAAAATGATATGATGTATGTTTTGATACATTCTATCATAGTTTGGTTATGTGTTTATACAAGAGGGTAATATAGTGGCATATGGTTATTGTAGTATTACATCATAGGGAATTAATTACCCCACTCATGAAATAGAGTTAGTTTCACTAGTTCATGATATTATGTTTCAGTAGCACTGTAAATCTAGGGATATGTATTTGGTATTCACCAACCATAAGATCATAAAGTATATATTTTCTCAGTGGGAAATGAATTTATAATAGAGAATATTGGTTATGTATCTTAAGTTAATTTAAATTGGGTTGTTATATATATTTAGAAAAGGTAATTTTATTATCGATGATTTAATCAAGAAGTCTAAAGTGGATGTTATTCAAGAATCTAAAGAGTATTATCATATTGTGAATCTGTTATCAGAGATTAATCAAGATTTGACTATTGGTGACAGTTATACTATTCTTCTAAAATTTTCTATCAACTTTTCCATTTTGAAATATGTTTAGGAGAGTTAAATTTTATATTATTAGTTCAAAGATTATAATGAAAAGATATATGGTGGAGAGAGAATCATCAACTGTGTTATTGGAGGTTATTTTTCATTTTATTTCAATAGAAGTATTTATTTTCCAATGGAATTATATGTACTGATGATAGAATTAAATGTTCCTTGGTGGAGGTTCATCCATGGTTGTTTAATACATACCATGGTGTTTGAGGACACTTCTAGTGGCTATGAATGATATAGTATATAGATGGGTTTGATTTGAGGTTTTTTAATGTGATAATCAAAGTTCAAAATATGAGCTTCAATCATTTCCTACTCCAAAATGGATGATGTACAAATTCACCCTAGAATTTGTGACAATATTTCTAAGTCCATGGATGGTGAATCATATAGTATATACTTTTAATAATCACGTAATTAGTGATTCACATTTCATATAGATCAAGGATTTTTATATTATTACAGATATTGGGATGATTTTTGTTTATGGGGTGGTATGAAATCATAGGAAAACTCTTATCATAATGTTGAATCATGATTTGAGATTCAGATCATGATTTTTTAAAGGCTTACCAAAATCATTTGGCATTCTAGTGACTTTTACAATAAAATATTATCTATATATGGATATATGGTCTTGGTATACTATCCAAAACCATGTGGATATCGACATAGTGTTTGGCCTTGACTTTTTTGATTCATTTGTGGATCATTTCCATTTTTTGGGTTTTATATAAAAATTCTTATATGATATCAATTTATACGGTAGTATTTGATTAATTTCATAGTAGGCCTTATAAAACTATTTTTTTGGATGAAATTACTATAAGACTCTTTGTATGGACCATGAATTGTATAAAATACCTGTGATCATGTATAGATGATCAGAATGAGATTGATTTCCATGTAGGATAGATAAAAGTCTTATATAAATCATACATATTGACCTCTTGACTTTTTATAGGGATCATGTTCTCCTTTAGGCATCACCCTAGTTGTGGAATCCATGATTCAGTAAGAAGGTCATGTTTGGTATTTGCTAAAATGGTATATTTATGGTTATGGAGTGGATTAAGGAAGTAACAAATCATTTTTCACTACATCCAATGTATGGTAATTTTCATGATGTATTTCATCGATTCTTGTTGATGAAGTGTAAGGACCCAACCCTAATTACCCATATTCAGTGCATTATTATATAACATTGGCATGATCACAAGAGATCAAGTCTCGAAAGACCGATTTGTTTAGTTTCCTTGGAAGTACTAGATACATGCATAAGTTTAGCATGACATCATGAAATAAAAAAACAACAACATTGTGTCCCCTTTGAACACACTCATATCCCTTAGCCTATCCCTACAGGTTAATCGTAATATACTTCTTCACATCCTATGAAAAAATAAAACATAAGAAAGGGGTGAGCTCAGATGTTGTGTAAGGTTAAATAATTTAGCGAAAGCTATAAACTTTTAAGGAAAGATTTGTAATAAAAAACATCCTTTTAATCATAAACTTGAATATAATATGGTAAAAATAAATCAAGCATTACCATATACACATGCACATGGATATTCTACTAGTCAAATAATCACATGTAATAACTAATATCATAACGAGGGAATGCATAATGCCAGACATCATAATCACATAGTCAAGGCCTCGTGCCAAGACTACAAATAAAAATTTTGTCAGTGCCTTATGCCAAGACACTTGTTTGTCTAATGAGACCAACCGATGCATCGAGGAGCTATATTGGGCTCCACCCATCACTTACTATGTCCAATGCATTCCTAATATTAAAAGGTTCAAACATAAGATAAACATTCGTATTAAAACTAGAATACGAAGTGTTAATACATTAACCATAAACCATGAATGGTATAAAAATAAATCATCCACAGTCAAACATACCAAAAAACCTTCAATACAATATGTAAGATTGTATCATAATCAATCAACTTCAAAAAAGTGTAAAATCCATCAAAGGATGTTAATATAGATGAAATCAAAACTATTTGAGAGAAATATTTATTTCTATTTTGAAATCATTTAAAAGTCACGTAATTATAAAATAAAACATTTATTTTAAAAATATTATTATAATATTGAAACAGAGTCTTTGAAGGTGTTATAATGGTGAGAAATATCTTCACCCACCATAAAAGTTAGAAAAAAAGCTTATGTTAATTTGTTGAAAAGGTCATAAAGTTCCTTGTTTGGAAAATGACAGAAATATTCCTTTCAAAACATTTTATAAAAACTCAAAAAAGGGTATAAATGACCTTAACCCATATTCTAGGAAATAGTAAAAATGTTTTGAAATATATTTTTAAGAAACATGGATGTGGATGATAAATAATTCCTAGTAGACACTTACATATAAACAACCTCAGATAAATAAAGAGATTGTAAAATTAACCCTTACCTTGTACTTTTCCTTAGTCATGGGTAGCTCAACCTCCTGTATAATTATGAAATCATTTTTATTAAATTATAAAAGAACCATATACATAAATATTATATCATATATGATCTTATAATAGTTCTTTGTTAATGATATTTCAGTAGTATCATTGTTTCAGGTGTTAACTGATTTGTTTTCCTTTATATGTTTTGTTACATAAGTCATGTTTGTTATGGATAGGATGTATTTGATTCATATCCAGAATGATATTAAATTCTTAAACATTATTTTTAATCATAAAATGAAAATTATTCTTGAATGGTTACGATGGGGAATGAATCTCATCGCGTTCGTGGAGACGGTAATCCATACGTACGCACGAGCGACAATATCATTATATTGATGGTGAAATCGTATGTAATTAGATGGTATATTATATATACAGAATCATTAACATGTTTTATTTATTATTTACATCATTTATACTCATTATTATTCCCATCGAAATAATGAAGTGTTGAATAACAAACTACCATATGACGTGGAGACGGTAAGTCGTACATACGCACGTATGGAGACTTTGTCATTCATAGGATGGATAGAATAATGAATATGGTTATACCATATTAATAAAAATATCACATTATGTAGAAGGTACTGGAGTTATTATTTTGGTATGGAAACAACAATGAAATAGGATGTGGAATAATAAAAGAACTTTGAAAGAGGTGATGAAATTATTACCTCTTCTTCTGGTGCTTCCTTTTGATTTGATCAAAAGGGATCCTTAGGCTGGCTTTATAATAGAATTAAGGAATATAGGTAGAATTTAGGGTAGTTGGGAGGATATTTTAGTAGGTTTTGGCTGATAAAAATGGATTTAGAGGTGTGAAATTAAGAGAAGTGAAAGTACCCTTTTATAAGAGAGGTGGGGGTCACTTTAGGAAAAGATTGAAATATTATTTTATTATAAAATCATTTTCGGTTTCTAATGGCTCCAAATGGATTTATTTCTAGGATGAGGTGGGTATGGGTAGAAATATTCTCAACCAATAGGTTTTATACAAGTTTAGGTCACCATAATTAACCTTATCTTTTTTATTTAATTCTTAGTTAAATAGTTTAACTTTTACCATGTTTTTTTGTATTTTTATATTACATGGTTAATAAAATTACTATAAAATTCTAAGAGAACCTCAAGTGGTTAATTAATTAAATATATATCATTATATAATCCATTTGTACAAAACTAATATTTTTAGGAATATTATATCATTTAATAATATAGTATTTGTTTTAAAAACTCATTAATGTCAATTTTGACACTATTTAGTATTTGGTTTTTTTGAAAGTCATAACAACTTGATTACTTCGAAAATATTATATTGAATAAACCCTAACATTTCTTATTTACATATAAAATTCATGTAATGCATTGAAAGTCTCAACTTACATTTATTTTAATATTTATAACATCAATTATTTTAATCTTTCATTAATAAGGTAATTACTACATCATCATCATGTCATAAATAAATTTAATTATTTAATGTCTAAAATTATAAATAAAATACCATGATTTAGTAAATATTTTTATATTTATAATGAATATTTATTGTCAAATCCATCTTATGTATAATTCTATATTATAAACGGTTTAGTTATTAAAATTTGAATTTCACACTTTTAACACTTCCTTAAATAAAATATAATAAATGTCCTAATCTAATCTATGTGGATCAAAAAGGATCATATTTTCATTATAATTCGGATTTTGGTCGAAATACACTTATCCAATAGAATTAGAACATGTGTGATGGTAATTATAATATCATTTTTACCTTTAATTACCCTATTTAATTTTAACCGTGGTAAATAAAATTCAAAAGTTATTATTCACCAAAAAATATTTTCATCTTATTGAACCAAATTTTATGTAATTATTTCAAAAATGTCTCTATGATTTTTGAAATTCAATTCACAGAAGCGGTAAAATTATGTTTTATACAAATTTGCAAATTTGTCTAGAAGGTGGGTAAAAGATGTTAAATAGTTCAATAAAATTTTATATATATAATCTTATTACAAAATGACTCCAATGAATTAAATTTTACTAATATATTTATTATTTATCAACATTTACTTTAAAATAAATTTAAATAAAAATACTAATTTTTTAAATAAAAAGTCGTTTTAAAATAATAACGAAGTGTTTTTTCACTATTCATTAAAAATTAAAAGTTTTCAAAAAAATGTCCAAAATTTACCCTAAGATAATTATGATATTCCAAATTCAAAAATTATGTCTATTTTACCAAATTTAAAACATATAATTTTAATTAATTAATTTAAAATTAATTCCCGTTGTCAAAACTAGAAAGTGGGTTTTTAAGAAATAAAAACTATCAAAAGATTGACATGTGTTTATGTCCAATTTAAATGTGAAAATACTCACAATGACCAAAATTATATTAAATTATTAAAATATAATATAATTATAATTTAAAACCACTCATATTCATAATTTAACACTAAATTATATCGATTAAAAAAGTTATTTTCAATTAAAATTTAGTATTTTTCATTATTCATCAAAATATGAAAGTTATCAGAAAAGTACCAAAAATTTATAAAAACTAAATATTTATTTCCCACTTCTAAATAATAATTTAATTTATTTAAATTAAATATACAAAAGTTTCAAATATTGGATTTAAAAAGGGTTCTCCATTTAAAGGCGGAAAAAATGCATTTTTGAAAAATGCTTCTTTTATCTGAAAATTTAAATTTGTCCTTATATTATCTCTAATAAACATAAAATATGAATGTTAATAATTATATAGGATATATATAAATTTCAAAATATGATTAATACTATTCATAACCGCTTTTTAAATGGCTAGTTTGATAGGTTGTGATGCGCTTGAAATCAGTATTGCGTGTAGTGTAAGCTATTGAATTACTTTAAAGAGATAACGTACTATGAAATCTTGGGGTGTTAAATTCTTCAATCCTTTAATAAATTGTGTCCTTTCAATTTTAAATTGTTCTTCAAAAATAAAAGGTTGAAAATAGAAAATACCTTTGTGGAAAACCCACATCAGAAATAGGGTTAATAAAATTTAGTTTTAATAAAAGGGAAAGGGAAATGAAAAAGTTGCCACCAAATTAGGATTTAGAATATGAGAACATTGGTGGAAATTAGAGACACGTAATTGGAGGGAAAATTTAAATATTTATAGGGAGTGATTGAGTTCATCAATTACAAACAAGTGAATAATAAATGTAAAATTGAGGGCCTCAAAGCCACCAATCTTTGATGATTTGAAGTATCATTGGTTCAAAAAAACATATGGTATTATGATAACACATTTTTTTCATATACTTTAATTTTTTTGAAGAGTAGGGATTAATTTACAATAATGAAAAGAACTCAAGAAAACATATTTGATTTCATTACCTGTCATAATCATATTATCATCATTTAGTAGTGCTTCAATCTATTTTCACTTCATCCCTTACACTAGGAAATGAATGTTCAAAAATGATTTTTTTAGGCCTAAAGCACTTTTGATAAATCATAAGATCCAAAAGTATTCCCTTAATCCTATAAATATTTACTGAAAACCAAAAGGTTAGGTCAATGTATTCAATAAATCATACTTTAACTTCAAACAAAATATCATGTGTTCAACTTACTCAATTTCAACCTTTAGACTTATCTAAAATACTTATGTCCAAACTCACAGTCTAATAATTTATAAGTAATCTCAACATAACATAATAATATCTCTTGTATCACATAACAACATGTGAATACCTTCATAATGTATTCTATTAAAACATGGTAACAACCTTAATTACCATAAAACCTTATTTGAATAGGTATATACTTCCTTATTCCTTCTGTAAAAAATAAAATACTGGATATACACCATAAATCCAAAAATTTTGTAATCTCCAACATTTATGGAATAAAAACCATTAATTAGTTCTAAGGTAGTCAATAATATTTAGTATACTTTATCCAACTCAATTTATCTTATTCCAAAATCACTATCTCTATATCAGGACCATATTAAGGTTATTTTTCTCTCAACCATATATTTTCCAAAAAGTTTAACTTGATATTGAGTCACTTTTCTTGGTACCACACAATCTCAAATCCTTAATAAAATTATACTGTAGTACAACTTCCATAATTCATATAACTTGTACATCATTAATACAATACTCAAATGACATAATTCTTTAATAACAACATAAGAACAATAATCATTCCTCATCATTTCCAATAGTATCATAACTTGATTATTATCCAATAACATCATTTGGGGTATACTCTAGTGATTTGGACATTGATTCATGTAGAGTCCCAACTCCTTGTAGATGAAGCATTGTACATTTGAAAACATTTTCTTACCCTTTCAATCACGAACTTGGTGTCCTTTTTCTCCAAACTTATAACATACTCTCATTCCCTTCAAGCATTTACCAAGGTGATTATTTCCACAGTTATCACATGTAGGAAAATACTTCTTTTCCTTCTTCCCTTTATCCATATTTTTCTCTTCGATCCTCCTCTTTTCATGCTTCCCTTCAAAGCCATGGGACTCATATAATTCTTTACATATCTTATTAACAAATGATACTATTTCTTTATATGATGATAATATGTGGGAGACTATTTCCCTTCTAAATATTGTCTTAATACCATGAAAGATATGATCCTTATTACTCTTTGGACCATGCGTATTTCTATATTTATCATTCCTTCTACTAGGCGCCATTTCTAAATGATGAAATACAATAGGTTAGATCATATCATAATGTATAATCCAAAAACTAGAAAAATTGTCAATATTAATTGAAGATTTTAAAACATCTTGTCTCATAATCATAAAAATTGTTTCTTTGCTGATATATTTACTCATAAATGCTTTATAATGGTTTGTAAAGAAAATGTTAATTATCCTAAGCATATACCTCGGGAGTGTTAATACCAAAAGTGCAGCAAGGCCCGTTGTTGTGTACCAAGATACCCCAGGTAAAGCCCAAAACTTCTTTTCAGAGTATTCACTCCTTGGTACATCTGTTCCAGAGCCACCTCTATTTGTTTGTATCCAGCAGGGATGTATTTTCTTGGGAAACCCACATAATATATACACTACCAAATTTTTTGGATGTTCTTATATACTAATCCTCAAAGTCTGTCTTAGGGTAAGGTACTCTAATCAAAGTTTATCTAAATATAATTTCCATGGTTATTTCTATACTTCCTCTTATACAAACTGTAATGCCCTAACCCTAGTTACCTAGAGTTGGTGCATTATTACATAACATTGACATGATCACAAGAGATTAAGTATCGAAAGACTGGTTAGTTTAGTAGCCTTGTAAGTACTAGATACATACATAAGTTTTATATTACATCATTAAATAAAAAACAACAACATTTTTTCCCCTTTGAACAAACTTATATCCCTTAGATTATCCCTACAGGTTAATCTTAATATACTTCTTTTCATCCTGGGAAAAAATAAAACATAAGAAAGGGGTGAGATCAGATTCTTAGTAAAGGTAAATAATTTAGAGGAAGCTATAAACATTCAAAGAATGATGTTTAATAAAAACAACAACCTTTTAAACATAAACTTGAACATAATATGGTAAAAATAAATCAAACATTTCCTTATACACATGCACATGGTTATTCTACTAGTCAAATAATCACATGTAATAACTAATGTCATAATGAGTGAATGTGTAATATCGGACATCATAACCACATAGTAAAGTCCTTATGAAAAGACTACAAATAAAATTTTTTCAATTCCCTATTCCAAGACACTATTTTGCCTCATTAGACCTACCGATACATCGAGGTTCCATAACGGGCTCCACCCATCACTTACTAAGTCCAATGAATTCCTCATTTGAAAAGGTTGAAACATAACATAAAAATTTGTATTAAAACTAGAATACAAAATGTTAATACAATAACCATAAACCATGAATGGTATTAAAATAACACATCCACAATCAAAAATATCACAAAAACTTCAATAAAATAAAGAATATTGTATCATAATAAATCAACTTCAAATGTAAAGTCCATCAAAGGATGTTGACATAGATGAAATCAAAACTATTTAAGAGAAATATATATTTTTATTTTGAAATCATTTTAAAGTAACGTAATTATAAAAGATAACATTTTTTTTAAATATTCTTATAATATTTTAAGGTAATCTTCGAAAGTGTTATAATGGAAGAAAACAGCCTCACTCGCCGTATAAGTTAAAAACACATTCTTACCTTAATTTTTCAAAATGGTCATAAAGTAACTTGTTTGGAAAACGATGGAAATATTCCTTAAAAAACATTTTATAAAAAGTAAAACAAGGTTATTAATTACTGTAACCCATATTATATTAAATTTTAAAAATGTTCTGAAATGAATTTTTAAGAAACGCGGATGTGGATGACAAATATTTCCCAGTAGATACTTACGTATAAACAACCTCGGATAAATAAAGAGATTGTAAAATTAACCCTTACCTTGTACTTTTTCTTAGTCGAGGGTAGATTAACCTCATGTATAATGGTTAAATAATTGTTATTAAATTATAAAATAACCACATACATAAATATGATATCATATATGATCTTCCAATATTGCTTTGTTAATGATATTTTAGTAGTATCATTGTTTCGGGTGTTAACTGATTTGTTTTCCTTTATATGTTTTGTTACATAAGTAATGTTTGTTATGGATAGGATGTATTTGATTCATATATTGAATAATATTAGGTTCTTAAAAATTATTTTTAATCATAAAATTAAAATTATTCTTGAATGGTTGCGATGGGGAATGAATCCCATCGCGTTCGTAGAGACTGTAATCCATATGTACGCACGAGCAAAAATATCATTCTATTGATGGTGATATATTATGTAATTGGATGGTATATTATATATATATATAATCATTAACATTTTATATTTATTATTTAAATCAGTTATACTTATTATTATACTCATCCAAATAATGAAGTGTTGAATAACAAACTACACCACAACGTGGAGATGGTAAGTCATACATACACACATATGGTGACTTTTTCATTAATAGGATGGATAAAATAATGAATATGGTTGTACCATATTTATAATAACATCACAATATGTAGAAGGTACTAGATTTATTTTTTTTTATGGAATAAAATTAAATTGGAAGTGGAAGAAGAAAAGAACTTTGAAAGAGGTGATGAAATTATTACCTCTTCTTTGGGTGCTTCCTTTTGATTTGATAAAAAGGGATCAAAAGGTTGGATTTATGATCAAATTAAGGCCTATAGGTTGAATTTAGGGTAATTTTGAGGATATTTGAGTAGGTTTTGGCTGATCCAAATGTATTTGGAGGTGTGAAATTAAGAGAAGGGGAAGTACCCTTTTATATGAGAGGTGAGGGTCACTTTAGGAAAAGCTTGAAATATTATTTCATTATAAATTAATTTTTGGTTTATAATGGCTCCAAATGGATTTATTTTGAGGAAAATGTGGGTATATGTAGAAATATTATCAACCAATAGGTTTTATACAAGTTTAGGTCTCCATATTAACCTATCAATTAGATTTAATTCTTAGTTAAATAGTTTAACTTTTACCATGTCTTTTGGTATGTTTATATTACATGGTTAATAAACTTACTATAAAATGCCAATAGAAACTAAATTGGTTCCTTAATGACATATATATCATTATATAATTCCTTTGGCCAAAACATATATTTTTAGGAATATTATTTCATTTAATAATATAGAATTTTTTTTAAAAACTCATTTATGTCAATTTTGACACTATTTAGTATATAGTTTTTTTGAAATTCATAAAAACTTGATTACTTCTAAAAATATATATTGAATAAACCCTAATATTTCATATTTACCTATAAAATTCGTGTAATGCATCAAAATTCTCAACTTACATTTATTTTATTATTTATAACATCAATTATTTTAATCTTTCATTAATAAGGTAATTACAGCATCATTATTGTGTCATATATAAATTTACTTATTTAATGTATAAAAATTATAAATAAAATACCATAATGTATTAAATATTTTTTTATTTCTAATGAATATTTATAGTCAAATTTATCTTATGTATAACCCCATATTATAAATGGTTTAGTAATTAAACATTGAATTTAACACTTTTAACAATTCTTTAAATAAAATATAATAAATGTCTTAATCTAATCCAAGTAGATCAAAAAGGATAATATTTTTTTTCCTACGGTTGATTTTTTTATACACTTATCCAATATAATTAGGACGCGTTAGGGTAATTATAATACCATTTTTACCTTTAATAACCCTATTTACTTTTAACCGTGGTAAATAAAATTCAAAAGGTACTATTCAAAAAACAATATTTCATCCTATTAAACCATATTTTACTTACTGATTTTAACCATGTCTATATAATTTTTGAAATTCAATTCACAAAATCGGTAAAATTACGTTTTATGCAAATTTGAAAGTGTGCCTAAAAGGTGGGTACAAGATATTAAATGGTTTAATAAAATTTTATATATCTAATATTATTATAAAATGGCTCTAATGAATTAAATTTTACTAATATAGTTACTATGTATCTATTTTTAATTTAAAATAAATTTAAATAAAAATACTAATTATTTAAATAAAAATTCGGTTTTAAATAATAATGTAGTGTTTTTTAACTATTCATCAAAAATTGAAAGTTTTCATTAAAATATAAAAAATTCATCATAAGCTAATTTTGATATTCCATATTCAAAAATTTTGTCTATTTTACCAAATTTAAAACATATAAGTTTCATTAATTAATTTAAAATTAATTCTCGTTGTCAAAACCTTAAAGCAGGTTTTTAAGAACTTAAAACTATCAAAAGATTGTAATGTGTTTATGTCCAATTTATATGTAAAATTAATTAAAATATACAAAATTATATTAAATGATAAAAATATAATCTAATTATACTTAAAAATCACTAAAATTAATAATTTAATGTTATAAATAATTTCGATTAAAAAATTTGTTTTCAATTAAAATTTAGTATTTTTCACTATTGACCAAAATATGAAAGTTATCTAGAAAAGTACCAAAAATTTATCCAAAATAAATTTTATGTAACACTTATAAAGAAGAATTTAATTTAATTAAATTGAATATATAAAAGTTTCAAAATATTGTATTTAAAAAGGGTTCTCCATTAAAAGGCAGAAACACTGCACTTTTTGAAAAAATCTTCTTTTATCTAAAAAATTGAAATTTTCATTATATTATGTCTAATAAACATAAAATATGAATGTTAAAATTATATAGGATATATATATTTCAAAATTTGGTTAATAATATTCCTTAGTTCTTTTTAAACGACTAGTTTGATAGGTCGTGATGCGCTTGAACTTAGTGTTGCATGTAGCGCAAGCTATTGAATTATTTTAAAGAGAAAACATACTGTGAAATATTGGGTTTGTTAAATTAAGTATGAACTAGACTCTTATCATGTTATTCAATATTAGAATGTAGATCTAGTATAATATGGCCATTTTTTAGAGATATGTCTGAGGATTGATAATTGTATACCGAACCCATTTAAGGGAATTATTTTATCTCATGTATATGTGATATAATAGTGTGGTCATGTACAATAAGATACCTGAGAATGGGAAGTTGAGAAAATGTTCCAAGGGCCATATTTTTTCATTTCATTTGTTTAATAATTCTCCTCAATGACAATGAGCATAATGGTGGGGTGTTATAGAATAATTATCATCCTTAAGGTATGTGATTAATTTAATGAAGACCCTAAATTGTGTTTTTGATCATATTTTAATTGATTTTTTTGAAGTTTTATAGGATATTAAGTGAACTGGAAGAGGTTAGAGGTGACATTACAATGAATTTCCTTACAAAGGATACTATGTACCCAATTTTTGGGTCATAGGTTCCTGTTGGTTTCTCCCATGAATTAAGTCCACAAGAAATTCAAATAGTTTCCTAATGGTCTTTCAAATAGTTCTAGATGGGATATCGAGTGGTCAAGGAGGACCATATGGGTTCTCAATAGATCACATGATATTTTTCTATTAGGAGAATTCTTATATGTTCTTGATTAGGTATTTTTTCCTTTATTCTAGATCAAAATAATTTAAGGATAATTTTGATGAATTTTGATTTCCTTTTGGAAAGCTAAATAAATTTCTTCATTATATATATTCATTCATTAATTGTAGCTTCTTTTGAACTCAAATTTGAGATCATATTAGTTTTTTTTTATTCTTCTATTTTATTTGAATCTTGGATAATTGGGTTCTTAAATATTCTAAAGGATTATTATTTTGTATGATTTCTTATCTTCATTTTGGTTAGTGGCCTCTTTCTCTCATCATGGATCTTGACATGAATTTATATGTGAATTGTGGGATTATTTGTGATACATTTTCCTTCATATGTTGTTCGGTATGGAAGTTTAAGTAATTATTCAGAATTGTGTTTATTATGATTTATTGAATGATAATTGAGACCCTAATGAATTTTTAAAGGGTATTAATTGACATAAACCATGTTCAAAATGACAAATTGATGCATGAGATAACAGTATGGAATATAGAAATAAATTTAATAATAATATGGTAATTATGTATTTATAAGAATGAATAAAACTATGAATTAATAAGATTATTGTTATGATTAATATAAAAAATTTCATAATAAATTTTTTTAACTTAATTTATGGAATTTTTACATATATTTATGAAATTTTTTCAACACATAGTGGGTTAATAGGGTGGATTTTCACATATAATTAAGAAATTTCATTTTTGAAATGGAATATAGAAAGGGAATGTTAAATCATGGTTTCTAAAGGAGTTGACCACGTGACATGTGGAATAATTATAATTTTAGTAATTTGACTAATGGTAATAGAAATATGTAATTGGTATTTAATGTGGGTAACATGGTTAACTAATTTATTAAGGGTTAGGTAAATAACCTTTCCTTGATGTGAATGATATTGAAACCCTATTGTAGGTTACTAATGTGTGTTTTCTTGAAAAAATATATAATTTGATTCTAGAAATAGTTTTTTTATTCATGCATTTCATATATGCTATGTTATGAAAGAAAGAATAATAATATGAGTTTTTAGGGAAAATATTAGCATGTTATGATATAATATAATTGGTCTGTGTGATATTCATCACTAACCATTTTTTGTTATCTTTTATCTATGATAATGATCACTATAATTTTCCCAATGATGGGCTGAGATATGATATGAAACTATATGGAATTGAAATCCTTTGTAGATAGATATATTATATTCCATAGTATGGAATTGTTGGCCCTAAGGGGTTGGGTATATGTTACTCCTTTAGATATAATATTTTTCCATGAGGTAAGAATATATGATTTAGAAATATATTATATAGTCGAACCTAAGGGTTTGGATTCAAATTTTTATATTCATCATCATCATCTCGTTAGAACTTTTCCAATGTTCCTTGTTGGCCTTGGGCGAGTTGGGGATTTATTATTAAGCTATGAGCATGATTCTTGATCCTAAGGTATCTGGATTTGAAAAAGTATGTATTACTTTTATAGGGATATATTTTTTCAATTACACATATATTTCATAGGTAAATTGACTGTAATTGTATAATTATGGGATTAAACTATTTATATATATAAACATACTGACTCTTCAAAGGGTATGGGTTTGTTTCCATTTCCACTAAGGATTATATTATCACTTCTTGTAAATATACACCTAATGTGAACATAAATTTCATGCATACCATTTCAGAAAAAAAAAATAAAGGTACCTCTTTGGAGCGTCCGTGGGATCATGGTTTCTGGTGGTGCATATTCGTCCTAGTTTGTCGGAGCTTGAGGGTTGTGGTCATGATACGACTGATTGAATGATTCGAAGGTTCGAGGTGGTATTCTCTTTCCAGACTGTTGGCGGTGATGGGATATGATTGGTTGATCTATCACGTCAGAGATTAGTGATGGGTTCTCTCTCTCAACCTTTCTTCCTCTTTCTCGATTTTGGATTCTCCTATTGTTGTCTTTTGATTTCTGCATCTTTGTGTTGGTTTTCTTTGGATGAATATTCTCCAGGAATCTCATTATTTTGTGTTGCGTGACGGTTTTCAATGCTCCTCCATCCTGAATCTGGTTTCTTGGGATTTTTTCTTTGGAAGAAATTATGATGGTTTGTAGTGGGAAGAACTCATGATGGAAGGAGAAGTTTTGATGTTGTAGTAGTGTTTTTTCTTTTTTGATAAAGCGGTGGTGATCTTTTTTGATGAATTAGAAGCTCATATGTTTTAGGGGTTGATGGAAAGTGGCGGATAGATGGATTTTCTCAGACTGGAGTGGAATTCTACTAAAACCATTGGAAATGATTGGTTTTGTTTTCTCAGGGAGGTTTGGAATATGTGGGTCGAGTTACAAGTGGTATTTTATCTTAGTGCTGGATTTGACAGTTGTTTTGGTTGTCCAGGTGAGGACGAGTATCTCTATCGGTGCCCTTGGCTTCTTTGAACACTGCACGGGCTTCATGTTCCCTCGTGGCTCTCCCAGTCGGTTAGTTGTGGTGGTTTCAAGGAAGCTTTTGGATGTGTTGTCTAATCTTTCAATGGTGTCAAAAGAGGCGCATCCTTTGTTGGTCATCAGTGTCGGGTTCCAAATGTATTGGTTAACAACAAAGGATTCACTACTTTCAATTCATAGGGAAGTTCTATTTTAGTCTCTATGAATTTCACCAGTAAAGTCCTTGATGATGTGATTAAAATGATTTTGTATGGGTTGTAGTGATGGTGTTAGAAGGTCGTTTTGGTTTCTACAGGCAAATGGGTAGAGGTGATTTGAATTTTGAATGTTTGAATTTTTAATCTGGGTTGATGTGGTCCTATTGATCCCTTTGATGTATCTGGTCTTTGGGAATTTTTTCAGGTTCCCACTTCCCCCTCAAAAGTGGTTTTGAAATAAAAATTTAATTTTCTGTCAGTAATCTAATCCCAGATAGGTATCTTAGATCCTCAATGCTAGTCACCAGCCTATGATGATCGAGGAATGTAGTTGAGAAATGTGGTGTTTTTTCCCAATAGTGTGGTCATACCAAGGAATTATTTTATAACATTCCATGAAATTTTGAGCTTCTCCATTTCATAAAGTAAATATTTCACATTGAAATGCATTCTAAAATTTCCATTTCAAAATTAAAAAAGTCATTTATCTCCAAATTCTTGCAATGTTTTATTTCTTTTCACTACACCAAAATATTGTCAATTATACTAATACCATGATCATGATATCATAATCATATCATAGAAATCTTCCCATTTAATATATGGAAATTTATATACTAATGAACTTTCAAAAACCTCAATTTATGATTTTAACACTTTTTTTTCAAATATAAGAACCATGCCCAAAATGAGGTCTGTCTACAGTATTGTGAGTCATTATTCACTTCAATCGACTCCATAACACTTCAAACAACATTATATACTCTTAAATCCTCTACTAAATTACTAGAAAAATATTCTCCTTAGATAAAAAATCAGTAACTATTTGATATTGAATATGATTAATAAAATTATATGTTCACTAAAATAAATACCAACACTAAAGGCATTAAATCAAACACACATAAAATTTAATTAATTTTAACAAAAAAATTACACTATTTACAACTTCCATAACACTAGAAGTTTTATTTTTTTCAACCTTAGAAATTTTTACCTACAATTCAAAACTAAAAATATAATTTGTCATCGTCCCAACACATGACATGATGAATAATGAAAAAATATATTTTAGAGTAGATAAAGATGGTGGAGAGTTGGTTATGATTATATGTGGATCATATAGTGATATTAATAGAGTTTAATTTTTTTATCATGTGTTTTTGACTTTTTCAAAAAATAATATGTAGTTCACATTTGGTAGTTACAGAATAAATTCCCAATGGTTCATATGACCTTTTTATGTTTTAGTGAATATAGGTGAAGTGGCTCATCAGTTAAAACTTTCTCTATAATATGATTAAGTTGATATTATTTCAAATATGTCACGCCTTTGAAAGTACCTATAAAGTTATCTTATGTGGTTTATTGATAATATATTGATATTGATTATGAAATAACATTTTTTTAGTGATTAATAAAAATTTAGGATCATACGGTGAATGTCTTCCATTATTTAGTTATACCAATTGTTTGATTTATATAGAAACATGCTATTTAAAATAAAATTACATGGTAATGGTTTTATCATACAATAGTTTGATTTATTTTGTAATTGTGGTCTTTTTAATATATTTATAGGTGAACATTTTGAATTTTATTTTGTAAATGTTGAATTTTATATTGATATTACATGGGTGAGTCATCATATAATGAAATTAATTTGAGAGGTATATACTATTATGTCTATGAATTTTTATAATGTATTTATTTAATTTTTAATAATTAAATTTTTTGTTGATGTTAAAATGTTTCAAGGGGGTATCTAATGTAATAATCTATATATTTTGTTCTTATAATTTTAAATTTTTAATGTTTTTTCCTAAAATATGAGAATAAGAAGTGTGAAATTGTGTGATATATTATCTTAATAATGAATTTTTTTTGTAAAATATTATAAAATGAAGGGGTTGAATACTATGTGTTTAGTGTTTATTGATAGTCCATATTTTTGATAGAGGTTGGTAGAGTTTTTACCAGGTATGCATGGATATTTAAACCACAGATTTTTTCGATCCATTATGGATTTTTATGTTAATGATGAATGAATGAAAAGATATATGGTTTTGGAAACCATGTTTTTTCCATTATAATCATTATTTTGGGTCAATTAATGCTTCATGGATAGAAATTCTACATATATTACCCATGAACATGATATTAAGTTCTGAAATTTGACATTTGAATACCCCAAAAATTATCATTTTACATCCCCAAAAAACCATAAATAACCCCATGATTTCTAAATTGAATGTAAAATGATTAAATATATTTTTTCCATTTTATATTTTTCTACTTAATATTTATATAATTAATTATCTTGATGATTTGATATAATAATATTTAATATTAGATATTTATTTGGAATATTTTGTTCGATATTTAAGAAGACCTTTCTTATGAATTTGATTATGTGGGTGTAGATATGCAAGGTAATAGATCATGAATTTAATGAAGTGAACCCCAAATGATGAATCATAGTGAGTAATCAAATACAGTATTATTATGAGTTGTTTTTATGTGGTTTATCTAGTTTTTTTACCAATGGGTGGATGGATTAACATAATCATCTAGTTAAAATATTTGAATAAATTAATTAAGTCTATGTTTTTTATTATATAAATTTTATATCATCTACATTTTAATTTTTATTATGAATTATTTAAATATATATATTTGGCCTTCAAGGGAAGATAATGAATAATTGATTTATTCAAATATTATGTGTTTAATGTGGAATTCCAATGAAATGAATTAGATATGGAATTTTATGATGGATACCCTAATTTTGTATTAAAAATGATGATAAATTAATAAAAATTAAATGGGATATGAAAATATTTTCTTCATGGATGAGAAAATTTATTTTTCATTCTAAAAAAAATGATCAAGAGTGGTTTTTTTATAATATAAATTTTTAATCATATTATATAGTGATGGATAGTTTTTATATGATGGAATGATATTTGTACGAAATTAAAGAGAATGTAGAGATTGTGTACTATATGGATAATGACAAAGATATTAATACAATATTAGATTATTTAAATACTATGAATTTAGAATCATTGTGTAGTAACATGATTTGAAAATCCTATTATGAAATTAATTAATCTATACCCATATGTGATAAACATATTGATATTAATTAGAGTGTATTTATATGAATGTTTTAGAGTTTCATTAATGTCATTATATGTTGAATTTATTTAAGTATATTATGTGTATATAATATTTTTTTTACTTTAATGATGTATGATATTGTATTATACTTATTTTTCGTGATAAATAATTGATATAGATCATGCACAATCAGAAATCCATGTTGTATTAGACTCTAGATAAAACCCAACATCTATATATTTATGGATGGTTATATACCTAGCTCTCATATTACTAATATGTGATTTTTTTTATTCTCTCCAAAAATATTGTATTTAATTTATATATATAAGGTGTTTTATTCCCTAAAGATAAGGATTCAATGTAAAGTGCATTGTGGGGACCTTTGTGATATAATATTTCATGGGTGTTGTACTACTTTTATATATTATGTTTTATGAGATTTTGATCACTTTACGATATGGGTTTGATGTGGAATTACCTTAGTGAAGTTATATTAGCTTAATTTTATATTTTATTTTATAAGACTATGTTATGAATTACTTGTATTTTCACATTAGATTTGTGAAGAGGATCCTACTAATTATAATGGAATACTCACCCATACATTATCATTTCTTGATTTTTTTTATAATCATTTAGAGGTGGTTCTTAACAATATTTATTTATAGTCTTATTTTTCTGGTTAAAGTTGAAAAACATCCTTATAAATTCTTTTTATGTTAGGTATTTTAGGTTAATTTACATGGAGTTTTTTTATAATCAATCTCATTTAATCTTATGAATTATTTAACATATAAATCATATTCCAGGTTCGATATATTTTAATGTATCTATATTATGTGTTGGATTTTTTATTATTGGTGTGTATTGATTTCAAATAAATATTGTATTTAACCTCATTACATGATATATATAACCTAAGTGAAATTCACCGCCCTCTGAGCTATTTGACTCTGGATTTTGGGTCATTATTGATAACATTACTGAATCTTAAGGGGTCTTAGTTAGGATAGGTCAAAGAAATGTAATCTATTTTAGAGGGGATAATCCTTACCCAAATATAGTGGAATGAAACCATTGAAAAACATATTTTTAAATGATATATAATTATAATTGAATAAATATAAATTAATAATTTATAATATTTCTAATTAATCATTTTTTTTCTTATTCATTACTATGGTTTTTTGAAGATCAGCAATAAGAAGCCAAAGGCCCAAATACTTACAAGGTATCCATGGGATATATGATTCTCCAAATTCATGCGAAGTATTTAATTCAATCCATTTCATTCTATAAACTTTGGTTTAGGGCATGAAAAGGTAGTTCTTTCCATTGAGCGAAAATCACACACTATTTAATTATATACACAAGCAACCATTTTTAAAAGTATTAAACATATTTATCTATCCATTGATAAAAAATTTTATAAATAATTTTAACTTTAAAACACTTTATAACATATGATTAATTATTATTACTAAATTTTTAATTTTTAATAAATTATTTGGATAGTAAAACTCTTATTAATATAAATATATTATATTCTATGCAAATTATGATAGTATAGATAGTAGAATGATAAATTATCATATACTATCATACATCAAATGAACTATCACACACAAAATCATGATATAATGACCTTCACTACCTCATGGATTACTCCAGAAAAAAATAATTAAGTAGTTCATGAAATTTCACCATGTTTTATAGTTTTTTCATATTTATATTCATCTCTTAGGACAACTAAACATTTATATTTTTACTGTACTTTATAATTATGTTATGCATTATATAATAACATTTGAAACTATGTCCAAAAAATATAGATATATTCCAAAACATCATTAAGAAAATATATCACTAATTTTCACTATATGATACAAAATTTATAAAAACGTTTAAAAATTCATCCAAATTTTTTGTGGTTATCCTCTAAAATATATTTTAGGAGATTTCGATGTTTTTTCTTTCCCTTTGTAAAAAATTTATTATACACATTAAAATAACCACAATGTGTGAACCTAGGGACCCTCGTACCATTAATGGAAAATATAAATCCTCTAATTTATAATTAAAGGAAAATAAAAACCTCTAGTATAGTTTATATATTACATAATCTATTATTGTATTTAGAATTATCACTATAAAACAAAAAATTTCATTTTAACTACGTCAACTAGTTATATTAAATAGATTATGCATAATCATACAATCCCTTTGTTGATTACATATAGTAAACATATAAAATATATTATGTGTATCTAATATATCCAACACATATGTTCCTAATTGTATGAGTATAGACTAATTAGATAGATGAATACCCCATATATAATTCACATGGATATATCAACATATTACCTACCCCACTCCCAGATATATATGGACATAACATATCATGTATCTATTTATGAACATAATATTCCTTAGTATATCTAAAATTAGGGGATATGTATCATAATTTTCATATGATAAGAAAATTTTCAACTTGGTTAAACCTTAACTAGAGACATGATTAAAATCATACCAAAGATCCCTTGATTTACACAACCCCAAGGTTAACATAAGAAGGTGTCAAATTATTAAGATACTCATGCTAGTTATCTTATTATCATCAGGTAATTATAGTTCTATATGAAACATAAACTACATTTATATCAATAATACAGTGTATTACACTCAATGTGGAAAACTAAGTAGATCATAAACCCCCAAAACCCTAATTTATGCTTAGTGAGTTAATTCTATACATCATTGTAGAACTTAATCAATGGAAATATTATCATGGAATCATATATTAAAACAGTACATTATGCCCATAAATAAGGTATAATTTTGTGATGTCTACCGACTAGAGACCACTAAGTAGTGTCCTGAATGGAGTCGCCACTTTACCATGGGAACCCCCCAGAATTCATGAGGCTTCTATATAGAAAAGAGGGTATAGGGTGGTACCATGGGGAGACTATACCCTCATATTAGAGTGAGAAATAATAGTGGAAATAATAAAATTGTCCGTCAAAAATAATAAAAGTATGCATAAAGAAAATAAATATAGCATCCTATCCTTGGATAACTAAACCATCAAAAATAGTCTTCCATCACATGGTGGGATATAATAAATATAATGTAAACAATTCTTAAATATAAACAAAATAGTAGATAAAACCACAGTACAATGTAAAGTAAAGAGATAAGACATTAACTATACAGCCCAATCCAAATAGGATAAACTATAAAATTATGAAAAGAAAATACAAATGGGTCTCACTATGACCAAACATCACCATCAAACCATACTGAACCAAAGGCTGCAACAATAAGAGAATCTAGCATGCTATGGGATTCTATTTCCTTTGATTAGATCCTAAAACACAACATCTATAAATGCCCAAAGTAAAATTTAGGGTGTAACCCTAATGACGAGTAGGATTCCACTATAGAGTGTATACAAGGACTAATATCATGAATGTAAAAGTTATTGATTTTAAAACAAAAATTGTTTTAAAAATAAATTTCATAAATCCAAATTCAATTGTAAATCATTTTCTTTGGTTTTAATTAAATCCTTTTATATTCAAAAAGCCAATAATATAAAAATTATAAGTGATAAAACATGAAACCATATCCACACACCATAAGGTATCAAATTAAACACATATCCATGAAATAATCTATCATGAGAAACCTTGTGATACAACCTCTTTTGAAAACATTTGAGCAACAATACATGAAAAATTGGATAAAGAAATAAAAATTACATAAATGAAAAAACATGTTTTTTGGGCCCTATCCTGTTAAAATATGTAATAAACATAAAATAAACTAAACTATTCATATGTTGGTACAATCCAATATTGATTTTTTCCATGAAAATTAATCCCACATATGAGATGAGATAATGGGTTTTTAAAGTTAATATATTCAAAAGATTGAATTGATTTTATATCCAATATTATTTTTAAATTGATTCCAATTAAATAAATTTTTTTAATAGATGAAAAATTGTTTATATAATCTATAAAGAAATATTGTAAAATTAAAAAAAATTAGATGTCAAAGAAATTTTCAATTAAAAATTTTTATTTTTCACTATACATCAAAAAATGAACAATTTCTGAAAAATACCAAACAAATCTCTTAATAGATAATTGACATTCTAATCACCAAACCTCTAGTGTAATTATTCTCACTATGAGTGACATGTCTCTTCCAAACACTCCAAAAGTTACCAATGTGCCAAATTATTTCAAATCCAATTAAAATCCTAGATCAAAATTTATAAAATGATTTCAGAGCCACGAAAATCTTCTATGGTTATAAAAAACACATTTCTAGACAAAAACACCATTTAAGAACTTAATCAAACACTTGGTTTAAAAAACCCCATTTTTAATGATAAAAATGTTTAAAAACATGTATCGTTCCATGATATCCCTTGAAACCACAAATCGTATCAATTCAATTAATAAAAAAAGTAAATTTACATGAAAAATAGGAAATTCAAAGAATTTACCCACTATATAGAAACGCATACCTTAGGAAAAGAGGTAGAATTATTATACTTTGGAAAATGAGATCAGCCTATAATCTTAATAGGGAATATCCTAGACCACTAGGGATGGATTTAGTTGAGAAAATATGATATTTGAGGTTTATTAGAGTTTAAATAAGGGTGTTCGGTCATTTTAATAAAATATTCATGGCATAAAATCCCACACATATGTGTTTCTAGAGAGACCTCATGGTTAGGAGTAATTGTGAGCATTAAAGGTGCACCCTATATATAGAATCTATTTTCAATACATATTTTTTCCACATGGTTACTTTAATCTTGTGACAGTCATTTATAAACCTCTACTCAGGGGTGCATATTTTTTAGGGATGGTCATATGGTTTGGAAAAATTGTCCACCCCTTCTATAAGAGCATGCTTAGACACACCATTTCATGGTCAAAACTACATTATTTTACCTAATCATTCATAGCTCTGTGGTCTTAAATTTTTTAAAAAACTTATTAAATTACCCCCAAAAGAAATACCTAAAAAAATAATGTAAAAAATAAGAGCCAAGAAGTACTTGTACGAAAGCAAAAGAATGTTACAATATCCCCAATATAAAGTATTTGTTTCCTTATAATGTTCTCAAGATTTAGAACATAGAAAATGGGAAGGACACTACTGACTCATCAACAATTCTCACTATAACATATTGTGGATATCCCATTTGTACTATCATAGTACTCAGACCAGGGGAATTTTTTTCCACATAGTTCCATATCATGGAGATCCAAAATATGAACTTGGTTCTAAAAAATAGTGTTATTGGTCTTATGAACGACATCCTAAAATTCAATCACATGGGAAGAATCTGTGTGACACCTAATTAGGTGGAAACATCAATAATTTCATGCATTGAAGTCAATTCGGATGGTATGTCCAATCGATATTCCACCTTTCTTAGTTAATCCTCTATCTCTAAGATGCCAACAATCCATGGTGTCAAATTTCCCTTCTTACCTTGCTGATGATGTACCTTGTTAGGTTATACTTTGAGAAAAATATGATCACCATCTTGTACCTCTTGTTCCCAACCACGATGATCCATATAAGATTTCTAATGACTATGTGATATGACCAATCACTTCTGAATCAATTGTACCTATAATGCCCGACCCCAGTTACCCAGATTCGGTGCATTATTATAATAAATTTTAATGATTACAAGGAATCAAGTCCTGAAGGACCGATCAGTTTAGCATCCTTGGAAAATAGACTACATACATTAACTTTACATTACAATTTCAAACATAAAACACAGCATAGATAGTTCTCTGAGAACATCATTATTCCCTTTAGCTTAACCCTATATATCAATCATAATACACTTCTTGGAATCCTGGGAAAATAAAACATAAGAAAGGGGTGAGCTCAAATTCTCAGTAAGGGTAAGCAATATAGTAGAAGATAACATAAATATTAAGCATGGTGAATAATTGAAACTACATGCCTTTACCAATAATAAACATGAATACTTTTAGGGAAGGAATATGAGTTGAGTAAATAATTCCATAATAAAACATAATCATGGGTATTCTAATAGTTGAATGACCACATGAACCATTAATATTATTTTCATAATGAGGGAATGTATAATGTCGGACATTTTGAAACATTTTTTCAAGGCCTCGGACAAGATGTCTAAAAATGATTAAGGCCTCGACCAAAACCATATATAAAATTGGGAAAGGACTCAGCCAATTCCATGTATAGTTATATCATGAGACCTACTGATGCATCGAGGAGCTATAGTGGGCTCCACCCATCACTTACTAAGTCCAATACATTCCTTATATGAAAAGGTTGAAATATAACATAAACATTCGTATTAAAACTAGCATATGAAATGTCAATAATTTAACCATAAACCTTGAATGGTATAAAAATAACACATCCAGAATCAAACATATCACAAAACATTAAATGCAATATGGAAGATTTGTATCATAATAAATCAACTTTAAACAAGTTTAAAATCCATTAAAGGATGTTGACATAGATGAAAATGATTAGTAAAATGCTTTGAGAGAAATACCCCTTTTTCATGAAATCATTTAAAATTATCACAATTTATAAAGGTATTCATTTAAAAGGTATTTTTGAATCAAAGTGTCCCATACCACTTTGAAACTTTTTAAAATAATTATCATTTTAAAACATTCATGTCCATATAAATAAATCCTTAAAACCATTTTAAAAACATGGACATTAACGAGAAAGGTTTAGAAGAATAAATATTTTAAAACATTAAAAATTATGTTTCAGTAAAAGATTCCCTTAAAATATTCCATTTGAAAATTCTTTTATGAAACATGGACATGTATAATAAATATGTCCCAGAAAAAAAAAACTTACACATAAACAATCTCAAATAATAATGATATTGAGGAATTAACCCTTACCAATTTCGTAACATATGAAACATACACCCCATGAAAGAAGTATCATACAATGAAGATGTAAATACACATAAATTAAATTTTATTACACAAAGAATAAAAATATGGGCAGTACATACACCACACAAAAGGAAATAGTGGCAATATAGCATGAATCTCACGGGAATAAGGAGTGAGATGAAAACCCCTTACCTTGCACTTTCCTTTAGTCAAGGGTACGTTTAACATCCTGTATGAAGATATTAGTATGATATTAAACTATAACAGAACCATATTAATATTTATGATATCATACATGATTCATTTATTACTTTATACTACCCATTTAATAATAATTTATTTGTTAAATTAACATTTTGGGTAATAATCGCTTTCTTTATCGTACATGTTTTAACTTGTTACTCTTGATTGTATCACTTAGATCAAGATTTAAATAATTCCAGAATATAAAACAAGATTTATATATCATATATATTTATAATATAAATATGTATAATAGACATATATATGAAATGAAAAACACCATTTATGGAGACAGTAGTCCGTACGTACGCATAAACGTTGTTTCTGTTTTCATATCGTATTGAACGGAACTAAGTGAATAAGATAAATGTAAGTACATATATATTTATATATCTCCAGAAGAATTATTATGTCATATATTACATAATAATTAGTAATATATATATTTTTATAATCGTCGGTGAATGGTAAACATGTAAATGAATCACATTGTGTCGTGGAGACGGTAATCTGTACGTATGCACGAGTGACAATATTTTTTACTTAAAGGTGTGGAATTGGATGGTATATTAATTTTACAGAGAAATTAGCATGTTATTTTCATTATTTATATATATATATTACTCATCATTATATCCATCCAAATAACATAGTGTTGAATAACAAATTACACCGCGACGTGGAGACAGTAAGTCGTACGTACGCACGCATGGTGACATTATCATTCATAAGATAGATAGAATAATGAATATAGTTGTGTCATATTTATAATAACATAAAATTATATAGAATATACTGAAGTGGAAGAATAAGATAACTTGAAAGCGGGTGGTGAAATCATTACCTCTTATTCGGGTTCTTGTTTTTGATTTGATCAAAAGGGATCCTTAGGTTGGCTTTATGACCAAAGTAGGGCCTATAGGATGAAGGTAGGATAGTTGGGAGGATATTTGGGTAGAGTTTTGCCGATCAAAATGGCTTTTGAGGTGTGAAGTTGAGAGAATTGGAAGTGCCCTTTTACAAGAGGGGTGAGGGGCACCTTAGGAAAAACATAAAATATTATTTTATAATAAATTCATTTTCGGTTTCTAATGGATCCAAAATGAATTATTTAAAGTATAAGGTGGGTATGGGTCGCAAAAAACTCAACCAATAGGTTTTAGATAGGTTTAGGTCACCATATTAACCTTAACTTTTAGATTTAACTCTTAATTAAATAGTTTGACATTTACCACGTCTCTTTGTATTTTTATGTTATATGGTTAATAAACATACTATAAAATGTCAATAGAACCCAAATTGGTTCATTAATGACATATATATTATTATATAAGCCTTTTTTCCGAACCTTAGATTTTTAGGATTATTATATCAATTAATAATATAATATTTTCTTTAAAAATTATTTTATGTCAATTTTGACACTATTTGGTATTTGTTTTTTTTTAACTCATAACAGCATGATTACTTCAAAATAATTTATCTATCTAACCCTAACATGTCATAATAACCTAGAAAATTACTGGAATTTATAAAAAGTCTCAAATTACCTTTATTTGGATATTTATAATGTCAATCATTTTAATCGTTCATTAATACGTAATTACTGCATCATTATTGTATCATAAATAAATTTAATTATTTAATGTCTAAAATTTATAAATAAACTCCCATTATGTAGGAAATCTTTTTATATTTCTAATTAATATTTACAGTCTAATTTATCTTATGTATAACCCTATATTAAAAATGTTTTAGTTATTAAACTTTGATTTTAACTCTTTTCACCCTTCTTTGAATTAAATAATAATATATGTCCTAATCTAATCCAAGTGGACCTAAAGGATCATATTTTATTCCTAATGTTGTTTTTAGTAGAATTACACTTATCCAATAGAATTTTGACATATGTTAGGGTAATAATAATATCATTTTTACCCTTAATTACCCTTTTTTAGTTTTAATCATGGTAAATAAAAGTAAAACGTCACTATTCACCAAAAATTATTTTTATCTTATTGAACCACATTTTTCTTACTGATATCAACCGTACCTCTCCGATTTTTGAAATTCCACTCACAGAAGAGGTAAAATTAAGTTTTATGCAAATTTTCAAATTCTCCTAGGAGGTGGGTAAAAGACGGTGAAAAGTTCAATAAAATTTTATATATCTAATATTATTACAAAATTACTCCAATTAATTAAATTGAACATAAATAGGTATTATGTATCTATTTTGACCTAAAATAAATTTAAATAAAATAAATAATTATTTAAATAAAAATTTAGTTTTAAACAATAACTCAGTGCTTTTCACTATTCAACAAAAATCGAAAGTTTTCAGAAAAATAGCAAAAATTTACCATAAGGTAATTTTGATATTTAGAATTGATAAATGAAGTCTATTTTACCAAATTCAAAACATATAAGTTTCATTTATTAATTTAAAATTAATTCTTATTGTCAAAACCAAAAGACGAATTTTTTAGAAACAATAACTATCAAAAGATTGACATTTGTTTATGTCTAATCTCAAAGTGAAATTAAATAAAATGACTAGAATTGGATTAAATGGTAAAAATATAATCTATTTATACTTCCAAGCCATTAAAATTTATAATTTAACACTATAAATTATTTTGATTAAAAAATTTGTTTTCAGTTAAAATATAGTATTTTTTTACTATTCACCCAAATAAGAAAGTTATCAGAAAAACACCAAAAATTTATTAAAACTAAATTCTTATGTCTTGATTCTAAAGAAGAAATTTATTTTGTCAAATTGAATATATAAAAGTTTCAAATATTGGATTTAAAAAGGGTTAACCATTAAAAGGCCGAAAAAGTGCATTTTTTGAAAAATACTTCATTTATCTGAAAAAAAATTAATTAGTTCTTACATTATATCTAAGAAACTCATAATATGGATTCTAAAATTATAAGGATTATATATAGTTCAAAATTCAATTAATACTATTCATATCCACTTTTGAACGGCTAGTTTGGTAAGTCGTGGTGCGCTTGAACTCGGTGTTGTGTGTAGTGCAAGTTATTGAATTACTTTGAAGAAATAATGTACTATGAAATCTTGGGGTGTTACATTTTTCCCTCATTCAATAAATTGCATCGTCACAATTTGAATTTTTTCTTCAAAAATAAAAGGTTGAAAATAAAAAATACTTTTGTGGAGAACTCATATCATAAATTGGGTTAATAAAATTTAGTCTTAATAAGAGAGAATATATATATATATATATATATACTTGACAGGTAGAGTTACATCCTTTAACTTATTCCTACCACAAACTCATCCTTCACTCCAAAAGATTTCAAAAAAATATTCTATTTATCTTAATCGTATAGGGTTCCAAAAATAATGAATTTATAATTCACCTATCAGACCCTTTAAAAAAATAGATTATACCATCCAGGGACTTCATGTAGTCCAGTGGTAGGCGATAAATCCCAATCTCACTATGGTGTGGGTTCAATTCTCGTAGCTTTGTCTGACGCGACGGATTATCACACATTCTGTGTGTTATCCTTTTTATTAAAATTAAAAAATAACCTTAACAATAATATCCAATTTCAAACTTAATCTATTCCAACCTTTAGACTTATCCAAAATACTTCTATCCAAACTCACAGTCCAAAATTTATAAGGAAGTTAAACACAATGAAGATCCTTTTTTCAGGTAATAACATGTGAACACATTCATCATATATTGTTTTAAAACATGGTAACACCCTGAATTACCATAAAACCTTATTAATTACATTCATGCTCCCTTATCCTTTATATAATACTAGATAAATTCCTTATATTTGAAAATTTTCAATATTCCAACAATCATGAAATAAATAAACCATTAATCAGTTCCAAGATAGTCAAGAATATCTAATATAATTTATCCAAATCAACCACTTCTTATTCCAAAATTACTACCTTAGTATCAGGACCATATAATCTCAAATTCCCAATGAAATAGTACTACAGTACAATCCTAATTTATTTGTATAATTTATATAACTAGTACATCGTTGATACAACACTCAAATGACACAATACTTTAATGACAACATAAGAACTCTTAATCATTCCTCTTCATCTTTGGTAGTATCATAACTTGATTCTTATCCAATAGCATCATTTGGGGTATACTCTGATGATTTGTACATTGATTCACGTAGTGTCCCAAATCCTTGAAAATGAAGCATTGTACATTTAAAACTTTTTTCTTACCCTTTAAATCACGTACTTGGTGTCCTTTTTCTCCATACTTATAACAAACTCTCATTCCCTTCAAGAATTTACCAAGGTGATTCTTTCCGCAGTTATCACATGTGGGAAAATCCTTCTTTTCCCTCTTCCCTTTATCCATCTTTCTCTCTTCCATCCTTTTGTTCTCTTGCTTCCCTTCAAAGCCATCAGACATAGAGAATTCTTTACTTATCTTATTAACACATGATACTATCTCTTCATATGTTGAGAATACATGGGAGACTATTTTCCTTCTAAATGTTGGCTTAATACCGTGAAATATGTTATCTTTCTTACTCTTTAGATCATACGTATTGTTGGAGTTCACATTCCTTCTACTGGGCGCCATTTCTATATAATGGCATACACTAGGTCAGTTTATGAATTGCAATGAACAATTCCAAACTTGTAAAATACCTAACATAAATTGAACAGTTTATGGATATAATCCATAAAAATATTTTCTTTGAGGAGGTATATACTCATAAATCCTTCATAATGACTTGTAAAGAAAATGAGAATTATCCTAAGCATATCCCTTGATAGTATCATAACCAAGAGTGCGGTAAGGCTCGTTTTTTGTGCACCAGTTCCTGTTTGAGTCTAGCACAAAGCCGTTTTTTTGGGTTTTACCCCTAAGTACATCTATGCCAGAGCTGCCTCTACCTGGTTGTATCCAGACAGGGATGTATTTTCTTGGAAAACTCACAAAATCTCTACATTACCAAAATTCTAGGAAGTTCTTCTAAAATAATCCTTATAGTCTATCTTAGGGTAATGTGCTCTAATCAGAGTTTATCTAAATCTAGTTTCCAAGGTTATTTCTAAACTTCCTCTAATACCAACTGTAATGCCTTGACCCTAGATACCCAGATCTAGTGCATTATTTTAATACATTGGAATGATTACAAGGAATCAAGTCCCGAAGGACCGATTAGTTTAGCAGCCTTGGAAAATATATTACATACATTAACTTTACATTACAATTTCAAACATAAAACACATCATAGATAGTTATTTGATAACGACATTATTCCCTTTATATTAACCCTGCATATTAATCATAATATACTTCTTAGAATCCTGGGAAAATAAAACATAAAAAATGGGTGAGCTCAAATGCTCAGTAAGGGTAAGAAATACAGTGAAAGATAACATAAATATTAAGCATGGTGAATAATTGAAACCACGTGCATTTACCAATAATAATCATGAATACTTTTATGGAAGGAATATGAGCTGAGTAAATAATTCCATAATAAAACATAATCATGGGTATTCTACTAGTTGAATGACCACATGAACCATCAATATTATTTTCATAATGAGGGAATGTATAATGCCGGACATTATGAAACATTTTGCTAAGGCCTCGGACAAGACGTCTAAAAATGATTAAGGCCTCGGCCAAAACCATATATCAAATTGGGAAAGGCCTCATCTAATTCCACATCGAGGAGATATAGCAGGCTCCACCCATCACTTACTAAGTCCAATACATTCCTCATATGAAAATGTTGAAATATAACATAAACATTCGTATTAAAACTAGCATAAAAATGTCAATAGTTTAACCATAAACCTTGAATGGTATAAAAATAGCACATCCAGAATCAAACATATCACAAAACATTAAATGCAATATGGAAGATTTGTATCATAATAAATCAACTTTAAACAAGTTTAAAATCCATTAAAGGATGTTGACATAGATGAAAACGATCAGTAAAATGATTTGAGAGAAATACCCCTTTTTCATGAAATCATTTAAAATTCTCACAATTTATAAAGTTATTCATTTAAAAGGTATTTTTGAATCAATGTGTCCCATACCACTTTGAAACTTTTTAAAAAAATTATCATTTCAAAACATTCATGTCCATATAAATAAATCCTTAAAACCATTTTAAAAACATGGACATAAATGAGAAAGGTTTAGAAGAATAAATATTTTAAAAATTTTAAAATGATGTTTTAGTAAAAGAGTCCCTTAAAATAATCCCTTTGAAACTTATTTTATGAAACATGGACATGTATAATAAATATGTCCCAGAAAAAAAACTTACACATAAACAATCTCGAATAATATTGAGATTGAGGAATTAACCCTTACCAATTTCGTAACATATGAAACATATAGCCCATGAAAGAAGTATCATACAATGAAGATGTAAATACAAATAAATTGTAGTTTATTACACAAATAATACAATTATGGGCAGTACATACATGACACAAAAGGAAATAGTAGCAATATAGCGTGAATCTTGCGGGAATAAGGAGTGAGATGAAAACCTCTTACCTTGCACTTTCCTTTAGTAGAGGGTACGTTTAACCTCCTGTATGAAGATCATAGTATGTTATTAAATTATACCAGAACAAAATTAATATTTATGATATCATACATGATTCATTTATTACTTTATACTACCCATTTAATAATAATTTCCTTGCTAAATTAACATTTCGGGTAATAATCGCTTTCTTTATCGTACGTGTTTTAACTTGTTACTCTTTATTGTATCACATAGATCAAGATTTAAATAATTTCAGAATATAAAACATGATTTATATATCATATATATTTAGAATATAAATATGTATAATAGACACATATATGAAATGAAAAACACCATTTATGGAGACGGTAGTCCGTACGTATGCATAAACATTGTTTCTGTTTTCATATCGTATTGAACGGAACTAAATGAATAAGATAAATGTAAGTACATATATATATATGTATCTCCAGAATAATTATTATTTCATATATTACATACTTATTAGTAATATATATATATTTATAATCGTCGATGAATGGTAAACATGGAAATGAATCACATCGCGTCGTGGAGACGGTAATCCGTACGTACGCACGAGCGACAATATTTTTTACTTAAAGGTGTGGAATTGGATGGTATATTAATTTTACAGAGACATTAGAATGTTATTTTCATTATTTATATACATATTACTCATCATTATATCCATTCAAATAACATAGTGTTGAATAATAAATTACACGACGAGGTGGAGATGGTAAGTTGTACGTATGCACGCATGGTGACATTATCATTCATAAGATGGATATAATAATGAATATAGTTGATCAATATTTATAATAACATCACATTATATATAAGATACTGGATTTATTATTTTATAATTGAAACAACAAAGAAACAGTAAGTGGAAAAATAAGAGAACTTGAAAGAGGGTGGTGAAATCATTACCTCTTCTTCGGGTTCTTCCTTTTGATTTGATCAAAAGGGCTCCTTAGGTTGGATTTATGACCAAAGGAAGGCCTATAAGATGAAATTAGGATAGTTGGGAGGATATTTGGGCAGGGTTTGGCTGAGACAAATGGCTTTTGAGGTGTGAATTTGAGAGAAGGGGAAGTGCCCATTTATAAGAGGGGTGAGGGGAACCTTAGGAAAAACTTAAAATATTATTTAATAATAAATTAATTTTCTGTTTATAATGGCTCCAAAATGAATTATTTAAAGGATAAGGTGGTTATGGGTCAAAAAACACTCAAAAAATAGGTTTTAGACAAGTTTAGGTCACCATATTAACCTTAACTTTTAGATTTAACTCTTTGTTAAATAGTTTGACATTTACCACATCTCTTTGTATTTTTATATTACATGGTTAATAAACATACTATAAAATTCCAATAGAACCCCAATTGGTTCATTAATGACATATATATTATTATATAACTCTTTTTTCTGAACCATATATTTTTAGGATTATTATATCAATTAATAATATAATATTTTTTTTACAAACTATTTTATGCCAATTTTGACACTATTTGGTATTTGTTTTTTGTTAAAATCATAATAGCATGATTACTTAAAAAAATGATCTAAAAAACCCTAAAATGTCATAATAACCTATAAAATTAGTGTAATTTATAAAATGTCTCAGATTACATTTATTTGGATATTTATAATGTTAATTATTTTAATCTTTCATTAATATGGTAATTAATGCATCATTATTGTGTCATACATAAATTTAATTATTTAATGTCTGAAAATTATAAATAAAATAAAATTATGTATTAAATATTTTTATCTTTCGAATGAATATTTATAGTCAAATTTATCTTATTTATAACCCTATATTAAAAATGTTTTAGTTATTAAACTTTGATTTTAACTCTTTTAACCCTTCTTTGAATTAAATAATAATAAATGTTCTCATCTAATCCAAGTGGACCTAAAGGATCATATTTTATTTATAAGGTTGTTTTTGGTCGAATTACACTTGTCCAATAGAATTTGTACATATGTTAGGGTTAGAATAATATCATTTTTACCCTTAATTACTCTTTTTACTTTTAACTGTGGTAAATAAAAGTAAAGAGTTACTATTCACCAAAAATTATTTTTTTCTGATTGAACCACATTTTTCTTACTGATATCAATAGTATCTCTCTGAGTTTTGAAATTCCACTCACAGAAGTGGTAAAATTATGTTTTATGCAAATTTTCAAATTCTCATAGGAGGTGGGTAAAAGACGGTGAAAAGTTCAATATAATTTTATATATCTAATATTATTAAAAAATGACTCTAATTAATTAAATTGAAAATATATATGTATTTATGTATCTATTTTGACCTAAAATAAATTTAAATAAAATAAATAATTCTTTAAATAAAAATTCAGTTTTAAACAATAACTCAATGTTTTTCACTATTCATCAAAAATTGAAAGTTTTCAGAAAAATACCAAAAATTTACCCTAAGCTAATTTTGATATTCCGGATTAAAAAATGAAGGCTATTTTACCAAATTCAAAACATAGAAGTTTAATTTATTAATTTAAAATTAATTCCCGTTGTCAAAACCAAAAGGGGTATTTTTAAGAAACAATAATTATCAAAAGATTGACACTTGTTTATGTCCAATCTCAAAGTGAAACTACATACAATGACTATAATTGGACTAAATGGTAAAAATATAATCTATTTATACTTACAAAACATTAAAATTTATATTTTAACACTATAAATTATTTTGATTAAAAAAGTTGTTTTCAGTTAAAATATAGTATTTTTTTACTATTCACCCAAATATGAAAGTTATCAGAAAAAACACCAAAATTTTATTGAAACTAAATCCTTATGTCCCAATTCTAAAGAAGAAGTTTATTTTGTAGTATTGAATATATAAAAGTTTCAAATATTGGATTTAAAAATTGTTCACCATTAAAAGGCGGAAAAAGTGCATTTTTTTAAAAATACTTCATTTATCTGAAAAAAATGAATTAGTTCTTAAATTATGTCTAAGAAACTCGTAATATGGGTTCTAAAATTATAAGGATTATATATATTTTAAAATTCAATTAATACTATTCATAACCGCTTTTGAACAGCTAGTTTGTTAAGTCGTGGTGCGCTTGAACTCAGTGTTGCGTGTAGTGAAAGTTATTGAATTACTTTGAAGAAATAATGTACTATGAAATCTTGGGGTGTTATAGTACCCTTTCCATATTATACTAAATGATACGTGGCCCAAAAAAGGACCTCCCTCCCAATACTACCAAGCACAAGGGAGATATACATGGATATTTATATAACTCTTCAAGGAAATCCATCGTTATCAAAGTCTGATAGCTATTTTTATTGGAAATTGTGACTAGAGGAATATTCTTTTCCCAACATAAACTAAAATAATATATACACACCCGAAGCATATCCTCAGAAACCTTGATAGATCTATTTGGATGTCAATCAATCTATATATGATAATTCATGCTCAATTTCAACTACAAACCCATCACCTCTTTCAAACCATTCCAAAACATGTAATTTAGCATTGGGTCCCTTTCAGATACAACCATATAGAGAACCCCATAAAATAACCCAATCACTCAGTTTTATAAGTCCCTAATTTCTTCCACATTTTTCATCTCTTTGATAGGTAATAAATGAGTCGATTTCATAAGTTAGTCAATGATCACCCAAATTATATCTTTAACGATATGAGTTTTTGGTAAAACAATGATTAAATCTATTAAAATCTAATCCAACTTACATTTTGGAATGGGAAAATATCACAACAAACCATCAAGTCTCTGGTATTATACCTTTGTTTTCAAAAAAGTGAGACACCATAAAATAAAATCATCAATTAATCACCTCCTCCCCTAATTCCAATATCAATGTTTCAAGTTGTGATACATATTGGTATCACTGTAGTGTATGGAAAAACAAGACTGGGGTTTACTTTACATCAACTAATTTCTTAGTGTGTTTGGAAAAACAAACCTGTTATGGATGCACAAAACTCCACTATGAGATAGAGACAACTCACCCAAGGTCTCCCCAACAAAGAGGATTATACTAAAGCATCGGTACCCAGTTTCAGTCACCTGATCAAGAAAATCTCACTAATCATAAGATAATTGAGATTTCATTTTAGACAAGAAAAGTTATCCACCAACATCTTCCACTCCCAATCCCATTTCAGAAAACATACTCAGTAGAGACCACTCTTTAATCTGTTCCATCATGGATTTCATCAGTACTTTTCCACTCAAGGAATCAGTAAACACATTTAATTTCAAAAGAGTGTATACAATATAAAAAAATAAAATCTGGAGATACTCCGCCCAGTTTCACTATCACAAGTTCATAACCATTTTATTAAAAATATACATCAGGCTCTTATGATTAGAATACATTGTAAATCACTCCGTAAAGATATAGTTATGCCTTGTTTTGAGTTCATGCATAACTTCTTCTAATGAAATATCATGGGTATGGTAGTTCTTATCAGGCCTCAACCTTAAACATTACATAATCTTGAATTATGTTAATAATTTACATTGAGGATCTTTTTAGGTTTAGAGTTATAAAGAATTAGGCCATACATATTACATTACATCTCAAAATATTGAAAAGTAGACACTTCTAATCAATCCAATTTTTTTCAAAAAAATAAAACTCCTTAAATAAAACAAGAATTATTTTCTTGATAGAAATTTTCTTAAATACATCCATTCTCTTACCCTTCCTTCTACCCTGTGAAAAACGATTCAAAAACATTGTATGAGCACAAAAATCTCAGTAAGGGTTATAAAATAAGAAAAGAATACATAATTCCATCAATACATACAAATCAATGAAATCATACTTCTCATTCATAAAACATAAGCTCATTAACATACCTCATTAAATCATAAGGTTTATGAATAACACATAGAAATCATAAATCATAAATGTAACTTGTTGTATCTATATCATACTTACATTGTAGCTTTCACAACTACATAGGGAGTTGCGTTTGGAATAACCAATATTCCATAAATCTCTTAGGAGAAACATTAATGTTTACCTCCGTCACGTTACCCAATTAATTGGTGATCTATATCAGGCTCACCCATCCTATATTTATCATGGAACCACCCATATATATAAACAATTCCCAAGAACCATAACATAATAATAACACATGAACAAGCATAAAGAAAATATAACATTTCCACATTGAAATCACAAGATATCAGTTTAAGATATTGACATAATAAATCCATTTTAAAAACCATTTTCAATATTGACATACATAAAAAAGGGTATATGGTGTTTATTTTCCTTTTAAAAACATTACATCTTGTTAAGGAAGCCAAATATCAAATAATGATCACAACGGCGGAAAGGTCGTTGTCACCACGTACGTCAAAAAGAAACATTACCTTTTTTCATTTAGTAAAACACTACATAGAAAAAATATTCCCTTTGTTTGAAATTAAAATTAAAAGGGGTTATTACACCATATGAATTAAAGTTGTGTATAAATCAAAATATGCCTCAATGAATGGAGATTGAGATGAAGTCCCTTATGAAAATTTGACAGCCTAATGATGTCACTTTAATATTCAGAAAATGAGTTAATGAGAGAAAAAAGGGTCTCTCATCACTTGGATATAAAATTTACAAACATAAGGACATATTATAACATATCCCAACATAATAAAAATTCAATTAAAAGACATTACATAAAATAAGTCTTTGACTAAAAGAGGAGGGTGAAAGGTTCCCTTACCCTGTGTCCGATTCATCAAGTTTGTTCCTTTTTCTTCATTAATAATAAAAATAAGTTAATTTATACTTTATTAAGAACTTTTTAAAGTTAATTATTCCTTTAATATCACTTATTACCATGTTATAAAAATTACATAATTATTTAAGTTAGTATCGATCATTTTGTCAATATTTGGTACTTGAGTTAAAAATGAACTTGTTATAATTACAAATTGTCTATGTGGTAAAAAATAAATTATCTACATAATGATATTCATGATTTAAATATCATATAAATCCATTATATATATGTATTTATAATAGTAAATTACATATAGAGATAAGAAATGAAATGCACCATTCATTGAGATGGTAAGCCGTACGTACGCATGAACGCTAATTTCATGTATTTTTCATATTTAAAGGAATTAATAATAAATGATAAATAGGTATATTATAATTAAATTATAATATCATATATATAATATCACTGACTCCATACTTAATAAATTCAATGAACATCATGTATGAGTCATATCACTTTGAGGGGCGGTAGTCTGCACTTCCTCAAATGAAATTGTCGTATTTACCCATTTGGAACCCATAAAGGTATTATATAAATGAAAAATAAATAATCATAGAGACAATATAAATATAATACATATCACATAAAAATACAGTACTACTATAATGGCCACCATGATAGGTTGTATGTAAAAATCAAACAATCATTATTTTGTGAGGCAGTAGTTCTCCGTACACAGTAACAGTATGTTTTTATCCATTAGATGGAGGTTTTTTGTAGTGTAGTTAGAATCCTTATCATAAAAAAATTACTAGTATATTTAATATACTGGTTCTGTTATAAAATAACATAATAAATAGAGTTTAGGGGGTTGGAGAAAGAAAATAAATGAAAAAAACATGAGAGAAGACATTACTTAAAATCGGGCAACTCCTTTTGATTTAAGCTAAAAGGATTTCTTAAATTTCCTTATACTAATGTTTAGGATTCTAGTAGGAATATAGGGATTTTGGGAGATTATTTGGACAGATTTTGGATGAGAAAAGGGGCTTTAAAGGTGTGATTAAGGGTTATAGGTGGTGGCTTTTATAAGAGAGAGGAGGGGTACTTTAGGAATGTTTGAACGATTGTTTTATTATAAACTGAACTTCGATTTTCAAATGGTAAAAAACTAATTTAATTCAAAGATAAGATGATTATTTTTATAAATCTTTTTAACCAATAGTTTTTAGGAAATTTTTTGTTTCAAATTGAACCTTATCATTTAGCTTTAACCATTAGTTATCTTATTTGACTATTACCATGTCTTCTTGTATATTCATACTATATTGTTAATATAGTTAGTATAAAATAACAATAAAACATCATGTGGTTCTTTAATTAAATTTTAAACCTTATATAAGTCATTTGGATGAATCTTATATTTTTAAGACTATTTACCATTTAATAAAATTTTATTTGTTTTAAAAAATCATTTATGTCAATTTATATACTATTTGTATCATGATTTTTAAAAAATCTATAAAAACTTTATTATTTATAAAAACCTTCATTAATTCAAATATAAAATGTCATAATTATCCCTAAAATTATTTTATGTCATAAAAAGTTTCAAAATAAATTTATTTTAATATTTATAATCTCATTTATTTAAATAATTCATTAATAAAGTAATCACTACATCATCATTGTGTCATAAATATATTTATTTATTTGAAGTCTAAAAATTATAAATAAAATACCATGATGTAGTAAATATTTTTACCTTTCTAATGAGTATTTTTAGTTGGAAATATCACTTATATAACCCCATATAAAAATGGATTTAGTAAAATATACATGTTTAGGTTATATTTTCCTTAACTTTAAATTAAAAGTAATAAAATTGCATTTGCACACACAAGTTGCTCCATGGGGTCCTAAAAATGAACCAAGGATGATGATGGTAGTAAATAGATCATCCATAGGGATTAGTATAATTTTTATGGCAATTTAATATTATTATAATATTATTTTTTACCCTTATTTACTAGATTTACCCTTTAACGGTGGTAAATAAAATATTTACTAAAGTCACTATTCATAATGTCTAAAAAAAGTACGTATTTACAAAATTTAGACCTCCTAATTCCATATATGGAATCAATTTTTCCAAATTCAAAACACAAAATTGGAAAAATTAATTTAAAATTAATTCCCATTGTAAAAACCAAAAAGCTTGTTTTTAAGAAGTAAAAACCACCAAAATATTGATATGTGTTTATGTCCAATTTCAAAGTGAAATTACTTAAAATTGCCAACATTGGATTAAATGGTAAACATATAATCCAATTAAAATTTAAAACCAATTAAAATTACACTCTAACTATATAAATAAATTATATTAAAATACATTTTTGAATTAAAATGCAGTATTTTTCACTATTCATTAAAAATGAACTTTATCATAAAAATACAAAAAATTAATCCAAAGTAAATTTTGATGTTCCTCTTCTAAAGAAGAATTTTATTTTGTCAAATAGAACATATAAAAGTGAAAAAAAATAGATTTAAAATGGGTTCACCATAAAAAGAGGGTAAAATTACCTTTAAAAATATTAGAGTATTTATGCTTAAAATTGGATTCATTTTCATTTTAAGCCTCTAAATTATATTCGATAAATGTAAAAAAATTAATAAACATTTTTAATCATAATATAGTTAGTTTTATTCATTCCCTCAAGTAAAATGGCTTGGCGTTAACTACCATTAAAAATAATAATATTATATTATTATTTTTTCAGTATGACTCAGCATTGTGTACAACATAAGATTTCGAAGAAATCCATTGTTGTGTGTTGGGTACGCCATCAAATATAGCATCCCCTATTAATTGAAATTAATATTTAATTTCCAAATATTAATAAATATTAAAATTTTATTTTTTTTATTTACCTGGGATGTTACATCCTTCCCCCTTTTGGAAATTGTGTCCTCGCAATTTTATTCACTTATCAAATAAGTGGGGGTATTTATCACTCATAGAATTTGAAGATTACCATGTTTCCTATTCAACCATATGGTTTTCCTACAAAACCTTTACATGATGAATTACCTTTTTTGTAACACTTTCTCTCTTTAGTCATGAATCTTAACCGGTTGTTCCTCATAAGAAATATTCTCTTCCAACTGAACGACCTCTAGACTCAAAACAGGAGGTGCATCCGGCATATAATTTCTCAACATTGAAACATGAAAATCATTGTGTATCTGGGATAAACATGGAGATAAATCCACTCTACGGGAAACTAATCCCACTTTCTCTTGGATTTCATAGGGTCCAATGAACCTCGGACTTAGATTTACCTTCTTACCAAAACACATCACAATTTTCCATGGAGAAACATTGAGAAATACATGATCACCTACCTTGAATGAAAGATCATTCCTTCTATTATCTGCATAACTTTTCTACCTACTCTGAGCTGTTCTCATGTACTTCTGAATCAATTGAACTTTTTTTCCATATTTTCTACCAATTCTTGTCCCATCAACATCCTTTCACCTACTTCATCCCAAAGAGTTGGAGTTAGACACTGTTTTCCATATAATACTTCAAATAGTGCCATCTGTATACTGGAATGAAAAGTGTTACTATAAGAAAACTCAAACAAAGAATGAATTTGGTCCCAACTTCCCTGGTAATCTAGTAAAGAAGCATGTATCATATCTTCCAATGTCTGAATTGTTCGTTCTTGTTGTCCATCTGATTGCAGTTGAAAAGTTGTATTAAAATTTAACTCAGTACCCAATGACTTTTGAAGGACCTTCCAAAAGTTATAAGTGAACCTGGGTTCACGATCAGATACAATGGAGAGGGTAACTCCATGTAACATGACTATTTATTTAATATACAATCGATAAATTTGATCTAGAGATAGAGTCTCTCAAATATGATGAAAATGAGTAGATTTAGTCAATCAATCAACAATAACACAAATTGCATTGTTACCTCATGAAGTATTTGGTAATCCCACTACAATATCCATAGACACATATTCCCATTTTCACTCTGGCATTGGAAAAGGCTGAAGCATCCCTTTTGGTAAATTATAATATATTTTAACCTTTTGAAAAGTCAAACACTTCACAGTAAAGTCAGAAATATATATTTTCATTCCATCCTACCAGTAATACTCCCAAAGATCTCTATACATTTTAGTACTACTAGGATAAACTAAAAGAGTAGAACTATGAGCTTCACATAATTACTATTTTTTCAATTGGGAATCATAAGTCACACGTAATCTCTTTCCAAACCTCAAAACAAAGTCTTTATCAATGTTAAATTCAGGTAACTTACCCTTATGAACCAATTCTACCTTTTTCTGCAACTCATTGTCTTCTTTCTGTGCTTGTTTTATTCTATTTGCTAAAGAAGAATTCACTACCACCTGAAATAAAACAGAGGAATTCCCTACACCAAAAACTTCCAATACAACATTCATCAAATAAAAAACCAAAGGATCTTATTCCTAATGTAGCATGGTTAATGTATCATTACTCTTTTAACTCAAATCATCATCCACTTTATTTTCCTTTCCTAGATGATAATGGATCATGCAATCATCATCCTTGATTAATTCTATCCATATTCATTGTCTCATGGTAAATTATTTATGAGTGAATATATAATTAAACCTTTTGTGATCAGTATATATTTAACACTTTACTCAATAAAAATGATGCATCCAAATTTTTATAGGAAAAACAATAGTATATAATTCCAAATCATGTGTAGGGTAATTTAAATCATGAGGTTTCAACAGACGTGAAGCATAAGAAAATACCTGATCATTCTACAGAAGGAAACAACCAAGTTATTTCTATTAAGCATCACTATATATAAAAAATTCACTATTTATGGAAGGCATATCCAAAATAGAGCATTCACCAATATTCTTTTCAATTCCTGAAAACAATCACCACATTCTTTTTCTAGATAAACTTAACACCTTTTGGAGTTAACTTAGTTAGTGGGATAGATAATCATGAAAAAATTTCAACAAACCTCAGGTAATAACCTACTAAACATAGAAAAATATGAATCTCAATTATATTTGTGGGTCTTTGAAATTATTTAACAACTTTTGTTTTAGAAGGATCAACATTTATGCCATCTTTAGAAACAATGTGACCAAGGAATGAAATTTTTTGTATCCAAAACTCACATTTTCTAAATTTCCAATATGGTTTATTTTATTTTAAGGTTTGCAAGACAACCCTTAAATTACTTTCATGCTCCTATTTACTTTTAAAATATAATAAAATATCATCTATAAATATAACTATCCTTTATCACCTGATTCAACTAAGCCATCACTGTAATAAACTGTTCCATTTTGATTCTGACCATCTCAGGATGCTGATTTGAAAGGTCAATTATCTTTGTATGCCTTCCCCATATAGATTCCCTATTTCCTCTACAAAAAACAATTCTGAACAAACATATCTTAAATAAAGCAACATGGTAATCTTGAAATTCTATATTATTTCAATGTTACCATAAACTAATTAAATAAACAATATCTTAACTTCTAATGTTGTCTAAACCGACCTCTGATACCAACTTTAAGGCCCCATGCTTAAAAATTACATAATCTTGAATTAAGTTAATTATTCACATTGATGATATTTTTAGGTTTTTAGTTTTATATAATTAGACCATAAATATTACATTACATCTCAAATGATTACAATGTAGACACTTCTACCCTATCCAATTTTTTTCAAAATAATAAAACTCCTTAAATAAAACAAGAAATATTTTCTTGATATAAATATTCTTGAATACTTTCATTGTCTTACCCTTCCTTATACCCTATGAAAAAAATTTCAAAAACTTGGGATGAGCACAAAAATCTTAGTAAGGGTTTTAAAATATGGAAAGAAAACATTAGTCCGTCAATACATACAAATCGATGAAATCATACTTCTCAATCATAAAAAATAAGCTCATTAACATACCTCATTAAATAATAATATTTAAGAATAACAAATAGAAATAATAAATCGTAAAGGTAAATTGTGGCATTCATATCACACTTACATTGTAGCTTTCACAGCTACATAGGGAGTTACGTTTGGAACACCCATCACAGTATATTCCCTAAATCTCTTAGGAGAAACATTAACGTTAACTCAGTCACCATACCCTATTCATTGGAGAGATATCTCAGGCTCGCCCACCCTAGGTTTATCATAGAACCACCTGTATATGTAAACAATGCCCAATAACCATAACATAGTCACAACAAATGATCAATAAAAAAGGAAAGATAACATTTCCACATTGTCATCACATGATATAAGTTTAAGATATTGACACAATCAATCCATTATCAAAACCATTTTCAATACCAAAATACATAAAAAGGGTATATGTTATTTATTTTCCTTTTAAAAACATTATGGCTTGTTAAGGAATCCAAATATCAAATAATGCTCGTGGTGGCGGAATGGTTGTTGTCACCATGTACGTTAAAAAGAAACATTATCTTTTGTCGTTTAGTACAATGCTACATAGAAAAAAGATTCCCTTTGGATGAAATTAAAATTCAAAGGGTTTATTACACCATATAAAATAAATTCATGTATTAATCAAAATATGCCTCAATGAATGGAGATTGAGATAAAGTCCCTTACAAAACTTCAGCAGCCTAACAGTGTCACATTAAAATTCAGAAAATGATTTGATGGGAGAAAAAAGGGTATCTCATCACATGGAAATAAAAATTACAACAATAAATATATATAATAACATACCCCAATATAATAAAAATTAAATTAAAAGATATGATGTAAAATAATTCGTTGACTTAAAGAGGAGGGTGAAAGGTTCAGATACCTTTTGTCTGATTTGTCACGTATGTTCCTTGTTCTTACTTAATAATAAATTTAAGTTAATTTAAACTTTCTTAAGAAATTTTTTCAAGTTTATTATTCCTTTTATATCACTTATTACCATGTTTTAAAAATTACATAACTATTTAAGTTAGTATCGTCCATTTTGTCAATATTTGGTACTTGAGTTAAAAATAAAGTTGTTATAATTACAAATTGTCTATGTGGTAAAAATTAAATTATCTACCTAATGATATTAATTATTTAAATATCATATAAATCCATTATATATATGTATTTATAATAGTACATAACATTTGGAGATAAGAAATGAAATGCACCGTTCATGGAGACAGTAAGCCATACGTATGCATGAACGCTACTTTAATTTATTTTTCATATTTAAAGGAATGGAAAATAAATAGTAAACATGTATATTATAATTCCATTATAATATACTATATGTGACAATAACTACATCCTTAATATGTTCCATGTATGGCATGAATGAGTCATATCACATTGAGGGGGAGGTAGTCCGCACTTCCTCAAATGAAATTATCGTATTTACCCATTATGAAAACCATAAAGGTATACTATAAATGAAAAATACAGAGGAATAGAGATAGTATAAATATAATATATATCACATATAAATACATTTCCATCATAATGTCCCCCATGATAGTTGGTAGGAAAAAATCGAACAATCGTCGTTTCGTGGGGCAGTAGTTCGTCATACACAAAAATAGTATATTTGTATCCATTAGATGGAGGTGTGTGGAAGTGTAGTTAGAATCCTTCTCATAAAAACATACTAGTATATTTTATATAATTTTTTTGTTATAAAATAATGGAATAATGAGATTTTAGGAGGTTTGAGAAAGAAAATAAATGAATGAAGCTTGAGAGAAGACATTACCTCAAATCGGGTGACTCCTTTTGATTTAAGCTAAAAGGCTTTCTTGAATTTCCTTCTTCTCAATGTGAGGCTTCTAGGAAGAATAAGGGGGTTGTTGTGAGATTATTTGGGTGGATTTTGGATGATCTATGGGGATTTAGAAGAGTTATTAAGGGTTAGAGGTGGGGTCCTTTTATAAGAGGGAGGAGAGGTACTTTAGGAATGTTTGAAAGATTATTTTATTATAAACTAAATTTTGATTTGAAAAAGTCCAAAACTCGTTTAATTCAAATAAAATACGATTATTTTTTGATATCCTCTCAAACAATAGTTTTTAGAAAAGTTTTGGTTTCAAGTTTAACCTTATCATTTAGCTTTAACCCTTAGTTAACTTATTTGACTCTTACCATGTCTTATTGTATATTCATACTATATGGTTAATATAGTAACTATAAAATGATAATAAAACCTCAAGTGGTTCATTAATGAAATTTTCAAACTTATCTATTTCATTTTTCTGAATATTATATTTTTAGTACTATTATATAATTTAATAAAATAGTATTTGTTTTAAAAACACATTTATGTCAATTTATATACTATTCTTATCATGACTTTTAAGAAATCCATAAAAACATGAATATTTAAAAAACACATCATTAATTCAAATATTAAAAGTCATAATACTCCCTAAAATTCGTGGATGGAATAAAAAGTTTCAATATAAATTTATTTTAATATTTATAATCTCATGTATTTAAATCATTCATTAATAAAGCAATCACTATATCATCATTGTGTCATAAATATATTTATTTATTTGATGTATAAAAATTATAAATAAAATACCATGATGTAGGAAATATTTTTAAAATTTTAATGATTATTTTTAGTTGAAAATATCACTTATATAACCCCATGTAAATATGGTTTTAATAAAAGATACATTTTTAGGTTATATTTTCCTTAACTTTAAATTACAAGTAATTAAATGTCATTTTCACACACAAGTGACTCTATGGGGACCTAAAATCAACCCAAGGATGACCATGGTCAGAAATATCTCGTCAAATAGGATTAGGACATGTGTTAGGGTAATTTAATATTATTATAATAATATTTTTTATCCTTATTTACCAGATTTACCCTTTAACCATGGTAAATAAAATAGTTTCTGAATTTACTATTCATAATGTCTAAAAATAAAAGTTTCCTATTTACACAATTTGGACCTCCAGATTCCAAATATAGAATCCATTTTTTAAAAATTCAAAACACATAATTGGAAGAATTTAATTTAAAATTAATTCCTGTTGTCAAAACCAAAAAATGTATTTTTAATAAGTAAAAACTACCAAAAGATTTACATGTGATTATGTCCAATTTCAAAGTGAAATTACATCCAATTACAAAAATTGAATTAAATGGTAAAAATATAATCCAATTACACTTTAAAATCAATTAAAATGTCAATCTAACTATATAAACAAATTATATTAAAATGAAGTTTTGAATTAAAATTTAGTATTTTTCACTATTTAATAAAAAATGAACTTTATTGGAAAAGTATCAAAATTTCATGAAAAGTAAATTTTTATGTTCTACTTCTAAATAAGAACTTTATTCTTTTAAATAGAACATATAAAAGTGACAGAAAATATATTTAAAATGAGTTCACCATCAAAAGGCGGTGAAACTAGATTTTATAAATATTAGAGTATTTATTCTTAAAATTAGATTCATTCTCATTTTAGGCATCTAAATTTTATTGGATAAATGTAAATACATTTAACAAATATATTTAATAATAATATAGTCAGTTGTGTTTATTCCCGCTAGTACAACAACTAGGCGTTGACTACCATTTAAAATAACAATATTATATTATTATTATTTTAGTATAACTCAGCATTTTGTGAAACATAAGATTTTGGAGAAACCAGTTGTTGTTTTTCAGGTATTCCATCTAACATAGAATGTAATTTAATGTAAAATTAATATTTAATTCAAAAATATTAATAAATATGACAATGTCATATTCTTTATCTACCTGGGATGTTACAGTTATTCTCATGAGGGAATCACTGGTGAGATACATAAACTATCATCTATTTCCTATATATCATGAAACATCCCAAAATCGTACAAAAGAATCATAGAAAACATCATAATCCAAATCCAGTTTAGAAATAATAAAAATGGGTTCTTCATTAAACCCTACCTTTATCTCATCAAAACCTATCTTACATTTTTCATGCCATTAAAACTCTACATCCTTATGGGTTATAGATATCATCAAATATGTATGCTTGGAGAAATCTTGAAAAAACTGCATACAGTTACCAACAAGACTTAAGAAGCTCTAGATATTAAAATACATTTTGGTCTATTTATTGAAGATAAATTCCTATTTCTTTTTAGGACCACTAAGACACCCCTTATAGATATCACATGCGAGGAAAATTTCACTTCATGGATCCAACACTCTCTTTTACAAAGCCTACCATATTGATGATGTTCCATCAAAGTTTGAGTAATTATATCGAATTGGTCCATATGCAACTCCTCTATTTGGGAGTATGCAAAAATATCCTCCACAAACAAAGAAATGAAAGATTCCAAGAACTAATGAATGATTTAGTTCATCAAAAACATGAATATCATAGGAGAATTAGTGAGACTAAATGGCATAACCAAAAACTCAAAATTCCCATTTTGGCTCTAAAATTTTTTCTTCAGTATATTATCTTCTTGTACTATCATCTTTTAGTACCTTAACTAAAGGAAACTTTATAAATAAAGTACCCTCTATGATGGTCAAATAGATCATCAGTCCTAGAAAAATGATATTTGTTATTAAGAATCACGAAATTTAACTTTCTAGAATCCATGATAATTTTGAAACATACATCAACCTTATTAGTAAAGTGGAAGGGTGAAGACCAAGGTGACATACTATTATAATAAATTTATTTTCATATAGGTCCTCAAGCAATAAATTATTTTCACCAAACTTATCACATTCCATTGGATATGATGGGAAAGAAATGTGAATCATATTAAGGAATATTTCAATATTAAATTAAACCTCTCTCTATAGTGGTAATCCATAAAAATCATCCTGAATGTCCTCAAGGTACACACACACAGCACCATAGGATTTTGACTACCCAAACAAGGGTCATTAGAATCAAGAAAAATATTTGAAAAATGGAATGAGATTACCCCCATTAAAATCAACAACAGGACCAGCTCTTCGTGATCTAGAGTCTCAATCACCCAAATAAACATGATTGACCCCATTAGAAGAAAAAAACTTTACATGATGACTATAAAAGTCTATCTATAATTTAATTCTAATAATGAAATCCATGTCGTGTATCAGGTGAAAGATGTTAGTATCAAGAACTAAAAAATCATTTCACCTCAAATTCAATTATCCTCACTTGGCATGTGGGTCACTAGAAACCTTTTTTGGATTTATTTCCAAAAGGTTTGCAAAGATCCAATTAATATGGAATAATTCCCAAACATTAAGCCAACATAAAAAATCATTGATGATATAAAAGAGTGAGGATCACCTATATTAAAAATGATATTACTATATTGGTAAAAAAATCATACTTCTAAAAGTATTTGGACTTACTTCAAATCCCTCTAGAACATACTCTGTCATATAAAGATGTCAGGTATTAGACACATAAAAATCCCCTATGGCCAAACGATTAATCAAAACACCCTTGTAATAATCATTATGTATCGGAAAACCCATGTTGATAGTGGTTCCATCCATAATTCCCAATGACATCCTTTTAAAAATGATTTAGATTCCTAGACTATCCACAATGATAACAAGTCTTTTGATCCTCCACAATATTAGGCTTTGTATGACCACACCATCCACACTGGTTTCCAATAAAGTATTTTTTGTGATGAATCCCCTAAAATTAGTCCTGAAGGAAACTGAACACCCTTTTTATTTCCTTTCTAGACAAAATGGAATGAAATTCATAAAATTAACCAATTATTTATAAACACCTAGAATTTTTATCCTTTGATAATAGAGATTGGGGAAGAGGATATATTGTCCACATTATCCTAGATCCACTAGAAACACATAAATCTTCTAAATAGCCCTTAAATTTGACCTAAATATCCCATTTCAGTTACAGAGGGTTAGAGGAGAAGATTTCTAGTGAGTGTATTTGAAGATAAGGACAAACAGAATGAAAAATGAAATATACCTTGAGATAATCCATCATGAATGAATTGTCCCACTAAGAATCTCAAGAGATAATACTATAGAATAATGTGGAAGGATTTGGTCAAGATAATATGTGGTTAGGGGATCATTATGGGGTGAATTGGGGTGTTATATATTTTAAATTAAAATTTCATATCATTAAAAATTCGGCTGCATAGTTTACTGGAGATACGACACAGTTAGGTGTAACTAGGGGTCTTTACCATGCACCAAATATGGAGAATCTCTTTTGGGTGAACATTTATTGAACATACTTAAAATTACCATGAACCAACCTTTTATAACCCCTATTATCATGGGTGAATGGTTTTGAGGGGTGGTTGTGCGGATTGGAACAATTGTGTTCCTCCTTCCAGAAGATCATGCTTTCCCACACAGCTTCCTAGGCCAAACCACATAGTTTTTTCAATCCTTGTGCCAACTGTGCATAGCCCCATGGGATTCTATATTTTTAAATCCTAAGATGAACCAAATAAAGACCCAACCAAATAATTGTAAAAAGGACCATGAATTGACTATATGAAAGAAATAGAACATTATAATAACAACACAACAAGCTTTAAAATTTAATTTCAAAGAATAAATTCATTTAGATACATAGTCGTACCAAAAACAAAAACAATCTTTCCAATGGTACAAACAAATATAAAATTAATAAAATTTAAATAATGTATATTTTTATAATCATAGATCTATACATTAACCCCAGTATCCAAATCCCTTTTGAGCTACTCCCGAGCGATCATACAACAATGGGCCACATCCCTGCCATAACCCATGAACAATGAAGTGTGGGGTACATTGGTACAAAGGAATCCTGAGTGGGGTCTAATTAAAACTCATTAAGTCGCCAATAATATGGTTACAAACAAAATAGTTATATATAATGTATCTAAAATGACCCAAACTATTATAAATAAAATTCACTTTTTGGTTGAATTAAATGCGTTGTTATGTAAAAAACACTTGAACTTCATTAGTTTTATTATATATTATCAGATATAAAATATCATTAAGAATCATAAACTCTATTAATATATACTTTGAAAAGTGATCATATTATTAGTATAAATATAGTTATTTAATGAATCCAATTGACATGGAAAAAGGAAGTGGTGATCTCAACCAGTAGGATCATACCCTATAAAGCCCAGATATCGAAGCTTCCAAGGGAGATAGCATCACTAGGACTTTCCCTTAATTAATCCCAAGTTGAGATCCAATAAATTAAGCATGATTTAAATTATTTATGGTATATTTTCATGTTCATTGAGATCACATCCCAAACAATGTATGTCAAACCACCCTATGAAAGTCTCATTATCACGCACCATACCCTTAAGGGATTTTACGAGTTAATAAAGGGATATCTAGAAAGACCGTAATAAAATGAGTATGTATATTATATTTTCTATATAATAATGGTTATATTTTTATCTTATTATTGTTATATTATAAATTATTTTGAATTTTATACAATAAAACATAAATTTTATTTTTAGGTAATATTCAAACTCAATTAAGGAATTTATTTTAATGAATTTATGTATTTTTAAAATAAATAAAATTTTAATAAAATATTATTAATAAATATTTTTTATTAAATATAAATTATCATATAATTATTTTGAAGTCAAATGTAATTTTTATAATGATTCGAAAACTGTTATTGTTAAAATAACCCAGCATTTCTAGATTAATACTTATTCATATTTTAAAAGGTAAAATTAAAATATTTAGAAAATTATTTAAATAAAATATATCTTATTTTTTTATTCATATCATATATATTTACCAATGGTAAATTTTTCATAATTTTTTTAGATAGTCTAATTATTTGGTAAAATTTAAATTTGGTATAAATTACGGTTTGTATTATGACTTCATAATGATGAAAAAATGATGTAATAAATACTATAAAAGGTATCTGCCACCAAATATATGTTTACCCATTAATATAATGCAATTTTAATTTTATTATATTACTTTTATAAATTCTTTATAAATCATCTAAATAATATAATATATTTTAAGGTTTCAAAATCATTTCATTAAGGACAAGACTCACTTCCAGATCACCGAGGGAAATATTTTAATAATTTAGGCCAATATATTTATAAAATAATTAATAATAACCTTATTTTCTAGAAACCATGGTAAAATACAATGGGAAGGTTTGTGGTTTTGATTATTTTATTATATAGAGTCCAAAACCTAATTTTGAGAAATAATAGGGAACTCCCCTCTCTTTTCCAATATAAACACCCCCAATATCCCATTACTCTCCACTCAAAAACATTGGATAACATCCTTAATATTCCATCATCTATCTATATTCCTCCCAATGTTACCCTAACCCCTCCATAAGCTCTTCCCAATCTTTTGGAATCACACTTTCAAGGTAAGGGATCCTCTCATTCTCCCATTTATTCATGCATCGTCATTATCGTATGCCTTTTATGTTCATTTTATCATGTTTGGATATGTTATATCATATCCAAATTACTACTCCTATGATTCATAAATGATTATAGACCCATTTATCTCTCAATAATCCCTCCCATGACCATTTAACCACCCATGTTATGCTGCTGAAATTTTATTGTGATTTTCCGTTACAAAAACATTGTGTAGTGAGTAACTGTACCCATTTCCTATCATGGGTGTTCACCTTTATGAATTTATACTTAATTTAATATGTAATTAGAATTATTTATTCCACACAAAATTATCTTGTAATAAAATTTCATGAAAAATGATTCCATATTTTATGATCTATGTGGAAGACTATGCATGTGAAAGAAATGAAAGTGACATGTACGCCAGAAATAATATAGCACTCCAATACATTGGCTAATGTATTAGTCTCATGAGACATCGTGAATAGAATTAGGGAGTTAATCTAATCCATAACATAACTTTTTTAATCATGATTTCTTGGATGTTATCCTTTACCTATGTTTATGATGTTATGTTTTGTGTTGTTTCCATATTTCTCCTATTGCTGTTATTTTACCATGATATATCATTCCTCCTTGTTCATGTTTATCATTATCACCAATTTTATGCCTCATTTATGTTTATATTTTATATTATTTAATACTTTCCTTATGTTATTCGATGTTTATTCCCTTACTGTACTTTATAGATCACCACTTTCTTTTGTATAACCCCAATTTGTCCCATACAGTTTTAAGTATGATGGAATAATATGATCATGTTATGAATTTTATCAATGTATTCTCTATTTTAAGTTGTTATGTAATGTACCTAATACCCATAGACACTAGACATATCATTCATTCAGTTTTTATTACGTGTAATCTTATGTTTTAAATAATAAATTAATGTGTAATAAAGAGTTGGGTTTTCATAGTTGGTATCAAAGGAATGTTTTTCTATTTTTTGGATTGGGATTAAGAAAATCTAGAAAAAGACTTATGGGGAAGTCTAAACATAATGATAAATCCCCAAATTTTGGTAATATATTATGTAAGTGGTCTCCATGAAAATACATCCATGTCTAGAAACTACAAGTGGATGGGGTTGTGGAACATATTTACATATGGGTAAACCTTGAAAACACTATGTTGAGCTGGAATCAATGGGTAATTGGTGCATGACAATGAGCCTTATTTCACACCTATTTTGATACTCCTAGATGATATGATTCGGTAAATTTACAAGATCATTAAAAACATTATTGAGAAATATGATTTTGTAAATTCAAAAGATCATTACAAAATATTATAGAGGAAAAAAATGTCCATAAGTTTATATGATAGAAAAATGATCATGGATAAAATAGATTGGATCCTATAAATTCATATGTTAAAGAATAAATTTCATTTATAAGTTATCCCTTTAATGTATTTGGATTCCCATTTATCTGTTTAATAGGATAAAAATTATCATCCCTATGTTTATTTTGGATAAATTATGTGGTTGGAAACAAAATAGAAAGGAGAATGGTAGGTTTATCATCCATTGTTCTATACATTCATTCATATCACACAACATTACTAAAAACATTCAAAAACCACCACAAATCGTTGATGTAGAGATGTTTGTGAAAATAGAAAAAGGTGAAATTATGACATCCCAAGTATATAACTCATACACTATAAAAAATTTGGGTTTAACAACCTAGTGAACATTGTTATACTCACTTTATTGAAATATTATTAAACTCAGGGTTTGGATTGGATTTCCCTATACACAGACAACATAAATATTTTCCAGAAGGAAATCACTCCCTATGTCATGAATCATCACCCAATTCTGTACAAGTTCAAGTAGGAGGATGAATCTTATATAGCACCAACATCTCAAACATGGGAATTATTTTCCTATGAGAAGGTGTATCAAGATCAAATGATTGATTCTAAGTAAAACATCACCCTCAAAGACATGACCTTTGTGATGGAATACATTGATGTGTTTTTTAAGGAATTTCATGATCTTTATCTAAACTGAGAGGTTGAATTTTTAATTGAGATTATACCTGGGGTTTTTTTATTATCCAAGACTCTGTATATAATGGTTTTTGGGTAACTTGAGCATTTGAAGAAACACTTATATGGGAATCTAGATAAAGGGTTCATTTTCCCAAGTGCGTCACTTTGGGGTGCACCTGTCTTGTGTGTTATAAAGAAGGATGGGTCAATGGGACATTTCATTGATTATCCTGATATAATTGGGATCATGATAAATAAAATAAATCATTTTCCATGGATTGTTAAATTCCATGGTCTTATACGTGTATCCTAATACTTCTCCAAGGTGGTTCTTTGGTTGGGGTATTATAAAGTATGGGTGAATATGGAATTTATCCCCAAGATCACTTTTTGTAAAAGTTAATGGAACTATCTGTTCAATTTAAGGCCTTTGAGACTCACTAATTATCCAAAATACATCATGTATTTTATTAATAGATTATTTATATATTACCCCCACAAATTTGTGGTAGTCATTATAGATAATATTCTAATATACTCTAAAAGTAAGGAGGAGCATGAGTTGTATCTGAGTACTATTCTAAAGACTGTAAAAAGGATAATATTTATAAAAAGTACAAAAATTGTGAGTTCTAATTGAAGAACGATTCATTCTTGGGGAATATTATCACAAGAAATGGGATATATTTGGATACTTCAAAGAAAAAATCAATTGAAGGATGAATAAGGCTGACATCTATTATAGAAATCCATAATTTCATTGGATTATCTAAGCATTATCATCTATTTGTAAGAAATTTCAATGGATTTGAAAACACTCGAATTAGGCTTAACTCATAAGGGAGTCAGGTTTTCTCAGAATGATAAATGTGAATAGAGCTCCAAGGATTTGAAAATGTGGTTTATCACTACACAAGTAGTTATGATACCCATTAGTGGTTAAATTATTATTGTATAAAGATATCCTTCAAATAAGTTCATGGGTAGTGTGTTAATGTAGAATAAAAAAGTGATATCTTATTTCTCAAGGAAATTGAATGTTCATGACCATAAATACCAATCACATGATCGATAGTTTTCTATAATGATATTCGTGTTGAAAATCTGGAAGAATTATCTCATTGGGGAGAATTTTGAAATATATATGGATCACAAGATCCTGAAGTATACATATTAACATATAAATAGCTGAATATGTGTCAATGGTTATGGTTAGAACTGATCAAGAGCTATGAATTCCCAATCTATTACCATAATGAGAAATAAACTAATGTGGAAGATGCTCTAAGTATATAAGGATCTTAAATTTTCATCATTGATGATAATTGAAAAGGATCTAATCTTCTTAGAATTGAAAGGGACGGAAATGGGAATCATAAAATAAGTAACATCTCCAATCATTTGAAAAATTCTTGTTCAACCATCAATTATGGTGAAGATAAAGGATTCTCAAAGAGATGATGTGGGAATTCAAAAGAATTTGCAAGTTATAAGAAAAGGGAAAACCTGTGAGGTCCAAATTAATGAAGAAGGAGTTGTGAGATTTGGGTCACTGCTATGCATACCATCAAATCCCGAGTTAAAGATGGAGTTTTTGGATAACCCACATAGCTCAACCATATCCTTTCATCCTAGAAGCATGAAGACATATCGAATCTCTAAGAGAAAAATTGTTTGGACAATATAAAGAAGTAGATCATGGATTATACATCAAGATGGAATTTGTGTGAGTAAGTGAAGGTGAAAAGGAAAAAAATCAAGGGGATGAAGAAACCACTACCCATACCTATATAAAAATGGGAAAACATCACCATGGAATTTCTGACGAGTCTTATGAATACATCAACTGGAAATAATGATATATGGATTGTGGAGGACCATCTAACAAATATTGCTCACTTCATTGAAATTTGAGATTCATCCTCACTTAATTAACTTGCATGGATATACATTAGAGAAGTGGTGAGGCAACATATAACACCAATGTCAATTTTATTGGATTGAGATCCAATATGTGCCACTATGATCTAAGATATTCTACAAAATTATCTAAATACGGGGTTGAAATTCAGCACGACTTATCACTCTCAAACTGATGGTCAACCAGAGAATACTATACAAACACTCGAGTAAATGTTGAGAGTATTCTCATTTGAATTAAAAGGAGGATATGATCAACATATTTCTCAAGTCTATTTCATATACAATAATAGTTTACACTCATGAATCCAAATGGATCAGTATGAAGACCTTTGTGGGAAGAGATGTGTAACACCCGCATGATGGGATAATGGTTGGGAACACAAATTGATGGGTCTTGAAATGGTCAAGGAAATGGTGGAAAAGGATAAAAACTTTCAGCACCACAAGGATGACCAGAGTCGACAATAGTGTTCTGATAACAATTGTTGATGATACCTAGAGTTTGATGTTGGAGACATGGTATTCCATAACATATCTCCATCGAAGAAACTCATGAGATTTGGGAAGGAGATAATTTATAGTCCAAGATACATCAGTCCCTTTGAGATCCTTGGTTGCATTGGAGTGGTGGCCTATTGACTAGCACTCACACCTAATCTATATCATGTAGCGATGTGTTCCACGTATCACTCTTGAGGATGTATATACCAAAACCACTCACATTTACTCAATCCATAGGAGGTACTTTTTTATAATGATATTTCATATGAGGTTTAGAAGGTGATGATCTTAGGTCATAGAGACAATGTTCTACAAAGTAAGACAATGCACCGATTCAAAGTGCTATGGAGAAACCAAAATCTTGAATAGGTGATGTGGGAACTAGAGGAAGTGATGAAATAGAATTACCGTCTTCTATTTTAGTGTATGAAATGAAAATTTTGAGGGTGAAATTTCTGAAGGGGGAATATTGTAACCAGTTGAACTGTTGTAAATAAAATTCACTTTGTTGTTGAATTAATTTTTTTTATGTTAAAACATATGAACTTATTTGGGTTTATTATATCCTATCAAATTTAAAAAATTATTAAGCATCATCGCCATTTATAATATAGTCATTGAATAGTAATCCTATGATATGTATAAATATATCGTTTTAACAAATCCAATTGGCACATAAAAATGATGTGATTGACTCAACTAGTATGGTCGTACCTGATGTGTCCTTATTTTGACATAGTTTGCAACATATTTTTTAATTAATTTGTAATGATTTAACAAATTATTTTTACACTTTTTACTAAATAAATTCACTTTTGTATTTTTAGAATTAAATTTATTAATTAATCATTTTTTATAACAAATTATGTATTTTTAGCCTTTAAAATAATTAATTTATGTCTTAATTTAATTCTATAGTCTTACAATTTATTAATTAGTTTAGTGTTTTAGTCTTCATATTTAATAATGTGCATTTTTATAAATTAATTAATTAATCTCTTTAATTACATTAAAATAACTTATATGTTAATTTAACAATTAATGTATTAAATTTTAATTACTTTAAAGTAACATAATATAATTATAAGATGCCTTTTAACAATTCATTAATTATAAATTTAAGATTATTAACATAATAATTTTATTAAATTCCTTTAATTAAATTTCATAAATTAACTTAATTATTTAATAACAAAATATTTAACTTCCTACTTTAATTTAAATTGTTAAAGTAACTATTTTAAATAAATTAATTTTGTTTAAATCCAGTTTTTTATTGATTAACTTTTAATATGTAACTGATTCTTAATTTTAGTTTTAATTTAGTTCTAATTTATGTTTTATTTATCAAAGTTAATAATATTTTAATTTAAGTTTTATAAATTTATTTAAGTTTGTTAGTTTCATTTTGAATTGTTTTAATTACTTCTTGTCTTTAATTAGTTATTTAGTTTGATTTTTGTTCAAACTTTTAATTTGGTAACTTTATTGCTGATTTGAGGTGAAATCTTTAAGTCATTTTAAAAGTGCCACCATTTCTGGTCTTCACGATGACACTGTTTCAATCCATCACAGTTCCACTTGTTACTCTGCCACAGTTTCTTTTTTACTATGTCTCACCAGTGTGGCATTATTCTCTTTACGGTGCCAAAGTAAACCCCCTAACACTGGTTTCCACTAGGGCACTGTTTCACATCCTCCGTTGTAGTGTCGCCGTAATCTCTCTCCACCGCAGCCCCTTGGTACCGTTTTCATTCACCTGTTTCAGAAACAGTACCACAACAAATCAATAACACCGCTCCCCGATTCTCTACCACTGTTTCAAACCAGACGAGAATCAGATCAGAATCAGACCAGACCAGAATCACACCGCTCCCCGATTCTCTTCAATAATAACATCACAAACCAGACCACAATCAGACTCGAACTAAATCAAACTCAAATTTGAATCCATATCAAATTATTGCACCAAATCTAAATAGAACCTCAATTGATTTCATCCGCAGATCTGATTCTGAAGATCTTAGCATTCTCCGCCGCTGGTCTGTTATCACCGTTGAGCATAGGATGGAGCGAAGCCAAGCCTTCTGAAACAGAAGTTGTGCCACCATCGCCGCTTCCGAAGACATCGCTGTGAATCTCATGTGTCACTGAGGAGTTGCCTGCACCTGACGAGGGCTGTGCAAGCAGCCTGGAGGCCGATTCACATTAGATCTACCTGATTCCGCCTGTTGGAGTCAAGCACGATCCCAGATACATTGAGGAGAATCTTCTAAAGTCGTTGTCGCTTGGATTTTCATCACCGATCGCTGAGATTGAAAACTCCCGAGCGCCGCTGTCACCTTGCACAGAATTCGCACGAGGAGTCATCCACCGCTTCAGCGTTGCGTTTTCGCCGCCGGAGGAGGCAGGGAGGCGTGCCATCAGAGGGTTCTGGAAGAACTAAAATCCACCCCCTTTCTAGGCGCTGAAATTAGCGGGGAGGTGAAATAAAATATAACTAAAAACAAACTAAACTCATAAAAAAAATATTTATATAAAACTAATTAAACAATAATAAATAATTATAATAATAATTATATAAAATATAAAACTAATCAAATAAAATATATAAAAACTAAAATACTTAATAATTATAAACTAATCTAATTAATTTAATATTTAAACTAATAATAAACATAATAATTATATTAATTAAAATTAACATTAATAATCATAATAAATAAAATAAATAAAATAATAAATAAAATAATAACTTTTAATAATAACATTTTCTAAAATTATTTTCATTAAATAATTTAATTATAGTTCTAAATAGAATAAAAATAATAAATAAATTTATAAACAAATAAGTATTAGTATAAATTAAAAAAAAATCATCTTAAATTAACTAAATTGTTGATTATTTATTTATAAAGGTTAACTCTTTATTAACATCAAATTAATTACTTTTTTTAACTATGAAGGTTCACACCAAAAGTTGAAAACACGTCCAAGTGCATTCAACTAACTCACCAGAAGTTAGTTACAAGGGAAAAGCCAGTGCAACGTGTGGTTTTCGAAAAACTGCACGTGTGTGATGCACAAGTGAAAAACACTTGAAGTCGGTGGAAAACAAGGGGTGACGTGCTGAAAATGACAGGAAGTTATATAGGGAGAAAATAGAATAAACTCAGGGGATTCGAACATTCGACAACTTCTCACCAACTGACGGAGCAGAGAAACCCTTAGAGCACTTCTCGAAGAACCATTCTTGGAGACTTGAGGACCAGGAGTAGCATGAATTCAAGCTTGGGGAGGGAGATCTCTTCCTATGTTATTTTTCAATTTCCCTTCTTTGTAATCGAATGATTTCATTTTATGTAATAGAGATGGTAGTTAGCTAAATTTTATAGTTTGGAAAAAAAATACAGTTCTGTTGGTTATCTGTTATTCTGCCTTTTCACTTTATCATTCTAATGTATTTAGAATTGATTGGCGGGATCAATTCTGAATTCAATCAATTACTTTGAACCACTTGTACTTAATTTTTAAATCCACAATTATTTGGGGAGAATGAATGTGGATACATTTCTTAAAAGTTTTTAAATCCAGAAAACTTCAGAACTTACAGCGAGTTTGTTATGTCATCATTTTCAAGGGTAAATTTTCACAGTTGAACTTTCTTGGAGTTGCGAACTCCAAGATTGATCAATTTGTGTGGGTTATCTCCTGGTAAGGGAAGTAAGTCATTCTTTTTACAGTGGAACGTTGCAACAACATTTAAGTGATTAGGAATCCTTTTAAAACCAATAGAATAGAGTTTTTCCCTGGGTGTTTCACTCTGGTTGTTCATTTATCAGCATTATATATCTCTGTCTCTTATAGTTTTCAAACTACTTCCTATTTCATTTTAGTTTAGAACAAAAATACAAAAAAATGTGGTGTTACATTACTATTTAATAAAAGTTAAAAATATAATTTTTTTTTGAAGATTTACCCCACTTCTGACAATATTGGGGTCTTTTGAAAAAAATTAGAATAATAGTGGTCACAATTCCCTCCGTGTGGGTTCGACCCTACCTGCCATTATATAATAGTTTGTAGGAAAACATAAATTTTAAACTCTGATCGACTTCAATGACGGTCGTGTCATGTTTTTGGCGCCATTTCCAGGGAAGGCATGAGAGACTACTGTTTCATTAAAAAAAGTTCAAAAAATTTACATATTAAAAAAAATAAAAAATATATATATAAAAATAGAAAACTGCTTTAGAAAAATCTGTTGTGTTTTTGCTACTGTTTCTTCCTACTGTTTTTACTATAGTGTTACTACAAGATGTTTGAACTATTATGTGTTAAATTTTTCTTTCTTGTACCCATTACATGAGCACAAGAACCTCTTCTGTTAGTCTAGAGCCCTTGAACTTAGAAATAGACAAACATTTAACTGCTCTAAGAACGAAGAACAAAATTGAAATGGAAAAAATAAATAATAGAGTCCCTAATAATAACTTTCAAAATCATCCACATGAACTCTTTGAAGAAAATGAGAGGCCTGGGATGAGGGAGTTCCAACTCTCTCAAGTTTCAAGCAACCCCTCTTCCATTAGACTTATACCTAAAGCCCAAAACTATGAGCTAAAACAGTTCCATATTTCACTACTTCCATCATTTAATGGACTCTATAATGAGGGCTCTCTTGCCTTCATTTGAGATTTATACAATACTGTGCAACAACTTTATCTTCTAGGACTTACTGAATATGAACTGAGAATGACATTCTTTCCCTTTTTCCTTAAAGGGAATGTTAGGAACTGGTTTGTATTCCTAGATGAAAACATATTTGAGAATTGGGATCAGGTGTACAACTCATTCATAATGAAATTTTATCCCCAAAGATTAAAAGGATAAGTTAGAAATAAAATAACTAGTTTTTATCAAGAGGATAGAGAAGCCTTTCATGAGACATGGGATAGATTTAGGGATCTGCTTAGGCGGTGTCCCCATCATCAAATCCCATCCCACCTTCTCATGGATACCTTCTATGAAGTTTTATCCTCCTCTGGATTGAACCTAGTTGATCAAGCTGTTGGGGGTAATTAAAATGAAAATACTGATGAAGAGTTGAGAAAAAATTTAAAAATCTTGTTTTAAACTCTCAACATAAGAATTAAAGAAGAAAACGAGTCAACATAAATCATAATTTCAATACTGGATCCGGTTCAATGAATGAAACTCAAGCTCAAATAGTTGAAATCACCAACCAAATTCAATCTTTAATGAACCAGAATTCCAAACAATTTTTTTAACCAAGTAAGCTATCAAAACTAGAATCAATCTCTTAGGGAGCAGTGTGCAAAGTGTGGTATATTTGGGCTCACTGTGAATTTCTATCCAAATTTGACATGCACGTCCAACCTATAGAAAATGACAACTTTGCTGGATATGGTAAAATAATGCATCCTAGGGATGACCCATTTTCCAATAATTTTAATTAAGGGTATTGGAATCACCCGAACCTTTCATGGAGGGAGCAGGGAGTTCTTCAACCTGCTAGCTCTTCTGGATTTCAGTAGCCTCCTAGGCTGCAATTCCAAACCTAATATCAACCTAAGGTTGAATATTAAAATTCTAAGGATGAGGTGAAAGATATGTTTCAACAGTTGATAGGTAGGTTTCATAAAGAAAAGACAAAAAATGATAATGGTAAAATTCAAATGGATACAAGAATGAAGAATCTTGAAATTAAAATGGGGTAGTTGGCTCGGGGTTCTAGTTCTAGGGAAAAAGGCAGACTTACAAGCACTATAGAAATTAATCCTAGAGATAAAATCATGGAGGTTGTAACTAGAAATGGGCTAAATACTCAAATTGTTGCAAAAAAATACTTAGAAAATGACCAAGATTAGAAACTATTTGAATCTGTAAATAAAAACCCGATTTGTTCTAAATCTGGAAACCATGAAAAAGCTGCTGAAAATGAATAGAATCTGAATTTTTCATTGGAAACTCATGTGGGAAATTATTCTAAAAAACAAATGAATAAATGGAAATAAAAAGAAGCTGATGAAATCAGGGACATGACTGCTATTCTAAGAAACTTTTCCCCACCCATCCCATTCCCAGAGAAGCTTAAATGTCAAAGTAATACCAAGGCTGAACTTCTTCATTTTCTTGGTCTCCTTACCAAACTACAAGTTAACATTCCATTTATCCAGGATTTAATTCAAATCCCACATTACTTGAAATCTCTTAAGACAATTGTTTAAAAAAAATACCCTTGAATAATTTACCACTTACATCCTCACTGAAGAGTGCAGTATTGTAATTCAAAAGAAAATCCCACCCAAACTAAAATACCTAGGTAGCTTTGTCATCCCCTGCACCCTAGAAAATTTTGATCATCTCAACTATCTTTGTGACTTAAGTGCCAGTATCAACATGCTCCCATACTCACTATTTTAACAGTTGAGGATGGGTGATCTTCAACCCAACACAGTCATATTTCAATTAGCTGATATATCTTTCACTCATCCTATGGATAGGTTAGATGATCTATTAGTTGGGGTGGGAAAGCTATTTTTACCTTTTGACATTCTACTTCTAGATATGAAGTGTGATCAAGAGGTTCTCATCATTCTGGTTAGGCCCTTCTTGGCCACAGTTGGCGTTGTAATTGATGTGTCTAAGGGTCAACTTATCTTTGAAATTGGAGAACAACAAGAAGATTTTAATGTGTTCAAAAATTTTAAAGGACTAACCTTTTCTAAAAACTGTTCAATGGTATATTCTTTGGAAGATGAAAAATCAACTGGAATCTTAGAAGTATCTGAAAAACAATTCTCAATTGAAGAAATTCATTTGGAAGTTGAAAATTCTATTTTTCTTTTTTCAGAAAGTGAATAATCCACTCAAACTGAGAGTCTGAAAATTTCTCTAGAAATGGACAATTGTCCAGTTCCTGCTTCTGCTCAAGTAGTTTCTTCTTCTTCTGAACTTGAATAATCCCCTAGTGATATTGAAATTGTTTTTACTATCAGTATTAATTCTGAAAAATTTGATGAATTAGAGGGAGATTTTATTTAACAATTTGATGTTTTTCTTTATTGAATTTTGAAAATTATGAACTGGAAAATCTAAACATTGAGTTGTCCACTTTGGACAGCAGCACTGTAAAATATGAAATTGATCTATAAATTGAAAGTATTTCATCATTTAATACTCCTTACAAAAGATTTGTTGAAGATTTTAGACCTCCTAGGCCTAAGAGTCTTCCATTAAGTGTCGAACCACCCATTATTGAACTTAAGCTAATTCCTGCACGTCTTAAATATTCATTATTGGGTGGAAATTCCACACTTCCTGTTATAATCTCTGTTGAGATTAATGAAAATCAAGAAAAGATATTACTGAATGTGTTTAAAAAGTTTAAATCTACCATAGGCTGGACCATAGCTGATATCAAGGGAATTATTCTCTCATGCTACATGCACAAAATTCCTATGGTGCCTGATCATAATCCTAAGATAGAGTGTCAAAGAAGGTTAAATCCAAACATAAAGGAGGTTGTGATAAAGGAAGGGACCAAACTGTTAGACACTGGTATAATCTATCCCATCTCTAATGGCACTTGGGTCATCCCTGTCCAGGTTGTCCCTAATAAGGGAGGTTTCACTATTGTTAAAAATAAAAAGAATGAAGAAGTCCAAGTTAGGAAAGCCACAAAATGGAGATTATGTATTGATTATAGGAAGCTAAGTAAAGCCACTCAAAAGGACCATTTTCCAATTCCCTTTCTTAATCAAATGTTTGAGAGGCTTGATGGAAATGAATTTTTCTATTTTATGGATAAGTATTTTGGTTACAACTAGATTCATGTTGCTTTAGAGGATCAAGAGAAGAGTACTTTCACATGCCCCTTTGGGACATTTGCCTACCAGCAGATTCCATTTGGGTTGTGTTGAGCTCCACCTACCTTTCAAAGGGGAATGATGGCTATTTTTTAGACATGATTGAAAGAATCATTTATGTTTTCATGGATGACTTCTCCATTGTGGGTAGTACTTTTGATACTTGTCTTGTAAATCTTGAGTTAGTTTTGGAAAGATGCATTGAAGAAAACCTTGTTCTTAATTGGGAGAAGTGTCAATTCATTGTCACAAAAGGCATTGTTTTATGTCAAAAAGTGTCAAAGAGGGGTCTGGAAGTTGATACTACAAAGATAGAATTCATTCAAAAACTTCCACCTCCTGAAAATGTAAAAGGTATTAGAAGTTTCTTAGGGCATGCCAGTTTCTACTGAAGGTTCATAAAAGACTTTTCAGAAATCACTAATCCCTTGTGTTCTTTTCAAGTCAAGGATACACCTTTCAACTTTGATGAAAACTATTTGAATTAATTCAATCTACTTAAAGAAAACCTCACTTCATCACATATCATCACTGAACCTAATTGGAAATTACCTTTTGAAATTATGTGTGATGCTAGTGATATAGTTGTTGGATATGTCCTTGGATAGAGAAGAGATAGAAAATTACATGTTGTTTACTATGCTAGATTATTGCTGGATAAAGATCAAATAAATTACACCACTACTGATAAGGAGTTGTTAGCTGTTGTTTTTTCTCTTAAGATGTTTAGGCAATATTTTTGAGGTTCAAAATTCATCATTTTCACTGACCAATCAGCCTTGAAATACTTTCTGTCTAAGAAGGAAACAAAACCCAGATTGATTATATAGATTCAGTTGTTACATGAATTTGATTTAAAGATTAGGGATAAGCAGGGAGCATAAAACTTAATTGTTGATTATCTTTATAGGATTCCCCACACCCAATATGGAGATCCAAGGGAGATCAATTCTTCCTTTCTTGATGAGAAGTTGCTCACTGTGTCAATCAGGCATTTTTCAAGGCATGAAGATTTTTCCAACTTCATGGTAGCATGAGTCTTACCTAAATATTTTTCCAACAACCAAAAGAAGAAATTCACTTCAGAACTTAAGCACTACCTTTGGGATAACCCTTTTCTATTTAGGATATGTAATGATGGTATTCTTATGTGGTGTGTGTCTGAGGAATAAATGATGCCTATTTTGGGGAGTTGTCACTTCTCACCTTGGGGAGGTCACCATGGTGGTGAAATTACTGCTCAGAAAGTATTACAATCTGGTTTCCATTGTCCCACTCTATTTAAGGATTTTAGTAGATTTTTAGTTGGTTGTGATAGGTGTCAGAGGTTTGGAAATGTTGGTAGGAAATAAGAGATACCCCCAAAAGGTATTTTAGAAGTAGAAATTTTTGATGTCTAGGGTTTATATTTCATGGGTCCATTTCCATCATCTCATGGGAATGAGTACATACTTGTTACTGTTTATTATGTGTCTAATTGGATTGAGGCAGTAACACTACCCAACAATCAGACAAACAACATCATTAAGTTTTTGAAAAAGAACATATTTTAAAGATTTGGAGTCCCAAAATCCTTTATTACTGATAATAGAACACATTTTAAAAACTACAAGTTTAAGGATTTAGTGTAAAAGTATGGTTGTGTTCATAAGACTGGAAATCCTTATCATCCACAATCCAGTGGACAAGTAGAAATCTCAAATAGGGAACTAAAACAAATTCTTGAGATTTTTTTTTTCAAATTCTAGGAAAAACTGGTCACACAAATTGGATGAAGCTTTACGGGATTATAAAACTTCTTTTAAGACCCCAATAGGTATGTCTCCATATAGGCTTTTGTTTGGGAAATGCTGTCATTTACCTGTGGAGTTGTAACACAAGTCATATTGGGACAAGGCTCTGAAAATTGATTCTAAGAGTACTAGTGAGAGAAGATTGATTATTCTGAGTGAGCTAGATGAAATTAGAAGAGAGAGTCATATGATAATTCAAGGATTTACAAAGAGACGACTAAGATATTTCATGATGAAATCATTCAAAATAAATAATTAAAATCTGGAAAGAAATTCCTTCTCTTTAACTCTAGACTCAAACTCTTTCTTGGAAAACAGAATTCCAAGTGGTCTTGTCCATTTACTGTTGTGAGAGTGTTTACGAATGGTGCTATAGAAATTTTTGGTGAGGAAAATAAACCCATGTTGGTTAATGGAAAGATAATAAAACTATATATTAAAGGACATCCAAAGGGCTTGGATTTATTCCCATTGCTTGAGAACTGATACTGAATAATGTTTGGTTGAAGACATTAAAGTCAGCACTTCATGGGAGGCAACCCAAGGCTTTTCATTTTTTTTAATAAAACAACTTTCGTAATTAAATAGTGTCTATCTGAATACTTTAATGCTAGTGATTCATGGGATTCAACCCATGGTTTCTCTTTTGTCTTTATTCTTGTACATGATTTGTTTTTTTAATAAAAAGATTATTGATGCTATCTTTGTACTCTGTTTCTACTAGATTTGTACTTGTTCTTTCTTCTCTGTGACTTTCAAGATGCTTCAATTTTGTGTCAATAAATGAGTGGAATTCCCTTACTGGAGGATTAATGAAAAATCTTAAGTCAGGGAAGTACCTTACATTTAATTTCTATTTCATTTTTATACTCCTTTATAATTTAGAAAAATCTACAGAATGTCTTTCTTGCATGAAAAATTCCACTTTATATGTTGCGGCTTTAAAAAATTCTATTTACTAAAAAATTCTGCAGCATGTTTATTGCTAATACAAAATTCTGCTACTTGTGTTGAAGTATTAAATAAAATTCTTCATGGGCCTCTTACTAAAAATTAGAATTCAGTGATATAGTAAAACCAATCACTGCTTAAACTTATGTGGGGGGGATATATGTAGACTGGTTGCTATTTTTTGTGAATCTTCTATAGTTTGTAGGGTGTATAGAAAGTATTTTTATGCTCTTTTGAACATCCAACTGAATCATATTTTCAGAACCTGCTTACACACTATCACTATGCACCCAAAAGTTACATGCTATTTCTTGAGCTGTTTTGAAAATCTGTGTCACTAGACTTAACTGATAATGCATATACTTGTTTGAGAACCTGTTGTAATATTATTATGGTAAACAACATTCTTGTGAATTTCAATGAGACCCTTTAACATGTCTTCTATCTAGTTAAATGAATTGAAATTCTGTTTTTGTCACGAACCAGCCCAGGTCGACCCTGAACCGGTCACCCGAGCCGGTCCGCGGCAAGTCCCGAGGGGCGTTCCCGATCCCCCCGGGATGACAACAAGTGCCGGGCATTGAAACTTTAATCGTTGGGAACGATTTCAGCCCAAGCTAAAAAATAGGATCGAAAGAATGAATATAAACTAAAAAAACAAACAGACACTAAAGACATAAACAAACCTACACCACGACATACCTCCACGTGACCTCGCGGTCACCACCCAACTACAACCAACGTCGCTCCCACACTGAGCGACTCAAGCCAGGAAAACCTGAACACAAGGAACCTGCAACTGAAAAGGTAAAAGATAGGCGTGAGCACAAAAGTACTCAGTAGGTGAGCCCCACAACAAATCCCAATGCACTGCCAGTAAATAAAGAATCTACATAATCCAGGTTTGAGCTATAATGTATAAAAGTAAGTTTTCACAATGCTTTACTTGAAAATCAAACACGAGACATTTCCCTTATTCCTTTTCGAAAGTTAGTTCCATTCCATTAGTTTTAAACTCATTCTGATAAGCAAAGTGTTACATTTTCAAATATAACCCAAAGAGAATAAAGTATTTTCATTTGAAAACCATTTTTCCCAAAGTCTAACAGTATAGGCTGTGAAATATGACTGAAGGAAAACAAGCAGGGAAACAAGTGCATGTAAAGGTAAACAGGCAAGGAAAACCAAGTACAAGTAAAAATAAACCAGAAGTTATCAGCAATAACCATGGGCACACACACACACTCACACACTCACACACACACACACATACTCACACACGCACACACTCACACCCAAGTGGTCCCCCGTATGCCGACGGAAGGCACCACGCCAGAGATGGTAGAGCACTATGGGTAAATCCCCTAAGGTTCATCTAGCTCGCGTGGGACCCTAGAACCTCATGTCTCGGTGAAACGTGGCTTAGAAGGCCACGACCCTCAGAAAACGTGGCTTAGAAGGCCACGACCCTCAAAACACGTGGCTTAGAAGGCCACGACCCTCAGATATCATATGTTTAGTTAGTGTTTCAATCGTCAATCCAGCTAAGTGAAACAGGGACGACACCCATACGGCTCACTAGCGCACTAGTTCTAGTCCGCCCACCTAGATACCCAGGGTCTCCCCGTGTGCTCAAACAAGTTTCACATTCACATAGTATGTTTCTTCCTCATATCGCAGGCCAAACAAGATATTTCACACAAAGGTCACCATTTCCACACCCAAACAATATTTCAAAACTCACGTACGCCAAAAATACCTTTCTAGAAATATAAATGTCATTACCTAATCATTTCGCAAAAACCCCTTTTTGGAAACACTCAAACAAGAACATAAACAACTTCCACAACCTAGAAAGCATTATTTTTAATAACACAACAAGGGAAAACATCTTTCGTCAACCAAGAACCACACGTAAAGTTTCCAAAAACAATTTCAAAGGGTCACACGACGTTTTCTCTAATCAAGGTTATAAGAAAACACCATTTTCCGTAAACAGTACATTTACTAATTTACACATGCCAAAAACATTTCAAAACCCAATTCAACATGTCTTTCGTTACTCAGGAAGAACCATTTAGCGACATTACTATGAAATCCCACAATTGAAACCAAGAAAACACTTTTAATGAAATGCTAGAATTAAACAGTTTGCATTATCATCAAATCACCACACTATAAAAACTACTTAATATTATTATTTTTTTTTACTGAAATTTAATAAAAGGACAAGGAATAAATAAATTCTTAATTTAGAGGCAAGTGCATAGGGAGACCTACCTCAAGATCCAAGCGCGACGGTAAAACGACCTTGGAACCAAGGCGCGATGACACGACGTGTGTCCGAAGCCACGTGATAAAGTCCAACACTCTCGAAACTGAGGCGCGGAGACGGCGGAACCTCGGAAACAAGGCGCAGCGATGGCGCTTTCTCGGAAACGCCCTGCGCGGATCCTAAAATCCTAAACCTACCAAAAACAAATATAAGTTGATGAAAACCCCTAACAAAGCACACGTGAGTGCCAGAGTAATAATAATATAATAATAATAATATAGTAATACAATAATAATATTAATAGAATAAAATTAACATAATAATAATATAACAGTAATATAATCACAATAATAATAATATAATGATAATAATAATAATAACATAACCATAATATAATAATAATAATAATAATATAATAAGCATAATTATAATATTAACGTAATCATAATAACAATAATAATATAATGTTAATATTAATATTAATAACATAATCATAATGATAATAGTATATTAATAATAATAATAAGAATAATGTAATCTTATTAACATAATAATAATAATTAACATAATATAATAATAATAATAATAATAATAATAATAACAATAAAATAATAACACAATATAATAATACCAATAATAATAATATGATAATAATAATAATAATATAGTATTAATAATAATAACATAATAATAATTTTAATAATGATGATAATAATAATATGCTAATAATTATAATAATAATAGTTATAATAATAATAATAATAATAATAATATTATTATTATTAATAACAATAATAATATAATTAGCATAATAATGATATATCATTAATAACAATAATGATAATAATAATAATATAAATCATAAAAATAATGATGACATAAAAATAATAGAATAATAATAGTATTATTAATATGATAAAAATAATAAATGTTTTATAAACATGAGATTAACATAAAACTAAAATAAATAAATAAATAAATAAATAAATAAAAACAGAACTTACGGGGCGGCGGCTGGGTGCGGCTGAGAGGAAGGAGGAGGCGCGGCGCGGGGAAGCCGGGACGGCGGCGCGGGGAAGCCGGGACGGCGGCGCGGGGTCGGCGCAAGGCGGAGGAGCAGGGCGGGGTGCGCGGCGAGAGGAGGCCAGGGGATGCGGCTCAGTGCGGCGAAGGCGGAGCTGAGCGGACGTGGCGGAGGCCGGACAGAGGGTGTGACAGCGATGGGAAACAGGGGCGGAGACTGCCGTTGGGCGCAGCAGGGTCGCGCCAGGGAACGCCGGACGAGGTGGGTGCAGGGGAGCTGGGACAGTGGCGGTGCGGCGTTGGCACAAGGCGGAGAAGGCGGGGATGGGGTCGCTGCCGGAGGGGGAGCGCGCCGGATCGGGGAGCGCCGGACGAGGCCGGGGCGCTGTGAAGCCGGGTGCAGGGAACGGAGGGAGTCGGGAGGGCAGCGCCGGAGAGGGAGGGCGACGCGGGTTGCGCAGGGGAGGTGTGAACGGTGGAGGGCGCAGGAGGAGGCCGGGGAAGCTGGGGCTGGCCGGGCGCGGGAGCAGAGGAGGGCGGCGGGTTCGGGACGGAGCGCAGGGGAGAGGAGCGGCCGGGGCGGGAGGAGAGGCTGGCGGCTGGGCGTGGCGACGGAGCAGGAGCCGGACGGAGGTGGGTGTGCCGGCAAAGGGGAGGGGAAGGGGAAGAGAAGCCGTCGGGCTGTGCGGAGAGGAGAGGACGACGCGGGTGGGGGAAAAACGGGGAAGAAAGAGGAGCGGGGTGAGGGGAGAGTGGCGGCTGGGTAGGCTTAGGGTTAGGGGGGGTTAAACAAAAAACTATATATATATATATACATAATCAATAATAATAATAATAATAATAATAATAATAATAATAATAATAATTGTAATAACCTTATAATAATTGTAATAATAACCATAATAATAATAATAGAAGACTAAATAAAAGAATAAAATCTAATCTTCATAATAATAAAAATTTATAATAATAATATTAATAAAACTTTATAATAATAATAATAAATAAACTTTATAATAATAATGATAATATAAAAATAATAATAAAATGACAACATAAAATTCTCAAATTTAAACGTCGGGCGAACACGTAGTCACCCGGGCCAACCGCACGGTCACCGCTAACGATGCGATGACCGCGCACTGGCGCGAAACCCTTCAACACAAATAAACGTTAAAAATTCAGACCGAGACCAAGAAAAGAGTAAGATAAGGGTATCTGCGGTCGGGGTGTGACAATTCTCCCCACCACAGACACTTTCTGCCCCCAGAAAGTCACCAAGCCACAAGTCAGTCAAGATTCAGGTCCTTTCCCCAAACGGAACTAAAGGAACCAGAGAGAACTGAGAACCTTGGGGATGACCTTACTCAGCACAGGTCACACCCGACCGATTCAAGAGAAAACTGGGGTCCGAGATTGAGGGAAGAACACGAAGGGGTTCTCCCCACCACAAGAACTTAACTAATGCAGAAAAGTTGACCATCTAAATAGAAAACCCTAGAAAAGTGTGGTCGACACGGGAACTCCCAACCGATTCAAACCAACTCTTATAGCACGATTAAAACAACACCTCCGTCAAGACATTGAACCCTCGACTAGAGTCAAAAACCTTCAATACTAGGGGAAACCCATAGAAAAACATTTAACCAACATCAAATTGGAGACATGATCCACTGAAGTCCACAAAGCATAACCACATCGAAAACATAACTAAAACGAGGTCAACCCGCACGAGAGTCAAACACACTTTTAAGAAGGACACACAATTTAGAAACAATCCATCCACATAATCCAGACTACTTGGATTATAATAGAACAAGTTCATGATAACCCCATGGTAAAACAATGAACATACAACAACGTCAAAACTTAACAGCAGAAAAACAAGTACGAAAAGATCTTGATTGTTCCACTACTAACACGGAACACAAAACCTGGTCCAAGGCTTCACACCCCTGGGGGCTCCTGACTGTGCGCGAGCTTCACCCCGAGACTTGTGGCTGGGGCTCTGATGGCTGAAGCATCTTCTGCCTCACAGTCAGGTACTGACATTCTCCCATCACAGCTTCCTCTTCAAGCGACGCTTCTTGCAAAACTTCTCCAGATGACCTAGACAACCGCATCGATGACACGTCTTCGGAGGGTTGCGACACGACGGCTTTAAATGCCCGAAACGACCACACTGATAGCACGCCATTGAACGATCTGATGAACTGGAAGCTAGGACCAAAGGGAATAACTCATTAGGAACAGGTATCTCTGGCATATTTTCCACACCAGAGGAGGAACTCTTACGAACAACTGGGGATGCTGAAGTACTAATCACCCGCACACCGGAAACCAACTCAGCCAAGAAAGCTTCCTCTACCAGCTTCTCGAAACAAGGGTCTTTATCAGGGAGGACTCGCTCCTTGATCTCTAGACGAAGACCCCCAGTGAAAAGAGAGACCTTCATGAGCTCATGCGACGCTACCTCTGGAGAAAAGGGAATCAGTTCCTTGAAATGGTCAACATATGCCTTCACCGTCCGTTGACCTTGTTGAATATGCACAAGCTCCCCCTTTTTCTCCAGCTTCACTTCCTCAGGTACAAACCATTGGATGAAAACGGTTCTGAAGACATCCCACGTCATTTCACCTTGCATTGATGATGGGGTAACCCTCTTCCATTGGTCCAGAGCTGGACCCTCAAACAACTCCATAATTGCACAAACCTTAACATTATCGGGAGTTCCCAACATTCTAAAGACACGCTCCACTTCCTCGAGCCATTTCACTGCCTCTAACGGACCCTGATCACCACGGAGAATAGGCAGAGTCTGAGGAGGACTAAAAACTGGGCATGACATATCTGAATCCTTAGAGAACTTTCTGGGCGGCATTTCCCGAGCGATATATAAAACACATGGCCAAAACCAACATCAAACCGAAGCGACATCAATAAAAGTGTCTTCATCAAAACAAGTAGCACAAGGATCAAACAAATACAACACAACCAAAAATAAAATCTCCTCTTTAAAGTTCCCTTTCCATTTTAGATTTCAAAATCACCCTTTTTCAAGATCACTTTCCAAAACCAATCCACTTTCAAACCAAAAACTTTCCAAAACCGTTTCCCCTTTAAAACCAATTTAGAAAACAAAGTCAAGCGTTAAATTTCAAACACACCCAGGTAATCTCATAAACCGTTGCACATGTCTTTATCCACATTCCATTCATACGTGCGTCAACACACACTTTCCATGCATTCTCACACATGTGCAGACGTTCATAAAGAGGAACTGAGGTTTCAACCCAAATCATTCTTAACCGGTTCCAAGAAAACAACAGATTTCCAAATCAAGAGATTTCAGTTTTAAAACCCATTTCATATATTTAAAGTCCTTTAAAAGAAACCAGTCCAATTTTCAAAAACTCTTTTTCATTTCAAACAACGTACTTACACAGACCAAAACAAAAGCAGCAACCAAGATTGCATCAATCACTGAAATGAGGGACTAGTAGTCACGCTCAACCTGGCGACATGGTAGTGGGCCATGTCCCAAGTCAGCGTCGACCACTAGGAGGAATTCAAACCATGTACTCGGACTTCACATGGGTCACTACTCCATGTGAAATCACGATGTAACGTCGGCTTGCCTCCATTATCATCTCTCAATCCAAGACAAACCAGAAAAGGCAAGGACACAATTCCCGAACTACCCCTGGTAACTCGAAGATCAGTGCGAGCAAGAGTTCGCGGCGCTCTTCCCGTACCTACCCCTCGAGTTCCGACAATCCTAATCTCCTTCTACCGGACAACCCAAATAACAAGAACCTCCCTCTGATACCATTTTGTCACGAACCATCCCGGGTCGACCCTGAACCGGTCACCCGAGCCGGTCCGCGGCAAGTCCCGAGGGGCGTTCCCGATCCCCCCGGGATGACAACAAGTGCCGGGCATTGAAACTTTAATCGTTGGGAACGATTTCAGCCCAAGCTAAAAAACAGGATCGAAAGAATGAATATAAACTAAACAAACAAACAGACACTAAAGACATAAACAAACCTACACCACGACATACCTCCACGTGACCTCGCAGTCACCACCCAACTACAACCAACGTCGCTCCCACACTGAGCGACTCAAGCCAGGAAAACCTGAACACAAGGAACCTGCAACTGAAAAGGTAAAAGATAGGCGTGAGCACAAAAGTACTCAGTAGGTGAGCCCCACAACAAATTCCAATGCACTGCCAGTAAATAAAGAATCTACATAATCCAGGTTTGAGCTATAATGTATAAAAGTAAGTTTTCACAATGCTTTACTTGAAAATCAAACACGAGACATTTCCCTTATTCCTTTTCGAAAGTTAGTTCCATTCCATTAGTTTTAAACTCATTCTGATAAGCAAAGTGTTACATTTTCAAATCTAACCCAAAGAGAATAAAGTATTTTCATTTGAAAACCATTTTTCCCAAAGTCTAACAGTATAGGCTGTGAAATATGACTGAAGGCAAACAAGCAGGGAAACAAGTGCATGTAAAGGTAAACAGGCAAGGAAAACCAAGTACAAGTAAAAATAAACCAGAAGTTATCAGCAATAACCATGGGCACACACACACACTCACACACTCACACACACACACACATACTCACACACGCACACACTCACACCCAAGTGGTCCCCCGTATGCCGACGGAAGGCACCACGCCAGAGATGGTAGAGCACTATGGGTAAATCCCCTAAGGTTCATCTAGCTCGCGTGGGACCCTAGAACCTTGTGTCTCGGTGAAACGTGGCTTAGAAGGCCACGACCCTCAGAAAACGTGGCTTAGAAGGCCACGACCCTCAGAACACGTGGCTTAGAAGGCCACGACCCTCAGATATCATATGTTTAGTTAGTGTTGCAATCGTCAATCCAGCTAAGTGAAACAGGGACGACACCCATCCGGCTCACTAGCGCACTAGTTCTAGTCCGCCCACCTAGATACCCAGGGTCTCCCCGTGTGCTCAAACAAGTTTCACATTCACATAGTATGTTTCTTCCTCATATCGCAGGCCAAACAAGATATTGCACACAAAGGTCACCATTTCCACACCCAAACAATATTTCAAAACTCACGCACGCCAAAAATACCTTTCTAGAAATATAAATGTCATTACCTAATCATTTCGCAAAAACCCCTTTTTTGGAAACACTCAAAAAAGAACATAAACAACTTCCACAACCCAGAAAGCATTATTTTTAATAACACAACAAGGGAAAACATCTTTCGTCAACCAAGAACCACACGTAAAGTTTCCAAAAACAATTTCAAAGGGTCACACGACGTTTTCTCTAATCAAGGTTATAAGAAAACACCATTTTCCGTAAACAGTACATTTACTAATTTACACATGCCAAAAACATTTCAAAACCCAATTCAACATGTCTTTCGTTACTCAGGAAGAACCATTTAGCGACATTACTATGAAATCCCACAATTGAAACCAAGAAAACACTTTTAATGAAATGCTAGAATTAAACAGTTTGCATTATCAGCAAATCACCACACTATAAAAACTACTTAATATTATTTATTTATTTTTTTACTGAAATTTAATAAAAGGACAAGGAATAAATAAATTCTTAATTTAGAGGCAAGTGCATAGGGAGACCTACCTCAAGATCCAAGCGCGACGGTAAAACGACCTTGGAACCAAGGCGCGATGACACGACGTGTGTCCGAAGCCACGTGATAAAGTCCAACACTCTCGAAACTGAGGCGCGGAGACGGCGGAACCTCGGAAACAAGGCGCAGCGATGGCGCTTTCTCGGAAACGCCCTGCGCGGATCCTAAAATCCTAAACCTACCAAAAACAAATATAAGTTGATGAAAACCCCTAACAAAGCACAAGTGAGTGCCAGAGTAATAATAATATAATAATAATAATATAGTAATACAATAATAATATTAATAGAATAAAATTAACATAATAATAATATAACAGTAATATAATCACAATAATAATAATATAATGATAATAATAATAATAACATAACCATAATATAATAATAATAATAATAATAATAATATAATAAGCATAATTATAATATTAACGTAATCATAATAACAATAATAATATAATGTTAATATTAATATTAATAACATAATCATAATGATAATAGTATATTAATAATAATAATAAGAATAATGTAATCTTATTAACATAATAATAATAATTAACATAATATAATAATAATAATAATAATAATAATAACAATAAAATAATAACACAATATAATAATACCAATAATAATAATATGATAATAATAATAATAATATAGTATTAATAATAATAACATAATAATAATTTTAATAATGATGATAATAATAATATGCTAATAATTATAATAATAATAGTTATAATAATAATAATAATAATAATATTATTATTATTATTATTAACAATAATAATATAATTAGCATAATAATGATATATCATTAATAACAATAATGATAATAATAATAATATAAATCATAAAAATAATGATGACATAAAAATAATAGAATAATAATAGTATTATTAATATGATAAAAATAATAAATGTTTTATAAACATGAGATTAACATAAAACTAAAAAAAAAAAAAAAAAACAGAACTTACGGGGCGGCGGCTGGGTGCGGCTGAGAGGAAGGAGGAGGCGCGGCGCGGGGAAGCCGGGACGGCGGCGCGGGGAAGCCGGGACGACGGCGCGGGGTCGGCGCAAGGCGGAGGAGCAGGGCGGGGCGCGCGGCGAGAGGAGGCCAGGGGATGCGGCTCAGTGCGGCGAAGGCGGAGCTGAGCGGACGGGGCGGAGGCTGGACAGAGGGTGTGCCGGCGATGGGAAACAGGGGCGGAGACTGCCGCTGGGCGCAGCGGGGTCGCGCCAGGGAACGCCGGACGAGGTGGGTGCAGGGGAGCTGGGACAGTGGCGGTGCGGCGTTGGCACAAGGCGGAGAAGGCGGGGATGGGGTCGCTGCCGGAGGGGGAGCGCGCCGGATCGGGGAGCGCCGGACGAGGCCGGGGCGCTGCGAAGCCGGGTGCAGGGAACGGAGGGAGTCGGGAGGGCAGCGCCGGAGAGGGAGGGCGACGCGGGTTGCGCAGGGGAGGTGCGAACGGTGGAGGGCGCAGGAGGAGGCCGGGGAAGCTGGGGCTGGCCGCGCGCGGGAGCAGAGGAGGGCGGCGGGTTCGGGACGGAGCGCAGGGGAGAGGAGCGGTCGGGCCGGGAGGAGAGGCTGGCGGCTGGGCGTGGCGACGGAGCAGGAGCCGGACGGAGGTGGGTGTGCCGACAAAGGGGAGGGGAAGGGGAAGAGAAGCCGTCGGGCTGTGCAGAGAGGAGAGGACGACGCGGGTGGGGGAAAAACGGGGAAGAAAGAGGAGCGGGGTGAGGGGAGAGTGGCGGCTGGGTAGGCTTAGGGTTAGGGGGGGGTTAAACAAAAAACTATATATATATATATATACATAATCAATAATAATAATAATAATAATAATAATAATAATTGTAATAACCTTATAATAATTGTAATAATAACCATAATAATAATAATAGAAGACCAAATAAAAGAATAAAATCTAATCTTCATAATAATAAAAATTTATAATAATAATATTAATAAAACTTTATAATAATAATAATAAATAAACTTTATAATAATAATGATAATATAAAAATAATAATAAAATGACAACATAAAATTCTCAAATTTAAACGTCGGGTGAACACGTAGTCACCCGGGCCAACCGCACGGTCACCGCTAACGATGCGATGACCGCGCACTGGCGCGAAACCCTTCAACACAAATAAACATTAAAAATTCAGACCGAGACCAAGAAAAGAGTAAGATAAGGGTATCTGCGGTCGGGGTGTGACAGTTTTGAACCTTAAATGTTAAATTTTTTATTCTCCACTTTTGAATTCGACTTTGGGGACAAATTTGGGTTTTAAGTGTGGGGGAGGGGGTCAACTCATATTGAGCTAAACCACGCTTAATTGAAAGCTCAACAATTTCCACTGCCACATAAAACGTTTTTTTTTTAAATGGTAATTTTTTTCAAAATTCATGCACGATTTTAGGCATGCATTGTACTCAAATGGGTCTTTCCTAAGGAAAGTACCTTGCTGGTACTTAAAAACTTCTTTGAATCTAAAATTAATGATAATGGATGATTACTAACTGAACAAGCTTAGTGATGATACGAAAATTTGGTTTAGAAACTTCTTCTGAGAGTGATATGAGTAACCTGTTTGTGGAGTTAGGATCATAACCCTTGGAACTGGAAGTTTGAACTTTTGTCTTAGGGGCCTAATTTCTCTTATTTCAAAAAGTAATCATCCTAATGAGCCAATGTAAATGGTTTTCATATGAATCTTTTGAAACTAGAGTAGTTTGGGAATTTGGGATCCCACAGTGAATCTATGAGATCCTAGATGGTGGGTGTGTTTTTATTAACTATAACCCCTTTGTACACTTTGAATAAGTGCATATTCATATTTACTAACACATGATACATGGTTGGGGAAAATTGAATATAGTGTCTAGGATAAAAAACGAGTTCATTAAGGGGAGGGGAATGATGAACACCAAATGAAGAAGGAGAAAATTGGTTTTTATTGAAACATTTAGGTTGTATCAATAAGGTGATTCACAAATATATATATATATATATATTTATTTATTTATTTATTTTTGGAACTTGGAGAAGTTCAAAGTATAATGTTCCTACCATTATGTTCTTAATTCCACAGATTTTTAACTTTTTATCACTTTTGAGCTTAAAACATTGGTGTGAATTGAAGTGAGTCATAATGTAGATTCACATATGAGGCATGATATTTATTAATAGATGATTCACTTCTTTCTTGATCAGTAGTAAGAGAATATTTAATGCAAGATTCATTTGAGCATTTTCTTTTCAAAAGCCTATTGATATGTTTCTATCCTTTATTTCAAATTGATAGGCATGTTACATATTGAGCTAATCATAAAACATACTTATATTTTCAAAGATAATAAAACATGGGATTTTTTGAGGACAAACAATGCTTAAGTGTGAGGGAATTTTATGTGGCCTTATTTTGACATAGTTTGCCACATCTTTTTTAATTATTTTTTTAATGATTTAACTAATTTTTTTTAAAATTTTTACAAAATAAACGCACTTTTGTATTTTTATTATTAAATTTTTTAATTAATCATTTTTATAACAATTTATGTATTTTTAGCGGCAAATTTTGTTAAAAGGGTGTTTTTTTTAATTTAATGGGTTAACTTTTTTTATTTGGTAAAATGGGTTTGTTGAGTGCCAATTGAATTGGCGCTCAACCATTTAACCTAAAGCACCAATTCAATTGGCGATCCACCATTTTTTTTCAAAATCCTCATAATGCCCCTCCCCAACCCCCTTATATATATATATATTTATATAATTAGAATTAGAATTATAATAAATATATTTATAATAAATATAATAACTAAAAAAATATAATAAAAATATAATAATATTTATTATATTTATAATAATTATATAATTATAATAAATATAATTATTATAATTATATAAATACAACAAATATATAATTACAATAATTATATAATTATAAATATAATAAATATATAATTATAAATATAATAATAATAATCAATATATAATTATAATCAATATATAATTGTAAAATATAGTAATCATAATAATTGTATATTTCTAATAAATATATAAGTATAATAATTATAATAATTATATATAATTGTATATTTCTAATAAATATATAATCAATATAATTATAAATATATAATTATAATTATAATAATTGTATATTTCTAATAAATATATAACTAGCTATAATAATTATATAATTATTATTATAATAAATATAATAAATATATATTTATATTTTATTATAATTATAATTATTATATAATTATTATATTTTATTATAATTATAAGAATTATACAAATACAAATATAAATATAAATATAAATATAATAAATATATAATTATATAATTATTATAATTATATAAGTGTTATAATTATATATTTATTAAATTTATAATTATAATTATATTTAATATAATTACAATAAATATGTAATTATATAATTATTATAATTATATAAGTGTTATAATTATATATTTATTAAATTTATAATTATAATTATATTTAATATAATTACAATAAATATGTAATTATATAATTAGTATAATTATAAATATAATTATTATAATTATTATAATTATATAATTATATATTTATACATTTATAATTATAATAATAAATATAATTATTATAAATAGATAATTATATAATATAATAATATAATAATATAATAATTATAATTATTATAAATATAATAAATATATAATTATGATATTTATAATTATTATATAATTATTATAATTATATAGTTATTATAATTATATATTTATTATAATGATGATAATTATAATAATTATAATTATAATATAATTATTGTAATTGTATATTTATTATAATTATATAATTATTATATTTATAATTATATATTTATTATAATTATATAATTGTCATAATTATATATTGATTATAAATACAATTATATAATTATTGTAATTATAGTTGAATATTTGTTATAATTATATAATTATTATATTTATAATTATATATTTACTATAATTATATAATTGTTATAATTATATATTTATATAATTATTGTAGTTGTATATTTATTATATTTAACATTATATAATTATTTTAATTATATAATTATTATTATTATTATTATATTTGTAATTATATATTTATTATAAATATACAATTATAACAATTATATATTTTTTATAATTATATATTTATCATATTTATAATTATATATTTATTATATTTATAATTATATAATTATTATATTTATAATTATATATTTATTATAATTATATAATTATTGTAATTATATATTTATTATAATTGAATATTTATTATAATTATTATTATATAATTATTATAGTTATATATTTATTGTGATTGTATATTTATTATAATTATATAATTATTATATTTATAATTATATATTTCTTATAATTATATAATTGTTGTAATTATATATTTATTATATTTAACATTATATAATTTTTGCAATTATATATTTATTATAATTATATAATTGTTGGAATTATATATTTATTATATTTAACATTATATGTTTATTATATTTATAATTATATATTAAATATAAATATAATTATAAATATAATAAATATATAATTACAACACTTATATAATTATAATAATTATAATAAAATATAAACATATAATTATTATAATTGTAATAAAATATAAATATATAATTATTATATTTATTATAATAATAATTATATAATTATTATAGTTATATATTTATTTGAAATATACAATTATTATAATTATATATTTATAATATATTGATTATATATTTATTAGAAATATACAATTATATATAATTATTATAATTATTTTAGTTATATATTTATTAGAAATATACAATTATTATAATTATTATATTTATAATTCTATATTGATTATAATTATATATTTATTATTATTATTATATTTATAATAATATATTTATTATATTTATAATTATATAATTATTTTAATTATATATTTATTGTATTTATATAATTATAATAAATATATTTATTATTATTATATATTTATTATTATTATATAATTGTTATAAATATAATAAATATAATTATAAATTTATTATATTTTTTTAGTGATTATATTTATTATAAATATATTTATCATAATTCTAATTCTAATTATATATATATATATATGGGGGGTTGGGGAGGGGCGGTATGGGGATTTTGAAAAAAATGGTGGAGCACCAATTGAATTGGCGCTTTAGGTTAAATGGTCGAGCGCCAATTCAATTGGCGCTCCACAAACCCATTTTACCAAATAAAAAAAAGTTAACCCATTAAATTTAAAAAACACATTTTTAACAAAATTTGCCATTTTTAGCCTTTAAAATAATTAATTTTTGTTTGACTTTAATTTTATAGTCTTACAATTTATTAATTAGATTAGTGTTTTAGTCTTCATATTTTATAATTTGAAATTTTTATAAATTAACTAATTAATCTCTTTAATTACATTTAAATAACTTAGTTTTTAATTTAACAATTCATGTATTAAATTTTAATTAATTTAATGTAACATAATGTAATTATTAGATGTCTTTTAACAAATCATTAATTATAAATTTTAGATTATATACTTACTACTTTTATTAAATCTATTTAATTTAATTTCATAAATTAACATAATTATTTAATAACAAACTATTTAACTGCCTACTTTAAAGACAGGTTCTCGCCTTTCTCGGATCCTGATTCGCTTCCTGCTTTCCCGCGGATTGACCTCTGCCCTAAGGTGTCGGGTTTGCACGAAGGGTTGCCGAAGCTTCCTCTGTCGATTGCGGAGTTCAACAACGCCTCTGCCCTCCATAGCCTAACCCTGGTAGCCAAGTTTTTGAACTGACGTCCCCCGGTTGATGTTTTTGACAGGTTTGTGTTCGAGCATTGAGATCTTAGGGACCACACCACTGTTGGTTTGGTTGATTCCAGCCACATTTTGATTTGGTTCTCGTCGGAGGAAGACCTTATCCGGGCCTGGTCAACAACTCCTCGCAGGTGTGATGCCGCCCGCTTCTCCCTTTTCCGGTGGAACTTTGAATTCCATTTAAATCGTGACTCCCCACTGATGGCAATCTGGGTAAGGTTCCCTGAACCCCCCACCCTTTCAAAACTTGTCCATTATTACTATTCTGGGAAATTTGGTCGGACGGTTTCTGTGAGTGGATAGTCGAACAAGGGCCCTTTGTCATCCAGTTGCCCCGAGGGTTTGTGTTGAAATTGATGTCTCGAAGGAACCAGTTGACTTCGTCTGGATTGAAATTGGTGAAGAGCTTCGATGGAAGCAACCGGTGGTGTTCGAATCATGGGTGAATTACTATGTCTCATGCTTTACTCTTGGTCATACGAAAAGGGAATGCAAACGTAGTGATGGCGTGGTGGTCAGGTGTGGCAAGGAGGTCATCTTCCCGATGTTAAGCTCAACAGGGGACCTGGAGGTTAGGATTGACGCTCCTCGGGACTCTCTGCTGGATGCTCGGAGGGGCGACAAGATGGAGGAAGGGGGATCATCCCCCCTGTAGGGTGCTGGGGAAAAAATCTTAGTCAAGGACATCTTTAAGCGAATGAAGGGTGATTTGGGACTGAGGGATGATGCCTCTTCTGCAGTGGGGGATGACACTTCTTATGGAGTTGGGTTGTGGTCTTCCAGCCTTATCCTGGTAGGGACATGAGCATGGAATTAAGGCCATCTTGCCATGGGACGGAGAGTGTGATTTTCCCAAGCCCTCCAGCAGATGTTGGAAGTGGATACGAGCTGGTTTTACTCTCGAATCGGTTCAACGGCCTGGACCCTCTGGACTGTGGAAACTGAGGAAGGGGGTCAGGGGGGACTGGAACTGCAGGAGGTGGTGGCTGTTGATGTCCTCCAGGATGCAGACCTGCCTTTCCCTATTGATGGTTCATGGGCCTTGGGTGTGGAACACCCCCTGCCCACTGTGCACTCGCCGGAGCAAGTGCTGCTAGACTCTGCTGCGCCTGGACTTGGTCTGAGTGATACCCCTCAGCCCATGCAGCAACTTGGTAGTCCTCATGCTGATAAGAGGAGCATTGAGCAGCCCAACAAGAACTCGACTATTTTTCTGTTCGAGAAGTTTCCTCCCTGTGTTGAACTGTCTGACCCGATTATGTTGGACTGTTCGGAAATCCCGCTTGAGCAGCATATAAAAGATATCTTTCAAAAGCCAGACCTGCAGCCGGTGGTCTTTCTTGGGGATAAGAATGATGAACACATAAGGCTTGGAAAAATCTTTGGGGACCGTGATGACCTTATGTATGCCAGCTTGAATAGGATCAAGAGGGAGCAGGCGACGATGAGCCTCTCTGGCTCCTCTGGCGGTAAGCAGAAGAGAAGGTCGCGGTCTGATCCTGAATGTGGCAGGCAGGGTGACATGGTCGTGCCTGCTGCCACAGCCCACAAAAAGGCTAAGGTGACGAGTGTCCCTCTAGTGAAACGAAGGGCTAGGAGGGACTACTCCTCCTTGCCTAGGGCAATGGCTACTAGGGCCTCCTCCAAGGCTAGCAAAGGTAAAGGAGATGCACGTGGCAGGGAAGACTGGGCTACCAAAGCGAAGCCGGATGTAGAACTCAGGAAGTAATGTGCAACCTTCCTCGAGCAATATGAGTCTTCTGAATGGGAGTCGGTGACATCGTTTCCGGTCTTCACGGTGACATCGTTTCAATCTATCACTGTTCGTGCACTGGTTATTGTGCCACAGTTTCTCTTTTAATGTGTCTCACAACAGTAAACCCCCTCAAACCGCTTTTCACAATGGCAGTGTTTCACATCCTCCATTGCATACCACCATAATCACTCTCCACGACAACCCCGTGGTACCGTTTTCCTTCACCTCTTTTAGAAACGGTACCACATCAAAGACATGGCACCGCTCCCCAATTCACTACCACTGTTTCGACTTCTCCCCACAGCCTTGCAACACCCACACCTCCGCCCTGCATCTCTTCCATCATAACATCACAAACCGGACCAGAATCCGACTCGAACTAAATCAAACTCAAATTTAATCCATATCAAACCATTTCACCATATCCGAACAGAACATCAATTGATTTCATCCACGGATCTGATTCTGAAGATCTTAGCATTATCCGCCGCTGGTCTATCATCACCACCGAGCAGAGGATGGAGCGAAGCCAAGCCTACTAAAACCCAAGCCGTGCCTCCATTGCCACTTCCGAATCCATCACTGTGAAGATTATGTGTCACTGAGGAGTTTCCCAAGCCGCTTGGAGGCCGATTCGCATTCGATCTACCCGTCGCAGCCTGTTGGAGTCAAGCCCGAGCCAACATCCGTCGAGGAGAAGCTTCTAAAGTCATTGTCACGTGATTTGTGTCACTGGTCGCCGATATTGAACCTGTTAATGAAGTCTAGAGGAGAATCCACACTGTTGGACCGCTGATCACCGTTCTTCGCCGCCATTCATCCGAGGAGCAGCACTGATATCCCGTCGCTTCCGTGTCTCATTTCCCCTGGCTCATTTCCGGTTTTATTGATGTTGCCGCTGTTAAAACCTACTGAGCGCTGCCGTCAACTTGCACTAAATTCGCATGAGGAGCCATCCACCTCTTCCGCGTTGAGTTTTTGCCATTGGAGGATGTAGGGAGGCGCGCCATTGGAGGGTTATGGAAGAACCAAAATCCCCCCCTGTACGCTGAAATTAGGGTGGGGGGAGGTGAAATAAAAAAAAACTAAAAAAAAACTAAACTCACAAAAATATATTTATATAAAACTAATTAAACAATAATAATTAATAATAATAATATTTAAATAAAATATAAAATTAATCAAATAAAATATATAAAAAATAAAATACTGAATAATAATAAACTAATCTAATTAATTTAAATTAGCATATAATTTAATATTCAAACTAATAATAATCTTAAAAATTATATTAATTAAAATTATCATTAATAACTATAGTAAATAAAATAAATAAATAAATTAATAAAATAATAATTTTTAATAATAACATTTTCTACAATTATGTTAGTTAAATAAATTAATTATAGTTCTAAATAGAATAAAAATAATAAATAAATTTATAAAAAAATAACTATTAATATAAATTAAATAAATTTTAATCTTAAATTAGCTAAATAGTTGATTATTTATTTATAAAAGTAAACACTTTTTATTAACGTCAAATTAATTACATTTTTTTAACTATGAAGGTTCACACCAAAATTCAGAAACACGCATTCAACTAACTCGCCTGAAGTTAGTTACACGAGAAAATGTAGTGCAATGTGTGGTTTGCAAAAAAGTACACGTGCGCGGTGCACAGATGAAGAACACTTGAAGTCGGTGGAAAACAAGGGATGACGTGCAGAAAATGACAGAAAGTTTAAAAGGGAGAAAACAGAGAAAACCTGGGGGATTCAAACATTCGGAAACATCTCACCAACTGACGAAGCAGAGCAACCCTTGGAGATCTTCTCAGAGAACTGTTATTGGAGACCCAAGGACTAGGAGAATAAGCAATTAGAGCTTGGAGATGGAGATCTCTTACTCGGTTCTTTTTCAATATTCTTTCTTTGTAATCGAATGATTTCAGTGTACGTAATAGAGATGGTAATTGCCTAAATATTCTAGTTCGGGAAAAAATTATAGTTCTACTGGTTATCTGTAATTCTGTCTTTTCACTTTATCATTCTAATGTATTCAGAATTGATCAGCGAGATCAATTCTGAATTAATTCAATTGCATTGAACCGCTTGTACTTAATTTTTAAATCCATGATTGTTTAGTGAGAATGACCATGGATACATTTCTCGGAAGTTTTTAAATCCAGAAAACTTCAGAACTTCCTACAAGTTTGTTCTGTCGTCAATTTCAAGGATAAATTTCCACAGTTGATCTTTCTTGGAGTGTGGAAGTCCAAGATTGTTCAATCCACATGGATTATCTCCTGGTTAGGTAAGTAAGTCTTTTTTTTACAGTGGAACATTGAAACAACATTTAAGTTATTAGGAATCCTTTTAAAACCAGTAGAATAGAGTTTTTCCCCAAGAGTTTCACTCTGGTTGTTCATTTATCAGTATTCTATATCTCTGTTTCTTATAGTTTTCAAGCTACTTTCTTTTTCATTGTAGTTTAGAACAAAAATACAAAAAAATGTGGTGTTACTTTACTGCTTTAGAAAAGTTTAAATAAAATAAAATAAAAGATTCACCCAACTACAGACAATAGTGAGATCTTTTTTTGAAAAGTTTTATATTAATAGTGGTCACAATTCATTCCCTATGGGTTCGACCCAACCTTCCACTAGACAGTAGTTTGTAGGAAAACATAAATTTTAAACTTTGACTGACTACAATGACGGTCGTGTCAGTACCATATAAATCCCATTTGTCAAAGCTTTTAAGGGAGATATCCTCATTTGAATTTTCCCTTGGCCAAACCCAGAATGAGATCCAATAAATTAAACATGAACAAAATCATTTACATGATATGTTCAAGCTGATTGAGATCACGACCCATGCCATGTACGTCGAACCAAAACATGTAAGTCTCAATGTCGTGCACCATACCCTTATGGAATTTTATGATGTAACACATTTAAATATATCAAGAGAATAAAAACATGAATATGGATATTACATTTTCAAAAGAATAATGTTCATATTATTAACTTATTATTATATATTTAAAAATGATTTTGATTTTGATACAATAAAATAAAACTTTTATTTTTCATAAATATTAGAATTCAATTAAGGAATTTATTTTTGATGAATTAACATATTTTTGAAATAAGATATTTTTTTTAAAAAATATTCTTAAGTAAATAATTTTTATTAAATATACATGATCATATAATTATTATGAATTCTAATGTAATTTTTATAATTTTTCCAGAACTGTTATTGTTAAAAAACATAGCATTTATCAATAAATATTTATTCTTATTTTGAAAGGGAATATTCACATATTTGGAAATTTATTTGGATAAAATAAATATTATTCATGGAATAAAATCATTAGAATTAACCAATGGTGGATTTTTCATAATTTTCAGAGAAAGGTGATTTTTTGGATAAAATTTACATTTGGTATAAATATATGGTCTGTATTATGACATCATAATGAACCAAATATGTTATAATAAATGCTATAAAAGATATAAAAGAACAAATATACGTTTCAACTTTAAAATAATGTAATTTTTTTTATTTTATTAATTTCATAAATCCATTAGGAATTTACAAAACAAATAATATATTTTAAGGTTTTAAAAATATTTCTTTGAGGACATGACTCACTTCACCAAGGGAAATATTTTGATAATATCTTCCCTTTTCATTTTAAAATAATTAAAACACCTAAAAATTGGTGGATACCATGGGAAAAAACATGGGAAGGTTTTTGGTTTTGGTAAATTTATTATATAGAGTCCAAATCCTATGTTTGAGAAATAATAAAGAACTTCCCTCTATATTAATAAATAAACCCACCCAATCTCCCATTAAACTCCGCTAAAAATCCACGGATAATGTCTTTAAACTTTTGTACCCTATATATAGTCTTCCCAATGTTCCTCCAAGCACTGAAGAAGCCCCTCCTAAGATTTTTGAATCACACTCTCACGGTATGAGTTCCTCTCTTTCTCCACTTTATTCAAGCATCTTAATTATCTTATGACTTTTATATCCATTTACTAATATAGTGAAATTTAATCACATATCCCCATTACTTCCCCTATGATGCATAAATTATGACAGACACATTTCACTCTCATTTAGATATACAATGAACATTTATATTCCCCCCATTATGTCGCCTAAATTTGAACATGTTTTTCCATGACAAAACAATTATGTTGTCAATACCCATACCCATTTCCTATCAAGGTTGTTCAACATCATGCACTTATACTTATTTTATTATGGAATTACATGTATATATTCCACACACATTGATCATGGAATAAAATGTGATGATAAATGATTCCACGTTTTATGATCTAATTAGCACACTAATGCATGTGAAAGATATGAAAGTCATGGGTGCAACTGGAATTATATAGTGCTCCAATGAATTTGTAAATGTTTTAGTCTCATGAGACTTCATGAAAGAGATTAGTAAGTGAACCTAATCAATCATTGGACACTTTCCATCATGATGTCTTGCTAGTTAGCCTTGAAATATGTTTATGATTCCATGTTTTAAGTTGTTGCCACATTTCACATCCTTCCTTTATGTTATATTGTTATATCATGCCTCATTGTTCATCTTTATGATTCTCACACCTTTTATGTCTCATTTATATACCTATTGTATAAAATGTGATAATTTATTCATTTTATTCCATGTTTATTCCCTTAATTGGCTTTATATCTCACCCCTTTATTATGTATATCTCCATGTTATCCCATGCAGTTTTATGTATGATGGAACAATATGATATTGTTAAGGAAGTTATCAATAATAGAGATGTATTAACTATTTTAAATAGATAAGTAATGTACCTAATTACCAAATACACTATACTTATCAGTCTTAAGGGTTCTATTATGTGTAATAATCTGTATTAAATCATGAATTAAAGTGTTATAAAGAGACGTTTTTTTATAGTTAGAATCAAAGGAATGTTTAGTTAATTTTTGGATTAGGATTAGGAAACTCTAGTGAACTCCTTAAGGATAACACTAAACATAATAATACATCCCTATATTTTGTTAAAGTATAGATTAATTGTTTTCCATGAAAATAAATCTTTTTTCTAGATACTACATGTGGATGTGGATTTAGAGGAGATATACATAGGGGTAAAACCAAAAAACATTGTGTTAATCTATACTCAACCGAGAGATGGAGCATGATAAGGGGCCTTATCATACACTTGATTTAACACTCTCATGGGATATTCTTTGGTAAATTCACAATCCCATTACAATCCTTTATTAATGGGGGAAAATTCCCATAAGTGTCTATGTTTGAAAATAGATCCTAGATAACATCGATTGAAGCCTATAAATTCACAAGTTAAAAAATAAATATAATTTATATGTTATCCTAGTAATTTTATTGGATTTCCCTTAATGTGTTTAATAGGTTCAAAATTATCTTCTTGAATCATGTTTAGGATAAACTATGTTTTTAGAACCAAAATCAGAAAGAGAAATGTTTGGTTATCATGTATAGTTCTATGCATTCAATCATATCACCCATGTTTAGTAGTACTATTAATATACCACAAAAAATCATAGATGTAGATATGCATGTAAAAATGGATAATGTGGCCACTATTATATCCAAAGTATATAACTACTCCCCTATCTAAATTGCAGGATGAACTTCCCAGGGAACCTTGTGATACTACCTTTAGTGAAATTTTATGCAATTTAGGGTATGGATTTTCTTTCCTTATATAGATACAACATAAATTTCACCAAAAAGAAAATAAATCTATGTATCATGAATCATTTTCTAATTCTATACAAGTTTAATAAGGAGGATGAATCTTCATTAGGTGAAATATCTCAATCATGGAACTTATTTCCATATAATCTAGACTATCAAGCTCAAATGTTTGATTATAAAGAAAATATATTCCTTGAATACATGACCACTATGAGGGAATATGATGACATGTTCCTCTAGGAATTTCTTGGACTTCCTCTGAGCTAATAGGTTGAATTTTCAATCACTCTTATACCTGGTGAATTTCAATCATCCAAGACTCTATATAAAATGGCTATTGTAAAACTTTTGGAACTGAAGAAATAACTACAGGAGAATATAGATAAAATGTTTATACACCCATGTGCTTCACCATGGGGTGCAACCATCCTCTTCATCATGTGTAAGGATAGTTCAGTGCTATATTTCATTGATTATCAAGATCTCAACAAGATCACGATAAATAAAAATTATCCTCTTCAATGGATTGATTATTTTTCAATCATCTACATGGGTCCAATTACTTCTCCAAGTTTGATCTTAAATCAGGGTATTATCGAGTAAGGGTGAATAAGGAGGGTATCCCCAAGGCCTCTTTCCGTACAAGATATCACCACTATGAGTTCCTAGTAATGCCTTTCAGGCTAACTAATGATCATGAAATGTCCATGGTCTTTATGAATATGGTATTTTGATATTACCGTGAACAATTTGTGGTAGTATTTATAGATGATATTATAATATGATCCAAAACTAATTAGGATCATGAAGAGGATCTAAGAACTATTCTAAAGACCTTACAAAAGGAGAGTATTTATGAAAATTACAAAAAATGTAAGCTATTGTTGAAGGAAGTATCAATATTGGGTGATATTATCACAAGAAATGGGATATTTGTGGACACTTCAATGATATAGGAAATTTAAGAATGGATGAGTCCAACATCTCTGATAGAAATCCATAGTATCATTGGATTATCTAGGTACTATCTTTGATTTTTCTGAAATTTCTCACAATTGTAAAACCATCAAACCAAGATAACTCGAAAGGTTTAAAGTTTTTTTTTGGAATTATGAATGTTAATAGAGATTCAATGATATGAAAAATAATTATCATTACACCTGCACTTCTTCTAGCCGTGAGAGGGTAACTTTTTTGGTATACAACGACACTTCAATGAAGGACTTGGGGTGTGTGTTAATGCCAAATGAAAAAGTGATAGCTTATGCCTTAATAAAATTGAATTTTCTCAAATAGGACAGACTAATTAATGATCTAGAGTTGGTTTTAGTGATATTCGCATTAAAAATATGACAAAATTATCTATTTGAGGATAATGTTGAAAAATATTCAAATCACAATATCATAAAGTATATATTCATGTAGATAGAGATAAATATGAACCAACGAAGATGGTTAGAGATGATAAAGCACAATTAATACTCAACTTACTACTAGAATGGGAAATAAAATAATGTTTTTTACATTCTATGTTGAAAGGATACAACAATTGAATCATTGATGAGATTTGAGAAGGATCCAATATTCTTAGATATGAAAAATATAGAAATGGGGATCATGAAGGAAGGAACATAATCAATAATTTCAAAATTTATTAATCAACCATCCCTTATATAGAATATAAAGGATTCTCAAAGAGATGATGTTGAAATTTAGAATAATATTAAAGCTATATGAAAATGCAAAACCTCTCAGTTAAAAATTAAAGAATAAGGAGTTAGAGGATTTGGGTAACAACTATGTGTACTATCAAATACTAAGTTAAAGGAGTAGATAGATAATGAATATTTCTCAACCTTCTCTATCAATCATGGAAGAAAAAATATGTATCTATATCTCCGAGATCAATATTATTGGGACAATATAAACAAGAATATTGTGGAATATACATCAATATGTATTGTGCATCAGCAATCGAAGGATAAAAGGAAAAAAATACAAGGGATGATGAAACCATTACCCATAAAAAAATTGAAATGGGAAAACATCACCATGGACTTTGTAACTAGTATTATAAATTCATCATGTGGAAATAATGATATATTGGTTCTAGTGGATCATCATTAAAACACTTCTCAAATCATTACAATTTGAGAAGAATTCTCACTCGATCAAATTGAAAGGATATACATCAGAGAAGTGGTGAGTTTGTAAAGAAAAACCCCATCGATTATATCTGATCGAGATCCAAAATTTACCTCTGATCACTAGAACAATCATAAACATTCTCAAAATATTTAGTTGAACATCATCATGGATTATCACTCTAAAACTAATGGTCAATCTAAGTGGACTATCCAAACACTCAATAATATGTTGAGAGAATTATAAATTGAAATCAAAGGAGGATGATATCAACATATTCTTATGGTTGAGTTCTCATACAATAACAGTTTCCACTCAAGCGTCCAAATAGATCCACATGATTCCCTTTATGGGAAGAGATATAGAATACCGGTATGTTGTGATGAAGTTTGGGAACAAAAACTTCTAGGTTCTAAAATGGTTGGAAAAAATGTTGAAAAAGTGAACACCATTTAGTAGCACATCATGGCTTCTTAGAGTTTAAAAAAACATGTACCAACAATCATCGATGATAGCTAGAGATTGATGTTGGAGAAAAGGTATTCCTCTACATATCTCTTTTAAAGAATGTCCAGAGGTTTTGGGTATAATGGAAATGTTAGTCCAAGATTCATCGGTCCTTTTGAGATCCTTGGTCATATTGGAGTGATGTACTATCAACTAGAACTCACATCGATCTAATATTAAGTACATGATTTATTTATCATATCACTCTTGAGGATATTCATACCAGACCCCTCATGTGTACCCAATCCATAGGTGGTACAATTGGAGAATTATCTTTCATATTCTGAGTAGCTGTTGAAGATCGTAGATCAGAGAGAAAATTTTCTATGAAATAATAAAATTATCCCTGTCAAAGTTCTATGGAGAAACCAAAATATTGAAGAGTAAATGTGGGTACCATATGAAGTGATGAAACAAAATTAACCTCATATGTTTCTATGTATGAAATGAAAATTTCAAGGGATATGTTTCTGGGGGGGAAGATTATAATGTCCCAAACTATTATAAATAAAAGTCCATGTATGTTTGAATTAAATTTATTAATATGTGAAAAAAACATGTACTTATTTGGTTTTGTTTTGTCCTATAATATTAAGAAGACAATTAATAATAATAACTATTGATATAACTAAGCTATGAAATCTTAGATAATCTTACTTGATAAAAAATATATATTCATTATTTGATAGTGATCTGGGCTCTCTCTCCTTGATAACATCTTCCTTCGATTCTCACCATTGAGTACCCATGAGAGAAACCTACTTCATCAAATGATATTCAAATACTTTTGATGTTGAAAGGAGTAGAAGATGAAATATGTGCCTTCCGAACCTCACTGAAAATTTTGATACCAACTTCTCTTTTATCAGAAAGGACACCGTTTGTGTCTATAAGGATATAGGTCTGTAGTAACAACAATATTTTTGTTCTTGAGGTGGCAGCTGATATGGTTTAAGAATAGTATTTATTAGATATAAGGAATGGGAAAATTATACCCCACCTTAGTTGATGGTGGGTGGATAACCCATTCCATTTTGAGAGGTAAGTTCATATCTAGTTCAGCTTCAAATTTATATTCCCTAGGATGCAAGGCCATCCTTAAATCTATTTAATGGTTTATATTCTTATATGGAATACTCAAGATCTGGGGGTTCATGAAAAAATGACATTCATGGCCACAGAGTTGAGACATCTTCATGCATTCATAGAATTTATCCTGAAGATAATGAAATGTGTTGATCACATGTTCTCATTCACCAATAAAAATGGGGTTTTATTCCATGCATATTAATCTAATCAAATCAAAAAATTTAATCTTTTGGTAACATGATATTTTTATTCAATATATTTATGTTTAGATAACGTATTTTATATTCAAAATCACAGACATGGGTAATGAGGTGTTATTATCATTTGTTTATGTGAAATGTGAATTATTAGATAGAATGCCACATGAGCCTCAACTTAGTTGGTGAGGAATCCTTAAGTGCATCCACAAAACCCAAGTTTGAAACCAGAAGGAGGCATAATTCCGGGTTACTATAGCAGTACTATGTGGGTACTGTAGTAGGTACTGTTCGGTACTGTAATAGCCGAAATGTTTTACCTCGGGCCATTGGTTTGGGCTTGGAGTCCTTAAGGCCATCGAGCCACCCAGGCCTTTGGGTTAGTAAGGATTTCGGGCCACCTTTAAGGCCTTTGGTCCACCTCAAGGACTTCAGGCCACATGATCAGTGTGGTTTCCTAATATAGACTCTACAAAAAAGAAGCATCCCTAGAGAAGGATTCATAGCAAGTGCACTTACCAGAGAAGAACCAGATGGATTTGGAAGAATGATAGGGTATGGCTACACCATCAGAACTAGCCTATGATTTCACAGGAAGCCTAGCCAGATGGCCATGTGAAGGTGGAGAGCTATCATCATGATGCAGATGCTGGGGATGGGGAAGTTCCTTATATTTATAGTCTAGTTGAATTCCCTAAGACCTTTGGGTCATATAATCTCTTAAGCCTACGGGTCATGTAATCCCTAAGCCTAAAAGCCTTGTAAGGGTTCCCCCTCATCCCTTGAAAGGGGGGTTATAAAAAATCAATAAAAAAATGAAGGCCTCTAGGCCATTCGGCAGATAGAATGGATCTATGGAAGTAGATTTCTATGTTTCATCCAGACGTGTTATCATTTTTTGTTGGGGTTGAATTCAATATAATCATAGAGGACTCGGAGATATGGAGATGAGCACCTTATTTGAGAAAATAAATGCAATAAATGCAATATTTTATGGAATGTAATGGTTTTTTGGACATAGTTTTTTCTAGGAATATGTTTATGTGGTGAAATAACATAAAATGAAACACTAGAATTTGGAGAATAATCGACCAATGCTTGTTTAAAATCTAAGGGTTGGATTCATTTTTCTGTTCCATAGTCTCTCACTTAACGAGATATCTCTTAGATCAATCACCTTTATTGGTTTCTATGATTAAGGGGAATCATAAGTGAAAAAGTTTCCACTATATGACCAACTATAATTCTCGGGAGGGATTTTTATAGTTTTTTAGAGACTAATAGGATCATCTAGAGACTGGTTCAACATGGATGGTTCTCATAAAATGGATTTGGTAGCTCAAAAAGTGTATTCTGGTTTGGCTCTCTAGCTGGTCTTATGGAGTGTTCAGTCTGGAAGGACCCAAGGATGATATTGAAAGACTTGAAGAAGGTCTCCATATTATATGAAATGATGAAACCTTCAGCGACCTGATGTGAAGAAATTCCTCTTTGTAGAGGAACTCCTAGAGGTTGAGAGGTTATGCAGGGAAAATTATCGAGCTCTATATATTTAAGAGGGATACCAAAACACATTGTTTTTAGGCTTGTATGAAGGAGAGGAGAGTGGAAATGAGAATCAATCTATGAAGTGTGAATGGTACCTTTAAAACGTATTTCGATTTGGTTGGTTGAATGGTCTTGGATCACATTGAATGTCTTCTAAATTTGGAAAACTATTTTATTAGTGATACCTATGGCAGGCATAGCCAAGACGATAATTTTTTGAGATGCATCCCAAGGCCTATAGAATATAGTGAAAATGGTATGTTAGTTGAGATCCCATAAGAAGAGAATATTAAATAGGTAGTTTCTAGCTTGAAGTACGAGATAGCTCATGGACTTGATGTATTTTGTGGTTCCATCTTTGTTTCTTCATGGAAAATTGTAAAAAACATGCTTATGATGCAATGTAATATTTTTTTATAGGATGAGATTTACCCACGGTTGTGTGTTCATCCATAGTTATTCTTATACCCATGGATAAAGACACTACTAATTTAAACTAGTTCAAAACAATATTCCTTTGTAATTTAACCTTTATGATTATTTCCAAATTGTTGAACATATGGATATATGTTTTAATGTCAAGGATTATCTTAGTGTAACAACATGGCTTCATGTGTGGAAGATGCATACAATGTAAAATTTTCATTGGAAAATAAACGGTTGAAGAAATAAATAAAATGAAAACTAGATCAAATGTGATGAAAAGGGTTGACATGGAAATGGAATATGATAGCAATTAATGGAATTATATCATTAAGGTGATGAGGATGTTTGGATTTCAGGAATGGTTTTTATGATTTATGATTTTGATGTTATGCCTCACCATGTGTTTCTATTTCATTAATGGGAAAGGGATTTGGATTCTTCAGAATAGCTAACGGTGTTAGGAAGGGTGATCATATGTCTCCTAGTCTATTCACCATTGCTCAAGAGTCTTTGTTGTGGAATATAAATCAGGGTTTGAATAATGAGAATATCCTACCATACAGGAATAAGTTCAGTAATAAAATTATTTCTCATCTCATGTTTTCTAATGATATCCTTATGTTTTTCAATGGAAGGAGAAGTTCAATCAATGTATTCATGGAAATTTTTCAATGTATGATATTTTAAAAGGATAGTGTATTAATAAAACTAAGTGTATAATAATATTTATAACAAATGTCCCAGATGTTGCAGAAACAAGATACATGATAACCTAGGCATGACAAGGTGTAAACATCCAATTGAGTACCTAGAAGCTTCCATCTCAAATATAATAATTAAAAATATAATCTTTAATCACATCATCAGTAATATCACTGGAACAATATGAAAATTGAAAAATAAGTTTTTATCTTTTGGAGGGATGATGACCTTAATCAACAATGTGATTACCTATATTACAATGCATGTTCTTTCAATCATAAATCCACTGAAGGGGATGATGAAAAGGTTAGAGAATAATATGAATGTATTCCTTTGGTATTTGAATCAAACCAAAATATTCCATTGGGTGGCATGAAATTGACTAGTGAGACTGATTGATGAAAGAAGTATTAAATTCTGTATTATATCTGAAACCATGCATTCTATGGAAGCTCGAATGGCGTGAGAAGTTATGGTAGGTGACTCCCAATGGCCAAAAATAACGATTGATTGGTATGAGGATAATTGGGAGGAATAGTCAGTACACTATAGAAGGCTATATAAACTCACTCGTTACATGATTGATCATTTGGAGAAACTATAGGATAACAATCGTTGCATCCTGGGTCGTGGGGACATAAACATTTGTAATGATAACTTGACAGGTGAAGAACTACACTTTTGGAGAATCCTAGTCCCAAACATAACATTTAATGAACCGAACAGATTCTAAGAGATCATGCATGTCATCCTAAATCAAGACAAGAAGGACCTATATAAGAGTATACTCTTGGTTGAAGAACCATAACAATATGTCTTCTTGGGTTCATCTTTAGGGAATTCCATCGGTCATTCTAATAAAAATATGATTCACATTAAGAGTGGGATGGATTTATAGGCTCCAAAAATCTAGTGTAAAAAGATTCTAGGTTAAAAGAATTTTCTGAAATAGAGGATAAGGAATGGAGGCCTTTCAATGGACGAAAGTGTGAAGAGGAAAGCAGTGATGTTATCCTCCCAATGTCACTGTTTATACTAACTAAATTAAGAATAAACGTGGAATATTTTATTGATATTTGATCTTGATAATGGGATATAAAGTTATGTGGGAAAAATTTTGGGTCTATAGGGTGGTGTCGATTCTATTACTAATGTTTTGGAAAACTGATTTCAGGGATCATAAAATCAAGGAGCATAAATTATGGTTTGGGATATGGTATTTACTATTGTTTTTTGGGCATTATGGGAGGATGTAAATAAGGCAAGAGTCAGCAAAATGTATTCAAACACTCTTCTATAGATGTTATTTAATTCTCTCATGGTGGATATTGGAATTATAATACATGGTGGGGAATAATCATCATCATTACAATGAATTCTTATTGGAATATGTAGTAATAAAATAGTTCAAGGGGAAACCATGGTAAATGGATCAAATGGAATCCTCCTATTGTAGGTCTGAAATTAAATGGGATACTTGTTGAATTTCTTGGTTGATAAAAGGTGGAGAACTTATATGAGATTGAATAGGTTAGTGATTATGGGTTTCAATGATTTAAATAGTTTATGTAACACATTGGGAGTTGAGGTACGAGAAATGGTGACTGGTCTATAATTATACATAACTCATAATATTCAAATGAAGGAAGTAAAATTGGATTTTCCCTTTCCATTCAGGTTGATTAAAGGATATGATGGATATCCTTGGGAGTAGTATTACATGTTTAGGAACTGTAGAATCTTTGTCAATTAGGTTATTCATATCGGGGACATGTGGAGGTAAGGTAACTTTTCTATTTATATTCTTTCCCTAAAAGAGATTTCTAGAGAGATCATCATGATATTCTTGGGCCTGGGGACACTAAAAACTGATTTCAAGTTCATTATAAATGGTTATTCCCTTATCCTTCATCAATTTCTCCCATCACGAGTGGGAGCAGACATGCTTCCTTGTTTGTTTTCTTGTTTTTTGGATTTTCATCCAACTCAAATAAATTGTTACTTTTAAGTATGTAATATATGGTTTTAAAAAATCTAATTGACATAGAAAAAGAAAGTGATGGCCTCAACCAATATGATCATACCCTATGAATCCCATTTATTGGAGTTTCCAAGGGAGATAACATCACTAGGATTTTCCATTGACATACCCATGACAAGATCTAACAATTTAAGCATGAGAAAAACCATCTATGGGAGAAGTTCGTACTCATCGATATTAAGGCCCAAACCATATATGACTAACCACCCATTGAAATTCTCTCCATCACACACCTTACACATAGGGAATTTTCCAATGTAAAAAATGCACATGTATCAAGAGTATAATAATATGAATGTGTATACTATATTTTCAATTGAACAATTGTTATATTTTCAACTTATTATTGTTTTTTAAAAATGATTTTCATTTTGATATAGTAAAACAAATATTGTTTTCTGGGTAAAATTAACATTTAATTAAGGAATTTATTTTGGTGAATTAATGGTTTTTTGAAATAAATAATATTTTAATAAAATGTTATTATAAATTATTTTTTTAAATAAAAATGGTAATATAATTTTTATGAAGTCAAATTAATTTTTATAAGGGTTCAAAAATTGTTATTGTCAAAAAACCTATCATTTCTCCACAAATTTTAATTCTTATTTTAAAAGTTATAATACAAATATTTAGAAAATTATTTGGATAAAATAAATATTAATTTTGGAATCATAGCATCTAAATTAAGAAACTACTATTTTATATTATTTTCTTAGACAAATGAATTTTCAGGTAAAATTTAAACATGAAAAAATATATGGTGTGTATTAAGTCATAATAATGACCCAAAATGATTTAATAAACACTATAATTGGCATCCAAGACCAAATATATTTTCCCCTTTAAAACAATGTAATTTTAAGTTTATTTGATTATTTTTATAAAGCCTTTATGAATCCTTGAGACCGTATAGTATATTTTAAGTTAAAAAATAATTTATTGAAGGACATCATTCACTTCCACATATCTAAGGGAAATATTTCAAAATGTTTGGACCTTGGCCTCCTAAAATAATGAAAATCACCCCTATTTGGAATAAATCATGGGAAAATTTTGGGAAGGTTTTTCATTTTGTTTATTTTATTATATGAAGACCAAAACCTATGTTTTAGAAATAATAAAGACCTCCTATCACTTTTATTATATAATCCCACACAAGAACCCATTAATCAACACTGAAAATCCATAATGAGTGTAATTAACCTTTCCTATACTTTATAGGGTCCTATTAAGGTTCCCCAATCTCTCAAGAAGCCTCTCCCATTCTTTAAGAATCACACTTTCAAGGAAAAGGATATTTTCCTTCTCCGCTATATTCAAGAAACTTCATTATAATATTCCTTTTATCTTTATTTACTAATGTTGGGATATATTATCCCATACCACCCTTACTGCCCCTATTATTCCTAAATTATATGAGACCCCTTTAACTATAAATAATCCCTCCCATGTAAATTTATAACCCCTCTTATGCTACTAAAATTTAACCATTATTTTCTATGCCAGAACAATTGCGTAATCAATACCCATACCAATTTCATATCAAGGGTGTTAAAATTTATACACCTAAATTTATTTTATTTGGTACTTACATGTAGATATTCCACACTCCCTGATTTTGGAATAAAATGTGATGATAAATTCATTCATGTTTTATGATCTTTAGGGAACACTTATGTATGTGAAAGTAATTAAAGTGACAGGTGCAACAAAAATTATATAGCGCTCCAATTTATTAGATAATGTTTTAGTCTCATAAGTCATCGTGATAGGGATTATGGAGTTATTATAATCCATCACATGATTTTTTATTATTATTATGTATTGGTAGTTATACTTGACCTATTTTTATGATTCTATGTTTTAGGTTGTTTCCACATTTCCCAAGTTTCCTTTATGTTATCATGATGTATCATGAATCACTGTTCATGTTTCTAATTCTCACTCTTTTTTGTATAATTGATATACCAATTTTATAAAATTTTATACTTTCTTCATGTTATTCCTATTTATTCTCTTACTGGTCTTTATAGCTCACCTCTTTCTTATGTATGTCCCCAGGTTATCCCATGAAGTTTTAAGTACAATGGAATTATATGAGAATGTTAAGGAAGTTTTAAATAATGGAGATGTATTACCAATTTTATGTTTTTATGTAACATACCAAATTCAAAATATACTAGGATTATCGATCCTCAGGGATGTAATATGTGTAATTTTATGTATTAAATCACCAATTAATGTGTAATTAAGAGAAGGTTTGTCATAGTCTCTATATGTGATATTTTAATATTGAATAAACTAGTTAAAAATATAATAAAATAACAATCATTGATCCTTGGGTTATAACATGGAACCTAGGATTGAACACACCTATTTTGTTCAGTATTGAAATGTATTTATTAATGTCGCATACTGTGAAATACTATATCATGTGTGACTGGTAGATCCTAAGAAGTATCCTATGAATCCATATATTTTATAGAATAATAGTTGGATAAATGGAGAATATCTAAGGAATCATGTATCCATAGTTACAATCTTGGATCCAATGATAAAATCCAAGTAATCCTGAATAGGTATTATAGTTGAGGCCTAGGTAACAACTTTAACATTTAATATAAAAAACTCTCTGATTCCCATATAATAATCTAGGAATTTCATATAAGAATACCCACTAAATCCCAAATAAAAAAGATATACATTCAAATTCATTTGGCTCATTTTCAGATGCTAGGAGTAACCTTGGAAACAATCATATCATGTTGAAGAACCATATCATATGGAGTATCCTTAGAATCCCATATGGGTAATTGTTGATTCCCATGTGATATGTAAGGGATTCCATGCGATCATGATCAATGTTTATATCTTATATATACTAGGAAACTATATTCATTAGTCATAATATATGAATCCTTGGTCACTTGTTGGTAAATCCATATAGGAAACAATAGAACTAGGTAAAAAATATGATTTCATATAGGCATACTCACTAAATACAAGGTAATAATGTATAGATTTTTAATTCCTTATTTGTGACCGACATCTGCTCGAATGATTCTCACATAATAGTAACATGGGTTGGACATCATCATAACGAATCTCATTTCACTAAGGTAGGCCTCTTAAGTTAATGAAATTTTCCAACCATATAACTATATTAGGATCACACAAATGATTTAGGATCTAAGGTGAAATCGGAAATCAACACCATTTACCTTCATTTGCTACCCCTCTTGAGGGTCAACGTAATACTGGGGTACCCACCATGGTCCCCTTGATCATAGAATAGAACAGACACCCTACATGGGTTCCCTTATCACATACATATATCATGTTTCTAAATCCATCTCTTAAAGGGAATAACTTCGTTTAATGTTATTATGTTCACATTAATGCCTCACTAGCCTGAAAGGATAATCTACACTATCATTTAACTTAAGGGATATCATGATTCCCATGACCCATTCCATGTCATCTAAGTTCATCCCCCTCTCCCAGCCTAACACCAATCCATCCAAGGAATAACCACTCAGTTAATTACATACTAGTGGGGTTTGAACACTATCCCCACTCTCTGATCACCTAACCTAAGTATCTATATCATGTCATGTCCAATATAGTCTAAGGTTTCACAAATAGTTCACCATGCATGGTCTATTATTTCTGCCTTTTCATAGAATCTAAGGGAACATATCTCAATTTCCACTCCATATAAATGAATAAATAAATATTCAAACCCTCAGGTATTAATTTTTAAGGCATAAAGCTAGTGAATAAGGGACCATCATGGCCACAACACCTTTATCCACTTCCATGATTTTTTTATAGAATTGTTTTATTTAAATAAATTTTAGATCATACTTAGTAGTGATACAACATATAAAATGATTATATCAAAAGAATAAACCATATTCTATTCTTAAGGGACCACCTACCTCATAAAAATTAATTTATGTTAAGGTATTTTTATACACCATCACCTAATCTTGTTCAATCCCAACCAGTCATCACCTGCTGATACAATTCCCTAAATCATAAAAATCCATCCCAATCAATCATGAACCATTTTTAATTAATTAATACATTTAACAGAAAATAATTTCATAATTATCTCTTTATTTAAATTATATGTCATAATAAACAAATTACTAAAATTTTTTTCATCTTAAATCTTTATGAAAATGAGTGTTCTATAATTTTTATACCCATCCCTTGATATAATTAGAACACCAAATAACTAATTTATGAATTCCATAAATCTATTCATTTTTAAAAAATATATAAAAACATGAAATAATACCAATTTAGTGCAATACGTCCTTGAATACATAAAAAAATATGTGTGATCAACCTCTCATCACCTTCTTTAGCTAAGGTGAGAAAAATACCATTCTTTTAAGATGGTTTCACGATGCTCTAGTGGACTCATCACCCAATTCCCTCACCTAGTAGTAGTACTTCATCATCTTGGTGAATGAGAAGAAACCATTAACAAGTCATTGAGGAGTGTTATATTTACATCTAATATTCCACCAAATAAAATGGAACTTGATTCCAATAATAATTGAGGAAGATACTCCCCTAGAACCAAGAGAGGGGATGGATCTCCAACCAGAAGATGTCCCACATTATACATGTCATGAAACATAGAAAATCCCCTATAAAAATTATTTTTAAAATAGTTTTTAACATTTAAAAAAAATTATAAACACTATTCACCCACCCACAGGTGAGGATATACAATAGAGGATTCATCCTATAAACAGAAATTGCTCATGTAAGGGTCACCCCATATAAGGGTCACTCCAAGTAAGGGGAACTCCCCCATATAAGGGATCACCCATGTAAGGTCTACCCCATCAAAGGGACACCCCATGTAAAGGGAGCTCACACACATTAGGTTTCACCCGCATAAGGGTCACCCCACATAGAGGGGATTTTCCCCATATAAGGGGATTTCATCCTTTTAGGGGGATCCCAGGTATGGGTATTCCCATGAATTGGAATATAACATCCCCTCTTTCTACATTGGACCTTTCCAAATTTTATAAATGCTCCAACCACATATGGGTTGACCACAAAGGGGTTAATAGAACATGGGTCACCCTTGTAAGGGTGGATCACATGAGGGTCCCCCACATACAAGTGACCCACGTGGGGGTTTCCCAAATATGGGTAACCCATGTAATGGTTATCCACATATGGGTGACCATGTAAGGGTCACCACGTAGGGGTATCCTATGCCTCTTATCCAGTGTTGGACATTTCCAAAAAAAAATAAAAGGCCCTTTTAGGTAATGGGATTCCCACATAATGGTTTTCTACATATGTGTCACCCACATAAGGGTGGCATTGTATGGTTCATCCCAAACTAAGTTATCATTTCACATTATAAAAGGAAACCCATATAAACTACCTAAAATACTACTCTCGAGAACCCAAGTTGAACCTTTATCCTAAAACAATATAAAAACATTATTTTGGGTTTTTCCAACTATCAAATTCATGATATAAATCCAGAATCTCAAAACCACCTCCCTGATACCAAAAAGAATATTTTTCCAAAATTCATAATCATTAAAAATGTGGGTCATTACAACCTCCCAACCACAACACTTTTTAAACCCGATAATCCTTCTTTAACTACCAAACATAAAACCCGACTTCCCAGGTTATTAATCCATTATCAAATTGTTTCATTCTACGATAGAATATGGATTGATCTTCTATTATGAAACTCAAAAAAAGTGAACTATTTAATAAAATACAATATATTCCTAAACAACATAACTAAATCACTAATATGGTCCTTTCCCATTATCAATAAACTATATATTCCAAGGTTCCATCGATCGACTCATCCTCAGACTTATAATTCTCCACACCATACGCCTAAAATCATAAAATTTGATTTTATTCCACGGTGCACCCCTACATAGGAATCAATATTATAAAATTCATTAATATTGGTATAATGATGTGCTAGGTGTTATTTCCATCCATCCCAACCCAATTCCATTCAAAAATATTGTTTGGTCCCACTCTAGTAGACTATTGAAAAAAATTCTCAGCAGAAACCAATGAAACACATTCACACAATTAATTCATGATGCCTTAATTATTAAAGGAATATTGAGGTCTTATAATACTCACATGAAAGTATATACCTAGAACACTATGTAATATCATGGTTATATAATTAACCACCATCATAGGACATCATGCTCTCAAGACAAGGACTAGCAAATCATTAATCCAGCTCACCCTCAAATCATATAATACCCATCATGTAACTAATTTTGATGATATGAATACATATAATATCACTTATTAAATCCATATTGAGTTTCAACCATGAATCTAGATTAATTAAAATTGTTCTACCATAGTGAATTCATGGTGCCATCTCGACCGTCCACTGATCAGTCTCACTACATCATCAACCCTTCTAATAAGATAGACATACATCCATGAATGAGAAAACACTTCCCCCAAAAGTGGTTTCACACAATAACTCCAATAAATAATAACACTAATCTCCATGTCCTTCAACCATACATTACCAAATGTAATTATTTTATGTTGTGGCCCCACTCATACCTGAGCACCAACCTAAATAATCAATCACTAAGTATTTCTGAATCTCTAGGAACAAAAAATCCATCATACATTGAAATAATATTTTTATAAGGGTCACACTCTCTAACATACAATGATATAATCTATAATAAATAGTTTTACTTATACCATTACTCAAATGAAACCTCAAAAAGTTCCAACAACACACATTCCTAAAAAATCATGTCAATGAATTTTCTCAGGTCAACTATACCAGAGCCCCTAATAAACATATGACGCCACCTCCCACCCAAGATATGAATTACCCACATTATTAAAACTCTACAACAACTATTACCTCAATCATTTAATTAAATCCATCATTCCTCCACACACACATAGCCACTCACTGATCCATAAACAATGACACCACATATAACTAGATCACTCAATCTCTCATGCATTTAGTTTTCCACCAAAAATTCATTTGGACACTAAATATCATAATCTTGAGTTTTAATGACCACCAAAAAACATCTCATATATTCTAAAACACTATTCATCATGATCTCATCTAAACAAAACATGTGTATACTCCCATTCACCATATATTGAAAATCCTCACTTATGACCTCATGTGTTTAAAATAATAAAAACTAGACTCAAATTAAACATAATAGGCTAGCTAAACATGAACACCAGTATGTCATCCCATATATCTAAAATTTTATTTGATGTACCCTTCATATAAGCTGGGAATCCCCCCAAGTTGAAGCTAGGCACATGATCACCCAAAATTTGGCCATTGTTATATAAGAAGAATAATGTAACTAATCCATATCTATGTTAGATCCTAGAATATATGAATATGATATCCTATCTCATTAGCGTCCACACCCAAAATAAATATGGTAAGACAAACTACCTATCATATCCTCTAAATCCTAACATCTATACAAAATAACATCAATTGATTCACAATATAACAATATAGGGAATCTCTATTACTATAATAAATATATGATAAAATCTAGTGTACACTGATTTCATAAACCAAATCATTGATACATGCTTCCCATCTCTAAGGAAATAAAAATCCAAAGCTAACCCCTACCTTCGGATACCCTCATATATAAAATATCATCCCAAATTCACTAGTCTCTCCCACCTCACCCACAATCCAGGTCCCAGATAAATCATCACTCCTAGGAAACATCCATGTTCTCAGCTTAAACATCATAAGAAAACCCTAATTCTAAAACATTTAATCTCTAGGCTTTTAAAATATATATAATTTAAGCATCACATGCTAAATCAATAGCCTAATAGGGAAGTGATCCTCACTAGGAATCTATATATTAGAATACCCCATCAAGGAGAAAAATATCATCTAATAATATATAAAAACATCACCCTATGAAAAAATATATTGAGTATATACAATAATTCCACTAAAAACTTACATGAGAAAACACTATTTAGGTTTTTCTTGACACATTTAGTAACAAAACCTATTTTCTTTCAGAACCTGTATCAAGGAACCAAGTTTCTATATTGACCCACTAAGGGTCAGTATGCATCCCTTACAAGTGGGATTTTATAGTAATCATTAGGTTTCATCCATCATTAGATTCCACATGACCATTCATTAAAATTAACGATATTATGGTTCATGTGTGTATAATTACATTAGAAATTTATATATGAAAACTTAATATATGTTATTATTGAATTTTCAAATATCTATAACTTATTGTTAATTATATCAATCAAAAGAAAGAGAATTAATATCATATGAGTCCTATATTCCATGAATGGATCATAAACATAGGACTCTTCTTAATAGAAAAAATTCAAAATCCACATAAATCATAAATCCAAAACCCTAGTGTGTAATTATATGTAAATCATAAACCATAAAAATGGAATCCAAGAATCATAAAAACATATCACTAGTAACTATAACTTCCTATCAAAAAAGGTGTCTGCAATGCAGAAATATGAGTTCCATCACAATCTATAACATTTTATTATATCACATTTATTTTATATCCCAAATAAAAATACAAAAATTGGATCTAATAGTATATCATGATGTTACTCAATTAGATACTACGAGCCAGTTTCCCAACTGAAGTTTCTACTTGAACTCAATCACACCTCCTAATACTTCAAATACTACCTAATAGTTGTGAGGGTCCATGGTATTACTATGGGGAGATAATGCATTCATAATACAGTAACTAGTACAAGTTAAAAAAACCAAAAATTATTCATCAAAAATAATTTGAGTATACATAATCAAGAGAATAACATAACATGCTACAATAATTACTGCAGAAGTATATATTCATACATACACATGACCATACCAAAATAATATAACTGTTCACCCACTGGTCCAATCACATTTAAAATTAAAAAAATAATTTTTTTATAAAAGAGAGTATATTTTTTCCCTTATACATACCACAACACAATTTTCTAAATCCAAGATATGATGCCCTATCCTGATCATAAAAAACATACCATTCATGATTTCAAATCATGCAAACAATGATTTCTTCTTGAGTACTCTAGTTCCACAGTTAATAAATAAGGTTATTAGTGTAACTCAGTCGGGAACCACCAACAGGGCCCCAAACATGACTACTATATATAGTATACACACACATGATGTTCTCAACATAAATTAAATTGTGTAAAAGTAAAACAAAATCTGCCAATATTGATCCTTAGTTTTAAATGAGACATAGAAGATTGACCATACCAACTTTAGGAAGTGATAAAGTGTCTCTAATAATGTGTAATTCTAGGAAATATAATATCAGGCCAGACTGCAACATCTCATATAATAATACCATTAATTTTACACCATACAAACCCATATCTTATAACCAAGTTAATCCTTTAAAGTGAACATACTATCCCTAATACTACAACCATACCAAGATTAGTCCATTGATTCATGTTCTAAGGTGACATTTGAGATCAACACCATATACCTTCTGACACTAACATTCATGAGGGTTAATGAAATACTGAGGAACCGACTGAGTTCCTATCACACCCACCATTTTTAAATTATTTATTTAATTAATTTTTCTTGGCATCGGGTAGTTCCGGTAGAATCCCGACTTAAATTTTTGAGTTCTTATTTAAAAACTCATGTTTTAGCCTTGACTACATCCAGTGCATCACGGTCGAAGCCGCGCGACCTCGCCTGGGTCACCGTGTGACCACGCCCGCTTCACCAAACTCCCTTCCATGTGTTCAAGGCAATCAAAAAATGTAATGAATAATGAAATGGATATAAAATAAAAATAAGTGTAATAAAAACTTAAGGAATTATTTTAAATATAATAATAATAATATTTCTTGAGGATATTATTTTTATTATTATTTTTAATCATATTAAGAATATAAATTTTATTAGGTTGTTATTGATATTATAATATTTAATATTATTTTAAATATTAGATTAAGTTAATATCACTTTATTATTTTATTTGGCTTTAAAATTTTCTTTCGAGGTGTGGGATGTGTCCCGGTTGAATTTGGAGTTTTTTCAATAAATAAGTTTTCACAGCTTGACAGTGTCTGAGACTTGGGCGAAGCATGATTTGGAAACCGCGCGACTTCACTTGGGCCACCATGTGACTTTTTGATGTTCAATTAATTAAATAAAATAAATTAATAACCAAAAAATAAAATTAAGTGAGTGATAAAATGAAAACGGAATAAAATTGAAAAAATGCAGTAAAGAATTGTTTTAATGGTAATAATAATAAAATTATTATTTGAGGATATTATTATTATTACTATTATTAGTGCTAAGGATAATAGTTTTATTAAGTTATTATTATTATTATCATTATTAGAATTATTAGAATTAATAATTTAATTTAGTTATTTATTTACGATCAATTTAGATTATTTTAAGTTTATTTTGAGGTGCACATTATTTATTTTTATATTTACATTTATTTTTATCTTTTATTTTTATTTTTTTTTATTTTATAATTTTTCTCTCCCTCACTGACCCTCATCCTCCCTATCATGAGCATGCTTCCCCCCTAACCCTAACATTGACTATTGTTTCCTTCGACCATGCTGCACCTCTCCCATGCCAAACCACCATTCCTCCTGACAGCCGGCTTACACCGCCACCCCGAACTCCCAGCCAGTCCACTCACACATCCACCTTCCTCCCGGTCGACGCCCTGCCTCCCCTGCTCAGACCTACATGCCTCCTCTTGTTTGACCGAACATCTGGCGAGTTCATCTTCTTATGATTGCCCTCACTCACACCCTCCACCTCGACAGACAGCCATACGCTGGCCCCTTCCTCCCTTGCAAAATCTACATGCACGACCCCTTGGCCACACATCCCTTCTCAAACAGATTTTATGGAAAGTCGCACCTCTGGAACCAGTCTTTCGTGCTCGGTCAGCAACCCACACCCACGCCACAGGTGCGTACTTCTTCATTTGGTTGGTTTCTTCCAATTTTTAGATTTACAGTTTGGGTTTTTGGTTTTCAGAAGGTAGGGTGTTGGGTTTAGAGTTGAATATTTTTCAAACTTGTCATTTTTGGTTACATCTTGACTCCTTAGGGTTTTCTTTTGGTGTGTTTGGCACGCAAATGAAATTTTCACCAATTTTAAGGTTTCCTACACCTGAGGTAGGTGGTTCTATGTCTAATTATTAATTGATGAATTAATTTTCATGTGTAATTAATTTAGAATATTATTTAATTAATTTGTGTAGTGTGAATTTGGTTTTCCTTGAAGTTTTATATTCATTTGAATTGTTTAGTAGTGTGTCGATATCATGTCTGTGCTTTCTATTGGAAACTCATCTCTAGTTAATTGTTGGTGATTTTTTTAAATTGTGAGGTTAGCTTATTAGTCTGTGAAAGTGGCATGAATTGTATTTTTAACATGGTTTCATGTGTGTTTGGTTATAAAAGAAGGTTTTTGTGGGTTTAGTGGGTAATTCCAAGTGATTTATTATATTTTTTTTATAATTTTTTTTCTTCGGCTTATTAAAATACATGATTTGTGAAAAAGGTGTCTTATAAATGGTGTATGGTTTTCCATCAACCCATTTATGTGGTTCAATTCAAACTTTAAAGTTGTATTTGAGTGAATGTGATGTTGGAATATGTTTTGGATATATAAATGGTTACTTTAGTGTTTTTCATGACTTGTGAAACTCTTTTTATAATATTTTATAAACTTTTAAAATGATTCATTAAATCATGTCAATGGTGAAAAACGTGTTTGAAGAATGTTTTAGTGTGAATCTTATTTCAAAATGGTATTTGTGTGTACAAATTGTGGGTTTTTAATCATAAGTGTCTCTTTAAACTATGCAGATGGTTTAATTGAGTGTGTATCCTATGCAGGTTAAGTTTTAAAAATCTTTTTGGTGTTTGTATGGTTTTGAAAGAGGGTTTGAGTGTGTAAATGGCGATTCTTTGTGTGTAAGTACCATGTTTTCATTTTATGCATAAGTGTGACGTGTGATGTGAACTTGGTTTTAAAAAGTGAAATTGATGGTGTAAATGGTATCTTGGAATGTTTGATGTTTTAGCTTGACTTTTTCTAGGTGATGTGCACCCTTTATGAACTTGAAACTTGTTTGATCACAAAGAGGGAAGCCTGAGTAGCTAGGAAGGTGGATTATACTAGTGGGATAGTGATCTGAGGGTGGCTTCGGCCCTGTTTCACATACCAGGATTGATGACTGCAACACTAACTAAATATATGAATGAATGAGGGTGATGGTTTCTAAGCCATAGTTTGTTGATTGTCATGGTTTCTAAGACACGGTTTGCTGAGGGTTGTGGTTTCTAATACAATTTTGCTGAGGGTGGTGGTTTCTAAGACATGTTTCACCGAGACATGAAGATCTAGGGACCCACACTAGCTAACACCCATGAGGCCTCTCCCATATTTGGTGTTCCTTATCTACTTATTGTTCACCAGTGTGACCTTTGGATTGTTGGAAAAGTAAGTGTGCATGTGTGTTTTAATTTAAGTTGTTTTCTTTAAAAAATATTCAAGAATTTATTTATTTTTATTTATTTATTTAACAAGAAAATGTATTATTCATTTAATGGTTATGCATAGAATCTTTTTTTACATCCTACGAGGATCTTGGATCACACCCTATATATACCTTTGGGTGTATGTAGACCTTGTTCATTATGTATCCCAGGTTTATGTATCATGCTTAGCGATGGTGGTTTGGGTTGTTGATGGTTTTCTCGTGCAGGTTTGTGTTGGTAGCTTGTGGATGTTGCACCTCTCTTGTTTCTTGGAGGTTTGATTTAGAGAACTGGTTACCTTTGTTGTTGTCTCTTTTGGGTTGTTGGTTGTAGTTGTTGATCTTTAAATCTGAAATGTGTTAAGGGCCTGTTTGGTTGTATAAAATCAGTTTCTTTCCATTAAAGTAGTTTTTTTTTGTGTTTATTTTTTCGAGTGAATCGTTCCCTTGTACTATTTTGATACTCGGGAACTTGTGCCAGCCCGTAGGGATTGGGAAGGTCCTTCGTGCCTTGTCACGGACCGAGTCGGGCACCAGGTCAGGTGGCGACCCGGCTTGGTTCATGAGAAAATGGTATAAAAAAAGGTTCTCTCTTTTGGGTCATGTTACTTTAGGAAGATTAAAGGTAGACACAAGTTAAAGGTGTTGGGACTTGACATTCTAGCTACGAGTAAGGTGCCTGGCCTGTACACCCTGTGGCAGAACTCAGGTTACCAAGGTAAGTTGAGGTTTGTCTGAGTCTTTGGTTCTTGTGGTTAATATTGTCTAGGGGAAATGAAAATGGAGTAGGGTTGGTGGTCCCAGTGAGCTCGTAGGGTCTGGAAAGCCCTGTGGATCCGAGCACGTTATCCTAGAATACTCTTTTTTGTGGTGGCATGATTGGTGTATGGGCCGACCATATGTCTCAGTCACCCGCTGACACTAGTCTTCTCTTGCATCATTCCTCATCTCTTAGTTTTGGATTCGTGTGAGTCTAGTTTTTAAGTAAAAATTATTTGGTCTTGGAAAATGTTTTAAAATAAAGGGATTTAAAAAGAAAAGTATGTAAGAGGTTTGGAAAGTTGGGTTGAATGTTTTGGTCTTGAAATTTTTTTTGGAAGGGTTTGGTTTTGATCCTTGGTGCTCTCATAGGGAAACACATGCATGGGTATATACAGAAAGAGAAATGGTTAATTTTCAATCGGATGAGTTCTTGTATGGAAATGGGGTGGCTTCTAGTGTAGCACGATAAAATGCATGTGTGAGGCCCATGGGGCACTATTGGTGTCTGTACGACCCACCATCTTCGTTTATTTTCAAAAAAATTTGTTAAAAGAAATTTTTTTGTTTTAATAACCGATCATTGTGTGGTGTGTCCTTGTATTTTGGAAATGTTGGGTGTGAGGTGTTTCAATCTGAGAATACTTTTTGACTTATTTGTGTCTTGAGTTTGAATTATTATTGGTAAGTTGGTGTGAGATTGTGTGGTTAGTGGATTCTTTTGAAAATTGCTTCGGGAAGCCCTTAAAGTGGTTTCCCATGCATGTTTAGTGTTATCTTGTGGTATGTCTTGGCCATTGGAACAGTTTGATTGGGTACATGGTTTTATTTCTTGACTAGTTTACTCCACCATAAATCATTAATATGCAAATTATGTGCCACCATAGACAATTTTCCATTGGCTGACCCTCTAGTTGATCAAAGTAAGGACTCTCCCTTTCGAGTGATAGTGCTAAGTCTATACCTTTTCTTTTTTGGTTAAGAATATCCTCTCATAGCAGGATGACAGAATCGAGGGGAGTTGAAGTGAGTTTTGGTCTCTTTTAGTCGTTTGAGTTGTCGGGTATGAAGTTTGACACTGTTGTGTTTGCAAGTCCCCTTAGAAACAATGAAAGGTATTCCAACAGGGAAGGGTGAAGGAAGTTTAGAGTTATTAGTGCCGTCTGATGTCTTGAAAGGCTTGTAGTGATTTTTTCATCCTCAATGGTAATGTTTGGTGATGTCTTAAATCATGAGTTCTCTTCTAAGATCAAGGGTGTATTTCATAGAATCCTTCAAGAATCCCTATTTTTATAGGAGTGTGTTCTCCACTTAGGGAGTTCTAATTTTTCTATTCAATGGGGAGTGTTTGTCTTGCATCTTTTTATCTTAAGTTTCATAGTTAAGGTGAATAGTTGATGCATGTGAATCATCTAAACCCCTGTTTTGGTTGATGTGCCATGAGGGAGTAGTTGGATGTCATGGTGAGTTGTGTTTTTTGTTGTTGTCTCGGTTGTGGTGTGGTTGCGTGTGGCACCAAAAGGAGAAGCTCCGTTCAAAAGTATTAAATGCCTAGCTGTGAGTCAGGATATGCTTCAAACATCAGGTCTCCAGCCATAGGCCTCAGAGTAAAGCTAGCGCGTGGTTAGGAACCCTGAGAGTGATTGGGACCCCATCTTTATTTCTATCATCGGTATTGAAGGTGATGCCAGGTTAAATCATTTTTTGTAGCTGTTCTGTTATGAATAACCCATTTGGATGCGTGGGGTTTCCCGTGGCTATGAGGAGGCATGGTCGTCTCATTACCTTAATGTCTTGTGGGTTTCACCCACCAAATGTAATCTCTTTTAGTGGTCCTTATGGGGTCTGTTGGGTAAATCAGTCTCAAATTTGAATAGTTCTCATCCATAGATTCAGAGATGTTGGTTTGTCTTGGGCTATGGTTTTGACGCCCTAGTAGTTGGTCCCCTCCCTCCCTACCCCTTGTGGTGGGGTTTCTGGTCACTAAGAGGAAATTTCAGAGTTTGTGTATCTTATGGCAGTTGTAATGGTGGGGAGACCCATAGTGGGTCTTGCTCAGATGTATCTAGAATGAATCGGTGTGGCCTTTTTCAAAATGGTGGGGAGTCTGCCCAGGCCACTCCGTGTAGGGAATTTGGTACTTGTCTCGGGAGTTGGTAGGTTTCTAATGGTGGAGAGCCCCTTCGGGATTCCCCATGTTATCTTTTTTGGTTATGTTTTTAAATATGTCTTGGTGCTAAGTAATAGGAGTGTTCATTGGATGTGGTTTGATCATGTTTGTTCATTCTAGTCAAATGGTGTGGTTTCCGTTTAAAGGTGATTGAGGTGTTTCGGTTTGTGAATTTGGTTTTTGTGGGTGCGAGAGTTCCTTTCCTTAACCAGACAACTGGATTTGTTCTAGCTCTTTGGGGAGGGCGAAACATATCATAAAGTCTTTTTATGAGTTTCTTGATGTTGTATTTTAGGTCACTTTCCCTGATCACGGTGCATTTTCCTCTTTTCAATTGCTTTTCATAGGGATCCTTTTTGAACCCTAAGGGGGTATCAATTGCTACTTTGAGGTTTGGTATTAGTTGCGGCTTTCTGGGGACGGAAAGCGCTATGGTGAGGAGAATTTTCACACCCGCCATTTTTAAATTATTTATTTAATTAACTTTCTGGGCATCGGGTAGTTTGGGTTGAAGCCTGACTTATATTTTTGAGTTCTTATTTAAAAACACATGTTTTGTCCCTAACTACATCCATTGCACTACAGTCAAAGCCGCACAACCTCGCCTGGGTCACCCTGCGACCTCACCGGGTTCACTGCATGCCCTGCCCGGTGTTCAAGGAAATCAAAAAAAATGTAATGAATAATGAAATAGAAATAAAATAAAAATAATAAGTGTAATAAAAATTTATAGAATAATTTTAATGATAATAATAATATTATTGTTTGAATATATTATTATTATTATTATTATTAGTGTCAAGAATATAAATTTTATTAGGTTGTTATTAATATCATATTAATTAATATTATTGTTAATATTATATTAAGTTACTATCAATTTATTATTTTATTTGGATTTAAAATATTCTTTCAAGGTGCGGGATGAGTCCCGGTTTAATTTTGAGTTTTGTCGATAAATGAGTTTTCATGGCTTGAAAACATTTGATGCTCGGATGAAGCATAATTTGGAAACCGTGTGGCTTCACTTAGTCCACCGTGCGACCTTATGATGTTAAATTAATTAAATAAATTGAATTAATAACAATAAAATAAAATTAAGTGAGTGATAAAATGAAAATGGAATAAAATAAGAAAACTTCAATAAATAATTGTTTTAATGGTAATAATAATAATATTATTATTTGAGGATATTATTATTATTACTATTATTAGTGATAAGGATGATAGTTTTATTAAGTTATTATTATTATTGTTATTATTATTATCATTATTATCATTATTATAATTAAAAATTTAATTTAGTTATTTTTAGGATCAATTTAGATTATTTTAAGTTTATTTTGAGGTGCACATTCTTTATTTTTATTTTCCATTTATTTTTACCTTTTCCTTTTATTTTATTTTCTTTATTTTCTTTTATTCGTTTTCTCTTCCTCAATCCCCCTCATCATCCATGTCATGAGCAGGATTCCCCCTAACCATAATGATGGATGATCTTTCCTTCATCCACACAACACCTATCCCATGTCGGACCACCCTTCCTCCAGGCCAACCAGATTGCACCACCGCCCCGACCTTCCGACCAGTCCGCTCGCACAACCTCTTTCCTCCAGGTTGACGCCCTGCCTCCCCCGCTTAGACTCATGTGCCTCCTTCTATTCAGCCGAACATCTGGTGAGTTCCTCTTCTTCTAGCTGCCCTGACCAGTGCCCTCCACCTCGATGGACAACCGCACGCCCGCCCCTACCTCCCACGCAAAACATGCGCGCACGGTCCCCTTGGCCGCACATCAATTCTCGGATGGATTTTCTGGTGCAGAGCACCTCCGACACCTCTATGTCATGCTCGGTCAACATCCTGCACCCATGCTGTAGGTTCGTACTTATTCATTTGGTTGGTTTCTTCCAATTGGTAGAATTACGATTAGGGTTTTAGATTTTCAGTAGGTAGGGTATTAGGTTTAGAGTTGAATCTTGTTTAATCTTGTCATTTTTGGTTACATATTGACTCTTTGGGGTTATCTTGTGGTGAGTTTGGTGCGCAAATGAAATTACCCCCAATTTTGAGGTTTCATACACCCTAGGTAGGTGGTTAAATGTCTAATTATTAATTTATGAATTAATTTTCAAGTTTAATTAATTTATAATATTATTTAATTAATTTTTGTACCGCGAAGTTGATTTTCTTTGAATTTTTATATTCATTTGAATTGTTTAGTAGCGTGTTGATATCATGTGTGTTCATTCTGCTGAAAACTCATCTCTAGTTAATTGTTGGTGATTTTTTTAAATTGTGCAGTTAGCTTATTAGTCTTTTCATGTGGTGAAAATTGTATTTTTAACATGGCATTGTGTGTGTTTGGTTATAAATAAAGTTTTTTGTGGGTTTAGTGGGTAATTCTAAGTGATTTATTATAAATTGTTTTATAAAATTTTAACTTTGGATTATTAAAATATGTCATTTGTGTAAAAGGTGTCTTACAAATGGTGTAAGTTTTTCCATCAACCCATTTGTGTGGTGAAGGTCACACTTTAAAGTTGTATTTGAGTGTGTGTGATATTGGAATATGTTTTGGATGTATAAATGGTTACTTTAGTGTGTGTCAAGATTTGTGAAACTCTATTGATAATGTTTTATAAACTTTTAAAATGGTTTATTAAATTATGTCAATGGTGCGAAACGTGTTTGAAGAATGTTTTACTATGCCTCTTATTTTAAAATGGTATTTGTGTTTGTAAGTTGTGGTTTTTTTAATCATAAGTGTCTCTTTAAACTATGAAGATGATTTAATTGAGTGTGTAAACCAAGAGGGTTAAGTTTTAAAAATATTTTTTGTGTGGGTATGGTTTTGAAAGAGGGGCTATGTATGAAAATGGCGATTCTGTGTGTGTATGTACCTTTTTTTGGATTTTATTCATAACTATGATGTGCGATGTGAACTAGGTTTTAAAAAGTGAAATTGATGGTGTAAATGATATATTGGCATGTGTGGTGTTTTATCTTGATTGGTCTATGTGATGTACACCCTTTATAAACTTGAAACTTGTTTGAGCACAACAAGAGAAGCCCGAGTATCTAGTTAGGTGAACTATACTAGTGGGATAATGATCTGGGGGTGGATTCGGTCCTGTTTAACATACCAAGATTGACGACTGAAACACTAACTAAATATATGAATGACTAAGGGTTGTGGTTTCTAAGCCATAGTTTACTGAGGGTTGTGGTTTCTAAGACATTGTTTGCTGAGGGTCATGGTTTCTATGCCACATTTGCTATGGTTAATTGTTTCTAATCCATGTTCCACCATGACACAAAGATCTAGGGACACATGCTAGATAATACCCATGAGGTCTCTCCCATATTTGGTGTTCCTTGTTTACATTACGTTCACCTGTGTGACACATGGATTATCTAAAAAGTAAGTTTGTGTGTGTGTGTTTTAATTTAAGTTGTTTTATTTAAAAACTGTTCAAGAATTTATTTCTTTTTTTTATTTATTTAAATGGAAAATATATTCATCATTTAATGGTTATGAATATAATATTTCTTTGGTGAAATCCTACTGGGATCTTGGCTCACACCCTACATACACATTTGGATGTATGTAGACCTAGTTCTGTGTGTATCCCAGGCTGAGGCATCATGCTTTGCGATTGTGGTTTAGGTTGTTGATGGTTTTCTCATGCAGGTTGGTGTTGTTAGCTTGTGGATGTTGCACCTATCTTGTTGCATGGAGGTTTGATATAGAGCTTTGGTTACCTTTGTTGTTTTCTATTTTGGGTTTTTGGCTCCAGTTTTTGATCTTTAAATATGAAATGTGTTATGGGCCTATTTGGTTGTATAAAATCAGTTTCTTTCCATGAAAGTAATTGTTTTTTGTGTTTATTGTTTCGGGTAAATCGTTCCCTTGTCCTATTTTGATACCTGGTCACTTTTTCCAGCCTGTGGGGATCGGGAACGCCCTTCGGGCCTTGTCACGGACCTGGTTGGGCACCGGGTTGGGTGGCGACTCGGCTTGGTTCGTGACAGTTCTCCTAGTCAATACCATATAATAGACACCCTACATGTGTTCCTATATCTCAAAATTTTATTTTGGTCCCAAGCCTAACTCTTAGAGTGAATAATGATTCTCGATATTATAATATTCACATTACATCATCAATGGCCTCATATGACAATTCCTTATTCATTTCTATTACGGTGTTTCATAATACCCTTCCCACATTCCATGTTATATATGTTCATCCCCCATACCGAACCTCACATAAATCTACCCTGGGGAATAACCACCTAGGTTCTCATATACTAATCATCGATGTAGACCCTCCCTACTCTCTAAACACGTAACCCAAGGAACTACAACATCACAAGTTTTCAATGTTGTACCCTATGTTTCAAAGGTGACATATATTGTTTTCCATGTATAGCCCATCAATTTTGATTCTCAAGGAAACTAAGGGGTATATCACAATCCCCAATATATCTCAAGGAATATGTTTATAATCAACCCCTCATCCATTGGTGTTTGAGGCACAATCCTAGTGAACAAGGGACTATCATTATCAATGACACTATGTCTATTTCTAGAAATTTTATTTTTAGAGAAATAATTTTTTTCATAAAGAGTTATATCACCCTCAGCAGTGAGATAACATATAAAATCTATTTAATAAAATCATAAAACATATGGAATTATCAAGGTATCACCAACCTCATATGAAGTAATTTCCTTTAAATTAAGCTTGAACATCCTCTTCTAATATTATAAAATCCTAAATAACCATCATCCACCAACATGAGGCCCTATCTCATAAAATTTAATCTCAATAAATCATAAATTATCTTTAATTAATTAATAAATTTAACCAAAAACAATTTCATAATTAATTCTCAATTTGAATTAAGGGTCATAATAAAGATATTAATAAAAAAAATCATTTATTATGTAAATGTTCAAGAAATATGGAGTGCAATGAATGTTCCTAATGTAGAAGAAATTCCTAGTGGGAGAATAACCATGAATGATTTTATAGATTTTATGGATTATTTACCAAATATGAAAGAAATAAATTTCATGAAAAATGAAAAATTTCAACATAATATTGAAATAGAATGCCTAGAACACTTAAATTATGTTTTCCATGTTTACTTTATAATTAATTTGAATTAGATAAAATGAAAGAATACCTCAACTTTGGATATCTCATTGATAAATTTGTTACTCATCATCTAAAAAACACTTTTCGGATTACTATCATTGTGATGGTATGATCCATGTGTACAATCCCAATAGTAGTGATCCACATAGAATGCTTTGATCTTTGATAAACACAGAGGGAACATCAAGTTCTGGAATAAAAAATATATCGTATTTTCTTTTTTATATGGATTCATTTTTGTTCCTTTAGGATTAAAGGTAAATATCTTGTGATTATCATTCTCCATAGGAGGAGAGAAGTAGGAATCTAAGAGAGAAATCAATTATGTGAAACAATTAAAAATTCTTGATTAACCCAACACAACAAACATAACCATTTATTTTTTTAACTAAGGGTTTAGGTTAAAATATAATTTAATTTCACAATAACCATTTTATATAATAGTAAACCATATTACACCACATTATATATAATAATAATAATATTATTATTCTATGGGGTTTACTAACTAGTTTATAGTGAAATATTATTTTACCGACTTTAAAATTAATAGTTATCACTAAACATGATCTTGGTATGATCATCCTCCTCAATTTTTTTGAATACCTAAATAAATATTTAATTAAATATTTTATTCATATATAAAACATAATTATAAATATATTGAATTAATATTTAATAAATATTCAGAAAATAAATAAATATTCTATTCACAGTATGTAGAATATTTATGTATTTATTTTTTAGGCGACTGATAAAATTTTAGTAAAATTATTTCACAGTTTTTAGAATAATATCTTTTCAAATAATAATATTCAAATTTAATTTAATCTAGATCAACATAATCACATGGTTCATGATCCTATATTATTATTTCTCATTGGAATTAGGATACCATGCCTAAAATCTAAAATATTGTCTAACAACGAGTCAAGACACCCAAAAGAAATAACATAATGTCACAAAATTGAAAACCAAATATGAAAAATTACTATGTAATAAAATATATTTTTCATAATATCTCATGAGTAAAGTTTCACACATATTTCATCAAATAATTTTCTTGATACGCCTTTTTTAACTATTTGAAATAAACTCATTATTACACCATGACCAATGAAATTAATGTTATTGTTAAATTTCAATCAAAGTGAAATGATATCATCATCCACAAATATGGTAGGGAAAAATCATTTATGAACTTATTATTAATAACATGTAATTAATGATTCACCAAAGTAACTTACCTCAAATAAAAATATGGTTTTAAAATTGTGGTCTAGAAATCTAAGTGTGTGGTTAAATAAAATGCATTAATAACAATATAATAGTCTATGGATAATTACACACACTCATGGATAGGAATATCTAATGACACTGAAATGAGTGTAATTCCTATCATTGTCTCTATTCTAATAATCTACAGTCTTGGATATTATAAAGTTTGAACTTCATGAGATGAAGTGTCATACACTTACGAGTATTCACACTAGACAACCGACCAATACTATTCCCCATCATATAATTTTATCCGACCATTGAACTATATTTTTAAGAGATATCTTCATATAATCTCAAGGTTCTCATCATAGTGGGGGGATTTTTTTACCAACATTCATGATACAGATTCCCTAAGATATTGTAAAATTAACAATATACAAAATAATAATAAATATTTGATAAGGTATTTTTATATATGTTAATTTCATTGAATATTTATGTAATATAAATTATAAAGTAGCTGGTTCTAGGGAAAGAACTCCAAAATACTACCATTTTCACTAGAGAAAATTTCTAATGGCTAGATTGTTCTCTCATCTTAAATGTGTTTATATAGATAATTTATATATTTTTAGTATTATCAGGCTTCAATGACTAGGGTTTGTAAAGGAACATGTCTCTATGGAAAATCCTCTTACTACAACATTAATACAATGAGATAACCCTCAACTAGTGATATAATCAAATATCCACTTATTATCCCCAAGTTAGAGTCTTTATATCCTATCTATGTCTATACAAAAATCTTATCATAATAACGATAAAACAATTTCATTAAGAATAGACCAAAATATGAATAGGACATTATTAAACTGCTCCTTAAGCTACATAAGAGGTAGTAACATAATCAGATATTTTAGAGATGGAAACTAATGGATGTAATAAGTTATTCTTGTATGTTAAATTATCCTTTTTTCATACTAGATCAAATTGAACTATGTTAAGACAACTATTCAATTCCCTAGATCTTAATTATTCTCACTTCTCTAGACACCTGGAACTCATCAAGTTTTACCTTTCATAGTATTTTTGGATAGTTCTATATGAAATTTGATGTAGTTATATTTTATTTTTTTGATATTGAATTTTCCTTTATTTTGCATCAGCAATATCAATCATCATCAAATAGCATGTAATATGAGATAAATTCATAGTACATTATTTGTTGAAATTATTTTCATCTACATAATCTATTAATATTCCCATGCATGTTCTATTAGAAGGATTATGTTCCAATAACAATTTAGTATAGATCTATTAAAAAATATATATAATAAATATATTTATAATACCCATGAATTTATTAAATAGATATTATTATCTATAACATACTTTCCACATTAAGTCATACCTGTAGAAATTTCATTCCATAGTATTAAAAAGATACTAATACACAATGTTTTCCCCCATATGTTATCAACATATCTAACTTGAAAACATATATAACACTCACTAACCATTTCTAGACACATGTCACTCATTGATTTTGAAATGAATATACTATAATCACTATGCATGATTTATTAATAAATGAATTTATATAAAATTCATAACTTGTTGTTATTTATTGATTTCACTGACACTTTCTAGTTACTCCTTGTAGAAATAAACCCTAGGATGCCCATTTCAATGCATCATATTGACATATTCCATAAGGATTCCTCTAGATGAGATAGACTTGACTATCAATAGCCTAATATGATAAACATATAAGAATTATGAGAAAATTAGAATTCAAAATACTTTTATTCATGGTGATTAGTTTATAGGCCTTATCATAGACTACACCTTTATATAATCAATCATGTTTTATCAATACCATATTGTACCATCCATGTCCATTTTCTCTTGAATACTCACGTACTAGATCAAGTCTTAGAAAAACTAAAATTATAGAGAACATAATCTTAATATACAGAGTCTATTACATGAATATATATGTACTTTTCAACCTTATAATATTACCATTTAATACTTATTTGTTGGAATCATTATTTTAAATTAATAATTTATTTATAATCACCCACTATGGTGAACATACACAATATATTTGTTTATAATTTCCTAAATATTATGTTTCTATATAACATATCCTCCCACTAAACTCACTGGGGTCAAGTATTCCTATGAAAAATATTTTTCATCATGAGACTTAACCCATAAAAGTTGTGTCTTGCCCTAGTATATTCAAATACATTGGTTGAATTTATGTAAATATATAAATTTATAACTAGAGGTAAATTTCATAAGTATATATAAGATAATTAACTAGGATTAAACATGGTGTTTGATTTTAATTTTTAGCTAAAATAATCTTTTAAAAAATGGTTTTCATCAAAAACATATGGTAGTGTCCTAATAAATTCTTAACTTATCACAATTGAAATTATATCCATTAAAAAATATATTAATCAGATGGTTTTTTGTTCTAATTCTATTTGAAAAAAATGGATCAGAGGAAAAATGGAATATTACAATATATATATATATATATATATAAGAATCTTCATTGGTCTTCATTTTTACTACCATCACGACATTGATTTATATAAAGAATTGTGAGTTTAGGATGACATTTACTCTCCCTGTTTAACTAATGATTACATAGACAAGATGTTCCTCATTAATCCAGCTCAAAGATTCGTCAATATTAATAAAGTAAAATAATTTTATTCACTAATCATTTATAAAATTTCTTAAAGGAATATCATGAATTATATAAATATTCCATTAGTTTTAGAATAATTTTCATAGACATGTTGAGCTAACTCTAAATCATTGTGACGTACCTATATTTATAGAGGTTTCCTTATCTAAAACATCATATTTAGTTTATTTTTTTATCTTGTATCTTAGCTCAATTAAAAATAAAACACATTCTTAGTATAAAAAAGTCACCTATTTTTTTTTGTTTTATTTGAAAAATAATTATCTTTTTATAATATGGTAATATTAATATATTTTATATTCATCATTCATTGTAATGGATATCTGTGATTTAAGAGTTATTGAACAGTTATTTTAGTATTGATGTAAAATACAAAAAATTATTCCAAATATGAAATAATTTCTCATTTTTTCTATCTTTACCATGTGATAAATGTTTTTGTGACTCTTATTAAAAACATGAATCAATCCATCTGGTGATGTGATTTAGTGATCACCCCTTTGATAACATAAGAATATCTCAATCTCATATCCTTTTGAGTTCACATTATAAAATTTGTTTTCTTTCAAATTTCATGTACATAAATACACATATTTTATTTGTACATTGTATTTTCATACACATGTGGTGAATAGAAACTTGATGAATATACATGAAGGGAAAGAAACATATTTCTTCTTTAATTCATTTAAATTTATTTTATAGTGTTCATTGTTTCCACATATAAAGAAAAAAACTCGCATTCATTCTTCTACCATTTAATAATTTGTATCATTGAAGGATGGTATAAAGGATATATTGAAATTAGATTATCCATGAGTTATTGATCCTTTTATTTCAATATTTTTTTTCATAATTAGTGGAGAAATAAGTTTTAACCAATCCTTATACTCTTGGTAAAGTATGGAAAAAAATTTCTTGAGTGACTTATCCATTTTATTTATTCTAGATTAGACATATAAGGAAAATATTAGTGGTAAGGATAATAAGATAATATTAATGAATATTTCTTATCCAATTGGAATCCCAATCTCACTAACTAATCAAAATACATGGACATTTTGAATGCACGATCAGTAGCGAGATTACCTTATTCATGTTTACACTAGAATAGTTAATTTACAATATTATTTGTTTCAATACATTCATTATCCTTATCATGAAAAAGAATATTATATATTATGTTATAGGAATCCATGTATTTAAGTTGTATCATCATCTCTTTGGACATAGTTGACAATATAATAAAATAAAAATTCGAATATTCCTCTAAATATATCATGTAGATATCGCTTTCACCTTTTCTCACTTATTGGGAAGCAGAATAGTCATATGGGATTCCAACAAAATATTCACATTTTATGATAATAATTCATAACAAATATAATATAAACATATCTAGAAATAGTAATTTTTATGGACATACCCTGAGTTAAGAAATCAACATAATGGTTTTTGGATTTTTCTTTTTATATTTATACAATTATTAAAAATTAGATTATCAGTACTTCACTTGATTATAATTTATATGAGTCATAATAAATTTTAATTTTATTATATCTATAAATATTTTATCATTCCTTAATATAATACGCATTTGAAATCATAATTTATAGTTTCTAGAACATTCTACTAGAATGGATCAATATTCCACTTTACATAACTCAAGAGAGGAATTAGTTATTACTTGAAGGAATTTAGGTGGGAAGGTCTTTTTCAACTACTGGATTGCATATCCGTGATCTAACGAGTGGACACCCAAATCTAAAAATCTATTATTGGATTTCTTTCACACTTTCCTCCAAGTAACATAAAGTATAGATATGGGCACTTATCTTAATACAAGTTGGTTAAGTCAACCAAAAACTTCCATAAAAACTCTAATATAAAAGTTCCCTTGTGAGGGTTGGTCAAACACTTAGTTCTATGTATTAATTTCATAAATTATAATTGAATTCCAAGTATAAATAATTATTATGTTGAGTGATTTTATTTATTATGAATAAAACTTTATTTTTTTAACATTTTCATGTCTTATTTATATTAAGTGGACATTAAAGAAGTGATTAACCACTATTTTATAAAAAATTTATTCACAATGCAATTTTTTATATTCCGTATTTTTATATTAGTTGATTTATTTATATTATAATGGTCTTTAATCTTTAAAATAAATAATGAAAAAGGAATAAATAAATAAATAAAAAACTAACCCAATCATGAGATTATCTACCAGATTATTTTTTGAGAAAGGAATAAATCAACCTATAACCTAGGGGAAAAATAAATATGCTAGTTTTGACATGAGTTACAACATTCCTCTTCTGCCCCTATATATCACCTAGTATTGTATCATTTGGATTCCATCTTGAACTGCATCTACATGCTCGGGGATACTCCTTTTATTACTTGTATTTATATTTCACACAAAGGTGAGGGGAACCAAAAGATAATTTAAGGGGAATTAGATAAATAACCATAGATAAGAAGGTACAACATAATAAAATATGTATTTATGACTCACAAGATATCATATTTAATATTTAATAACAAAAATAATGTTCAATAAATTAAATTAAATAAGAAAAACAAATTAAAAGGTCATCTTCAAACTCATGTATGGTCATATACATGAAACAAATGCACAAATGTACACTACTTAACATTAATTTATACTATTTATTTATTATTTAGATAAAAAACATAAATTAATAAATAAATAAATAAATAAATAAATTAATCCCCATTTATCTTAATAACCATTCAAATTCTCTTGTATATACCCATTATTAACGAATTCATGTAAAATGAAAACTATAACAAATAATTGCAGATATTTACAATTTAATTAATTAAAAATTTTCTATATCATTAAAATCATGATTACATTATAAACCACATGGGGTCCCAGTCTGTGTAATTTGGTTTTAATGAAAACATTAATTGTTTTAATGTAATTTAATTTCATCTTGTATTTAGAGACTAAATTTTTTGTACTTAAAAGCTACATTCATCATCATCATCATCGTTTTTATTTTTATTCCTTTGAAGAGTACAAGACCCACAGGCCACCCAGACCTAAGGAGGCCTATAGTAATGTAGTCCAAGGGAATCCCCTCGTATCAAGTTCACCCCCTCATGTTTTAGGAAAGAGATACTATTGAGATAGGTAACTTTGAAAGTTTGATCTACCTGGGAATCAAGATGATCCGCTACTTTGTTCCCCTCCCGCCAAGTGTGTGTTACCTTCATGTTGTTGTTAATGAGATCTTGGCACTTCCTAACGGTGTATGTAATTGACCATGGAATGAGGAATTTGTTTGTATATCGACTAAACTATAGAGCATATACTCACCAGCTATATGCCATGTATCAAACTTGTAATGTGTCTGTGTAACCCACTACAAGACACAACATGTTCTTCAAACACAAGACCACATGATGTGTACTCTAGATATACGTTATGTGTTATGGTTTCCCTATTCCATTCTTAATCACTGAATAACTCGGTGTGCATTTCAGACATGTGATGTAATGATTTACATGCTTTTTACAACGAATACATTCCATGCATCCCATTAATTGTAAATGTTTTCATTTTCATGATGCTAGAAACCATGTATTTGATTACACAGTTAGTAAAAATATCACCACTAAACAGTGTAGACTGCATGACATGTATTCTAGTTATGTGACATGTAATCTGAAAATTCATTCTCTAGGCATACCCAATATACACATGGTGTAAAATAAATACATAATTTTTGATTACTAATCCCCATGTCATGTATCCTTCGACATTTCTGGCTATAGTGAACTTTGGTACATGGTGTGTACATTTTCTACACAATGTGTAAGATAGTCTCATTGGCTAGAATCCTTATAAATTCCTAATGGAATCTCTTTATAATTCTTCATATGTTCAAGTTCTTTAAGAAAAATGAAACCCATAATGATTAATGTTAATAATAAAAAACATGATATTTAAAAAATAGGACTAAATAATAAATAATGAAAATAATTAATGTTATTACCACTATTTCATGGAATCGATCAATAATAAAATAAATAATTATAAATTTAAATGAGACTGCTCTGATACCCACTAATGGTTTCGAATGAAGTAGAAGCACATGATGTGAGAATACTCATAATGATTTTTTTATATTTGATGGATCATTCTCCAATTTTGAAAGACAGAAACATTATTACTAATGAAATATTTCCCACAAATTTTAACATAGATATCACCAAACCTATATAATAATGTTTCCTCATTAAATTATTAATTAATTTAAGTTAGTTAAAAATAAAGAATACCACATCTTATGACCTTTATTTTATGAAGATTTTATTGATCATATAAATAACCCTTTTTAGATTACCTTTATTGCACTAGTATGATTCAAGTGTTGAATACCTATAGCTGTGGTCCACAAGTGCTCCTTTAATTTTTGAGCAACATCGTTGGAACTCTCAGTTATAGAGCATCAAAGTTATTATCTTATTCTATTAATATATATTATTTCATCAATATTAAAGGTATCCATCTTGTTCTTTTCATCATTTAAAGGATGATAGAGAAGGAGGCATCTCAGAGAGAAATTAATTGTGTATAACAATTCACAATATTGATTTACCCTAAAAAATGGATGTAACCATTTATTTATATAGTTAGGGTTTAAGTAAAAATGTTTTTTTTAATTTCATAACATAAGTTAAAAAATATAAAAAACCCTATCAAACCCAAATCCATATTATAATATCATTTATATTTTTTTTATGGTGTGTGAAAACTAGGTCACCAACCAATATTATTTTACTCTCTTGTAAATTAATATTTTTTAGTACATATAATCTTTGTATTCTAATTCCCCTCAACATTAATTGAATACCCAAATAAATATCTAACTAACTATTTTACTTATAAATAAATATGTTAGTTATAATCGGGAGAATAAATAGTTATGAAATATTCAATAAATAAAATAAATATTATTTCAAGAGTCTTGAAAATAAGTATTTATTTTATATTTAAGTGATTAAAAAAAATTGAATAAAATTATTCCTCATTCTTGAGAATAATATCTATTCTAATAATTAAATTCAATTAGAATTTATGAAAGATCAACAAAAACACTTAGTGTGTGACACTAGGATTCTTTTTCATTAGAATTATGTGGGATTTCCTATAGTCCAATATTAATATCTAAAAATGGGTCAAGGAACCCAATAGAATAAACATATTTATGTGACATCAAAATTACATATAAAAACTTAATATATAATATAATTACTTTATCATAATATATCACCATGACAGTTTCACACTTGTGACATCAACCTATGCACTTGACACATCTTTCATTGAATATATAAAATAAACTCATCATTACATGATGGACATGGAATTTAATGTGATTGAAATATTTTAATCAAGTGTCTAATATATTAACTTCCATAGATATTAAATGGGAAAAATCCTTCCTTTAATTATTATTACTAACAAGTCATTTATAATTCATTTAATGCAACCTACTTCTTATGAACAAATAGAATCTTGATTTTGGTATGAAAATATAGTGTGACATTCCTAAAATGTATTAAAAATAATCATAATGTCTAATAACCATTACACACTCTCACATATAAGAATATATAATGACAGAAAAAAGAAATAGAATTCTTATAGGTGATTTTGTTATCATAATCTTTAATCTTGGATATTACCATGAGATAACTTCATAAGATTAATTCCCATATACTTATGAGTTCTTCCACTAAACATCCAATATATAATGTTCCCCATCATATAATTTTATTCGACCATAGAACTATATTTATGATATATCATCATAGCATCTCATGTTCTCATCATAGTAGGGAACTTCTATGACCTATTTTGATATGTTAGATACACTATGAAAATATAACATTAATATTATGTAGATGAATAATAAATATTAGATATGGTGTTTATATTAATATTCATTTCATTTAATACACATTAAATCAAAATTATAATGTAGTTGGTTCTAGAGAACTAATCATAACACACACCACCCTTGGAACCCATCCAAACATTTATCACACCAAATACCCAATTTATAATATCTATAATTCAATACATTTCACATAAAATTTTAAATAACCTATTTAATATCATGGATACTTAATAATTCCATGAATATACAAAAAACCTAGAATGATCATCCTCCTAGGATCTCCTTTTGAAAATATGAGAAACGGCTCTTCATTTGAGATGAATCCAATATGATTTGGTGGAGTCATCACTCAAAAACACCACCTAGTAAAAGTACATTAGCAGTGAGTATAAATACAAGATACTAAGTAAATTTATATTAATAATGTTATATATACCTCCATATTTACTCTAGAGACAATGGAACATTATTTTATTAAGAACCCATGTAGTACTCCCATTAAATCAAGAGGTTTGGTGAGATACCCACCTTAAATGAGTTCCATGTTGTATAGGTCATGAGGCACACATCATCCATTTTAATTTTTTTAATCTCTAATTTTAAATTTTCCAAAATCATCTTGAAACAGTGTTCACCCAACCTAATTTAAGTGTCCACATAAGGTTATGTGATGTAGGGGTCATCCTACATATGTGGATTCCTCACATAATGGTCACCCCTGTAAGGGTCATACCACTATGAGGTCCTACCTCATATAAGGGATCACCCAAGTAAGGGTTCACCCATGTAAAGCCCCCCCATGTAATTTTATTTCCCACACGAATGGGTATTCTTGCATAAGGGGATTCCATGTACCCTCTTATTACATTGTTATTGTCAGAAAAATTTAAATGTTATAGCCAAGTATGGAATTCTCAGATAGGGGTGATGTACATAAGGGTCACCCCCATATGGGTGACTCACCTAAGTATTTTCTACATTTTTATTAAAACATATGTGTAACCACATATGGGTTACCATATAAGAATCCCCATCTATGGGTCTTATATACCACATTCTATAACACTATATTTTTTCAAACTTTTACCATTTTCTAATCCTTGTATAATGATTTCCTTCTAGTGGTTACCCATATATAGGGCACCTATGTAAGTGTGATGAAATATATTTATTTCAAAACACTTAGGGGTGTTTTCCATTACACATGGTATGCTTACTACTCAACTAAAAATACCACTCTCAAACACTTGAGTCATTATATCAGCCTCATACCATATCTAAAAACATTATTTGAGGCTTTCCGAACTCCTTTATTCTCAATATGAATATCAATTTTCATATGACCCTTTCATGGGAAGAAAATTAAATTTTAATTGAAATTCATAATATATATGAACACATGTATGTATAAACACATTCACATATTTTATATTGGTGATTATCATTTTACTCCATGAAATATATAAAAATATCATGATTTAATGATAAAGTGTACTTTTGAAAATTATATAACATAAATAATTTAGTATATTCTTAGAATCCATTAAAATTATTAAAAGAACAATATAAAAGTGACATCTTGTTCATATTCCATTTCATAGAACAACATAGAGTACTTGTGATTGATCTATTTTTAAGGCTTGTTTAATTCAATGCATTTCTATGAAATTTATTACACACACACACACATATATATTTATATTAAAATCAAATAGATCCTCATACTAAACATTTTTAATGGATTTATAACTATGAAGAAACATTTTTTGAATCATGGTTATATTATAATTAATAATTCTAATATTATTATCTTTAGAAATTATATTGAAACTTATAAACTTCACAATATCAAATATTACAACGTTAATAACATTTTTTATCTAAATTACCTAGAATTATTTATATTATTATCACTATAATCTTTTATCATTTCCATTTAAATAATTTCTTTAAGATCATTTAGTAAATTTTTTAAAATACAACTACTTACAGTAACATCAATATTTTCCAATATATATTAAAGTATTTCATTATATAAGAATACTTCACACTGAACAAGGAAGGAATAATCATTTATTTTTTATATTATGAAATTATAAAATTTTAAAAATAATCCCACTAACCTCTTAGACTTTAAAAAAAATATTTCTATATAAGGAACTCTTATGTGGTAGAAAATAACACTTATTTCTTTTTGTTTTTTTTCAAAATATAATATTTAACAAAAATATCATATATGTAATTATACATGGTTAGATAATTATTATAAAAATAATACCTTATTTAAAATATTCCACTATTTTTGAGATGGGAATTTGAAAATACCATGACTCGATTACACGTATGATATAAAGATAGGTTGACACAATACTTGGGATGATGTAATTACACCTAGGGGATTTTTATATATTGGATTAAATTGATTATCCAAGGAGTGAAAAAATATAGTTTTGAATCATGGTTCAAGGTAATGTTTTGTGGGAACAAAATTTATAATATCAAAGGATAAACTTGAAGAGGTTCTTTCTCTTATTTGGAATAATAACACTATTAGATATTCAATATCAATGATGAGTAAGATTTATCTTGAGTTGTAGATTCTTGATATATAAAATAAATTTCTTCATATAAATTTTAGTGGGGTATATTTATAGAATTAAACATGGGGGTTTTACTAAATAATTTATTTATTTTAACTAAAAAAATATTTATATAGGTTGAATTATTCCCCAAGGGAATGTTAAAAGATAATTTATTCATTTATAGATCCTTTTAAATATAAATATAATTGGTTTTATAATTGGTTTTATTTTAATTTATTTTCAAATAATTAACTTATCATTATATTTTTATATAATATTGGTATATTGGTTGGAGAAAAGAGTATGGATAAGATTTACAAAGATTATTATCAGTTCAATAATGGGTGTAAAATGAAAGATTTATGAGTAAAAAAGTGGATTAGTTGTATGTATATCTAGAGGGATTATAAGATATGATGAATTTATATTTATAAAAATAAATACAAAGATTTTTTTTAATTATTTTTCAAAATGCATAGGTCTAATCCATATTGATCACCACTAGCATCTCATTATAAATTTAATAGTTTTTCATCTCCTAGATTCTTATAAGAGATACTTGAGAAATGTTTTATTTTATAGTGTATTGGTATTATTATGTATGGAATAGTTTTAATTATGTTTATAACAACCCTTGTTTTTATTATAAATTAATTCATAATTTATTACATAAAGATACACCTAATACAAACCATATGATCGAGATGTATAGTGACTTTTGGAATTAGGTACATAGGATAACATCTTGAACATGGGATACGGGAAATTTATTCAAAACATCCTTAGTATTCCCTTAGAAATAAAAAATACTCTAAAACTACATGGGATAACCTGGGAATGTAAATAATAATGGGGTGACCTATAAATCCCGGTAAGGGAATATAAAAAACCATAACATTAAGAAGGTAATTCATGTAATTCAATAGAAATTTAAATGGAACATAAAAGGAGTTAGAATCCTAAACATGGAAAATTGATCATGATATAATATGATTACATAAAGACAAAATGGGAATGTGGTAACAATAATAAACATGACATTAAATACATATATCAAAGATAACCACCAGGACATAATTACATAATGTTCATTTGTTATTCTCTAGTACAATATATATGGAATATCATGAGACTAAGATATTACCCAATTAAAAGGAGGTATATCTAGGATCACCAATCATGAAATCTATAAATGGCTCATACAGTGATATTTGGCAGCACCCATAATAATCATATCATGTACATGCATAAGTGTGCCACATAGAACATATAACATAAGAAAATATTTCATAAAATATAATAATATGATAATGGAGTGTGGTTCACACACACACACACACAAATATATATGTCCCTAATTAAATAACTATGATTGCATAAATTTGAACACCCTTGATTGGAAATGGGTATGGGTATTCAGTACACAATTGTTTGTTAAGGAAAACTTATGGTAAAATTTCAGCAGGATAATAAGGGTACATAAATGTTAATGGGAGGGATTAATGAGGGTGAAAGTGGTCTATCATCATTTATAAATATTCATGTAAGTAAGGTGGGATATGTAAGAAAATATCCTAATATTAGGAAATAGAGATAAAATTCATAAGATAATGAAGATGATTGAATAAATAATAGGAGTTGAACCCTCTCAAAATTTCAGCATAGTAACAGCTTAGGGAAAAACTATAATGAGAGGGGATACATGATATATAGTTTGTAAAAATAAAATTTAAAGTATATATATCATTATGAAAACTGAAAAAATTGGTATTTAAAAATTATAATTACAATGATGGTGAATGAATTTAAAATAAGAGGGAGAGGTGCCTTACTTTTGGTACATAAAATATCAGGATAATTTCAGTAGCACAATAGGTGTACATAAAGGTCCATGGGTGGGATTAATAAGAGTGAAAGGGGTATATAATTATATTTAAATAAAAAAGGGATGTAATTGGTATTTTTAAAAACATACCCATACAAGAACATAAGTAAATTAGAAGGCATTACATAAAAGAGGATCATGAATAAAAAAAGAGAGGGAGATCCCTTACCATGAGAGGGTTATTAAAAATGATTGGTAAGTGATTATTGAGATCATGGGGAAACTTTATAGGACTCGAGATATGGTAGGGTAGATTAAATACATGATATATGGTTATTTAGTGAAGATGAATGGGAGATTGGTAGGGTTTATATAAGAAAAGAGAGGGTAGTTGTTTATTATTTCACAACTTAAGTTTTGGAATCTATATAACAATATAATGGAAACCATAATACTTCCCATGGTTTTTCACCATGGTTTTTTCCAATGAGAATAGGGTTTAATTAATTTATAATTATATGACCGAAACTCATTAAAAAAACCCTTTGGTGATGTGGAAGTGAGTCATGTTTACAAAGAAATTATTTTAAAACCATAAAATATAATATAGCTTTTGAAGGATTCCTAAGGCATTATAAAATTAATAAAATAACATAAAAACACATTATTTTAAAGAAAAAACATATATTTGGTTGTGTATACCTTATATGGTATATATTAATTCACTTTTGGGCTATTATGATTTCATAATTCACACCGTTTACTTATACTATATTTAACTTTTTACTTGAAAATTCAACTATCTTATAAAATTATGAAAAAAACACCACTGAGAAAATTAGATGTTATTAATTAAGAAATTATATTTATCTTATCAAAATAATTTTCTAAATATTATAAATTACACATTTAAAATAAAATCACCATTTATTGAAAATTAGTGATTTTTTGACAATAACAGTTTTCTTCCCCTTATAAAAATCATATTTCCACTTCATAAAATTATATTATCAATTATATTAAATATATAATAATTTATAATACTATTTTATTACAATATAATTTATTTTAAAAAATCTTTAATTAATCAAAAAATGTGTTTCATTATTAAAACTATATTTTAATCAAAAAAATATCCATTAACATATCAAAAATCTAATTTTTATCATAAAAATTTCATAAAAATTTATAAATTAAATAATAAATTTTCATTATTATATTGAAATGAGTATTTATATATTCATACAATTAATTATTCTTTTTTCTATTCCTTGTTATATTTTTTTATCCTTAAATAACCAATTTTCATTTTACTATAGTAATAAAAATTTACCATGGTTATTATTCATATTGTTCAAAAATTAAATCGACCATATTATCTAATATTGATTATATTGATTTCATGTATGAAATTAATTTTTTAGAAGTAAATTCAACTAGGTGGAATAATTTCATTTAATATTAAACCTACAATCGCGATGGAAACTGGTTTTCTGAAAAATTAAATTTTGTATGAAAGAGATGATTTTACATTATCTCTATAACTAGTAATATTAATTATGTGAATTTCAATTAATAAATGATATATAATCTAAAAATTTAATTTAAATCATTCCAAAATAGGGTTTTTTTAAAATTAATTATAATATATAATTATTATACATTTTAAAATAAATTCCAAAAAATACATTATTATGCCTAAAAAAATCTAAAATCTAATATAATGATGATTTAAATACATTTATTTGTATTAAATATACATATAGAATATTTATGTTAATTTTAAATCAAATTGGAATAATAATGGTACATTTAAATTACATAATTTATCAAAATAAGTGATAAATTTTCATAAAAATTGTATTTTCACGATGCACTAAAAAATCTATATTTTCTGAAAAATAAAAAAAATTTCAAACTAAGTTAATTTTAATATTACAATATAAAAATGGATTTAATTTAATAAAATAAATTTTATAAATGTTCTTGAAAAATATTAACAATATTTTTTCACAAATTTTTTTTTTGAAGAAAACATATTTTGAAGAATAAAAGGAAATTTCAAAAAACAATTGAGTGATTATTTATTAATAATATGTCGGTATATTTATTATGAATAGGACATGAAAATTTATACATCATAATGTTTTTAATCCTAATAGTATATACAAATTTAATTGAATGTTTTAAATAATCATTATTTTTCAGTGTTCGGTGTTTTTTATCACATACGCTATCGAACATAGTTTTATCACTTAAAAACCTAGGTAGTTACATTATTACCTTAATAATAATTTTAGTCCTCAAAATATTATGTTCAATTAGGTATCAATGTTTTGAAACTTGAAAATAAATTTATTGAAAACCCATGTCGTAAAAAGGGTTAATAAACATCCACTTTAAAATAGATAAAGATAAGTATAAAGGTCATCACATAAATAGTTTTCTAAGTAGGATAACATTATTGGGAGTTGAAAACAAAGAATTTTAAGAGAAAAATAACACCAGAGCAGTAAAGGAGAGTGATTGATAATATAGTCAGGATAAATTCAATAACCATAAAACCATAAATTTGTGATGTGTAAAATAGCCATCAATTCATCTAAATTGATCATAATATGACGAAATTTTTGTTTTAATATTTTTATCATATAGCTAAATAATTTATTTAACATATAGACTAGGTAAAAAAAGAAATATTTTTTCTTAAAATGTATACTTTCATACTTTAGTATATTTATTATTTAATATCATATATTTCTCCAAAAATTGAGAACTCAAGAATAATTATTTTATGCCTAAATCACTAGAATAATCTTCCAACAGATCACACAATCCGAAAATAATAACAAGTTATTCGTCCTCTATTTAAAAAATCTAATATGGTTAGAAAAAAGTAAAATAATATTGAAAATTAATAAACCTTAATACATAAATCTCTAAAATTCCTCAAATAATCCCAAATGATTAAAAAGGGTCATTCCATAAAAAAACCAATATATACCACTAATAACCACTACATTAAAGAAATTTTCATCTTCAAAGGTTGTATGATACCCATCATCTTACACCTTGAAAAAAACAATAGCATTCTTCTCAAACAATCTTAATGGGTATATATAAATTTACCAAATAAAACATCTCCAAAAATATCATTATTAACCTCAAAATAAAAAATATTTGATCCTGTAATATGTTTCTTGAAATATCATACTAAACATCAATCACGTAAATATTCAAAATTTGTATCAATAATTTTAAACATAGTATTATCTTTAGATATATCATCCCAAAGCTATTTAATATTATCCCAACATCAAACACATATTGACGGTCATCAACCAGTCAATCATTTGTTTTATAAAATGTCACTTTATCACTAAATCACTTTTATAGGTTATTGATACTATTTAAAATAGGTTTCAAATCCTTATAGAAAAACTACTCTAGATTAATCCTAATATGTTTCAAGATTCTTATATCCATAATTTCATTGATATAGAACTTTTACAACACCACCCTCAAATAATAATACAAAAACACTTTAATAATTGTACATGAAAAATTTCCATAAAATATGACATTAGTTTATGATTTAACCCTTAGATTAGGGAACTGACTCAGATAATTCCCATATTATCCACACATAAGACATCGAATAACAAATGGTCTTATAGGATGTAATTTAATATATCCCACCACATTATTCATTTTTATTATGTAAACTATCTACTTTATGACCTATTTTTTCACACATAAAAAACCATCAAGATACTTTGAGGAATTTCCCTTGGTGATTCTTTCCACATTTTGGAAATGTAGTAAATTTAATATTCTTTCCTTCACCCCTATTATTAGATGAAATTCCTTGAGAATTTGATCTCCTCTTCATAGATATCTTTGTACATTCAACTATGTCCTATTTTTGAATTGTGATTTTTGATAGATGGTTTTGAATAATCAAAATATGTCATACTTAAGCTCCCATCATGTTATGAATCTCATTTGGGAAGTTATCTCATTACACATCACAATTTATTTTGACTCAGTTCTTCTTATTTTTCACCATTGTCTAGAATAAAGTGAAAATTATGGATTATTAATTTTGAACTATTAAACTATAACCAGGAATAAAATCACATTAAAGGGATAACCTATAAATTAAATTTAGTTACATGAGTTATATATTTCAAAGATTCACTCTATGTTGTCGGTGATCTATTTCATCACATAGAACATTATTTTCATTATTGTTACCTTAATAATGGTTTGTAATTAGCTTGTGAATTTATCAAATAATATATCCTAGGAGTGTCAAAATAGGTTTACACTAAGACTCATTTTTGTTCACTAGTTATCGATTGAGTCTAGATCAATAATATATTCTCAAATGTTACAACTATATATATTTATTCTAGAGACACATCCACTCGACGTATCCAAATAGTGATGTACTTTCTTGGAGTCAACATACTCTATACATTACAAAAACATAAGGCTGTTCTCTTGTACATACTATAATCCATAATTCCTTCTCTAGATTTTTCTTATTCTAATACAAAAAAGTATTGAACTTCAACTTGATACCAACTATGAAAATTCTTGTTTTAATTACACATTAATTCACGATTCATTACATAAGAATACATATAATACACCCTAGAAGAACAATAAGTCTAGTGCCTTTGGGAATTAGGTACATTTAATGTCATATTAAACATGGGATTCAATAACATTATTGAAAACTTCTTTAAAATTCCCAAATAAATCATCAGACCTTTAAAATTGTCTGGGATAACCTAGGGATGTATATATGAAAAGGGTTAACTATAAAGTCTAGAAATGGAATATAATAGAAGGATAACATGAAGAAGGTATTACATGTTAAAAAATTAAAATTTAAATATACCGTAAAATGAGTGGGAATCATAAACAAGTTCAATGAGGAATGAAATAACACGCTAACATAAAGGAAATATGAAAATGTGTAAGTAACATTAAACATTACATTATAATCATTGGTCAAGGTTTACATACAAGACATTATCATATAATGTGGTTAGGATAACCTCCCGTACACTTTACATTTCGTGTCATGTGACTAAAAAATTACCTAAATAATTGGAGGGCAATCCGAGCACACCTATAATGTAAGCTATAACAGGCTCAACCAATGCTATTTGGGTTCACCCATCATAATCATATCATGTACATGCATAAGTGTCCCACTTAGAATATATAACATAAGAACATATTTCATCGCATTTAATCTCATGATAATTTTTTGTGGGTTAAATTCATGTATGTCACAAATAAAAAAATTATATGTTCATAAATGCGAACACCCATGATATGAAATGGGTATTGGTATTCAATAAATAATTGTTTGTCATGGAAAAATCATTGTGAAATTTATGCAGCCTAACAGGGGTAAATCAATGATCATAATAGGGATTAATGAGAGCGAAAGGGGACTCTAATCATTTATAAATCTTAAGGGGTGTAAGGGGGATAAGGAATAAAATATCCCAACATTAGTAATAAGAGATAAAATTCATAAGATAATGAGGATTCTTGAATAAATAGGAGAAAGAGAGAATCCCTCACTAAATTTATACATGGTAATTATAAGGACCTAGCCTTAAAACATTACATAATCTTGAATTAAATGAATAATTTACATTGAGGATATTTTTAGGTTTAGAGTTTTAGATAATTAGGCCATAACTATTACATTACATCTCAAAAATTACAAAGTAGACACTTCTACTCAGTTTCCATTTTTTATCATAAAATAAAAACTCTTTAAAAAAAGTGTCATGTATAGTTCCATGTTTTAGACAACATGACTTTTCCTTGATCCCATCCTTGACCCTATTCATTTTTAAGTGCTGTGAAAAAAATTTCAAAACATGGGATGAGCATAAAAAGCTCAGTAAGGGTTATAAAACAAAGAAAGAAAACCTTAGTTCATAAATACATACATAACAAAAGCTCTTTAATATACCTCATGAAATAATAAGATTTATGAATAACACATAGTAATCATAAATCACAAAGGTAACTTATGGAATCCATAACATACTTACGTTGTAGATTTCACAGCTACATAGGGAGTTACGTTTGGAATAACCCATCACAGTATATTCCCTAAATCTATTAGGAGAAACATTCACGTTTACCTCCATCATGTTACCCAATGTATTGGAGAGCTATCTCGGGCTCACCTACCCTAGGTTTATCATGGAACCACCCGTATACGTAAAAAATTCCCAAGAACCATAACATATTCATAACACATAAAACAAACATAAAGGAAAGATAACATGTCTACATTTAAATCACAATATATCATTTAAATATATTTACATAAAAAATACATTATAAAAACCATTTTCAATACCAAAACATGTAAAAAGGGTATATGGTATTTATTTTTCTTTTAAAAACATTACGTCTTGTTAAGTAAGCCAAAGATCAAATAATAATCGCGGTGGTGGAAAGGTTGTTGTCACCACTTACGTTAAAAGGAAACATTTTTTTTAATTTAGTAAAATTCCTCATAAAAAAAGATTCCATTTGAATGAAATTAAAAGTAAAATGTGTTTATACACCGTATAAGAGAAATTCATGTATAAAACAAAATATTCCTCAATGAAATGAGGTTGAGATGAAGTCCCTTACCTCGTGTCCAACTTGACCCGTTCATTCTTTAATCTCCTGAATAACAAACTAAAGATAATTTGTACTTTATTAAGAACATTTTTAAAGTTTATCATTCATTTTATATCAATTATTACCTTGCTATAACAATTATTTAACTATTTGAGTTAATATCGGACATTTTATCGATGTTCGGAACTTGAGTTAAAAATGAACTTCTTATAATTACAAGTTGTTCTTGTGGTCAAAGGTACATTATCTAAATAATGATATTCATGATTAAGATATCATATATATCATATATATTTAGTATATATTCATATTTATAATAGTACATAACATTTGGAGATAAGAAATGAAATGCACCGTTCATGAGACGGTAAGCCGTACATACACATAATCACTACTTTCATTTCTATTTCCTATTTAATGGAATTAAAAAATAATAATACATAGGTATATTATAATTCCAGTATAATATCATATATAATTTTATTAACTCCATCCTCTATACATCCCACATATGGCATGGACGAGTCATATCACTTTGAGGGGGCGGTAGTCCGCACTTCCTCAAATGAAATTATCGTATTTACCCACTATGGAAACCATAAAGGTATGCTATAAATGAAAAATAAAAAAATCAAAGAAAAAATATAAATATAATATATATCACATATATATGCATTTTCATATTAATGGCTACCATAAGAGGTGGTAATAGAAGATTGAACAATCATCGTTTCGTGAGGCAGTAGTTCGCCGTCCACAGAAATTGTATGTTCTTTACCAATTAGATGGAGGTTTGTGAAAGTGTATTTCGAATAATTCTCATAAAAGAACTAAGTATATTTAGGATACTGGTGTTATTATAAATTAAAATAATAAAAGAGTTTATGGGGTTGGAGAAGTAAAATAAAAGAAAAGGATTTAAGAGAAGATATTACCTTTAAATTGGGTATCTCCCTTTGGTTTGAACCAAAAGGTTTACTTGAAGAGACTTCTACATAAGGTAAGGTTTTTAAGTAGAAGATATGGATCTTTATAGATTATTTGGGTAGGTTTTGGATGATACAAGAGGCTTGATATGTGTGAGTAATGGGTTAGATGTGAGATCTTTTTATAAGGGGGAGGAGGGGCTCTTTAGGAATGTTTGAAAATATTATTTTATTATATAATGATTCTCAGTTTATAAAGGTCTAAAACTCATTAAAGTATAAGATAAGATGACTAATGATCGAAATAAAACCATCCAATAGGAATTGTATAGGTTTTAGATATTATTTTATTCTTTATAATCTTATTTATTTAAATCATTCATTTATGAGGTAAACACTGCATCATTATTGTGTCACAAATAATTTTATTTATTTTATGTCTAAAAATTATAAAATAAATACCATGATGTAGGAAATATTTTTTTATTTAAAATTAATATTTATAGTCGTAGAGATAACTTATATAACCCCATTTAAAAATTTATTTACTAAAAGATATATGTTTATGTCATTTTTGTCTTTACTTTAAATTAATTAATATAAAGTGTCATTATCACTCTTAAGTGGCTTCATAGGGTCCCAAAATTTACCCAAGGATGACCATGGTTGGAAATGTATCAAAAAATATGAATAGGACACATGTTAGGGTAATTTAATATTATTATAATATTATTTTGTTACCCTTATTTACCAGATTTACCCTTTAACCATGATAAATAAAATATTTACTGAAGTAAATATTTAAAATGTATAAAAATAAAAGTTACCTATTTACATAATTTGGAAATCATGATTCAAAATATGGAATACATTTTTCCAAATTCGAAACACATAAGTGGAAGAAATTAATTTAAAATTAATTCCTGTTGTCAAAATAAAAAGTGTGTTTTTAAGAAATAATAACTATCAAAATATTGACACTTGTTATTATCCAATTTCAAAGTGAAATTACTTATTATGAACAACATTGGATTAAATGGTAAAAACATTATCTAATTACACTTTAAAACCAATTAAAAATATAATATAACCACATAAATAAATTATATTAAAAGGTAGTTTAGAATTAAAATTAAGTATTTTTCACTATGCATTAAAAAATGAATTTTATCAGAAAAATACCAAAAATTTACCTGAAGTAAATTTTGATATCCCGATTCTAAACAAGAATTTTATTTTGTGAAATAAAACATATAAAAGAGACCAAAACTAGATTTAAAGAGGGTTCTCCATCAAAAGGTAGTAAATCGACCTTTTAATGAATATTATAGTATTTATGCTTAAAATTAGATTTATTCACTTTTTAAGATTCTAAATTTTATTGGATAAATTTAAAAATATTTAACAAACATGTATAATTATATTGTAGTTAGTTCTTTTCATTCCCACCAATACAACGACTACGTGTTAACTACCATTTAAAATAATATTATATTATTATTTTTTAGTATGACCCAACGTTGTGTGAAACATAAGATTTAAAAGAAACCCATTTTTTCATATTCGGTATGCCATCGAACATAAAAAACCATTTAAAATAAAGTTAATATTTAAGTCACAAATATTAATAAAAATGAAAATGTATTATTATTTATTTACTTGGGATGTTACATCCTTCCCCCTTTTGGAAATTGTTTCCTCGTAATTTTTATTCACTTATCAAATAAGTGGGGGTATTTATACCTCATAGCATTTTCAGATTACCTTGTTGCCTCTTCTACCATATGGTTTTTCCACAAAACCTTTACCTAATGAATTACCTTATTTTGAAACACTTTCTCTCTTCGGTCATGAATGTGGACTGGTTATTCCCCATAAGAGATATTCTCTTTCAACTGAAATACCTCTAGGCTCAAAACATGAGATTGATCTGGAATATACTTTCTCAACATTGAATCAAGAAAAAAATTGTGTACCTGGGATAAACTTGGAGGTAAATCTACTCTGTACAAAACTAATCCAACATTCTCCAGTATTTCATAAGGTCCAATGAACCTTGGACTTTGCTTTTCCTTCTTACCAAAATGCATCACAATTTTCCATAGAGAAACATTGAGAACGACATGATCACCTACCTCAAATGAAAGATCCTTCCTCCAGTTATCCACATAACTTTTCTTCCCACTCTAAGCTATTCTCATGTTCTTCTAAATCAAATGAACTTTTTCTTCCATCTCTTATACCAATTCTGGTCCCATTAGTTTTCTTTCACCAACTTCATCCCAAAAAGCTGGAGTTCGACACCGAATTCCATATAATGACTCAAATGGAGTCATCTGTATACTAGAATGAAAACTGTTATTATAATAAAATTCAACCAAAAAATGATGTTGGTCCTAACTTCCCTGGTAATCTAGTGAACAAGCACGTAACATATCCTCCAAGGTCAGAATTGTTCATTATGACTGCCTATCTAATTGAGGATGAAAAGCTGTACTAAAATTTAATTTAGTACCCAAAAACTTTTGAAGGCCTTTCCAAAAGTTAGAAGTAAACCTGAGATCACGATCAAATACAATGGAGAGGGGAACTCTATGCAACCTGACTATCTCTTTGACATACAATCGAGAAAGTTGATCTAGAGACAAAGTATCTCAAATAGTAAGAAAATGAGTAGATTTAGTTAATCGATAAAAAATAACCCAGATTACATTATTACATTGTGATGTCTTTGGTAATCCCACAATGAAGTCCATGAATATATTTTCCCATTTCCACTCTGACACTGGTAAAGACTGAATCATCCATTTCGGTAACTGCTGCTATGCTTTAACCGTTTGACATGTAAAACAATTTACAATAAAATCAAAATATCTCTTTTCATTCCATCCCACCAGTAATACCCCCGAAGATCTCTGTACATCTTAGTACTTCCAAGATGAACTGAAAACGGAGAACTATGAGCTTCCCTTAAAAACTCATTCTTCAACTTTGAATCACAAGGAACACATAATCTCTTTACAAAACTCAAATAACAATCATTATCAATGTTAAAATCAGACAACTTAACCTTCTGAACCAACTCTACCTTTTTCTGCAACTCACTGTCCTCTTTCTATGCTTGCTTAACTTTGTCTGATAGAGATAATTTCACTGACACCTGAAACAAAAAAAAGTAATTTCCTTCACCAACAACTTATATTCCAAAGTTCATCAAATCAAAAACCAATGGATCTCGTTCCAAACGTAGCATGGTTAATGAAGCATTACTTTTTTGACTCAAAGCATTAGCCACTTTATTTGATTTTCCCAGATGGTAATGAATCGTGCAATCATAGTCCTTGATTAATTCCAACCACCTCCTTTGTCTCATGTTTAGTTATTTCTGAGTGAATGTATACTTCAATTTTTTTGATCAGTATATATTTCACACTTTACCCCATACAAATGATGCCTCCAAATTTTTAAAGGAAAAACAACAGCAGCTAATTCCAAATCATGTGTAGGGTAATTTAACTCATGAGGTTTCAACTGACGTGAAACATAAACAATTACCTGATCATTCTACATAAAGACACAACCAAGTACTTTCAATGAAGCATCACTGTAGATAACAAAATCACCATTTCTGGAAGGCAGTGCCAAAACTGTATCATTTGCAAATCTTTTTTTCAATTCCTAAAAACAGTCATCACATTATTTTTCCCAGATGAATTTAATACCTTTTTGAGTTAAGTTATTCATTGGAATAGATAATCGTAAAAATTTTTCAACAAACCTGCGGTAATAACCTTCCAAACCAAGAAAACTATGAATCTCGATTATATTTATGGGTCTTGGCCATTCTTCAACAACTTTTGTTTTAGTAGGATCAATAGTTATTCCATTTTTTGATACAATGTGACCAAGGAAAGAAATTTTCTATAACCAAAACTCACACTTGTTGATTTTCCCATACAGTTTTTTTAATTTTAAGGTTTTCAAGACAACCCTTAAATGACTTTCATGCTCCTATTTACTTTTAGAATAAACCAAAATATCATCAATGAAAACAACCACAAACTTATCTAAGAACTCACAGAAAATTCAATTCATAAGATCCATGAATAAAGAATGTGCATTGGTTAAACCAAAAGCCATAACTACAAATTCATTATGGCCATATCTCGTAAGAAACAAATTCTTTGGAATGAATGCTTCCTTTACTTTCAACTGATGGTACCCTGACCTCAAATCAATCTTCAAAAAATACTGAGCTCCCTGGAGCTGGTCAAACAAATCATTGATAAGAGGAAAAGGATACTTGTTCTTAACAGTGATGTTATTTAATACTCTATAATCAATGAAAAGTCTCACTGAACCATCTTTCTTTTTAAAAAGAAAGATAGGAGAAACCCATGGAGATGTTCTAGGTGTAATGAAACCTTTATCTAATAACTCATGCAATTGCTTCTTTAACTCTAAAATTTCAATTTGATCCATTCGATAAGGGGTTTTTGAAATTTGGCTTAGCATCAGAAACTAAGTCAATATTAAATTCAACTTCCCGATCAGGTATAATACCAAGAAAATCATCAGGAAAAACAATAAGATATTTATTTACCACCAGAAAATAATTAATCTGAATAGTTCCTTTGTTTTCAACAATACGTGCAAGGTAACAATAATTTCCATCTTTTACTAGATTATCAACTTCCTCATATGTTATCATAAGTAAGGGTTCATTCTTGTACACAAACTGAAAATATTTCTGAAAAAAACCTCTTTAGATTTGTAGTAAATCTTAGCATGATAAAAAGAAATCCAATCCATACCTAAAATAACATCAAACTCTACTAGAGGAAAAACAATAAGTTTTACAGGTAGATTCTTTCCGCACACAAGGACATGAAGGTTCTTATAATTTATTTTTTTCTCAATATTTCCCCCGATGTTTTTACTATAAGTTCACAATTTATATCTTGATATGGAATTTCCAATTTACTAGAAAAATTCTCAGAAATGAATGAATGTATAGACCCCGAATCAAAAAACACATTGGCATAATCTGAACAAACAAATAGTGTACTTGATAATACTTCATTTGATGGACCGAAATCTTCTAAAGTAGTTGAAAAGGATTTCACCACCCCTTTCTACTTGTAGTACGACTACTTTCTCTCAGTTGAGTTCTTTGTTGGACACTCATTTTCATAATGTCCCATTTCATTGCACTTAAAACATTTTACTGATTGTAAATCAAATTTTGTCTTACCATTACCATTATATTTTTCAGTGTAATTACGAGCCTTATGTCCCATTTTACAACATCAGTAGCACTTACCAGAATTCAAAAGACATTCCCCCGCATGCTTTTTACCACAATTTTCACAAACAGTAAACTTAAGTTTCATACCATCAGACTTTTTTGAAGTGTTCTTCCCTTTAGTCTGCTGCCTCGACCTCTTATTTTGTTGTTTTTCAAAGAACACCTGATCATAAAAAACTCCATTTTCACCTTCTCTGCACATTGAAAAAGTTTTTCATAGCTTTTTAACTCATGAGAAGCTAAATCCCTTAGAAACTTTGGCTTTAATCCCGAGTAAAAATGATTGATTTTACTATCAAGATCTCGTATGAAATTTGGAGCATACCTTGGCATTCGAGTGGATTTTGATTCATAAGCAGCCATTGAGTCATCCTCCTACCTCCATTCCAGGAATTGTTTTTCCATCCTAATATGAACCAACTTAGGAAAATATTTCTCAAGAAACATACCTTTGAATTCATCCTAATAAAGAGCATCAATCTCCTCACTATCCCTGATATTTTTCAACATCGACCACTACTGATCGACTTCACCTTCAAAATAGTAAACAACGAGACTAAAATTTTGATGTCTTGAACAACCCATGACATAAAAAATCTTCTATAGTGATTTAATCCACCCTTCATCTAGAACAGGGTCATATGATCCTCTGAATTATGGGGGATGTTGCCTCATGAAATGCTCCACTACTAACATGTTCCTATGTGGTTGGTCTGGATGATCTCGTGCATGGATACCACCAACATTTATTGTAACATCCCAGGTAAATAAAGAATAATAAATTTTCATATTTATTAATATTTGGGAATTAAATATTAATTTTACTTTAAAGGGGAGGCTATGTTTGATGGCGTACCTGATACGCAACAACGGGTTTCTTTGAAATCTTATGTTGCACACTAATAATATAATAATATTATGCTAAATGGTAGTTAACGCTGAGACATTGTATTGAAAAAAATTAATAGAACTAACTAAAATATTATTATATGTTTTTACATACATCCAATTAAAGTTAGCGTCTTAAAATGTGAATGAAATCCAATTTTAAGCACAAATACTCTAATATTCTTTAAAAGGTCGATTTACCGCATTTTGATGGAGAACCCTTTTTAAATCTATTTTTTGTCACTTTTATATGTTCTTTTTGACAAAATAAAATTATTTTTTAGAATCGGGACATCAAAATTTACTTTGGATGAATTTTTTGTATTTTTCTGATAATGTTCATTTTTAATGAATAGTGAAAAAAATGCTATATTTTAATTCAAAAACACCTTTTAATCTAATTTATTTATATAGTTAGATCATCTTTTTTATTGGATTTTAAAGTGTTAATATATTATATTTTTACCATTTAATCCAATGTTGGACATTGGAAGTAATTTCACTTTGAAATTGGACATTAACAAGTATCAATCTTTTGATAGTTATTATTACTTAAAAAACACTTTTTGTTTTGACAATGGGAATTAATTATAAAATTAATTAATGAAACTTATAAATTTTTAATTTGGTAAAATAGAAATCATTTTTGAATTTGGAATATCAATTTTATCTTAGGGTGATTTTTTGGTATTTTTCTGAAAACTTTCTATTTTTGATGAATAGTGAAAAACACTACGTTATTGTTTAAAACCGACTTTTTATTTAAAGAATTATTTTTAAATTTAAATTTGTTTTAAAGTCAAAATAGATAAATAATACCTATATTAATACAATTTAATTCATTTGAGTCATTTTATAATAATATTAGATATATAAAATTCTATTGAACTTTTTAATGTCTTTTTACCCACATTCTAAGTGCTTTTCCAAATTTGCATAAAATGTAATTTTACCGTTTCTGTGAATTGAATTTAAAAAATACGACATACATGGTTGTCATTATTAAGTAAAATTTGGTTCAATAGGATGGAAATAATTTTTGGTGAATAGTAACTTTTGACTTTTATTAACCGCGATTAAAGGTAATTGGGGTAATTTAAGGTAAAAATAATATTATAATAATATAAAATTACCTTGAAACTTGTCCTAACCTTATTTAATGAGTCATGGCAACCAATAAAATCCATGGGTCAAATTTGGGACCCCATGGAGCCACTTGGGTAAGATAATGACATTAATAACTTTTATTTTAAAGTAAAAATAAAAATGTCATAAACATGTATTGTTTTACTAAAACACTTTTAATGTGGGGTTATATAATTGATATATTTGTATATAAATATTCATTAAAAATATAAAAATATTTACTACATAATGGTAATTTTTTTATAATTTTTAGACATCAAATAAATAAAATTATTTATGACACAATGATGATGCAGTGTTTACATCATTAATGAATGATTTAAATAAATATGAAGATAAAAATTAAAAAAATATAAAAAACTTGTGTAATTCTTATTGGATGATTTTATTTCGAAAATGGGAAACATTATCTTCTAATTTAATGATTTTTGGACCTTTAGAAACCTAAAATCATTATATAATAAAAATATATTTTCAAACTTTCCAAAAGAGCCTCTCCTCTCCCCTTATAAAAAGACCTCACTTTATACCCATTTCTAACACTTCTCAAGCCCTTGTATCGTCCAACCTCTGATCCAATAATCTACCAAGATCCATCTCTTCATCCTATAAGCCTTAAATTAGGCATAAAGTACTTCAAGGATTATTTTGGTTCAAACCAAAGAGAGTTACTCGATTTAAAGGTAACGTCTTCTCTTAAGTTCTTCTGTTTTATTTTACTTATCCAACCCCCTAAACTCTTTTTATTAATTTATTTTATAACATAAATAGTATGATAAATATAATAGTACGTTGTTATGAGAATTATTTGAGTTACACTTACACACACCTCCATCTAATGGGTAAATGACATACTGTTTCTGTGGATGACGAACTACTGCCTCACGAAACGATGATTGTTCAATTATCTCCTACCGCATATCATGGTAGAAATTATGATGGAAATTTATTTATATATGATATATATTATATTTATATTTTTTCAATACTTCTGTATTTTTCATTTATAGTATACCTTTATGGTTTCCATAATGGGTAAACGCGATAATTTCATTTGAGGAAGTGCGGACTACCGCCCCCTCAAAATGATATGAATCGTTCATGCCATACGTGGAACGTATAAATGATAGAATTTATGAACTTATGTAAAATATATTACATATATATTATAATTAAATTATAATATACCTATGAATCACTATGTTTTTAATTCCATTAAAATATGAAATAGAAATGAAAGTAGCATTTATGCGTACGTACGGCTTACCGTCTCCATGAACGGCACATTTCATTTATTATCTCCAAATTTTATATAATATTATAAATATATATATATATACTGGATATATATGATATATATGACATCTAAATGATGAATATAATTCTCGAGATAATGGAATTTTGACCACATGGACAAGTTATAATTATAACAAGTTTATTTTGGACTCAAGTTCTGAACATCAACAAAATGTCTGATATGAACTCAAAAATTAACTAATTGTTATACCAGGGTAATAAGTGATATAAAAGGAATAATAAACTTGAAAAATATTCTTAATCAAGTATAAATTAACTTAATTTTATCATTCAACAAGAACAAGGAACATACGAGTGAATCAAGTCGGACGCGTGGTAAGAGATTTCTTATCTCACTTTTAATTCCATGATACTTCCATTGTTTGACACTTATTTATTTCATGTGGTGTATTGTGTAATACCATTTGATATATATTATCATGATTCTATTTATATTCATGGTATTCTGTGATTTATTTGGTAGTTATTAACTTTTGGTCATACGAATCGCTTGATTACAAAGTGGTAAAGGGTTTTTATCTCACTTTTTTGTTCCCGTGAGATTTATGCTATATTTTCCAATATTTCCTTTTGTGTGGTGTATGAAATACCCATGATTTTATTATTTGTGTAATATAATTTAATTTATTGGTATTTACATCTTCATTTTATGAACCTTCTTTCATGGGGGTGTACGTTTAGAAAGTTACCAAATCGGTAAGGGAACCTTTCACCCTCCTCTTTTTAAAAGACTTATTTTTGTTATGTATTTTAATTCACATATTCTTATGTTGGAATATATTATTATATATCCTTATTACTGTAAATTTTATTTCCATGTGATGAGATACCCTTTTTTATCTCATCAACTCTTTTTCTGAAATTTTATGTGACGCCGTTAGGCTACCAAAGTTTTGTAAGGGAACTTCTTAAACCAATTTCAATTCTTTGGGTTAAACTAATACTTCTTGATCATATCGTTCTATGAATATGTGTGAATAACCTCTGATTGTTTCACACTTAATATCCAATTATATTTAGTTTATTTTTATTTGTCACACATTATTATGTAATTGATTTATCCTTAATCTAAGGATACCGTTTTTATAAGGGATTTCATCTCAATTTACATTCCATTGAGACTTCATTGTTGTTATGAACCAATTCACTCTTATGTGGTCTATATAATGTCCATTGGAATATTATATCATGAATAAATTTATTCTCATGATATTATAAAGTTCTGATTAAATGTTATTCCTCAATTATTTGTATTCAAGCGTCTCTCATTTTGTTAAAAACTCTTTAACTAAATTATCGTTTTAAATGTTTTAAAGATTTGTTCTTATAAATATTTCTCATTAATGTCCATGTTTTAAAAAATTATTTTAAGGATTTATTTATATGGACATGATTGTTTTAAATTTTAAATTACTTTAAAATCTTCAAAGTGGTATGGGAAACTTTGATTCAAAAATCTATTTATTAAATGTTTTAACTGGTTTTGAAAATGGTTTAATAAAGCATTGTTTATTTCAATATCTTGATATGATATATTGTGATTGAAATGTGGAAATTTTAACTTTCCTTTATGCTTGTATTATGTGTTATGATTATGTTATAGTTATTGGGAATTGTTTACGTATATGGGTGGTTCCATGATAAACCTAGGGCGGGTGAGCCTGAGATAACTCTCCAATACATTGGGTAATGTGACAGAGGTAAGAGTTAATGTTTCTCCTAAGAGATTTAGGGAATATACTGTGATGAGTATTACAAATGTGACTCCCTATGTAGTTGTGATAGTAAAAATGTAAGTATGTTATGAATGCCATATGTTACCTTTATGATTTATGATTTATGTGTGTTATTCATAAATCTTATGATTTTGTAAGGTATGTTATGATTGGAAAAGTATTGGTTTCATTTATTTGTATTTATTGTTGGGATAATGTTTTAATTCCTTATTTTATAACCCTTACTGAGATTTTTATGCTCATCCCAAGTTTTTGAAATGTTTTTCCACATGACTTAAAGATGAACATGTTCAAGGATTTGATCAAGGAAAGTCATCCTGTCTAAAACATGGAACTAGACATGTTTCTTTTTAAGAGTTTATTATTTTATGAAAAGTGGATACTGAGAAGTAGTGTCTACATGTAATATTCAAGGTGTTATGTAATAGTTATGTATTAATTCTCAAAAACTCTAAACCTAAAAAGATCCTCAATGTGAATTCTTGAAATAATTCAAGATTATGTAATGTTTAAGGCCAATTCCTTATATTTATAGCCTGATTCAACTGTTCCATCACTATAAAAAACTTTTCAGTTCCGATTCCAACCATCTTAGGTTGGTGATTTGGAAGGTTGTATTCCTCCTGATATCGTCCCATCATTTCTTCCTGGTTTCCATTTTAGAAAACCATTCTGAACATAGAAATATCTTAGGTGAAGCAACATGGTAATCTGTAAATGCAATATCATTTTAATCTTACCATAAATTAATATATGGATATTAATTTAACAATATTATAACTCTTAATGTTTTATAAACTGACCTCTGATTCCAACTATAAGGACCCAACCTTAAAAAATTACATTATATTTAATTAAATGAATAATTCACATTGAAGATATTTTTAGGTTTAGTGTTTTAGAGAATTAGGTCATGTTTCAATGTTGAGAAAGTATATGCCAGATCCATCTCATGTTTTGAGCCCAGATGTAGTTCAGTTGAAAGAGAATCTCTCTTATAAGGAATAACCAGTCCACATTCTTGACCGAAGAGAGAAAGTGTTGCGAAATAAGGTAATTAATTAGGTAAAGGTTTTGTGGAAAAACTATATGGTTGAAGAGGAAACTTGGGAATCTAAAAATGCTATGAGGTATAAATACCCCCACTTATTTGATAAGTGAATAAAAATTTTTATGATGCAATTTACAAAAGAGGGAAGGATGTTACATGCCAAGTAAATAAAGAATAATTAATTTTCATTTTTATTAATATATGTGATGGATGATGTGTCTTTGAGTGAGTTGTGCTGTGATGGCTAAGGAGTTACATTTAGAATACCCATCACACTATATTCCATAAATCTCTTATGAGAAACATTCATGTTTACCTCTATCACGTTACCCAGTGCATTAGAGAGCTATATCATGCTCACCCACCCTAGGTTTATCACAAAACCACCTGTATATGTAAACAATGCCCAAGAAACCTAACATATTCATAACACATAAAACAAACATAATGGAAAGATAAAATTTCCACATTTCAATCACAATATATCATTTAAATATATTTACATAAAAAATACATTATCAAAACCATTTTCAATACCAAAATATGTAAAAGGGTATATGGTATTTATTTTCCTTTAAAAAACTTTAGGGCTTGTTAAGGAAGCCAAAGATCAAATAATACTCGCGGCGGTGGAAAGGTCATTGTCACCTCTTACATTAAAAAGAAACATTATTTTTTTTAATTTAGTAAAACTCCTCGTAGAAAAATATTCCCTTTGAATGAAATAAAAATTAAAAGGTTTTTATACATCGTATAAGTGAAAGTCATGTATAAAACATGATATTCCTCAATGAAAGGAGATTGAGATAAAGTCACTTACCTCGTGTTCGACTTGACCCGTTCATTCTTTAATATCCTGAATAATAAAATAAAGTTAATTTATACTTTATTAAGAACCTTTTTATATTTTATTATTCCTTTTATATTAATTATTACCTTTCTATAAAAATTTGTTAATTATTTGAGTTTATATCGGATATTTTGTCGATGTTCGGAACTTGAGTTAAAAATGAACTTCTTATAATTACAAGTTGTTCATGTGGTCAAAGATCCATTATCTACATAATGAAATTCATGATTTATATATCATATATATCATATATACCCCAGATATATAATTATTTATAATAGTACATAACATTTAAAGATAATAAATAAAATTCACCGTTCATGGAGACGGTAAGCCGTACATACGCATGTTCGCTACTTTCATTTATATTTAGTATTTAATGGAATAAAAACATAATGGTACATAGGTATATTATAATTAAAGTATAATATCATATATAATTTCATTAACTCCATCCTTTATAAGTCCCATGTATGGCATGAACGAGTCATATCACTTTGAGGGGGCGGTAGTCCGTACTTCCTCAAATGAAATTATCATATTTACCCACTATGGAAACCATAAATGTATGATATAAATGAACAAAAAATAAGAAAATAAACAATAAAAAATATAATATATATCACATATAAATACATTTCCATCTTAATTGACACCATAAGAGGTGGTAGGAGAATATTGAACAATCATCGTTTCGTGAGGTAGTAGTTCGCCGTCCACAGAAACTGTATGTTCTTTACCCATGATATGGAGGTGTGTGTAAGGGTAGTTAGAATCCTTATCATAAAAAAACCTAGTATATTTAGGATAATGGTGTTGTTATAAATGAAAATAATAAAATAGTTTAGGGTGTTGTAGAAGTAAAATAAAAGATATGAACTTAAGAGAAGATATTACCTTTAAATTGGTTAGATCCCTTTGGTTTGAACCAAATGGTTTACTTGAAGAGATTTCTACCTAGGGTAAGGCTTATAAACGGAATAGAGGGATATTGAGAGATTATTTGGGCAGGGGTTGGATGATACAAGGGGTTGAGAGGTGTAAGTAATGGGTTATAGGTGAGAGCTTGTTATAAGTAGGAGGAGGGGCTCTTTAGGAAAGTTTGAAAATATTATTTTGTAATATAATTATTCTCGGTTTATAAAGGTCCAAAACTCATTAAAGTAGAATTTAAGATGACCTATGTTCGAAATAAAATCATCCAATAAGAATTTTACAGGTTTTTGATATTATTTTAATCTTTATAATCTTATTTATTTAAATCATTCATTAATGAGGAAAACACTACATCATTATTATGTCATAAATAAATTTATTTATTTTATTTCTAAAAATTATAAAAAAATACCATAATGTAGGAAATATTTTTATATTTCAAATAAATATTTATATTATAACCGAAAACTTATATAACCCCATGTAAAAATTTATTTACTAAAAGATATATGTTTATACCATTTTTGTCTTTACTTTAAATTAATTAATATAAAGTGTCATTATCACTCTTATGTGGCTCCATGGGGTCCCAAAATAGACCCAAGGATTCCCATGGTTGGAAATGTATCAACCAATAGGAATAGAACAAATTTTAGGATAATTTAATATTATTATAATATTATTTTTTACCCTTATTTACTAGATTTACCCTTTAACCGTGGTAAATAAAATATTTACTCAAGTAAATATTTAAAATGTATAAAAATAAAAGTTACATATATATAAAATTTGGACCTCCTAATTCCAAATATGGAATCCATTTTTCCAAATTCAAAACACAGAAGTGACAGAAATTAATTCAAAATTAATTCCTGTTGTCAAAACAAAAAGTGCGTTTTTAAGAAATAATAACTATCAAAAGATTGTCACTTGTTATTATCCAATTTCAAATTAAAATTACTTAAAATGAAAAAAATTAGATTAAATGGTAAAAAAATAATCTAATTACACTTTAAAACCAATTATAAAGATAATATAACCATGTAACTAAATTATATTAAAAGGACATTTTGAATTAAAATACAATATTTTTCACTATTCATTAAAAAAAGAATTTTATCAGAAAAATACCAAACATTTACTCAAAGTAAATTTTGATATCTTGATTCTAAATAAGAATTTTATTTTGTCAAATAGAATATATAAAAGTGACCAAAACTATATTTAAAGAGGGTTCTCCATCAAAAGGCGGTAAATCAACCTTTTAATGAATATTATAGTATTTTTGCTTAAAATTAGTCTCATTCACTTTTTAAGCTTATAAATTTTATTGTATAAATTTAAAAACATTTAAAAAGAATATATAATCATATTGTAGTTATTTATTTTCATTCCCGCCAATACAATGGCTAGGCATTAACTACTATTTAAAATAATATCATTTAATTATTTTTCATTATGACCCAATGTTGTGTGTAACATAAGATTTAAAAGAAACCCGTTGTTACATATCGGGTACTCCATCGAACATAAAAACCCCTTTAAGATATCATTAATATTTAATTCAAAAATATTAATAAAAATAAAAATGTATTATTCATTAATTACTTGGGATGTTACAGTAATAGATTAGGTAAACACTATAATGAGAGGGGATAAATGGTATCTAATTATTGGGAAATAAATTGGAAAGTATAGGGGTATTTATTAAAACCTAAACAATTGATATTTTAAAATTATAATTAAAAATATGGTTATTGAATTGAAAAGAAGAGGGAGTGGTCCCTTACTTTTGGTATTGAAAATCACAGGCCAATTTCGGCATCATAATGGGTTTATATAATGATTCATGGGAGGGATTAATGAGAGTGAAAAGGATATATAATTACATGGAAATGAAAAATTGTAATAATAGCGACATATTAATACATACCCAAATATGAAAAAATATAATTCTCAAGGAAAAACATATAAGTGGTTCTTGAATCAAAAGAATAGGGGGAGGTCCCTTACCTTGAGAGGGTGATACCAAAAACCTGGGAGGAGATTTTTGAGATCTTGGGTGAACCATGTGAGGACTCAAAAGAGGGTATGGTAGAGTGAGGACGTGATCCATGGTTTTTGAGTGAATATGAATGTAACAACTCAGGTATTTATAGAATAATAATTTTTCATTTCCATTAATATTTATGAATAAGATATTATTTTTACATTAAAGGGGATTATTTGACCAATAGCGCACTCAACATGCAACAATGAGTTTCTTTGAAATCTTACGTTGCACACAATTTTGAGTTATACTGAAAAATAATATAATAATAATATTATTTTAAATGGTAGTTAGCACCTAGACGTTGTGTTGGCGGGAATTAAAATAACTAAATACAATATTATTATACATTTTTGTTAAATTTTATTACATTTATATGATAAAATTTAGAGGCTTAAAATAAGAAAGAATTTGATTTTAAGCATAAAATACTCTAATATTTTTAAAAGGTTGTTTTACCACCTTTTGATAGAGAACCTTTTTTAAATCTAGTTTTGTCACTTTTATATGTTATATTTGACAAAATAAACTTCTTCTATAGAATTGAGACATCAAAATTTACTTTGGATGAAATTTTGGTATCTTTCTGATAACGTTCATTTTTAATGAATATTGAAGAATACCACATTTTAATTCAAAACTGCATTTCCATATAATTTATTTATATATTAAGATTTTTCTTTTAATTTTTTTTAAAGTTTAATTGTATTATATTTTTATCATTTAATCCAATTTTGGTCATTGGAAGTAATTTCACTTTGAAATTGGATATAAACACATGGAAATCTTTTGTAGTTTTTACTTCTTCAAAACACACTTTTTGGTTTTGACAAAGAGAATTAATTTTAAATTAATCTATACAAATTATGTGTTTTGATTTTTGAAAAAATGGATTCAATATTCGGAATCATGAGGTTCAAATTGTGTAAATAGATACCATTTATTTTTAGACATTATGAATAGTAAATTCAGTAATTATTTTATTTACCATGGATTAAGGGTAAATCTAGCAAATAAGGGTAAAAAATAATATTATAATAAAATTAATCTACCCTACCACATTTACTAATCCTATTTGATGATATATTTTAGACAATTTGTATCCTTGGGTCGATTTTGGGACCCCATGGAGCCACATGGATATGAAAATGACATTTTATAAGAATTAATTTAAATTAATGAAAAATATAACAGAAACATGTCTTTTTAACTATTTTTTATATGGGGTTATATAAGACATATATTTGAATATAAATAGTCATTATAAATCTTTAAATATTTCATAAATCATGGTATTTTATTTATAATTTTGTACATCAGATAAATAAATTTATTTATGTCACAATGATGATGTAGTGATTAATTATTAATGAATGATTTAGACAAATGAGATTATAAATATTAAAATAAATTTATTCTGAAACTTTTTATGCCATCCATGAATTTTAGGAATGCGTATGACTTGTTATCATTAAATTAATGTAGTTTTTTTTTGAAATAATCAAGTGGTAATGGATTTTTAAAAATTCATGATATGAATAGTATAAAAATTGACATAAATGATTTTTAAAAAAATACTATTTTATTAGATAATATAAAATCTCTTAAAAATATAAGATTCGTCCAAATGACTTATATAATTCCAAAATATTAATTAATTAACCATTTAAGGATCTATTGGTATTTTATAGTAACTATATTAACCATATAGTATGTATATACAAGACGACATGGTAAGAGTTAAATTAGTTAACTAAGGGTTAAAGCTAAAAGATAAGGTTACATTTGTGACCTAGAATTGTCTAAAACCTATTGGTTGAGATGTTTTAGAACCAAAAGAATCTTATCTTTGAAATAAATTACTTTGGGAAAATTTTAAAATGAAAATAATTTTATAATAAAATAATACTTTCAAACTTTCCTAAAGAGACTATCCTCCTTCTTATAAAAGGGCATCACACCTACCCATTTCATCACACCTCACAATCCCCTTGGATTGTCCAACATCTACCCAAATAATCTAAAAATATCCCTATCTTTCTTCTAGAATCCTTAACTTGGGTATAAGGGAATTCAAGAAAGCCTTTTGGCTCAAATCAAAGGGAGTCACATGTTTTAAGAGGTAGCATCTTCTCTAAAGTTCCTTTCCATTATTTTACTTCTTCACTAACTAACCTATTATTATTATTTTATTAAATAAAAAAACCAGTATAATAAATATACTAGGATTTTTTTATGATATGGATTCAAACTATACTTACACACACCTCCATCCAATGGATATGAACATACTGTTTCTATGGATGACGAACTACTGCCTCCCAAAATAATGATTGTTCAATATTCCCCTACCACCTCTAATGATTGCAATTATGATAGAAATATATTTATATATGATATATATTATATTTATATTGTATCTATGCTTCAATTTTTTATTTTATGCGTACATTTTTCTTTCCATAATGTGTAAATATGATAATTTCATTTGAGGAAGTGCGGACTACCACCCCTCAAAGTGATATGACTCGTTTATGCCATACATGGAACGTATAAAGGATGGAGTTAATGAAAAAATTCAATTTATATAAAATATGATATTATAATTTAATTATAATATATCTATTTATCATTTGGTTTTCAATCCTTTAAATATGAAAAATAAATGAAATTAGTGTTCATGCGTATTTATGACTTACCGTCTCCATAAATAGTGCATTTCATTTATTATCTCCAAATGCCATGTACTATTATGAATACATATATATACTAGATATATATGATATTTAAATCATGAATATCATTTTGGAGATAATTTACTTTTGACTACATGGACAATTTGTAATTATAACAAGTTCATTTTTGACTCAAGTATCGAATATCGACAAAATGACCAATATTAACATAAATAATTATGTAATGTTTATAATGAGGTAATAAGTGATATAGAAGGAATAATAAACATGAAAAAGGTTATAAATAATGTATAAATTAACTTAAGTTTTTTATTCAGAATGAACAAGGAACATACAGGACGAGTCAGACTCAAGGTAAGGTACTTCGTCTTGATCTCCTTTCACTGAGACATATTTTGGTTTATAAATGACTTTTTTTATAGGGTGTATAATTATACCATTTTTCTTTTAATTTCATTCAAATGTTTAAAAAGGAATATTTTTCTACAAAGTTTTTTAAAAAATGACAAAAAAAATGTTTCTTTTAAACATATGTGGAAAAAATGACTTTTCCACCGCTGCGAGCATTATTTGATATTTGACTTCTTTAACAAGCTGAAATGTTTTTAAAAGGAAAATAAATACAATATAATCTTTTTAAATATTTTTTTTATTAAAAATGGTTTTGATAATGCATTTATTATGTCAATATCTTTAAATTATATATTGTGATTGCAATGTGGAAATGTTATCTTTCCTTTATGATTATTTTATGTGTTATGAATATGTTATGGTTCTTGGGAATTGTTTTCGTATATAGGTGGTTCCTTGATAAACCAAGGGAAGGTGAGAAAAATATATACCTCCAATGCATTAGGTAACATGACAGAGGTAAAAATTAATGTTTCTCCTAAGAGATTTAGGGAATATACTTTGACAGGTATTCCAAACGTAAATACCTATGTATCTGTGAAAGCTAAAATGTAAGTATGTTATGAATTCCACAAGTTACCTTTATAATTTATGATTTATGTGTGTTATTCATAAATTTTATGATTTCATAAGGTATGTTATGATTGAAAAGTATGGTTTCATTGATTTTTATGTATTGATGGGCTAATGTTTTCTTTGCTTATTTTTTAACCCTTACTAAGTGTTTTATGTTAAACCCAAGTTTTAGAAATGTTTTTCATAGGGTATAAGGAAGGGTAAGAGAATGGAATAATTCAAGAATATTTAAATCATGAAAAGAATTCTTGTTTTATTTTTAATATTTTTATTTTTGTGAAAAACTTTTGATAGAGTAAAAGTGTCTAATTTGTAATTTTTGAGATATAATATAATAGTTATGGCCTAATACTATAAAACTATAAAACTAAAAAGATCCTCAATGTTTAATTCTTTACATAACTCAATATTATGTAATTTTAAGTTTGGAGCCTTATAGTTAGTATTATAGGTCAGTTTAGACAACTTTAGGAGTTAGGATATTATTAAATTAATATCTGTAAATTAATTTATGGTAAGATTGAAATGATATAACATTTGAAGATTACCATGTTGATTCACCTAAGATATTTCATTGTTCAGAATGGTCTTCCACAAAGGAAACATGGTGGCTATGATGGGACGATATCAAGAGGAAAACAACCTTCCAAATAAACATCCCGAGATGGTCAGAATCAGAATTGAATAGTTTTGTGCAGTGATGGCTCAATTGACTCAGGTGTCAAATGGTGGTTATGTTTATATATGATATTTTGGTATATTCTAAAAGTAAAGAGGAGAATAAAAGCCATTTAAAGGCTATCTTACTAACTTTAAAAGAAAATAAACTGTATGGTAAATTCAGAAAGTTTGCATTTTGGTTACAAAGAATTTCATTTTTTTAAAAGGTTGGGGCCGAAGCCTCAATTTATTATTTAAAGCAAAGACCTCTTTAGACTGGGTAGAGGGAGACCCATTACATAGCCCGAAGGCCCAAGGCCAAGTGGCCTGAATACAAGGCTTTGAAAGCCCATTAAATGGCCCAAAGGACCCCTTGGTGAACAGTACTGCTACAGTACCCACACTGCTACAGTACAACCGCCTCTACAGTAACTGCTACAGTCCCTCCACTGCTATAGTAATGCTACAGTGCCCTGCTACAGTACCTGGAAATTTGTGCCTTCCCGGATTTGATCCTGGGTCTTTTGGATGCCAAGCAGGAGCCTGTACCACTAGGGTACAGGCTCGTTGGCACACAAAGAATTTCATTCCTTGGTCACATTATTTCTAAAGATGACATAACTATTGATTCAATTAAAAAATAAGTTGTTGAATAATTTCCAAGACCCATAAATATATCGAAGATTCATAGTTTTCTTGGTTTAATGGGTTATTACCGAAGTTTTGTCTAAAATTTTGCAAGATTATCTATCCCACTGACTAAGTTTGTTCGAAAAGGTGTTAAGTTTATCTTGACAAAATAACGTGATCAATGTTTTCAGGAATTGAAAAGAATATTGGTGATACTCCAGTTCTGGAACTGCCTTCCAGAAATGGTGAATTTGTTATCTATAGTGATGTTTCATTGAATGGATTGGTTGTTTCCTTATGCATAATGATCAGATAATTGATTATGCTTCACGTCAGTTGAAACCTAATGAGTTAAATTACCCTACACATGATTTGGAATTATCTGATGTTGTTTTAGGTTTAAACGTTTGGAGGCATCATTTGTATGGAGTATAGTGTGAAATATATACTGATAACAAAAGTTTTATGTATATATTCACTCAGAAAGAATTAACCATGATATATAGGAGATGGCTAGAATTAATCAAGTATTATTATTGCATGATTCATTACTATATAGGAAAGGCAAATAAAGTGGATGATGCTTTGAGTCAAAATACTAATGATACATTAACCATGCTACTTTTGGAATGAGATCCTTTGGTTTTTGATTCGATGAATGTTGAATTGGAAGTTGTTAGTGGAGGGAATTAATTATTTTTGTTTTAGGTGGTAGTGAATTTTTCTCTAGCAGATAGAATAAAGCAAGCGCATAAGGAAGAAAGCGAGTTGCAGAAAAAGGTAGAATTAGTTCATAAGGGTAAGTTACCTGAATTTAACATTGATAAAGACTTTGTTTTGAGGTTTGGAAAGAGATTATGTGTGCCTTTTGATTCTCAGTTGAAGAAAGAGTTGTTATGTAAAGCTCATAGTTCTCCATTTTCAGTTTATCCTGGAAGTACTAAGATGTAAAAAGATCTTTGGGAGTATTACTAGTGATATTGAATGAAAAGAGATATTGCTGACTTTACTATGAAGTGTTTAACTTATCAACAAGTTAAAGCATAACGATAGTTACTGAAAGGGATGCTTCAGCCTTTTCCAATGCTAGAGTGGAAATAGGAAAATGCATACATAGATTTCATAGTCATATTACCAATGACTTATTAAGGTAACAATGAAATATGGGTTATTATTGATCAATTGACTAAATATTCTCATTTTATTCATATATTAGATACTCTATCTTTATATCAAATTTCACAATTGTATATTAAATAAATATTTAGGTTACCTGGAGTTCCCCTCTCCATGGTATCTAATTTTGATCCTAGGTTCACTTATAACATTTGAAAGGGCCTTTCGAAGTCATTGGGAACTGAATTAAATTTCAGTATAGATTTTCATCCTCAATCAGATGGACAACCAGAACAAAAAATTTAGACCTTGGAATATATGGTACATGCCTTTTCAATGGATTACCAAGGAAGTTTGGACCAACATATTTCTTTGATTGAGTTTTCTTATAATAACAGTTTTCATTCTAGTATACAAATGGCACCGTTTGATTCATTATATAGAAATCGGTGTAGAACTCAAGCTTTTTAGGATGAAGTAGGTGAAGGATAGTTTATGGGACCATAATTCGTAGAAGAGTTGGTAGAAAAATTTCAGTTGATTCAGAATCAGATGAGAAAAACTTAAAGCAGGCAGAAAAGTTATGCAGATAACCAGAGGAAAGATATTTCTTTATAGGTAGGTGATTATGTCTTTCTCAAAGTTTCTCCATAGAAAAGTGTGATGTGTTTTGGTAAGAAGGGAATGTTGAGTCCGAGGTTCATCAGACCCTATGAAATCCTAGAGAAAGTTGGATCTATTTCCTATAGAGTGGATTTACCCCAATTTTATTCCAAGTACACAATATTTTATATGTTTCAATGTTGATAAAGTATATGCTGGATCCATCTCATTTTTTGAGTCCATAGGTAGTTCAGTTGGAAGAGAATCTTTCTTATGAGGAACAACCAATCCATATTCTTGACCATAGAGAGAAAGTGTTGTGAAATAAGTTAATCCTTCAGGTGAAGGTTTTTTGGAAAAACCATATAGTTTAAGAGGCAACATGGAAATCTGAATGTTCTACGAGGGATAAATACCCCCACTTATTTGATAAGTGAATATAATTGTGAGGAAGCAATTTCCAAAAGGGGAGATGGATGTAACAACCCAGGTATTTATAGAATAATAATTTTTCATTTATATTAATATTTATTAATAAGATATTATTTTTACATTAAAAGAGATTCTTTGTTTTATAGTGTACTCAACACGCAACAACGAGTTTCTTTGAAATCTTACATTGCACACAACTTTGAGTTATAGTGATAAATAATATAATAATAATATTATTTTAAATGGTAGTTATCACCTAGAAGTTTTATTGGAGGAAATGAATAGAACTAACTAAAATAATATTATAATTTTTTAACAAATGTCTTTACATTTATCTGATAAATTATAGAGGCTTAAAATAATAATGAATCCGATTTTAAGCATGAAATACTCTAATATTTTTAAAAGGTCATTTTACAGCCTTTTTATGGTAAAACCTTTTTAAATATATTTTTTGTCACATTTATATGTTTTATTTTACAAAAAAACTTATTCTATTGAACTAGTACATAAAAATTTACTTTGGATGAAATTTTGATATTTTTCTGATAAAGTTCACTTTTTAATAAATAGTAAAAAATATCGTATTTTAATTCAACACTGCCTTTTCATATAATTTATTTATATATTTAGATTGTATTTTTAAATAGTTTTAAAGTGTAATTAGATTATATTTTTATCATTTAATCCAATTTTGGTCATTGGAAGCAATTTCACTTTGAAATTGGACATAAACACATGGCAATCTTTTGGTATTTTTTACTTCTTAAAAACACGTTTTTTGGTTTTGACAATAACAATTAATTTTAAATTAATTACTAAAATTCCTATGTTTTGAATTTGGAAAAATGGATTCCATATTTGGAATCAGGAGGTTCAAATTGTGTAAATAGATACCTTTTATTTTTAGACATTATGACTAGTAACTTTAGTAATTATTTTATTTACCATGGATTAAGGGTAAATCTGGTAAATAAGGGTACCAAATAATATTATAGTAATATTAAAATACCCTAACACCTGTCCAAATCCAATTATATGAGATATTTCTAACCATGGGTATCCTTGGGTCGATTTTGGGACCCCATGGAGCCACTTGGATATAAAAATGACATTTTATAAGAATTAATTTAAAGTAAGGAGAAATATAACATAAACATGTCTTTTTTTTCTAAAACAATTTTTATATGGTGTTATATAAGTGATATATTGGAATATAAATATTCATTAGAAACCTAAATATATTTCCTACATCATGGTTTTTTATTTATAATTTTAGACATCAAAGAAATAAATTTATTTATGACACAATGATGATGTAGTGATTATCTTATTAATGAATAATTTAAACAAATGAGATTATAAATATTAAAATAAATTTATTTTGAAACTTTTTATGAAATAGAAGAATTTTAGGGATTATTATAACATTTTATATTTAAATTAATTAAGTTTTTTCTAAAGAATCATGTTTTTATGGATTTTTAAAAAGTCATGATATGAATTGTATAAAATTGACAAAAATTAGTTTTTAAAACAAATACTATTTTATTAAATGATATAATATTTCTAAAAATATAAGATTCAGAAAAATGATTTAGATAATTTCTAAAATTTCATTAATAAAACACTTTAGGTTCTATTGGAATTTTATAGTTACCATATTAACCATACAGTATGAATATACAAGAATACATGGTAAGAGTTAGATTAGTTAACTAAGGGTTAAGGATAAAGTATAAGGTTAAATTTGTGGCCTATACTTGTCTAAAGATATTGGTTGAGAGGTTTTAGACCAAAAATCATCTTATCTTTAAAATAAATGACTTTGGGACCATTTGAAACCTAAAACCATTTTATAATAAAATAATACTTTCAAACATTCCTAAAGAGACCATCCTTCCTCTTATAAAAGGACCACACCCCTACCCATGTCGTCACACCTCTCAAGCCCCTTGGATATTCCAAAATCAGAAAAAATAAGTTACCAACATCCCTAAATTCCTCTTATAAGCCTTACTTTGGGAAGAAGGCAACTCGAGAATTTGTTTTGGCTCAAATCAAAGGGAATTACACGTTTTAAGAGGTAGCATCTTCTCTAAAGTTTCTTTATATTATTTTACTTATTCACTCCCTATTCTATTGTTATTCTTGGATTACATAACAAAACCAGTATTATAAATATACTAGTATGTTTTTATGATAAGTAATCAAACTAAACTTACACACACTTCCATCTAATGGATATGAACATACAGTTTCTATGGACTGTGAACTACTGCCTCACGAAACGATGAATGTTCAATATTCCACTACCACCTATATTAGTGGAAATTATGAGGGAACTATATTTTCATATGATATATATTATATTTATATTTTCTCAATGTTTCTTTTTTTTTATTTTAATCATACATTTATTCTTTCCATAATATGTAAATAAGATAATTTCATTTGAGGAAGTGCAGACTACCGCCCCCTCAAAGTGATATGACTCATTTATGTCATACATTGAACGTAAAAAGGATGGAATTAATGAAATTATGTAACATATATAAAATATTATATTATAATGAAATTATAATATACCTATTTATAATTTTGTTTTCATTCCTTTAAATATGAGAAAGAAATGAAAGTAGCATTCATGCATACATACGGATTACCATCTCCATGAATGGTGGGTTTCATTTATTATCTATTAATGATATGTACTATTATAAATACTTATATATAATGGATATATATTACATTTAAATCATTAATATCATTCTTAAGACAATGTAATTTTGACCACATGGACAATTTTTAATTATAACAAGTTCATTTTTGACTCATGTAAAAAATATCAACAAAATGACTAATATTAATTTAAATAATTATGTAATGTTTATAATGTGGTAATAAGTGATATAGAAAGAATACAAACTTGAAAAAGGATCTAAAGAAAGTATAAATTAACTTAAGTGTACTATTCGTAAAGAACAAGGAACATACGTGATGAGTTAGACTCAAGGCAAGGGTCTTCGTCTCAATCTCCTCTCATTAGGGAATATTTTGGTTTATACACAAACTTATTTTATAGGGTGTATAATTATACCATTTTTATTTTAATTTAATTAAATGGTTAAAAAATGAATCTTTTTCTTTGAAGTTTTTTACCAAATGACAAAAGAAATGTTTCTTTTTAATGTATGTGGCGATAATGACCCTTCTGCCGCCGAGTATTATTTGATATTTGACTTCCTTAACAAGCCGTAATTTTTTTAAAAGGAAAATAAATACCATATACCATTTTTACATATTTTTGTATCAAAATGGTTTTTATAATTCATTTATTATGTCAATATCTTGAAATGATATATTTTGATTATAATTTGGAAATGATATCTTTCCTTTATGCTTGTTTTATGTGTTATAAATATGTTATGGTTCTTTGGAATTATTTTTGTATATGGGTGGTTCTGTGATAAAACATGGGTGGGTGAGCTTGAGATAGATCTCCAATGCATTGGGTAACGTGACAAATTTAAAAATTAATGTTTCTCCTAAGAGATTTAGGGAATATACTGTGATGGGTATTCCAAACATAACTCCCTATGTAGCTATGAAATCTACAATGTAAGTATGTTATGAATTCCACAAGTTACCTTTATGATTTATGATTTCTATGTGTTATTCATAAATCTTATGATTACATGAGGTATGTTATTTAAAAGTATGGTTTCATTGATTTGTATATATTTACGGGCTAATGTTTTCTTTCCTTATTTTATAAGCCTTATTGAGATTTTAATGCTCACCCCAAGTTTTTAAAATGTTTTTTCATAGGGTATAAGGAAGGTTAAGAGAAAATAATAATTCAAGAAGATTTATATCAGGAAAATAAATATTATTTTCTTTTAAGGTTTTTTATTTTTGTGAAAAACTTTGGATAGAGTAGAAGTGTCTACATTGTAATTTTTGAGATGTAATGTAACAGTTATGTCCTAATTCTCTAAATCTCTAATCCCGAAAAGATTCTAAACATCGAATTCTTAACTTAAATCAAGATTATTTAAAGTTTAAGGATGGGGCCTTATAATGAATGGGATATTGGGTGATTTTATATAGGAAAATATAAGGGAGTTCTTTATTATTTCCCAAACATATGTTTTGGACTCTATATAATATAATAATCAAAACCAAAAACCTTACCTTGGTTTTTTCCCATAGCTTCTTCCAAAGAGAATTTGTTTTCTTTATTTTAGTTGTCCATGGTCCTAAATCATTAAAAATTTACCCTGGGTGACGTGAAAGTTAGTCATGTTTACAACTAAATTATTTTAAAACCAAAAAATATAATATAGGTTTTATAGGATTCATAAAGGCTTTATAAAATTAATCAAATAACATAAAATTAAATTATTTTATAGAGTAAAAATATATTTTATATTCTATTCCTTATATCTTATATATTAAAAAACTTTTGGGTCATTATGATTTCTTAATAAACACCATATACATATATCATATTTAATTTCTACCCTAAAATTAGATTGTCACAAATATTTATGAAAAAACCACTGTTGGATAATAAAGAAGTGATGATTCAAAAAATTGATATTTATTTTATAAAAATAATTATATAAATATTATAAATTAATATTTTAATGTAAAATCCCTCTAAATTGAAAAATACAAGTTTTTTAAGAATAACACTTTTCTAACAGTTAAAAAAATTAAAATTTCACTTTTTAAAATTATATTATTATTTATATTTATTATATAATATTTAATAATAATATATTATTAAAATATAATTTAGTTAAATAATTATTTAATTATTCAAAAAATTGTTTCTCTAATAAAATAATATTTTACAATAAATATAATTTCTCTTATAACGTATCAAAAATCTAATTTTTATCAAACTCATTATTTAATAATTTATAAAGTAAAAAAATGAAGAATAATTATTATATTTAAATTAATATATATATATATATATATATTCATACTATTAGGGTTACTTTGTTTTTAGTTATTGTTAAAAAAATTACTCTTAATTAACAGATTTTCCTTTTACCATCGTAATAAATTTTTATTATTGTCAATATTCATATTATTCTAATTTTATGTTGAAATTTTTACATAATAATAATTATTATGATTAATAATATATAATTAATTTTATCAAAAACAATTCACAGAGGTGTATATATTTATTTCAATATAAAACATGCAAGTATGAGGGAAAGAAGTTTTCTAAAGAATAAATTTTCCAAGGAAAATATGATTTTACATGAACTATATAAGATGTAATATTCATTATATTGTTCTAAATTCATATATATATATATAATGTAAAAATTATTTTAAATTATTCCCCTTTGGATTATTTTAATTAATTATAATAGATAAAAATTATACATTTTAAAAAGTTCATAAAAAATGTTTTTTAGCTTAAAAATAAACATACTATAAAATATGGTATAAAGATGATTTAAATGTAATTATTTTTATCAAATATAACTCAATTTTAGTTATTTTACTTTTAAATAAAATTAAAATAGTACTTGGTATTTCAAATTACTTAATTTATCAAAATAATTGAATATTTTTTAAATAAATGTTTTGTTTCATTGTTCAGTGAAAAAACTATATGTCCTGAAAAATTGACAACATCCACCAAAGTAATTTTTTATTTGTTGATTTCAAAAATGAATTTTATTTTAAAAATAAATTTTATAATGTTCTAGAAAATAATTATAATATATTTTTCACCAAAATATATAAAGATCATTTTTGAAGAAAATGTATTTTAAAAAAAAAAAGACATAAAAAATAGTTATTATTTAATATTATTTTATAAATAAATTTATGATTTTTAAAATATATATATATATATATATCATAATGTTGTTAATCCTTAAATTATCCAAAAATTTAATAAAAATTTTAAAATAGATATATTTAAAAAATCATTGTTTGTTTGGGTTCAGTGTTTTGTATCACATATGCTATCTAACATAATATACTCTTTTAAAAAATCATGGCATTAAAATACTATATTTACATCATATATTTATTTTGGTGTTAAAAGTTAGAGTAATTTATAAAAATATTTATTGAGAGATTATCAAATTGACAATGATGTGTTTGACTGGAATGAAATTTTTATTTTATTTCCTTAATTATTTTTGCAGTTAGTGTGGTGATATGTCACATGAAAATGGATTATAGTGAAGATAATATTAGATTTATGCATTTGACATGATCTATTTTCACTCTAATTATTAGACCCATCTGTGGGAATGTAACTTTAGAATTAACATGGTCTTTTTATATTACTAAGGTATAGTCCATGGAATTGATGAATGGACTGAAGGAGAGATTATAGTTGAATGATTTAACTTATAGTTTGATTTTTCATGTTTAAAGTCAGATTATATATTGTGATATTTAGAGATTTTTGAACTTGGAAATGTTCCCAATGTATTATGTGTATACAATACATATTAATATTAAATTTAATTTTACTTTGGAGATATTAGTGTTATATTAAATTTTAATATAGAATATTAATATGTATTGTATACACATAATACATTGGGAACATCTACACAAAATAATCATGTTGATATGTTTAAAAGGTTATTACATATCGATATGCTCAATAATAAAATATACATAGATAATTTCATCATTTCTTGAGACCATTTTTGGAATTTTGGGATATATGGGATAATGAAAATTCATTAAAATGTGGTGATATTTTCATATAGATTTAAAATTTTAAACTATATAAAACTAACCAATTTATCATTTCTTGTATTGAAACAAATTTTAAATTCATAGTTGTTTGATATTTTCGTGATTTTTAATTATCTATTTCTATAGTTATTTTTTCCTTGTTGGCTCATGGATGTTGATGGAATGATCAATCCATACAATTATCTAGTGTTTTAATTATTTCTAGAATATGTTTTGACTTCATCAAACAAATATTAAACAATATTAAGATTAATTTTATTGTAAATAAATTAATTTTATCCCAAAATATAGTTTAAAACTAAAAAAATAATAAAAATTAAAAATATCATTTAATGTTATGTAATAGAAGAACAAATTACATGGGGTCGTATAAAATTTATCATTTTTTTTGATTTTGTATAGATGTTATTGTTTATTTATTTAATTTTTAAAATTAATAATGATTTTTGGTTTTATATCAAATAATTTATTTATCATTTATTCATGTTTAATATATTTATGTATAAAAAGTAAATTATAAACAAAATTTGATATGTATTTTTAATTTTGGAACACTATAAGATATAATTTTAATAATGAAATATGAAAGTGTTAATTAAATGAGACTTTATAAAAATATTTATAATTATTTGATAGAAATAAATAACTAAAAAATAAATAAGTAATTTTTCGGTTTTTGGTGAAAGTAAACGTAATTTTTTTTAGAATTTGATATTGAAAATTTGACTAAAAATTATTGACTCATCTATTTTTACTTATAACTTATTTTGATACATTAACCCAAAATTATATGGATAGATAGTGTAATTGGGGAGAATTAAATATTTTATGTAACCTAGCTTCATGTATACCCTTCTGTAGTGAACAAAATTACTAAGGGTTCCTATCCAAATCCACCTCTAATAAGCCCAAAATTCACAACTACTATATAGGGTTTCAAGATACTTAAATTAGGGACAAAACCCATAAAAAACTATGTAATATTCCAAAAAATATTCAACTACGTATCCCAATATATATTTGAAATAACTTATATCAAATATTATTATCTATAAAAAATCATCAATTTCTTGTAGATAATTTATATGTAGATAAAAATTCAGGGGTAAAACCCCACTTTAATATCAAAAAATTATGAAATAGTATATAAAAATCGTAGTATAAAATAAAACATGTTTATAAGTATAATTTTATATTTGTACCAAGTAAAGAAACCATAAATTTTATGTTCTATTTTTCTAGTATGAAATAATTTGTGTAATGTAAATGGATATGTATGACCAATAAAATCATGAATTTCTTACTTCATTACAAAGTCTAAAACTAACCATTGCTAAAAATAGTTCTCATTTTAATAAAAAGAAGCAAAAATTATCATGCTACAAGGACAAGGGAGACAATAGTATGACAATAAAACCCAACTAATAGTAAATGAATTGATAAGAGACCTCTTTAAACAAATTGATAGAGTAAGATAACACACTATTGGTTAATAAGGTTAGATAAAATATCTCACTTACCACACCGATAATCTCTATACCTATCTCACCCAAATCTATATATTATATATAACCCACATTATATATCAAAATAAGGCTATCAAGAATTATCTTTATAATGTCATGGCCTTTCCATATCATAACTCTAATTGTTCTTATTTTCCCTAAATCATTTTAATGTAAAAAATACCTTGTTGTATTATTAAAATACCCCATATCAATTAAATATTCCACACCTTAGGATAAACTAAAAAACACATCAAAAGTAGTGAGATATGTAAAATTTTAAATAATGTTTTTTTTATTGTTCATTATTAAAATTTATAGGCATGGATGATACCTTTTTTGTAATAATCCTAATTCTGAATAGAAAATATAATTAAATTATAGTAAAATTATTTTTATTGGTTTTTAATGCTGGATTACTTAGAAGAGGCTGGGGATAAATAATTAAAGAAATAAACTAATGGTAGAAAATATATAAATGAGGTTATAAAAATCCAAAATTTCATTGTATTCTATTTGAATATAAAAAAACATATATTTGGATTGGGTTACATGGTCTATTATTATATATTTGAGTTGCAATAGAATGGATAAATTACCGATACACATTAATTGTTATTTTTATCTTGAACACATGTGAATAGCTATATCCCATTTAAGGAACTCCACATGAAAATATTGATTTCACTATTCCATATAGAATGGGAGGTTTTACTTAGGTGGGGTATAACATTCATGTCCTTGCTTCTGGTTTAGGAAGTGAAATATATAGACCACCACACCAGAGATAATTATGTGATCATAGACCTCCCCATAGTGGTTAGTGCATTCCCTTAATAGGTTTTTATAGTAGAGAAGTAAGTGTTTTTGGGGTATCCAGAGATGGAAGATGTTTTTTTATTTCTTCCACCCCCACCTCCCAGTAGTACATGTCAAGCCCATGGTGTGAGTGGATATGGTTCTGGACAATGAAATGTGATGTATTGTGATGATATTGACATGTTTAAAGGTATAATATATATTTTATCCACATTGTAACTCATACTGGTTGAAATTAGTGTGACCTATTCAATTTATATTTCATTATACATTTTATAGTTGTAATTATAAGTAGAGCCTCTTGACAAGATGCTTTTTATAGAGACTCAATATATGTAAGAACCATATATTTTAGGATATATTTCCATTTAAAGAAATTTAATTTAATTTTTTGGATTTAATACATGCAACCTTGAGTCTAAATGAACTATAATATAGTATACCATTATAACGTATTTGTTAATCTGAAGCAATGAATATAAATTAATGCTTTTTAAAAAAGTTATAAAGGTTTTATATGAAAGGGATATTTTTAGTAATGTCATTATATGATTTAAAAAAAATTTATTAAAAAATTAATTCCATAAATTTTTAATGAATACATAATATGGCAATTCGCCATTTTATTACATAAATTTTCATTACATTTTACAAGTAGAGGATCTTTTAAAGTCTAGTGTCTTGGAAATTAGGAACATAAAATACATGAAAAAATAAAACATTATTCTAATCCACTTGTAAGGATTCATAATAAGTTCATCCTAAGTAAAAATTACTGCATCTTATAACCTGGAGACATACATCAAAGGAAAGGATGAGCAAAAGGCTCAGTAAGGAAAACAAGTGAAATAGTTGACATGTGATCTTGAACAATATTAACAAGAACATGATAAAGATAATAAAGACATGCGAAATAGAATAATAGGTATATCATGATAAAAAGAACATGAATAATAATTTGAATATGTGGCTACAACATTTCATTTAGACATTCATGAAAATATCACCAAAGTTAATCCCAAAGGTGTCATAAAAATTACCAAGGTTATTCACCAAGGTATCGTGAAACTTGTCATCTCTAGAGATTAATTATTTACCTAATGCATTGAAGCGCTATCAGGGTTCACCCTTAATATGAATTTAATTTCATGTGATACACATAGATCATAATAAAAAATTTCATAAATAACCCATAGAGAATAAAATAAATGGGTTTCATTTCAAAATCACGACGTTTTAAAAAGTACTTAAAAATAAGATCATTATGTCATTTATAACCCATGGAAAGGGAGTGAGGGTTATATGTATGTTAATTACAAAATCAATTATATCATTTTTTTTGTATTTATGAACACCCATAGAAACGAAATAGGTCTGGTTATTCACATAAATAAAACAAGATAATTTATTGAGAGAAAGAGAGAGAAATTTTGAGAAGAAATTTCTACAGCATAACGGCTATATAACATGGTTTTAGAAAATAATAAAAAGAAAGGGTACAAGGGTAAACCACTCATAAATAACTCATATTACAATATAAATACATAATAACATGGAGATAAGAACATGGTATGGATATTTTAATGATATACGACATGAAAAGGATACTTGAAAGGAAAGAGAAGATGTGATTTCTTTTACAAGAAATTCGGCAGCCTAACGACGTAACTTAAAAATTCATAAAATCAATTTATTAGAGTGGAAAGGGTATCTAATAATTTGGAAATGAAATTTAAAGTAGTAAAGATATAGAAGAAAAATCCCCCAAAAAATAAAATTGAACTATAAGACATAACATAAAGGAAGTCATGACTTAAAAGAGGAGGGTGAAAGGATCCCTTACCTTGAAGAGTAACTTTGAAAGCTTGAAGGTCGGGACCTTGGGAGGCTTGAGGGAATGTTTGGAGGAATAATTTGGAGGTAAATAGACCAGAAATTTTTTAGGAGGTTTTTGGGATGAAATGAATGGGGGAATGGCTTGGTATTTATTGGAGAAGTGAGGGAATAAAATATTAATTTCCAAGGGACACCTCGTCGGTGGTATTGGAAAAAACATGGGCTTTCCCATAGTATTTACCCATGGTAGTGGCCAATTGGGACACCTCATAGAATATCATACTATTCTTAAGTTGACCAGAATGATTACATCATTATTACATCATTAATGATGTCATTAAACACTCGAAACTCAAAACTGCATTTTTACTATTCATCGAAAATTCAACTGTTTCAGAAAAATCCCAAAAATTTACCCTAACCAAATATCAATGCTATGAATTTTAAAATGAACTCCATTTTATGAAAATAATTTTCGAAATATTTTAAATTTAATTTTTAAATAAAATCATTATTTATTCAAAAAATACAACTTTAAAACTACAAATCATTTTGTAACACCTTAAGAAAATAATCAAGGTCCCATAAAATTATCATATAACCATAAGACAATAAATTAACAATATATTATTTCATTTCATGAAAATAAATTTCCATTTTAAATTATTAAATTAATTATAAAAGTGTAAATAAAATATTTATGACATACCAAAATACCAAAACTTATACCATGATCATTTTTCACTTTTAAGATGTCTACATTGTATTTATACATTCATGAGTGATGTTTCTATTTTTTTGGCTGATTTAATATTCATTACTATTCATATGGGTATGTTACTATTCATACTTTACTATTCACTAAAATATAATTTGATCTTATTAGACTCTAAATTTCTTACTGGACACATCTGTAGAAGACGATTTTTTGAAAATCAAATCACATTATTAATTATTTAAAGTTTACATAAATATTTTAAAATACCCCCTTTTCCCAAAATTCATCAATAATATTCGTCCTATATTTATCCGGACATTTGAAAATGACAAATTTTACCATAAGAAGAAACAAAATTTTTATTTATTACAAAGGATTATAAAAGTACCTAAGGCATCGTTACATAACCTCTTATAACACCAGCAAAGGACCTAAGTGTAAGGTGTGCTATGGTGATAGAATCTTAGGGTGGCTCAGAAAATATTGCCTGAGTAGTGATCTCTATCAGCTTGAACTTGTCCCGTAGGTGATTCCATTCAAGCTTCACATGTTGAAGTTCGACTTGGGCTTGGTCCAGAGCAAAGCTCGATGATGCAACCTCCTTCCCAAGATCTAACAGATGGGCTTCATATGGCCCTAGTCTATTAGATGAGGCCATGGACTCCTCTTTCTGTATTAATCAACCAAGATAACTTGTATTTATAAACAATAATTATATTATTAAGAGTTTAGTTTCCAATGGTCATATTGACCAACAGTCATATAATAGTCGAAACCCAATAGTCTCATTTAATTATACTCACTTCATTAATTAAAGAATATAGTTTTGTTGAGCGTAAAATAAGTAACACACAAATTGGAAACAAATATTAATAAAAGTTCGGGTTGTTACATTGTTCCCCCCTTAAGAAATTTCATCCCCGAAATTTTAACTCGTACCCCCAGAAAAGAAAAGGTGTGGGTACTTCTACCTCAGAGACTCCTCTGGTTCCCACGTGGCTTCTTCGTATTTGTGGTTCCTCCACAACACCTTAACAAGGTGGGTAGTTTTATTGCGTAGAACCTTGTCTCTATGATCCAAGATCTCCATCGGCTACTACTCATAAGAGAGGCCATGTTCCAGTTGTACCACCTCTAGGTTTAGTACATGTGAAGGGTCAGGTATGTACTTCCTCAAGAGGGATACGTGGAAGACATCATGAACTTGTGCTAGATTTGGATGGAAGTGAAAACTGATAGGCCACTGCTACTACGCGATCAAGGATTTCATAGGGGCCAATGTACCTAGGGATGAGCTTCTCTTTCTTCCCAAAACTCATGACTCTCTTCCAAGGTGAAATTTAAAGAAACACCTTATCACCAACATCAAACTCCAAGTACCTTAGATGGTTGTTGACAAAGCTATTTTACCAACTCTGAGCAGCCATAATGTGTTGTTGGATGACATGAACTTTTTCTATCATCTCTAGCACAAGATCATGTCTAAGATGCTTTCTATCACTAGCTTTATGCCAACACATAAGAGTTCTACATCAGTTCCCATATAGAGATTCATAGGGTGGCATTTGAATGCTCGAGTGGAAGCTATTATTGTTAGAGAACTAAAATAAAGGGAGATGTTGATCCCATCCACCTTTAAATTCCATTGAGCATGTTCTCAGCATGTCCCCGGGTGTTTGAATAGTCCTTTCAGATTGGCCATCAGTTTGGGGGTGATAGGCTATACAGAAATTCAATTATGTGCTCAGAGAATATTGAATACTTCTCTAGAATTTTTATGTGAACCTTGGATCATGATCAAATATGATAGAAAGTGGAACTCCATGCAGACTTACCACTTCCTTCACATAAATCTTGTCAAGTTGATCAAGAGAGAAATCTTTTAGGATATAGATAAAATGGGCAGTCTTAGTGAGATGGTCCATAATAAACCATATCACATTATTTCCTTTGGGAGTTCTCAGGAGACCAGTGATGAAGTCCATAGTGATATTGTCCCACTTCCATGTTGGTATGGGTAGTGGTTGCAATACCCCTTTAGAAAGTTGTCGTTCTACCTTCACTTGCTGACATACCAGGAACCTTGAAGTGTAGTCATCAATCTACCTTTTCATATTATCCCACCAATAATTATTATGAAGGTCCCTATACATTTTTGTGCTCCTAGGATGTATAGAGAAAGTAGATCTATGTGCTTCATTCATCAGATCCTTATTTATTTCTGGAAAAAATGGAACACATAGTCTTTTAAAAAATTTTAGTATACCTTCTTGAATAATATTGAACTCAGGAAACCTTCCATCCTTTACAACCTCAAACTTATTCTGTAACAAAGGATCTTCTTTATGAGCTTTCTTGATCTTCTCTAGTAACGACGGTTGAGAAATCATTTGGGTTAGGGTTGATGATGTACCTTCTCTTATAATTCCCATGTCTAGCTTTATTAGGTCATTGATTAAAGGATCTTTTTGAATCCTTATCATGGAAATAAAAACTGGGTCTTTTCTGCTTAATGCATCAAAAACTTTGTTTTCTTTTCTAGTGTGATAATAAATTGAATAATCATAGTCTTTAAGAAGTTCCAACCATCTACTTTATCTCATGTTTTATTCCTTTTGTGTGAAAATATACTTCAAACTTTGATGGTCTGTGTATATATCACATTTCTCCCCATAAAGATAGTGACTCCATATCTTTAGAGAAAAAACGACCGTAGCCAGCTCTAGATTATGCATAGGATAATTATGATCACGAGTCTTCAACTTTCGAGATGCATAAGCAATGACTTTGTCATTTTGCATGAGGATTCACCCAATCCCTTTCAGAGATGCATCACTAAAAATAACAAATCCTTCTCCACTTAAGGATAGAGTTAACACAGGTTCTGTAACCAATCTCTTCTTCAGCTCTTGGAAACTTTCCTCACACTCCTTTGTCCAGATGAACTTGACCACTTTTCGAGTTAACTTGGTTAATGGATTAGAAAGTCATGTTTTTTTTCACAAACCTCCTATAATATCCCACTAATCCAAGAAAACTATGAATCTCAGTTATTGTTGTAGGTTGAGGCCACTTCTCTATAACTTTTGTCTTTGCAGGGTCAACTGTGATTCCTTAATTGGTTACAATGTTCCCCAATAAAGAAACTTGTTGTTACCAAAATTCACTTTTGCTAAACTTCCCAAAAATCCTCTCCTTCTATAGAGTTTTAAAAATAGCCCTTAGATGATTCTCATGATCCTCGTGACTTTTGGAATATATCATAATATCATCAATAAAAACTACCACAAAGTTATCAAGGTAGTCCTTAAAGAATCTATTTATCAAATCCATAAAAATAGCAGGTGAATTAGTTATTCTGAAGGGCATAATAACAAACTTATAATGCCAATATCTTGATTAAAAGGTGGTTTTTGGAATATCTTCTTTCTTCACCCTCAATTGATGATAACTAGAACGAAGATCAATCTTAGAGAGGAATTGAGCCCCATGAAGTTGGTCAAATAAGTCATCAATTCTTGGAAGAGGGTATTTTTTCTTTACTGTGACCCCATTCAGTTCTCTATAATCAATGCATAGCCACATCAATCCATCCTTATTCTTCCCAAAGATAACTGGTGCTCTCCAAGGAGACACACTCGGTCGGATAAACCCTTTCTCTAAAAGATCTTGGAGTTTTTTATTTAATTCCTCCAGCTCCACATTTTCTATCCTATATGGGGTATTTGACATCGGATGGGATCCAGGTATGAGTTCATTGGAGAACTCTACCTCTCTTTATAGGGGAGGTCTAGGTAATTCTTCAGGAAATACGTCAATGTATTCCTGGATGATGGGGACATTTTCTATCCTTAAACTCTCATCTCCTCCTTCTTCTTCACCAATCAAATCCATAAAGAAGGATATAGGGGGTTCTTTTAGATAATGATCAGGTTGAGATATCTCTCCTTGGAAGATAACTGTAGGTTTTCCATTCAAGACTACTGATATTTCCTTACTTATGCATTTGATCTTAGCATTATACTTTGAGAGCCAGTCCATCCCTAGTATAATGTTGACTTCCAACATGGGAATGACTACTATATTTGAGATAAGATTGATCTCACTAAAGTAAATTCTAGAGTTTCTAAACACTGACGATGCTTGGATAATCTGACTAGGAGTCTTGACTGATAAATTTACTTTTAGAAAATCAGGGGTTGATTCTAAATTCTTCGAAAACTTGGAGGAAATAAATTAATGCGTAGAACCAGAATCAAACAATGTACTTGCTAGCTTTGAGAGAACAAAAAGAGTACCTTCCACCACATCATTTGGCACTTCAACTTCAGCTGTAGTGATTGCAAAAGTATGACCTTGTTCCCTTGACTGTTACTGAGGCTGATGGTGGTTCCCCTCTACTACCCTCAGATTTGGACAATGATTAGAAAAGTTCCCAAGTTGTCCACACTAAAAGTATTGGACATCAGGTAGGGACTGCACCATCTTCCCCTTGTCGTTTGTGTTTGGAAGTTGAGGTTTCACCTCACTATGAAAATTCCTCGCAATATGGCCATCTATTCCAAAATTGTAGCATTTCCCGCTCCTGAGCAAGCAATTCCCCGAATTCTTCTTCCCAGATTTATTATATGAGGGATGTTGTACTTTCTTGCCTCCTCTTCCCTGATCAAAGGTCTTCCCTAAGCTGGGCTCCACCAATCTCTTCTTGTCATTTGATTTATGAGACCACTAAGTCTCACCAAACTCCATCTCGACTTTCATCGCACTCCGCACGATCTCTTTATAGCTATCATAATCTCGGTTGGCTAGATTCTTCCACAGATGAGGTATTAGTCCACCGAATAATCTATCAACCTTCCCATTTGGATCCATGTCAAAGATAGAGGTGTAACATGAAAGCCTTGTAAAGTTCATCTCATAGTTTCCCACAGATTCATTCTCCTTCTGCTTTAGCTCGAGAAACTCCTTCTCCATTCTTGTTATCATGGAATGAGAGAAATACTTACTGAAAAAGATCCCTCTGAAATCTTTCCACTCCATAACTTCAACCTACACTCTTTTACTTGTGTTTTTAATCAGTTCCCACCACTGATCAGCTTCTCCTTCTAAGCGATATATAGCCAGGGTGACCTTCTCTTGCTCTGAACAGCAGAGCACAGAAAATATCTTCTCAATGGAGCTGATCCACTACTCAAAAATCAATGGGTCAGTCGATCCACTGAAGGTTGGTGGTCGTTGACGCATAAAGGATTCAATAGAATTTTGTTCCCTTTATGGTGAGATCAGTCTCTCATCTTGATTCAAGTTATTTCCCATAACATGAGTCAATTGGTTCATCATTCACATAAATGTTTCCATTCTAGCTTCCATCGGAAGCCCGTTAGCGCATGGTCCATTGCGGTCACCATTTGCACGGTTCCTCCTATTGCCCGCCATTTTCTAAAAGAATAAAACCTTAGTGAGAAGCTTATTTCATTTATGAATCTTTTAACTATAAATAATTTTATGTCTTAAAAATTAATGCTTAAACAATTAAATTTCTCTATAATTTCTTAATAATGATTCATAAAAAGCTTATGATTAACCAAACATATCCCCCAGAAGTGTAGTAACCAAGAGTGAATTAAAGACCATTGTTGTGCACCGGTTCCCATTAGAGTCTATATCAAAGCGGTGTGTTCGGGTTTTAACTCTATGAATATCTATGCCAGAGCCACCTCTACCTACTTGTATCCAGAGAGGGATGTATTTGTTTGATAAACCACTTACTCAATACTCACCAAAATACCAGGAAGTTTTCCAATATTTAAACTATTCTATAGGGTTCTTCCTAAAGTTTTCATATCCTAATTTCCATAAATAACTAAACTATCCTTTTCTACCAACTATGACATCCCTCCATTTTATTACATAACTTTTCATTACATTTTACAAGTAGAGGATCTTTTAAAGTCTAGTGTCTTGGAAATTAGGAACATAAAATACATGAAAACATAAAACATTATTCTAATCCACTTGTAAGGATTCATCATAAGTTCATACTAAGTAAAAATTACTGCATCTCATAACCTGGAGACATACATCAAAGGAAAGGGTGAGCAGAAGGCTTAGTAAGGAAAACAAGTGAAACAATTGACATGTAATCTTGAACAATATTAACAAGAACATGATAAAGATCATAAAGACATGAGAAATGGAAGAATAGGAATATAATGATAAAAATAACATGAATCATAACTTGAATATTTGGATACAACATTTCATTTAGATATTCATGAAAATATCATTAATATTCATCTCCAAGGTGTCATAAAAATTACAAAGGTTATTCATCAAGGTATCGTGAAACTTGTCATCTATAGAGATTAATTCTTTACCCAATGCATTGGCGTGCTATCAGAGCGCACCATTAATATGTATTTACTTTCATGTGATCCACATATATCATAATCAAACATTTCATAAATAACCCATAGAGAATACAAGAAATGGGTTTCATTTCAAAATCATGACGTTTTAAAAAGTACTTGAAAATAAGATCATTATGTCATTTATAACCCATGGAGAGGGAGTGAGGGTTATTTATATGTCAATTCCAGAATAAAATACATCATTTTTTTTGTATTTATGAACACCCATAGAAACAAAATAGGTCTGGGTATTCACATAAATCAAACAAGAGAATTTCTTTAGAGAAATAGAGAAATTTTGAGATGAAATTTCTACATCATAATGACTATATAACATGGTTTTAGAAAATAATAAAAAGAGAGGGTACAAGGGTAAAAAACTCATAAATAACTCATATTACAATATAAATACATAATAACATGGAGATAAGAACATGTTATAGATATTTGAATGACATACCACATGAAAAGGAAACTTGAAAGGAAAGAGAAGATGTGATTTTTTTTATAAGAAATTCGACAGCCAAACGACGTTACTTAAAAATTCAGAAAATAAATTGATGTGAGTGGAAAGGGTATATCATAATTTGGACATGAAATGGACAGTATTAAAGATATATAAAAACGACCCCACAAAATAAAATGGAATTATAATACATAACATAAAGGAAGTTATGACTTAAAAGAGGAGGGTGAAAGGATCCCTTACCTTGAAGAGTAACTTTGAAAGCTTGAAGGTATGGACCTTGGGAGGCTTGAGGGAACCTTGAGAGGACTCCTTGGGAGGTAAAGATACCATAAATTTGTTGAGGAGTATTTTTGAAAGAAATGAATGAGGGAATGACTTGGTATTTATAGGAGAAGTGAGGGAATAAATTATTAATTTCCAAGGGACACCTCATCGGTGGTATTGGAAAAACCATGTGCTTTCCCATGGTATTGGACACCTAGGACACCTCATAGAATATCTTACTATTCTTAATTAGACCAGAATTCTTACATCATTATTACATCATTAATGATGTCATTAAACACCTGAAACTCAAAACTGTATTGTTTCTATTCATCGAAAATTCAACTATTTCAGAAAAATCCCAAAAATTTACCCTAACCTAATATTGATGATCTGAATTTAAAAATGAACTCCATTTTATAAATATTTTTAATTTAATATTAAATAAAATCATTATTTATTCCAAAAATACAACTTTAAAACTATAACTCATTTTTTAGAACCTTAAGAAAATAATCAAGGTCCTATAAAATTATTGTATAACCATAAGACAATAAATTAAAAATATATGATTACATTTTATGAAAATACATTTCAATTTTAAATTGTTATATTAATTATAAAACTGTAAATAAAATATTTATGACATACAAAAATACCAAAACTTATACCATGATCATTTTTTCACTTTTAAGATGTCTACATTGTATTTACACATTCATGGGTGAAGTTTCTATTTTTTTGGCCGATTTACTATTCATTACTATTCATACAGGTATGTTACTATTCATAAATTACTATTCACTAAAAATTATGTTGATCTTATTAGACTCTAAATTTCTTACTGAACACAACTGTAAAAGACCATTTTTTGAAAATAAAATCACATTATTAATTATTTAAAGTTTACATAAATATTTTAAAATACCCCTTTTTCCCTAAATTCATCAATAATATTCGTCCTATATTTATCCAGACATTTGAAAATAAAAAATTTTACCTTAAGAAGAAATAAAAATTTTATTTATAGAAAAGGATTAAAAAAGTACCTAAGGCCTCGTTACATAGCCCATTATAACACCAGCATAGGACCTAAGTGTAAGTTGTGATATGGTGATAGAATCTTGGGGCGACTCAGACAACATTGCCCGAGTAGTGATCTCTATCAGCTTGATCTTCTACCATAGGCGATTCCGTTCAAGCTTCACATATTGAAGTTCGGCTTGGGCTTGGTCTAGAGAAAAGCCTAGTGATGCAACCTCTTTCCCAATCTCTGACAGATGAGCTTCAAATGGCCCGAGTCTACTGAATGAGGCCATGGACTCCTCTTTCTGTATTAATTAACCAATATCACCTGTATTTATAAACAATAATTGTATTGTTAAGAGTTTAGTTTCCAATGTTCATATTAAAAAACGGTCATATAATAGTTGAAACCCAATAGTCTCATTTAACTATACTCACTTTGTTAATTAAATAATATAGTTTTGTTAAGTATAAAATAAGTAACTCACAAATTGGAAACAAATATTAATAAAAGTTTGAGTCGTTACACACAATATAATTAATTTATATTACATTTAAAAATATTATTTTATAAAATGAACATCATTTTTGGAATTGTAATGTCAAATTTATCTATGGGTTAATTTTTCAAAATATTTTAAAAGGTTTTAAATTTCAATGAATAGTGAAAAATAATGATTTCCCTTGAAAATTGAATTTTTATTTCAATATATTACAAGATAACATTTTTTTAAAAAAAATTTATAATTATATTATTTTTTATTATCCAATTATTTTCATTGGAATAAATTTATGTTTTAATTTGTTATGAAAATGTTTTTATACTTAAAAGGCATTCTTGGAAAAATCATTTTCATTTAATTATAAATTTTGTCTTAAATTTATTTCCTCAACTTCTAGAAATTTAATAATGAAAAATAGATCCAATATTTGGAATCATAAGGATTTAATTTAGAAAATAACTATCTTTTACAGTTGGTCATTAGGAATAGTAACCAGTGTAATTTTTTTGTTACCATGATAAATGAAAATCATGTAATTTTGGTTAAAAGATATATGGTAAGGTCTTAAAAATATCCCAAAACATACATGAATTTCATTTATTGGATTTATTTTTAAGATAATCATACACACGTTAAAAATGGGGCTATTTTATTTCAATTTTCTTATTTTAATTAAATATATTGTCAAAAATGTCACTCTCTTGCTTTTTATATCTATAATATTTTTGACTCAGATGGAAACCAATTATTTTTTTTCAAAATGGTTATGTGACTGAAAAATAATTTTTTCGATCAATGTAATTTTTGATAAACAATAGTTGTGAAATATTTACCTTAAAATTTTACACTCCTCCAACGCACTGCTTGTAAAAGTAGTAAAAAAAAAATTGTAAATAAATTTAAACACACTAGAAGTGATATTTTTTTGTTGATTTAAAGTGTCCAATTATTTGTATTGATAAATAAAATATTTGAGAGATGTATAAGATGTTTAAATAATAATTCAATTTCTATCATTTTATTCTCTAAGTAAAATTATGTAAGTTGTTCTTAAAATGACATTAATAGTATTCAAGGATAAATAATAATTTATTAAATTACATATAAAATATTAAAAACACAAAAAAGAATATTTTGGATGATAAATGGTCTATAATTTCATCGAATTTTCAATTATGATCCAAATTATTATATGTAAAATAATATCCCTTTAATATTAAAAAAATCATTGCGTTGGTTATTGTAAAAATTTGTTTACCTATGGGTTAAACTAATTGATAAGGTTTAAAATGATATTGAAATGTATAAAAATTTTATTGGGTTATTATATTAAGACCATATAATTCATATCATCTAATACATGTCATTTTGGAACCATTTTATATGATTCAGAAACAAATTATTTTAAAACATTTTATATATTTCAAAAAATTATATTACTGATATTTTTTAATGAAAGATATTTATTAAATGATTTAAAATTTATTCAAATATTATATTATGCCATGTTAATTTTATAAGGTTTAAAATATAAATAATGGTTAATTTATGTGTCATTTTTACTTTATAGTGTCTTTTATGACCCCTAGAGTGTAAAAAACATTGATATCACTGTAATTGTCCAAAGGGTTAATGGGGGTTAAACAAAGAGATAAGGGTGAACACATTTATAAAAAATGTCCAAAATTTAAAATAATTGAGGGTTTAAACTAATAATTTTTATATTATAATTGTATCAAATAGGATACATTTTGAAAATAAAATTAATTTATATTAATTTAATACATTAAGTAATTCCAAGAGTTCCCCTGCCCTCACTTATAAAAGGGCACCCCTTCTCACTTTTCCTTACACCATCTTGCAAAAGGTAGCTTGACAAAACCCTTCCCAATAATATTCTAAAATTTCCTATACATTAATTAGAGGAGGTTTTATTCATATAATACCAATCCAAGGTTCCTTAAGTAGGTATCTAAATGAAGTCTACTAAATAAAAGGAAATTGTATTTATGAATCTTTCAAGTTTATTTCTTCCAATAATTTATATAAATTTATTATATCCATAAAAAATTAATAAATATAATTTAATAAATATATTTATATGTCATTATTATAATAGTGAATCTATTTTTCATCTCTTTTATATCCTACACAATCTGAAAACATCTCTCGTGTGTACGTATAACTTACTGTCTTTATATAGCGGTGTAATTTTTCATTTATCGCCACTTTACATGGATATTTAAAATTATGGAAATAAAGAATATATAATATATTAATCTTATAATTTTTCTTCTATAATTATAATATCATATATATATTCTTACCTTTTATTTTATTGGAAAATGATAATGTTTCCCTTGTGTACCCATATACTATCACCTTAGTGAGGCGATGTGATATGTTTTCATTTAAACATTAAATTGATGGTAATAAGGTTGTATTTAATGAATACGTATAATATTTATGATATAATAATTATTTTACAAGGTGAATTATTATTAATTCTTTTTTTCATCTCCTGAAAAGTGAAAGTAGCGTTTATGCGTATGCCCGACTTACCATATCTATGAAAGGTGTAATTAATTTTTTTTTCTATATAAGTGTCATATATGATTATATATATATATATATATATATATGATATTTATTTCAATAATAATATTATAGATATGATGGAACCCTGATCAATGTGAAATTTCTTGAACTTCTGAATATAAACTCTCTTGAAAACGAAACAGTTAAAATCTTGAAATGATGATTTTAAAGGAATAATTAATATATGGGTGTTGAAATATTATAATTAGATAATATATAATAACATTTTTATAAAAAATATTTTGGTATATAATTATAAAAAATTTTAATTTATTATACATGAATTAAAATGGACTTATGAGGCAATTCAATCTATAGGTAAGGGATTTCATCTCAATTTCCCTACATTGAAGCCCATTTTAATCTTATAAACCTAATTTAATTTATATGGTTTATATAATTACATTTTTCATGTTATATCATGAATCCATTATATTTCATGGTAATCTAAATTTAAATTTAAATTATTTTATCTAATGGGATTTGACTTGAATGTCACTAAGTGGTAAGCGGTTTCATAACTTCATTTCTTTTCATTAGGATATATTATATATTCAGTATCTTTTACATTATAATATTATGTGTTAATTAACCTCTTTTTATATTATGTTTTAATACAACTTATTTTGTTTTGATGTACATTTTTTACATATAATCACATCATTGATTAAGTCTCACTTCGATCTTGGTATGGTTTTACCATCTAATTTTTTTTCTTCAGGACAAATTTTATGTTATAAACATATATTATGTTATGAAGCATATATCCTGAATCATTATTAATTTTTATCATGAATATCCCAATGTTATTTTTATTTAAATATTCATTTCAATTTATTTATTTTATGAGGGTTACGATTCAAAAGGTACCAATCCAATATGGTTTTATTTCACAATATCATAATTATTCATGATTGTTTATATTTATGTTTACAATGGGATATTTATGATCATTTATTCCATACATATTAATATTCATCCTAATCATATTGATTAAATGGAATGATTTTTTAATCATTTACCTTATCATATTAATTATTAATTATTACTCAACATATATTCTCATGTACATAACTCTTAATGGGCATCTAAACTCCCCATTATTTTGTTTCAATTTCCTAGGATGTAAAAAAAGTGTAGTATAAATTATAGAAAGGATATGGTAGAGATAATATGTAATGTCCCCGACCCGGAATCCACTAAACTGGTGCTCTGATCTTGGTGGTTACATGACCTTAAGCGTGCCTCCCTGTACACCAAAGGCTGCCGAATAGCAGCGGGGGTCTATGGGGTCAAGTGGGGAGACTATAACCCATTTTTATCAGAGTAAGCACGACAGAAATAGACCAAATGGCGTAAGAATAACCAATAAACAAGAAACATGTATACAACTATTTCCAATAATAAATATGACATGTCATACTACAAGTGCAAGAGTGAACAAAAACCCAAAATAAGGACAACAACCAAAATCACCAAAATGGTCCCAACTCCAAGTCCAGATCCTCCACCAAGTGCTACCCATGCCCACTCACTATCTAGAAAGAACCTTTTCCCTTCTCCTTACCTGCAAACATGAAGTCTGCTCGGGTACCCAACGGCAGCCCGAGCAGGGTGTGAGTACAACTCAGTAGGCCACCACAAATGGTTTCTACAAAATATCCAGTATGAACAGGTAGTGCATGAAAAAGGAATATGGATGATAATTGCCAAGTAATTAATTATGGTACCATTAACAAATTCAGAGTCAAGACATTTCCACTTCCATTACCATTCTATCACACCATTTATCATCACTTACAATTTCATCACACTTCCATGGGTTAATCACATTCATTATGTTAAATGGGTCTAAGGCCAACAATCACATGCAAGAGGGTAAACACATTGTTATCATATCTCACTAAGACTAACCCCTCATAGAAAACATAACCTCACCTTGAAGCCTTAGTCTAGGTATATGCAACTGTTAGGAGAATAGACCCTCAGTCCCCTTTCCTAACCCATGCATTTAGGGTGAAGTTTAGAAACTCAGTCTTCACTTGACCCATGGGCGTAGATCCTCAAGTCATACCCCACTCTACGAAGCCATGTGCACATGCTTATATATAAGTAACCATCAACCATCTAAACCATTTCCCTTCGGCAAACACTATTCACAATAACCCACATGGGAATCCTCATCATGACTTAACCCACTAACACATTACCATTTCACATCATTTAACCATTCACCCAATTCCCATGTGTTATACCTATCTCACTATGAATTCAACATTAAACCAATAATCTATCCCATTATGGTATTTAATAAGTTTACACATTAACCCATTTAACCCGTTCACCATTCCCATGAATCAACCATTTAACCCATTCCACTTTAACCCTTAGGTTATTGCCAAGTCTAGGTGCATCACCTAACTTCTATTCCATGTTCAACCAATCATGCCATGATTTTTATCAAGGACTCTACAATTCATTACAACAAGGTCACTTGTTTAATATCAATCCCTAAATTCAGGAAAAACCGTCACATCCCATGGATGGCCCCAATTAGGTCCAGTCTATCCCAATACATCCCATGGGGATCGTGAGGGTTCCCATTTTCCATTTTAAACACCATTATTACCAAACAAGACAAGGTTATCCAAAACATAACGAAAGGAAAGCAAGAACACAACTAAACATTCAAAAATACCCAAATAACTATGGGATATCACTTTTAGACTACCTACCTCAAAACCGCGGTTGAACACACTCTCAATCGAGTCCTTAAACCTCGATCCGACCAAAATTTGGAGCTTCAACCTAAAACTCACCCAAAAGATAGAGTTTTAGAGCTTCGAAATGAGAGGGAGAGAAGATAAAAACCCTAAACCAAAAAGAGAAGCAAGGATGGGATTAGCCATACCCAGAGCTTCAATTTGCAACCAACGACACCAAAAATGCCTTAGGAATGAGGGAGATCGATCTCTTGGATCCTTTGGGCGACTTGGTTCGTGCCTAGAGTGGATAGGGAGGAAATTAAAGGAAATACCGAGTAGGGTTTTAAATCCCAAAGTGGAAAACTTGTATTTTTTCCCAACTTTAAGTGGCCACACGGTTTGTCCGCACGATTTGACAAACCATGCGCAAACCGTGCGCATGACACTGTCCGGAGGAGGAGGGGTCGCATGATTTAGCCGCATGGTTTGAAAAACCATGCGCAAACTGTGTGCATGCTTCTGTCCGGAGGAGGAAGGGTCGCACAGTTTAGCCTAGGCAGGCCGCACGGTTGTCCTAGCCATGCGCCCTGGCCTGTCTTGCCCAGAATTCCTTTCTTCCATGCCCTGAACCCCCAGAACACCCCCAAGGCCTCTCACACTTTTAGGAAACATCCCCTGAAGCCTAAAACAAGGGATTCAACCAAAACATAATGAAATCATACCTTTCCAAAAACTAGGATCTTACAATCTCCCCACCTTATAATGGCTCGTCCTTGAGCTGAGTTCCCAAGCCTCATTGCTCCACCGAAGAGAAGAGTTCGGGCAACTGAGCCCGCATATCTGATTCCCAATCCCATGTTTCTTCCTGAACTTTCCCATGCTGCCATAGTACTCACAATAATGGCACAAACTTGCCTCGCAAGACCTTTTCACTACGATCCACCACACGAACTGGATGCTCCTCAAAGGACGCATCATCCTAAAGCTCCACATCCTCAACATCAACCACATGAGATGGGTCAGGGTGATACCGTCGAAGCTGCCACACATGAAACACAACATAAATCCCACCATACTATTGTGGAAGAGCCAATCGGTAAGCCACTAGTCCGATACTCTCCACAATATCAAAAGGTCCCACATACCTAGGCGCCAACTTACCCTGCTTTCATATCCGATGGTGACCCCACCTTGGCAACACCTGAAGGAACACTTTATCACCCACCGAAAACTCAAGAGGTCTATGCCTTCGATCTGCATACGACTTCTGCCTACACTGAGCCATAGCCATTCATTTCCTGATCATCTTAACTCTCTATGAAGTCTCCTGCACTAGAATTGGCCCCAAAAACTCTGATTCACTGGCCTCTGGCCAACACAATAGAGATCTACATGGTCTCCAGTAGAGTGCTGCAAATGGTTCCATCTGAATCGTATCTTGAAAACTGTTGTTGTAGGAAAACTCAACTAATGATAGGTGCCTCTCCCAAGAAACAATAAAATCCAAGACACAAGCTCTTAACATGTCTTCCAACACTTGGATCGTATGCTCCGACTGCCCGTCCGTCTGCGGGTGGAAAGCCGTACTCAAAAACACCTGCGTACCAAGTGCCTTCTGCAGCCCTTGCCAGAAACGCGATGTGAAATACTGATCTCGGTCTGAAACTATGGTCCACAGCACACCATGAAACCGCACTATTTCCCGAACATACAGCTCACCCAACTGGTCGACTATATGGGTATCCTGAATCGGTAAGAAATGAGCCACTTTCGTCAACCGATCCACAATCACCCATATTTTATAATTCTTCTGCGGCGTCCTCGGAAGACCCAAGAAAAAATCCATTGTCACATCATCCCACTTTCATTCTGGAATGGGCAATGGATGCAATAAACCACCTGGGCGTTGATGCTCGGCCTTCACCTGCTGAGGTAAGGCACCATGCCACAAAGCCCGCAACTTCCTTCTTCATTCCAAGCCAACAAATATTCCTTTGAAGATCACGGTACATCTTGGTAAAACTGGGATGCAATTCCCACTTTGATGCATGGAACTCACGAATCAACTCTTCTCACACACACTTTGGCACAACCACACGATCCCGAACCTGAACAACACCATCCACACAGACTGCCCAGCCAAAAGGTAGCTCCCCACATTTAAGCTTTTCCTTTGTGATCAAACACTCAGGATCATCAAGATGACCTTCCTTAACTCGACTTAAAAGCGTCTAATACACCACTAAGGAAGCAATATAGACCTGACCACTCTCCTCCTGCACCTCCAGATGTAGTTCTGCAAACAAATCCATCACCTTCCACTCGGTGCTGGACTACTGAACCATATGATTCTAAACCTTCCTGCTCAGAGCATCAGCAAAACTATTTCCCTTTCCCGGCATGTACACCAAATCAAAGTCAAAAGGCTAGCGATATTCAACCCATCTTCGCTGCTGAAGATTCAGATCCCTCTGTGAGAATATGTACTTTAAACTCTTATGGTCGGTAAACATGGTAAACCGTTATCCCAACAGATAGTGCCTCCAGCACTTCAAGGCGTACACTACTGCAGCCAACTCAAGGTCATGAGTGGGATAATTATGCTCATGGGGTCTCAAATGACTTAACCCATAAGCCACCACCCTCTCATCTTGCATCAACACAGCCCCAAGTCCGATTCTGGAAGCATCACAAAACACGATGTACTTCTTACCCTGCTCAGGTAAGATCAAGATAGCTGGGGTCGTCAGCCGCTTCTTCAAATCTTTGAAGGCATTATCACAAGCCTCATACCATTCGAACCTGATTCCCTTCTTGGTCAAGCCCAAAAGTGGTGCTGCCAAGCGAGAGAAATCTCGAATGAACCTTTGGTAATACCCGACCAAACCAAGAAAACTACGAACATTAGAAACACTCTTGGGCTACTCCCAAGATACAACTGCCTGCACTTTCTCTGGATCCACTGACACACTTGCCTCAAAGATTATGTGACCTAGAAAATGTACCTCACTTATCCAGAATTGACACTTGGATAGCTTGGCGTATATCCAATGCTCTCTTAGCGTACCCAAAACGATGTCAAGATGTTGGACATGATCATTGTGAGTTTTCGAGTACACTAAGATATCGTCAACAAAGAAAACCACAAATAGATCTAGATAGGGATGAAAGATTCGGTTCATCAAATCCATAAACACCGCCAGTGCATTGGTCAAGCCGAAAGGAATTAACACAAAATCAAACAACCCGTACCAACTCCGGAAAGCTATCCGCGGTATGTCGGAAGACCTCACCCTCAACTGGTGATAACCCGACCTCAGATCAATCTTATAAAACACCGATTCACCCCTCAAATGATCAAACAGGTCATCGATTCTAGGGAGAGGATACCGATTTTTCACTGCCATCTGATTCAACTTTAGATAGTCAACACACAGCCTTAACGTCCCATCGTCCTTCTTTGTAAAAAGAACAGGAGATCCCCAAGGAGACGTACTAGGACAGATAAACCCCTTACGCTCCAACTCCTCAAGCTGGAACTTCAGTTCCTGGAGTTCTTCTGGTGCCATTCGGTATGGCGGAATAGAAATTAGCTCAGCTCCCGGCAGCAACTCGATTGTGAACTCAACATCCCTCTCAGGGGGTAACCCCAAGAAATCCTCAGGAAACACGTCCTGAACTGATCCACCACAGGAGGGAGAACAAACTGCTCCCCTCTTGCATTGTCATCAAGCATGAGACATGCCACTCGAGCTATGAGTCCACTCATCTGTTGAAAAAACGGACCCACACGCCCTGCTCGAACATCCCATTCAGAACAGTGGACATAAGAATCACCCTCAAGTGACCCGAACGATACTCTGCGACGATAACAATCTATATGTTCCTGATACAACACCAACCAGTCTATTCCCAATATTAGGTCAAAACCTGATATCTTGAGAATGAACAAGTCCCATAGAAAATGATATCCACCAAGTTCCAAGGCTCATCCCTTGCACTACTTGATATCCTCAACCCGCACTTCCAACGGGGTGTCAATTGACATAACTCCACACACCCCCTCCACAGGTAAACCCAACACTACCACAAGTTGAGAAGAAAAAAAAGAGTGTGTGGAACCTATGTCAAACAATGCACTAGAAAAATTAGAAGATACAAGGATAGTACCTCGAACAGTCGACGATCCAGCCTCACCATCACCAGGCGCAAACTGAACTACCTGAAGCTGACTTGCCCCTCTACCCTGGGCTCCAGCCTGAACGCCCTGCACTGCACTGCCCTGCTGGCGTGAGCGATCTTACCCTGAAGTTCCATGTCCACCGCCCCTACCAATACAGCCCGTGGAGCTCCAACTACCTGCCTGATACGGGGCAACTGATCCCCTTCCCGTATCCGGTATCTGCCTTCCACCATCACACTCTCCCACCTGCTGAGGTCTCACGCAGAACTTCTGCACATGTCCCATCTGGACGCATGAACGACACTCAACTGGAGGCCGAGGACATTGACCATGCATATGCCCCGACCTACCGCACTAATAGGAGAACACTTGATTTCCACTCTGAGAGGCTGACTCTCTCTTCCATCCACTTTTCACACTTCCACCATACTGTGAGCTCTCATGGCATCGCTTTCGACCTTCGGTATCTTCACCCCTCGTTTGTCCCACTGACACCACACACCCACTACCCGAAACTCCCTTCAGGTTTCCTTCCGAGATTAGTGTCTGATCTACTCCTCTGTGAACCTCTTCAAGAGGAAGATGTTTACTTGAGACCTGATCTCATGTCTCAATAAATCCTGGAAACACCTTGCTACAGATGCCTCATCCCCTGCTAACACTGGGAAAAAGCATCTCAAATCAGTGAAGCGACTAGCATAGTCCATCACTGATAGAGATCCCTGAGTCAGGCTCATAAACTGTGTATCCCGCTTATGCCTCAAAGCATCTAGATAGAAATTCTCCAGAAAAAGTTCCTGAAAAACCTTCCACGACATTTCCTCAACCTACTCGATTTGAGCCTGAATGTCCCACCAACACCTAGCCTGGCCCCACAACATATAAACGACCAGCTTTACTCGCTTTTCAACAGGGGTCTCTAGATGATCCAGTATTGTCTGGACAGACTCTAACCAGAACTCCACTGCCTCTAGCCCACCCTCTCTGGGTAAAGTCGGAGGGTGCTGTAGTTGGAACTCCCTGGTTAGCTCAAACATACTCGGTGCAACCCGCCCTGGGTCCCGATCCATCATCTGCATAAGGCGAGCCAAGTTCTCCCAGAACTGGTCTTCTCTACCTTCATTGATCACCACATTTTTTACTCCTCTACTAGAGGAGTGTTCTCAGCAACATCATCCCATTTCCCAACTGGTAACCGACATCGTGGTGGAATTTCTCTACAATGACAAGCACAAGATTTAGCACACATACCACATAACTTTCATGACTTTATCGAAAGCTCTTTACTAACTACAATAACCCACTTTTCATATGATAACCCAACGGCATTTTCCAATTTGTTTCATTTCATTCTTCTCATTACTTCTGGGTTTCATGAAATGCATGATGCACCCTACTTTCCTGCCTCACAGACCCACCCCGTGCGTGTTACTAACACAATGCATGTCACCAATCTCCCTAGGTGCCTAAAAATGATGCATTAATGCAAATCCTCGCGCGTTTAAGGCCACAAGACAAATATCATAAAATAGTCACATCAAACCACATGTGCATCACCCAACGGTGAAATATCATCAACTGTAACAACACACAACCAAGAACAACATTTCTCACCCAGAGTGACTTGGGTTTTCCCTCATACATGGGTTAGCTACTCCCAAGCACGAGCTCATTACCAAGGCCCGACACGTCTTAACCCTTGGCTACCAATCCCAAATAACAAGACCTCAGAGAAGGAGAAGAAAGACCTCCACTGATACCACTTTGTAACATCCCTGACTCGGAAGCCACTAAACCGGTGCTCCGAGCCAGGTGGTTATATGACCTTAAGCGAGCCTCTCCGTATGCCAAAGGCTGCCGACTAGCATCAGGGGTCTATGGGGTAAAGTGGGGAGACTATACCCCCTTTTTATCAGAGTAAGCACGACAGAAATAGACCAAATGGTGAAACAATAACTAATAAACAAGGAACATGTATACAACCATTTCCAATAATAAATATGACATGTCATACTTCATGTGCAAGAGTGAACACAAACCCAAAATAAGGACAAAGGCCAAAATACCCAAAATGGTCCCGACTCCAAGTCCAGATCCTCCACCAAGTTCTACCCATTCCCACTCACTATCTAGCAAGGAACTTTTCCCTTCTCCTGACCTGAAAACATGAAGTCTGCTTGGGTACCCAACGGCAGCCCGAGTAGGGTGTGAGTACAACTCAGTAGGCCACCACCAACGGTGTCTACAAAATATTCAGTATGAACAGGTAGTGCATGAAAAAGGAATATGAATGATAATTTCCAAGTAATTAATTAAGGTTCCATTAACAAATTCAGAGTCAAGCCATTTCCACTTCCATTACCATTCTTTCACACCATTTATCATAACTTACCATTTCATCACACTTCCATGGGTTAATAACATTAATTATGTTACATGGGTCTAAGGCCAAAAATCACATGCAAGAGGGTAAAAACATCGTTATCCTATCTCACTAGGAATAACCCCTCATAACAACTATAACCTCACCTCGAAGCCTCAATCCGGGTGGATGAAACTGTTAGGAGAATAGACCCTCAGTCCCCTTTCCTAACCCGTGCATTTAGGGTGGAGTTTAGAACCTCAATCTTCACCCGACCTGTGGGCGTAGATCCTCAATTCATACCCCAATCTACTAATCCATGTGCACATGCTTATATATAAGTAACAATCAACCATCCAAACCATTGCCCTTCACAAAACACTACTCACAACAACCCACATGGGAATCCACATCATGCCTTAACCCATTAACACATTACTATTTCACATCATTTAACCATTCACCCAATTCCCATGTGTTATGCCTATCTCACTAATCATTCAACATTAAACCCATAATCTATCCCATTATGGTCTTTAATCAGTTTACACATTAACCCATTTAACCCGTTCATCATTCCCATGAATCAACCATTTAACCCATTCCACTTTAACCCTTAGGTTATTGCCAAGTCTAGGTGCATTACCTAACTTCTATTTCAAGTTCAACCAATCATGCCAACATTTTTATCAAGGGCTGTACAATTCATTACAATAAGGTCACTTGTTTAATATCAATCCCTAAATCTAGGAAAACCCGACACATCCCATGGATAGCCCCAATTACGTCAAGTCTATCCCAACACATCCCACGAAGATTGTGAGGGTTCCCATTTGCCATTTTAAACACCATTATTACCAAACATTCCAAGGTTATCCAAAACATAACCAAAGGAAAGCAAGAACACAACTAAACATGTACAAATACCCAAATAGCTATGGGATATCACTTATAGACCACTTACCTTGAAACTGCAGTTGAACACACTCTAAATCAAGTCCGTAGACCTTGATCCGACCAAACTTTGGAGCTTCAACCTAAAACTCACCAAAAAGATAGGGTTTTAGAGCTTCGGAATGAGAGGGAGAGAAGATACCAACCCTAAACCAAAAAGAGAAGCAAGGATGGGATTAGCCTTACCTGGTGGTTCGATCCGCAACCAACGACACCAAAAATGCCTTAGGAATGAGGGATATCGATCCATTGGAGCCTTTGGGAAATTTGGTTCGTGACTAGGGTGGAGAGGGATGAAATGAGAGGAAATCCCGAGTGGGGTTTTAAAACCCGAAGTGGAAAACTTGTATTTTTTCCCAATTTTAAGTGGTCACACGATTTGTCCGCATGGTTTGGAAAACTGTGCGAAAACCATGCTCATGCCACTATCCGGAGGAGGAGGGGTCACACAATTTAGCCTCACAGTTTGGCAAACCGTGCGCATGCTTATGTCCAGAGGAGGAAGGGTTGAACGGTTTAGTCTGGGCAGACCGCACGATTTTCCTGGCCGTGTGTAGGCCGTGCTCCCTAGCCTGTCTTGCCAAGAATTCCTTTATTCCATGCCCCAAGCCCCCAGAACACCCCCAAGGCCTCTCACACTTTCAGGAAACATCCCCTGAATCCTGAAACAAGGGATTCAACCAAAACATAACGAAATCATACCTTTCAAAAAATCAAGATCTTACATAATAATTATGTTCTCAAATAAAATTATTTGTTTTATTTTATGCTTTCAAATGTAATGTGGGATTAAATAATATATCTAGTATACCCAGACTAATAAACTATTTGGACATCTAGGATGTGATCTATTTTATAGAGTTGGGGATGAATCCTCCTATTATTTTGAAAGAAAAGAGATATTTTTATATGGGTAGAGGTAGAATCATTACATAACATATATGCCCACGGACAAGTGTACTGTGAACATGGCCCGAAGGCCTAGTGCATCATCGTGCCTATATATTCCTACCCACATCATACTTTCATCATCTCCTTCCTTCATCATGTTTGCATCATCACCTTCAAGCATCATTATTACATCACTTCCTACATCATAAATCCACAAAGGGTATTAAAACAATTTGATCCCTAGTAATTTGGATGCAGGATTATGGGGATTACCACTCAAGTTCCACCCCTACTATATTTGGATGAGATATTTTGTGACTTATTAAAATATATATAATGTAGCCACTGAATCTAGGATACTATAGTTGGGTTATTTACAATTGGTCTCATATGATGATTAGCGTAATCCATTGGAACATTAAAAAAATTAAGTTGTGGAAATTAACCCTATGAAAAACACTAGGTATTTGTATAATTATATGATTATATCATAATGTTTTTGATAATTTATATATTATGTGGTTTTCCAAAAGATATAACTGTTTCGGGACACTACAAGTGAGTATGGTTTTTCCCTGGATGCACCGACAAGTAATAACTATGAAAAGAGTTGTTTGAGTATCTCACAACCATTATTCTGGTTAATAGTGAGTGTGCCCTTACTATGCACCACATTTGACACTCTCGGGGGATATGCTTAGGTTATTTCAAATTTTCTTTATGAAGAATAACAATAAATGAGAGAATAAAACCTATGGAAACCTATCCTATTCAATAATGATATGATAAACACCTAATGTTTCTTATGTCAATAATTCTAAGGTTAGTCATATGTGTTAAGACATGATAACCCTTTGGAGATTTTATATGATGGGAGTATAACATGATTAAAGTTATTTTGGGATATATATATATGGGAACACATCACATTGGTTTTGTGAGAATGTTTTTTGTATAATAATTACTTTATACTTTATAGATATATGTTTAATGTTAGTAAAAACATCTAGGGTTAATTTGATAATTTTTCTTAATGAAATAATAGTCAATTAATGTTAGTTGATTTTGTGAAAAAATACATTGTATGGAAAACCATAATAGTTAAAAAGTGATTTAAGGAATAATAATGTTTTTGAGGATGATCATCTTATTATTAGGATCATTGGAGGAATTAAATTAAAATAGTTTAAAAAAATTAAATATCATAGGAAAATAGGAAACCTATCTCATACTTTAAGGCTGTAGTTCTTGAACCCAAAACCGAATAGCGATAAGGGGTAATGCCTAAAATAGTTCCACATGATTTCCAAGTTAGTATGATTTTTTTACATAAATGATGATAAAGATAAATTTTATATTGATATTGGAAATTATATTGTAAGATAAAAGGTTTTTAATTTTTAATCTTTTATTTTTAGGTGATTGATGATATTCTGGGAGATGTTTTATTAGGTTGAGGTGTATATAACCTTTAGATTTGAAGTGAATAATTATTTGGAAAGAATGATATCTAGTTTTTAGAGATGTATTTTGAGTGGTATGAGAGATTATTTTTTTGTTAAATCATCACAAATTTTGAGGATATTTAGGATATTTTATATATAGTGTTATTTATTTATGGAATGACCAATATTAAACCTTTGGTGTTATTGTAGAATTTTTTAGATTAATATATTATTTATTCATATGAAGGTTTATTAATTTTTGGTATTATCTTAAATTGTGGTAAAATTTATGTTTTTGTTAAATATAGAGGTAATTTTTGTTATCATTTTATAGAGTTTTTTTTCCGGTTAGATGTTAATTTCAGTGCTTCAGGTATAAAAACTCATTTTCAATATTCATTTCATGAAGTAATTGATGAAGTGTTAATTGATAAATGATAAATAAATAATGAAAATGTTAATTTTAAATTAAATTAAATCAATTACATTTTATCATGTTATCCACATTAAAAATAAATGAGAACCATAATTTTAAGAAAAATCTCTCAAAGTAAAAATGTTTTCCTTTTACCTTAATTTTTGATGAAATGATAGTCTTTTCACCCCTCAATAAATTATTGTTATTTGTTCATTAATATTCTCATATACAAATTATCTATCACTCTCTATTATTCATTGGATGTTATTTTTCTCTTCCATGTCTATAATTTAATTTCCCATTAATTTTCTCTTTATTAGGGTACCTGAATATTTGATATTGCAGTTAACTTTTATGTTTCCCACTTCCCCTTTTTCATTGGATGTTTTATTATTCCAATGTATGATGTGGGTTTTCCAAAAAAGTTTTATCCTTTTATAAAAAACATCAAATTTCAGGGGTTCAAGGTATAATGTAACATAATGATATTTTATGATATATTTCTCCTCTATTAAATTTAATTTCTTCGATATCTTGTCACACATTCAACCCTGAGTCTAAATGAATAGAAATATAGTATATCATTTTAAAATAGATTTTAAATTGGAATAATGAATATGAATAACTAATTTTAAATTTTTTTTAATGTTTTAGATGATTCAAGTATATTTAATGTAATATTGTTATATGATTAGATTAAATTTTTACACAAAAAATAGTTTTTATTACATTTTATGAATAAATAATATAATAAATTTATTATAATTTTTAAATTTTTATTTGATAAAATAAAAATTATTTTAATTCGTAATTTCATTGTAATATTTGGGTTCTATTTTAAGTATTTTATGAAATTATTGATTTTTCAAGAAATAGTAAAAATAATGACTTTAATTGATTTTTTTTTCAAGAATTTAAAAAGTAATATTTTGTTTTCAATTGGATTAAAATTAAAATTACTTCTATTATATTTTGAATATTTTTATTATGTTCATTATAATAAATTTTGTTGTTGATTTTTTTAGAAACCTTTTTATACTTAAAAATGTTTTTTTAAAACCTGTTTTTCATTCAATTATGAAGTTTAATATTAAATTAATTTCTTCATATTATTGAAATTAAATCTTGAAAATTTTATTTTATATTTTGAAATAAAAGTTTCAAATTTTTTTAAAAATTCCCTTTTATTTTTTATTGTTATGAATAACAACCATTGTCAATTTTTATTACCACAGTATAACTGAATAAGATAATTATAGATAAAAATAATATGTTAATGTATCAAAACCAACAAAAAACTTTATTATATTTCATTGGATAATTATATTTCATCCATAAACAAACAAATAATGAAAATATAAAAATTTCTTTCCACTTTTTATGGGTGATACAATTATATTATTTAATTCAAATATAAAGTCAAAAATGTAATCATTTATTTTTAATATCGATAATATTTTTCGACAGGGATAGAAAAAAGATAAGTTTGGTAATAACTAGTTATTTTATGTATAAATATTTTTTTTTTCTATTTAAGGGTTTTTTAATTTTTAGTGATGAAATAAATGCCTTAAATTCTTATGCATTACCAACTCACTGCTTGTGCGAGCTATTAAAAAATTCAAGTAAATGATTTTCAATATTATAAAACTAATATTTTTTTGTTGAGTTAAATTGTCCCCATAATATTTAATATACATATAACATGTCATATATGTTTTAAGGGTTAAATTTCAAATTCCATTTCTGCCTTGTTTTTTTAAAATCAAATTATGTGAATTTTTCTTAAAATGAAATAAATAGTATTTTATGATACATAAATTTTATTACATTATTTAAAAATAATGAAAATTATGAAAGTGAAAAAATAGGACAATAAATGGTATAATATTGTATCTATATTCCTTTTATGATCTAATTTTTATGATATAATTTAAATTATAATAATTTATTATTAGAAAATTCATTATTATAGATAAAGTTAAAATTGGTTAACCAAGGGGCTACCCAAAAAATAATGTTTAAAATTACATATAAACATATAAAATTTTATTGGATGATTATATTAATATATTATCATTATTATATTCAAATAAATTTCATTTTAGAATTATTTTATATGAATTAGACACATATTATATTATAATATTTCATGTATTTTAAAAAATAAAATTAATTACATTTTAGATTTTTTATTAAATGATTTAAATATTGAAAATAATATCATTAGAATAATGAATCATATATTGTTTAAAATATCAACCATCATCCTGGTATGGGTTATTTTTCCTTAAGTTGTAACATTTTTGACCCCTAAAGTGTATAAAGCATTATAATATCAGTAATTGTCAAAAGGTATAACAGAGATTAAAACAATTATTTAAGCGTAAAAAGACCCCCAAAACTTGTTAAAATTTTATTTTATGAGAGTATTACAAATAATCATCAAATTATATATTAATTTTTTTTAATTTTTTACCAATTTTTTAAGGAAAGTTAATTTTTATTAATTTAATAATTTATGTATTTGAAATACATCCCTTACCCTCATTTTAAAAAGGACATTACTTATCTCTTTTACATACACATTCTTAAGAAATGGAACTCAAAAAAACCCTTATAAATTCTATTATAAACTCACATATACATGAAATATGTATTATTTTTATCTTAAACGACCATTACAATGGTCCTTAATAAGGGGTATAAAGGAAGTCTACTTAAAAGGAGGTAGTCATCTTTACCGACTCTTTCAGGTTAATTTATTCGTATACATCATATAAATTTTTAGTAAACATTATAAAATAAAAACATCCATATAAAAAAATATATATTTTATTTTTATTATTTAACAATCATGTTAAATCTATTTTTCATCACATGGAATGTGAAATCACTGCTCGTGTGTTCGTACAACTTACTATCTCCACATAGTGGTGTAATTCATATTTTATCCTGAAATTAATTGGATGGTTATAAATATTTAATGAAATAATATATATTATATCTATAAAATAATTTATATTATTTTATTATAATATAATATAAAATCTACCTTCTTACCTTGAAATCTATTGGAAAATGACATCATGCGTGTGTATGTGTGGACTACAACCTTGGGGAAGCGATGTGATTCGTTTTTCATTTTTTTATTTTCCTGGGTAGTAATAACGATAGATTTTATGAATATATATGATATATATATCATATAATTATGATTCTTAAATATTTAATTATTATTTATCTTTATTTTATTCTATCCATCGAAAAGTTAAAACAGCGTTTATGCGTACGTCTGACCTACCGCCTCCATGAATGGTCTAATCCATTTTTCTATCTCTAACTTTCATGGATAAATATAAATATTTATATAATAAATTTATTCAATATTTATATCCTAATTAATTTTCTAGGGATTAATGATTTGTGATCATAGTACAGTGACTGGAACTACCGAAATTAAACTCTCAATAAAAACAAAATAGTTAACTCTCAAAAATGATGATTTAAAAGAAATAATTAATAAGTGGGTGTTTAAAAATTATAAATGGATCATATATTATATTATAATTATTCATGTCTATATCTAATATGGTAATAATAAATATAAATTTATCATACAAGAATTTAAAATAACATACATGGAAATTCATACCTAAGGTAATTGATTCTTTCTCAATTTCCCTTCATTGAGGAATGTTTTAATGTGATACACCAAATTTTTTATATGGTGTATATAAAACACATTTACAATTTGTCTCATAAATAATTTATAATTCATGATATTTTAAATTCTAATTCAAATTATTTCATCCTTGTGAATTTGACTTGAAGGTTACTAAGTGGTAAGGGGTATCATAACTAAATTTATTTCCAATAAGTTATATTTATTCTTAATTATATTTTATATTCTAAGATTATTTATGAAGTGAAACCTGGTTATTATATGTTTTAATTATGCCTTTTTATATTGAATTACATTTTTTTCGTGTAATCACATCATGGATTAATTCTCACTATGAAATTTTTTAGTGTTTATCATCTTAGATTTTATTCTTTAGGACATAGGTTATGTTATAAAACAATATTATATTATGAGCTATATATATTTCAAATTTTCTATCTTGTATCATGGATATCATTATGCTCATGATATTTAAATTTACATTTCAAGTTATTTATTTCACTGGGGTTATATATCCGAAGTTACCAAACTGGTCTGTGTTTATTTTACAATCTCTTCATTATTCGGGATTTTTATTTTTATGTCTCCAAGGGGGAATTATTTATAATTTATCTCAAACCAAATTTATTTTCATGTAATGTAAATATTTTTTGAAATTAAAATTTTTTCCTTCCATTTTCCGCTCTTGATGAACTCGAGAGAACCAAAGAATATTTTTAAACCAAATCGAATATCTCTCTCTCTTTATTCAAAAATCTTTTTAATTCCATATCAATTCTCTCTAAAAATATTTCAAAAATATTGTTAATATTTTACTATGATTTTTACAATCATTTTTACCCAAGTTTGATTTTTTAAAAATCATTTTAAAGAAATAATCTTTTTTATGTTTTCTAAATAAGGTACTTTTGAGTTTTACCAAATAAAAGAGAGGAATCTATGTATCAAAATACATGACACTATAAAAATTTCTCATTATCATGAACACTCAATTGTTTGAATATTAATTTTCTATTTTCCAAATTTACCTTCAAATAAAAACATATACTTACTATTTTTGTAAATTTTTAGGTTTTAAATATACGATTTCCAAATTAAAAGGTTATTTTACTCAATAAATATTATAGTGATTATTTTAATGTATTTTCATATATGTTACTATACATTATTGACTAATGTTCTTTCTAATGATATATTATATTGATACCATCCACCATTTTTTATTTTATGTTTTATATTTCGTATGACTAGGTTAATTATAAACATTATATATACTAGTTTATCTAAAGGAGATGATTTTTTTATTAAGGAATGTTAGTTAATTTTAATTGTTTAGACACATGAATAATTAATTTGACATATTATGTGATCGGTTGGGCTAGGAATTATATATCCCGATAATGAATTTGTAGGTATTAGGAGACACACTGTTTTAGTTATTTTTCTAACTCCATGCCTATTTATGTAATATTTATTGTCATGAGTCCTTGATGGAATGTTTTTTGATGTATTGGTAGGATGCCTTGATAGTAAGATTAAGATGTATTAAATTATGAATTACATCATTATGAAATTAATTTTTCATTTAAATGTGATTATAATAATAGTAATGATATTCATGGATAATTCTCAATATCATGTGATTTTTTATATGGAATTATTTTATCATCTTTTATTCCTCACATATTATTATTCATGTTAATCATATTGATTAAATTTCATGTGTTATAAATTATTTACCATTCCATATTGATTATAACTTATTTACTTAAGATAACATCTAATTTAAATAAATCTTACTGAGAATCTGATCTCAATTTTATTTTGTTTCCATTTCCCAAGATTCCAAGAAGTATACTATGAATGATATGTAGGGATATTCTAAGAGATAATAATTATATTGTCAATAAAAATTCTATATTGTAATTTATTTTTTAAAATGTAATATGAGATTCAAGCATGTATCTTTTTTATAAAGACTACTAAAATATTTGTTCCTTTTGGAAGAGATAACTTATATCTTATTCCAATTAAATAATGTAAGCATCAGAAAGGTGTTATAGGATTTGGGGTCTTTAAAAACATGAAAATTATCTCTTATCATCCATTTTATCATCAGTATGAGTTTACTCTTGGTAGGGAGATATATTCACGTGACCAAATCCGGATGGAGATATGAACTTATGATGTTAATCTAAAAATAGACCTATTGTTTTTAGTATAGGGTTTTGTTGCATTAAGTAGATGGTTCTATGTTCACCTTCCCTGTTGAATCCATTCCAAAGGTAGAGTTAGAAATGATAACTCTCAGGAAGATGAAGTTGATTTCTCATAAGATGGGGGCCTAGATATTTTCTACATAAATGTTTTTTTGGCATTAGTTGGATGTGTTTCCAGAATAAATTATTTTTTCTTCAAAATAAATATATATATATATATACACTATTGGACCACACCCTATACTCATTAGTATATCAGATGGATTTTTCTAATTTGTGGTAGCTATAGGCGTAGTGGGATGACCCTCTAGGAAAGTGTTTTATCATGACCATGATATATACCTAAGAAACTCACATTCTATTATCTAAATAGGTTGAAAAAAGAATGATAATTTATATTGTTTATCATAACCAAAATCTATTCAATATAAAAAATATATAAAACCTATCAATTTTTTTTTATCTTTCTGACTATATCATGGTGGTGAGTTGGTTCTTAAAGATTGATCACATGTTTGTATAGCATCAGTTTAATGTTTGTGAGGTTAATACCCTAAATAAAGTTTTTAGATGTCGTCATAATCACCATGAGTTCATGGTGATATCATTAAGCATGATGAATGATATTTTTGTTTCCATGGTTCTCCTAAAACATATTTTCAACAATGTCTATACCAGCTCTTTGTGGTATTCATTGATGATATTCTCACCTATTATCGAATGAATTATAAGCATGAAGATCACCAAAGGATTTTATTAGGATTACTTTATGAGCATGCGTTTTATTTCAATATCTCAAATTTCATGTTTAAAATTCAGGGAATACATTTCATAGAGAACATTAACTCTGAGGGTAGATTCATGGTAAATACAACTAATATTGAGGTTGTTTTGTTATTGGATCCATTCAATTCAGTGTTTGAGGTTCATATTTTCTATAGGAAAACTGTATTTCTATTGAATATTTATAAATAAACTATCCGGTATTTTAGATCCTATATATTATCTCACCCAAAGGGATTTCTGTTTATCTGGTCCAATCACTTCCAAAGTTATTTTTGGGAGCTGAAAAAAAGGTTAAAAAGTGCTCCAATTATATAGTTTCTAGAGTAATGATTTGATTATGAAGTTTTACAAGGTATTTATATGGATGGAATCAATTGTGTTTTAATGTAAAAGTGAGTCATGATTTCATATGAGTCATGGAAAATGATACCTCATAAGAAAAATTAATCAACCCATGACATAAATCCTTTGGTTGTGATGTTTTCCTTGAGAATATAGAGACAATATATTCTCAATTAGTGGTTTATAATCCTCATTGACCATAATAGTCATAGTTATATAATCACCTAGATATATATCATACAAATATATATATAATTTCTAGAGTTCCAATAATATTGGAATTTTTTTATGGTCTATACTCTTGGAAAATGCATTATGGTAGCTCATGCCCTTAGCAGGAAGTCATATTCTTAGAAAATTAGTGGAGAATGTGATAATGTGTCCTTTTTTATTTTATTTTTTAGAAGAGGTATATGTGTAATATATTTTATTAATCATGGTGGACCCAATAATCCTTCATCAGGTGAGGGAGTCCCAACTATTATATTGTAATCGTGAGGTCATGTGTTATTAATTATTCTAAGGGGATGTACCTATCAAATTCTTTAATTGGGGGGGGGGGGGGGGTGAAAAATTTCTTCCAACACCAAATTTTTATTCTAGTTTTCATTTGTGTAAAGGATTTATAAAAATTTTACATCTCCTAATTTTTAATCTATATATTTGTGATGAATTTTCACTAGGATCTTAAGAATCAGTTGTAGTGGTTAGACATGAAATGAAGTGTTCATCTAATGATGTCACACATATCAGTGGGAGAAGGTTGAGCCTAAGATCCCTTCTATTTTGAGCCACCCTCTTTAAGTTCTATACATTAAGTGGTATGATATCTTGATATACTTTTTGATTTTATATCCATAATAGTTGAAGGAGATTAATTCCATTTCAATGGTCATTGAACGAATAACCACATCAATGAAAATACTCTCATTTAAGAAGAACATTTTGGAGGAGAGTGTGTTATTCTTGTAAATTTAAAATATTTTTGTTATTTAACTGGATTACATTCATGATTACCTTTAATTATGATGATCATTTCATATCTCCATTATGGAGGAGCTTTCAGGTGTAATTTAAGACCTAACAATGTTTGAGTACAACATTTCACCCCTAGATAGCTGATTAGATTTAGAGAACCTTATAGGTTATCAAGGATACACTATAGGAATGAATGGTAGGTTTTTAGAAATCATGGGTCCATCACATACCCTCAGTGGATTTTATATATAAAAATATATATCACTCAACTATCTACACAAAACCATTTGAGGCCTTATATAATTGTTCTCGTAGGTCACCCTGATATTGGGGATAGATTAACAAGATATCTCTTATGGGTATTGACCTAGTGAGATTAATGAAAAACAAGGCTTATGTGACCTGGAAATTAATGTATAAATCATATATATATTATAATTCTTACCTAGATAAGAGATAGAGAACCTTGGAGTTTACTGATAGTGACCATATATTTTTAAAGGTATCACCCCAGGACATTTTGAGGAATTTTTGTAAAGGAAACATTTTTTCGTTAGGTTTATTAAGACATTAATGATTCTAAGTTGAGTGGGTGAGGTAACTTATCACATGGAATTATCACCATAGATAAATTGAGTTTAAAAAAACCCCCACATTTTGAATTTGAGAAGATACATAAAATACATAAGTCACATTAATGAATTGGTAATGATTATTGTGGAGGAATAATAAACCTTTGTGGACTATCTAGTGGTGATTGGGGATTAGTATGAGAAGTTCCTTCATGAAATATTGATTCTCATAGTGTGTATTTTATGGTGGCATGAGAATATCTTTGATAAAAAATAGGAGTGTGAGAATCATATGTGACCTCAATACCCTCACCTCATAGAGTAACTTGTGATTTTTTAAAGAAAAAAATCCTTAAAGGTGGGAGGGTAATTGACGATGATATATAGATTCCAAGTCATGCAAATTGAAATTAGAAATATTATGTTAGTTTAGTATTGGTAAACTAGGCCACTAGGGTATTCTAGTGAAAAAAAACTAACCACACATTGTGAATCCTATCATCCACATGTATTCTATTAGGTTGGAATTAGTGTATAGTGTTTTCAGCCTTTTAAAAATTTCACACAAAATTTACTAAAATAATATTCAATTTAATTGTAGTGGTTTATCATTGGGAATGTACACAATTTGTGACTGAGTCAAATTCATTATGTATAGTGGGAAACAAGGACACATCATGTTATGGTGATTACAAAATTTATATCCCATATAAAATTTCATGTTGCATATCCTATAGGTACACATCATGAATATGGTCCTTATATTATATATGTTGTGTTTCATATAAAAGACCAATATATTAAAGGTTTCATTCTATATACCCTTATATCACATTCCTTGCACTATCCCAGTTGAGGATACTTCTCATACCCTTATACCCAAGAATTAGATACTTACATGTGAGAATCTTATCCTTCAATTTGTTTGTTAGATTTGATGATAAATATGTCTCCAACATTTTAAGTAACACATGAGGCAATTCAAATATTTTATCTTCATCATCTTTAATGGATCATTGATGAGGTTTAGGAAAGGATATCGAAGCATGGAATGGGGTTGGGAAATCCACTATAAATGAGTTTCTAATAGATAGTGTGCCCTTATTGTATTATTGGTGTTCAATAATCCCCTGAAAATTGTGTTAGTAATCCTATGAAAATTGCATGGTAACAGTACTCCATTAATTCTTGATAAGGAATGATTATACTACACAATATATAGAGTTTTTTACATGCCTAATTATTATGGGGACAGTTCTTATATAAATGTATTTAAGTTCTCCTAGTTTCCATGGTGTGAGTCCTTAATTGGGGTTTGGTAATCCCTCAGCTAACTAGTATACCACAATGAGGAATGGGAACTCCATTATTTTCTAGGAGATGTGACATGGGTGACTATATTGGGTTATTCAAACTTATATGATTTTTGTGTGGATAATATTCCCTATAGATGGGTTTCATAGAACATGATTTTGTTCTATATCATTTCTTATCTCCTAAAAATAAATACCATTGTAGTTTTCTACCTATTTAGTTGATTATTATTTTGTTTTTCATTGGAATTTTAGTGATAAAATTTATACTCATACCTAAACAATCTTTTTCAAAGATCATGTTGTGTCTATTTAGCTGACACACTAGTTATATGGTATCCTAGAAAGAATGTACTGGGTGGAGATAGTTCATATCATAGTGTAGTGTAGTTCAATGTTGGTAGTGTTTGATTCAAAATTAGTAAAGAATGGAATAAATTTATCCAAATTGATCGAAAATTATTTTTTACATTAGGATATTGGTTATACGTTTCAACGGTTTACTATATTTTTAGTGTATGTTATGTTAGGGACTTTTTGTTATGGTCATATGAATGTTTTACCATAGTTGTGTTTTTTATGCATAGTTTTTTCTTATATTATTTATTTTTTCATTGAGATTAATATTAATTTACATGATATAGAATATGGAATCCCAGTTGTGAAACATTATTTTATTGGTGCTTATGTAAGCCTATTTATGGTGGGCTTCAGCTGGCATACACATCTTATTGTTAGCTTGATTAGGGATTTGGTGGGTTGAGTCATATTAGAGAAAAAACAAATTAGGAACTTGATAGATTGGTACTAGGTAACCAATTGATAAAACATGGTGAGGTATTTATTTATTGATCTAATAATTAGGATGTGTCCCTTGGTTGGTAGGATGGTATGATACCAGGTACACAATGGGAATACACCTAGTACCTGATAGTTTATAGGTGGATTTTATAATTATCTTTTTATAATTTTTTATTTATTTTAAGATAGTTTAAACTATTCATCCTCACCCAATTAATGTATATTTAGACCCATATCTCCCTCCTTTATAGATTCTGCTACTCTAAATTCATATTCTGCCTCATATGAACATTATTCAAGGAGTTTTTCAACATGCTAGGTCACTAAAGTTAAAACTATTCATTACCCCGTTTTATAAATTATTTTCCTTACTACTTCATGATTTTTCACCTAAACTTACTATTTTAGTTGGTTTTTTCTAAATTATGTATTTATATTTATTGAGGTATAATTAAGAAAATATATTTTATTTTTGGGATTTCACTATATTGAAATAGGTTGTCGCAAAATTCGTCATCCATTTTATAGGCGTTCAAGTGCCTAATGTTAAGTTGTAATAAGAGGGAGTGTTTTTACTACTATATATATATATATTAAAATAATATTTCATAACATTATAAACATTAATTATGTGATATATTTACTAGGGTAGGTTATTTAAGCCTCATGTTTTGAAAAAATGGTCACTGATGGCCATGTAACCATGAAAAAGTGGTGATATATTGATATAATAGAACCTGTTTGAGGTGTACTTGCTTATGACTTGATTAAGTGAGCCTTTAATGGAGATATTGAGTTTTAATTATCTATAAAATGTTTATGTGTGGGTTAGGCGAGTGAGAATGATATTTGAAATTGATATGATTAGCTCCAACTACATTTTGACCCTTGTGAGATAAGAGTTTATTTGGGATCCAATATGATGCTAATGGGAATCCTAGATTAACCTATGAGTTATATGTATAAAATTCCATGTAAATGGGTATCATGGAATATCAATTAGATTATTAAAATAAATTATTAGAGTTAGAAACCATTCGATAAATGTATGTTTATATTTTTAATATTTTTATTCTTATGTGGATTATTCATTCATTATCGATATTGTTTGTTCATATGGGGATTGATCATTTTACCTAATTTTTTTAATAATTACTTATTAACTTATATTATTATTATTATAATTCATACACCTTTACCTTTTATTTAGTAAATAATTTATAATTCCTTTTTTATTATATTTTAATAATAGATAATTCACCATGTTTACATCTTTGGTGGAAAATTTCCTACCAATTTTACAAGGTAAGTAAAGTATGATTCACCATTTTTTTTGGATATTGATATACTATCCACCATTTTTTAATAATTGGTGACATATTATTCACTCTATGAATTATATTAGTCAAACATAATTTAATTTTTTTATTGATACATCATTCAAATTTCCTTGTGTATTGATGATACATCATTCATTGTCGTTATTTTTTTGTAGTATATCATCCATCCACTTTTCTATGTACTCTGTGATATATAATTCTCCTAGGATTTACATATTATAGTTTTATATCATTCAACTTATGGATTATATTAGTGATTCATTATTCTCTTTGGTTTTTATAGTTGATGATAGATTACTAAACATGGTTATTTTTTTACAGGATTATTCTTCACCTCATTTATAATTATTTTAGTGATTTATTTTTCTCCATGGATAGTATATATATAATGAAAAATTAACCATTTAGTTTGTTAAGTGATATATTATACCCCCTTATGTAGTGTTATAGTGATTTATCATTCATTCTTTTATAATGATTTGGTGGTACCTTATTTGTATTTTCTTACACTGTAATGATAACTCATTCACATTGGTTATATTATAGTGAGTCCTCATTCTCCATAGTTGTTTCCCATTAGTTAGAAGTTAACCATGATTTTTGGTATGAGGGGTGATAAATCATTCACCATACTATTGTGAAATGATCATTAGTGTATTTTCTAATTACAATGTGAATCTAAGTAGGTATTGTCATACTTTCAAAGAAAATCTATCAGCCTATGCTATTATGGGGTTATGTTTGTTATTGTTTTCAATATTTAATATTTTTCCTACATAAATTCATTTCACTAGTTAATTAGGTGAACTATAGGTGGTTTTCTATTGAGTATTTTTATAACACCCTATTAGTGGGCTTGCAAACCACTTTATAAAAGATGTAGCTGGGGGAAAGGGATAAGTGATCAATGGTAATGATTTGATTAATTAATGTAATGGGAGATAAGACATGGCTTGGAAACCGATTTTGATGTTTTGACATATAAAACATTGTGTATATTTTGGATCTATTTTTGTATAAGTTCATTTGTTTTGTTAATTTAAAACTTGATTAATACCCTTGTGTATTCCATATCTATGTATTAATATTTTCTTGTTTCATGTGATGTTTAATTATGGTTAGAAGATCATTATTATTTTCATATTGTTTTGTTCATTATGGATCATGGTTTATATTTCTATTAATATTTATGGTTATCTATTTAAATAAATAGTAACCCCATGGTATCTAATGACACACATTCTTAGTTGGATGCCTCTAGAATATTGGGAAGCATGAGTGAGGTCATGTGGATTCACTAGCCTTCTCAATGTTCGAGTGAAATATATTGGGATGTTAAAAGGTTTTAGGACATACCTTTTTTATTATCATAGTATATGGGAAATGTTAAATAGATATTGGAGTGGATGAATCTTTGGGATGGACCCTATTTATGTTCCTAACTAGAATCTATATGGTGAATGCACTAGTTATCTTGGTGTGGGATTGGTATTCATTTTTTTTGTGAAATAATTTGTAGTTTTAACATAATATGTTATGTGATTTATGTATCATTATTTTAGTCTTAGCCCAAGTTTATTATAGAGTTTGTGTTTACACATTATATGTTGCATGTAAGAATCACATGAAGTTAATATTTTTTATATTTAATAGATTATATGGCTATAAAATGGATTTTTTATTTAAGGTGTCAATAACAAGTCATTTTAATTTTTCCTAAATGGGCTATTTGTGGAAATTTACATGAAAAAAACCCATGATTATTTTTTCTTTTGTTATTAGTACACGGTGATTGATTATAAGGATCTATGTTTATTATATATCAATCATTATTAGGGTTTAAGTTGGTCTATAGGGTACATAAGTTATATAAAACCCTTATATCATAGGGTTTTTATAGATTACAGGTTTTATATATTTTCTTGACATGTTATTTTAAGAACAACGATATAAATATTTTGAGTTTTTTATTTATACTTTTAGTTATATAGGGACATAACAAATAGTATTAGTGAACTAAGAGGGAGTTGATGAGCATGCTCTACCAAATATAGTTTCAGAATATCATGTTTGTGTTAATACCTTCTATAGATGAGAAATTATCAGTTAGATTGATATTGGTTTTATATTATATGGGACACATAACATTGAGATTTATTTTACCCACATCAGAGATTATGAGGGAGTTTCCTTCCAGCTTCCACCCATCCATTTGGTTGAGGTTTTGTTAGAGGATTCTGAGTTATATAGAGTTTCCATCTATAGTATATTCTATCAGATGGATACGTGCCATGAGAGAAGGGTGAGGCTTTCTAGACACATGCTTCAAGGACCATCCTGGCATGGTAGGGACATTCAGATTTTGGAGGGCCAAAATAGAGGAATCTTTTGGATTGAATTTCTTTTAATGTTTTATTAAACATTTTTACTTAGAACAATAATGTGGTTTTCAGATCATGAGTTCTTAATCTTGGTCTAGGGTGATTTATTTATCAAGGAATTTACCTCTTAATTTACATAGTTATATCATTCTATTACTATGTTTTATAAATAAGATATTATATAAGTTAGATCCATTGATTATGGGTTGATTTCTATTCTCTCAGTTCAAGTGAATATTCTCTAAACAAATGTTTTTAATATCATACAAAATAGGTATCAAACATAGAGTAAAATTATTTAGAGTGGTGTTTTGTGGATTATTTCTTCTTTTAACTATAAAAATATTTTTTCCTTGTGTAGTATGAATTTTAAAATAGACTTTTCCTTCTAGGGTAGTTATTTAAATGAGAGTTAGGTATGGGGATCAACACATTCTCATTAATAGAGGACCACCCTTGAGTGATACTAAAATGGTCATCTATATAATATTTGGACCAATTTTTAAAAACCCATTTGAGTTTTGATCATTTTATTAGATAGTGGACTATCAAGATTTCTATATGAACACACAATAATTTGGTAGATCATGTAATTTAATTTCGTATTTTGGGTTCTTATAGTGGTTATATATGTTGATAACATCATGGTTTCTAGGGGAAGGGGAAACACCATGATTAGATTTGAACATTTCAGTGTAGTCAAGTGATATGAATCTAGGGAAGCGGCTCTAGCTATTGGAAATTTTCTTTCCCTAAAACAATATTCATGAAAAAATGGTATCCATCAGTCAATTTTTTTTTCAAATATTTTTACATCCACATTAGACATAGATTTTTTTTTGTTTTTTGGTGATATATTTTTCCTTATAGTTAGTGATGAAAACATGGATTTTTATTTGAGAGTTATGATCGGTAGTCATGTATAGTGCTTAGGATAAAATTTGTATCCTATGGTTAATGAGAATAGTATAAATATAATAGTGTTTTAAGTGTTTTAATAATGAAAGATATTTTTTTTATATTTGATTTATCTTATAACGTATGAGTATATATGTGAAAGAATGTAATTCTCATCATTTGGGTTCCCATTTTGGAGAAGTATAATAATGTTCTTTTTTTGATGGGAATAATTCATGGGTTATGTGTGGTTATAAATTGGATTATAAATGTGTGGTCCTTGTATTTCATAGATAAAAAATATGATAAAATAAGTTAATTATGCATAAGGGTCGTGTTTATGAGAAATTATATAAATTTTTTTATGAATGGTGATGGTGTTATACATAATTGTAAGAGTGTATCAAAGGATAATATATAACCATAGGAACTATATAACATGATATTACTCAAAATACTTGGTATGCAGGTTTTTATTACGTAAGGTTCAATTGGATTGGTGAGATAGAAATTTGATTAGTCATGATAGCCTTGTATAAAAATTGGGTCATACAGATTGGAGGACGACACCTAATATCATTAAGTGATATTGGATTATAATTTATCAATATTATTTTCTCAAAATTTTAGAATTAATTAATTGTATTTCTATTTAATTTTTTAGACCATAAAACATAGTATACGATGAAGGATGATATGACACTAGGGTATGCGGGAAATGGAGTGTCTTGGTGTAGTTACATAAATCATTAATGAGTGCCTCAACTAAAGTGAGTTAGGAACCAATGTAATTATGAAACTTCTAGTGGGGTGATGTATATTTATTATTCATACCAAACATTAAACTCATGTGGTACAGATTGGGGTCACTAACCTAGAGATATACACATTAAGTGAAGTTTTTATGATGGTAGTGTAGAGTGTTATGATGATATATACCATAGAAGGAGAATCATGGGATAGTTCAATTAGGGTTATAATGAGATATGATCTTTTTTATTAGTATATTAATAATGATGGGATGTGGAATGGTTAGTGACCATGGAATAAAATTTGGGAAATTTTGTGGTGTGGTACACATAATAGATGGGTTGAGTGCATATCCCTAGTTTGTGATATTTTTTAGTGAACATAAATATAACTTGTTTGGAATATCTTAAATAGGGTGGTTATGATTTCATATTATTTAATTAATATAAGAATATATTATGTATTTGATTAGTTATATAACCCTAGATTTTGGCCATCAGTTTGAAATAAATAGATCGTGTCAATATATTTAGTAATTAATAAGGTGTAGATTCATGAATAAAATTACTTGGGAATTATAATATGGTAAATGGAAAGACTCATGCGTGACTTTTCTAGTATGTTAATGAAGGAAATTATTTGTGTAATAATCAATAAATACTATGAGTTTGAATAGTGTATGAGTGATTAGATGAAGCTGGACACAGTTCAAACTGGGAGATAATCTGGTATAGGATAAAAATTAAAATTAGAGAGGTTTGACCTTAACCTTTGGTATTTATTACAATATCAATTGGAGTGTAACATAATGGATGATTTAGTGGAATTAGTTATCAATATACTATGAAATCCAATATTAATATTAAATAATTCATCATAGTTTAGTATCAGTAGGATCCTTAGGTGTGTTTTTGAGTAAAATAGATCATAAAATGATTGAAATACATTTTCATGGAATTAAAAATGATTATTATTTATTGGGAATGTCATTGAGTAAATTTTTGATGCACCATTTGATGAATGAACAATAATTATAGTGGATAAAATTGAGAAGATTATAAAGAGGAATATATTTCCCATTTTATATGTGCAGTGATAGTATAAGAATGTCGAAGATGGGGATTTGGAGAAGGAGGTAGATAAATGAGTCTAATGCTCAGTGGGTTCATAATAGACACCAATTAGATAAAAAATAGAAGGGGATGGCTCAGGTGGGCCACTGGCCAATTGATGAACCAATGTCATGTGGATGTTATAATATCATGTGTAAATAATCAAGTCTTTATAGGTAGTAAATTTAAGGAGAAATGTGTATTTTTGGTCTCAATGAGGGTGCATTTTTTATAAATATAATTTAGATCAATAATCTCAGCATGGGAATAGATCTAAATTATGATTTGGGCTATTGTTGATACTCAAGAGAAATCTCAAGTTCTTGGGAGTTGTATTTTAAGGTAAATCCTTGGAATTGACTTTTTTAAAGTGAAACCCTTTAACGAGACAACCCTTATGTGAGTGAAACTTAAATGGGAGATCCTCATGTAGGTCATCTCTAAGTGGGAAACACTTATATGGCTTGTAAATAGAATTTTTTTGAATATCCTAATACTGGAGAAGGTAGTCTGGAATTCCCTTTTGTGGGGAACCTTACATGGTAACCTAGATGTGGTGAACCTTATGCGGGTTACCCATATATGAGATACCTATAGGTGGACACACCTATTTAGGGGAAATCCACTTGCAAGGGCTGACCCTAACTTGGGTCAAACATTATGTGGGGGAAATCATCTTAAGTGGGATGACCCTTATATGGGCGAACCTTTATGTGAGGAATCCCCATATGTGCGGGGACACTCATGTGGAATCCCCTTATATAAACCCTTAAATCATGATATATCCTTATCTATTGAATATATTTTAAGCTATTGTTTATGAAATATTAAGTAATGTATGAAAAACAAATTTTAATAGGGAATGAGGGCTTCACACTCCCTCTATATATTGAAACTCATTCTATGAGTAGTTTTCACCCCTATATTTTCCTCAAGTGGAATATCTCCATTGATTCTTCTTATAATAGAGTGTTACTTAATCTAGAGGAGATATTGATGGCGTTGGTGATGATTCCACTAGAGCATGGTTCATTCATCTTGATATCAATGGGACGTTTCTCAATGAAACTATAGGAAATACTGAGATAATGGATATACACTATTGTTCACCATTTTAAGAAAGTTACATCACCCGGTAGAATTTTATAGGGTCTTAAATTAAAATTAAATGTTTTTTCAATTGAATAATTGATAGAATTTATAAAATTCATGTGTATTACAACTAAGGGTGTGTTATGAGTGGTCTACACAATGTTTCTTGTAGTTTCATCATTATCGAGATTATTGGTATGTTTTTAGGAAATTGTTTATTAATCCATTGAATATGTTAATATAAATTTAATCAAAACAATTAATAGTTTTTATATAATGTCTTCAGATAATATATTCAGTGATGAGATGAGTGTATATGAGGATTATACATGATCAGGCAGTGGTGGTTAGGATTTGGTTAAAGGTAATAACTTTGTATAAGGTTGATGGACCCTATACTTTCCCCTTTAGTTTATAAATTTTATTTTTCAAGCATGTGATATGTTTTCTCTCTATTATAGAATATTAACCTTCTTAAATTAAACATTTTTTTATTTAAATTATATTCTTATTGATGAATGAATAAGTCCAGGGCCATGACGGACCCTTGGACCCTGGTTGATACCTTAATTAATGATTGTCAAGGGCCTATGTATAAATGAATTAAATATGACACTTATACCCTAATCAAGTATTAATTGAATACATAAAAACTGATATGTAGCATCCCTTCTGTTAGGTTCCTTTAGTTTCCCCGGGTAGGAAGTGGTGATAGACCCAACATTGGTAAACCAATGTGGCATCTTATAACCCAAGGGCGGTCCATGTGAGACTTGAGTGATAACTTGATCACTCTTATACCAATGATCAATATCAGGATTATAATAATGTGTCATGGTATATATGGGTCCCTTATAGGAATTTATTAAATTATATTATATTATAGTAGTGGACCTTTTGATGGGTTTCTTAAACACCTTACAATGGAAAATGTAATATATTGGGCATGATTGGTTATAGTAGTCCATAATGAAATTATGATAATCGTTATATTTATTGATTTGGATTATTATAAATTGGGGGAGTATTCCAATCCCATATGTATTTGAGTTTCCATGTGAATAAACAATACATACATTGATGATAGTTTTTTTTGAGAATATTAATCTGGGATGACTTGGGTTACAAGAAGGAAAATACTCCATATAACATGAAGGATTCCAATTGGTTTAATATTAAGAGGTCATTGAGGTTGTAATTTGGTCATTATGTTTTCATAGGACACTAATCCATCTGAAAGATTGGATTTTCTCAAGTGATGAGATTGAGATCAAGGAGAATGGGTATGGATTCTGTTCTATATTGAAACCTATGGGACCTCAATGTATTTCATCAGTTGTATTTACCAAGATGAGATATATTATATATGAAAAGGTATATCCACTATTGGGTTTCACCATATACCCTGATGGCTGAAAGTGTGAGCCAATGTGTCTTGTCACCATGGAAGGTTGTGTGCCTTTGTTGTTAGCTTTGAAGTTATGTTATTGATTCGAACATTAAAGAACCCATGTATATTATCTATAAATGATATATCACATGATGGATACACATCCCTCATATTTATATGAATTTGATGCTAGGTAGATATCCTAGTATCTGACCATTGTTTGAGTTACATCTATATTTCCTAGTATTACCTTTTAAAAATAATCTTATGCATGAAGCTATTGGATTTCCAAGGATTTCTTCTTTGGAATTAGCTTATACCATATGATATCATATTTCATAGGATAATCTAATATAAAATGTATTTATTCCCTAAACTACTATATTTCCACATAGGAATTGACTTTATTCCTGACAGTATATGGTTTCCCACTATTAAAGAATCAATGCATGTATATTCAATGATATTTATTTTAGTCTAGAAACTATTTAGAATGAATATTCAGCATTCTTAAAGATACTTTATCACTTGATGAAGTAGATATTGTCGATATAAAGTGTCATTCTAGAACCCAATGATCGGTGATGGTTGTTTTGTAATGCTTATGCACTATTTAATTTAAGATGAGCATATCACATGTGTATACACTGTATATAATAGTTATTTATCAGACCCCATTTGTGGTTCCAAACTAATTTCTAGTAAAACCATTCTTGGGTGACCATATCACTTGGACACCTGAACAAACATCACTATTTATAGGTTTCATATGTTCAGAGGCTAAAGTTTGTGTGACATATATGGATAATCTTGACAGGTATTTGGATATTATGGTTGTGTTATATCTTTGGGATGGTAGTAGACATTTTTTTACTTAATTACTAATTTTTATTTGTAATTGGACCACTTGGAATTCAATTGTTATATTCTAGTATGATCATGTGATTGTATGACCTTATGATTTCATATTTATTGTTATAAAAATTTAGGTTCTTTTTGATTCTATGTAATATAATTATTAATTATGGATGAGTTTTGTTTATTTTAAACTATAGTTTATTCTGATATGAGGTTAAAATATCCCAATGGTGACTTCACAAACCATTGCTGATTGTTAGCAACCTTTTTATTATGGGAAGGAACACCTGAGGTCATGTAGAGACTAATAATCAAGGAACCTGTTGAATGGTCCAAGTTAGTGGGGTGTTACAAAGTGGTTTCAGATATATATTTATTATTTTTTCATATTTATAGTGGTTCATATGGAATAGGTATGCGTCAGATTAGATGATAAACCTCATACTAGCACATCGTGAATACCTTTTCTAAGGGAATATAGGTTACAAAGGATATGGGATTGTTATTCTTGTATTATGATTTCATAGTCATATGTTTTTTCTAGCATGATTCATTTGTGTTTTAAATTTATGGGTTATGGGTTTTTTGATTTTGGCCTATTAGTAATTAGCTAATGCACATGTATCATTTTTATCATATAGGGTTTATATGAAAACCACATGATTGTGTGTGATTTGTATCACTGAGGATATGGTTTGACTATATAATGTGTCAATATCAACTTCTATAATTTTTCCTATATAAATTATAATTAAAATTCTATAATGTTTAATCGTAACATATTTCATAGAATGATAAGTCATATGGATCATATGAAGGGATTCTCTTTGATGAAAACTATGTAATACCTCTATGAAAATTATGTATACTTATACTTAAGTGATGGTTTTGGAAATTGTTTCTTTGATATTTCTTCATGAAAAAATAGGGTTTAGATACATAATGTTTCAGTAACAACCTATATATTTTTACCATATAGCTTCTTAGTGGAATTCAACATAAGTGAGCCATATTAATATGTTATTCTAGAAAAAAATAATTTTGGAATGGTATCTTCAAATATTTTTTGATGATCATATGATCCTTTATGAGGTAGTGTAATGTGTAGATTCTTAGGGAGGACCAATGTCAATGTAGATAGATTACTAGGAATGTAGTGCCTGATATGTGTATTTTAGAACACTAGAGTGGATGATTTGACAATTTATTTACCTTTAGATGCTGATAAATGTGCATAGATGTTACCCATGATATGTTGATTATATAATATAGGTTATATGGTATAGGTTGTGGATAATGATTACCTTAAGACAATGTTTAGAATATTGGTGATCCAAGTGATATTTATACAATTGTAACTGGATAGAGGAGTTATCCCAAGGATGTGAGTTCTTTAGTAATAAAACTGAGGGTAAATTTTTTATATTTGAGTTTATTTCATGGATTTTTTTTACCATTTATATGGTATAGGTATGTAGATTTCATGAGATTTTATGATAAAATTCACTTGAGGTGAATTTAGTTTCAATGTTTTGTTTCAGATGGTTGCATCAATTGAGTTCATAACCTTAGTAATTTTGAGAATAGATCCTAATGAGGTTTCAAAGTATGATCACAAATGGTTGGATATTGGATGGATATGTTGATGGTAGATGATTCTAGTTTTGTGATGAAACTTGAGTTGGTGTGTGGTTGTGTGTTATGATTTTTCATGGGGGATATGCCTAAAGATTGTTAGAGAAAACAATAGGGTGATTTTTGTTAGAATATATTGACATGTAGTGAGTCATGTTCTGTGGTTTTATGTTCTTAATCCTAGGTTTTATGATATCAGGATATTGGGTGTGTGATTCAGGTTGTGATATTGGGTTCTACAAATTCTTACACCATTTTTTAGATGATATCGAGGTTGTACGCATAGGATATGTGTGTTTCCCAAGGATTATGGATCAGTAAGGGGCCATGTATTGGTCCAGAACTGGTTTTTTGCAGAATTATTATGTATTTAATTTCATAATGTTTTATTTAAATAATAGGTGTTCCCCAATTGTGGAATATTTATTCAGATATAGATGGTGTTAGAGGTTGATAGGATAGTCAAGCATATATAGGAAGATAAACATGTGTGCAATCACTAGGACACATCTTGGGTTGGAGATCAAGGAGATGTATACTGAAATACATATAGTTTTGAGTACACAATTGTTCATGGTGTGTGTGAACCTTGTTACAGATTGAATTTTCATAGTAATAGACCAACCTGGGTTAACCCTAAATGTAACATGAACTAGACCACCATAATTACTGAAGCATGTTCATGATCACCATGAGCTAGAGAAAAGAACCAAGGTATCAGAAAAAGAAACATATGAATGTTTTCACCCTCTAGATATATATTATATTATAGATAAAAATATCGGATCATAATATATATCCACAATATATCATATTTTAAACAACTAAACCATGAATGTAACAACCAACAATTGAAAAGAAAGGTCTAAAAAACAACTGAAAGATCACTGACATAGAACTTGAATCATCCCAAGGTTCTATCATCTCATGACCAAAATTCACCACCATACTAATACATAAAAAGGGAACTTTAATAAATAGAGATTCATCATATAAATTATTCTATTATCCTTACATGTATCTTTTAAAACCAAGGCTATAAATGACCAAAGGAAAATATTTGGTTTGAGCACTAATGTTCTGTAGGATTTCACCAAAGAATATTTCTAGTGACCATCCAAATGATTCTATTACTTATTTTACAAAATATATTTCTAAAAGTTTTCCAAAATAAATAATTTCATTTATAATAATAAAACTTCGGGTTTTTTTTTTCAAAAATATTCTATATTCAATAAACAAGGTAGTATGAAACAATATATATCTATAGGAAAAAGTATATTAATAAAAAAATTTCAAATATAAATTTACATATAAAGTGGGTTAATAATAATTTAAATTAAACATTCATGATATTTAACTACTAATAACCGAAGGAAAATCACAAAAAATGGTGTATACAACTAAAACCCACAACGAATCACTAGCCAAAAAAAGTGAATTCTGAATTATGGAAACATGAATCTCCTTGAATAGATTCCCACTATAAACCATGGAATCATAGTAACCACCCCAAGTGATAGATTAACCCATTAGATATATCTTATATTTAGTTTTTTGTTATTACCCAAGGTCCCCAAATGTGTTATATCGACATTAAATTTCTGGAATTCAAATCCATGTTTCAATTATTTTTCCAAGTAAATTACATTTCATTTACATTCATATGTTTTCATTAAAAAAATTCTACAGAGGTTTAACAACACTTCTTTTATTGAATAAAAACTACCCTCTCAAAACCATATTTGACTCATTTTCACAAACGTATCATATTCATACAATCTAGTTTCCTAAGAATATCCATTTCGAAAAAACATTCCATTTCCCTCAAAAGACCAAACCCCATATTAATATTCAATTCTATAATCATAACCAATGAGAAATAGAATAACTCAAACATCACCATGGAATATACTCTAGGATTGAGACACCTATATCAATAATGAAGAAGATATTGATGCCTTCAATTATATTAATGGGAAACAAATATATATATATATATCTCTTGAAACCCTAGATCTACAAATAATATCATTAAATAATCATCTTAAACCTTAGATACAACAATCATAGATCAATATTATTCCAATAAACCACAATAATTAGGGATAAAGGATTGATCTGGTGTTTCTTCCAAAAAAGATCAAGGGACACAAATTAATTGAGGGGAGAGTGCCATAGAGCACCATGGATGGGTGTGTGGGGGGTGGTTAGAGATAATGATGGATTTAGAGGTGATTAGAGTAAAAAATATTCAAGGTAATTAGAGAAATGTTCTATTTTAAGAAGTTAATATAGGTACACAGTGATAGGACACTCAATTACACAAATGTTTCCCCAAATATGCATTACCCAATACCTATTCAATAAAATCCACATCATTTTCTTAAGAATAACCACATGGTTTGAAAACCTATTCTCAATAAGTGTAAACAATTTTAGACAGAAACCCAAATATCAAAATGGTTTTCCTAAAAACTCACATGTTTAGAAAAATTGTGCTCAAACTATGGAAAATGAAATTGGAACCCACAAGTCCATACCAGGCAGTTATCTCATATTTAAATAAACTGTGTACCTAAATCGTGTACTAAACATATTTTCCCATGATACTAAAAATTTGTAACTTCTGACTCCTAAAGTCCATTATAACCTAAAAATATATAAACCAAGATCAAAATTAATCATACATATGACCTAGAGGGAATTACAATTATCACCACTAGAAAAAACATTCCCTAATAATTTTTAGGTTCATGAACATGAAAATAGAGAGGGCCATTAGTGAATCATAAATGCCTCATGCTCCTATGCCTCATGGTTGTCCCTACCACCAAGCCATATCACTCTAAATAATGGGATAATATTTCTATGAATCAATTAATCCTATCCACACACTATATAAACATGAATTTCAATTATTGTGGTGTTGGGTACAATCTCAACATCCACCCACTCGATAATATGAGGGATGATCCAGTTGATACTTCTTCAGTTGGGAAAAATGGTATACCTAATTTGTAAAATTTAAATGAGTAGGTAAGTTTAATAAATAATCCACCTTCCCATGTACTCCATAATCTCAAATGGGGAAACATAACGAGGCACTGACATAACCTTCCTCCCTAAATGTCTATGTCCCGACTGAGTTAAAAATCTATCAAAATATTGATCACCAACTTCAAATTCCATCCAACCAAATAATTGATCAATATATGATTTTTGTAAACTCTAATATATATCTAAACTTTTTCCTATTCAATTTATTATTATTATTATTATTCTCATGAATGATACTTAATCCAAAGAAGGTCTATTCTCTATTCTCTACCTAATAAATTGGTGATATGGAAGGCCTCGATACAATGATTCGAATGGAACCACCCTAATAGAATCCTAATAACTAGTGTTATAGTAAAATTTTAATAATGAAATATTTTTCTCTTAATATTTAATTAAGTCAATCACCCATACCTGGAGGATGTCTTCAAAAATCTGGATTTCTCCATCATTTTTCACATCCATTTATAGATGATAGGCCATTCTCAAATTTAATATAGAACCCACAAGTTCCCTCAATCCACACCCAAACTATGATGTAAAATGAGATTCCCTATATAAAATTATAATCAATGGAAAACCATGTAGTATAAAAATATCCCATGCATAAAATCACCCAATATCATTTAACATTTTTTACTCCATGATAGGTGGTAAATGGGTTGATTTATTGAGTTGATCAATATTCAACCATATTGCATATTTACCACTAGGATTTTGAGGTAAAAAAATATAATATCCATGGATATATCATCCAATTTACCCACTGGAATGGGTAAATAAAATATAAAAAATTTAGGCCTACAATGTTCTGCCTTAATTCATTGATATTTAAGGAATCAAGAAACAAAAAGTGAAATTTATTGTCTCATTATCAACCACAAGTAATGATGTCTCTAGTAATAATACATCATGGTATCTATAGGGTGCATAGAATAACATGATTTTTTTCTATTATCCATTTATTTTCTCCTCAATAATATTAGAAAAACCATCCTTCCTTCAAAACACAAAACCTCATCGAGATACAAAGACCATAAACCAGTGGCCCCCCACTATAAAGACCTCTGTTAAAGCACTAAAACTCCACATATTATAATAGTTCAAGATCAATATGGTCATAAATAAATGATCTATATTGAGGAAAATATTGGAATACCCATTCATCATCTCTCCCTTCACCTAAGTGAATCTCATAAAAAAATATCTACATGAAGTACACTTCCACTGATTCCTTCACTACCTGAGTTGGAAATTTACGGTTCAAAGTGTCATCAACCAAGATTCATTTTCAGGGGTTCTGAAATATCAAAATAAATTTCTCAATTTTCTCCAACCAAATTATATATCTAATGTTTAGATCCCTCTTAGGGATGATTTAATGTATACTTTTTTGGTATGAATATACTAAAAAAAATCTCTAAAGAGGTTATGTTTCCATGTCTTAAGTCTATGTATAACATCTATAAAGTCAAGATCATGAATGGGGTTATTATTATGAAGGAAAAAAACTAATGAGAGATAAAATCAACAACATATTTCCATTATATAAAAACACAACCTAATAAAATACATGCTACATGGGAGAATAAATCAAAACACAAACCTGGCTCATGAAGAATCAAGATTGGTGAAGAAGTCAATATCACATTAAACTCCTCAAAATATTTATAGAACTAATAACTAAAAAAACATCACAACATTGTGGGATAACTCTTTCATATGATAAGAAATATTATATAATTTAGGAATAAGAATCTCATGATAAATATTTAACCCAAAGAAACTCCTAATATTAGATATATGTCTAGGCTCTCCCAAGGCATCGCCACTCAAATCTTCTTAGCAACCGTTAAGAATCATAGCTCTAAAATCACATTTAATGGAAATTCCCCCTAGAATATCAAACTAAAATCGGGTTTGATTGTCATATAATTAGTCTATTTCATGATCTGAAGGATGATATTAATGTCCACAGAATTATCTGAATCCAATTTGAAAAATAGAAATCATCCACAACACTACAAAGAAGTTATCTAAGAACCATGGAATATTTAATTAATTAAATCAATAAACACTACAAGAGTTTTATTAAGGTGAAAAGGCATGAAAAAATACTCATAATGACTTTTCCTTCAATTGAATGGAGTTTAGGAAGATCATCTTATTATACCCTCATAAAATGGTACCTCAATCTAAGATCAATTTTTTTAAACCATCAGGACACCTTAAACTAATTAAAAAGATAATAAATACTAGGAAATAGATATTTTTTCTTAACTATCACCTAGTTGAATTTTTAAAAATCTACACAAAGTCATATTCTTTCATCCTCTATCTTTGCAAAGAGTAATGGTGATTGATGATGTGAAATTATGAAATGAATAAATACCTTACCCTTGAGATCCTCAATCTTTAAATTTAATTATTTCAATTTTATGGGTGAGATATGAAATTATGACAATAAAATGGTAAATTCACATGAGATAAATTATATATAAAATTTAACTCTTACTTGAGGTTGAAATGTAAAAAAATTATCTAAAAAAATGTCAGGACACTCACTCGCCATAGTTTGAAGAGGGGTATTAGGATGTGGAATAATAGAATTCATAATATCTTTGAAAACTACAATGAGATAACCTATGAAATAGGGGAAATGAGACCTTCTCACCAAAATAAAGGATCCCACTCATTGTAAAATATATTTGTGGTTTCATTGGAAGAAATTGACTCGACATGTCGATAAATGAAATCAAGATAGGATTTAATTTTAATCACCCAATCCATTTTAACAATGTGATAATATTTTTCAAGATAAAGAACATGGAAATATCTTATGTTTTCATGATCACCAATCATCACCTAACACTCTAGATATTTTAAACCCTTCTCAAAAATAATTCCCAAAGGAGTGTAAAGAGTCATCATGAAAAGGATAGACCTTGATCAAAATCCCAATTCTTTTATAAGATTGGATGTGATAATGGAATAAGATTCACCAGTATCAAAAAAATCTATAATCATATAAGTTTTAATAAATACCATGCCTATAATGGCAGTTGGTTCACCGTATAACTCCTCTGGTGCACACTCCTCAATATATATATGTCTGACCTCATCCTTTTTTTTCTTTTCAATCAGCTCATCAACTTTGGAAGGAGGTTGAGATCCCATCCCTATTATTACATCATATTTATACTGATATTCCTTGGTAAAGGTAGATACTTCTCTACTATAACTGGATTACCTTTAATATAAACATTTTAGGTGACCATATTTCCCACACATGTGAAAAACCATAGGTTCTGACTTATAATCAGGTTATATGAGTCCTTTCCTACAACACTTGTAACAGACAACCTAACTCTAACATAACATTTGTTGTGTGGGTCTTCCAAAACAAAAATTTTGGTCTCCTTTATTCTTTCTATAACCTAATAACACACTCTAGCTATATATTATAGTCAATATTTCTCTAAAGATTCAATTATTCCTTATAATATCTTCCTCAGTCGTAACTGCCTTGCGAACAACCTCATTTAGGTGAGTATGCACATAAGAATCAAGAGAGTCTAAGTCTGAATATCAGGAATTAATCACATATTGAAACTATGCTCCTTGAGATATTCATTATAAATAGGCTTTGGAAACTATTTCAGTGACTTGGAAAACCAATTAGGATACTCCCTAACATAATGATCTATATATACCAAAGTAATTAACTCCCGAGCCTTTTCTAATCTCATTGTATTGGTATTGAAATGTTTATTAATGGTTTTATTTAATATTTTATAAGTGATAAATTTATGAAACAATTCATTCAAAATAGATTCTCAATATATCCTTCTCATCACTTCAATCATATAAGTGGGGATGACAACTATATATTGTTCCTCAGTTCTCATGAAGTGGAAAATCATCTCAATTCCCCCAAACCTCTTGATCCATTATTCATATTCCTAGGTTTACTTTTCACCTCAAATTATTGGTGAATGTTTCCTAATGAATGTTAAATAATGATACAACCTTTCTTTTTGGGTCAATATTGGATACACAACCTGTTGATTGAATCGTAGGAAATACAATTTCAACCAACACCGAGTCAATCAGTGGTTTATTCTATAAGGATATCTCCTTATATTACTTTCTAGTATTCTATTTTTTATTGATGGATCTATAATATATAAATGTAGTGGATGGAAACCATGTATAAAATTATATTATTTTATTATCATAAATAATATTTATTAAACATAAGACCAATAAACTAATGATCATAAAAAAGTATGCTGGGAAACCCTAGAATTTTCATGGTAACTCATGGATTTCCATGAGGGTTAAGTAGATGGGTACACTCCCACACTAATTGTTATATTCTAATATTACTACCTTTATCTACCAATGACCCCCATATATAATATTGAGATACAAAATCTTGATCGTAGTCTTTATCGATAACCTGACCATTTGATAGCATTTTGTATTTGGCCAAACTGGTTCAACCCATAATTTCAACTATACTAGCCTTCCACAAGGCCAAGATCATGTTCCTGATCACCATATTCTATAAAAAGCATAAGGTTTTGATATAAAGAAAAATCAGAGTTAGTTTCACCCTCAACATTCATATGATAAGATAAAACCATATATAGTTTCATAATAGAAATCCAAAATATATCATATGTAAAAAAACTAATTCAAGAAGGTATAATATAAATAAAACCTAAAAAAACATAATGATATGAAACATAGAAACTAAAGTATCCCATGGTTATAAATCCTTATTACTCAGTGTCACCACCATCATAACCCACCAGAATAAAACATGGATGAATAAAGATATTTCCACCATATGATGCTCTTAAATTTACATTTATCCTATAAAACCATGTCAACAAATTCCCAATGGAAAATTTAGGATGTAAGAAGTCAATATTTTTAAGGTTTAAAAGAATAAATTATAAAATGAGAGTCCACATGAATTTGGTATATGTTTCATCAAATATTTTTCATAAAAATTTATAGAATAAATCTTTTCCTAAATAAAAATCATAATTTTTATTTATTTTAAAAAATATCCTATATTCAATAAAAAGGAAACGGAGAAAAAACATATATTCTTGGGAATATTCATATGAATAAAGTATTTTTCTTGCAGAAATTTACAAATAAAGTGGGAGAATAATAATATAAAAAACATGCAAGTAATGTATACGAAAATCACTAAAGTGAAATCCCAAATAAATGGTATACATAACTGAAATCCATAATGAAAGACTAACAATCATAAGTGAATTATAAAGTTATGAAACATTAGTTTCTATGAAAGGGTACCCACTTTAAACCATGGTATCCTAGGTACCTCTCTTAATGATAAATTACCCCCTATGGATCTTATATTTTTCATATTTCTCTACATTACGAGATCTCACAATATGGTATATCATCATTACATTTTAGGAATCCAAAATCCATATTTCAAATCATTCTCCATGGAAAATACATTTCTTTTACATGGTGAAATTTTCACAGAAGAAAATTATATAGTGATTAAATATAGACTCATAACCTAAAAACCGTTACCATTTTAAAATATTCATTGAGTAATTTAAACAACCACTTCTGGTGTAAAAAATCCACTTTTTGAAGAATGTAAATTTTGAATACACTTTTCATTTTTCCCCAAAGATAAAATCCTATATCAATACTCAATATTATAATAAAAACTAAAGGAAAAAATAATAAATAAATTATTACCAAGGGATATACAATATGATAGACACCTACCTCAATAATGAAGCAATCCTCAAATCCATCAATTTTGTTGATGAAAAAAAGTATCTTGTCTTCATAAGCCTATATCAAAAAATAATATCATCAAATATTCATCAACAGGCTTGGACCTGACAGTCATATCCCAATTAAGTTACAATATATCTTGGGGTAGAGGTATCTAGTATACATCAAGGGATAATAGGATAAATAAAGAGAAAAAAACATACCTTGATGAGATCCATAAAAAATGATCAAAGATCGCCATTTAAACAAGGCGAGAGTTCTCTAGAGAGTCATGGAGGGAATTATTTGAGCTAATTAGAGATTAAGATGAGATTGGAGTTAAAGGATACCAAGGTTATTAGGGTAATTTTACATTTTAATATGGTTTTTTTGGGTCATAATGTTAGGCCATATGGTTTAGATTAACAGTGTTCTAACCCTGTGGTGCACAATGTACCTTGAAAAAAATCACAAGGTATCTTTCGAATAGATGAACAATTTGAAAAAACATTCTCATTATGTAAAAATGATTCTAGAAACAAACCTAAAAATACACAATTTTTTACTAGAAACTCATAGGGATTGAAAAAACTTGCTCAAAACATGAAAAAAGCCACCAAAACCCACCGATCCATATCAAAAGGCTAACACACAGTTAAAAAACAATGTTTATAAACCATGTGTCTATCATACTTTCCCCAAAACTCAAAATTTTCAAGTCTCAAATATCAAAAGACCATATAACCTCATAAGAGATAATATGATCTTGAAATTAAACATATTGGTAACCTAGAGGGTGTCACATTAGAGGTTTTTGAGGATGGAGTTTCTATGAGTCATGATTAAATAGCTATTGACGTTTAATATTGTTACTTGTGTATGAGTATGATGTCCATGTTTAATCATTACATGTGGTAATTTATGGAGTGTGGAAATATATGAATTACTGTAATGTAGGTAGGGTTTTTTTTGTGAGATGTGATAGGTTATTGGATGGATGAGATGGCTCATTGATATTGGTGTGTAGGAAGATCCAATATTATTTGGTTCTTTGATTAATACAGAATTTTTGTTTTGGATCTGGTGTTAGATGGATGTTTTTTTTCAGTATTGGGATACAGATATATTTGGTATGATTCAAGCTTAAATCAGAATATAATTATGTCAACGATCAGTAGTGGAGTACGATGGTAGATTTAGCTGATTGATGATTCATCTATGGAATTACACTACAATTCAGGTTAAAAATTTGTTGTCGGTATTTAGGAGATCTTGGAATTCACTTAAATATTTTTTCAATCATGATCAAGTAATGAGATAACATGTTGGTGGGTGCGGATGGGTGTTTATTAGGATATATAGTCATAGGAGGATTGGAAATTATTTTAATATGATATTAGATGTGGTGAAATGTAAAACCACTACAAGTGTGTCATTAGAATACTAAGAGTGAATTTTCAATAAGAGATTTTGATTATGGTGGAACCATGAATATGAATCGGAAATTAATATCAAATTCTTATAGATATTGGGTAAGTGTTGTCTTATTGATTTTATAATGGTGATGAGTGAAAGCTCAAATTTTGAAGAATAGTGTGCCTCATGTTTGAATTTGTGTAGTAGAATATCATTAGGCATTTTGGGATAGAACATAAAAATCTCAGTTTGAACTGATATACATGGTAGGTTATGTTTGATGGTTGATATCCCACTAATACTTATTAAAGAGATAAAGTGTTGTGGTGGTGATGTTTTAAAGCCCCATGTCTTTCTCTATTTTAATTTTTAAGGTAAATTTTAAATTTTATCCAAGATTAATGGGTCATTTTTAGAACCAAGATTTATATCGAGAATCTATGTGTTGGTACAAAAATAGATAATTTTTTATATGTTTTGAGTCTTGGGTGATTCCATAGGTTATTGACAGTGGTATTTTTCTTCTTCTGATCCATGGTTTAGCCTTGTATATTAAAACTCCTCATGTGAGCCTCCCTAACAGGGGTTGCACCCATATAGGTCACCCCTATATGGGAAACCCAAACATGATTGGGACTTCGAATTTTTTTTAGAAAAGTACAAATATAGAGAAAGAGGTTTATATGACACCTATGTAGTTACCCTTTCATGTCCACCCATACGTGGCCTCCCTTAGATGGATTGGAAATACATAGGTGACCTGCACATGGCCACCCATTCATGAAGGAAGTCCCCTTATGTAGTGTGACCCTTATATGGGTGAACCATTACATGTTGAAATCCCCTTACATATGATGAACTTTATTAAGTAAAGTCATACATGGGTATCCCTTTAAGTTGGGTGACCTCTATGAGGAATCACATTATGCAGACACTTACATGGTGAGTAGTGTTTATATTATTTTTTTAAGAAAATATTAAATAAAGTATTAAAAACATTTTAATGATGAATTATTGCTTCTCATTCCCTATATAACATGGAAATCATTGTATATGGGGCTATCAACAATTATCTTCTACTCAAGGGATGTATCTACATTTATTATTCTCATAATAGAGTTTTGTTTCAACTATAGGAGTGATTTAGGGATTTAGTAATGATTCCACCAGAGCATGGTGGAATCATCCTGAAACCAAGATAATTTTATCATTGTGTCTTTAGGACATCCCAAAATGGTGTTTTAACAAAAATTATATCTATTTCAATGAAGTAATGTATCTTTATAAATTTTTTTACGTGTTTTGATTACTATTAAATGAAATTGGTAATTGAATCATTGAAGGGATTTAAAGCTTTCATGTGGATCACATCCGGTGGTGTTTAACGAGTGGTCTACATCCCATTTACTTTAGTTTCTACACTGTTGTAATTATTGGTGAGTTTTGACAATTTGTACATATTTAATTAAATAATAAATTAAATTATAAAATTAATAATAATTTATCTTGACATAATGAATTAATATAGGAGCTTGGGTGATGATATGATCATGGATGAGGCTAGTTTGAGCGTGGGTAGTGGGGTTTAATATTTTTCTAAATTTAATAAATATGTTTTTGGTTTGTAGTCCCTATTTATAAACCTTTTGTAAATAAATATTACTTATAGAGATTGTGATATTTAGTCTCTCCTATATGGGATATTGAAATTTTAAAATTAAATGAATTATTTTTTCTAAAGAAAATTCCTAGGGATAAAATGAATTTTTCAAGGGCCGTGACAGATCATTAGACCCTGATGGACATATCAATTATATATGGCTGAGAGCATATGTATAAATTCCTTCAATATGAATGTTAGGCCTTGGGGTTGTATTAATTCAATGAAATAATATATATATATATATATATAGTGTTCCTTATAATAGGTTATGTTATGTTTCCACTATAGAGTGTTATGATGGACCTGACATGCCTAACATCAACTATCACCTGGCATGGAACATGGCATGGAACATGTGAGAGTTGATCACTATATTGGTCCCTTAGTATTCGATAGTCAGGGAATGATTATAAGAACCAGCTATGATAAATATTGTAACCTAAGTGATATGTAAGAAATTAAATAAACATGATGTAGTGGACCTTGTGATGGGTTCCTTGAGACCATTGAGAGGAGATGTGTGGTTTTTTTAGTAAAATTAGACTGATTAAGCTATGATGGAACTATGTTAGTTAATAGAATTGATGTGTTGTTAGATAAGAGAGCGGTGTGAGTTATAATCCCCCTCTATCATGTGAAAATACAAGTGGGTAAACCCTAAGTATATTGATGATATTTTTTAGTGAGTAGAAAAACATTAGATGAAATTAGATGTCACATGAGAATTACACAATATCCTTTAACTAATGATAGTGGTTATTATCTTATGTGGCTAGTGAGGTTGTAATTTGATCACGATGATGTGGAAGAAAACTAATACATCTAAATGGTGGTCTTGGACTGAGCATTGAGATTATGATTGAGGAAACTATATTCTTTTTATGTGATTTGATGATACATAGAGGTCCTCAATAGGTTCCACATGTTATATTTATCCTAGAGAAAGTTTATGAAAAGAAGTTAGTATAGTTAGGTTTGGGTGTCACCTTAGAACCCAAAAATTGATGGTTTGTGCTAATGAAACTAGTGATAATGGTAGATTTTTTGAATTAGATTCCATATTATGAGTTATGTGATGGGTCTTAGAATTAGCTAACCCATGTTTATTAGTTATTCCTGATATAAAACACATGGGACACCCTTTCCTCTATTTTTTTAGAATGAGGTGCATGAGATATATACTAGGATAATAATGTTTATCCCAATACTTATACATTTCGTAGGATTTACTCTAATTAATAAGAAAATATCTAATACTACTATAATTCCAAGTATTACATACTATGAATTTTCTTAAATAAAATTATACTATATTTCCTAGTATTACATTCTAGGAATCTACTTTATTCGGAACACATATGGATTTCCTAGGATTTCCTCCTTAGAATAAAAATTATTCCTGATAATACTATATTTCCTTGTATTTACTTCTAGTAATAGATGATTTCACTAGCTACAATATCGTTATTGATCCTAATACTATTTGGCATAAATATGTAACATTTTCAAAGAAAATTTTGTACTTTCCAAATATGATATGGTTAATCTCAATTTTCATGTTAGAACCAAAGGATTAACGTTTTTCATTTTGTTATAAATTTTCATTATTATATTTATATTGACCATATAATGTTTTCATATATTTAATATATTGGTTTTTCAGGACCCCATTGTTTTTTACCTATTGAGTTATACTCACAAACTACTGAGGAAGCAATAAAATTTGGGTACCTAATCAAAATTCATTTTTCCCATGTTTTGTAAATTTAATGGCCTTGTTTTTTGTAGTATAGATAATATATATAAATGGGGATTTGGAAACTGGGGTTGAGGTATGGATCAAGGATGGTAGTTGATTATTTTTTATATTTAATTTATTCATCTATTTGTTCATGTTATTGGACATGTGGGTGGTTAGTTGTTGTATGCCGATATGAACCTATGTCTATATGAACATTTTCTTCTGTATTCATTATTATGAAATGTAATGTTTTATTACTTTCATGTAATTTTAGTATTTTTTATTGTTCATTATTGGTTCTTTTCTATGATGTTTTACCCTAAAATGAAGGTAAATTCTCCCTATAGTAACACCTTGTACCATCACTTCCATTTTGATTCCTATAAAATATGGGGTGGAGTGCTTGAGGTCACGTGTTGACTATCAATCAAGGAATATATTTAGTGGTCTAGGGAATCCAGTATTTACATCATATACATTGTGGGTCTATAGTAGGTACCTTGTGGTTTCTTGATGTTTTTCCTTTAGAAGTTTGTTTTAAATATTTAATATATATTAAATGGGTCATACATATTCCCCCACCTAACTTCCCTAAGAACATCATGAATTTCCCCTCCTCTCTATTTTATTCCCCCACCATGTAGAAAATGTCTATTATTTTAGTTGTGATCATTAATTCATTCATATTGTTAGATAATTGGAGGTTAGATTGAACCTTTATTCTACTTGATAATGGGTTTCCATTTATACTTCTTTTTTATTATCCTATTTTTTATGATTTTTATTTGAATTAAAAATTTACATTAATTGATGTTGAATCATAAAATTATATTTGATGTGTGGTACTCTACAACATTTTAGTAGTTGTTCCTTTACACTATTTTATAAGATTTTTTGTGCCTTGATATTTGGGAACTATAGGTGAGTGAGGACTTCTCGGGATAGAACCAAATTGGGTTTTTAGTTTATTGATCATTGATTATGGGTTATCTCACTCAAAGAAGATTATTTATACTACATGTTTTAAAAATATTCTATCTGATGGACACATTACCTTGGAAAAGTGATTCTATATCGAGATAGAAGAACCATTAAGGGGTTTACTTACTTACGATTTGATTAAGATATCCTTGTTGGGTAACCATAATAATTCTATGTCAATGTGATGATTATGTATATGTTTGTTGAGTGGAAAATTCACATGATATGGGAATTTAATTTTTTCAGTGCTCACTATATTGTGAACCTTATAAGATATCTATTTGTTTTGGGTCCAAATCCATACTAATGAGAGGTCAAACATGACATAGGTTTCATTTGATTACAACTACATAGGTGTGTGTAGAATATAAAATAAATTGCATTAGTTTATCTAATTATGTAGGTGGTATAAAATTCACAATTTTTATGATTATGTTATGAATGTTTTTATCCATAAAGGTATTAACAATTAAACCAAGATATTGGTTCTGAATATTGGTGTTATTTATTTTCCCCTGATATGTTTCATGCTTATAATAATTATTTATTCACTTATATTACAACTATTTTTGTGATTAATCATTAAAATTTCGTTTATAATTCATCATTTACTTTTACATATTATGTTTACTTGATAAACCATTTATACCATTAATTATTTTTTATCATAATTGGCCTCTAATTTTATATACATAGTTAGAAATTTTTATCTATTGTTATTAGTATTGTGTTAGATCATCAACCTATATTATATAATTAGTGATATATAATTCACACCATATATTATGTTGGTAATTCATCATTAAACTTTGTTATTATATTGGTGACACATCTTTCCTCTAGGGTTGAATATCGATGAAATTTCATTCACCATGGTTCATATTTTGATAGCATATCATCCAATATTTTTCTATGTAGGATGTGACATTTTGTTTAACTGGTAATGAGGTATAATTAAATATATGTTTCACCTTATGTATTTAATTAGTTATATATCATTAACTATCATTATCATGGTTGTAAATAAATCATTAAACATGGTTATTGTTTTGATGGTTAATTCTCCACCCTTGAATAATTATTTTGTTGATATATTGTTTACCATGGATAATATTATAGTTATGTATAATATAACCTAGGTATTATCTGGTGATATATCATTCACCATTTTATATTAATGTAGTAATATATTTTTCATCCTTCATAGTGATATGATTATACCACATTGATCATATATTGTACTATTATGATGCATTGTTCACCTTAGATGAATTATAATGATACCCCATTATCTAAATAACTAAGGATGATTCATTATATTTTATTATTACTATGAGTTCCAATAGATCAATTAACCTCGATTTTAAAGAAAACTAGGAATGTATAGTCCCATTCTAACATGGGTTGAACTAGTCATTATAGTTCATTAAATTATCTATCTAAAACCCCATAATATGACATATATACATTTATTATTTTTTATATAATATCATATCATTCAAATATCCATATATTACTAGAGTTATTTAAGAGAAACATTGGGATAGGCCTACTATGTACAATTATCACACCCTACATGTTAACTTTGATGGGTGTACAGATTTCATGGTCAGGGTTGTGGGTATAGGAAAGTTACCTTTTATCGATGGATGAATTCAGATTTATAAAAGGATTAGTATATATGTCTATATGGGGACTCAAACATAGATTTTGTTAATGAATATAATTTTTTCAATATTTTTAAAAATGTTTGCATACTACTGGCCCATAAAAATTTCTTACACTTGATGTAGGATTTTTATGACATTATAGTGGGTTCATATTTTCATATAGTATATAAAGTTTATTTATTTATGAATAATAATTATAATGTGTATATTATGTTATAAATTATGAAATATTTTTATCATTACATCCATTATTTTCTATAGGTATTTCAAAGAGGGTATATTATATTCATGGTATCAATATACCTCTATAGCTAGTTAGATTCTAATATAAATAGGGAGACACACATAAGGTGTTGTTGTATCACTAACTTGGTAATTTTTTAGGTGATCTAGTATGGGGAATTACATTTAAAGTTTATAAGAAATATTATCCTATGTTCCCCATACCATGAGTACACTATCCATCTATAACTATGATTTGATGGAATTCTATGTAAATCAGGCATTATTATTTTTGTAGATATCTAAATGGGTTTTCACACACTTTATATATCGATTACAACCTATCTATAAATAATCATATACACACACCATTATCTCAATAATTATATATATAATTTATAAGTTTAATAATATATAATATATTATTTATATAAAAACACAATGTATATGCTTCCAAATTATAAATAGTATTATATCAATTGTTTTACTCAATAATAAGATCCTAATTATGTTTTATGGTATTTAAATAGTCCACCCATGTGGCCTCACACAATGAGTGTAGTTTTTAGGTAATGATAATTTAAATAATTTCCATGTTCCTATTAGGAAGCTAGGGTCCATTGTTACATAACACCTATACATATCCAAATCAGCAGCAATTTATATTTGTCTAAAATGGTAAGAAATAGTAGCTTCAGAAAAAAGAAAAAAAATTATTCTAGAATATAACAATAGTCTAACTTAGAAATTTGAATAAAATTAAACATTTTTTATAAAGGACTACAATGATCTTTAAAGGTGTGATGATAATTTGAACAAAATAGAGAAAAATTTATTTGTTTAATTAAATTTTCCTAGTAGACTACTTAGTCTATCTACTTTTACCAGCTAAATTATAGGTCCATCTCCTTGGTCGTTCAACTCTATTTCAAATAGAATTATAAAAAATATATTTTTACACAACTATAACTTAAACAACCATAAAACCATATATTATATTTATTTTTCATATTTTTAACCAGTATTAATATAATTGAGATAAATAATTACTAAAAACTCAATAGGTCAACTCATAATAAAATTTCAAATTATAATCAAAATATTATGGAAATTTATAAAAAAATATAATATCAGGATTAATTAACTAAGATAAAAAATGGAAAATATATTTAAGGTATTATTTTTTATTAAAATTTATAAAATGATGAATATACATCTCAAAAAAACTACCAATTAAAAAAAACTAAGTTAAATCAACTAAAAAGTCATGTAAATGAAATAGGTTTCTATGGATTTATAATTAATATATTCTTTTTTCCTTAAGAAAAATTAGAATTTGTGATATCTTACTCAAAACATCTGAGATAGCGAGGAAAAAATTAAAAAAATAATTGGCCATTGAGAAAGATTTATAATTCATGGAAAAGTATATGTCTAATATATATAAGATACTATAATATAAAGGCTTATATTATGATATTTTAAACTTATATTTTAAAATAAAAAATGATGTTTACATTAAGAAAAATCATGTCAATCTTTACTATATGAAGTAAAAGTATATTCAAAAAGTATTTTTTAAAAAATAAATAATAATTTTCTAAAAATGAACTAAAGATAAAATAAAATTAAAAATCTAGTCACATAATCAGAAAATAAAGAAAATTAAATCTTCTTGATAATTTATTTGATCGAAATAAATTTAAAAAAATTAACAAAAAATAAGTTGTTTTTCTATATAATAATTTTTATAAAAATAAAAAGTTAACTACTATTATTAAACCAATAATTACATCAATGTAGAAATGTATGAATATAAAATTCATAATATATATATATATATATAATTTATTATTTTTTGATGTATTTTTTTATAAAATAATAAATAAAAAAAATTATATAAATAATATTTATTTTTCTAGAAAATAATTTCAATGAAGATAGAGAATCAAATAACATTAATTATATACTAATATAATGATAATGAATCCTTAGTAACATAATATATATATATATATATAAATATATTTATAACACAAATTTATATTGGATAATTTTTTTGTGAGTTATGAATGTTAATCCAAAAATGAATTTTTTGATTTTGATAATATTTGTTAGTAATATAGTGAAAGTGATTACTCATATCGCCATTAATGTATTTTTTGAGAGACCAAAGATGTTTTGAGTTACATGGAAATGAAAAAATAACAAAAAATTTAATGAAGACAATATAACATTTAGGTTTTTCTCAAAATAGTATGTTCATGCGTGAGGTAAACTCAAAAAAAATTTATAAATTGAAAATTCATTTTATTACATTTTTCATAGTGAAACACTCATGATATTTTATACGATAAAAAAAATATTCTCCTTTATTTTCATATGGAGGGGTTTTTAAAGAGTTTGGGGGTAATAATTTTATAAAGGGTATTAGTGACTTGCTTATATAACCACACTCATGTGATCTGTTGGACTCCTAATTTGTTAATCATGTTTTAATAATAAAAAATCTCATTACTGTTAATTACTCTTGATCTTCAGTGCACATCTTGCTAATACTCTTCAAACTGAACAATAGGTGCATATCATGTTTTTATAATAACAAATCTTATGGATGTTAATTACTCTCTTCGAGTTTTATGCATAATTACAATTATATCATATATTATCTCTAATGAGTAACCTTAACTCATATTCTACATATCACTGTCTTAGTCCAAATACAGATCTTTTGTCTAAGTATGGACTCACCGTGACCACTCACCGTAACCCAGACACCGTGAAGGACTCACCGTGACCAGACACTGTGAACCAGACACCGTGAAGGACACACCGTGACCCAGACACCGTGAAGGACTCACCGTGACCAGACACTGTGATCAGACACCGTGAAGAAGACACCGTTTCCATGATCACTGTGACACCGTTTCTTAAGCTTTTATCAATATTATATTAAATAATGATAACGGTCATATTTTTTGTCTTTAATGAAATTAATGTTATTTAATGTTAGTTTTTGGCTTGACAAGAAACCGTATCTTGTACCTATGAGAAGGGAATCATTCCTTCTTCCAGAACTTGTGGAATATAAAGAAGATTGAGTTGCATTAGAGAACACGAATGTACACGCACACTTGACACGTCTCGACACATATACTACAAGACATGCGATCTCTATACTGAACCGAAGAACAATCTGGAGCACAAATGTGAAGAACACATTGCACGATCCTCAAAGAAGTTCCATACATGCAATCCTACATTTCTGAAGAACACACGACGAATCAAGAGACTGTAGAAGACAAGCTGAACTACGACACTTTGTTTTTCAACAGAAAAAAACCAGAGAAGGACTCCGAAGCATTCCTGCTCAATCCAACGAGTCCAGAACTACATTGACAATCACTAGATCCATTTATAAACTCTACATCTCTGTTCTGTGATTTATTATTTACTTTTCGAGCAGTGTGTGTCATCTGCTGTATTTTTACACACACACACTGTATCCTGAACTTTAACTGGAGGATCTGTAAATCCTCACTCAAAATATTACATCTTTTATTTCCCATTGGGATAGTGGTAGAGGTCGTGTGTGACTTGAACAGCTGGTTTGCTGTTGTTTTGTTTCCCACATAGAACAGTGGTAGAGGTCCTTGTGTGGCCTGGACAGTTTTGTAAAACCGTTGTTAACCCCGATCCAGGGTGTGGATCAAATTTATATATATTTGAGAGGACTAAGTCTCGGTTTGAGACTGAACCTCTTGTTATATCTGCTATGCATATTTTATTTAAGTTTAATGTATACGAAATATATTATAATTATTCCGCTGCTATTACTTTAAAATACAAAATTATTTTTAAGCTACTTTGATAGTTAAATTAGCAGGTGTTTACACTTATTGTAAATCAGTAGATTAGTTTCAAAAGTTAGTTTGATCTTGTGGTTAAACTAACTGAGACCTAATCAATATTTGAGAAGCTAAGTGAACACTTACAATCTGTATAAATTCACTACAGTTTAACTTATTTTATAAATTGGGGGATTTTTACTAGACAATGTTTTAACAGAAATTTTAATTGGAACTCAATTCACCCCCCTCTTGAGTGTCCACTCTGACCAACATTTGGTATCAGAGGTTGTTTAAATATTTTATAAAGTACTCTATTTTTCAACTGTTATTTTAGTTGCATCTTTAAAGATCTTAAATTTCTGTTAGTTCTAAATTTTTTATCTTTAAATCGTCTTTCTAAAATCTAGTTATGGATAATAGACTAGAGGGTGCTGCTACTAACAGACCACCTTTCTTCAATGGTACCAACTATGCCCAATGGAAGCTTAAAATGAAAATTCATTTAGAAAGCATAGGTTTTGATATTTGGACTGCCATAGAATCAGAATATAAACTTCCCACTACTGCTAGATCCACTTGGGATAAACCTACAAATACTGCCTACAATAATAATTGTAAAGCCATGAATGCCCTGTACTATGCTTTAGGAGATGAAGAGTTCAAAAAATTTTTTTCTTGTAAAACTACTTTTGAAATTTGGGATACCTTAGCTGTTTCTCATGAAGGAACAACCAATGTTAAGGAAATGAGATTAAATACTTATACTATTAAATATGATAACTTTAAAATGAAAACTGATGAACCTATTTCTGACATGTATCTCAGGTTTAATGAGATAATCAATATAATGAATTCACTTGGAAAAGCTGTTCCATCCAAGGAACAAATTATGAGAATCTTGAGATGTTTACCAGACCGATGGAGAGGCACATCTGTTTCAATCAGAGAGTCATGTGACATTGCTTCTCTACCTGTTAAATAACTCATTGGTAAGCTTATGATGTCTGAGGAAGAACTCAAGGTAAACAAAGAAGAAGAAGATGAACCTAGAAGAAAGTCTGTTGCTTTCAAATCTTTAACTTCAAAGGATAAGGATAAGGAGAAACTTCAAGCTATAAACGAGAGCTCAAGCTGTGAAGACAGTGAAAGTGCTTCTGATAATGATGCTGAAATGTCTCACATTTCCAGAAGGTTTAAGAAGTTCTACAGGAAGAAGAAGTTTTTCAGAAAATCAAATTACAAAGGAAAGTATGACAATAAGGAACATTGGAAGAAGGATTGGAAGAAGTCTGATAAAAGTAATGAAGCTGTCTGCTATGAGTGAAAAAGAAAAGGACATATTAAAGAAGACTGCCCAAATCTCAAATTCAAGAAGAAATATGATTACAAGGAAAGTAAGTACAAAAAGGCTATGAAGGATACTTGGAGCACTTCTGAGTATAGCTCCACTAAATCTGAAGTCTCTGAAACTGAACACAGAAATAAGGAAAACATGTGTTTTATGACAAACACTTCTAAGGTAACAGCTGAGACTCCTACTTTAAATTCTTATTATTCAGGAGATGATACTGACTCTGATAACATATAAAAATCTGAACTACTTGAATATTTTGATATGTTAGAAGAAACCTATAATGAGCTGAAAGACAAATACAAAGGTTTAAAGAAACAATATGCTTTAACTGTTAAACATAAATTTGATCTTGATATTGAAATGGAAAAGAATGATCAATTACTTAAAGAAAATACTGAACTGAAATTATCTAATGAGAAACTCAGAAAGGATTTAGAGAAATTCAAAAATGTAAATGATACACTAACTCAAATTCTAGGAAAGAAGATGGACCAAAATACACTACTGGAATAGGCTACAAACCTGGACAGAGACAATTTACTAAGAATAGATTTATTCCTAAATCTGGATAGAATGCTGCTAATTCTAGTTCTAGACATTTATATGCTTCAACTAGTTATATTAATAGTTATGGATCTAATAAGGTTTATCTTTCAAAGTATATTGATTCTACAAATTTCATGAGACCCATAAGTCAAATTTGGGTACCAAAAGCTTTGATTGCTAACCTGTCTGGACCCAAGAAGATCTGGGTACCAAAATCATTTCCTATCTAAATTTGTTTTGTAGGAAACCTACTTAAAGAGATCCTATAGGAAGACCTGGTACTTGGACAGTGGATGTTCAAGACATATGTCTGGAGACTTCTCATGCTTTAAAATCTTAGTCAGAGTTGATGGAGGTTTTGTCACCTTTGGTGATAATTCTAAAGGGAAAATCATCGGCTTAGGCCAGATTGGTAACACTGGCTCAGTATTAATTTCTAAAGTTTTACTTGTTGATGGACTTAAATATAATCTGTTAAGTATTTCTTAGTTATGTGATGATGATTTTAATATTAAATTTGAAAATTATTCTTGTAATATTTTTAATTCTAAACATGCTTTAGTATTTTCTGCCCTGCGAAATGAAAATTTTTATGCTGTTGATTTAAATTCTTTAGCTAAGTAGAATATTACTTGTTTAAATGCTTTTCATAAAGAGTCTTGGCTTTGGAACAGAATATTAGGACATTGCAATATACACTCACTTATAAAACTTACTAGGAAGAACTTAGTTAGAGACCTACCCAAACTTGAGTTTCCAAATGACAAAGTTTGTAATCCCTGTCAAAAGGGAAAGCAACATAAAGTTTCTTTCAAATCAAAGAAAGAAGTCTCAACTTCTCAACCTCTCAAGTTGGTTCACATGGATTTATTTGGACCATCTAGAGTTTCTAGCTTAAATGGGAAGCACTATGTCTATGTCTTAGTAGATGACTTTTCTAGATATACCTGGGTATATTTTCTAGCTCACAAAAGTGAATCTTGTTCTTACTTTGTTAAATACTCCAAATCTGTAGAAAAAATTAGTGGACTTAAGATTAAAACTCTGAGAAGTGATCATGGCCATGACTTTGAGAATCATGAATTTGAATCTTACTGCTCTCACAATGGCTATAGTCACAATTTCTCTTCCCCTAGGACACCCCAGCAAAATGGTGTAGTAGAAAGAAGGAATAGAACTCTGCAAGAAATTGCTAGAACTATGCTTAATGAGTATGAACTACCTATTTATTTTTGGGCTGAAGCTATAAATACAGCTTGTTATGTTATCAATAGAGTCTTAATCAGACCTATTCTTAAGAGGACCCCTTATGAGTTGTGGAACCATAGGAAACCTAAAGTTAACTACTTCAAAGTCTTTGGATGCAAAGTCTTTATTCTTAATACTAAAGACAATCTTGACAAATTTGCATCCAAGAGTGATGAAGGAATTTTCCTAGGTTACTCTTTTTCTAGTAAAGCCTATAGAGTTTTCAATAAGAGAACCAAGTGTGTGGAAGAATCTGTTCACATCAATTTTGATGAAACTGATCCACATGAGCCTAAAACCTCTCTTGAAAATCTTGAAGATGATCTCTCTATTTTGAACCTTAATGATAAAGATAGTGGACCTATAGTTAAAACGTCCAGTTCTGGAAATTTTCCAGAACCTGCTTCTGTTGATTCTCAATCGGTTGATGAACCTGAAATTTCTAGACCTACCTTTACTAGATCAACTAGAATTCTGAAGAATCATCCTTTAAATGCTATTGTAGGAAATCTTGATAGAGGGACACAGACTAGAGCTTCTCTTAGTAATTAGGTTGAACATCAAGCCTTCTTGTCACAGCTTGAACCTAAAAACATTGATGATGCTATTAATGATGAATTTTGGGTAATTGCTATGCAAGAAGAACTCAATCAGTTTGAAAGAAATAATGTTTGGAATCTTATTGAAAGACCTAAGGACACTTTCACAATAGGCACAAAATGGGTGTTTAGAAATAAAGTAGATGAATTTGGAAACATAGTTAGAAATAAAGCAAGACTAGTTGCACAAGGCTATAGTCAAGAAGAAGGTATTGACTATGAGGAGACTTTTGCTCCAGTAGCCAGATTAGAAGCTATTAGGATTTTACTTACTTATGCTGCACATCTAAATTTCAAACTATATCCAATGGATGTCAAGAGTGCATTCTTAAATGGATATATTGCTGAGGATGTTTTTATTGAACAACCACCTGGTTTTTCAAACCCACATTTTCCAAATCATATTTCAAATTATCAAAAGCTTTATATGGTTTAAAGCAAGTTCCAAGATCTTGGTATGATAGATTAAGTACTTTTCTAATTTCTAAAGGTTTTACAAAAGGAATTGCTGATCCTACTCTTTTTATAAAACGAATTTCTAAAGATGTTTTAGTAGTAAAAATTTATGTTGATGATATTATCTTTGGATCTTCTAAAAATTATTTATGTACTAATTTTTAAAAAATGATGCAAAATGAATTTGAAATGAGTTTAATGGGTGAACTTAAATTCTTTCTTGGTTTTCAAAATTTTCAAAATTATGATGGAATTATTTTAACTCAAAGTAAATATACTAGAGATCTTTTAAAACGTTTTGGATTGGATAGCACAAAAAGTAGTGACACTCCCATGAGTACCACTTGTAAGATGGATCTTGATGAAAATGTTAAATTTGTTGATCAAACCACTTATAGAGGAATGATTTGAATTCTACTCTACCTGACTGCTAGTCATCCTGATATTATGTTTAGTGTGTGTTTGTGTTCTCGTTTTCAAGAAAACCCTAAAGAGTCACATTTAAATGCTGTAAAGAGAATTTTCAAATACCTCAAGCATACTCCCAATTTATGACTATTCTATCCCAAAGGACAATCATTTAAACTAGTTAGTTATTCTGATGATGACTATGCTGGATGTAAGCTAGATAGAAAAAGCACCTCTGGAACATGTCATCTTTTAGGCAAGTCACTAGTATTATGGTGTAGTAAGAAACAAAATTCTGTTGCATTGTCAACTGCAGAAGCTGAATACATAGCTGCTGGAAGTTGTTGTGCACAAATTTTGTGGATGAAACACACATTACTATACTATGGATATCAATTCAGACATGTCTCAATAAATTGTGACAACACAAGTGCTATTAATATTTCTAAGAATCCTGTTTCTCATTCTAGGAAAAAACATATTGATAAAAGACATCACTTTTTGAGGGATCATTATCAAAAAGGTGATATCACTTTGAAATTAATTGGTACTGAATATCAACTTGCTGATATATTCACTAAACCATTAAATTTTGAAAGATTAGATTACATCATACATTATCTTGGTATGATTAATCATAAATGAATATCTTACTGTTTCTAAGTTACTGTTTTATGCTCACGGTCTGACAACTCATTGTCTCACCGTGATTATATAAACTGCTCACTGTTTCACCGTGATGACTATAAACTATCTCACCGTGATGGCTAGTTTTCTGTCTCACCATGAGAAGTATGATAATTTTTATTATTTTTATTTTATTTTTACCCGTATCGCAGTAATTTTTATTTCACCGCTATTTGATTTCCCACGTTTGTGTTTTTATGATGTTTGACATTCCCAAATGATAAAAATTAAGGGTTTCATTCGACTCCTTACCCGAATTCTCTCCTAAACCTTCTATTCTCTCTCTCCTGAACCTTTAGTGGATGCCAAGGATGAAGCGTCCATCTTCACCCTCGTCTGAGAAGCGCCGCTCTAAGAAACAAAGGAGGATCCCGAGGATAGCTCCCGAAGGACCTCTAAACCCAAACCTGGTAAGCCGTACTGTTGTACCTGAAAAAGAGGTTTGCCCTGAATGGTTGCTGTCTAGCAGATCGTTAGTTTTGAATGTTTTAAAAGAACAAGGATGGCTTGAATGGTTCACTGGACAGAATAGAATGATTTACCTGAGGCCTGTATCTCAATTCTATCAGTATGTGATGTTCTCTTTTGAGTTTGGAGAAAGCTTTTTGGTGACCAGCTGGATCGATGGTGAGAAGTGCTCTTTCTCTTCAATGATGTGGGCTGCATGCCTAAGAATTCCACATGAAGGAGTGTGTGAAGATTACCAAAGAGACCCTCCTCCAACAACTGATATCTTTGACCTAGAAACCGCTTTGGAAAATCTAACTAGAAATGGAACCAAGCGAAGAGCCATAGCTGCTGAAATGGATAGGGAGACAAGACTTTTTTTCAAGTTTGTTCAGAATTTGGTTAGTCCAAGAAAATGAGATTTTGCTGTGATGAAGTATCAGGATGTGTTCCTGATTCACCTGTTGAAGAATGGCCAAAAGATCAATCTGTGTAAGTATGTTATCAACCATATCTGTGAGCTGATCAAAGTAACTTCCAAATCCACCTCCCTGTTTTATTCAAGGATGATTTCAGCCATGTTAGTCTCAAAAGGAATGGTTGGACCGAATGAAGAAAAATTAGAGGACTTTGATTTCTACCTAGCCATGCCTATCATCAGAAGGATGAAGATTAGATGGAATCAATGAAAAAAGCATTGGGTTAAGGATAGTGATCAACTGTATAAAAAGTTTAATCATATTGACTATCCAAGAAGGCCTAAGAACCTAGATGATACTGGTTTGGAACCAGATGAAGTGGCTGAATAATCAGAAGAAGAAGAACAAGAAGAAGTAACAGCTGAAGTTCTACATAGAGAAGAATCTGTAATATCTCCAATGGAAACAGTTCCTATTGAAGAGGAAAGGGGTGTTATCCCTGCTATTATCCCTGCTGAAATACCTCAAGGAGAGGAAGTTGTTGTTGAAAAGGAAAGGACTGAGGATCCTTTAGTTGTTCTTCATAAAGAAGAAGCTCATCCCAATGCTGCAAGGAAATTAGTTTTTCCTGGTTCAGAACAACAAGCAACCTTTGAGGAAGTTTTTGTTGAAGAGACTCTTTCTGTTGATAAAGAAGCAAGTCTGGAAGCTTATCCAGTGGAACAATCGGTTCCTGAGATTATTTCATATGCTGAAGAAAGAATGGAAATTTCCTTTCAGCTGGCAAGTCAAGAATTTGCTGAAGAGATTAGGGATGATCCTGTGGATCTTGTCCATGTTCCTGAACCTCAAGAATCTGAAAAGGAAGCACAAGTTGAGGGGGAGGAAACTCAAAGTCTTGATATAGTGGAAGCTGGATCTGGTGAAGCTTCTCAACCATCTGTCACTTTCTCTATACACTCTCGGTATGAGTTCCCAAGCTTTTATGATGTGAATGAGTCACAGCAAGTGACTGCAACTGGAATGGATCTTTCTTCTCTGTTTCAACTGAAATCCTTAGCTCATTCAGAACCAGAATCAGAGCCCCAACCTCAATCTAAATCAGAATCTGAGTCTGAAGATGACTCTGACCCTCAACCAGAATCTGAACCTCTACCTTTACCTACATCCTTACCTGAGCTTTATTCCTTTGTAACCAAAGATGATCTGAAAGCTTTTGGCGAGACTTTGTTAGCTGGTTTTGAGAAAATTGTCTCCACTCAACCTCACCCAGTGACTCAATTAAGTCAATAAGATGCATCAATTCTCTTAGAAAATATTATCTTTCATATTCAACCAAGGATGATCCAAGAAATTCAAGAAGTCCGAGTAGAGAATAAGCTACTGAGTGATGATGTTGCAAATCTGAAAAGTATGGTAGCAAGTCTGCAGAATGAGCTATCTGTGAGATCAGAGCCTGCTCCTGTTTCTGCCCCTGCACCTGCTGCTGTTTCACCTGAGTCTTCTGATTCCCTCCTCACTAGGGAGATTGTGTCTCAAGTTCATCCTTACCTACTATATTTTGATGAAAGAATTGGAAAAAGGCACACGAAGATGCTGGAATGCATGAGAGAGATTGTGGAAACTCTAAATAAGCTTACAGATGAATACACTGGATGTTTGCAAAAAGTTCTGAAACAACTCGAAGTTCTAACCGAAGCTATCAAGGCTTCACCTGCTTCTGGTCAGACCTACACACCTGCTTTGGATGATTCTCTACTGAGATCCTTAATTAAGGAAGAACTACAGAATGTCTTGAGTGGCTTGGATCTATCTTCTTTATCAGAAGTAATTAAGAACAGTGATAGAGCATTGGACTTGGTTAGGATTCATTCAAAGATAGCCAATGATGCTCAACAAGAGATATCTAAGAAAATATATTTGTATCTTTCTAGGATTTTCTCTAAAAGTGACATGACAGATCACTTTAGATATCTTGTGGAAAATCTGAGAATCCCTCCGGTGACTCAATCTTTTAAATCTCAAGTTCATAAACTTTCAGAGTTCACCAGATTGTTGGACAGATTTCTGGAGAATAAGGATGATTTTGAAAAGGCTATGCAGTATGGTGGTGAAATCATTACTGATTTCATCAATCTTTTGAAGCCGTATCTTCATGTGCAGAGTACTGCTATAGTTGCTCCAGCTGCTGCACCCCTTAGACCTAGACTTCCTGCCTTAGCATCTACTACCATGACAGTTAGCCAAGCCCTTTCTCAGATCTGGCCAGTCATTCTTGACCAACCTAAGCATATATCTTCTACTACTACTACTTTGGATCCATCTGTTTTTGATGGTCTACCCTTACCCTCACTGTCTACCTCTTATATGCCTTATTCTACTTCAGCACCAGCTCCTGCTGCTGATAATGGCCAGACAAAAATGGATCCCTAAAGAGTTGATCGACTATTTTTCTTTTTGATGGGATGCCATTTCTTGTTTACAGATTGTACTTTTCCTGTAATTTGTATTATGAATGCTTTGGTTAATGATAATTGCCGAGTTTCATTTCCATTTCTCTACTTTTTGATAATCCCAAAAGGGGGAGAAAAACCTATAAGTATCAGTTCTATAATAGTATAAATGGGGGAGAAAAACTGCAAGTATCTGTTCTATAATGTTTTTGCTATGCTAGTATCCTTAATATTACATATCTTTTATATTCTGCCTATATGTGATTTGTGATCATCAAAAAGGGGGAGATTGTTGGACTCCTCATGTGTTAATCATGTTTTAATAATCACAAATCTCATTACTGTTAATTACTCTTGATCTTCAGTGCACATCTTGCTAATACTCTTCAAACTCAACAATAGGTGCATATCATGTTTTTATAATAACAAATCTTACGGATGTTAATTACTCTCTACACGTTTTATGCATAATTACAATTCTATCATATATTATCTCTAATGAGTAACCTTAACTCATATTCTGCATATCACTGTCTTAGTCCAAATATAGATCTTTTGTCTAAGTATGGACTCACCGTGACCACTCACTGTAACCCAGACACCGTGAAGGACTCACCATGACCAGACACCGTGACCACTCACCGTAACCCAGACACCGTGAAGGACTCACCGTGACCAGACACTGTGACCCAGAAACCGTGAAGGACACACCATGACCCAGACACCATGAAGGACTCACCGTGACCAGACACCGTGATCAGACACCGTGAAGAAGACACCGTTTCCATGATCATTGTGACACCGTTTCTTAAGCTTTTATCAATATTATATTAAATAATGCTAACGGTCATATTTGTTGTCTTTAATGCAATTAATGTTATTTAATGTTAGTTGTTGGATTGACAGGAAACCGTATCTCATACCTATGAGAAGGGAATCATTCCTACTGCCAGAACACATGGAATATAAAGAAGATTGAGCTGCATTAGAGAACACGAATGTACACGCGCGCTTGACACGTCTCGACACATATACTACAAGACATGCGAGATATGTACTGAACCGGAGAACAATCTGGAGCACAAATGTGAAGAACACATTGCACGATCCTCAAAGAAGTTCCATACATGCAATCCTACATTTCTGAAGAACACACGACGAATCAAGAGACTGTAGAAGACAAGCTGAACTACGACACTCTGTTTTTCAACAAAAAAAATCAGAGAAGGACTCTAAAGCATTCCTTCTCAATCCAACGAGTCCAGAACTACATTGACAATCACTAGAGCCATTTCTAAACTCTACATCTCTGCTATGTGATTTATTATTTACTTTTCGAGCAGTGTGTGTAATCTGCTGTATTTTTACACACACACTATCTCCTGAACTTTAACTGGAGGATCTTTAAATCCTCACTCAAAATCTTACTTCTTTTATTTCCCACTGGGATAGTGGTAGAGGTCATGTGTGACCTGAACAACTGGTTTGCTGTTGTTTTGTTTCCCACGTAGAACAGTGGTAGAGGTCCCTGTGTGGCCCGGACAGTTTTGTAAAACTTTTGTTAACCCCGATCTAGGGTGTGGATCAAATTTATATATATTTGAGAGGACTAAGTCTCGGCTTGAGACTGAACCTCTTGTTATATCTACTATGCATATTTTATTTAAGTTTAATGTATACGACATATATTATAATTATTCCACTGCTATTACTTTAAAATACAAAATTATTTTGAAGCTACTTTGATAGTTAAATTGGAAGGTGTTTACACTTATTGTAAATTAGTAGATTAGTTTCAAAAGTTAGTTTAATCTTGTGGTTAAACTAACTGAGGCCTAATCAATCTTTGAGAAACTAAGTGAACATTTAAAATCTATATAAATTCACTACAGTTTAACTTATTTTATAAATCGGGGGATTTTAACTAGACAATTTTTTAATAGAAATTTTAATTGGAAATCAATTCACCCCCCTCTTGAGTGTCCACTCCGACCAACATGATCATTTTATAAATTGTGGTTCGATTCGTGGTTAATAAGAGCCTAGTGTCTTAGTCTCATATTTACACTCATAAGGACATTTTAAGAAGAAGTTTTAGAAAGATAAATGAAAATTATAATCTAGTAAGGAAGCATATTTTTCAATAATAATTGTTTCTAGGTTCAATATACCCCTGGATTTAGGTCATCACCAATTATAGGTTGTATTTCCTGGGTTCAAAACAATAATTTTTATGAAACATTTGATAAAAAAAAATTCTCATCTCAAAGAAAAAAATGTGGTGTTAGATATAAAAAAACAAGTAGTTATATAATATATTTTTTTATTATATAAAATCATGTATATTTCAATGATTTGTGTTATTAAATTGATAGATAAATCTATGTCATCGTGAAGGTTTAAATTATACGATTTGGATTTCTTTTTTGGGATACCTATTTTCCTTATCATTTAAAGTAAATTAATCTGTTGGAAGATTATTAAACTATATTAATTTTATTATATTGATAAATGAAAAATATTTTTCACCACCAATAAAGTATAAGTGATATAAATAAATCATGGGGTATGATATAAATATATTAGTATCTATAAATAAGAGAACATGATATTGTGAAAAATAGAGAGAGAGAGAGAAGAAATAAAAAACACGGTAGAGAGGAAATTTTAAAAGGGATAAATTGTTATTTAAAATGGATAAAAAGGAGGATTTATCCTTTCTAAAATATTACATGACATGTATTGAATTATTAATGTTTCATAAAAAGGGTTTAATTTTTAAAATTCTTATTTAGTAATTTTTTTAATAAAAATGAGGCAATATTTTCTGAGTGATATCATAGTGAAAAAAACTATCCTTGGTTGAGAGTGATTCAAATCAAAAAATATTTTAATGAAGATTATTTTATAGTGATTTATCTATGTAAATTGTAAAAAAATATTTCTCTCTAATCGTAGTCACCATATTAGTGGTGAACAAGTAACACATTATATATTCCATCTATTGGTTTATTCTATCATGGAAAAAAGTTCATGAGATATACACTATGATTAAACTAACTATTAGGAGAACCAAAATTTATTAAATGAATGAATTTTACTATAAAATATTTCATCAAATTTTCCTTTTATCTCCCTTATGGTCATAAAAAATATTATAATGGAATTGAAATGACATGTTCAATGAGTTTTCCACCACAGTTATTATAAAAAAACCTAATGATTAAACATAATTTTATTCATTTATTTTAACATAAAAAATTGAATAATTGATTATGTGAATTAAATACTACATAAGATCACTTTTAATGAATAATTTTTTAATATAATATTTGATATTAATATTAGGGACATGGTTAGAAAATCACTTTTCGATAAAGATCTCTTGCAATTTGACACCAACACCAAAGGGTTGAATTTCTGAATGCGGAACTATAGAGTATAGTGTATATGAAATTGATTTCATTCAAATCCATAAAGTTGATATGGGATAAATTATTAAATATATTTGATGTTAACTAAAAATTACGGGAATAAAAACTATATGATGAAAAACATTACATTTGAATACATGAAGATACAACTCACAATATTTATTGAATTATTATTTAATGAAAATAGTTATATCATTGGAGGTTTGAGTGGTCGCAGTGACGTTATCAAAGATATGAGAATTGTAATGTAGTTCTTGATATCCATGTCATGAAATTTAAAATTAATTAACTTATAGAATATGACATAAAGTATATATAATACCTTATGTCATATAATAAATATCATTGAAGGTATATATTTCAATTTTTTAATTAATCTTCATTAAAATAATCTATAATAAATATATTTAGAATAAAGAAAAAAATTAAAACATTGAAATAAAATACATAAATAAAACTTATAGGATATGTAAAACGATATATATTTTTATAGATATATTCATAGTTGATCATTTAAGTTTAGTAAAAAAATTTAAGGATTTGTATTTATGTAAATTCAACAGTTTTAGAGTATATCTTTGGTTTTGGTATAGAGAAAATACATATCATTAATTATCCCCATAAAATGAACCACCTAAACATTATAAAATAATGTAAAAATAATTTAAAAAAAATATACCTTATAAAAGTTTATATGGATTACAAGGTATGATAATATCTTTAGTGTAATATAATGAAAGAGAATATTATATTTTATAATGATAATAACACAATTTTCCCCACTCAAAATCTCATAGTAGATAAGGTAACAAGATGAATGAATTATATTTATTATAAAAAAATAAAACATACCAACAATTAGATAAATTATATTTAAAATAAATATATTGATTTTAAACATAATATAGACCAAAATAGTATACAATGTTTTTCTAAAACTCATTCACTATGTGTATATCCCCTTTCTAATGACCACATATTTTTTAGCACACCATTGAGAGGAGAAGGAAGCTTGAGAAAATCTATAAATTTATAATTTATATATCTCTAAAGATAAGGAACTATAGAATGTGTATGTATTTAAGAAGAAACTTTTTAGTCTCCAAAATGGTATAATTTTGGACTCTTGGTTTAACAAATAAATAAGGCACCCAAGGTATATACTTATAATCCAAGGGTGGTAGTGGTTTCTGTATGAAAATTATATAATAATGAATTGGGTTAAATTATTGACATGATAATGAAGTTCTCTAAAAATTAAAACAAACTAAAGGTTTATTTAAAGGAATATTTAATATAAAGCCAAAAATGTTTTTTTTGTTGATGAAGTTCTTGAATGAGTGATATATTAAAATACTGAGTTGTTGTAACAACCTAAGGTTTTATTATATAGTTTTCATTGAAATTAATTCTATGATGAATATCATGTATCACATGAAAAATAAAATAAAAAAATATATTTTACTATAATGAATTATTAACCTTAATACATTATGATAATAAATTGTGAAACATCATCATAAAAATTTACAGAAGAGTAAAACCACATTTAAATAAAAAGAGTGATTAATTATAATATTGATATATTATTATTATTTTATATTAAATTTATTAGTTTTTTTTAATAAAAAATAATTGATGAAAATTTAATGGTTTTAAATTTAAATTCATTTGATTAAAATCAATAAATGTTGAAAAATATTATTTTCCAAAGAGATATTTATAATGTGTTGTGTATTTTTTATTAGTTTTTGAACCATGGGTGATTTTTAGTGTTAATATTTTGTTAATTAATTTAAAAATTACATTATAATTGATATTAAAATGATTAATCATTATAATTTTTTAATTTTCATTCTATTATCATTATTTTATGTTTTTTTACATTTGGTATTTTAGAAAAGTTTCAATCTATCCTTATGAGGATATATTATTTCCCTTATAAAAATAAGGTATTAATTATCATTCCATTATATATAATATATATGTCTAATTATAACTTTATGTGGTTATTATATTATATTTATTAACATTACATAAACTAGTTTACCTTTATACTCTTGTTTCCTACCCTTATGTTTCATGTGAATATTTTTGACTAAATTTAAAAAACATTGGAGAAACATGTTTACCATTATATACCAATAGAAATTAATTTTTACTTTTATATGATTTATATATTTACTATTATATATATATGATTTTTTTTATTACTTTTACATAGTGAACTATATTCATGATGTACCATTATATGAGAACACAATATTACCATTTTAAAGAATGAAATTGTATTTCCTTTATGTGGATTTATAAATAAGTTAACATAGTGCATAGAAGCATAAATTAATTTTTATATATATAATAAAATTATGTGTATTTTATAATTTTTTTGTTACCATTATGAATACTATCAAAATGGAAAATTTACTATTAGCACTCCATAGAGCTTAACACCATTGCTAAAAAGTCAAATTAAAAAGTACAATGGGGACCAAATTAGCATGATAAATGGTGTGTACCTGAAATATTATGGATCCAATATACTTATAAACCATGTGATATATCATTGGAACATGGTAAAAACTAGATTTACAATCAATATATTTCTATGTTATGGTTTATATTATACAAGATATGGTCATTCAGTTTTCACAGTATATTTGATATCATGAAAAGTTTCAAATATTTAAGATAAGAAAAAAATACATAAAATATATTACTTATAATGAAAAGTTAATATGATTCTTAAAAGACTTATAAAGTATCTAAAATACCTGTTTTTATTTAGATTATAATTTCTCATTCAATATAATACATATTTTACATGGTTTTTTTATTTTGAATTACTATATGTTTAGGAAATATTTTTAAATTTTTTAAGCAGGGATTAACAGTGGGATAATTACTCATATACATAAATGATAATGTTGGTGTTATTATTATTTTTAACTATTTTATATATTTTATTGTATATCAAGAAACACCAATGTTCTAAATTGTTCTTAAAGAAGAAATTGTCATTGGTTGGATTGTGTGAACATGATTAATAAGGTGAACACATATCATTCAAAGATAAATGATCTTACACAATACGATCTGAGATTAATCAAGAGGGATAATTCAAGATATCTAATAATACTAAAAAATGATGATTCAAAAATTCATTTCCCACTAAAATTACAAATCAACTTTATCAATTTTTCTTCTACTTATACGGTGGTCAATGTTCATAAATATTGAACCATCTTCAAACTTGTGTCATAAAGTTCTCATGAGATTTCATTATTATATTATTATATTATTATTTTTGGTTTTTTGTATCACTTTATGATTTTCAAAATGAAAATAAGTTTTTCCATTGGTTATACCACATAACAAAAAGAAACATCTTGGGGTTTTGAATCTAATTCTAAAAGTCAGGTCTGTAAAGTTTATTCTACAGATTAAATGGATGAGTTATTTTCTAAACCGATAAATTAGAAGTGGAATGGTTTCTTCCTTTAGGTGGTAAAAATGATGGTTTTTAAATGTTTTTTACTCCTTTAAATACTATGTTTTTTTGAGTAACATTAATTACAAGGATAAGATAGGTGTGAAGAGTATATGTAAGTTCATGTTGAACCAAACTACTATAAAAATCTTATGTTCCTTGATATATTTTTAACTTCATTACATCTACTATATTTGAAATTTAATTATTTCATCATGTTAAATTTTCTATCATTTTTTGTGTTTGTTATTTTTTTACAAGTAATTAATCATTATGTGCTATTAAAATTAATATTTTTGAATTTTTAATAATATTTAAAAGATCTATTAACCATCTCCCCTCTACACCAGTGCAGCCACTAGAAATGGGAGAAAAATTATTAATAGAGCACAATCAATTTGTATTAAGTTTATGTTTCACATTTTTTTGTTCATAATAACCTATAAATATTAGAACATACATTGTAAGGAATTTTTATTTTGAAAGATAACATAAAAGAGTTTAAATGATAGTCAAATACTAAAATATTTACCATATTTCGATGGAAAATATTATTGTTATTGTAAATAATATATAGAGGAATACCTGAATCAATTAAGTTATTATAATTGGGCGATTAGGGTGAAACCATATATTCTATTAATGTTTATTTTTGTACACTTCTAGGCATAAATAAGATAATGTATGTTTTTTATTATGAATTTATGAATATATTATATTGTTAAATAATTTGTAGTATGTATAACCATATCTAATCCTCTAAGAAAGTTCATTACATTTAGATGATTCTATAAGCCACACATTACAGCTAAAAAAAACATAAAAGTACCAATATTGGAATGTTATTAAAATAATGATATGATTTTAGGATGTGAGTAGTGGAATATAATAACCATATGATCTAATGATTTACAATAATCATTAATTGTATAAATTCACTTTGAAAATTTTTAGATAACATATCTATAGTAAGAAGGGTGTTTCAATAACTTCCCATGAAATGGCATGTGAATAAAGTAGGAATCTATGAGTGTATGAATTTTAAAAATCATATTTTAGATAAAATAACTGATTCTTTGCAGCAGTATGAACTTTAATAAAAATCATTTTTGATGAGAAATTGTTAATTAATAATGTTATATAATTTAAATATAGGTATAATTATTTAACAAATTCTTATGATTTTGAGTTTTAGTAATATAAAATAAATTTAATAACTAACATATCGAATGATGTAAACAAATATTTAAAAGGAAAAAATAAAAATTAAAAATAAACCCACAAGAGATCATTAGAAGGATTACGAAAAGAGACTTAAGAAATGTAATTGGAGTAAATATAATAATATTTTAATATGAAAATTCTATTAATGTAGTAAAATTGGACATGTCAAGCGTGATTGTCCAAGATTAAAGAAAAATTGGAAATAAAATAATTACAAACAAGAAAAATAAGATAGATTTTTTTGATAAATTGAGTTACATTGAAGAGATATACTCAACCAGTGGAGATTTTTAGAGTAAGAGAGAATCATCCAACTAATATTTAATGGAAATAACTATAAATTATGTAAGAAATGATTTTAACCATTTTATAGGATTTGAATATAATTGTGAAACTTAAGTCAAATAATTAACCAAACTAAATGAAAATTTTTATCATGTTATTTTATGGATGGAATAATTATGTAGATAATTTGAAAATTAAAATATCAATCCCATTAAATAAAATAACATATTTTATGTGGAAATAATCATAAATTTAAATCTTCAAAATAATTTTTTTTAATTTAATTAAAAAATCATTATTAGAAATAAACAATTGAGAAACTTAAAGATAAAAATGAAAGAGTTAAATATTCAGTTCAAAAAACTGAGGAATATCATGAAAGAATATATATCATAGTGCATGATGATTCAACAAAAGTTTATAATTAATGAAAGAAAACATGAAAAAATAAAAAGTTAATAAACATATTTTCATATTCCTGTCTAAAATCTATGATGATTTAATAGTTATTCAAATATAAAATGATAAATTAAATGATAAAATTGTACAGTTTATGGAATATTTTCCTAATTTTATTAAAGGTAATGTAAAATATGATATCCTGATGTCTATAATGAAACCTTAAAGTGAGAAATAGTTTTTGATATGACTATCATCAACTGAGGATAAAAAAATATTTATTTATTAAAAGTTAAAATGAGAAATATTTAAGTGTAAAAAGTGTATAATGTAAAATAAATATACTATTAAGTTTTTCTTATGGATTAAGAAATCATTAATCCACAATAAAACATTTTAATCAGAGAATATGTTTTCTAGAAAACCTATAAATATATTTTTAAATATTGTTTGGGTCACTATACACTATACTAATAATTTAGTTGGGCCTAAGATGGTATGGGTCTAAAAACAATTTTTTACATGATTGGTTATCGAAAATATACCTTAAAAGTCTCAAATATTTATAGTGTAGTGATAGAATGTATTTATAATAAATGACTAGTGATACTTATAATTTCTTATCATTCAATTCTTGTGATGGAGTCCTGGTCACTTTTTGAGGTAACTCTAATGGTCATGTTAAAGGGTTTGTAGAAGTTAGAGTCTCATAAACTATGATAATTTCAAAAATATTTTATGTATAAGGATTAAAATACAACTAAATTATAATATCATTTATTTTCAATGATAGAATGAATGTAAAATTTTAAGACTATAAATATTTATTTTTTAAATATAATTACATTTTATTTTATGTAAATAGAAAGTAAAATTTCATCATTAATTATTTATCTAAACTAACCAATAATAATATAATGTTTTTAAATTATATAGAAATGGATAAATTAGTTGGCATTAAAATTTGGGAAATATTCATTTTCAAAAACTATACAAGTTGTTCAAGCATAAATAGGTTCTTCAATATCCCTAGATTAAAAAAGTAAGTTCTTTTGTTGTGATTATTATTTAAATGGTATTCCACATAAAATTACATCTAGATCCTAAATTAAATTTAATACAATTATATGTTTAGTTTTTTTACATCTTTATTTATTTTTCCCTATTAAAAATGCTCATTTAGGAGGTAAACAATATTAATTTTTAATTATTGAAAATAATATTATATTTACATAGACATAATTCTTTGATCATAAATGTGAATAATTAAATAAGATTATTAAATTTTGCAAAATGATTCATGATCAAAATATAAATTTAACATTTTTATTCCAATTGATAAATGAAAGGAATTTTATAGTTTATAATTTGATATTATTTTGTCATGATAATAGATGCATTAAAATTTATATACTTATATAACACCACGACCAAATGTTATTGTAAATCGGTAATATTGAAGAGTTCATGAAATGGAAAGAATCAAGATTAATTTATTTACTGTAAAATACATTTTTGGGTTGAATAAATTACCACTACTTTTTATATTTTATATATTTTTTTTCAAACCCTTTCTAAAAATACCCCTTAAAACTAATCAAATAGAAAAACCCATAATTGGTAATTTTACACACTTTGGGTGTAAGTTTTTTAAAATACTAAGGATAACTTAAATAAAATTAATTATAAAACAAATTAAAGGATCCTTCTAGGATATTCAAATTAAATTAAATCTTTTGTAGTATAAAAGAAGATATTTATGACTATTAATGAATATATGCATGTAAATTTTATTTAAAATAAAGTAAAAAAGATATCATATTTAGATTATAGTTTGACTAATGTAACATGTTTAAATTTGGTGAATAAAACCTAAAAATGATAACGTATAAACTGATGGGGCCCATATCTCTTCTCAAAAGATTCTAAGAATTTGAAAACATTTAAAATCAGCCAATTGAAAATGTAATAAAAAATTTTGAATCTATAATTTTGACCAAAAAAATTTGTTCTGAAATTTTATGCTAATTTTGTATTTTTTTTTTGAATTTTTAGTTATTAGTTTTGATGAATCCTTGAAATATTAAATTTGGATGAATTTTATGCATGATTAAATAAATAAATTTTAATGAAATAATGTTTGGAATCCGGTTGAACTATAATAAGAAAAATAGAAAATTGGAACTAAGTGGGGTTTTTAAAATAAACTAGATGAATATGATAATATAGTTAAAAATAACATCATTCTAGTTAGCCAAGGAAAATTATAATATTATTTGGTTAATTTTTAGGACTCATTCACACATGTTTCTATAATAGAATCTATTAGAATTAACTTATCATCAATTTGTTTTTATAATTTTGATCCATTTCAAATGGATGTGAAAAGTGCATTTTTGAATGATATAATTTTTAAAGAGGTTTCTGTTATTCAACCACCAATATTTGATAATGATAAATTTTGAAATCATTTTTATAAATTGTCAAAAATATTTTTTTGGTCTAAAGAAAGCTTCAAGATCATGATATGAAAGAGTAACATTGTTTTTAATATAATATTATTTTTATAATGTAAATAATGGTTCAAAATTGTTTTCTATGAATATTTTAGTGATATTTTAATTATGAAAAAATTTCTTTTTAAATTTTATTTGGTTATGAAAATGAATTTTCAAATTTAATGAAAAATTAATTTGAAATTTCTTCAATGTGAGGCCTCTCAGACCCCCACTCTATGATCTAATGATAAAAACAAAAACATTATACACTATAATTGATAGAATCTGGGATTAACCATGCTATAATTTCATATATTTCACATTAACATAACATCTCATAATAATATGACATAGTCTCCAGGATAGTAATGTTTTAGTGTTTTTGGAGGTCAGCTATATAAAAAACATATTTTATAACATTTCTTAACATTATTACAGAGTCATAAACATATAGATACGATTCTATAATTCTCATATGTTATATACATTTTTACCACCTAGGAAATAAAATCATAACAAAGTGTTGATATAATATAATAAACAATTGTATACATTAGAGTGAATAATTTATGATCATAAGTGATCAAAAGGTAATAATGTGGGTATGATATCATAATCAATGTCTGAGAACAAAACATTTATAGAGAAGGGTTAAATAAACAAGGATAATTAGACATAAATCCATGATTTGATCATATCATAATACCTAATAAGATATAATATGATCATCATGGAAAAATATAAATATAACATGAATATAATTATAGAAAGCATAAATATTAGAGAAATAATTACTAAATGTTTCCCATAAAATGGTGGAACATCCATCTCTACCATATTCCCATAACATTATGGAGGAAGCATCACTTCTTGATTCCCATAACATAGTGGAGCAGGCATGTTTTATTATTATAATAAATCAGTAGTTTATGCATCACTTCTTGATACCCAATACTTATTAGATAATGTATCAATTCCGGATTCCTATAATATATTTCAGAACTCATCTCATCCTAATTCCCATGGTGGAGTGATAATCATCACTAGTTTTCCATAATTATATAATTAGATATTAATCAATTCCCAATGAAATGGAGGGCCTTATAATTTTCGATTCACCGATTACATAATTAAACCCATATATATTTGTGACATGAGATAATAAAAACATTAATATTTTAAACAACATGTAATTAATTTGTGGAAAATTGATGGATTTCATGAATACATTCATTGAACATTTCATAAGTTATCTAGACAAACATTATGGATGTTATACTAATAACTATTCCCAAGTGTAACATAAGGAATATCAAAGGTTGTTGACATAGATGAAAACCAACCTTTAAATATTATTTTATAATTCAATCTGAAAAATAGAAATAAATATCCAGTTTTAAAATGCATTAAAACTCCTTAAAAATATTTTCTTTAAATTGAAATACATTGATAATGATAATTTTTTTCTTAAAATTACACTTTTAAAAGCAAAATTGGCTATTATAAGAAAAAAAATCATAAAATAAATTTTCATTCAAACACATTATTTGAGAATACCTAAAAAACTAAAGACTTAATTCTTAAAAAAACCACCCTTTGAAATCAATTATATAATCAGGAATTTATATTTAAAAGATATTTAATACACTCGAAAAATATAATAATATTTATTTTTAGTTTTAAAATAATTATGAATCCAAAAAATTTTTAAAATTGTTTTTCAAATATGAAACCGAATCTTCACAAAAATGATTATTCATAAAGAATGTGTTCACATTGTATACATTTTAAAAATCCTTTATTTTTTACAATTGATATTGAAACAAATCATATGGAAAAAATTAAAATATTCCTTTAATTTTTTTAATAAATTCAAAATATAATAAAATGGACTTAATTAGTTATTGAATCAAATATAATTATATTGGTTAAATCAATCATTGAATTAGGAAAATAGATGAGTAAGATTCTTGACCAAAAAGATGAAGTGGGGCCATTTTGACATGAAATACTCACATCAGGTATATTATTTATAATGTAAAATGAAATTGAGAGAGTAAATATATTATGAACTATGAATTTATGATATAATTCATTTTAAATAAATTTAATATCTTCGATAGCTGGGGATACAAGAAACCCTGAGTAAAAATGATCTTTAAAATACTATACAGTTATAACCTTGCCTTTAAATTTGAGGGTATGAATAAAAATAAATAAATTATTAATAATCTATTATTAACATATGTGTAATAAAATTAATTAGATATTAATTTTTTATAAATAAAAATAAGAACCATTTGTATTAAAAATAAATACTCTTTTAACAATAATTTTTCTTTCTAAAAAACAATATCATTGTATTTTTCCCACTAATGTTAAAATTAATATTTAACCCATTTATAAAATTTAATTTCTAAAATTATCTTAATTTTTAAAATTAGATGTTTAAAATTATCTCATTATTAATTTTTTTTATAATTTTTTGAATAGAATAATTGATTAATTAATATTTAAAATATTGGTTTTTTATTAATTTTTTTTTCATTTGATGATATTACATGATCCACATTATTTTAAAATTGTTTTCAAAGTACCATTATTTCAATAATATTATAATTAATCACATTTAGTTCATTTTTATCAATTATATGGTCATGTTTGACAAAAAACGTTTTTACACTTTTGAAAATATTTCCTTTAGAAAACCATTTTTTTCACTGTACATGCAGGTTTAATTTTAAATTAAATTCTAATACATATGTGAATTAAATTTGGTAATATGAATTAACTATTTTGAATCATCATAATTAATATTATCTTGAACTTTAAATGTTATGTTTGGTCATAACTAATAGTATATGCAATAAAAATTAAATACCATGGTCAAGGTAAAACCAGGTTCACTATAGGGTTAATCTATTTTGATTATGGTTAAAATGACCTAAAAACTTGTCTTATTCCAATTTTTTTGTTATATATTGAAGTTAAAATTTATAATTTTCAATAATTATCCATTTTTTCCTTTTAGAATTCATAAAATGTGGTTATAGTTTATTCTTTTCAAAAATTCTAAGTGTGTCATCCACCTCAATTATAAACAGGCACTCCCTCCCCAAACTTCATCATACCACCCAATCCATTTGGATATAAAAAAACCTTATGAAAATATCTCCCCAATAACCCGAGAAACATTTTAGAGGTTATTTTCTTCCCAAAAGACCAAACCTAGGGTCCTTATATTGAGATCTAGAGGAGGTTTCTCTTAGTGAAGGTAATTGTCTTCACTAAACTCTTTATTTTTACATCTTCTTTTATCACTTTTAATTAAGTATAAAAAAATAAAATATAATAACATAAGCATATAAAATATATTTATATGTTATTATAATTATGGAATAATATTTATTTATCTCATTCACCATCAAATGGAAAAATGTCATCTCTAGTTTATATAGAGAACTACAAACTCACGAATCGATGTAATTTATTTTCCATCACTAAATAACATTGACAGTAATAATTATAGATATTATTTGTCTAAGTGGAATCTCAAGAGGGGGGTGAATTGAGTTCCTATATAAAATTTCTGTTAAAGACTTTATTATAAAGATCCCACAATTTTGAAATGACCCAATTAATTAATGAAATAGAGACATAAATGTTTATTTGGTCAAAAGGTTTCTCAAAGGGTGATTAGTCCTCAGTTGAATCAGTGTAAAAAATCTCTTCAACTTTTGAAACAGTTTTACTGAATTAAACACATACACACACTAACCAGAACTAACTATCAGATTCAATGTAAAACAGTTTTCTGTTTTTAAAATAATGAGCAAGGTAAAATAGAAAAATAGAGTACTAAAAAAAATATAATACATAGTAGAGTTAAACAAGAGGTTCAATATCAAGCCAAGACTTAATACTCTCCACTTGGTGATCACCTACCACCAAGAAGTTTATATTAATAATAAACTTGATACACAACCTGTATTAGGATTTACAACAGTTTTTACAAACTGTCCAGGGTTCACACCCTCTACAACAGTTTTTCATGGGAGAAAATAAACAATACAGACCACACATGGTATCTTTCACAGTTATATGTGGGAAAAAGGTGTAAGTGAAGTTTTATGTGAGGATTTTCAGTATCCTCTAGTTCAATCATAGGAGACAATGTGTGTAATAGACAGAAACACACACTTCTCAAAAATGTAAAATAAAATAACACAATAGAGCTAATTTTATGAGATTGAATTTAGAGCACTCTATGTGTTTGCATTTTATCTCTAGACTCCTTGGAGTGAAGAAAATTGTAGTTTGAGTCTTTATCTGGAAGTTTTCCTCAAAATAGAGTGTCACAAATCCAGGTTCTAGCTTCTAAATACTATGGTGATATTCTTCTTGAGTTGACATAGAGTTGATGAAGCACAGAAGAGAGTCTTGAATTTGTTCTCCCAGAATGATCTTCTTGAGGCTCTTGGGTTCATAGTGTAAGTGCTCGATGGTTATTCCTTGTCCTATTTGATCTAGTGAGTAAGATCTTTTTCATGCATTCCTCTCGCCGACCTTTTCTTCCTAGGTCATATCTTTTATACTTGAGGACCGACAATAGGAATAAGTAAACCACGTGCGGTCCTCCTCATACCTCGCACTATCCCTAGATACGGTTTCTTGATATGTCTACAATCATTATTAATTAATTTCAGAAGCATTAAATTTACCAAATATGACCGTTAGAATAATCTTATGAATTTGAAAAAGTATGGAGTAGAAGAGCGAGCATCAGTAGACTGGTAGCAGTAGTCTTCAGCAGTAGAATTCTCAATGGTATCCTTTAGCCGTACCCTTCTCAATGGTAGCCTTCAGCGGTAACCTTCTCAATGGTAGCCTTCAATGGTAACCTTCTAACAGTGACCTTTCATCAGTGACCTTGCATCGGTAACCTTCTATCAGTAACCTTCAGCGGTGACCTTCATTGGTGACCTTTCATGGGCGACCATTCATCGGTGACCTTTCATTGGTGACCTTTAATCAGTGACCTTCATCGGTGACCCTTTATCAGTGACCTTTCATCGATGACCTTCGTCAGTGACCTTTCATCGGTGACCTTTATTATTGACCTTCATCAGTGACCTTTCATAAATAGAGAAAATTTTCACTATAAGCTTAAACAAGAGAGCAATGAGATTAAAGGTACACAATTATTACTTGATAGAATCTAATAATATCAATGAAACATGATTATCTTATAATAAAAGCATTATCATCACATAAATGAAACATGATTTGGGATCATCAAAACATGTGAGTCCAACAATCTTCCCCCATTTGATAATCACAAATTAAGTCAGTGAAATTTCAGATTTAAGTATTATTGAATCAGGGTTAAGCAAATTTGATAACATCATTAGAGGTGTGTTTAAGTAAAATTGAACCATACTTATTGTGGAAAATATAGATAGTGTATATATACAAGGAATCTAGTCAACTTAATAAAAGGACTCCAATCAACTTAAAACTTCTCCCCCTTTGTGATTAAAAAAAATAATGTAAGACAAAAAGAGATGACAAAAGAGGATTATATTATTAATGAAGCAAGAATACAAGATACAAAAAGATTAAAAATATACATATCAACTAAGACAACCCACTTTCAATACATATCATATATTTCCAAGGGAGATTTGTCTTTGGAAGCTGAGGTGTCAGGTCCAGAAGATGGAGCGATAGGCTGAGGTATGGCAGTGAGCAGGGTAGGAGGAGCTGCTATAGAGGCATCAGTAGAACTATAGTGATTATATCACTAAGTAATCATAGAGGTTAAGCTTTGTATGGCTTGTACAAGAGTCATAAATGGTGAAACATTGGTAGATCCTGAGTTAGCTAAGGAAGAAGGTAATGCTGGAGGAAAAATGATGGGAGTGCATTCCACATAGAGGAAGGAAAAAAGTAGATTTCTAAAATCCATAATAATGCTTCCTCCTATTTCCTTATCTGATATAAAATCATCCTTATTCTCCATAAACTTTTCTAAGGTAGGAGTTAAATCTCTAAGCCTGATAACTTGATCCTTAAACGTCTGAGTGAAAGGTGGGATCCTCATGTTTTCCAACAGGAGCTTGAAGTTACCATCCATTTGATGCTTAGTGTGCACCCTTTTATAGTAGAAATAAACTTTATCTTTAATGGCCTTCTGATCTTGAGCAGCCTCACAGAGATAATCTCCCACAAGATTATGAATTTCTCGGGTAGTGAAAATGACTTGAGTTATAGACTGAGGGTCTGAGGTACTTACACTAGAGAACTTATACACTTCTTCTTCAACAACTGATCTGAAGGATCTAGATCAATAGGAGGAGAGGATGAAGAGGAAGCAGATTCACACAAAGGTACCATAGTGAAAGTCACCGTCTCTTTAAAATATTTGGTCATACCATAGATCAACCGCTTCACATCATCATCCTGTCCTCTCACATGTGCCTCCATAGAATTCTTGAAGTCCTCAAACACAGTGACCATCTGCTGAAAAACACTCTTAACATACTTAAGGTATTTTTCCACTTGAAACATTGATTCCATATATGAGTGTAAAATGGTAATTGGATGCTTCATATATTCCATAGAGTCTACCAAGGTTCTAATCTGATTTTGACAATCCTTCACTTCATGTAGCAGATTTGAGTGAGAGGTAGAAATTACTCCTTCTAAGGTAGATGCTACAAGTTCTTGATTTAGGTCCACTGTTCTCTCTATCTCAATATATTTCTCATCAAAGTTTCTCTTAAAATATGATATTAATGATTCAAAATCATCCTTCTTCACATAGTCTTGAGGAAGAATCACTAAAGGATATATAATGGTGGTTTTTGATACAGAGGGAATTAGAGGGCTTCTGTTAGTCTTTTCATCCTAAGAGTCTCCATAGTCATACCCTAAGACCACAAATCTAGGGTCTTCTGACCAATATTATATCCCAGGAGAAACAAAAACTGAACCTATGGAAATAGGTTCCTCCCCCTCACGTGGAGAATTATCTTGATCAATTACATCCATCTCTGTTATACCTCTTTGATCAAATCCATCAACAAGAGATTCCACTACCACTTCTCCTTCAGAATCTTTAACTACTACTATTGCAATTCCAGCTTCAACCGAATCATCAAACTCTTTATCTACACTTTCTACCATTTTTATATATCCTGTTAGAGGAATAAGACTTAGAAATTCTTTTTCACTTTCATTAGAAGAAGTCTCAAAATCATCATGACTAGATTCAATTTCATCTTCCTCCTCTGAGGTTTCTCTAATGTCTCTTAAGACATTTTGTTCTCATTCTTCTTCAGTGGTTTCTTTATCATCACTATCCCTTAAGACAATCTCCCTTATAGGCAATCTCTTTGGTGGGCTAGGCTCACCAAAGGATACAATATTGGCATGAGTATTTAAGGGAAGGTCTGGATCACTCATGTCATCTATAAGAGAACCCTCTCATTATTTCATAATAGCAACCTCCTCTTCTTCATTTGAGTATATTGGATCCACTTCATCTGGATTTAGACCAGGGTATATATTATTCTTAGGCCTAGTAGGATGAGTAATAGGGTTGAATTCCTCATACTTACTAGCCTCATCATTCACCCATTATCTTTTCCAAGGGTTCCAGTTTATCTTCATCAACTTGAAAATCATATTTTTAATGCAGAAGTTGTCCATTAATACAACTTTTCCTCATTATTTCTAGTGAATTCTTTCACTTTCAACATCATGGATATCAATCTGGAATGAAACAAAGCATTGTACTTGGAACTAGGATTTTTCATATACTATAATTGAATCATAAGAAACCTACAAAAATTTATCCTCTATCCATGATTCAATAGATACAAAAGAAATATGTGATGATAATTTAAGGTAGAAAAGTCCCATCTCCTAGGACTTAAGACATGTTGAATAAATTTAAACAGTAACTTGTCTTCTCCTTCCATTACCGCAGCAATCAATTTACTAGGGATCCCATTCCCTATTAGTCCAGACAAAGCTTTTTTATAACAAAATAACTCACTATTGGGAGGTACCACTCCTGAGTAGTAATAATAAATCCCTTCATGTGGGACTCTCAAAAAATCAACCCATTCAAGATAGGAGAATCTCACACTTACTCCATTTACCTTTGAAGACATTCAGTTTTCATTCTTTGACTACTGAAACTTTAGAGACTCATAGAACTCTTTCACTAGCTTTGGGTAGTAAGGTCCATTGATATTTGCAAAGCATTCGACCCAATCATGAGATTTAAGTACCTTCAGCACTAGAGACCTACTCGAAAGAAACCATTCAGAACTTAATTCATTCTCAAACATGATTTTCCTCTTCTACAAATGTGGATTGATCAGTTTTTCCACTACCTTGATTCCACTACTAGAATCATCTCGATGCCTATTAGGGTTTGACACATCTCATTCATTACCGACCATTGGTCTCCTCAATCTTTCCATTTCATTCTAGAGCGGTTCGAGGGTTTCATTCAGAGGAGAAGTTATAAGAATAGGGAGAAAGAGGTTTATAAGTGGATCAAAATGTGGTGTGTTATTTATTTTTATCATTTAGGAATCAAAAAATAAATTAAGTAAAAGAAATAAGTAATACAAAAAATGTTTCAGATTTTGGTAGAAAAACTAAAAGTCTTGAAAAAGTCAACTATCAGTAAGGTGCCAATGATGAGGTTCAACGGTGAGGTTCCTAACGGTGAGGTCCAACAGTGAGGTCCCAACGGTGAGGTATAATGGTGTGGTTTGAAGGTGAGGTAAAATGGTGAGGTTTTATGGTGAGGTCTGACGGTGAGGTATGACGGTGAGGTCTAAATGGTGAGGTCCAACGGTGAGGTCTAATAGTGAGGTCTGACGATGAGGTCTAAATGGTGATGTCTAAATGCTGAGGTCTAATAGTGAGTTCTAACGGTGAGGTTTAAATGGTGAGGTCTAAATGATGAGGTCTAATGGCGAGGTCTTACTGTGAGGTCCAACGGTGAGGTATAATGGTGAGGTCTAATGGTGAGGTCTAACGGTGAGGTCCCAACTTAATAGTTTATCACACCTAACTCACGTTTGATGTAATTTAACCTCTCAGAACTCAAAGGATTTGTGAATATATTAGCCAATTTGTGTTCAGTTCCAATGAATTCAAGAGTTTTATCACCTCTTTGATAATGACCTCTCAAAAAGGTGATGTATCACATCAATGTGCTTTGTCCTAGCATGAGATTCTAGATTTTTAGAGATTTTAATAGCACTTGTATTATCAAAGTTTATATAGACTTGTTTTAATTAACATCCATAGTCTATTAAAATGTGTTTTATCCATAGAATTTGAGCACAACAACTACCAGAATCTATATATTAAACTTTGGAAGTAGATAATGCATCAGAATTCTGTTTCTTACTACACCATGATACTAGTGACTTTCCCAAAATGTGACATGTTCTAGAGGTGCTATTTCTATCTAAATTGCAACCAAAAAATTCATCATCTGAATAAATTATTAAATAAAATGATTTTCCTCTTGGATAAAATATTCCTAAGTTTATAGTATGCTTGAGATATTTAAAAATCCTTTTAACATCAGTCAAATGAGAATTTTTGGGTTTTTCTTGAAAATGAGAAGACATGCATACACTGAACATAATATCAGGTCTTCTAGTAGTAAGGTAGAGTAGACTCCAAATCATACTTCTATAATTGGTTTGATCCATTGATTTACCAGTTTCATCAGCATCCAACTTACAAGTGGTACTCATATGTGTATCACTACATTTATTATTATCCAAACCAAAAAAATTAAAAAGATCCTTAGTATATTTTCTTTGATTTAAAACAATACCATTTTTATTTTGAAAAATTTGAAATCCAAGGAAAAATTTAAGTTCCCCCATTAAACTCATTTCAAATTTATCTTACATCATTTTTGAGAAATCAATACATAAAGAATTTTTAGAGTATCAAAAAATAATGTCATCTACATAACTTTTTACTATTAAAACATCTATGTAAATCCTTTCAATAAAAAGAGTAGGATCATCTATTACTTTAGTAAAATCTTTTGAACTAATAAAAGAACTAAGTCTATCAATCCAAGATCTTGAAGCTTGTTTTAGACCATATAGAGCTTTATAATGTTTAAAGACATGATTTAAAAATGGGTATTTGTAAAACCAGGGTGTTTTTCAATAAATACATCCTCAACTATGAATCCATTTAAAAATGCACTTTTGACATCTATTTGATAATGTTTGAAATTTAGATGAGCTGCATAAGCAAGTAATATCCTAACCGATTCTAGTCTAGCTACAGGTGAAAAGGTTTACTCATAGTCTATTCCTTCTTCTTGACTATATCCTTGTGTAACTAGTCTAGAATTGTTTCTAACTATGTTTCTAGATTTTTAAAATTTGTTTCTAAACATGCATTTAGTGCCTATGGTCAATGTTTCTTTAGGACTTTCTACTAATTACAAGACTTTGTTTCCTTTAAACTGATTTAATTCTTATTGCATAAATATCACCCGAAATTCATCATTGATTTCATCATTAATATTTTTGGTTTCAAGCTGTGAAAGAAAGGCTTGATGTTCAACCTGGTTTCTCAGAGAAGATCTAGTTTGTGTTCTTATATTTATATCACCTACTAAAACATATAAAAGATGATTCTTGAGGGTTCTAATACCTGTAGAAAGAGTTGAAATAGACTTTTCATGGTTGTCTATAGGTTCATATTCACAATTCTCAGATTTTGGAATATTTCCAGAACTTGTTTTCTTCACTAAGGGTTCACTGTATTTATCATTAAGGTCCAAAATTGAAATATCTTCCTCAAGATGTTTAAGAGAGATTTTGGGTTCATATAGACCAGTCTCATCAAATTTTACATGAACTGATTCTTCCACACATTTGGTTCTCTTATTGAATACTCTATATTATTTACTAGAGATTGAGTAACCTAGGAATATTCCTTCATCACTCTTGGAATAAAATTTGTCAAGATTATCCTTAGTGTTAATAATAAAGACTTTGAATTAAAAAACTCTAAAGTAATTAACCTTAGGCTTCATATTATTCCATAGCTCATAAGGGATTTTCTTAAGAACAGGTCTAATTAAGACTCTATTTATTATGTAACAATCTTTATTAATAGCTTCATCCCAAAAATAAATATGTAGATTATACTCATTTAGTATAGTCTGAGAAATCTCTTAAAGTTTCCTATTTCTTATTTCTATGACTCCATTTTGTTGAGGTGTTCTAGGAACAGAGAAATTGTGATTATAGCCATTTTGTGAGAAAAAATATTAAAATTCCTAATTTTCAAACTGACATCCATGATCACTTCTCAAGGCCTTAATTCTAAGTCCACTAAGATTTTCTACAAACTTGGAATATTTAATGAATTAATAACATGCTTCACTTTTGTGAGCTAGAATGTATACCCAAGTATATCTAGAAAAATCATCTACAAGAACATAATCATAGTGCATCCCATTTAAACTCAAAACTCTAAATGGTCCAAATAAATCCATGTGAACTAACTCAAGCGTTTGAGAAGTAGAAACTTCTTTATTTGGTTTGAAAGAAACTTTGTGTTTTTTTTCTTTTTGACAATGATTACAAACTTTGTCATGTGGGAATTTAAATTTAGGTAAGTCTCTAACTAAACTCTTCATATTTAGTTTTCTAAGTGAGTACACATTGCAGTGTCCTAATATTCTATTCCATAACTAAGATTCCTTATAAAAATCATTTAAACAAGAAACATTTTTCTTAGATAAATAATTTAAATCAACAACAAATAAATTTTCATTTCTAAGGGTAGTGAATATTAAATCATTTCTAGAATTAAAAAAATTTCATGCATCATTTTCAAATTTAACATTTAAAAAATCATCACACAACTGAGAGATACTAAGTAAATTGTATTTTAACCACTCAATGAAAAGTAATTTTGAAATTAATATAGTATTAGGGTTACCAATTTAGCCTAAGACGATGATTTTCCCTTTGGAATTATCACCAAATGTGGCATGTCCACCATCAACTTTGATTAGTCTCTTGAAGAATGAACAGTCTCCTATTATATGTCTTGAACATCCACTATCCAAGTACCATAGAGTCTTACAGGAGCTTTTCAGATAATTTTCCTGCCAAACAGATTATGTGTAGGGTAACTTTGGTATCCATATTTTTTTGGGTCTAGATAGGTTAGAAAGTAATGCTTTTGGAACCAATATTTGTCTCACATGTTTCCTATAATCAACAGATTGGTTTTGTGACATGAATACTTTTTTTTGGTCCTTTATAGAAGTGTTTTTCAAAATATGGTCTTGAACATGAACTAGTAGTGAACTGTCTAGATTTTGGAACAAATTTATTTTTAATAATACTTCTCTGTCCTAGTTAATATTCTAGACCAGTTGTGTATTTTGGAGCAATTTGTTTCACTTGAAACTAAGTTATGGTATCTCTACCTGCAATAAACTTCTCAATATCCCTTTTTAATTTCTCATTTTACAATTTAAGTTCAGTATTTTCTTTTAATAGTTGAGCACATTTTTCTCTCTTAATGTCCAAATCAGACTTATAATTAGCATTTAAAGCATGTTGTCTTTTCAATAATTTATATTTATCATTGAGTTCATTAAAGGTATCCTCAAGAATTCCAAAATACTAAAAAAGTTCATCCTCAGTCATATTCTCATCATTATTTGAATCACTTTCATTCCTAGAATAATAAGCATTATTTATAGGACAATTGGGTATTAAGTCAGATGCTTCTATCATGAAACATAGATTTGCATGTTCAGAAGTGTTAGATCCACTCGAGCTATCTTCTGAAGCACTCAATGTAGCTTTCATAGCATTTTTATATCCCTTTCCATTGTCTTCATATTTCTTCTTAAATTTAATCTTTGGGAAATCAGCCTTCACATGGTATTTTCATTTAAACTCATACCAAACTATCTCATTTGTGTTGTAATCCCATTTTATTTCATTTTTTTAGTGTCCTTTACTATCATACCTTCCTTTATAGTTCGATTTTCTAGAGAAATTCTTATTATGATAGAACTTTTTGAATCTCCAAGCAAGATGAGCCATCTCATCATCACTGTCAGAAGCTAAATCTTCACTGGTAGAAGTGTCTATATGAGCTTGAACTTTTTCTTTATCTTTTCTCTTTGAGGTTGCAGTCTTAAATGCTACAGATTTCTTTCTTGGTTCTTCATTCACTTCTTGATTTACCTTAAAATCTTATTCGTACATCATATGTTTTCTAATTAGTTCCTTCACTGGTAGCTTGCCTATGTCTCCAAATTCTCAAATAGAAACAAAAGTTCCTCTCCTTCTGTCAGGTAGGCATCGAAGCAACCTCATTGTAGTCTACTAGTTTCCCAAGAAGACTCATGATATTTACTATTTCATTGAAACTGAGATACATTTCATGTATAACTTCATCAGGCTTGATTTTAAAGTTATCATATTTAATAGTATATGTATTTAATATCATTTCTTTAACACTGGTGGTTCCCTCATGAGAAATAGCCAAAGTATCCCAAATTTAATAAGCAGTTTTACAGGAAGATATTCTATTCAATTCTTCATCACCTAGAGAAAAATACAATGCATTCATTTCATTACAGTATTTGTTGTATGTAGCTTTAGTCAATTGAGACCATGTGTCCCTAGCAGTAAGAGGAAATTCATATTGTTCTTCAGTTGTGTCTTAGATTTCAAGACCCATTCTCTCTAGATACATTTTAAATTTTAAATTCCACTGAGAATAGTTATTACCATTAAAGAAAGGTGGACTATTAGTAGCATCAACCTCAAATCTGTTATACATAGTTAATTAGAATTTTAAAGAACTGAAAATTTAGATATGATAGAAATTTTATGATTTTTAAGATACATATAAAATCATAGTTGAAAATAATTTGAAAACATGTATAACAGTTCAGATGATAGCAATAAAATGTTTAATCCTTTGATACCAAATTTTGTTCATAGTAGAATCTCAATAGAGGGGTGAATTGAGTTCCTACTTAAAATTTATATTAAAAACTTTATTATAAAAATCCCCCAATTTTGAAATGGTCCATTTAATTAAGGCACTAGAGACATAAATGTTTATTTGGTCAACTGGTTTCTCAAAGGGTGATTAGTCCTCAGTTGAATCAGTGTAAAACACATCTTTAACTTTTTAAATAGGTTTACTGAATTAAACACATAGAAACACTAACATGAACTAACTATCAGAGTCAATGTAAAAACAGTTTTCTGCTTATGAAATAATGAGCAACAAAAAATAAAAAAATAGTGTATTACAAAAACATAGTACAAAGTAGATTTAAACAAGAGGTTCAATCTCAAGATGAGACGTAATCCAATCCACTTGTTGATAACCTTCCACCAAGCGATTTATATTAACAATAAAATTGATACACAGCCTATATCAGTATTTACAATAGTTTTCACAAATTTTCTAGGGTTCACCCCCTATACCATAGTTTTTCATGTGAAAAAATAAACAATACATATCACACACGATCTCTTCCACAATTATAAGTGGGGAACAATGTGTAAGTGAAGTTTGATGTGAGGATTTTCACCATCCTATAGTTCAATAATAGGAGACAATGTGTGTAACAGACATACACACACACTTCTCAGAAATGTAAAATAAAAGAAAATAATAGAGCTAATATTATGAGATTGAGTTTAGAAAGCTCTATATGTTTGCAGTTTAGCTCTTGAATCCTTAGAGTGAAGAAATTACAGTTCGAGTCTTTCTCTGGAAGTTGTTCTCAACACAGAGTGTCGCAACTCCAGGTTCTAGCTTCCAAGTACTGAGGTGTTCTTCTTTTTGAGTTGAAATAGATTTGATGAAGCACATAAGACAGTCTTGAATTTGTTCTCCCAAAATTATCTTCTTGAGGCTCTTGGGTTTACATTGTAAGTGCTCGATGGTTCTTCCTTATTCTCTTTGATTTAGTGAGAAAGTTCTTTTTTTATGCATTCCTCTCCTGCACCTTTTCATCCTAGGTCTTATCTTTTATACTTGAGGTCTAATAATAGGAATAATTAAACAATGTGCGGTCCTCCTCGTACCTCGTACTATCACCAAATACAGTTTCTTAATATGTCTACAATTAGAATTAATTAATGTCTGAAACATTAAATTTTCCAAATATGACTGTTAGAATAATCTTATGAATTTGACAATGTATAGATTAGAAGAGAGAGCATCAGTAGACTGGTAGCGGTAGCCTTTAGCGGTATCCATCTCAATGATAGCCTTCAGGGGTAAACTTCTCAATGGTATCCTTCAGCTGTAACCCTCCCAACGGTATCCTTCAACGGTAACCTTCTATCAGGGAAGTTTCATCGGTGACCTTGCATTGGTAACCTTCTATCAGTGACCTTCATCGGTGACCTTCATCAGTGACCTTTTATTGGTGACCTTTCATTGATGACCTTTCATCGGTGACCATTCATTGGTGGCCTTCATCGGTGACCTTTCATCGGTGAATTTTCATCGGTGCCCTTCATTGGTAACCTTTCATCGGTGACCTTTATCAGTGACCTTCATTAGTGACCTCTCATACATAGAGACAATTTTCACTTTAAGCATAAACAAGAGTGCAATGAGATTAAAAGTACATAGTTATTACTTGATAGAAACTAAGAATATCAATGACACACAATTATCTTATAATAAAAACAAGATTATCACATAAATGAAACATGATTTGGGATTATCAAAATAGGTGATTCCAATAGATATTATGAATATATATGATAAATATGGTATGTTATTAATTCCACAAAATTAATATATCATCCACATCCTTAACCTTTCTCCAATTAAGGGAATGATATTGTTGCTCATGCGTACGTATAACCTGTAGTATCCATGAAGCGATGCGATTCATTTTCCATGTAAAAATTTCAATAATGGTTCTAAAAAATATATATATTGAGTAAATATGATATTTATAGCACTATTATATATCTATATATATGGTGTATCTATATCTTATTCATAATAACCATAACATTCACGAAAAACCATTTATGAAAACCCTAATAAATTAACACTCAAAATGATAGTAATAATAAAAACATATTAATGAACGAGTATTAAGATGTAACAAGAGGATAATTTATAGAATAATAAATATGAATATAGTTATTTTATTAATAAATTAATTTTTAAAAATTGTTATAAAAAAGGTTTACATGCATTCAACTAAAAGGAAGCGTGGGGTAAGGTATTTCGTCTCAATTTTAATTCAATTGAGACATATTTGTTAATATGAACCTATTCACTTTTCTATGGTGTATATAATACCCATTTTTTATATTTAAAATTAATTTCTATTTATTCAAGATGGATAATGTTTCAACTCATTTTTATTTTTTTGGAGGGGATACAATTTTATTGTTACTAAACTTGAAAGAATCTATTTTTCAATCTCACTTTCATTTGCGATTAGTTTTACTATCATTAAACGAATAGTACCATTTATTATTCATAAGATCAAATAATTTCCAAATAAAATGTATAATCAAGGTATATATATTTTTTATTCCATATTTTATTCTATTTGGTACTTTAATCAATAATATAAAATTTTAAAATAAAACTTAGCTTTATTTCTCATTTCATTAGATATATTTTCTTCCATGTCCATATTTTTAAAAATTGTTTTACAAAATTAATTTTATTTAATCCAATGATTTATTAACAAAATTTTATGTTATCTTTGAAATTTGTAAACTATTTTAAATTATTCTTTATAATTTTTTGTGAAAGGTCCATTTTTTGACAAAAAGTTAAAAGGGGTTATTTTTTATGTATAGTGTTATAAATAACTTCCCTAACATCATAACCATGTTATGAAATGTATCTTATCACTAAAATTATTAATTTTTTTACAAATAAAAATCATTTATAAAATCTTATTTTATTATTTCACTTCCATTCCATTTAGTCATCTAAAGGAAATGGTTTTATTTCCTAAATATATATTCCTGATTAATTGATGGTATCTTATAATATTTTGATTAATTTTATGATTGTTAAAATTATCTTGTGAAAATCAATTTATTTTGATCATTGTTATTTGGACATTAAAAATATCTTAAATATCCATATTCTTTATGTCATGAATATTATTATTGACTAAAATTTATTCTATTTTTACATATGGTTTTTACTTTGAATGTTACATGACTAACTTGTGAAATATTGATAAATCTATATCCCATAATGAAAAGAAATATTTATTTACATGGTATTCAGATTCACAAATTAAAATTCTCATTACATATATGTTAAATTCTCTAGACATCCAGTGATGGGTGGAGCCTAGAAATATATTTCCCCATGATTAATTCATAGGTATCAAGAGAAAAGTTAGTATGCCAAATTAAATATGCTTTTCCATAGTTTTAAAATATCTTATGAATGGTTTTGATAGTATAAAAATCATGATATTTGAGATCATGACATTAAATATTAATTATTTTATTCATTGAGAATTCAGTTATTATTCCCAATGAGATTTTTTCATTGATATTATTCATGGATCATTTTATGATAATATTATTGATTAAATGGCATGTGTTTTCAGTTCTATGACATTCCATATTGATTATTCATTATCTATTTATGCTATTCCAGTTATTTATTAGATGTAATGTGTTTTTAGTTATTTAACTTTCTCTATTTATTATTATAGATCTAATTATCATATTCAAATTGTTGAATAAAAGTATTTTTTTCAATTATTAACCAATACATATTGATTATGCCTTATCTAATTTTGATAGTTCTGTTTTTAATTAAATGGAATGTTTTTTTAGTTATTCACATTTCCATATTGATTATTCCTTATTGATTAATGATATATTCCATTCTACATAACCTTTATTGATAATTTTACCTCAACTATATTTTGTTTCTTTTCCCCAGTATATGAAGAACAATTCAATGGATAAATTTAAGGATTCCTAATTTTTAACATTAAAATGTTTTTCATACTATACCAAATGGAAAATGTGTATCATTTATTTATTTCCCCCCCCAAGACTACTAAAATGACCGGCCCTTCAGGGTTTGACCTCTTGTATTTATGAAAATAAAATAATGTAGACATTGGATACAGTTTACTGAGTCATAGTTGTTATGGTTTGTATTAGATAGAGTTTAGTAGAAACATTTGGAAATAGATTAAGAAAAACATATATTATGGAAAATAACCCAATTATAGACACATAGGATAATTGTAGAGGTACATCCTAATGTTATTATAAGGTAGATACTAAGTGGTTTTCCCCAGTAATAAATAATTATCTATATACTACATTTCAAAGTGGTTCTACCACATTTGTGCCATGGTGTAATAAATTTTAAAAAGGATCATTGGGCTTTGACTTGATCATCACCTAGTTCATGAAAAACAGCCTTACTAGACAATTGGTTTGACACTCCCAAAGGATATACTTGGATAATTCATGTTTTCTTTATAAACCATTATTAAGGATTTGAAAATAAATATATCCCCAAAGAAACCAAGTTTATTATTCTAAAATTAACAGTGCTTAAATTTTTCATTTATGTTAATTGTAACTTTAGATTTATAATTACATGTTATAGCATAAAATTCATAATTTTCCAAGTTAAACTGGTATATTTCATTTCATAGAAATAGATCCTAGATGAAATAATGGTTTATACACTCATGGTCAATGAATAAATTTCTCTAAAGTAAAAGACAACATAGATGGTATTTGATCTTATCATGTCTTGGCTATATTATAGAAGATTACTAATGTTATGATGAATAACCATTTCTGAATGGGGAAACATGTTATCATGAACCATAAGGGGAAACCTTGTATCCTAATATCCAATCCAGTCCTAAAATATCCTAAAGAGAATTCTTGATCCTCATGGTTTAATGAAAAGAACTTGGAATCATACAATATGAATCTGGGAATGATTTTCCCACATATACAATAGAAGTAGATAAACAAGTAAGTACACATAAAAAAAGAAACCTCCAATGGTAGAGGTGTACCAAAAACAAATAGGTATAGAAACCCAAATTACTACAACAAAATACCATAACAATAGGAAAAACTACCCATGTCTCAGCAGACACACTCACCAAGTCCACAGATCAACAACTAAAACCACCTTAAAAGGATCCTTTTCCCTTACTCGATCCTGGAAGAAGATAGTCTAAAAACACCCAATATTACAGGTAGGGCGTGATCCAAATACCATCAGGATTTCACTGAAACATTACAAAATAGATGCCAATAATAAATTAACTAATGGAATGCTTTAAATTTTAAATAAATGGGTATGGTATTTCAAATCATATTTAAAATAAATCATGATATACATATTCAAATTATGGAAAATACTTGATAAAATTATTTACTTTCCAAACAATAGAATATTTCTAAAACAATGTCTTAAATAAAAATTTTATATAAAATAATTAATTTAAATCAGAAATAATGGAAATGGTTTACCAAAATTGGCATAAATTTGTATCAAAAATATAAACAAATGATAAACATGGTCATATTCTAAATAGGTACAAAGGATTTGGGCAATAGGACTCCTCACTCTTTAAGTGATCACAGAAATTTGTATATACACATGCCCTCTCGAAACTGGTCAAAGAGGACTCATCAACATCACCTAAGGGATGTGACCTACTGTAGTTATGTTTTGGAATATTGTAGTATCATAGAGTGTTTCCCAATAACTCAAAAACAACCTAGGGATTTCAGGTTCTCTAACACAATCATTGATGAAAAATTTATTTTAAGTCTTCCTAAAAAAATTAAATCCGATTGCATCATTTGAAATTATAATTTTCAATTTAAAAATAAAAATGGATTTTTAATAAAGACATGCCTTTTTACAAGATAAAACCAATGGGTTTCTATAAAAACCATTTTAATCCATTTTCAAAAGTTTGAAATTAATTGAAATAGAATTCCATAAAATTAAAAAAAATCCAAATTTCATGGAATTTGGGTTTTTCACAACCTTCCATAAAATTCATTCTCTAATTTATATCAATCAATTTAAGTTTAAAAAATATCTATAAATTACACCCAATCCAATGAGATTAGAGGTTTTTTAGAAATCAAACCAAAACCCATTTTAAAATCTCCCAATTCACTGTAATTGTGTTTTCATCAAATCAATTGTAATAAAATCGCAGGAAATTGAATTTAAATCAACCATTGAAAATATGTTAAGAAATTGAAGGTTAATAAATTTGGATAATTGGAACTTAACCACCTACCATTTTTCATGAACTCTGTGGCCACAATGAAACCCGCTAACAAGGAAGAAGGTAAATAAGACCTTGAAACACAACTTAGAAATGAGATTTGATGTCATAGAGTTTGATTAACCAATCCCAAGACGGCCAATCAAACACCAATTAAGGAAAATATGAAGAGATGACAAGACTGGTAGAACACTTACACAGTACATTACACCATGATTGGAATGATGATAAAATGATGAAAGAAATAGACTAGAAGGTTTCAAGGTCTCCATAATCACCTATAAAGTTATATTGGGTCAAGAGTAAATGAAAAATGGAGAGGATCAAAAGAGAAATCAGTCGTGATGCCTACTTAAAAAAATTATCAATAAATTACATGACGTGTAACCCAATTTCACATCATGAAATTGTTATGTCTCATGTATGCCAAGAAACTCTTAATTTTTTTATAAAAATGCATTTAAATTAATTTAATAGTTACATGTCATTTAGCCTTAGTAGACATCATGAAACTACCCAACATGCTGTAGAATAAGAGAATTTTTATTCTAAAATTCCCACAAATACGTGACTTCACCATCAAAGGTATTCTCCCAACTCCTTCTCAATCATACCTAGTCAACTAAGAGAAAAAACATGAGAAGTTATTGAATATACCTAATTAAATTAATAGGATGTTACAACCTTCCCACCATAGAAACTTTCTATCCCTAGAAATACTAAGATCCATGAAACACGTTATCTATTAACGTCAGTTATAGTAGAATTGATAACCAGTAAGCCACATTCCCCACCCACTCAACAAACTCAAAAGGTTTCATAAAATGAATAGAAAGTTTCCCTTGCCTACCAAGATAATGATGAACCAAAAATGGTGAAACATTCAAGAACACATGATCATCAACTAAAAATTCCAATGGACTAAGATGATGATAAGCATAAGACTTGTACCAGATCCACACTATCAACATTCTTTGATGAATCAATTGAATCTTTTCTTTCATATTTTGAACCAATTTTGGCCTAACCATAGAACATTCACCAATCTTCAACCAAAACAACAACTATCTACAAGATTGACCATACAAGGCCTCAAAAGGATCCATTCTGGTCACTGATTGATAAGTATTTTCATTAAAAAAATCAACCATCCCTATGTGATCATCCCAAGATCCACCAAAGTCAAGAATATAAGAACTAATCATATCATCAAGAATATGTATAACTCTTTCTATCCAGCCATCCAACTGTTGATAGTAAGCCTTGCTCAAATGGACCTAAGATCCCAATGCCACTTGATTTACTCTCAAAAATAAAGAATTGAAGTGAGGATTCCTATCAGAGACTACAACATAAGTAAACACATGAATACAAACAGTCTCTTTTATAATGATATTTCCCAAATCCCCATATTTTCCTCTTATAATGAATTAGTATAAAGTGTTTTGACAGATTCATCCATTAAATAACAACCCTAATCACATTATTCATTATTTGGGTACATGGAAACAGAACCACAATGTCCATAGAGACATCATCCCACTTTCAAGTAGGGATTGTAAGTGGCTGAAGAAAACCCAATGGTTTTTAATACTTGTCCTTGACCTGTTGGCATGTATAATAATGGGCGAAAAAATATCCAATGTTCCATCTCATATTTGACCACTAGAACTATCACCTCATGCAGTAGAAAAAATTTGTAGTTCCAAGGTGAACTTCATATAGGGAACTATGATAATCCCCTATCACTAAATTCTTGGCCAACTATTGTACCATAAAATGATTCTGATAGAAAATCATGCCTTATCTGGAGAATGACCACTCATCAATGGTATCCCCACCATTAATAGTTTCTCTAATACTATAGAACTCATAATCACGATTATATTCATGAAGAATCAACTTGATAAGAGTATATGTTAGCTGAACTCTATCCAAGTAAACCTTAGTCCTTGATTCATGGACTCTAATATGAAACATTTCAAAAAGTTCCATCAAGTTCCACTCTTCCAATGATTACATCACTACCTAGGGAAAAATATTCTTGATCAAATCATTTGAAATGACATTCCATTTACCTAGGGTATAGGTGATGTCAAAATAGAAATATTGTAGGAATTCCCCCGACACATCAGTGAAAGATTCAAATATATTTTAGAGAAGTTATAAATCAAGATCTTGTAGTCTGAAAACATGGTGAAACTTTCTTCATAAAGGTAATTTAAACAATTAATAAGAATGTGAATCACAACTAAATGTTTAGGGTCATGGCTTGGATAATTATTCTAGTATGGCCTAAGCTAACAAGATCAATAATCAAATTGTATAATAATGCATTACAAGCCTGAACCTGATGCATCACAAGAGACCACATAGCCCTTCCCAGCCTTTGGAAGAGTTAACAATAGAGCATAAGTGAAAATAATCTTCAGCTCAGAAAAATAAATCTAACATTTTTCATCCCAACCAAACATTAATCCCTTCCAATTTACTACATTCATTTGAGAAGACATCTTTGAGAAGTCCTTTATAAATTTTTGATGTCAACCAGCTAGACCTAAGAGGATCCGGATCTCGATGAAATTTCGTTGTTTCTCCTATGCCATAAGAACATTCACCTTCTTAAGATCAATTGAAATACCATGTTCTGAAACCACACTCTTTAAGAACATCACTTCCCAAATTCAAAAATCAAACTTTGAAATATTGGCATAATGTTGGTGATTTCCCAACAAACATAGAACTTTTCTTAGATGGTTTACATGATCCTCTTCAGACATAGAGTAAATAGTAATTTCATCCACAAATACTACCATAAAGGATTCAAGATGCTCATGGAAAATCATATCCATCAAATCCATGAAAACTTCAAGAGAATTTTTTTGACCAAAGGGTATGAAAAGGTACTGATAATGGTTTTACCCAATCTAGAAGGTAGTTTTCTGATTTTTGAATTATTTTATCCTAAACTTATGGTAACCAGATTGATGGTCTATCTTCGAGAACCACTATTCAAAATTCAACATATAAAATAGATCATCAATCCTTGGAAATAGATATTTTTTTTTCAATGACTCGATTTTGATTCTAGTAGTCATCACACTAGATAAGGGAACCATCAACTTTCATATCAAAGAGAATAGGCACCGCCGATGGTGAGACACTCATGCATATAAGTCATTTATCTAAAAGATAAAAAAACTATGAATTCACCTCTTTCAATTCAGCTGGATATATGCGGTAATTGGGAATAGAAACTGGTTGAGTTATATTCACCAAATCAATAGAAAACTCAATGTACCTAACTAGTGGAAAACTAGGTAATTCTAAGGAAACTTGTCAGAGAACTCAATAACAACTGGATAGAGATCACCACTCAATGATTCTCACTCTACATCGAAAGAAAATACATGAATCACTTTTCCCAACTCTAGATATGAATGTTCATATCTTCTCAACCTTAGGACCCATTCACCTTGAATGATACGGCATACACCATCAGGTGTAGTGAAGGAGAACTATAGATGATACCAATCAATCTGGGATTTATCGAAAATGATCCATTGCTTCCCAAAAATGACATCAAGAGGTTTCATTTTGGGAACCAAAAAACTCTAAAAAATATCAACATCTAAAAGACAGAAATCACAATAGGGACTATAGATACCATTCTCGCTCTTCATACCATGGGGAGTAGTAATATACATTACACAAGACAAATCCTCCATACGAAGATTTAGAATATTAAAAACAAAGGCTGAAAGAAACAAATGAGATAAACTAGTATACAATTGATTAATTTATAATGATGAAACTATAGTAATGGTACCTCTCACAGTCACTGGACCCATATATTCTTCCTCTATATACTCTTACACTGCATTAAGAAGCTTTGTTGTGGATTCATATAGATGTAACCATTTTTTTACGTGAAGCATCTGGTTGCCCCATGGTTTTTGGAGGGGATTATGATCTCATGCCATTGTGTTGAATGGAAATGTTGTAAGAGAACTTCTACAAATGACCTGAGCATCTTTATGAGACACAGTTCTTGGGTGCCTCACTAAAACCCCTCTTTGAAAGCCCAAGTTTTCCACACTGGTATAATATCAAAGGGTCTCTACTAGGCACTATAGTAGGTCTTGAGATACCCTAATATCAAGAACCACTATGAGATTCATCATTCCTCCTCTTTCCTCAAAAGGAACTCCCACTACCATTGGGAGAAAAAAGAACTCCTGGAAACCCTTACTTACCATACAGGACTATCTCCACCATTATATCCATATCCATCACATCATCATAGATAGGAATATTCAGTAAGAAAACCTAATAAAAGATATATGATCAAAGTCCCAAATTAGACCTTTTATCATTTATCATCTTATTGGATACAATCTCCGATGTAAACTGAAAAATATCAGCAAAGTGATTTGAATACTAAGTCACGGTTCTATTGTCCTATTAAATCTTGAAAAAATCAATAGCCTTCACCAACACCATTCAATATATATATAACTATTTAGTGAAAAGAAACTTTAAGTACTTACACTCTAAGGCCGCATATTTCTTCATCATTACCATCATGTCACCCCATCTCCTGCTCAGCCCCTCCAACACGAAGGTGGTAGTATCACCTTGATCTCATCAGGTGTCTCAAAGAACTCAAATAGATGTTCTATCCTTCCCAACCATTCCTCATCATGTTTTTGATCAATATAGGCTTTGAAAATTGTAGGATTATATAGAAAGAACTATTGAGAATGATTTTGAAAAACACGACTCTATAGTTACATAGCTAGATCTTGAATGGAGATGTAATGTATCATATTTTATGTGTATTATTTTTTAAATATTATATGGAATTATTTCGAGACCCGGCATGAATACGACACATCATTCTAAGGTCCAGTGAGCCTGGAATGGTGGTTTGAACTTTTTTAAGTCAAGTGAGTCGGAAATTGTGAACGATTATGGCAGTTTCCAAATGGATGCCCGGATTAAAAATATGAGGGAACCGTTGCGTCCAGAATGACGACTTTACCTAAGAACAAGTCTAACCTCGACTGGCGCGGGTCGAGGGAAAAATTTGATTTTCGGACGTTTTAAAGTAAAATGAAATAAAATAAATTCACAAGTTTATTTTTTTTAAGGAAACATCCGCTACATCGCGGTAAATGGCACAACTGTTTTCTAATTTAATGATGCATCATAATTACGCAAAAATGGAAAGTTGGACTCATTAATACTGCCATGTAATTAAATTCCAAACATGTTTCTTTTTTTTGGGATTATGCGAATAGTGGTCACTGACGAATTTTTGAGAGGAAACTCTAGAGAAAAAAATTTGTGGAGCCTCAGAGGAAATTCTCGGCAACGAACGATGACAGATAGAAGTTGCGAATCATTGCACCAATGACGTTCAAGGATCTCGAAGACGACGGCAGCGCGATGCCTTCATCAATGATCAATATTTTCTAAAATTTGGGGTTGTTATTTCATTCCTCTTTCCCCGTTATTTATTTAAACAATGAACGCGAATCAACCACAAACAAGTTTATCTGCGGATTCGTATGTTCTTACGAGAGGGATTTTTCCTTGGGAAGTTTATGGGGAATTAATCCATGCAATTTACTGTTGTTGATACTTGCTCCATTTAATCCTGCTAATGGGAGCGGATCAACGCCGTGACGAACGATGGAGGGGGTTCCTTCCTCACTTTGTTTACTGAATTTATCCCCCTTTTCTTTTCTCACGTGTTCTTTGTGTTCTCCGCAGGGCGATGAAGAACGGATCGTTGTGCAACCGTTTCACGACACAATGATCCCAAATCGAAGTTTCGACACCGCAACGACCTTTAAGAGGTGCGACGACGATGGTGGACTACAAATCGGACCGGATCGGAAAAGGGCGTTCTTCGAGCGTTCTTCGCGCGGGAAGATCAAATCATGTTTTCGGAGCCGATCAGAGGTATGAAAACACCGGAAGTGGCTTCGTGGTGTCGGGGAGACCAAAACCTGAAGGTTTTGTGGCGACCAAGCTGCTGAATCGGCGAAAGAATCATCACTGGAGGCACGACGACAGAAGTCTGTGTTTCTGGAAATTTCCAGAATACACGACATGTACTTCCTAAGAACATGCCGTGTAGTACTGGCGGCGGCGACTAGGATTTTGGGGGTCAGAGAAGAATCACACGGCGTGTGACCCCGGTCACATGGATTTTTGGACTTTCCCCGAAGACTCGGCGTGTACTTTGGGAAATACACGGACACAAGATGATCTACACTGCTTCAGGCGGCACAGCGTGTACATCATGACAGAAGCAGCTACGCAGGACTCGGTGTGTATCCTGGGGATACACAGAAATGGGTTGAAACACACGGGTTGAAGACCGTGACAACCCCATTCACTCGGACATGGCATGTACACCGTACTACACATCGTGTACTCAGTTTTTTTATACGCGACCAGCTTTACGACACGAGTTGTTGTACACGGGCAGTACCTGGGGTCAGACCACATGGCGTTTAACATTTCTACACACCATGTAATTTTTGGAAAACAACATGTTCCTCTTGTTCACCATATCTTAGACATCTTTCGTTTGGGTTAGTGCCCCTTCTTCTCGTTCCCCTGAAGGTCAGACATCATTTCCTCACACAGGAGTATGATCCCTTCAGCAGGACTTTCTATGACAGAGTCAGGCATCCATCTGAGAGGCCCAAATCAAGATCCTCTATCCATTCCTGACCCTAGGTAGAGTCAGGCATCGATGTGACCAACTCTACTGGGCGTTGATCCTCCATCTAGCTGGTGTATCACCTAACTGGTGAATCTGAATGAGTCGTGGTATCCTCCATGGCCCTGGAAGTGATCCTAATATGTGTATTGGATCTTTCCCAATCAGGAGTGTGTCTCCTTTAATGAGTTTTTTCTATCTACCGTAACCTTACCACTCAAGAGTGTGTCTCCCGTAATGAGTGTAACAACCTCTCGTGATGGTTCCCGACAAACAGCACTTCTCAGACAGACGTCATCAGATCTATAAGACTCGTGGAGTGTGTTCTACCAGATTGAGTGCATCGTGGAATCTTCGAACAGAATCTCTAATGGGGGTATGCGGTTATGTGACTTGTCTCTGGACCACGGGTCTGGGTTTTGAGTATATCTGGTTTGTTCTATATGTTCTGTAGACATATACTGTGTATAGCTAACTGTACCTTTACTTATGTACTGTTTTGTGGTTTTCAGGGTCCTCTACTGAGTATTGTTATAATCACCCCTGCATGGGCCTTGCTTGCACTTCTGGTGTCTTGTGCAGACGATCATCCTTTTGACAGAGTCCAGTGTAGAACAAGACATGACCGAGCTTTCTGAGTTCCCTAAAGGCTGAGGCGTTCCTACGACTACGAGCAGCAGTCCCAATACCTTTTGTATTTACAGGTTGTACTTTACAGTTTTCAGACTCTTGTTTTTGGTGGGCTTGTATTCCAGGCCGGTTTACTTTTTATTACTCTACCGTTTGTCATACTATGTTGGTTGGGTTTAGTAGTATGCATGCATTTTTTTCCTTATTTTTTTTCATTTTAGCATTGTGGGCTTGGAGATGTGTGTGTGTGTGTACAGGTTTATAGGCAATGCCTCCCATGTTAGTAATACGCCTACTTGGTGCTAGTCACCAACCCCTAGCCTATTATAGGTATGCTTGGGGAGTCACAGCGCGGGCCCCACTGGGACGGGTCATGCCAGAGTGTTATCAGAGGTGGTCGGTTCTACCTTAGGACAAAGAGTCTGTGAGTTTGGTTTGGGGCAACAGTGTTAAGTGTTTCAGGTTTGACTTTCAGGTCAGAGACTCTAGTGTTGGTGCGGCGGCCGACGTATCCATACACTAGGACTCTGATAACATTCTTTTTTACTCGGTACATGAAAACACTGGTTGCAAGGAAATAAAAATGTACATGCATCATATAGTAATGGGTTGTGTTTTCCAAGTCTTTTGTGTTAGCTATCCAGATATACTCATTGACCATGGTACATCTTGTTTTTTATAGGATGCCTCCCCGATGCATACCCACTAGTATTGAGCAGCACAATCACAAGGATTACCCCCTCAGTGATGAGGATTCGATATAGGGAATAGTTCCCCAGGTGTTTCCACTAGGTGGTGCACCTGCTATACCACCAGTGGAGCAGCCAGCGATGCCTGCAGTACCAACCGGCGAGGAGCGCAGGATCAGCATGCTCCATGAGTTCCAGAGACAGAGACCCCTTAGGTTCTGAGTCCAGCCTAACCCTCTGGTGGCTGAGGACTGGCTTGAGGCAGTGACTAGAGTTTTCCGTTTAGTGAGGACAGCAGCGGACCAGATGGTGATCCTAAGAGCGAGCCTTCTTCAGGGTTCGGTGAGACGATGGTGGAGTATGACCACAAATACTCACGACGAGGGGACTCTTTCATGGACGGAGTTTGAGCGAATCTTCAGGTAGGAGTTCTCTCTGGTTACGCTGAGAGCTGTGCACATCCAGGAGCTTCTCCAGCTCCAGCAGGGAAGTATGACAGTAGCTGACTATTCATCGAGTTTCACCAACCTCACCAGGTACCCGATGGATATGGTCAGGGATCAGTACTTCAGATATTGGACCTTTTAGATAGGTCTACGACGAGACATTCGAGCTAGTGTCGTGCCTCTATGCATATCGACTTATGTTGGAGTGCTCGAGCAGGCCTTGGTGATCGAGAGCTTCTTGGTGGAGCAGAGACAGCCGCCGACAGTCAGCAGCAGGCAGACAGGTGCGGAGACCCTGGCAGTAGGGAGCTAATGTCAAGAATAGGGGTCTGGATGTAGGAAAAATCATAGGGGGACCCAGGACAGGGGATCGATAGTCCAGGGATCTCAGGCTGGATTCAGTCAGCCTAGGGAGAAGCGATGCTACACATGCGACGGTAGGGGACATCTCGCTAGAGATTGCCCAACCCGTCGAGATGCTGACAGGGAAGCAGTGGATGGACCACCGAGGCAGAGGCAGATAACGGAACAAGCAGACCCGCCAGGCGGCGGACATGGAAGATGCTTTGACTTACTTCCACCACCACTCCTAGGAGGTCCGCACCAGGCTTAGAGAGCTGGGGGACAGGGGTGGGGATAGCTGCATGCGGTCAAGGCGTATGACCCTAGGATTCCAGGGATGATTCGAGGTATGATCTGTTTCTTCTCTACCTTAGCTGCCGTGCTTATAGACATAGGTGCCAGTCATTCCTTCATAGCCACATATCTTGTATGAAACATCAAGATTCCAGTAGAACCATTGACTCGATCCTTATGCTTGGAGACACCTAGGAGAAGAGACTCGATGATCACACACCTTTGCAGACAGTGTGATCTTACCCTTGGAGGTGAGAGTTTCGGTTGGAACCTCTTGGTGGTAGCGTCGAGGCCTTACGACGTCATTCTCGGTATGAATTGGTTATCTTCGGTCCATGCCCAGATTGACTGTTTTAGGTGAAGAGTGCGGTGTGTCCGCCGTGATGGGAAGATTATTTTCCTTTGTCAAAGAAAGGGAGACCAAGGTAGTGAAAAATGGGATCATGCATAGGAGGGTGCAGCCGATCACTCATGAGATGGCTAGCCTTACCCTCAAAGCAGTAGATGTTGTGAGCTCCCAGTTCCCAGCAGTAGTGGCAGAGTACGAGGACGTCTTTCCCAAAGATGTTCCAGGACTACCTCCCTACCGGGAAATCAACTTCTGCATTGACTTACACCTCTTGACAACACTAATATTTTCATCATCATATCGGATGGCTCTCGCAGAGCTTCGTGAGCTAAGGGTGCAGTTAGAGGATTTGTAGAGCAAGGGTTTTGTGAGACCCAGCGTTTCACCTTGGGCGGCCCCAGTCTTGTTTTCCAAGAAGGCATACGGGAGTCTGAGGTTGTGCATGGATTACCAGTGCCTGAACCAGGTAACAGTAAAGAAAAAATATCCACTTCCAAGAATAGATGACCTCTTTGATCATCTAAGAGGGGCACAGTGGTTCTCAAAGCATGACCTTCGATCAGGCTATCACCAGCTACGAGTGCGGGATGAGGATATACTGAAGACGACCTTCAAATGCCGCTACTGTCACTATGAGTACTTGGTGATGCCTTTTGGCATGACGAACGCCCCCACAGTGTTCATGGTGCTGATGAACCAGATCTTCCATCCGTACTTGGACCGATTCGTGGTGGTCTTCATCGACGACATCCTCGTGTACTTGGCGTCAGAGGAGGAGCACGTGAGACACCTGCAGATGGTTCTGGACGTACTCCGAGAGCACCAGCTTTATGGGAAGCTCTCCAATTGGAAGTTCTGGATTCATGAGGTCCACTTTCTAGGTCATGTCATCTCAGAAGATGGAGTAGCTATATATCTAGCCATGGTGGAGGCTGTGTTGGAATGGGAGCCATCTCGGAGTGTGACGGAGGTACGAAGCTTCCTTGGGTTGGCAGGATATTACCGAAGATTCATTCCTGACTTCTCCCAGATATCAGCACCGATGACAGCCCTGACCAAGAAGGGGAAACCCTTCGTATGGGCAGATAAGTTCCAACATGATTTTGAGCAGTTGAGGAAAAGTTTGACGAAAGCCCCATTCTTGAGATTACCGGAGGAGGGCGTCTAGTACGAAGTATTCTACGACGCATCATGGACCGGGCTCTGCTGTGTCCTGATGCAGCGGCATGCAGTAATTTCTTATGGTTCACGCCAGCTTAGGCCACATGACCAGAACTATGCAACCCATGATCTCGAGTTGGAAGCGGTAGTCTTCACATTGAAGATGTGGTGACACTACCTTATGAGCTAGCGGTTTATTGTCTACTCTGGCCAAAAGAGACTCAATTACATCTTTTCACAGAGATATTTGAATCTGAGGCAGTGGTGTTTGCTAGAGTTCCTCTAGGTTTATGATTTTGAGATCGTCTATACTCTTGGGAAGGGGAACAAGGTGGCAGATGCTCTTAGAAGAAGGTCGAGCTCATAGCTATTGAGTGAGGCGACATAGCAGTTAGCCTCATTGCAGTTATACTTCATGGATGGAGAGGATGAAGCTTACCTACAGTCGATGGTTGTCACCCCTCCACTCTTACAACGATTTAGGGAGGAACAACTCGGGGATGTCTATTGTGTGGATTTACGTCCTAAGTTATCCACATGACATTCTTCTAATGGATATTCATAATGTGGGGAGCACATAATTCTTTTCAGAGGGCGCATTGTTGTACCAATGGCGTTGCAGGAGGAGGTCCTGAGGGAGTTTCATACATCCCCATTGGCGGTACATCCTGTAGTGGAAAAGATGTACCAGGATCTCCGACGACAGTTATGGTGGGAAGGCATGAAGAAGGAAGTAGAGGATTTCATTTCTCAATACCTCACATGCCAGCACGTGAAGGCTGAGCACTGGGTTCCAGCGGGATTAGCTCACCCCCTGAAATTTACAGAGTGGAAGTGGGATGGAATATCGATGGACTTCATGATAGTCTTACCACGAATGTCCAAGGGGCATGATTTCATCTGGGTGATCGTTGGCCGACTCACCAAGTCAACCCACTTCCTAGCTATCAGGGATCAGAGTTCCATAGAGAGCTTGGGACACCTCTATGTGTAGGAGATAGTTCGGCTTCATGGAGTCCCCTCAACTATAGTCTCAGATCAAGACGCCCGCTTCACATCATGATTATGGAAGGGATTGCAGGAGGCTTTTGGGACTCCACTATGCTTAGGAACAATGTTTCATCCCCAGACAGATGGTCAGACAGAGAGGACCATTCAGGTTTTAGAGGATATGTTGCGGTCCTGTATCTTGGACTTTGGTCGCAGTTGGGAAGACCACCTACCACTGGGGGAGTTTGCGTAAAACAACATCTACCACTCTGGCATTAGTATGGAATTGTTCGAGGCCTTGTATGGAAAACCCTGCCTACCACCGCTTACTGGACCGATCCCGGAGAGTCAGCACTCATGGGTCCAGAGTTGGTGCAAGCTACCACAAAAAAGGTGCAGATCATCCAGGAGTGGTTGAAGACTGCACAAATCTGGCAGAAGTCTTATGCTGACAGACGACAAAGACCTATGGAGTTCAAAGAGGGAGACCACATCTTTCTTCAAGTTTCACCTCGACGAGGGTTACAGAGATTTGGCCGAGGCGGTAAGCTATCTATGAGGTTCATCGGACCCTTCTAGATACTGTGTAGAGTTGGCGAGGTGGCATACCTCCTAGCTCTACCACCACAGTTGCATCGGGTATACGATGTCTTCCATGTGTCACAACTACAGAGTTACGTGCACGACTCGTCGCATGTCATCGATTAGGGAGAGCAGGACATTGAGGATGGAGTGACCTTTGCTGAGTACCCTGTGGAGATCGAGGATCGGTAGGAGAGGATCCTTCGTGGGCAATCGATTCCCTTTGTGAACGTCTGGAGGGAGGACGAGAATCTTCAGAAGAGCACATGGGAGAGGGAGGCCCAAATTCGTGCCCAGTACCCACATCTTTTTGGGTATCCTTTTTTTTGGATTTTTGAGGACGTAAATCCCCATGATGGGGAGAATGTAATGTCTCATATTTTCCGTGTATTATTTTTTAAATATTATATGGAATTATTTTGAGACCCGGCGTGAAGACGACACATCATTCCAAGGTCCAGTGAGCCCAGAAAGGTGGTTTGAACTTTTTTAAGTTAAGTGAGTCGACGATTGTGCGCGGTTGTGGCAGTTTCCAAACGGATGCCCATATTAAAAATCTGAGGGAACCGTTGCATCCGGGATGAAGAATTTAACTAATAACGAGTCTAACCTTGACCAGCGTGGGTCGAGGGAAAAATTTTATTTTTGGATGTTTTAAAGTAAAATGAAATTCAAAAAATTCACAAGTTTATTTTTTTTAAGGAAACATTCGCTGCAGCGCAGTAAATGACACAACTGTTTCCTAATTTAATGACACATCATAATTATGTAAAAATGGAAAGTTGGACTCATTAATACCACCACGTAATTAAATTCCAAAAACATTTCCTTTTTTTTGGGATTATGTGAATAGTGGTTGTTGATGAATTTTTGAGATGAAACTCTAGAGAAAAATATTCGTGGAGCCTTGGAGGAAATTCTCGGTGACGAAAGATGAAGGATCTAAGCTACAAATCGCTTCGCCAACGACGTTCAAGGATCTCAACGATGATGGAATCACGATGCCTTCGTCAACGATCAATCCTTTCTAAAGGCAGGGGTTATTATTTCATTCCTCTTTCCTCGTTCTTGATTTAAACGATGAACGCGGATCAACCACAAACAAGTTGATCTGCGGATTCATACGTTCTTGCGGGAGGGATTTTTCCTTTGGAAGTTTATGGTGAATTAATCCATGCTATTTACTATTTTTTATCCTTGCTCTATTTAAGCATGCTAATGGGAGCGGATCAATGCCGTGACGAACAATGGCAGAGGTTCATTCCTCACCTTGTTTATTGGATTTCTCCCCCTTTTATTTTCTCGCGTGTTCTTTGTGTTCTCCGTGGGGCGACGAAAAACGGATTGTTTCACAACCATTTCGCGACGCAAAGATCCCAAATCTAAGGTTCGACACCGCAACAACCTTGCAGAGGTGCGATGACGATGGCGGACGATAAATCAGACCGGATCAGAAAAGGGTTTTCTTCGAGCATTCTTCATGTGGGAAGATTAAATCATGTTTTTGGAGACGATCGGAGGTCCGAAAACATCAGAAGCGGATTCATGGTGTTGGGGAGACCAAAACCTAAAGGTTTAATGGCGATCGGGCAGCCGAATCGACAAAAAAATCATCACCAGAGGCACGATGGTGGAAGTCCGTGTTTTGGGAAATTTCTAGAATACACGGCGTGTACTTCCTAAGAACACGCCATGTAGTACTAGTGGAGGTGGCTAGGATTTCGGGGGTCAGAGAAGAATCACACGACATGTGACCCTGGTCAAATGGTGTGTTGAACTTTCCCCGAAGACTCGGCCTGTACTTTGGGAAATACACGGACACAGGATGATCTACACGGCTTCAGGCGGCACAACGTGTACATCATGACAGAAGCAGCTACGCGAGACTCAGCTTGTATCCTGGGGATACACGGACATGGGTTGAAACACACAGGTTGAATAACGTGCCAAACATAGTCACTAGGACACGGTGTGTACACCATACTATACGCCGTGTACTCAGTTTTTTTCTACGCGACCAGCTTTATGACACTGGCTGTTGTACACGGGCAGTACCCGGGGTCAGACAACAGGGCGTGTAACCTTTCTACACGCTGTGTACTTTTTGGAAAACAACATGGTCTTCTTGTTCACTTTATCTTGGAAATATTTAGTTTGGGTTAGTGACCCTTTATCCCGTTCCCCTAAAGTTCAAGCATCATTTGCTCACACAAGAGTATGATACCTTCAGCAGGACTTTCTGTGATAGTGTCAGGCATCCATCCAAGAGGCCCAGATCAAGATCCTTTATCCATTCCTGACCCTAGGTAGAGTCAGGAATCGATGTGACCAACTATACCGAGCATTGATCCTCTACCTATCTGGTGTATCACCTAACTGGTGAATCTGGATGAGTCACGGTATCCGCCACGGCCCTGGTAGTGATCCTCATCTGTGTATCGGATCTTTCCCACTCAGGAGTGTGTGTCTTGTAATGAGTGCTTTCTGTCTACCGTAACCTTCCCACTCAAGAGTGTGTCTCCTGTAATGAGTGTATCTACCTCTTGTGATGGTTCCCGATGAACAGATCTTCTCAGACAGATGTCATCGAAGCTATAAGACTCGTGGAGTGTGTTCTCCAGGAACGAGTGCATCGCGGAATCTTCAAACAAAATCCCTAACAAAGGTATGCGGTTGTGTGACTTGTCTCTAGAACACGGGTCTGGGTTTTGAGTATATATGGTTCGTTCTATATGTTCTGTAGACATATACTGTGCATAGCTGACTGTACCTTTACTTATGTACTGGTTTGTGGTTTTCTGGGTCCTCTACTGAGTATTGTTATACTCACCCCTGCACGGGCCTTGCCCACACGTCTAGTGTCTTGTGCAAACGAGCAGCCTTTTGACAGAGTCCAGGGCGGACCAGGATAGGACCGAGATTTCTGAGTTACCTATAGGTTTAGGCGTTCCTATGGCTACGAGCAGCAGTCTTAGTACCTTTTGTGTTTATAGGTTGGACTTTACAGTTTTCAGACTCTTGTTTTTGGTGGGCTTGTATTACGGGCCAGTTTACTTTTTAGTACTCTACCTTTCGTCTTACTCTGTTGGTTGGGTTTAGTAGTATGCATACATTTTTGTTCCTTAGTGTTTTATTCATTTCAGCATTGTGGTCTTGGAGATGTGTGTGTGTACAAGTTAATAGGCAATGCTTCCCATGTTAGTAATATGCCTACTCGGTGCTAGTCACCAGCCCCTGGCCTATTGGAGGTGGGATTGGGGAGTCACGGCGCAGGCCCCACTTGGACAGGTCGTGATAGGGGACTGGTAGTGGTGTCTGTCCTAGATCTCAGATATCACACATGATCACCTCAACCAAACACAACTCTAAGGAAGGATTCACTTGCTATAATTCAGTAGTAGCTTCCTCCTAGATATAATTAGCACATATTCATGGAGACATGATGCTACACAAAATAAACAGACAATATTGAAGCCATTATATTTACACACAATCTGAGAAACAAGGAAAATAAATCCCAATAGATAGAAAAAAGATTTGGATTTCAATCTATCTAAATCAAAAGTAGTGAAAAGTCTATAACTAAACCAGAAGAAGTCATTCCCAAACCACCCCCAGTGAATTAAGGTTCATTCATGTAAGATATGGGGAGGCACTCAATTGTAACTACCTCCTATGTCCTAACAAGAATACTCAACTACATAATAAAATCAATTCAATATTCTTAAGCTACACCGCTAATACCACTTTGTCACAAACCAACCTGGGTACCCTGGTAACACGATAACCAAGACGACCCTAACATATCCTGAAGGGTATTCCCAATCCCAATGGGTTGGATACAAGATCTTGGAATCATACCATAGGAAATCCTGAACAATTTTTACACATACATAAAAGAATAATATAAACAAGTCATCATGATTTAAAGTAAATCTACATAGGATATATGTACCAAAAATAAACAGGTGTCATAACCAAAATCACTAATTTAATTTTCAAAAAATCTGGAAAAACTTCCGAGGACCAAATGAACACAATCTCCAAGTCCACTGATCAACAACTAGAACCACCTGTAAATAATAATATTCCCTTTCTGGATCCTGTAAGAAGATAGTCTACAAACACCCGAAGGCTCAAGTAGGATGTGATCCACAACCCAGTAGTATTTTACCCAAATATTCCATTTTAGATTCCAATAATAAATTAACAGATAGAATGCTTTCAATTTTAAATAAATGGGTTATGGAATTTCAATACATATTGAAAAGAAATCATGTTATACCATTTAAAATGAAGGAACATACTTTATCAAAAGATTTAATTTTGAAATGATATAATATTTATAAAGTATTGTTTTAAATAATTTTTTTATATAAAATAGTTTATTTAAATCAGATGGAATGAAAATAGTTTACAAACATTGGAAAAAATTTATATTTAAAATATAAAAAAGTGAGAAACATGTTCATCTACCAAATAGGTACAAATTTTACAGGATATAAGACATTACACACTCTACGTGACCACAAAAATATGTGTATACACATGTCCATTGGACACTAGTAAAAGAGGACTCATTTCCATCACCTAAGGGATGTGACTAAAAACATTTTTTTTGAAACATTGCAGTATCATATAGTGTGTCCAAATGACTCACAAAATATATATGGAATGAATGTTCCCTAACAAAATCATTGATGGGAAATATATTTTAATTCTGCATAAAATCCAATTAAATCACATCCCCCCATTGAAAATTCCAATTTTCTATTTAAAACCCAATACATGTTTTTAATCAAAACATGACTTTGTCCATGATAAAACCGCTAGGTTTCTATCAAAATAATTTTAATCCATTTTCAAAAGATTAAAATCAATTAAAAAAATTCCATAAATTTGAAAACAAACCCTTAATTAAAATGGAATTTGGTATTTTCACAACCTTGCAAAAAATTCATTTCACAATTTAATTCAAACAATTAAAATTGAAATAATTTTACATAATAATGCCCAATCTAATGGGATTTGAGGTTTTTTTAAAAACCAAACCAAAAACCATTCTAAAATCTCCCAATTCACTATAATTGGGTGCTCATAAAATCAATTGAAAGAAAATCTGAAGGAAATTATTTTAAATCATTAATTGAAAATAGTTCAAGTAATTAAAGGGTAATAAATTTGGCTAATCGAAACGGAACCACCTACTTTTTTCTTAGAACTGTACATCTGCAATGAAACCCACCAATAAGAACGTAGGTGTGGAATACATGGAAAATAAACCTAGAAATGAGATTAGATGTCATGAAGTTTTGATTGGCCAATCCAAGATGATCAATCAAACTCCAAGGAAGGAATAGTGAAAGAGATGAAGATATGGGGTGAATGCTTACCCTATAAATCACACCACAATTGGAACAATGATCAAATACCGAATGAAATGGCCCATAAGGATTAGAGGGATCCAAAATTTCTTAGGAATGTCTCTTGGGATGAGAGATAAAGAAAACTAGAGAAGATCAAATAATAAATCAGTCATACTTCAAATTTAAAATTAACTATTGGGAAATTACATGACGTGCAACCTAATTACATGGTATGAAATTCTTAAGTCTCATGTACACCAAGAAAACCGTTACTTTTTGTAAAAAGAATATTTAAATTAATTTAAGAGTTACATGTCATGAAACCCTATTACACGTCATGGAGCTATCCAGTATGCTACAGAATATGCAGATTTTTTAGGCTAAAAATAAAAAAAAATCTATGACTTAACCATCATAGGTATCCTTCCAACTCCTTTTAGACCCTACCTAGTCAATGAATAAAAAAACCATGACAAGGTTTAGAATGTACTAGATTTAATGTAACATTATGTTACACATGTTGATCGACAACAAGTTTCTTCTACTTTGGATTACTTCATGTGGTAGAATCTACCATGATTTAGTAGGACTACTAATCATATGATACCTAAGAAAATGATTAATTCCTTTGAAAATATAATTATGACCATGGGATATGATATATTGGAAAAGGATGCCCTTATAGTGTATTTTATCAGAAGACATGATTATCAATAGTGTTTATAGATCCAGAATACTAGGGAGGAATAATAAATGGAACAATTTGAATAGAGATATTTTAAAAAATATTTTTGTAAATATTCCCCCTATGAGTAATGAACTGGAATGAAGAGAAATTTCTTTATCATGAATAAAAAGGAAGAATAAATTATTGTAGAGTATGAGGCTACATTTATAATATTAGATATGTATTCTATAGATAAAATATGAAACGAGAATGTAATATTAATGATTTATTTGATGTGTTAATCCATGTTTCTTAGAGGCTGATGGTTTCTACAACTTTTTCATCATATGATGAAGTAGTTTTATGAACCATAAAAATAGAGAAGTAAATTAATGGATCCAATATATTTCTGGGAATAAAGAGAAAAGGATAAAATCTACACACAAATAAAAATGGAATGCATCAATGAATAAGAAGAAGAATAAATAATTTACATCATGTAAAAAATTGCAAAAATAAACATCCTAGAAAATGATTAAAGCTCATGGGTTCTTATTAAGAAATTGTAATTAAGGTTCATTTCGATCATGAATATAAGGGAAAAAATACCACTATTATCTAGTTCTTTAATAATAATGAAATAATTTTTTTTTCAAACCAATAATCCAAGTTCTAAGGGAATATACCTTATAAGAGGATTAGGTACGAATGTAAAGCACATGCAGTCACTACAGCTGAGGTGGAAGTACCCAACGATGTGGTGGGAGGTACTATAACAATTTCATAATATTTATCCAATTATTTACTTCATTATAGATCTTTACACAATTTTATATCTATTATTTTTTTTTTCAGGAAAATGAAATAATTTCCTAGCACCATAAGATGAAATTTTTTAGTAAAAAACTCTCAATGGATGTCTCAATGAAACAAGGATGTGTTAGAAAGTCCCCATTATGAATGATAAATATCACCTATCTTAATAAATTATTATTATACCTATATTTTACATTGATATAATCCATGGTATGAACTTGTTTTTAATATATTTCAACAATAATTATTGTATAGAGAAGGAAATTATAAATCTTGATAAATATATGGAATTTCATATCTTTAATGTGGCGACATCATCTTATGATTCATGTCTAGATCAACCCCATGTACCTCATCTAATTGCGATTCATGGGTAAGATGATGAAAAAATGTCTATTAATGGAAAAACTAATCTTCAAATTGATTATGTACTTATTTTAAAGGAATAAATTTATGTATTTTGTAAGGAATTACCTAGACATAAACTAGAGCATGAATTTGATTTTTACATTGATTTAATTAATGATGGAAGACCTATATCGAACACTCCCTATAGAATGATCACCATGTAATTAGATGAGTTAAATCAATAACTAGAGGAGTTATGTGAAAAGGGATTTATTTGGCTTACTATTTCACCATGGGGAGACCCAATTCGCATCATTAATAAGAAAGATGGATCTATGAGGTTTTCATTGATTTTAGGGAAATGAATTATATTATGATAATGAAAAAGCATCTTTTACCTTGCATTGATGAATTATTCTTTCAACAGTACAGTTATAAATTTTTTTAAAAGTGTTTCATTTGTTATGGGCATCATTAATTATGAGTAAAGAATGATAAAATTATAAACACAACATTATGAATGAGGTATAGATGTTATATGTTTACAGTAATGTTGTTTGGACTTACTAATGGACCATCAATTTTTATGGATCTCATTAGCAATGTATCCATGTAATATCCTCATAAAATAATTTTTATATTCATTGATGATATCTTGGATTATTATAAGATCTAGAAGGTCTATGAGAGTCAATTTTTGATCATTCTTGAGACTCTTTTATGAAAAGAGTTATATGGAAAATTATAAAGTGTGAATTAATGATTTATAATGTTTCTTTTCATTGATAGATTTTCTCCAAGGATAGAATCTCAATTGATCCTAGGAAGACAAAGTAATTCAGTGAATGGACTACACTAATTAATATAATTATTTCAATCCAGGCTTAACATACCCGGATATTACATCATTTTAGATAAATATTTAGTACATTATAAAAATACATGCCCATGGATAATAATAGTTTAGTTTCTTTATAGACATGGAAACAAAATAGTCTATCTAGGAGAAATATCATAAATATCACTTGTAAATATCTCCTCTATTAGTAGATCTACTTAAAACCATTATTCATAACTTGGGGAAGGGAAACATAAGGGTTGAACTCTGATGATCAGTAAGGGTTAATAAAGGAAATGTGCGAGCATTACATGAAAAAAGGGTATGGAACATGAGCATAATATTTAAAGATCATAATAAATATTGGAAGTTCATAAGAAATAAATCACAAAGAAATAGAGAAAATAATCCAGGAAATCATAACATAGGAATAAAACAGGTTATTTTGGAAAACACATAAGCATATAATAACCCTATGTCAAGGTGGCCTACCAAGGTTTCTGTAACATATCAGGATTTGGATAATCACTCATGGACCTACTTTGGTATTGAGATGATCTCCCATGTACCCTCTTATTTTAGGATTGGGATGTCCTTCTGTGTGCCCTCTTATTTCAGGCATGTGATTTCATCCCCTATAACCTCATGTTTTGTACTTGGGATAACCTCCTGTATACCCTATTGTTTTGGGCATGGGATGTACTGCTATATAACCTATTGTTTTTGGGATTAGGATTTCCTCTAATGTTCTATTTTATCTCACAAAACATTTATCATTAACCAATACATTAGATAGATATATAGTTTAGTTGGGGTTTGGATTAGTGGTAAGCACCCCATAATCCTACACGAAAAATGGGGGTTAAAAACCCACTAGGCACATGTACTATAGAGTTACTGTTGAAGCAACATTACTGTTGAAACAATGGGTATTTTAGTGGCAGCAAGGAACTATAGTAGTGGTGGGTACTGTAGTAGGTGGGTACTATAGTAGGAAGGTACCTTAGTAGTACTATTAACAGAATGGGATTTGGGCCAAAAATTTGGGGCTAAAAGTTGTGTAATGGGATACATTCCCACTTGGCCTTCGGGCTACGTAATGGGTCCCCCTCTACCCAAACAAAAGAGGTATTTTATTTCCTTTTATAATAAAATGAGGCTTCATCCACAACCTTTAAAAAAATTAGATGGATGTATAGGTCCCAACCATCACATAAAAAAAATCATACATACATGCGTTACATGAAAAAAATCATGCATCGTATCATGAATAATAGAAAGAGATGGGTTTCATAAACAAAAATCATAACCCATGAAATGAAATGGGTATCATTAAAATTTCATCACATCATAACCTATGGAAAATAGAAATGTTCATTATTAATTTTATTAAATAATAACCCTTGTAAATAAGTGGGATTAAATAGAATATGACTGATGGTAGAGAAAAATATTTCATAAACACAGAACTCCTGAAATATAAATGGGTTTTAAAAACATATTACCTATGAAAGAGAAAAAAGTTTCATAAATACTATAACAACACAAATAACCCATATATATAAAGAATATTAATGAAACTTTTAGATCATATCCTATTAACGAATGAGTAACATCAACGGATTTCATCTTTGATGGGAAATATTTTTGAAATATCATTAACAAAATTTCTCAAGAAAAATATCCTTTCTTCATTGAAAATATGAATTTTTAATTCATAAAGCTTATTGAAAATAATTTCTTTGAAAATACCTTGAAAAATTATAAAGAAGACTTCAAATCATTTTGAAAAATCATTTCCTTGAAAACATATAGAATAATCTTGAAAACATTTTAAATAAAATTTCCTTCGAAAACACTTTTAAGACATCAAAATAAATATTGAAAATGTTTTAAAAACTATTTCATTGAGGATACTTTAAAAATATATAAAGAAATATTAAAATTTTTTTGACAAACTTTTCACATGAAAACATATAAAAGTATCCTGAAAAAATTTCGAAATCAACTATCCTAATAAATTAATTTTAATAAAATTCTTAAACATTAACCTTTTAAAATTGTAAAGGAATATTTATAGAAATGATGATGGGTAAATCTGTATATTCTATACGAGATAAAAAGAATATTATTTTTACAAGGTATAAAGGTATACAAAATTCCTTATTCAGAAAATGACAAGAATATTCCATTGAAAACATTATTAAAAGGAAAAAAGAGTAAAAATATATTTTAATTATTATAGGAGAATAATATAATGTTATTAGAAACCCTTTTTAGAAAACATGGTTTTTAAGGAACACATATTTCTGACTGAAGAGATAGGTAAATTTGAACTTCTTTAAAAAACATTTCTTAAATATAATATGTACCAAATAGTGGGAAAATGGTAATAATATATGAATATATAATGTATTAAAATAGGACAATAAATTTCATTAGAATTTTTGAGATATGGATTATAATATTTCATCAAAGGAAACATAATCATTAACAATCTCTAAAAGTAATGAGATTGTTTTGATAAAATCTTACCACTTCATAACCGTGAACCATACTCCCCCATTAAGAAAATTAAATTACATAAAGCTTAAAATATCATTTAAAAAAATTGATTCATTATATATAACTTTCCAAAATTATTATATACACCTTAAGGAAAAATATATGTCCATAACATGGCATGTGTCTCGAAGAAGGAAAATTGAGACAAAATCATTTTACCGATCTAGTAACTTTTGAAACATAGTCCCCATGAAATAAATATATTAAAATGGATATGTAATTTTCCATAAATTTAATTATAATAAACATAGAATACATCCATGTTCACTATACACACCACACAAAATGAATTTGTGGTTAATAAAGCATGTATCTCAAAGAAATAAAAAGTGAGATAAAATTCCATTATCTTTTTTCATGACTCTCATCATACTCATTAAAAACTCATATATAATAAATATAAATTTATTATAACTATATCACAGAACCATATTATTACTTATAGTAGCATATATGGTTTTATTATGTCTTTATATTACCAACTAGTTAACAATTATATGTTGAGGTTCCAATTCGGGCAATATCTTCTTTGTATTTCATATATGTCTTAATTTTTTATATATTTGGTTCTTATAATTATATCCTGATTTCCATAATGTAAACCATGATTTAAATATAGTTTATAATCATTATATTTTTATTATAATAATCCATTTAATATTCAATTATGAAATAGAATACACCATTCCTGGAGATGGTAAGCCGTACATACGCAAGTATGTTATTTCTGTTTAATTTTTGTGTTGAAATAAATAAATTAAAAGACATATATGTATATATATGTATATATATATATATTATAGTAGATTTATTATATCATATATATATATATCAAATATATTCACTAAACCCATCCTTAACATATTATATGATTTTTATCAGCGAATCACGTCGCTTTGAGGGGTACGATAATACACACTTCCTCAAATGAAATTATCATATTAAATCTAAATGGAGTGTATAATGAAATGTGTTGTAAAGGTATTAAATAATTTTAGATAAATAATAAATATAATTTATAAAGTATATAAATAATATGTGTGTCCCAATTTCCACCATGAGAGGCTGTAAAGGAAATATGAACAATCATCATTTCATGAGGTGGTAGTTCATCATTCATGTAAACTGTATGTTTGTTACCCATTAGATGGAGGTGTGTGTAAGTTTAGATTGGAATCATTGAATAAAGAAATACTATTATATTTAGGATATTGTTTTTATTATAAAATCATATAATAAATAGAGTGGAGGGGTGGGGAAATAAAATAAAAGAAAGAATATTTAGAGAAGACGTTACCATTTTATTAGGTAACTCCATTTGGTTTGTGCCAAAAGGATTCCTTGGATTCCATTATTCCAAAATGGTGGATTCAAAGAGTAAGTTATGGATTTTTATAACTTTTTTGTCCATATATTGGCTGATCCTAATTGTTTTTAGAGGTGTGAGAAATTACGAGAGGTGGTGGCCTTTTAAAGGGAAGGAAAATGACTCATGAGTAATTTTTGAAAACAAGTGAGGTGTACAAATGTTATTACCTAAAAAATACATAAAAACAAAAAAAAAACAATGGAAGTTATATGGCCTAAATAGTTCTATCAAATGGGTGTTTTACAATTTGATATGTCATTTGGGCCCCTAAGATTAAGGTTTTGTTCCTAATTATGCTTAATTTGACCTCAATCACTGTGAATAATTTTAATCACATATACTATTTTTTGGTAAAAAATTAACATTTTATAATTAGACACTAATTATTATACTGATTATAATGTGATATGTCCATATTTTTAAATTAAATTTATATAATTAATAAAAGTAAATTAATGCTAATCCCGTGGATAGGACGAAATAACGAGTTTTTTATATATTAGATAATGTTCAAATGATTGCTATGTTTTTATATTCAATTTTAAATTTGAATTTATTATAATGAAAATAATTTTATTAATAGATGTACAATTGATCTAATTTGACTCTAAAATAATTTTAAAGTATAATTTATCATTAATAATTATTTTAAAAAAGGAAATTATTAGCTAAAATGTAGTATTTTTCACTATTCATCAAAAAATGATGTTTCTCAGAATAATTCCAAAAGTTCACCCTAAGATAATTAAGAAATTATAAATTAAAACATGAAGTTTATATTATCAAATTAAATTTCTATATAATTTTTGAAATTATTTTTTTGTTCTTCACTGAAGGACATGAAATGCAGTTCATTTGAGAAAATGGAATTTTAAAACATATAAAGACATTATGAAAAATTATATTTTTCATTATCAATATTTTTATTTATATAAAACCATTGTAAAATTATCTAAAAAGTTTATATCTCTATTAATAATATTAATTTTTAACATCTAGGTTATAACTAACTCATCTAAATAATTAAAACAATAATATGATATTTCATAAAAACTCGGTATTTTGTGTAATTTATGCCAAGTCGGCATTGTGTGTAGCATAATCCCAATAAGTGCTGGGTGTAGTGAAAGCCAAGTCATTGTTTTGTGTAGCTAAATCCTATTTTGTTTAATGTGAAAGTAATGTTTGACTTAATTTTTAATATATATATATAACTATTTCTAGTGTCAAGTGAAATGAAAAATATCATAAATATAAATTAATTCAAAAAAATATTTCACAAAATCCAAGGGTGTTACCTTATATTCCCATAAAATTAATTTTACCCTTGAAATTAATCTAGGTTATCAATGGTTTAATACTTAAAAGTTCATTTCATAGAAACCCACATCATAAAAAAGAATACTAAAACATCATTTAAAAATGAAAAGTTAGAAGGAAAATAGTTACCTAAGTAACATGTAACTACGTATCCAGATATGAGAAAATAGTTTGGATGTGAAAACATGGAAATGGAAGAAAAATATTACCTCCATGTTTTGGTATAGAGTTATAGAGAACATGGTTAGAAAAATGTTAACAATCACTAATCCATAAATATACAATGGCTTAAGGTACCTTGTGATTCATCAAAAACGAAAGTACTAGAACAAATTTTTTTCCTTGAAGATCCTTTTTCCTAAAGTTGAATAATTTTCATGAAATGATATACTTTCATGATTTCAGGACAATAACACCCCTTGGCATTTCATTGATCCACTTAAACTCTTTCTCTAAAAAGGAATGTGGAATTTTCTTTTCAAAAGTACTAACAGATCATGAGACCTAAGATATGCCATCCCATCAGTTATCATCAACAAAAATTAGTTTTATTAGGCTATCCAATACGCATAAAACCTCATATGGAAAGATAACACTTTAATATTACTGACTTCATCTGATCTTTAACATAAACATTACATAAATGGTTAACCTTATAACCCTTTCAAATTATAATCCACTATTTATTCTTTAAATAAGAAATTACCTTAAACCAAAATCACATTTACTAGAAACTGGGGTCCATCCTTGTACTGATAAAATGTCAAATTTGATTTTATGTTCCATAATCCATGTAGGGAATGATATTCACATGAAATATCACCAAATAATGAAAAATAATACTTTCATAGGGATTACTAATACAAAATCAAACATAAAATTCCCAACTAAGGAGGTAAGGATAAGTAACAATTAATTATCTTGGTTAACTTCATCCTTTATGACCACATAATATTTCCCATTTTCCTTTTTCTTTAATGGTTTTTGTGGATTTTCATTCACATTAGTCCATGGATTGGGGCACTTGTTAGCATAATGGACGAACACCATGAAATTGAAACACTAAAGTGTTGGAGGTGAATTATGTGGGGATTTCTCATTATTTGAATCATTATCTAACATACTCCCATCAATTCAACATTTAACCACTCAAAGACCTTCCATTACAAAGTTAAAATATTTAGTAGTCCCCTTAAGAAAAATACCTCCATGTTTCATCCCACAATTTGTGCTTAATAGAAGCCTCATTTTATGTTCTCCATGGTTGTTATATTTTCCTTTTAACTCCATATTCCTTTTATTATCAAAACCATGTGATTTATACAAAAATACAACCTCCATTTACGCATTTATAGTGAATATAAAAACGTTTTTTTATTGCTGTTAAAGTCTCTTATAGAAAAATTCTTTCATAGAAATGGTTTCATACCACAAAATAATCAATCAATATTGCATTCAGGTTGAATGATAATACCTGAAGAGTACTGCAAAATCCTTGGAAATTTCCTTCATAATAATAGATAGATTCATCATCCTTATTCTTAATATTTATAAATTCCCATTCTATCATCTTATGAAGAATAATAGGAATGTACTTATTAAACAATATGTTTTTGAACTCGTCCCAATCCATTGAGTCAATTTTGTTCTGATGCCTTAATTTCTTTACTAGTGTCTACTAATGATCTGCATCACCTTCTAATAGATAAATACCCAGAATCAATATCTCATGATCTGAAAATTAGAGAACGTAAAATATCATTTTAGTTGTACTGATCCATTATTAAGAAACAAGTGGATTAGGAGACCCAATGAAAGAATATTGATGTGTCCATCCAGAAGGACTCAAAATAATGTTATTCCCTTCTTTTCCCATTTAGGAATACAACATGGTTTATAGCTTGAGAAATTTGGGTGAGTATAGAAATGATACTTTTCATTCCTCCTATAATAGTATTTGGTTTCTAAGGAGAAAAATCACTACATTTTCTATTTCAATCACCACTAACATGGTTCTTTAAAGTTCCATCCATTAAATTAAACGAAAATCATAGAGTAATAAACAATTATTAGAGTAGGGAAACCCATCATCATGAAAACTACTTATATGATGTCTAAATTATGACACCTTTATTAGAATATGAAATATTAATTTTATCCTAAGTTATTCATAGAAAATTTCTATTTAAATTCATCATGATGTTTCATGAAGATTTTGTGAATTCCCTAAGCATATACCTTGGGAGTGTCAAACCATGTGTTTAGCAATTCCCATTGTCATGCACCAGATTAACCCAAGTTAGGCTTGGACATCTTGTTGGAGTTGTTACACCTAGGTACATTTATGCTAGATACACTTCCAATTGTAGTATCCAAAAATATGTATTTCTTGGAAACCACATAATCAATCCATTACCAAAATTTTATGACACTTTTTTAAATGTTAACTCATCCTTATACTTATCCTTAGACAAATCCCTAGACATATCCATAGAAGTATACCTGGGGACCTCACTAATGTTTTATCATCTTTGTTTATAAAGGTTGAATAAAACATTCCATTGATACAAAATATACCAACCTAGTATTAACATACATGGATATTATATCATTTTTGATGAATACCAAGTATGTTAAAACAATTACTGCTTAAGAAATAGAATAGTTTAGTTTATTTGGAAACTTGGAAAAAATATTCTATCCTTGTGAATGATCTAAAACATGTTCTATAATGATATCCACCTTTATTACTTATACATAAACATTTTTCATAACTTGGGGAAAGAAAACATAAGAAAGGGATAAGATTAGATGCTCAGTAAGGGTAAATAAAGGAAATGTGTAAGCATAACATGGAAAAAGGTCATGAAACTAGAGCATAAAATTTAAAGATCCTACACTGCATATTATAGATCATTATAAAGATTTGTAGTTATTAAGACATTAATCATAAGGAAATTGAAAACATAATCGATTAAATCATAATATAGGAATAAAACATGGAATTTTGGAAAAAACATAAGATTTTAATAACTCTATGTCATGGTGGACTATGAAGGCTTTTTTAAATGTTAGGCTTCAGTTAATAACCCATGTACCTTCTTTGGGATTGGGATGAACTCTCATTAACTCTCTTATTTAGATTATGGAATTTCCCCCTCGTCGCTGCCACTTCATTCGCCTCTCGTTTGGGCGGCGTTCCTCCTCGCACTTGGTGAGCTCGTGGTGGTGGATCTACTATCGCAGTGGTGTTCGTTGACTCGGCCGTCGTGATCTTTTCTTCCACTGCTGGACTGTCTTCGGCAGTGCGGTGACGGTCCGCGGCCGAGCTTTAGCTCCTGCGGCATGCGGGTTGTCGCCTCGGTTCTATTGTGTGCGTTGGAAGCTACATCGTGTCTTCCGTGGGCGTCTTGGACGGCGGCGACGGGATCTGATTTGCAGAGGGGCCTCTTTCCAGCGTTCGGTTGATGGTTTTCTTTCTTCAACTTCCCCATCTTTTTGATTTTGGATTTGAGTTTGCTATTTGTGATGCTGAGTTCGTTTTTGCCTGGTATTCCCGACGGAGACAGTGATGGTCTGGATTGTTTCTCTTGCTGACTTCCTGCTTTGGTTGTGGATTTGATGTTGGTTGGGGATCGGTTTCTCGGTGATTTGTTTTTTGGTGACCCGAGGATGATTACGGCTTGGGTGAATCTGTTTTCTATGGTGAATCGAGTTTTGTTCTTCGACTTAGCGGTGGTTCTGGCGTATGTTTTGATGATTCCAGTGCTGTGGAGTTGCGGTGATGGTGTTTTTGGCGTAACCGGCTCTGGCGCATTCTCTGGTGAAGGGTGGCGCGTGGGACGCCGATGGAGTTCACCGGCGCTTGATGCGGACTGGGCAGCTGTCGCGTTTGGTGCAAGACTCGAGGAGCGAGACTCGAGGTGCCGCGTGACGTGACGACTTGACTCATGATGGTGCGTGATGCCTTTTGAATTTTGAATTTTGTGGAATTCTGGTCCGCTGTAGAGGCGGTAGGGTTTGGCTGGTGTGGATTTTTAATTTGGTTTTCTGCTTTGTATTATGTACTGCATCTTTTATTTAATAAATTTTGACAGGTCTGGGCATTAGGCCTGGCCTGCACCTTTCGGTTAAATCATAATATACGAATAAAACATGGAATTGTGTAAAACACATAAGATTTTAATAACTCTATGTCAAGGTGGACTATGAAGGATTTTTTAAATGTTAGGATTCATTTAATCACCCATGTACCTTCTTTGGGATTGGGATGACCTATCATTAACTCTATTATTTAGATTATGGAATTTCATCCCATTTACCCTCTTGTTTTGGGCTTAAGATGTCCTCCCTTGTACCCTCTTGTTTCGGGCTTGGAATGTCCTCCCATATACCATCATGTTTTGGGCTTGGGTTGTACTTCATGTATACCCTCTTTTTTGGGATTTTTATTCCCTCAAATATACCCTTTGAGATCGTAAAACATTTATCATTACCCAATGATTTGGAGGGAGATATAGATCCCACCTATCGCATAACAAAATCATACACACATGTTCCACATGAAAATAAAACATGCATCATATCATGACCTATAAATAGAGATGGTTTTATAAACAAAGATCATAGTCCATGAAATGAAATGGATCTTATTATCATTTAATCACATCATAACCTATAAAAACTAGATAGGTTTTATAATAATTTTATTAAATCATAAATCATGAAAAGAAACATGATTCAAAATAATATAACCCATGGAAGAGAAATTGATTTCATAAACATATAACCCTTGAAAGAGAAGTAGGTTTCATAAACATATAACATGTGAATGAGAAACGGGTTTCATAAGGACATGAAATTAAGAATAACCCATTCAAAGAAATAATATAAATTAAAACGTTAGATCATTTCCTATAAAGTCATGAGTAACAGAAACAAATTTCATCTTAGTTGCAAAATAATTTTGAAATATCTTTCAAAAAATATTCTTTAGGAAAATATCCATTATTCTTTGAAAAAAGGATTTTTACTTCATAAAACCATTTGAAAATAACTTTCATAGAAAATAACTTTAAAAATTATAAATAATACTTGAAATAATTTTGAATTTTTTTGTTGAAAACATATAGAATAATATTAAAAACATTTTAAAAACATTTTACTTTGAAAACACATTGAGAACATTAAAAGAAATCATTAATTTTTTTTGGAAAACCATTTCTTTGAAAATTCTTTGAAATTTTATAAATAAAGCTTGAAAAAGTTTTTAAATCCTTTTTACTTGAAAACATATGATAGAATCTTGAATTTTTTTTGAAAAATTTTCTTCCTTGAAAATTACTTTTAAAAACATTTTCTAAAAAATTAACCATTTAAACATGGAAATTAAAATACACATAAATAACACCATGTAAATTTGTACTTTTTTATACGGTTAAAATAATATTCCTTTTAAATAGTTTTAAGGTAAGAGAAAATTCCTTTTTCAGAAAGAGATAATAATATTCCATTTAAAACATTGGTAAAAGAAAAAAAGGGTAAAAATGACTTTTAATTATTATAGGAGAATAGTAGAATATTCTTGGAAAACCTTTTTTAAAAACATGGTTTTGATGGAAATTATATTTCCAACCGAAGAGAGAGGTAAATTTAGACATATTTATAAATACATTATTAAGAATCTTATATACCAAATAGTGGACAAATGGTACTAATATATGAAGATAAAATGAATATCTAGAAGATAATAAATTTCATGAGTTTTTTTGATAGATGGATCATAATATTTCATCAAAGGAAACATAATCATAAACAATATAAAAAGGTTATGAGATTGTTTTAACAAACTCTTACCACTTTTTAACCTTGAACATTACTCCGCATTTAAGAAAATGAAATTACATGAAGCTTAAAATATCATGAATAGAAATTGATTCATCATATAAAATTTCAAATGAAGTTTATTATAGAACCCATATATTGAGTTATGTATCATTTTTATGCCTTTTTATGTGGTTAAAGTGTTTTTGATGAGTTTGGAAGAGGTTATGAGAGTTTATAATGGTTTTGAATAAGTCTGGAGGTTTTCTAAGGGCACACATTTTGAGCACGGTTCGGGAAAACTGTGCGAGTTATCTAGTTAACCGTATAGGGGGAGATAATGGAATTCACAGGGACTATGCATGGTTTACCAAACCATTCGAGACAACAGTGTGGGACACCTTATCATGAGGTAGTGGCGTGCGCACGGTTAAGGCATGGTTTTCCAAACCGTGTGGGCAAACCATGCGTCCACTTAAAGAATAGATTTTTTAATCCGATTTCACTTAGGCATGACCTAATTTACTCTAAAAATCCCCCCACTCGACCCTCACTTGTTATTTTCATATCTAAAGGGTTTTAGGGGATCTCCCACTCATTTTGGAAGCTATTCAAAGGGGTTTTAAGGTGGTTTGCAGGTGATTTCTCCCAGGGTAGTCTATTTTCTTGGTTTACCTTTGGTTTTCTTAAGATAATCTCTTCCCTATCTCTCATTATTCTAGATCTACATCTGTTACATATAGATATAGGGTTTTTATTTTACTTGAATGTGATATTAAGGCTTGTGGATGATATTTTAGGATATATAGAACAATTTTGGTGGTGCATTATCTAGATTGGTGGTGCAGTTTCTATTGTGTCTATTTTTCTAGAACCCTAAAGGGTAGTGGATTCTCTACCGACTCCAAATGGTTATAAATATAGGCTTTGGTTACAATTAATTTGTTTTTCATTAAATTAATTGTAAATATTATGTGTGAAATCTTGGTGGAAACCCGTTGGGTGCAGGTTTGTGGAGTTTTGGGATAAATAGTATATTGGTGAAAGATGGGTTTTATTGTGTGATTTTAAAATGCTTATTTTAAAATTGCTTGCTTGTTTTGGATTAGGAAAATGGTTTGTGAAAATGTTTTTCAATAAAATGTGGTTTTATTGGAATGATATGTGGCACAAAAAATGGAAAAAAGGGTGTCTTTAATAAATGGGTGATTTATTAAAGTGAATTGGCATGTGTTGGAAATGGTTGTGTGATTATCATGTGGCCTTGGGTCTTTATGTTTGTTAGTTGATTAAGTGTTATGTCTTGTGTGAATTTTTTTGGTGAAGCTAGTGGGGAGTACCACTAAAAAATGGGATGTATATTGTATGGAAGGGCCACTATAAAAGGATAAGTGGATGGGAAGTACCACTAGTTTGGGAATGAAGTAAATGGGTTTGGATGGGAAGTTCCACCTTGGTTGTTCGGTTGTTGTGTGTTTTTATGCAAGATGGATGTCTGTGGTGGAAATGTGTGATGATGATATAGCTTATGGCATAGTTGAGGCTTTCCATTGTTTGATATGGATCGGTAAGGGTATTATTGTCTTGTGGAAATATTCCCACTATTAAATGTTATATATAAACTATTTTATATAATTGTGATAATGGTTATTTCCTAGTGGCATGTATAGGGAAGTAATTTGGGGAAATCCTACTGAGTATTATTAATCACCCCTGATTTGGAACTTTGGTGCTTTTGTAGATGTTGTATTTTGGGACAAAGGTAATGGTAAAGCATCTCATTTTTCTAGTGGTTCGACATGATGATTTGGTGATGTTGTGGTTCTTGGAGCATAGAGTTTGGTGTGGAGCTATGGATGGTGTCCCAGTTCTTTGGGGTCTTGTTGTGTAGTCTTCCACTGGGTACTCTGATATTTGGGTTTGGTTGTATTGGCATGTGGGATTTGTTTTGGAATAGTTTGGTTGTCTTTTGGTATATATGGGGTGCATTGTCTGGTGACATGCATCATCTAGCTTTGTTTTTAATGTCATATTTGTTTTGTTGATTTTTATCTTAACAGAAAATTGTTCCCCAATGATTCTTGAAGACCTTGGAATTTATTTATATCCTTTAGCACCCTAGGAATCTCTCTTAAGAATAAGTATCATTCCTCCACCCTCTCAAGCCAATGTAATGGGGTTGAATGTTTTAAGTTGTATCAGTTTGTTCGGTCGATGGCTTTCAAGTGAGAGCAGTTGTTTGGAAATTTGGAGTTGACTATTTGTCTTGATGTAGAAATTCTTTCTTGGTCTATTCATTGAGTCGAGATGGTAGAAAAGAATAGGATTGTTAGAACTTGGAATTTATAGCATAAAAGGACATATCTAACCATTTTATACTGAAATTAATGTTACTAGGGAGTTGGGTACATAAGTTTTTAGAGACACTTACAGACATTGAAAATATCATTGTCATGGGTCTAGCCAATGAGATCAGCCATACATTCATGGTATAAATGACTTCCCTCTAGGTTACATATTTCATTGGGGGTATAATTATTTATGGTGTGATATGAATATTTTGATTTTGAAAAATATGAATGGGGTTTCAAAATGAAAGGATTTGAAACCTAGAAACTAGTGGTATTTTGAAAATGGGTTGATTTTCAAAGCATGGTGGATTTTTCAAAATAGTAAAACATGGGAAACATAAACTTGTGAAAATACTGGTTCTGATAGTTGTTATGTAATTGAAATTTAAAATTTTATACCCTTTCTTGTTAAGGGATTGAGACTTATGTTTGTTTTTGTGTTGATAAAAATGGCCTCGGGTAGGCGTCTTAGAGACCAACCAGAGGAAGCTACCGAAAATGTGGTTGTACCTCAGTCCCAGGTGAACCAGTTGCTGGTGCAGAGTATAGTGAAATCATTCCAAGATATGTAAAGTGGGAATAAATAGGATGAAACAAAGCATGGTGATCATGCGGTTCAATTTCAAAGGTAGAATCCACCCATCTTTAGGGGTGATTCGAAGCTTGAAAAGGATGAAGCATGGATGAACAGAATGAATAAGATATTTGACTTCTTGGGAACATTGGAAGAGTTCAAAGTGAAATTATCCATGTGTATATTGGAACATATTTCCCTTTAGTGGTGGGATATGGTAGTCCAAGTTGGGACGGACCAAGGTGTGACATGGGAGGGTTTTGAGGAGTTGTTTAATAAACAATTCTACCCTCATATGTTCAAAATTCAGTGTACAATGGATTTAATCAGTTTGAAGAAATGAAAAAATGACGTTAATAGAATATTCAACTATGTTTACGAACTTAGTGCGGTTTTCACCCAAGGTGGTGGGTAGTACATCGTTCGAGGCATGGATTTTTAAAGTTAGGTTAAACCAGGAAATTCGTTCCCTTATAACAGTCTTGTGTATAAATGACTACTCAGAAAAGGTGAATAGAGATACAATGAATGAGAGAGAACTTTTGGGGTATACAACCGTGGGAAGTATATTGGTACCCATAGGGAATAGTGGGAACACAAATGCTGGGTTCAAGCAGAAGAAGGAAACTTATTTCCAGGGTAGAAGAACAACTCAAAATCTGATGGTAGGATTGGTGAATTTTCTTCTAAAGCCTTAGAGAAAGCCATGATGTTTTCAGTGTGGTTCCACTATGCACATCAAGTGGGATTGTACGCCACAACCTCGAGAATGTCATAATTGTAAGAATATGGGGAATATTTAGCATTATTTTAGGAATGCGTTAAGGTCAGGTGTCTATGAAACTCCTCAAGGGTCGCAGGGTTCTTATGCCTTGACGAGACGGGGGTAACAATATACCCCTCATCAGCAGAGCAAAGTGGATCATGGTGATTGTTTAAATACCATGACACCTCATCTGGGTAATTAAGAGCAGAGATTTTCAGGAAAGTAGTTGTTTGTGGCTGAACATGTTGTGATGGATGATCAGTCGGGACCATCCATGATGTGAGGTACCGTTATTTTAAATTCCACATTGATGTAAGATTTGTTTGATATAGGTGATTCACATTATTTTATTGCTTCCCATGATGTTAGTTTGTTCCATTTACATGTGGAAATGATCCATTCCTTTCTAAAACTACCAACTCCATTCGATAAAAAAGAGTGTCAAGTCATCCTATGTAGAGCGTGTTGTTTAGTTATGGACAACATTGAATTGATGTGGGATTTCTCAATGCTTGAGATGGATGCTTATGATATAATCCTGGGAATGGATTGGTTGGCGATTTTTAAGGCCCACATAGATTTATATGCACGAACAGTTAGTTTTACAATGGTGGGTAGCATTGAACAACTCTTTAGGGAGAGAAGAATGAAAATTTGGGTGCAACAGATTTTTTGGCACCAACTGTTGGAATGATCTCATATCAAATAGTGGTTTTTTTGTTAGTATCGGTGGAAGGTGTTGATCAGAGTGTTCTTCCAACATTTTTGGCTCATTTTAGGGATGTCTTTTCCAAATAATTCTTAGGGTTTCCACCTGTAATAGAAGTGGAGTTTACAATTGATCTTTTTCCAAGCAACAGTATAATCTCATTTTCATCTTACCATATGGAACCATTAGAATTAAGAGAATTAAAAGTAATGTTGGAAGAGTTAGACAACAAAGGTTTCATATGGCATAAGTTGTCTCCGTGGGCAGTGCTAGTTTTATTTTTTTAAAAAGGAGGATAAAATGCTATAGATCTGTGTTGATTATCATAGACTTAATCAAGTTACGATAAAGAAAAGATATCCACTTCCATGCATTGATGATTTTTTGAATAGTTTAGGGGAGCACAGTGGTTATCCATGATTGAGTTCTGGTCAGGATATCATCAATTTCAGGTGAGGAAGGAGGATATTACCAAAATAGATTTCAGAAGTAAATATGGCCATTATGAGTATGTGGTTATGCCCTTTGGTCTAACGAATGCTGCAGTAGTGTTGATGGAATTCATGAATCAGATATTTTAGAGATATATGGATTCATTTGTAGTGATATTTATTAATGATATGTTTCTATATTCATGGAAAAGGGTAGAAGATAATAATAACATAGCAATAGTTTTGTGGATCTTGTGGGATCATCGGTTGTATTCTGAGTTGTCAAAGTGTAAATTTTGGATATAGGAGGTTCATTTCATTATTTTGAGATAGGTGTTTAAGTTGATCTGGAAAAGATAGAGGTGGCTATCTCCTAGAAACTAATAAGGAATGTTTTCAAGATACGGAGTTTCCTTAGTCTAGTTGGGTATTATAGACATTTTTTTTGTGATTTATCATGATTGGATTTGCCAATGACATCCTTAATAAGGAAGAATATCACATTTCAATGGGATGAGTAGTTTCAGTGATGTTTTTAAGAGCTAAAGGGTCTCCTTACATTAACACCAATATTGGTTTTTCTTGAACCAATAAATGGGTTTGTGATGTATTGTGACGCATCGGGATTAGGGTTGTGGTGTGTTCTCATACAAGGGGATCATGTGGTTGCATATGGCACACGCCAGTTGAGGTTTAATGAGAATAACTACCCAACACATGATTTGGAGTTGACATAAGTGGTTAATGCTTTAAAAATGTGGCATAATTATCTCTTCGGTGATAAATTCATGGTGTTTACCAATCACAATAGCTTAAAGCATATTTTCTCATAGAGATATTTTAATTTGAGGAAAATAAGATGGATAGAACATCTCCAGATGTTTGATTTTGACTTAATGTACACAATAGGTAAGGTAAATTTGGTGGAAGATTCATTAAGTAGAAAATAATAAGTTTAGGTGGTGAAACAAACATCAGATCAATGGCAGTTGATGTCAGTCATAGTCGACATGCAGTTGGAATGTGAGAAACGAGGCAATAGTGTGGTCTTATTTCCAATTCCATTGGTTCCTAACTTGGTTAGTTTGGTGAAAGAGGCATAAGAATCTAATTTTGATTGCATGTCATTGAGGTTGAATATCAACGGTGTGGAGACAATTGAGGGCTAGGAACTGAATGGGAATTCAGTTTTTTGTTTTTGGAATCAGATGGTAGTACCAGTGTATTTTCAGGATGAACTTCTTAGAGCTTATCACTATTCCATGTGGGTTATCCATCATAGAATTCAGAACATGTATAAGGCATTGAAAGCGCAGTTTTTGAGGGATGGTATGAAAAGGGATGTCACCGAGTTTGTTTCTATATGCTTTAATTGTCAGTAAGTCGAGGAATATAATTAGTGGACAAAAAAAATGTTGCAATATTTGGATTTTCCAATATGGAAGTGGGAGAAAATCGTGATTTACTTTGTGACAGGTATTCCAAGAATGATTAGAAAATACGATTCCATATGGGTGATTGTGGATTGACTCACAAAGTCAGCCCATTTCATCCCGATTCATGAATCTCATATGGTATAGGATCTATCCAAAATATATATTTGGGAAGTGGTAAAGAGGCATGGTGTTCTAGTTTCAATTGAATCAGATAGATATTTGAGGCTCACATCTCATTTTTTGAAATCCTTGCAGCAAGCCCTTGATATACAGTTGGTGATGAGCATGACATATCATCCTCAGATAGATGTCCAATCTAAGAGGATGATAAAAACTTTGGAGGATATGATAAGGGATTATGTAATGGATTTTTATAATTCATGGTATGATCACTTACCATTGGTGGAGTTCTCATTTAATAACAGTTATCAGGATTCAATACATATGGCTTTATTTGAGGCATTGTATGGGAATCCATGTCATTATCCACTATACTGGGTGGAAATGGGTGAGACTTCAATGATTGGACCAAACAATGTCTAAGAGAATATAGAGAAAATAGTGCTGATTAGAAATAGGATGGAGATATCTCAATGCCATCAGAAATCATATGTGAACCATCGTCGTCAACTATTGTCGTTCTAGGAGGGTGATCATGTGTTTTTGAGAATCTCTCTTAGGGTGGGACATAGTCGGTTTGGGAAGGGTATGTTATCTCCAAGGTATATTAGTCATTTTTAGATACTTGAGAAGATTGGAGAGGTGGATTATTGGTTTGGATTTTCCACCATGGTTTAGTGTGGTGCACAATGGGTTTCGTGTGTCGTAGTTGAAAAAGTATCAACTGGATCTTGACCATATGATTCATTGGGATCATGTTGAGCTAGAACTGGATGCTTCTTTGGTGGATGTGCAAGTGCGGATTATGTATCGGAAATAGAATGTATTTTATGGTAAAAGAATCATTTTATTCTGGGTTTTGTGGAATCATGGTCATATTTAGGAGGATACTTAAGAGAGAGAGAATGAGATGGCCGAGTAATGGCCCGATTTCATTCAAAAAAGCAATGGTTCTCTAATTTTCCGAGGAAATAATGTAAAATGGTGAGGAGAATTTAGCACCCATATTTTGTGGTATGTAGTCTTTATTTATTCCCTTTTATTTTTTTAATGTGTTTGGGATGAGTTGGGAAGAGGTTGGGAGAATTGTAAATTGTTTTGAATAAGTTTGGAGGCTTTTCTAGGGGTGCCCAATTTGAGCATGATTAGAGAAAACCATGAATGTTCTTTAGGTAACCATGTATGGGGAGAAAGTGGTCTTATCATGGTCTGTGTATGGTTTTCCAAACCATGTGAGACAACCATGTGAGAATCCTTCTCTTGAGGCAGTGGCGTGTGCACGATTAGCACAAGGTTTTCCAAACCCTGCAGGCTAACTGTTCAGTCACTTAAAGAAGGTATTTTTAAATATGATTTCACTTGATCTTGACCTATTTTACTCTAAAATTCCCCCCACTCGAGCCTCAATTGGGATTTTTTGTTCTCAATGGTTTGAGGGGATCTTCCACTCATTTTAAAATTTATTTGAAGGGGTTCTAAGGTGGTTTGAAGGTGATTTCTCCCCAGTAAGTTTCTCTTCTTGGTTTCTCATTTTTTTCCTTTAAATATAATCTTACCTCTATTATTTTTCTAGATATACATTCTTTTCTTATAGATATGGGGTTATTTTTTTCCTTGGATGTGATATTATGGATTTTTTTATGATAAGGATAGAGATCTATAGTGGTTTTGGTGGTGTGTTCACCGGATTGGTGGTGTAGTTTCTTGTGAGTCAATTTCCACAGAACCCTAAAGGTAGGTGGCTTCTCTCTCAACTCCACATGGTTATAACTAGTGAATTTGCTTATAATTAATTTTTTTTCTTGAAATTAATAGTTAATATGACTTGTGAAATCTTGGTGGAAACCCTTTGGCTGAAGGTTTGGGGAGTTTTGGGATAAATGGGATATTTGTGAAAGAGGTGTTTTTTGTGTGATTTTAAAATGTACATTTTAAAATTGTTTACTTGTATTGTATTATAAAAATGGTTTGTTAAAATGGTTTTCAATAAAATGTGGTTTTATTGGAATGGGATGTGATATGGAAAATGGAAATAGGGTGTCTTTAATAAATGGGTGATTTATTGAAGTGAAATGGCATGTTTTGTAAACGGTTGTGTGCTTATCGAGTGTCCTTGTTTCTTTATGATTGTTGATTTATTAAGTTTTATGGATTTTGTGAATTGTGTGGCTGAGGTGGGGGGGAGTACCACTATAAAAATTGGATGGATAGTGGATGAAAATTCCACCATCAAAGGATAAGTGGGTGGGAAGTACCACTAGTTTGGGAATGAAGTAAATGTGTTTGGATGGGAAGTTACACCATGTTTGTTTGATTGTTGTGTGTTTCTATGAAAGATGGAAATTTTTAGTTCTAATGTGTGATTATGATATGGATTATGGCACAGTTGTGGCTTTCCCTTGTTTGACATGGCTTGGTAAGGGTATGTTTGGATTGTGGTAATGGTTGCAATATTTAATTTTCTATATAAACTATTTTATATAAATGTGATAACGGTTCTTTCATAGTGTAATGTGTAGTGAAGTCATTTGGGGAAATCCTACTGAGTATTATTACTCACCCTTGATTTGTAACTTGGGTGCTTTTGCAGATGTTGTATTCTAGGACACTGCTAAGGGTAAAGAATCTCATTTTGATAGCGATTCGACATGATGCTTTGGTGATGTTGTGGTGCTTAGAGGATGGTGATTGGTGTGGAGATATGGATGGTGTCCAAGTTCGGTGGGGAATTTTTTTGTAGTCTTCTTCTTGGTTCTTTGATATTTGGGTTTGGTTGCACTCACATGTGGGATTTGTTATAGAATAGTTTGGTTGTATTTTGGTATGTATGGGGTGGATTGTCTTGTGACATGCATCATGTAGCTTTTTTGGTAATGGGATATTTAGTTGGATGATTTTTATCTTAAGGGAAAATCATTACCCAATGATTCATGAATCCCTTGGCATTTATTTCCAGCCTTTAGCGCCCTTGGAACGTTGCTTAAGGCTAAGTAGCATTCCTCCGCCCTCTCAAACTAATGGGATGGGGTGTGATGTTACATATATATACCTCAGGGAAAAGTATAGGTGCATAACATGGATAAGTAAATATCAATAAATTTAATTATAATAATCATATAATACATCCATAGTAAGTATACACACCACACAAAAGGGATGGGTGTTGAATAAATCATGTTTCTCGCGAAAATATAAAAGTTTGATGAAATCCACTTACCTTATGTCTTGACGCTCGTCTTACTCGTTAAAAAATCTTGTATAATAAATCTAATTTTTTTTATAAATCTATAATATAAAAATATTATTACTTATAATACCATATAGGTTTTGATTATGGCTTTATATTACCCTCTTGTTAACAATTATATGTTAAGGTTTTACTTTGCGTAATATCTGCTTTGTTTTTCACATGTGTCATAATTTGTAATATCGTTGATCCTTATACTTATGTCAAGTTTTCCAAAATATAAAAAATGTTTCAAATATAATTTATATTCAATATATTTTTATTATAATAATCCATATCAAATATAAGTATGAAATATAATAGATCATTCATGGAGACGGTAAGCCGTATGTATGAATGAACGCTATTTACATTTAATTGTAGTGTTGAAAGAATGAAAGTATAATAAATATATGAATATATATATATATATTATTAAATTAGAATTATTATATCATATATATATCATATATATATTCACTAAACCCATCCTCAATACATTCCATGTTTTGTATAAATGAATCACAGAGCTTTGAGGGGGAGGCAGTCCACACTTCCTCAAGAGAAATTATCATATTAACATAAAATGGAAAGTATAAATATATGTGTTAATTAAAAAATCATAAATAAATAATTAATATAATATATAACATATATAAATATAGTTCCCATCATAATTTCCACCCTGATAGGAAGTAAAGGAAGAATGAACCATCATCGTTTCATGAGGCGGTAGTTCATCGTACACATAAACTGTATGTTTTTTACCCATTAGATGGAGGGGTGTGTAAGTGTAGGTAAAACCCTTAGAAAAAAACCTAGCATATTTATGATACTGGTGTTTTCATATAATCATGGAATAAATAAAGTGGATGGGTGGAGACAGAAAATAAAAGAAATGAGCTTGAGAGAAGACATTACCTCTTAATCGGGTAACTCCTTTTTGTTTGTTCTAAAAGGCTTACTTGGATTTATTTCTGACCAAATGGAGGATTAGATTATTAAGGGGGGATTTTTAGAGTGTATTTTTCATATCATGGAAGAACCTACATGGTTTTATAGGTGTGATTAATGTGAGTGGTGGTAGCCTTTTATATGGAAAGAAAAATACTCATTTGGAATTTTTGAAAACAAGCTAGGTGTACACATGTAATTAACTAAAAAAAGTCATGAAAAAATAAATAATTTAAGTTTTATGGACTAAATATTTTAATCCAATGGGTTTTTTAAAAGAGGCTACGTCATTTTAGCTCCTAGGATTAAGGTTTAGTCCTTAATTAATATTAATGTGATCTTAATCATTGTGATTACTTTCGATCACTTTTACAATTCTTTTTGGTCAAAAATTAAAAATATTTTATTAGAATCTAAATATTATTCTGATTAAAATGGCATACTTCCATTTTTAAAAATTAAATTTATAGAAGAGGAAAAATTAGGACTATTTCTAATCCTGCAGGTGGGACGAAATAACGGGTTTTTAAAGTTGGAAAATTTTCAAAAGTTTGTTAAGTTTTTATATTCAATTTCAAAGTGAAATTGAGTATAATGAACTAAATTCTATTAATATATGGATAATTGATATAATTAGTACTCAAAAAAATTTAATGTATAATTTAACATTAATAATTATTTAAACAAAAAAGCAGTTTTTAACTAAAATGTAGAAGTTTTCACTATTCATAAAAAAATGATGTTTCTCAAAAAAACCCAAATATCCACCCTAAGATAATTTTTGAATTATAAACTGAAAAATTAATTTTATTTTATCAAAAATAAATTTCTAGATGTGAGTAAAATTATTTTTTTATTATTCATGGAAGGACATTAAAAACAATTCATTCGAGGAAATAATATTTTTAAACATATAAATAGTTTACAAAAAATTATATTTTCCATTATCAATATTTTATATTTATATAAAAACATTATAAAAATATTTGAAAAGTAGTTACCACTATTAATATTACTATGTTTTAACATCTATTTTATAATTAACTTATTTAAATAATTATTACAATAAAATCTTGTATCGTAGAAACTAGGTGTTGGATATAACCTATGTTATGTAGGTGTTATGTGTAGCGCAAGCCAAGTCAGTGTTGTATATAGAGAAAGTGAAGTCAGTTTTGTGTGTAGAATAATCCAATTTGAATCCATGTGAAAGGAATTTTTGATTTATTGTTTTAATATATATATATATATATATATATAACTATTTTCAGTGTCATGTGAAATGAAAAATATCAAAAAAGATAAATTAATTCAAAAAATAGATTTCAAAAAATATTGGGGTGTTATAATAATTGAGTTATGTAGATTCTTATTTTGTAAGGTTACTATCAACAATTATTTTTTACTTTTTACATATTGGAAAAACCATTGTCCAATATTACACTTAATGTGGTTAGGTTAATTTTGATAAAATAAAGTCAATAATGATTTGAATAACTAAACAATAGATTGGTTTGTGCTCCAATTTTGATTATGTCGTTAAGAAAAGTTGGGTTTTTTATATATAGTAATTCATCATTGAATGGACTTGGTTCATTCCTTATATAAAATTGTTAAGTTAATATATATATATATATATATCAAGACAGTTAAATACTCATGAATAGAACTTTTCAACACATGATCCTGAGTTGGAAGCTGGTGTCTTTTCATTGAACATATTCAAATATTGTTTTATTTTTAATTATATGACATATACATAGAGTATATGATCCAAAAATAAATATATTAAATTAAAGAGACAAAAATAAGGAAATTGATATGTATCAAGCTAATCAAATATTTTTATTGTTCAATACACTACCATCCATGTAAGAAAAATAAGGCAGCGAATGCATTAAGAAGGAAGGATCATGGAGTTTTGACTCAAATCAGGATTGATATGGATCCTGTGTTCATGTATATGGTAAATATATATATTTTAATTGTTATAGAATGAGAGACAGAACTCAATTTTTAAATTTTTTCAAACTCCATTTATTTGAAAATATAAAAACATCTCAATCTAATAATGATAATTTTTAGAAGAAAATTAATGTTGTGAATGATTGTAAATTTGAAGAATTTTTTGTTGAGATGGAATCCTAAAATCTGGGAACATATAATGTGTTCCATCCATAAATTATCTAAAAAGGTAATTATTGGATGACACTCAGAGATTTAATTTCCCTATACACCCTGGAAGCACCATGATGTATATGGATTTGAGTAACCATTTCTAGTGGGGGAACATGAATAGGGAAATTTCTTATTATGTATCTTGATTATTTTTCTTCTAAATTCTGAATGATGACACAAAACATATTATAGGATTAATGTAGCTTCTTATTATTTCAATATAGAAAGTAGATGAAATTACTATGGAATTTTATATAGTAATACCAATGAATCATATAAGGAATGATGAAATATTGGTTATTTTTTATCACATGACAAAATATCCGCATCTAATATATAAAATATATGAATTTACTCTTAAGTTCCTCATAAGGATCTATATTAATTATGATTTAAAAAAAATCATATAATCATTTTTATTGTGTCTGATCAGGATCCCTATTTTATACCAAAATTTTGGAAGAGTGTGCATAAGGCTCTTGATATCGTTCTTTAATTATGAACCCCTACCATCCTCAAATAGATTGATAATACTAAAATAATATTCATAACCTGTAATACATGTTGTGTTATTCTCACTTCAAATTCATGGAATTTGGGAAAAATATTTACCTTTGATATATTTTTATTATTCTAACAATTTCTATTCATGTATTCAAATGGAACAGTATGAAACATTATATTGAAATAAATGCTGTACTCCTACATGTTATGAATAAATTTATGAAAGAAAACAGGTAGTCCTAAAACATTTTTAAGAGAAAATAAAAAAGGTAGAAACTATTAAATATCATATTAGTGTAACTAAAATACTTAAAAAGAGTTATACCAACAATTAGATAAATTATTTATAATTTTAAGAGGAGATCACAATTTCCTGAAATTATCTCCATGGGAGGGTGTCATAAGGTTTGGTAAGGGGGTAACACTAACCCATACATACAACAAACCCTTTCAAATTCTATAAAGTATTGGATTTGTGGATTATCAATTGGAAATTTCACCAATTCTTTATAACGTACATGATGTATTCCATATCTCATTTTTACCGAAGTACATGTTATAACCTGATATCATTCTTACCATTGAAGAAATGGAATTGGATCCCTATATTTATTAATTTTAAAATCCAATCCATATTCATTATACTAGAGAGAAAGTATTTAGGAAGATGATGATAATTCTAGTACTGGTAATTTAAAAAAATCATAAAATGGTGGAAGCAAACATGTAACTAGAGGTTGTTATAAAGAAGAAACACACTCATTTATTTAGAAGGTAATATACCTGAAATTTTTTAGGATGAAATTTTTATAAAAGGTGGAAACGTAACACCCTGAGTTTAATAGCCCAAAATAGTCACTTTTAGAAATAGTGATAAAAACCAAAAAATTACATTTCTATATTTTATTTCGATAAATCGGACCCAATTTTTTCAATAAAAAATATGCAACTTCCTAATAAAATATGGTATCTTTTACATACCTAGAGTCCCTTTAGGTTTAGAGTTTTAGATAATTAGGAAAAACTATTAATAACTTTAGTTAAAATACAACTAGTTTATGAATTTCAACATCATATCCCACTAAAATCATCACATATAGTAACCTACTTAATTATAAAATACAATAAACATTTCATCAAGTCATGAGGAAAGGAAACATAAGAAAAGTTTGGTCTTCGATGATAAATAAGTTTAATAATATTATATATCATTGATGATCATATGAAAAAATAATATAATAAAGAAGGAATTATATCTTCATTATAACTTACAAATTTCATTCCTAATTTGAAAAATATCATAAAAATGAGTTATAGAGTAAAAAATTAACATTTCAAAAGAAATGGATCATATGAATGATAATTATTCATAACTCAATCAATAACCATAATTTTATGTCATAAATGTGTACATAATCATCATAAGTATAGATAATATTTAATATTTAACTGTTAAATCCCATGACCATAAAATTAGGCATCCACACCTATTTCCAATAACATATCTAACAGATTGACTTGTTTCCCTTAACATATCAAATACATCAAATTGATTACCATAATGGATCAAGCACATCACATTTTTCCCTTAACTAAAACATGATATATAATATTTTACCCAAATAATTGGAGGGATATATTTGTCCCACCCATTATATAAACCATACATATGTGTTTCATAGGATCATAAATCATTTATCATATTAGAAACCATGAAAAGAAATTAATTCCACAAACCGTTCATCTATGTATAAACCATGTAAAAGATAATGAGTTTCATCAAAATCTTGTCATCATAAATAAAAACCATCTAGAAAAATAATAATGATAATATCCTTTTTTAATAACCCCATTAAATCTTAAGTAACATCAAAGTATGTTATCTTATATAAAAAATAATTTTGATAGATCATTTAGAATAATTCTAGAGGAAAACTACGTCTACATTTAAAAAAATTATCTTTATTTTAAAAGATAAAAATATATATAAATGAAATAATTTTCTTCAAAAATAAACTTGTAAACATTAAAATTAGGATTAAAATCATTGATTCATGATTGTGGTAATATCCACTCCTTTCATATAATATATGAAAACATACCTTCTATATTAGTTTAAGAAAATTTACTAAGTAAAACATTTAGAAAATGAATAAAAAACAATTTCAAACCATTTTATAAAAAGAAAAACATGGGAACAATTTATTTTAAACAATTATAGTATAATATGAAAATCCTTTTTCAAAATGTTTTTATAAAATATTGACATAGAATATAAATATTCCCTAGTGGAGTCATACACATATACAATCCCGAATAATTATGATATTGTGAAATAAACTCTTACCACATTGGTTTCATTTGAATCATAATCCCCATGAATTAAATAAAATTATTTGGATATGTAAATAACATAATTTCCATGATAAATATCATAAAATACATCCTTGGAGGTATATTAACCACCTAAAAGAAACCAACTATGTATAAGGCATGTTTCCCATAGAAATTAATGTGAGATGAAAATCGCTTACCTTGATTCAAAATAATCACGTACATTCTTTATATTTATAAATAATAAACTTTGGATAATTTCAACATGAAGTAGATAATTTTTCATGTTTATAATTCCATTTAAATCACTTATTTACATGTTATATACAAATATAGAATAATTTAAGTTCATTTCTCTAAATTTGACAATATTTAGTTCATATGTCTAGAATGACATCAGCAGGATTAATATGGTCAAAGAGTTCATTATTCCTTAATAAATTGAATAATAATCATGAAATAATTATCATTTTTATACATAAATTATACATATCAATCCAACCACGAAAAATTAACTATGTTACAATCACGAATATGATAGCTCATACGCACACATGAGTAATTATTTAATTGTTCAATAGTCATTATAGAATGAAGAAAAGTATTACTTTATCCCTCCATAAAGATCATTATGTCATATATATCATATTAATTCATTAAATATACTTATATATATATATATCATATATGTGATTGTGTGATGAAAACTGAATCACATCTCTTAGTGGAGGTGGTAGTCCACACGTACACATGAACGACATTATCATTTTTTAATGAAAGGGATAGTAAAAAGGTAAATGATATTATATTTTTTTAGAAATATGACCATTTACTGAATATAATATATAAAAATTAATTAAATCATTATAACTATACACGATAGGTGGTTATGGAAAACAAATTACATTGGTTTGACTGGCGGTAGTCTATAATACACATTAACGATGTATTCTTCTCCCATTTGATGCATGCTTTCAAAGAATATAGGTTTTGATTCTAACATAATAACATATTATTATTTTTAGTATAATATTTTATTATTTTATCATGGTTTAATACTATATTAAGTGTGTGGAATAATATAAATATAAAATAAGTAGATAAAAATTATACATCTTCTCTGGAAAACCTCCTTCGAATAACACCTTAATCCATCTATGACCAGTTCTATTCAAAATCTAAGGCCATTATAATGATGGTATAGATTATAGGATTGGTTTTAGGAAGGTATTTTATTATCAAAATAGGGTTTTAAGTTTAATTTAATGAGGAGAATGGGTTCACATTTATAAGAGAGGATATGGTCCATCTTGGATAATATCAAAATATTATATTAATATAAATTAATATTTAATTAAAAAAAGATAAAAAATGAGTTAACTAAAATAAAACATGTGAATGGGTCAAAATACCCTCATCTAATAAAAATTATATATTTATTTAATATTTTTCTACCCCTATCTTTTGGATATAACCAATATTTTACCCCTTTATCTCTTATAGTGACAACATGAATTTTCACATATAGGGGTCAATATAGCTACTATAAAATGAAAAATATCCACAAATAGAACATTTTTAAAATTTTCAACATTATAAAAATCACTTGTATTAGAATCATAATTTTTATTAGTTTTATATAAATTGGTAAAATATTATAATCTTTTAAATATCCATAATATCAATTTTTGAACTATTAATTACTTTTAATTTTATCAAATTAATAAAAATATAAAATTTGAACCAAATGTTTTATTATATCTATAAAATTTTATTGTAATATAATTTTTTATCACATAAGTTATCTAAAATTATATTTATGATTATATATTTAATAACATTTATTTTATTTTATTCATCAGTTGATTAGTTACTGCATTAGCATTGAGTAAGAAATTAAGATAATTATTTATTCAATAAAAATTAAAAATAATTTATCATGATTCATATAAGTATTTATATTTGAAAATAATATTTGTAGTTGATCATATCATTTAGGCAACCTTGTGTCAAAAATAGTTTTTTTTATTAAAACCAATAGGATGACATTTGTGACTTTTCTTTAAATAAAATATTATAAAAGTCATAATCTCATCCATGTGGCTAAAAAAAGTCATAAGTAATACATTAAGTTTCTAATGGATGATATATATGATTAAAATAACATATGGGATAGTATTAAGGTAAAATTACATTCCACATCATTTTAGTTGTAATCATTAATTCCCAGATTTAGCCTTTACTATGGTAACAAATATTATTATGTTTACTATTCATTTTATCAAATATAAAATGTAACTATATTATAAATATAGACCCAATAATTCCCAATATGGAATCCTTTTTCAAAATTCAAAACATATAAGTTTCAAAATTTATTTCATAATTAATCATGAAAATTGCAATGAAAAACAGTTTTTTAGAAAAATTCCCTTTGTAGAAATAAAATATATTTTTACTAAATTAAAGTATAAAATATAACTCAAAAAACATAATTGATATATTTTTAATACAAGTTAACTAATTAAATTTTAATAATAATACAACATATGATTCAAATTTTCTATAAAATAAAAATAAAAATATATTTTTTCCATAAAAATTAGTATTTTTAACAATTCATTGAAGGATCGATATTTTAAGAAAATTATCCAAAAATTATTTTAAGATAATTTTGGCATGATGAATTAAAAAATGAAATTAAATTTTTACAAATATATTTTATTAAAATTTTATAAATTAATTATATTATTCACTCATAAAAAAATTAAAGTGTTAATTTTTAAGAATAAAATGACTATAATAAAAATTAAGAATATATTTCCTAAGAATTACGATATATTATTATATTTATTTATAAATTTATATTTATTTCATAAATCATTTATTCCCATTTACACCAATCAATTTGATGGTTAGGTTATAATAGTCACATTTAAATAACAATATTTCATTGTTCATTTAATATCAGTATTATGTATATTGTACATTTTACAATTTTGTTTTAAAATATAGAGATATTTATTTATCCACCCCCCGTTTAATAAATTTTTTCATCTAAATTAAAAATTTGTTTCAGTAACCATGTTTTTACATTTATAAATTCATTTTTTGAATTATAACATTTTAAAAAAGAGTCAATAAAACATTCACTTAAGAAGAGAGAACTGGAATTATGAAGGTTATATATAGTAACTCATACTAGCTTTCCATATAGAAAAAATTGGTCTAAATTTAAAACATGGATATGGAAGAGAGAAATAATTATCAATGAGTGGTATAGAGTGACAAAGTTCTTGGTAATGAAAAATTTAACGGGCACAATATCTTAAATCTTTGATGGGTTAAAATACCATAGATTTATTAGTAACAAAAGTAAACAAATATTTTTTTTTATTTCAAGATACTTTTCATTTATTTAAGGGGTTAGTTTACTTCCCAGTCTATGAATAAGAGTAAATATACTAGATTTATAGGCAGTGTTTCAACCTTTATTAAATTTCTACCATAATATCATCTTTCTCTCTAAACGATGTGTATATAAGAGGATTTTTTGAAGCCTAAATAACTTGAATAAACTTCTAATGGATTTCATATTTCAAAATAATAATAAATAACTTTTCCTCTTATCATTAAAAATTAACAAAAACCATAATTATTAGCACATGATAAGATAATTCCTAAAAATAAAAAACCTTCATATAAGGAAAAACAATTTAATATAATAAATTTAATAATAATACCAAAATTTATAATCAGATAATTAAATAAATAACTATCCATAAATTTCCTCAAAATATTTTAGTCTAATATTTAATCCTAAATATAATAAGTATTTGATCACATAGTCTTTCAAGATAAATTTAGTATTTATCACCAAAAACATACATTCCCTAAATATATGATCACCAAGATAATCTAACCATTTTCATAAAAAAATATAATCACCATAAATATATAATAAAATTGTATATTACTCTAAAAAACAATTAAAAATTTATTCCTAAAATAAAATTCCTTAATATTCTATTTAACTTAATTATATAGGGTTCTAAAATAGTAAACATCTTATGAAATAACATTAATCACTTAAAACCAAATCAATATCCAATATCATGGTCTTCTGTTTGATAAAACAGAAGTTTCCAAAATGAACATAAAATTATCTATTATATAGTTTATATAAAGAAAAAAAAATTCCATACTAATCAGGACATCACACAGACTAGTGGTAGTCGATGCACCCTTATTGCAATTCAGTTGTGGGTTCAAACGTCATGGACTTACAAGTTGTGATTGGTTGTATCTCGAACCACAGAGTTTTCATTTTCTAAAATTATAATAATATGATTTATATAAAATTCTCTAAAATGTGAGAAACATCCTAATAAAACCGTAATATGTTCAACAATAAATAAATATTTTAAACTCAATGGTTATCTCATACCTTTAGAATTTTCATCCTAAAAATGTAATAACCCATATTTACCTCAAAATCAAAGATCATATAACCCCTAAATATTATAAATATAATTAAAACATATTCCCACAAAATTTAAATGAATTATTCCTCAAATAATACTTCATGTTAAACATAAGGGTTACATATACCTATCTCAAAATATCATTATCCACATTAAAATTCCAGCACATAAAACCTCAAATGTACTATCTAATACTCTTATTTTATTCTAATACTCAAAACTTTATACCCATGATAGTATACATAAATATTAAAATAAAATCTCACGAAAAGACACTAATATAATTTTTTTATAAATCCTCCTCTAATACCAACTGTAAAATCACAATACTTTCACTTTTAGATTTGATGCTAAAAATATAAACCTTAAATTTATTTCTTTTATACCTTTAAATTTGATCCATTTTTTTATTAAAAAATTAAAACATCAAAATGAAATATTTTATCTATTACCTAAAAATGATATTTTAGTTTTAGAGTTTTAATGATTTAGGAAAAACTCTCAACTACTTGGTTTTATTAACCATTGGTTCATAAATTTCAGCATTATATCCCTAAAATATATTACATATAACAACCCTATTAGGTATAACAACCATAAAAATTTTATTCATGTCCAATATAAATGAAAATGAAGAAAAGGGTGAGCTTATATTCTTAGTAAGGGTAAAAATGAGAGATAAAAATTAATGATCAAATGAATGCATAAGATAAGAATAAGGGCATGAGATCATGACCATAAAATACATGGTTCAAACCCAATATAAAAAATATCATAAAAATGATTTATGGAATAAAATATTAATATTTCAAAAGTCATGAATCATAATAATGATAATTATTCATAACCCAATCATTTACCATATGTTCATATCATAAATGTATGTGGCATCATCATATGTAAAGAAACCATTCCATATGACCAGATTAAATACCAAGATCCTAAAATTTGGCATTGACACCTATCTTCTTTAATAGATCAAATACATTGACTTGGTTCCCATGACATATCATTCACATCATCTTGTTTCTCATAATGTATCAAGAAAATTTCTTGTTTCCCTTAACTATCTTATGCGATATAATAATTTAAACAATAAATTGAAGGGAGATATAGTTCTAACCAATATCATGATTAAGACCATAAATATGTGTTCCATAGGATCATAAATCATTCATTATATAAAAAAACCATGAAAATAAATTAATTTCATAAACATTTCAACAATGTATGACCTATGGAAAAGAGAGATAGTTTCATCAATATATTATCATCATAAATATAAACCATCCATAAAAATAATAAGGATGAAAACAATTAATTATAACCCTATTAAAACTTATGTAACATCAATGGATTTCATATTATATAGAAAATAATTTTTATAGATCACTTTGAATAATTATTGATGAAAATAACTTTTACATTTTAAAATACCTTCTCTTTTTTTAGATACAAACTTATAAAAACATTTTTTGATAATAAAAATATATTTTAAGCTTAAAATCATTGAGGAGTCATGATGGGGGGAAAATATACTAATGTATTATAAGTTAAAAAACATCCAATCTATATTTTTGATGGAAAAGTCACATAGTACATCATTTGGAAAACAAAAAAATAATTCCTTTCACATTTTTCTACAAAAAGTAAAACATGGGAATAAATTATTTTAAAAAAATAGGAAGATATTTAATTTTTTTTGAAAAAATTATTTTAAAACATGGAAATGGATGAAAAATATTCCATAGTGCAGGCCTAAACTTAAACAATCCTGAATAATGATGGGATGGTGAAACAAACTCCTACCACTTTGGAATCATTTGAATGATAATCCCCATGACATAAATAAACATATATGGATTTTTAAATCCCCCAATTTTAATAATAAGTATCATAATATATATTAATGCGTAGTATATACACAACACAAAATAAACAAATAGTGTAGAAGTCATGTATCCCACTGAAATAAAAGTGAGATGAAATAATCTTACCTTGAGTCTGAGTCATCATGTAAATTAGATTATACCAGATGCTATCATCTTGCATAGGATAATCTCATATAAATTGTATTTATTCCCTAAACTACTAGATTTCTACATTGGAATTGACTTTATTCCTGACAGTATAGGGTTTCCCACTACTAAAGAATCAATGCCTGTATATTCAATGATATTTATTTTAATCTAGAAACTATTTAGAATGAATATTCTACATTCTTAAAGATACTTTATCACTTGATGAAGTATATATTGTCGATATAAAGTGTCATTCTATAACCCAATGATCAGTGATGGTTGTTTTGTAATTCTTATGCACTTTAATTTAAGATGATCATATCACATGTGTATACACTATATATAATAGTTATTTACCAGATCCCATTTGTGTTTCCAAACTAATTTCTAGTAAAACAATTCTTGGGTGACTATATCACTTGGACACCTGAAAAACATCACTATTTATAGGTTTCATATGTTTAGAGGCCAAATTTTGTGTAATATATATGGATAATCTTGATAGATATTTAGATATTATGGTTGTGTTATATCTTTGGGATGGTAGTATAATTTTTTTTTACTTCATTAATAATTTTTATTTGTAATTGGACCACTTGGAATTCAATTGTTATATTCTAGTATGATCATGTGGTTGTATGACCTTACGATTTCATATTTATTGTTATAAAAATTTAGGTTCTTTTTGATTCCATGTAGTATAATTATTAATTATGGATGAGTTTTGTTCATTTTAAATTATATTTTATTCTGATATGAGGTTAAAATATCCCAATGGTGACTTCACAAACCATTACTGATTGTTATCAACCTTTGTATTATGGGAAGGCACACCTGAGGTCATGTAGAGACTAATACTCAAGGAACCTGTTGACTGGTCCAGGTTAGTGGGGTGTTGCAAAGTGGTTTCAGATATATATATATATTATTTTTTCTTATTTATAGTGGTTGATATGGAATAGGTATGTGTCAGATCAATTGATAAACCTCATACTAGCACATCGTGAATACCTTTTCTAAGGGAATATAGGTTACAAAGGATATGGGATTGTTATTCTTGTATTATGATTTTATTGTCATAAGTTTTTTTAGCATGATTAATTTGTGTTCTAAATTTATGGTTTAGGGGTTTTTAGATTTTGACCTATTAGTAATTAGTTAATGCATGTGTATCATTTTTATCATATAGGGTTCATATGAAAACCACATGATTGTGTGTGATTTGTATCACTGAGGATAAGGTTTGACTATATAATGTGTCAATATCAACTTCTATAATTTTTTCCTATATAAATTATAATTAAAATTCTACAATGTTGAATCGTAACATATTTCATAGAATGATAAGTCATATGGATCATATGAAGGGATTATCTTTGATGAAAACTATGTAATACCTCTATGAAAATTATGTATACTTATCATTAAGTGATGGTTTTGGAAATTGTTTCTTTAATATTTTTTTCATGAAAAATAGGGTTTAGATACACAATGTTTCAGTAACAACCTATATATTTTTACCATATAGCTTCTTAGTGGAATTCAACATAAGTGAGCCATATACATTCATGATATTTATATACAAATAAAACCCACAACGAATCACTAGCCAACAAAAGTTAATTCTGAATTATGGAAACATAAATCTCCTTGAATAGATTCCCACTAGAAACAATGGAATCATAATAACCACCCCAAGTGATATATTACTCCATTAGATATCTCTTATATTTAGTTTTTTGTTATTACCCAAGGTCTCCAAATGTGTTATATCGATATTAAATTTCTGGAATTCAAATCCATGTTTCAATTATTTTTCTTAGGAAATTACATTTCATTTACATGCATATGTTTTCATTAAAAAAATTCTACAGAGGTTTAACAACACTTCTTTTTTTGAATAAAAATTACCCTCTCAAAACCATATTTGAGTCATTTTCACAAACGCATCATATTCATACAATCTAGTTTCCTAAGAATATTCATTTTGAAAACACATTCCATTTCCCTCAAAAGACCAAACCCCATATTAATATTCAATTATATAATCATAACCAATGAGAAATAGAAGAACTCAAAAATCACCATGGAATATAATCTAGTATTGAGACACCTATATCAATAAAGAAGAAGATATTGATGACTTCAATTATATTAATGGGAAACAAATATATATATATATCTCTTGAAACCCTATATCTAAAAATAATATCATTAAATCATCATCTAAAACCTCAGATCCAACAATCATAGATCAATATTATTCTAATAGATCACGATAATTAAGGATAAAGGATTGATCTAGGGTTTCTTACAAAAAATATCTAGAGACACTAATGAATTGAGGGGAGAGTGACATGGAGCATCATGGGTGGGTGTGAGGGGGTGGTTAGAGATATTGATGGATTTAGAGGTGATTAGATCAAAAAATATTCAAGGTAATTAGATAAATTTTCTATTTTAAGAAGTTCATATAGGGACACACTGATAGGACATTCAATTACACAAATGTTTCTACAAATATTCATTACCCAATACCTATTCAATAAAATCCACATCATTTTCTTAAGAATATCCACATGGTTTGAAAACGTATTCTCAATAAGTGTAAACAATTTTAGATAGAAACCCAAATATCTAAATGGTTTTCCCGGAAAATCACATGTTTATAAAAATTGTGCTCAAACTATGGAAAATGAAATTGGAACCCACAAGACAATACCAGGCGGTTATCTCATATTTAAATAAATAGTGTACCTAAACCGTGTACTAAACATATTTTTCTATGATACTAAAATTTTGTAACTTCTAACTCCTAAAGTCCATTATTACCTAAAAATATATAAACCAAGATCAAAATTAATCATACATATGACCTATAGGGAATTACAATTATCACCACTAGAAAAAACATTCCCCAATAATTTTGAGGTTCATGAACATGAAAATAGAGAAGCCCATTAGTGAATCATAAATGCCTCATGCTCCTATGGCTCATGGTTGTCCCTACCACCAAGCCATCTCACTCAAAATAATGGGATCATATTTCTATGAATCAATTAATCCTATCCATACACTATATAAACATGAATTTCAATTATTATGGTGTTGGGTACAATCTCAACATCCTCCCACTCGATAATATGGGGGAAGATCCAGTTGATACTTCTTCAGTTGGGAAACATGGTATACCTAATTGGTAAAATTTAAATGAGAAGGTAAGTTTAATGAATCATTCACCTTCCCATGTACTCCATAATCTCAAATGGGGAAACATAACGAGGCACCGACATAACCTCCCTCCCCAAATGTCTATGTCCCAACTGAGTTGAAAATCTATCAAAAAATTGATCACCAACTTCAAATTCCATCAAACCAAATCATTGATCAATATAGGATTTTTGTAAACTCTAATATATATCTAACATTTTTCCTATTCAATTTATTATTATTATTATTATTCTAATGAATGATAAATAATCCAATGAAGGTCTATTCTCTATTCTCTACCCAATTAATTGGTGATATGGAAGGCCTCCATACAATTCTTCGAATGGAACCACCCTAATAGAATCCTGATAACTAGTGTTACAATAAAAGTTTAATAAGGAAATATTTTTCTCTTAATATGTAATTAAGTCGATCACCCATACTTCGAGGATGTCTTTAAGAATTTGGATTTCTCCATCATTTTTCACATCCATTTATAGATGATAGTTTATTCTCAAATTTAATAGAGAACCCAAAAGTTCCCTCGATCCACACCCAAACTATGAGGTAAAAGGAGATTAACTATATAAAATTATAATCAATGGAAAACCATGTAGTATAAAAACATCACATGCATAAAATAATCCAATATCATTTAACATTTTTTACTCCAGGATAGGTGGTAAATGGGTTGATTTATTGAGTTGATCAATATTCACCCATATTGCATATTTTCCACTAGTATTTTGATGTAAAAAAATATAATATCCATGTATATATCATCCAATTTTCCCACTATAATGGGTAAAGAAAATATATAAAATTTAGGCCTACAATGTTCCGCCTTAATTCATTGATATTTAAGGCATCAAGACACAAAAAATGAAATTTATTGTCTCATTCTCAACCACAAGTAATGATGTCTCTTGTCATAATACATCATGGTAGATATAGGGTGAATAGAATAACATGATTTTTTTCTATTATCCATTTATTTTCTCCTCAATAATATTAGAAAAACCATCCTTCATTAAAAACACAAAACCTCATCGATATAAAAATACCATAAACCAGTGGTCCCCCACTATAAAGACCTCTGTTAAAGCACTAAAAATCCAAATATTATAACAGTTTAAGATCAATATGGTCATAAATAAATGATATATATTGAGGAAAATATTGGGATACCCATTCATCATCTCTCCCTTAACCTAATTGAATAACATAAAAAAATATCTACATGAAGTACACTTCCACTGATTCCTTCACTACCTGAGTTGGAAATTTACGTTTCAAAGTGTCCTCAACCAAGATTCATTTTGAGGGGTTCTGAAATATCAAAATAAATTTCTCAATTTTATCCAACAAAAGTATATATCTAATGTTTATATCCCTCTTTGGGATGATTTAATGTATACTTTTTTGGTATGAATATACTAAAAAAATCCCTAAAGAGGTTATACTTCCATGTCTAAGTCTATGTATCACATCTATAAAGTCAAGATCATGAATGGGGTTATTGTTATGAAGGGGAAAAACTAATGAGAGATAAAATCAACAAAATATTTCCATTATATAAAAACAAAACCCAATAAAATACATGCGACATGGGAGAATAAATCATAACACAAACCTGGCTCATGAAGAATCAAGATTGGTGATGAAGTCAATATCACATCAAACTCCTCAAAATATTTATAGCACTAATAACTAAAAAAACATCACAACATTGTGGGATAACTCTTTCATATGATATGAAATCTTATAGAATTCAAGAATAATAATCTCATGATAAATATTTAATCCAAACAAACTCCTAATATTAGATATATGTCTAGGCTTCTCCCAAGGCATTGCCACTCAAATATTCTTAGCAACCATTAAGAATCATAGCTCTAAAATCACATTGAATGGAAACCCCCCCTAGAATATCGAACTAAAATCGGGTTTTATTATCATATAATTAGTCTATTTAATGATCTGAAGGATGATATTAATGTCCACAGAATTATCCGAATCCAATTTGAAAATTGAAATCATCCACAACACTACAAAGAAGTTGTCTAAGAACCATGGAATATTCAATTAATTAAATCAATAAACACTATAGGAGTTTTAGTAAGGTGAAATGGCATGAAAAAAATACTCATAATGACTTTTCCTTCAATTGAATGGAGTTTAGGAAGATCATCTTATTATACCATGATAAAATTGTACCTCAATATGATATCAATTTTTGTAAACCATCAGGACACCTTAAACTAATTAAAAAGATAATAAATACTAGGAAATTGATATTTTTTCTTAACTATAACCAAGTTGAATTTTTAAAAATCTACACAAATTCATAGTCTTTCATCCTCCATCTTTGCAAATAGTAATGGTGATTGACGATGTAAAATTATGGGATGAATAAATACCTTACCCTTGAGATCCTCAATCTTTAAATTTAATTATTTCAATTTGATATGTGAAATATGAAATTATGATAATTAAATGGTTAATTTACATGAGAGAAATTATATATAAAATTTAATTCCTACTTGTGGTTGAAATGTAAAAAAATTATCTGAAAAAACGTCAGGACACTCACACGCCATAGTTTGAAGAGGGGTATTAGGGTGTGGAATAATAGAATCCATAATATCTTTGAAAACTAAAATGAGATCACCTATGAACTAGGGGAAATGAGACCTTCTCACCAAAATAAAGGATCCCACTCATTGTAAAATATATTTGTGGTTTCATTGGAAGAAATTGACTCGACATGTCGATAAATGAAATCAAGATAGGATGTAATTTTAATCACCCAATCCATTTTAAAAAAGTGAGAATATTTTTCAAGATAAAGAACAAGGAAATATCTTATGTTTTAATGATCACCAATCATCACTTAACACTCTTGATATTTTAAATCCTCCTCAAAAATTATTCCCAAAGGAGTGGAAAGAGTCATCATGAAAAGGATAGTCCTTGATCAAAATCCCAATACTTTTATAATATTGGATGTGATAATGGAATGATATTCACCAGTTTCAAACAAATATATAATCATAGAAGTTTCAATAAACACCATGCCTATAATGGTCGTTGGTTCACCGTATAACTCCTCTGGTGCACACTCCTCAATATATATATGTCTGACCTCATCCTTTTTTTTCTTTTCAATCAGCTCATCAACTTTGGAAGGAGGTTGAGATTCCATCCCTATTATTATATCATATATATACTGATATACATTGGAAAAGGTGGATCCTTCTCTACTATAACTGGATTAACTTTAATATAAACATTTTAGGTGACCATATTTCCCACACATGAAAAAAACCATAGGTTCTGACTTATAATCAGGTTATATGAGTCATTTCCTAAAACACTTGTAACAGACAACCTAACTCTAACATAACATTTGTTGTGTGGTCTTACAAAACCAAAATGTTGGTATCCTTTATTCTTTTTATAACCTAATAACATACTCTGGCTATATATTATAGTCAATATTTCTCTAAAGAGTTAATTATTCCTTGTAATATCTTCCTCAGTCGTAACCACATTGCGAACAACCTCATTTAGGTGAGTATGCACATAAGAATCAAGAGAGTATGAATATCAGGAATTAATCACATATTGAAACTATGATCCTTGATATAGTCATTATAAATAGGCTTTGGACACTAGTTTAGTGACTTGGAAAACCAATTTGGATACTCCCTGATATAATTATCTATATATACCAAAGTAATTAAATCCCGATCCTTTTTTAATCTCATTGTATTGGTATTGAAATGTTTATTAATGGTTTTATTTAATATATTATAGGTGATAAATTTATGAAACAATTCATTCAAAATAGATTCTGAATATATCCTTCCCATCACTTCAATCATATAAGTAGAGATGACAACCATATATTGTTCCTCAGTTCTCATGAAGTGGAAAATCATCTCAATTCCCTCACTCCTCTTAATCCATAATTCATATTACTAGGTTTACTTTTCACATGAAATTATTGGTGAATGTTTCCTAATGAATGTTAAATAATTATACACCCTTACTTTTTGGGTCAATATTGGATACACGACCCATTGATTGAATCGTAGGAAATAATATTTCAACCAACACCGAGTCAATCAGTGGATTATTCTATAAGGATATCTCCTCATCTTCCTTTCTAGTATTCTATTTTTATTGATGGATCTATAATCTATAAATCTAGTGGATGGAAACCATGTATAAAATTATATTATTCTATTATCATAAATAATGTTTATTAAACATAAAACTAATAAACTAATGTTCAAAAAAAAGTATGCTGGGAAACCCTAGATTTTTCATGGTAACTCATGGATTTTCGTGAGGGTGACATAGATGGGTACACTCCAACACTAATTATTATATTCTAATATTCCTACCTTAATCTACCAATGACCCCCATATATAATATTGAGATACAAAATCTTGATCGCAGTCTTTATCGATAACCTGACCATTTGATAACATTTTGTAATTGTCCAAACTGGTTCAATCCATAATTTCAACTATACGGGCCTTCCACAAGTCCAAGATCATGTTCTTAATCACCATAGGCTATAAAAATAATAAGGTTTTGATATAAATAAAAATAAGAGTTATTTTCACCCTCAACATTCATATGATAAGATAGAACCATATATAGTTTCATAATAGAAATCCAAAATACATCATATGTAAAAAAACTAAATAAAGAAGGTATCATAGAAAAAAACCTAAACAAACATAATTATATGAAACATAGAAACTAAAGTATCCCATGGTTATAACTCTTTATTACTCAGTGTCACCATTATCATAACCCACCAGAATGAAACATGGATGAATAAATATATTTCTACAATATGATGCTCTTAAATTTACATGTATCCTATAAAACCATGTCAACAAATTCCCAAAGGAAAATTTTGGATGTAAGAACTTAATCTTGTTAATTTTTAACAGAATAAATTATAAAATGAGAGTCCACATGAATTTGGTATATGTTTCATCAAATATTTTTCATAAAAATTTATAGAATAAATCTTTTCCTAAATAAAAATCATAATTTTTATTTATTTTAAAAAATATCCTATATTCAATAAAAAGGAAATATGGAACCACATATATTCCTGGGAATATTCATATGAATAATGTATTTTTCCTGAAAAAATTTACAAAAAAAGTGGGAGAATAATAATATAAAAAACATGCAAGTAATGTATACAAAAATCACTAAAGTGAAATCCCAAATAAATGGTATACATAACTAAAATTCATAATCAAAGACTAACAAACATAAGCGAATTATAAAGTCATGAAACCTTAGTTTCCTTGAAAGGGTACCCACTTTAAACCATGGTCTCATAGGTACCTCCCTTAATGATAAATTACCCCTATGGATCTCATATTTTTCATATTTCTTCACATCACGAGATCTCCTAATATGGTATATCATCATTTCATTTTAGGAATCCAAAATTTATATTTCAAATCATTCTATAAGGAAAATACATTTCTTTTACATGGTGAAATTTTCACAAAAGAAAATTATATAGTGATTCAATATATATTCATAACCTAAAAACAATTACCATTTTAAAATATTCATTGATTAATTTAAACAACCACTTCAGGTGTAAAAAATACACCTTTTGAAGAAAGTAAATTTTGAATACACTTATCATTTTTCACCAAAGATAAAATCCTATATCAATACTCAAAATTATAATAAAAAATAAATGAAAAAATAATAAATAAATTATTACCAAGGGATATTAAATATGATAGAGACACCTACCTCAAGAACGAAGGAATCCTCAACTCCATCAATTTTGTTGATGGAAAAAATGATCTTGTCTTCATAAGCCTATATCTAAAAATAATATCATCAAATATTCATCAACAGGCTTGGACCTGACAGTCATATCCCAATTAAGTTACAATATATCTTGTGGTAGAGGTATCTAGGATACATCAAGGGATAATAGGATAAATAAATAGAAAAAAACATACGTTGATGATATCCACCAAAAATGATCAAAGATCACCATTTAAACAAGGCGGGAGTTCTCTAGAGAGTCATGGAGGGAATTATTTGAGCTTATTAGGGATTAAGATGAGATTATAGGTACAAAGATACCAAGGGTATTAGGGTAATTTTACATTTTAATATGGTTTTTTGGGTCATAATGTTAGGCCATATGGTTTAGATTAACAGTATGCTAACCCTGTGGTGCACAATGTACCTTAAAAAAAATCACAAGGAATCTTTCGAATAAATGAAAAATTTGAAAAACCCTTCTCATGATGTGAAAATGATTCTAGACAAAAACCTAAAAATCAAAAATGTTTTACTAGAAACTCATAGGGATTGAAAAACCTTGCTCAAACCATGAAAAAAGACACCAAAACCCACCGATCGATATCAAAAGGCTAACACATGGTTAAACAACAATGTTTATAAACCATGTCTCTATCATACTTTCCCAAAAAATAAAATTTTTCAAGTCTCAAATATCAAAACACCATATAACCTCATAAGATATAATATGATCTTGAAATTAAAAATATTGGTAACCTAGAGGGTGTCACATTAGAGGTTTTTTACTATGGAGTTTTAATGAGTCATGATCAGATAGCTATTGATGTTTAATATTGTTACTTGTGTATGAGTATGATGTACATGTTTAATCATTACATGTGGTAATTGATAGAGTGTGGAAATATATGAATTACTGTAATGGAGGTAGGTTTTTTTTGTGAGATGAGATAGGTTATTGGATGGATGTGATGGCTCATGGATATTGGTGTATATGCAGATCCAATATTATTTGGTTCCTTGATTAATAAAAAATTTGTGTTTTGGATCTGGTGTTAGATGGTTTTTTTACTTCATCATTGGGATAAGGATATATTTGGTATGATTTAAGAATAAATCAGAATATAATTATGTCGACGATCATTAGTGGAGTACAATGATAGATTTAGCTGATTGATGATTCATCCATGGAATTACACAACAATTCAGGTTAAAAATTTATTGTCTGTATTTAGGAGATCTTGGAATTCACTTGAATATTTTTTTAATCATGATCAAGTAATGAGATAACATGTTGGTGGGTGCAGATGAGTTTTTATTAGGACATATAGTCAGAGGACGACTGGAGAATATTTTAATATGATATTAGATGTGGTGAAATGTAAAACCACTAAAAGTGTGTCATTAGAATAATGAGAGTGCATTTTCAATATGAGATTTTGATTATGGTGGAACCATGAATATGAATTGAAAATTATGATCAAATTCTTATAGATATTGGGTAAGTGTTGTCTTATTGATTTTATAATGGTGATGAGTGAAAGATCAAATTTTGAAGAATAGCGTGCCTCATGTTTGAATTTGTGCAGTAGAATCTCATTAGTCATTTTGGGATAGAACATCAAAATTTCAGTTTGAACTGATAAACATGGTAGGTTATGCTTGCTGGTTGATATCCCACTAATACTTATTAAGGAGATGAAGTGTTGTGGTGGTGATGTTTTAAAGCCACATGTATTTCTCTATTTTAAATTTTAAGGTAAATTTTAAATTTTAGCCATGATTAATGGGTCATTTTTAGAACCAAGATTTATATCGAGAATCTCTGTGTTGGTACAACAATAGATAATTTTTTTATATGTTTTGAGTCTTAGGTGATTCTATAGGTTATTGACAGTGGTTTTTTTATTCTTCTGATCCATGGTTTAGCCTTGTATATGAAAAACTCTTCATGTGAGCCTCCCTAACAGGGGTTGCACCCATATAGGTCACCCCTATATGGGAAACCCAAACATGATTGGGACTTCGCAAAAAATTTAGAAAAGTACAACTTTAGAGAAAGAGGTTTATATGACACCTATGTGGTAACCCTTTCATGTCCACCCATACGTGGTCTCCCTTACATGGATTGGAAATACATAGGTGACCTGCACATGGCCACCCATTCATGAAGGAAGTCCCCTTATGTAGCGTGACCCTTATATGGGTGAACCCTTACATATTGAAACCCCCTTACATGGGATGAACTTTATTAAGATAAAGTCATACATGGGTATACTTTTAAGTTGGGTGACCTCTATGAGGAATACCATTATGAAGACACTTACATGGTGAGTAGTGTTTCTATTATTTTTGTAGAAAATACTAAATAAAGTATTAAAAACATTTTAATGATGAATTATAGCTTCTCATTCCCTGTAGAACATGGAACTCATTGTATATGGGGATATCAGCCATTATCTTATACTCAAGGGATGTATCTACCTTTATTATTCTCATAATAGAGTTTTGTTTTATCTATAGGAGTGATTTAGGGATTTAGTAATGATTCCACCAGAGCATGGTGGAATCTTCCTGAAACCAAGATAATTTTATCTTCGTGTCTTTAGGACATCACAAAATGGTGTTTTAACACCGATTATATCTATTTAAATGAAGTAATGTATCTCTATAATTTTTTTAGGTGTTTCAATTACTATTAAATGAAATTGGTAATTGAATAATTGAAGGTATTTAAAGATTTCATGTGGATCACATCCGGTGGTGTTTAACGAGTGGTCTACATCCCATTTATTTTAGATTCTACACTATTGTAATTCTTGGTGAGTTTTTGAAAATTTGTACATATTTAATTTAGTAATAAATTAAATTATAACATTAATAATAATTTATCTTGGCATAATGAATTAATATAGGATCTTGGGTGATGATATGATCATGGATGAGGCTAGTTTAAGAGTGGGCAGTGGGGTTTAATATTTTTATAAATTGAATAAATATGTTTTTGGTTTGTAGTCCCTATTTATAAACCTTTTGTAAATGAATCTTACTTATATAGATTGTGATATTTAGTCTCTCCTATATGGGATATTGAAATTTTAAAATTAAATGAATTCTTTTTTCTAAAGAAAATTCCTAGGGATAAAATGAATTTGTCAAGGGCCGCGATAGATCATTAGACCCTAATGGACATATCAATTAAATATGGTTGAGAGCATATGAATAAATTCCTTCAATATGAATGTTATGCCTTGGGGTTGTATTAATTAAATGAAATAATATATATATAGTGTTCCTTATAATTGGTTATGTTATGTTTCCATTGTAGAGTGTTATGATGGACCTGACATGCTTGACCTCAACTATCACCTGGCATGGAACATGGCGTGGAACTTGTGAGAGTTGATCACTATCTTGGTCCCTCAGTAGTCGATAGCCAGGGAATGATTATAAGAACTAGCTATGATAAATATCGTAACCTAAGTGTTATGTAATAAATTAAATGAACATGATGTAGTGGACCTTGTGATGGGTTCCTTGAGACCAGTGAGAGGAGATGTGTGGTTTTTTGGGTATAATTAGACCGATTAGGCTATGATGGGACTATGTAAGTTAATAGAATTGATGTGTTGTTAGATAAGAGAGTGGTTTAAGTATTAATCCCCCTCTATCATGTGAAAATACAAGTGGGTAAACCATCAGTATATTGATGATATTCTTTAGTGAGTATAAAAACATTAGATGACATTAGTTGTCACATGATAATTACACAATATCCTTTAACTAATGATAGTAGTTATTATCTTATGTGGATAGTGAGGTTGTAATTTGATCACGATGATGTGGAAGAAAACTAATCCATCTAAATGGTGGTCTTGGACTGAGCATTGAGATAATGATTGAGGAAACTATATTATTTTTATGTGACTTGATGATACATAGAGGTCCTCAACAGGTTCCACATGTTATAATTACCCTAGAGAAAGTTTATGAAAAGAAGTTAGTATAGTTAGGTTTGGGTGTCACCTTAGAACCCAAAAATTGATGGTTTGTGCTAATGACACTAGTGATAGTGGTAGATTTTTTGAATTGGATTCCAGCTTATGAGTTATGTGATGGGTCTTAGAATTAGCTAACCCATGTTTATTAGTTATTCCTGATATAAAACACATTGGACACCCTTTCATCTATTTTTTTAGAATGAGGTTCATGAGATATATACTAGGATAACAATGTTTATCCCAATACTTATACATTTCATAAGATTTACTCTAATGAATAAGAATATTTATGATAATACTATAATTCCAAGTATTACCTACTATGATTTTTCTTACATAAAATTATACTATATTTCCTAGTATTACATTCTAGGAATATACATTATTCGGAACACATATAGATTTCCCAGTATTTCCTCCTTAGAATAAAAATTATTCTTGACAGTACTAGATTTCCTTGTATTTACTTCTACAAATCGATGATTTCACTAGCTACGATATCGTTATTGATCCTAATAATATTTGGCATGAATATGCAACATTTTCAAAGAAAATTTTGTACCTTCCAAATATGATATGGTTAATCTCTGTTTTCATGTTAGAACCAAAGGATTAACGTTTTTCATTTTGTTATAAATTTTCATTATTATATTTATAATGACCATATAATGTTTTCATATATTCAATATATTGGTTTTTCAGGACCCCCTTGGTTTTTACCTATTGAGTTATACTCACAAACTACTGAGGAAGCAATAAAATTTGGGTACCCAATCAAAATTCATTGTTCCCATGTTTTGTAAATTTAATGGCTTTATTTTCTGTGGTATGGATAATATATATCAATGGGGATTTGGAAACTGGGGTTGAGGTACGGATCAAGGATGGTAGTTGATTATTTTTTATATTTAATTTATTCATCTATTTGTTCGTGTTATTGTACATGTGGGTTATGAGTTGTTGTATGCCGATATGACCCTACGTCTATATGCACATTTTCTTCTATATTCATTGTTATGAAATGTAATGTTTTATTACTTTCGTGTAATTTTAGTATTTTTTATTGTTCATTATTGGTTATTTTCTATGATGTTTTACCCTAAAATGAAGGTAAATTCTCCCCATAGTAACACCTTATACCATCACTTCCATTTTGATTCCTATAAAATATGGGGTAGAGTGCATGAGGTCATGTATTGACCATCAATCAAGGAGCCTATTTAGTGGTCTAGGGAATCCAGTATTTACATCATGTACATTGTGGGTCTATACTAGGTACCTTGTGGTTTCTTGATGTTTTTCCTTTAATTTTTTTTAAATATTTAATATATATTAAATGGTTCATACATATTCCCCCACCTAACTTCCCTAGGAACATCATGAATTTCCCATACTCTCTATTTTATTCCCTCACCATGTAGAAAATTTACATTATTTTAGTTCTGATCATTAATTCATTCATATTTTTAGATCATTAGAGGTAAGACTGAACCTTTATTCTACTTGATAATGGGTTTCCATTTATAATTATTTTTTATTATCCCATTTTTTGGATTTTTATTTTAATTAAAAATTTACATTAATTGATGTAGAATCATAAAATTATATTTGATGTGTGGTACTCTACAACATTTTAGTAGTTTTTCCTTTACACTATTTTATAAGATATTTTGTGCCTTGATATTTGGGAACTATAGGCGAATGAGGACTTATCGGGATAGAACAAAATTAGGTTTTTATTTTATTGATCATTGATTATGGGTTATCTCACTCAAAGAAGATTATTTATACTATATGTTTTTAAAATATTCTATCTGATGGCCACATTAGCTTGGAAAAGTGATACTATATCGAGAGAGAAGAACCATTAATGGGTTTACTTACTTATGATTTGATTAAGATATCCTTTTTGGGTAACTATAATAATTCCATGTCAATGTGATGATTATGAATATGTTTGTTGAGTGGAAAATTCACATGATATGGGAATTTCATTTGTTCAGTGCTCACTATATTGTGAACCTTATAAGATATCTATTTGTTTTGGGTCCTAATCCATACTAATGAGAGGTCGATCATGACATAGGTTTCATTTTATTACAAAATTATAGGTGTGTGTAGAATATAAAATAAATTTCATTTGTTTATCTAATTCTGTAGGTGGTATACAATTCAAAAATTTTATGATTATGTTATGAATATATTTATCCATAAAGGTATTAATAATTAAACCAAGATATTGGTTCTGAATATTGGTGTAATTTATTTTTACCTGACATGTTTCATGCTTATAGTAATTATTTATTCACTTATATTGCAACTATTTTAGTGATTAATCATTAAAATTTCTTTTATAATTCATCATTTAATTTTACATATTATATTTACTTGATAAACCATTTATACCATTAATTACTTTTTTATCAAAATTGGCCTCTAATTTTATATACATAGTTAGAAATTTTTATCTATTGTTATTAGTATTGTGGTATATCATCCACCTCTATTATATAATTAGTGATATATCATTCACACCATATATTATGTTGGTTATTCATCATTAAACTTAGTTATTATATTGGTGACACATATTTCCCCTAGGGTTGAATATCGATGAAATTTCATTCACCATGGTTCCTATTTTGATAGTATATCATCCAATATTTTTCTATGTAGGATGTGTCGTTTTGTTTAACTGGTAATGAGGTATATTTAAATATATGTTTCACCTTAGGGATTTAATTAGTTATATATCATTCACTATCATTATCATGGTGGTAAATAAATCATTCAATAGGGTTATTGTTTTGATGGTTAATTCTCCACCCTTGGATAATAATTTTGTTGATATATTGTTTACCATGGATAATATTATAGTTATGTATAATATAACGTAGGTATTATCTTGTGATATATCATTCACCATTTTATATTAATATAATAATATATTTTTCACCCATCATAGTGATATGATTATACCACATTGATCATATAGTGTACTATTGTGATTGCATTGTTCACCTTAGATGAATTATAATGATACCCCATTATCCAAATAACTAAGGATGATTCATTATATTTTATTATTAGTATGAGTTCCAGTAGATAAATCAACCTCAATTTTAAAGAAAACTAGGAATTTATAATCCCATTCTAACATGGGTTGAACTAGTCATTGTAGTTCATCAAATTATCTATATAACACCCTATAATATGACATATATAAATTTATTATTTTTTATATAATATCATATCATTCAAATATCCATATATTTCTAGAGTTATTTAAGGGAACTATTGGGATAGGCCTACTATGTACTGTTATCGCACCCTACATGTTAACTTTGATGGGTGTGGAGACTTGATGGTCAGGGTTGTGGGTATAATAAAGTTAGCTTTTATCAATGGATAAATTCAGATTCATAAAAGGATTAGAATATATGTCTATATGGGGACTCAAACAAAGATTTTATTAATGAATATAATTTTTTCAATATTTTTTAAAATGTTTGCATACTACTGGCCCATAAAAATTTCTTACACTTAATGTAGGATTTTTATGACATTATAGTGGGTTCATATTTTTATATAGTATATGAAGTTTATTTATTGATGAATAATAATTATAATGTGTATATTATGTTATAAATTATGAAATATTTTTATCATTACATCCATTATTTTTTATAGGTATTTCAAAGAGGGTATATTATTTTCATGGTGTCAATATACCCCTATAGCTAGTTAGCTTCTAATATAAATAGGGAGACACACATGAGGTGTTGTTGTATCACTAACTTGGTAAATTTTTAAGTTCTCTAGTATGAGGAATTACATTTAAAGTGTACTAGAAATATTATCCTATGTTCCCCATACCATGAGTAAACTATCCATCTATAACTATGATTTGATAGAATTCTATGTAAGTCAAGCATTATTATTTTTGTAGATATCTAAATGGGTTTTCACACACTTTATATTTCAATTACAACCTATCTATAAATAATAATATACACACACCATTATCTCAATAATTATATATATAATCTATAAGCTGAATAATATATAATATATTATTTATATAAAAACACAATGTATATGCTTCCAAATTATAAATAGTATTATATAAATTGTTTTACTCAATAATAGGATCCTAATTATGTTATATGGTATTTAAATATTCCACCCATGTGACCTCACACAATGAGTGTAGTTTTGGGTAATGATAATTTAAATAATTTCCATGTTCCTATTAGGAAGCTAGGGTCCATTGTTACATAACACCTATACATATCCAAGTTAGTAGAAAATTATATTTTTCTAAGATGGTAAGAAATAGTATCTTTAGAAAAAAGAAAAAAAATTATTCCATAATATAATAGTAGTCTAACTTACAAATTTGAATAAAATTAATTTTTTTATAAAGGACTACACTGATATTTAAAGGTATGATGATAATTTGAACAAAATAGAGAAAAATTAATATGTTTAACTAAATTTTCCTAGTAGAATATTTAGTCTATCTACTTTTATCAGCTAAATTATAGGTCCATCTCCTCGGTCGATTAACTCTATTTCAAATATAATTATAAAGAATATTTTTTTACAAAACTATAACTTAAAAAACCATAAAACCATATATTATGTTTATTTTTTATATTTTTGAACAGTATTAATATAATTGAGATAAATAATTACTAAAAGCTCAATAGGTAAACTCATAATAAAATTTCAAATTATAATCAAAATATTATAGAAATTTATAAAAAAATCTAATATCAGTATTAATTAACTAAGATAAAAAAGGGAAAATAGATTTAAGGCATTACTTTTTATTACAATTTATAAAATTATGAATATCCATCTCAAAAAAATTACCAATTAAAAAAAACTACGTTAAATCAACTAAAAATTCATGTAAATGAAATTGTTTTCTTTGGATTTATAATTAATATATTCTTTTTTCCTTAAGAAAAATTAGTATTTTTGATATCCTACTCAAAACATCTGAGATAGCGAGGAAAAAATTAAAAAAATAATTGGCCATTGAGAAAGATTTATAATTCATAGAAAAGTATATGTCTAATATATATAAGATACTATAACATAAAGGCTTATATTATGATATTTTAAACTTTATTTTAAAATAATAAATGATGTTTACATTAAGAAAAATCATGTCAATCTTTACTATATGAAGTAAAAGTATATTGAAAAATTATTTTTAAAAAAATAAATAATAATTTTATAAAAATTAACTAAAGATAAAATAAAATTAAAAATCTAGTCACATAATCTAAAAATAAAGAAAATTATATCTTCCTGATAATTTATTTGATCTAAATAAATTTAAAAAAATTGATAAAAAATAAGTTGTTTTTCTATATAATAATTTTTATAAAAATAAAAAAGTAAACTACTCTTAATAAACCAATAATTCCATAAATTTAGAAATGTATGAATATAAAATTCATAATATATATATATATATATAATTTATTATTTTTTGATGGATTTTTTTATAAAATAATAAATAACAAAAACTTATATAAAAATTGTTTATTTTTCTAGAAAATAATTTCAATGGAGATAAAGAATCAAAGAACATGAATTATATACTATTATAATGATAATGAATCTTTAAGAACATAATATATATATATAAATATATTTATAACACAAATTTATATTGGATAATTTTTTTGTGGGTTATGAATGTTAATCCAAAAACGAATTTTTTGATTTTGTTAATATTTGTTAGTAATATAGTGAAAGTGATTACTCAAATCACCATTAATGTATTTTTGGAGAGACCAAATATGTTTGGAGTTACATGGAAATGAAAAAATAACAAAATATTTAATGAAGAAAATATAACATTTAGGTTTTTATTAAAATAGTATGTTCATGCGTGAGGTAAACTCAAATTTTTTTTATAAATTGAAAATTCATTTTATTACATTTTTCATAGTGAAACACTCTTTATATTTTATACGATAACAAAATATTCTCCTCTATTTTCATATGGAGGGGGTTTTAAAGAGTTTGGAGGTAATAATTTTGTAAAGGGTATTAATGACTTGCTTATATAACCACACTCATGTGATCATTTTATAAATTGTGGTTCGATTCATGGTTATAAAGAGCCTAGTGTCTTAGTCTCATAGTTACACTCATAAGGACATTTTAAGAAGAAGTTTCAAAAAGATAAATGAAAATTATAATCTAGTAAAGAAGCATATTTTTAAATAATAATTGTTTCCAGGTTCAATATACCCCTGGATTTAGGTCATTACCAATTATAGGTTGTATTTCCTTGGTTCAAAACAACAATTTTTATGAAACATTTGATAATAAAAAATTCTCATCTCAAAGGAAAACAAATGTGGTGTTAGATATAAAAAAACAAGTAGTGATATAATAAATATTGTTATTATATAAAATCATGGATATTTCCATGATTTGTGTTATTAAATTTATAGATAAATCTATGTCATAGTGAAGGTGGAAATTCCATGATTTGGATTTCTTTTTTGGGATACCTGTTTTCCTTATCATTTAAAGTAAATTAATCAATTGGAAGATTATTAAACTATATTACTTTTATTATATTGATAAATGAAAAATATTTTTTACCACCAATAAAGTATAAGTGATTTAAATAGATAATGGGGTATGATATAAATATATTAGTATTTATTAATAAGAGAACATGATATTGTGAAAAATAGAGAGAGAGAGAGAAGAAATACAAAACACGGTAGAGAGGAAATTTTAAAAGGGATAAATCGTTATTTAAAATGGATATAAAGGAGGATTTATCCTTTATAAAATATTACATGACATGTATTAAATTATTAAGGTTTCATAAAAAGGTTCTAATTTTTAAAATTCTTATTTTGGAATTTTTTAAATAAAAATGAGCCAATATTTTCTGAGTGATATCATGGTGAAAAAAATTATCCTTGGTTGAGAGTGATTCAAATAAAAAAATATTGTAATGAAGATTATTTTATAGCGATTTATCTATGGAAATTGTAAAAAATTATTTCTCTCTAATCATATTCACCATATTAGGGGTGAACAAGGAACACATTATATATTCCATCTATTGGTTTATTCTATCATGGAAAAAAGTGCATGAGATATACACTATGATTAAACTAACTATTAAGAGAACCAAAATTTATTAAATGAATGAATTTTACTATAAAATATTTCATCTAATTATCCTTTTATCTCCCTTATGGTCATAAAAAATATTATAATGGAATTGAATTGACATGTTCGATGAGTTTTCCACCACAGTTATTATAAAAAAACCCAATGATTAAACATAATTTTATTCATGTATTTTAACATAAAAAATTGAATCATTGATTATGTGAATTAAAAACTACATAATATCACTTTTAATGAATAATTTCCAAATATAATATTTGATATTAATATTAGGGACATGGTTAAAAAATCACTTTTCGATAAAGATCTCTTGTAATTTGAAACCAACACCAAAGGGTTGAATTCCTGAATGGGGAACTATAGAGTATAGTGCATATGAAATTGATTTCATTCAAATCCATAAATTTGTTATGGGAGAAATTATTAAATATATTTGTTGTTAATTAAAAATTACAGGAATAAAAACTATATGATGAAAAACATTACATTTGAATACATGAAGATACAACTCACAATATTTATTGAATTATTATTTAATGAAAATAGTTATATCATTGGAGATTTGATTGGTCGTAGTGATTTTATCAAAGATATGATAATTTTAATGTGGTTCTTGATATCCATGTCATGAAATTTAAAATTAATTAACTTATAGAATATGACATAAAGTATAGATAATACCTTATGTAAAAATAATTTTGAAAAAATATACCTTATAAAAGTTTATATGCATTCCAAGTTATGATAATATCTTTAGTGTAATATAATGAAATATAATCTTATATTTTATAATTATAATAACACAATTTTTTTCCACTCAAGATATCATAGTAGATAAAGTAACAAGATGAATGAATTCTATTTATTATAAAAAATAAAACATACCAATAATGGGATAAATTCTATTGAAAATAAATATATTGATTTTAAACTGAATATAGACCAAAATATTATACAATGTTTTTCTAAAACTCATTCACTATGTGTATATCCTCTTTATAATGACCACCTATTTTTTAGTACACCATTGAGAGGAGAAGGAAGTTTGAGAGAATCTCTAAATTAATAATCTATATCTCTATAAATATAAGGAACTATAGAATGTGTATGTATTTAAGAAGAAACTTTTTAGTCTCCAAAATGGTATAATTTTAGACTCTTGGTTTAACATACAAATAAGGCACTCAAGGTATGTACTTATAATCCAAGGGTGGTAGTGGTTTCTGTATGAAAATTATATAATAAGGCATTGGGTTAATTTGTTGACATGATAATGGCATTCTCTAAAAATTAAAACAAACTAATGGTTTGTTTAAAGGAATATTTAATATAAACCCATAAATGTTTTTTTGTTGATGAAGTTCTTGAATGAGAGATATATTTAAATACCGAGTTGTTGTAATAACCTAATGTCTTATTATATAGTTTTCATTGAAATGAATTATATGATGAATATCATGTATCACATGAAAAAAAATATATTTTACTATAATGAATTATTAACCTTAATACATTATGATAATAAATTGTGAAACATCATCATAAAGATTTCCAGAAGATTAAAACCACATTTAAATAAAAAAGAGTGATTAATTATAATATTGATGTATTATTATTATTTTCTTTTAAATTTATTAGATTTTTTTAATAAAAATGAATTGATGAAAATTTAATGGTTTCAAATTTAAATGCATTTTATTAAAATAAATAAATTTTGAAAAAGATTATTTTCCAAAGAGATATTTATAATGTGTTGTGTATTTTTTTTAGTTTTTGAACCATGGGTGATTTTTAGTGTTACTCTTTTGTAAATTAATTTAAAAATTACATTATAATTGATATTAAAATGATTAATCATTATAATTTTTTAATTTTACATTCTATTATCATTATTTTATGTTTTTTTACATTTGGTATTTTAGAAAAGTTTCAATCTATCCTTATGAGGATATATTATTTCCCTTATAAAACTAACGTATTAATTATCATTCTATTATATAGAATATATATGTCTAATTATAACTTTATGTGGTTATTATATTTTATTTATTGACATTACATAAACTAGTTTACCTTTATATTCTTGTTTCCTACCCTTATGTTTCATGTGAATATTTTTAAATAAATTTAAAAAACATTGGGGAAACATGTTTACCATTATATACTAATAGAAATTAATGTTTACTTTTATATGATTTATATATTTACTATTATATATATCTTAATTTTTTTATTACTTTTACATAGTGAACTATATTCATGATGTACCGTTATATGAGAATACAATATTACCATTTTAAAGAATGAAATTGTATTTCCTTTATGTGGATTTATAAATAAGTTAACATAGTGTATAGAAGAATAAATTAATTTTTATATATATAATAAAATTATGTTTATTTTATAACTTTTTTATTACCATTATTAATACTATCAAAATGGAAAATTTATTATTATCACTCTATAGAGCTTAACACAATTTCTAAAAATTCAAATTAAAAATTACAATGGGGACCAAATTAGCATGATAAATGTTGTGTACCTGAAATATTATGGATCCAATATACTTATAACCATGTTATATATCATTGGACAATGGTAAAAACTAGATTTACAATCAATATATTTCTATGTTATGGTTTATATTATACAAGATATGGTCATTCATTTTTCACAGTATATTTGAAATCATGAAACGTTTAAAATATTTAAGAGAAGAAAAAAATACATAAAATATATTACTTATAATTAAAAGTTAATATGATTCTTAAAAGACTTGTAAAGTATCTAAAATACATATTGTTATTTAGATTATAATTTATCATTCAATATAATACATATTTTACATGGTTTTTTTATTTTTAATTACTATATGTTTAGGAAATATTTTTAAATTTTTTAATCAGGGATTAATAGTGGGATAATTACTCATATATGTAAATGATAATGTTGGTGTTATTATTATTTTAACTATTTTATATATTTGATTGTATATCAAGAAACACCCATGTTCTAAATTGTTATTAAAGAAAAAATTGTCATTGGTTGGATTGTGTGAACATGATTAATAAGGTGAACACATATCATTCAAAGAGAAATGATCTTACACAATACGATCTGAGATTAATCAAGGGGGATAATTAAAGAGATCTAATAATACTAAAAAATAATGATTCAAAAATTCATTGCCCACTAAAATCACAAATCAAATTTATCAATTTTTCTTCTACTTATACGGTGGTGAATGTTCATCAATATTGAATCATCTTTAAACTTGTGTCATAAATTTCTCATGGGATTTAATTATTATATAATTTTATTATTTTTTTGGTTTTTTGTATCACTTTATGATTTTTAAAATGAAAACAATTTTTCCATTGGTTATACCACATAAAAAAAGATACATCTTGGGGTTTTGAATCTAATTATAAAAGTCATGTATGTAAATATTATTCTACATATTAAATGGATGAGTTATTTTCTAAACCGATAAATCAGAATTGGAATGGTTTCTTCATTTAGGTGGCAAAAACGATGGTTTTTAAATGTTTTTTACTCCTTTAAATACTATGGTTTTTTGAGTAACATTCATTACAAGGAGAAGATAGGTGTGAAGAGTATATGTAATTTCATGTTGAACCAAACTAATATAAAAATCTTATGTTCCTTGATTTATTTTTAACTTCATTACATCTATTATATTTGAAATTTAATTATTTCATCATGTTAAATTTTCTATAATTTTTTGTGTTTGTTATTTTTTTACAAGTAATTAATCTCTCTATGCTATTAAAATTAAATTTTTTGAATTTTTAATAATATTTAAAAGATCTATTAACCCTCCCCCCTCTACACCAGTGTAGCCACCGGAACCGGTAAAAAAATTGTTAATAGAGCACAATCAATTTCTATTAAGTTTATGTTTTACATTTTGTTGTTCATAAGAAACCTATAAATCATAGAACGTACAATCTAATGAATTTTGATTTTGAAAGATAACATAAAAGAGTTTAAATGATGGTCAAATTCTAAAATATTTACCATATTTCGATGGAAAATATTATTATTATTATAAATAATGTATAGAGGAATACCTGAATCAATTAAGTTAGTATAATTGGGTGATTAGGGTGAAACAATATATTCTATTAATGTTGATTTTTGTACACTTCTAGGCATCAATAAGATAATGTATGTTTTTTATTATGAATTTATGAATATAATATATTGTTCAATAATTTGTAGTATGTATAACCATATCTCATCCTCTAATAAAGTTCATTACATTTAGATGATTCTATAAGCCACACATTACTTCTAAGAAAAACATAAAAGTACCAATATTGGAATGTTATTAAAAGAATGATATGATTTTAGGATGGGAGTAGTGGAATATAAGAACCATATCATCTAATGATTTATAATAATCATTAATTGTATGAATTCACTTTTAAATTTTTTAGATAACATATTTATAGTAGGAAGGGTGTTTCAATAACTTCCCATGACATGGAATGTGAATAAAGTGGGAATCGATGAGTGTATGAATTTTAAAAATCATATTTTAGATAAACTAACTGATTCTTTTCAGTAGTTTGAACTTGAATTAAAATCATTTTTGATGAGAAATTGTTAATTAATAATGTTATATAATTTAAATATAGGTATAATTATTTAACAAATTCTTATGATTTTGAGTTTTAGTAATATAAAATAAATTTAATAACTAACATATCGAATAATGTAAAAAAATATTTGAAAGGGAAAAATAAACATTAAAAATAGACCCACAAGAGATCATTAGAAGGATTACGAAAAGAGACTTAAGAAATGTAATTGGAGTAAATATAATAATATTTTAATATGAAAATTCTATTAATGTAGTAAAATTTGACATGTCAAGTGTGATTGTCCAGGATTAAAGAAAAATTGGAAATAAAATAATTACAAACAATAAAAATAAGATAGATGTTTTTGATAAATTGAGTTACATTAAAGAGATATACTCAACCAGTGGAGATTTTCAGAGCGAGAGAGAATCATCCAACTAATATTTAATTTAAATAACTATAAATGATGTAAGAAATGATTTTAATCATTTTATAGGATTTGAATCTAATTATGAAACTTAAGTCAAATAATTAACCAAACTAAATGAAAATGTTTATCATGTTATTTTATGGATGGAATAATTATGTAGATAATTTGAAAATTAAAATATCAATCCCATTAAATAAAATAATATATTTTATGTAGAAATAATCATAAATTTAAATCTTCAAAATAAAATGTTTTAATTGAATTACAAAATCATTATTAGAAAAAAACAACTGAGAAACTTAAAGATAAAAATGAAAGAGTTAAATATTAAGTTCAAAAAACTGAGGAATATCATGAAAAAATATATATCATAGTGCATGATGATTCAACAAAATTTTATAATTAATGTAAGAAAACATGAAAAAATAAAAGTTTAATAAACATATTTTTATATTCTAGTCTAAAATTCTATGAGGATTTAATAGTTATTCAAATATAAAATAATAAATTAAATGATAAAATTGTACAGTTTAGGGAATATTTTTCTAATTTTATTAAAGGTAATGTAAAATATGATATTGTGATGTCTATAAGGAATCCGAAAAGTGAGAACTAGTTTTGTATATGACTATCATCAACTGAGGATAAATAAATATTTATTTATTAAAAGTTAAAATGAGAAATATTTAAGTGTAACAAGTGTATAATGTAAAATAATTATAGTATTGAGTGTTACTTATGGATTAAGAAATCATTAATCCACAATAAAACATTCATATCAGAGAATATGTTTTCTATAAAACCTATAAATATGTTTTTAAATATTTTTTGGGTGACTATACACTATACTAATAATTTCGTTGGGCCTAAGATCGTATGGGTATAAAAACAATATTTTACATGATTGGTTATAGGAAATATACCTTAAAAATATCAAATATTTATAGTGTAGTGATAGAATGTATTTATAATAAATGACTAGTGATACTTATAATTTCTTATCATTCAATTATTATGATGGAGGCCTATTCACTTTTTGAGGTAACTCTAATAGTCATGTTAATGGGTTTTTAGAATTTAGGGTCTCATAAGATATGATAATTTCAAAAATATTTTATGTATAAGGATTAAAATACAACTAAATTATAATATCATTTATTTTCAATGACAGAATGAATGTAAAATTTGAAGACTATAAATGTTTATTTTTAAATATAATTTCATTTTATTTTATGTAAATAGAAATTAAAATTTCATCATTACTTATTTATATAAACTAACCAATAATAATATAATGTTTTTAAATTCTATAGAAATGGATAAATTAGTTGGCATTAAAATTTTAGAAATATTCATTTTCAAAAACTATACAAGTTGGTCAAGCATAAATAGGTTCATCAATATCCCTAGATTAAAAAAGTAAGTTCTTTTATTGTGATTATTATTTAAATGGTATACCAAATAAAATTACATATAAATCCTAAATTAAATTTAATACAAATATATGTTTAGTTTTTTTACATCTTTATTTATTTTTCCCTATTAAGAATGCTCATTTATGAGGTAAAAAATATTTATTTTTAATTATTGAAAATAATATTATACTCACATAGAAATATTTATTAGATCAAAAATGTGAATAATTAAATAATATTACTGAATTTTGTGAAATTATTCATGATCAAAAATAGAAATTTAACATTTTTATTCCAATTGACAAAGGAAAGGAATTTTCTAATTTATAATTTGATATTATTTTGTAATGATAATAGATGCATTAAAATTTATATACTTATATAAAACCACGACCAAATGTTATTGTAAATTGGTAATATTGAAGAATTCATGAAATGGGAAGAATCAAGATTAATTTATTTACTGTAAAAAATATTTTTGGGTTGAATAAATTACCACTAATTTTTATATTTTAAATATTTTTTTTCAAACCCTTTCTAAAAATACCCCTTAAAACTGATCAAATAGAAAAACCCATAATTGGAAATTTTACACACTTTGGGTGTAAGTTTCTTTTTATTATACTAAGGATAAATTAAATAAAATTAATTATAAAAAAAATGAAAGGATCCTTCTAGTATATTCAAATAAAATTAAATCTTTTGTAGTATAAAATAAGATATTTATGACTATTAATGAATATGTGAATGTAAATTTTATTTAAAATAAAGTAAAAAAGATATCATATTTAGATTATATTTTTGAACAATGTAACATGTTTAAATTTGGTGAATAAAACCTAAAAATGAAAACGTATAAAATGATGGGGTCCATATCTCTTCTAAAAATATGCTACAAATTTGAAAAAATTTAAAATAACCCAATTGAAAATGTAGTAAAAATTTTTGAATTTATAATTTTAACTAAAAAAATATGTTCTGAAAATTTATGCTAATTATGTATTTTTTTGAATTTTTATTTATTAGTTTTGATGAATCCTTGAAATATTAAATTTGGATGAATTTTATGCATGATGAAATAAATAAATTTTAATGAAATAATGTTTGGAATCCGATTAAACTATAATAAGAAAAATAGAAAATTGGAACTAAGTGGGGTTTTTAAAATAAACTAGATAAATATGATAATATAGTTAAAAATAACATCATTCTAGTTACCCTATGAAAATTATAATAATATTTGGTTAATTTTTATGACTCATTCACACACGTTTCTATAATAGAATCTATTAGAATTAACTTTTCATAAATTTGTTTTTATAATTTTGATCCATTTCAAATGGATGTGAAAAGTGAATTTTTTAATGTTATAATATTTAAAGAGGTTTCTGTTATTCAACCACCAATATTTGATAATGATAAATTTTGATATCATTTTTATAAATTTTCAAAAATATTTTTTTGGTCTAAATAAAGCTTCAAGATCATGATAAGAAAGACTAACATTGTTTTTAATATAAGATTATTTTTATAATGTAAATGATGATTCAAAATTGTTTACTATGAATGTTTTAGTGATATATTAATTGTGAAAAAATTTATTTTGAAAATTTATTTGGTTATGAAAATGATTTTCTCAATAATAAATTTTCAAATTTAATGAAAAATTAATTTGAAATTTCTTTAATGTGAGGCCTCTCATACCCCCACTATCTGATCTAATGATAAAAACAAAAACATTAAACACTATACTTGATAGAATCTGGGATTAACCATGCTATAATTTCATATATTTCACATTACCATAAAATATCATAATAATATGACATAGTCTCCAGGATAGTAATGTTTTAGTGTCTTAAGAGGTCAGCTACATAAAAAACATATTTTATAACACTTCTTAACATTCTTACAGAATTATAAACATATATATACGATTCTATAATTATCATATGTTATATACATTGTTACCACCTAGGAAATAAAACCATAACAAAGTTTTGATATAATATAATCAACAATTGTATACATTAGATTGAATAATTTATGATCATAAGTGATCAAAAGGTAATAATGTGGGTATGATATCATAATAAATGTCTGTGAACAAAACATTTATGGAGAATTCTTAAATAAACAAGGATCATTAGATATAAATCCATGATTTGATCATATCATAATACCTAATAATATATAATATGATCACCATGAAAAAATATAAATATAACATGAATATAATTATAGAAAGCATAAATACTAGAGAAATAATTACTAAATGTTTCCCATAAAATGGTGTAACATCCATCTCTACCATATTCCCATAAAATTATGGAGGAAGCATCACTTCTTGATTCCAATAACATAGTGGAGCGAGCATGTTTTTTTATTATAATAAATTAGTAGTTCATGCATCACTTCTTGATACCCAATACTTATTAGATAATGTATCAATTACGGATTCCTATAATATATTTGAGAACTCATCTCAACCTAATTCCCATGGTGGAGTGATAATCATCACTAGTTTTCCATAATTATATAACGAGATATTTATCAATTCCCAATGAAATGGAGGGCGTTATAATTTTAGATTCACCCATTACATAATTAAACCCATCTATATTTTTTCCATGAGATAATAAAAACATTAATATTTTAAACAACATGTAATTAATTTGTGGAAAATTGATGGATTTCATGAATACATTCATTGAACATTTCATAAGTTATATAGATAAACATGATGCATGTTATACTAATAACTATTCCCAAGTGTAACATAAGGAATATAAAAGGGTGTTGACATAGCTGAAAACCAACCTTTAAATATTATTTTATAATTCACTCTGAAAAATATAAATAAATTTCCCTTTTTAAAATGCATTAAAACTCATTAAAAATATTTTCTTTAAATTGAAATACATTTACAATGATAATTTTTTTTCTTCAAATTACAATTTTTTTTAAAAAAATGGATATTATAAGCCAAAAAATCATAAAATAAATTTTCATTCAAACACATTATTTGAGAATACCTAAAAAACTAAAGACTTCATTCTTAAAAAAAAACCACCCTTTGAAATCACTTCTATAATCATGACTTTATATTTAAAAGTTATATAATACACTCGCAAAATATAATAATGTCTATTTTTAGTTTTAAAATAATTATAAATCCAAATAATTTTTAAAATCATTTTTCAAATTTGAAACTAATTTTTCACAAAAATGAATATTCATATAGAATGTGTTCACATTGTAAACATTTTAAAAAGCCTTTTTTTTATAATTGATATTGAAACAAATCATGTGGGAAAAAATTAAAATATTCCTTCAATTTTTTTAATAAATTCAAAATAGAATAAAATGGAATTAATCAGTTATTGAATCAAATATAATTATATTGGTAAAATCAATCAATGAATTAGGAAAATAGATGAGTAAGATTCTTGACCAAAAAGATGAAGTGGGTCCATTTTGACATGAAATCCTCACGTCAGGTATATTATTTATAATGTAAAATGAAATTGAGAGAGTAAATATATTATGAACTATGAATTTTTGATACAATTCGTTTTAAATAAATTTAATATCTTCGATAGATGGGGATACATGAAACCATGAGTAAAAAAGAACTTTAAAATAATATACAGTTATAACATAGCCTTTAAATTTGAGGGTATGAATAAAAATAAATAAATTATTAATAATCTATTGTTAAAATATGTGTAATCAAATTAATTAGATATCAATTTTTTATAAATAAAAATATGAACCATTTGTATTAAAAATAAATACTCTTTTAAGAATCATTTTTCTTTCTAAAAAACAATATCATTGTATTTTTCCCACTAATGTTAAAATTAATATTTAACCCATTTATAAAATTTAATTTCTAAAATTATCTTCATTTTTAAAATTATATGATAAAAATTATCTCATTATTAATTTTTTTATAATTTTTTTGAATAGAATAATTGATTAATTAATATTTAAAATATTGGTTTTTACTAAAAATTTCCTTTTCATTTGATGATATTACATGATACAAATTATTTTAAAATTGTTTTCAATGTACCATTATTTCAATAATATTATAATTAATCACATTTAGTTCATTTATATCAATTATATGGTCATTTTTGACAAAAAACCTTTTTACACTTTTGAAAAAATTTCCTTTAGAAAACCATTTTTTTCGCTGTATATGCAGGTTTAATTTTAAATTAAATTCTGATACATATGTGAATTAAATTTGGTAATATGAATTGAATATTTTGAATCATCATAATTAATATTATATTAAACTTTAAATGTTATATTTGGTCATAACTAATAGTAGATGTAATAAAAATTAAATACCATGGTCAAGGTAAAACCAGGTTCACTATGGGATCAATCTATTTTGATTATGGTTAAAATGACCTAAAATATTTTCTAATTCTAATTTTTTTGTTATATATTGAAGTTAAAATTTATAATTTTAAATACTTATCCATTTTTTCCTTTTAAAAGTCGTAAAATGTGGTTATAGTTTATTCTTTTCAAAAATTCTAAGTGTGTCATCCACCTCAATTATAAACAGGCACTCCCTTCCCACACTTCATCACACCACCCAATCAATTTGGATATAAAAAAACCTTATGAAAATATCTCCCCAATAACTCGAGAAACATTTTAGAGGTTATTTTCTTCCCAAAAGACCAAACCTAGGGTCCATATGTTGAGATCTAGAGGAGGTTTCTCTTAGCGAAGGTAATTGTCTTCACGAAACTCTTTCTTTTTACGTATTCTTTTATCACTTTTAATTATGTATAAAAAATAAAATATAATAACATAAGCATATAAAATATATTTATATGTTATTATAATTATGGAATAATATTTATTTATCTCATTCACCATCAAATGGAAAAATGTCATCTCTAGTTTATATAGAGAACTACAAACTCACGAATCAATGTAATTTATTTTCCATCACTAAATAACATTAACAGTAATAATGATGGATATTATTTTTCTAAGTGGAATCTCAAGAGGGGGGTGAATTGAGTTTCTATATAAAATTTATATTAAAGAATTTATTATAAAGATCCCCCAATTTTGAAATGACCCAATTAATTAAGGCAATAGAGATATAAATGTTTAGTTGGTCAATAGGTTTCTCAAAGGGTGATTAGTCCTCAGTTGAATCAGTGTAAAAAATCTCTTTAAATTTTGAAACAGGTTTACTGAATTAAACACATACACACACTAACCAGAACTAACTATCTGAGTCAATGAAAAACAGTTTTTTGTTTTTAAAATAATGAGCAAGGGAAAATAGAAAAATAGTGTATTACAAAAATATAGTACACAGTAGAGTTAAAAAAGAGGTTTAGTATCAAGCCAAGACTTAATACTATCCACTTGGTGATAACCTACCACTAAGAAGTTTATATTAATAATAAACTTGATACACAACCTGTATCAAGATTTACAACAGTTTTTACAAACTGTCCAGGGTTTACACCATCTACGACATTTTTTCATGGGAGAAAATAAATAATACAGACCACACAAGGTCTCTTCCACAGTTATACGTGGGAAACAAGGTGTAAGTGAAGTTTGATGTGAGGATTTTCAGTATCCTCTAGTTCAAGCATAGGAGACAGTGTGTGTAATAGAAAAAACACACACTTCTCAAAAATATAAAATAAAAGAACACAATAGAGCTAATTTTATGAGATTGAATATAGAGCACTCTATGTGTTTGTAGTTTATCTCTAGACTCCTTGGAGTGAAGAAATTGCAGTTCGAGTCTTTATATAGAAGTTTTACTCAAAATAGAGTGTTGCAACTCCATGTTCTAGCTTCTAAATACAGTGGTGAAATTCTTCTTGAGTTGACATAGAGTTGATGAAGCACAGAATACAGTCTTTAATTTGTTCTCCCAAAATGATCTTCTTGAGGCTCTTGGGTTCATAGTGTAAGTGCTCGATGGTTATTCCTTGTCCTATTTGATCTAGCGAGTAAGATCTTTTTCATGCATTCCTCTCACTGACCTTTTCTTCCTAGGTCATATCTTTTATACTTGAGGACCGACAATAGGAATAAGTAAACCACGTACGGTCCTCCTCATACCACGTACAGTCCCCAGATACAGTTTCTTGATATGTCTACAATCAGTATTAATTAATGTCAGAAGCATTAAATTTACGAAATATGACTATTAGAATAATCTTATGAATTTGAAAAAGTATGGAGTAGAAGGGCGATCATCGGTAGACTGGTAGCGGTAGTCCTCAACGGTATAATTCTCAATGGTATCCTTTAGCAGTACCCTTCTAAATAGTAGCCTTCAGCAGTAACCTTCTCAATGGTATCCTTCAGCGGTAACCTTCTATCAGTGACCTTTCATCGGTGACCTTGCATCGGTAACCTTCTATCAGTAACCTTCATCGGTGACCTTCCTTGGTGACCTTTCATGGGCGACCTTTCATCGGGGAACTTTCATTGGTGACCTTTCATCAGTGACCTTCATCGGTGACCTTTTATTAGTGACCTTTCATCGGTGACCTTTATCGGTGACCTTCATCGGTGACCTTTCATACATAGAGAAAATTTTCACTATAAGCTTAAACAAGAGTGCAATGAGATTAAAGGTACACAATTATTACTTGGTAGAAGATAATAATATCAATGAAACATGATTATCTTATAATAAAAACATGATCATCACATAAATGAAACATTATTTGGGATCATCAAAACAGTTGAGTCCAAAAATCTTCCCCCTTTTGATAATCACAAATTAAGTCAGTGAAATTTCAGATTTAAGTATTTTTGAATTAGGGTTAAGCACATTTGATAACATCATCAAAGGTGTGTTTAAGTAAAACTGAACCATGGTTATTGTGGAAAATATAGATAGTGTATATATACAAGGACTCTAGTCAACTTAATAAAAGGAATCCAATCAACTTAAAAATTCTCTTCCTTTGTGATTAACAAAAATAATGTAAGACAAAAAGAGATGATAAAAGAGGATTATATTATGAGATTGAGTTTATAAATCTCTATATGTTTGCAGTTCAGCTCTTGAATCCTTAGAGTGAAGAAATTATAGTTCGATTCTTTCTCTAGAAGTTGTTCTCAACATAGAGTGTCGCAACTCCAGGTTCTAGCTTCCAAGTACTGAGGTGTTATTCTTTTTGAGTTGAAAGATATTTGATGAAGCACATAAGACAGTCTTGAATTTTTCTCCCAGAGTGATCTTATGGCTCTTAGGTTTACATTGTAAGTGCCCGATGGTTCTTCCTTGTTCTATTTGATTTAGCGAGAAAGTTCTTTTTTCATGCATTCCTCTCATGCACCTTTTCATCTTAGGTCTTATCTTTTATACTTGAGGTCTAACAATAGGAATAACTAAACCATGTGTGGTCCTCCTCGTACCTCTTACTTTCCCAAGATACAGTTGCTTAATATGTCTACAATTAGAATTAATTAATGTCTGAAGCACTAAATTTACCAATTATGACTGTTAGAATAATATTATGAATTTGACAAAGTATGGAGTAGAAGAGCGAGCATCGGTAGACTGGTAGAGGTAGCCTTCAGTGGTATCCTTCTCAATGATAGCATTCAGGGGTAACCTTCTCAATTGTATCCTTCAGCGGTAACCCTCCCAACGGTATCCTTCAGCGGTAACCTTCTATCGGTGACCTTTCATCGGTGACCTTTCATTGGTAACCTTCTATTAGTGACCTTCATCGGTGACCTTCATCAGTGACCTTTCATTGGTGACCTTTCATCGATGACCTTTCATCGGTGACCATTCATTGGTGACCTTCATCGATGACCCTTCATCATTGACTTTTCATCGGTGCCCTTCATTGATGACCTTTCATCGGTGACCTTCATCAGTGACCTTCATTAGTGACCTCTCATACATAGAGAATTTTTTTACTTTAAGCATAAACAAGAGTGCAATGAGATTAAAAGTACATAGTTATTACTTGATAGAAACTAAGAATATCAATGACACACAATTATCTTATAATAAAAACATGATTATCACATAAATGAAACGTGATTTGGGATTATCAAAATAGGCGATTCCAATAGATATTATAAATATATATGATAAATATAGAATTTTATTAATTATATAAAATTAATATATCATTCACATCCTTAACCTTTATCCAATTAAGGGAATGATATTGTTTCTCATGCGTACGTACAACCTGTAGTCTCCATGAAGCGATGCGATTCATTTTCCATGTAAAATTTTCAATAATGGTTCTAAAAAATATATATATTGAGTAAATATGATATTTATATCATTATTATATATCTATATATATGGTGTATCTATATCTTATTCATAATAACCATAACATTCATGACAAACCATTTATGAAATCCCTAAGAAATTAACACTCAAAATGATAGTAGTAATAAAAATATATTAATAAAGGAGTATTAAGATGTAACAAGAGGATAATTTATAGAATAATAAATATGAATATAGTTAATATGAAACTATTCACTTTTTTTATGGTGTATATACTACCCATTTTTTATATATAAAATTAATTTCTATTTATTCAAGATGGATAATGTTTCAACTCATTTTTATTTTTTTAGGGGATACAATTTTATTGTTACTAAACTTGAAAGAATCTATTTTTCAATCTCACTTTCTTTTGCGATTAGTTTTATTATCTTTAAACAAATAGTACCATTTATCATTCATAGGATCAAATAATTTCCTAATAAAATGTATAATTAAGGTATATATATTTTTATTCCATATTTTATTCTATTTGGTACTTGAATCAATAATATAAATTTTTAAAAGACAACCTAGCTTTATTTCTTATTTCATCAGATGTATTTTTCTTCCATGTCCATATTTTTAAATTTTTTTTACAAAATTAATTTTATTTACTCCAATGATTTATTAAAAAAAAATTATGTTATACTTGAATTTTGCAAACTATTTTAAATTATTCTTTATAATTTTTTGTGAATGGTCCATTTTTTGACAAAAAATTAAAAGGGGTTATTTTTTATGTATTGTGTTATAACGATCTTCCCAACCATGATAACCATGTTATGAAATATATCTTATCACTTAAATTATTAATGTTTTTACAAATAAAAATCATTTATAAAATCTTGTTTTAATATTTCACTTCCATTCCATTTATTCATCTAAAGGAAATGGTTTTATTTCCTAAATATATATTCCTAATTAATTGATGGTATCTTACTATATCTTGATTAATTTTATAATTATTAAAATTATCTTGTGAAAATCTATTTATTTTGATCATTGTTCTTTGGACATTAAAAATCTCTTAAATATCCATATTCTTTATGTCATGGATATTATTATTGACTAAAATTTATTCCATTTTTACATATGGTTTTTACTTTGAATGTTACATGGCTAACTTGTGAAATATTGATAAATCTATATCCCATACTGAAAAGGAATATTTATTTACATGGTATACAGATTCAAAAATTAAATTTCTCATTACATATATGTTAAATTATTTAGACATCTAGTGATGGGTGGAGCCTAGAAATATATTTCCCCTTGATTAATTCATAGGTATCAAGAGAAAAGTTAGTAGGCCAAATTAAATATGCTTTTCCATAGTTTTAAACTATCTTATGAATGGTTTTGATAGTATAAAAATCATGATATTTGAGATCATGACATTAAATATTAATTATTTTATTCATTGAGAATTCATTTATTATTCCCAATGAGATTTTTTCATTGATATTATTCGTGGATCATTTTATGGTAATATTATTGATTAAATGGCATGTGTTTTCAGTTCTATGAAATTACATATTGATTATTCATTATCTAATTATGATATTCCAGTTATTTATTAGATTTAATGTGTTTTTAGTTATTTAAATTTCTCTATTTATTATTATAGATCTAATTATGATAGTCAGATTGTTGAATAAATGTATTTTTTTTTCAATTATTAACCAATCCATATTGATTATTCTTTATCTAATTATGATAGTCTTGTTTTTAATTAAATGGAATGTTTTTTTAGTTGTTCACCTTTCCATATTGATTATTCCTTTTTGATTAATGATATATTCCATTGTACATAACCTTTATTGAGCATTTTACCTCAACCATATTTTGTTTCTTTTCCCCAGTATATGAAGAACAATTCAATGGATAAATTTAAGGATTTCTAATTTTTAACATTAAAATGTTATTCATACTATACCAAATGAAAAATGCGTATCATTTATTTATTTCCCCCTCCAAGACTACTAAAATGAGCGGCCCTTTAGGGTTTGACCTATTGTATTTTTGAAAATATAATAATGTAGACATTGGCTACGGTTTACTGAGTCATAGTTGTTACAATTTTTATTAGATAGAGTTTAGTAGAAACCTTTGGAAATAGATTAATAAAAACATATATTATGGAAAATAACCCAATTATAGACACATAGGATAAATGTAGAGGTACATCCTAATGTTCTTGTGAGGTAGATACTAAGTGGTTTTCCCTATAAATACATCTATATATATATACTACATTTCAAAGTGGTTCTACCACATTTGTACCATGGTGTAATAAATTTTAAAAAGGAGCATTGGGCTTTGACTTGATCATCACCTAGTTAATGAAAAACGGCCTTACTAGACAATTGGTTTGACACTCCCAAAGGATATACTTAGATAATTCATGTTTTCTTTATAAACCATTATGAAGGATTTGAAAATAAAGATATCCCCAAAGAAACCAAGTTTATTATTCTAAAATTAACAGTGCTCAAATTTTTCATTTATGTTAATTGTAACTTTAGATTTATAATTACATTATATAACATAAAATTCATAATTTTTCAAGTTAAACTGGTATATTCCATTTCATAGAAATAGATCCTAGATTAAATAATGGTTTATACACTCATGGTCAGTGAATAAATTTATCTAAAGTAAAAGACAACATAGATGGTATTTGATCTTATCATGTCATGGCTATATTATGGAAGACTACTAATGTTATGATGAATAACCGTTTCTAAATGGGGAAACATGTTATCATGAACCAGAATGGGAAACATGGTATCCTGATATCCAATCCAGTCCTGAAATATCCTAAAGAGAATTCTTGATCCTCATGGTTTAATGAAAATCACTTGGCATCATACAATATGAATCTAGGAATGGTTTTTCCACATACACAATAGAAGTAGATAAACAAGTAAGTATGCATAAAAAAAGAAACCTCCACTGGTAGAGGTGTACCAGAAACAAATAGGTATAGAAACCCAAATTACTACAATAAAATACCCTAAAAATAGGAAAAACTACCCATGTCTCAGCAGACACACTCACCAAGTCCATAGATCAATAACTAGAACCACCTCCAAAGGATCATTTTCCCTTACTCGATCCTGGAAGAAGATAGTCTAAAAACACCCAATATTATAAGTAGGGTGTGATACAAATACCATTAGGATTTCACTGAAACATTCCAAAATAGATTCCAATAATAAATTAACCAATGGAATGCTTTAAATTTTAAATAAATGGGTATGGTATTTCAAATCATATTTAAAATAAATCATGATATACATATTCAAATTATGGAAAATACTTTATAAAATTATTTACTTTTTAAACAATAGAATATTTCTAAAACAATGTCTTAAATAAAAATTTTATATAAAATAATTAATTTAAATTAAAAAGAATGGAAATGGTTTACAAAAATTGGCATACATTTGTATAAAAAATATAAACAAATGATAAACATGGTCATATTCCAAATAGGTACAAAAGATTTGGGAAATAGGACTCCTCACTCTTTAAGTGATCACAAAAATTTGTATATACACATGTCCTCTCAAAACTAGTCAAAGAGAACTCATCACCATCACCTAAGGGATGTAACTTATTGCAGTTATGTTTTGGAATTTTGTAGTATCATAGAGTGTTTCCCAATAACTCACAAAAAACCTAGGGATTTTATGTTCTCTAACATAATCATTGATGAGAAATTTATTTTATGTGTTCCTAAAAATATTAAATCCAATTGCATCATTTGAAATTATAATTTTTAATTTAGAAATCAAAATGGGTTTTTAATAAAGACATTCCCTTTTCCAAGATAAAACTAATGAGTTTCTATAAAAAACCATTTTATTCCATTTTCACAAGTTTGAAATTAATTGAAAAACAATTCCATAAAATTAAAAAAAAATCCAAATTTCATGGAATTGGGTTTTTCAAAACCTTCCATAAAATTCATTATCTAATTTATATCAATCAATTTAAATTAAAAAAAATTCTATAATCACACCCAATCCAATGAGATTAGAGGTTTTTTAGAAATCAAACCAAAACACATTTTAAAATCTCCCAATTCACTGGAATTGTGTTTTCATCAAATCAATTGAATAAAAATCTCATGAAATTGAATTTAAGTCAACCATTGAAAATATGTTAAGCAATTGAAGGTTAATAAATTTTGATAATTGGAACTTAACCACCTACTATTTTTCATGAACTCAATAGCTGTAATGAAACCCGCTAACAAGGACGAAGGTAAATAAGACCTTGAAACATAACCTAGAAATAAGATTTGATGTCATAGAGTTTGATCAACCAATCCCAAGATGGTCAATCAAACACCAAGTAAGGAAAATACGAAGAGTTGAAAAGACTGGTAGAACACTTACCCAGTACATTACACCATGATCAGAATGATGATAAAATGATAATGAAATAGACCAGAAGGTTTCAAGGTCTCCATAATTACCTATAAAGTTCTATTGGTTCAACAGTAAATGAAAAATGGAGAGGATCAAAAGAGAAATTAGTCGTAATGCCTATTTAAAAAGAATTATCAATAAATTACATGACATGTAACCCAATTTCACATCATGAAATTGTTATGTCTCATGTATTCCATGAAACTCATAATGTTTTTATAAAAATGTATTTAAATTCATTTAATAGTTACATTTCATTTAACCTTAGTAGACATCATGAAACTACCCAACATGCTATAGAATAAGAGGATTTTTTAATGTTAAAATTCCAAAAAATCTATGACTTCACCATCAAAAGTATTCTCCCAACTCCTTCTCAATCCTACCTAGTAAACTCAGAGAAAAACATGACAAGTTATTGAATATACCTAATTAAATTAATAGGATGTTACAACCTGCCCACCATAGAAACTTTCTGTCCCTAGAAATCCTAAGATCCATGAAACATGTTATCTATTAATGTCAGTTATAGTATAATTTCTAACCAGTAATCCACATTACCCACCCAATAAACAACCGCAAAAAGTTTCATAAAATGAAGATAAAGTTTCCATTTCCTACCAAGATAATGATGACCCAAACATGGTGAAACATTCAAGAACACATGATCATCAACTAAAAATTCTAATGGACTAAGATGATGATAATCATAAGACTTGTACCAGATCCACACTATCAACAATATTTGATGAATCAATTGAATATTTTCTTTCATATTTTGAACCAATCTTGGCCTAACCATAGAACATTCACCAATATTTGACCAGAAGAACACCGATCTACAAGATTGACCATACAAAGCCTCAAAAGGATCCATTCTGGTCACTGACTGATAAGTATTGTCATAAAAAAAATCAACCATCCCTATGTGATCATCCCAAGCTCCACCAAAGTCAAGAACATAAGATCTAATCATATCATCAAGAATCTGTATAACTCTTTCTATCTTTCCATCCAATTGTTGATAGTAATCCTTGCTCAAATGAACCTAAGATCCCAATGCCACTTGATTTCCTCTAAAAAATCAAGAATTGAAGTGAGGATTCCTATCAGAGACTACAACATAAGTAAACACATGAATACAAACAATCTCTTTCATAATGATATTTCCCAACTCCCCATATTTTCCTCTTATAATGAATTAGTATAAAGTGTTTCGACAGATTCATCCATTAAATAACAACCCTAATCACATTCTTCATTATGTGGGTACATGCAAACCGAACCACAATGTCCATAGAGATATCATCCCACTTCCAAGTAGGGATTGTAAGTGGCTGAAGAAAACCCAATGGTTTTTAATGCTTGGCCTTGAACTGTTGGCATGTATAATAATGGGAGAAAAAAATCTCCAATGTTACATCTCATATTTGACCACTAGAACTATCACCTCATGCATTAGAAAAAATTTGTAGTTCCAAGGTGCACTTCATATAGGTAACTATGATAATTCCCTATCACTATATTCTTGGCCAACTATTTTACCATAAAATGATTCTGATAGAAAAGCATGCCCTATTTGGAGAATAACCACTCAGTAATGGTATCCCCACCATTAATAGTTTCTCTAATACTATAGAACTCATCATAAATCTTATATTCCTGAAGAATAAACTTGATAAGAGTATTTGTTAGCTGAAATCTATCGAAGTAAACCTTAGTCCTTGATTCATGGACTCTAATATGAAAATTTTCAAAAATTTCCATGAAGTTCCACTCTTCCAATGATTTCATCACTGCCTAGGGAAAAAGATTCTTGATCAAGGCATTTGAAATTACCTTTCATTTCCCTAGGGTATAGGCGATGTCAAAATAGAAATATTGTAGGTATTACCCCAACACCTCAGTGAAAGATTCAAATATATTTTAGAGAAGTTATAAATCAAGATCTTGTAGTCTAAAAACATGGTGAAACTTTCTTTATAAAGGTAATTTAACCAATTCATAAGAATGTGCATCATAGCTAAATGTTCTGGGTCATGGCTTGGATAATTATTCTAGTGTGGCCTAAGGTAACAAGATCCATATACAACCAGATGATCACCTTATATAATAATGCATTCGAAGCCTAAACCTGATGTATCACAAGAGACCACATAGCCCTTCCCAGCCTCTGGAAGAGTTAACACTAGAGCATAAGTGAAAATAATCTTCAACTCAGAAAAATAATTCTAACATTTTTCATCCCAACTAGACATTAATCCCTTCCAATTTACTTCATTCATCTGAGAAGACATCTTTGGGAAGTCCTTTATAAATTTTTTATGTCAACCAGCTAGACCGAAGAGGATCCGGATCTCGATGAAATTTCGTGGTTTCTCCTATTCCATAAGAACATTCACCTTCTTAAGATCAATTTAAATACCATATTCTGACACCACACTCCTCAATAACGTCACTTCCCAAATCCAGAAATCAAACTTTGAAATATTGGAATAATGTTTGCGATTTCCCAACAAACATAGAACTATTCTTATATGGTTTACATGATCCTCTTCAGATATAGAGTAAATAGGAATTTCATCCACAAATACTACCATAAAGGTATCAAGATGCTCATGGAAAATCATATCCAAAAAATCCATGAAAACTTCAAGAGTATTTATTTGAACAAAGGGCATGAAAAGGTACTGATAATGGTTTTACCCAATCGAGAAGGTAGTTTTCTGATTTTCGAATTCTTTTATCCTAAACTTATGGTAATCAGATTGATGGCCTATCTTCGAGAACCACTATTCAAAATTCAACATATCAAACAGATCATCAATCCTTGGAAATAGTTATTTGTTTTTTCTATGACTCGATTTTGATTCTAGTAGCCATCACACTAGATAAGGGAACCATCAAATTTCTTATCAAAGAGAATAGGCACTGCCAGTGGTGAGACACTCAGGCATATAAGTCAATTATCTAAAAGATAAAAAAACTACGACTTCACCTATTTCAATTCAGATGGATCTATGTGGTAATAGGGAATAAAAACTGGTTGAGTTATAATCACCAAATCAATAGATAACTCAATGTACTTAACTAGTGGAAAACTAGGGAATTCAAAGGAAACTTGTCAGAAAACTCAATAACAACTGGATAGAGATCACCACTCAATGATTCTCACTCTAAATTGAAATAAAACACATGAATCACTTTTCCCAACTCTAGATATGAATGTTCTTATCTTTTAAAACTTGGGTTCCATTCCCCTTGAATGATACGACATACACTATCAGGTGTAGTGAAGGAGAGCTATCGATGATACCAATCAATCTGGGATTTATCAAAATTGATCCATTGCTTCCCAAAAATGAAATCAAGAGGTTTCATTTTGGGACCCAAAAAACTCTAAAAAATATCAACATCTAAAAGACAAAAATCACAATAGGGACTATAGATACCATTCTCTCTCTTCGTACCATGGGGATTAGTAATATACATTGCACAAGATAAATCCTCCATAAAAATATTTAGCATATTAAAAACAAAGGCTAAAATAAATTAATGAGATAAACCAGTATAAAATTGATTAATTTATAATGATGAAACTATAGTAATGGTACCTCTCACAGTAAATGGACCAGTATATGCTTCTTCTATATACTCTTACAACGCATTAAGAAGCTTCGTTGTGGATTCCTATAGATGTAAGCCTTTTTTACGTTAAGCATCTGGTTTCCCCATGGGTTTTGGAGGGGATGATGATCTCATGCCACTGTGTTGAGTGGAAATGTTGTAGCAGAACTTCTACAAATGACCTGAGCATCTTTATGAGCCACAGTTCTTGGGTGCCTCACTAAAACCCCCCTTTGAATACCCAGGTTTTCTACACTATTAGAATATCAAAGGGTCTCTACCAGGCACTATAGTAGGTCTTGAGATACACTAATATCATGAACCACTATGATATTCATCTTTCCTCCTCTTTCTTCAAAAGAAACTCCCCCTACCATTGGGAGAAAAAAGAACTCCTGGAAATCCTTACTTACCATCCAGGACTATCTCCACTATTATAGCCATATCCAGCACATCATAATAGATAGGAATATTCAGTAAGAAAACCTAAGAAAAGATATCTAATCAAAGCCCCAAATTAGACCTTTTATCCTTTATCCTCTTATTGGATACAATCTCATATGTAAACTAAAAAATATCAGCAAAGTGATTTGAATACTAAGTCACGGTTCTATCGGCCTATTAAATCTTGAAAAACTCAATAGCCTTCACCAACACCATTTAATCTACATATAAATATTCAGTGAAAAGAAACTTTAAGTACTTTTACTATAAGGCCGCATGTTTCTTCATCATTACCATCATGTCACCCCATCTCCTGCTCAGCCCCTCCCACACGAAGGTGGTATTTCACCTTGATCTCATCAGGTGTCTCCAAGAACTCAAATAGATGTTCTATCCTTCCCACCCATTCCTCATCATGTTGTTGATCAATCTAGGCTTTGAAAATTGTAGGATTATATAGAAAGAACTATTGAGAATGAATTTGAAAAACATGACTCTATAGTTACATAGCTAGATCTTGAATGGGGATGAATTGTCTCAGATTTTCCATGTTTTATTTTTTAAATATTATATGGAATTATATCGAGACCCGGAGTGAAGAATTCACATCATTCCGAGGTCCAATGAGCCCAGAATGGTGGTTTGAACTTTTTTAAGTTAAGTGAGTCGGCGATTGTGTGCGGTTGTGGCCGTTTCCAAACGGATGCCCGGATTAAAAATTTGAGGGAACCATTGCGCCCGGGACGATGACTTTAACTAAGAACGAGTCTAACCTCAAACGACGTGGGTCGAGGGAAAAAGTTGATTTTTGGATGTTTTAAAGTAAAATGAAATAAATTAAATTCACAAGTTTATTTTTTTTAAGGAAACATCCGTTACAATGCGGTAAATGACACAACTGTTTCCTAATTTAATGACAGGTCATAATTACGCAAAATGGAATGTTGGACTCATTAGTACCACCATGTAATTAAATTCTAAACATGTTTCCTTTTTTTGGGGGGATTATGCGAATAGTGGTCGTTAAAGAATTTTTGAGAGGAAACTCTAGAGAAAAAAAATTTGTGGATCCTTGGAGGAAATTCTCAGCGACGAACGACGACGGATCGAAGCTGCGAATCGCTGCACCAATAATGGTTAAGGATATCTATGACGACATCGGCACAATGCCTTCATCAATGATCAATATTTTCTAAAGGTAGGAGTCGTTATTTCATTCAACTTTCCCCATTCTTGATTTAAACGACGAACGCGGATCAACAACAAACAAGTTGATCCGCGGATTCATACATTCTTGCGGGTGGGATTTTTCCTTGGGAAGTTTATGGGGAATTAATCCATGCTATTTACTGTTGTTGATCCTTTATCCATTTAATCTTGCTAACGATAGCGGATCAACGCCATGACGAACGATGGTGGGGGTTCGTTCCTCACTTTGTTTATTGGATTTATCCCCATTTTCTTTTCTCGTGTGTTATTTTTGTTCTCCGTGGGGCAACAAACAATGGATCATTGCAAAACCGTTTCATGACACAATGATCCCAAATTGAAGGTTCGACACCGCAACGACCTTGCAGAGGTGCGACGACGATGGAAGACGACAAATCAGACCGGATCAGAAAAGGTATTTCTTCAAGCGTTCTTCATGTAGGAATATCAAATCATGTTTTTGGAGCCAATCGGAGGTTCGAAAACACTGTAAGCCACTTCATGGTGTTTGGGTGACCAAAAACTGAAGGTTTCGTGGCGATCGGGTAGCTGAATAGATGAACGAATCATCACTGGAGGCACGATGGCGGAAGTCCTTGTTTCTGGAAATTTCCAGAATACACGACGTGTACTTCCTAAGAACATGACGTGTAGTAATGGCGGCAGTGGCTAGGATTTAGGGGGTCAGAGAAGAATCACATGGTGTGTGACCCTGGTCACATGGCGTGTTGGACTTTCCCCAAAGACTCAGCGTGTACTTTGGTAAATACACGGACACAGGATGATCTACACGGCTTCAGGCGGCACGGCGTGTACATCATGACAGAAGCAGCTACGCAGGACTCGGGGTGTATCCCGGGGATACATAGACACAGGTTGAAACACACTGGTTGAAGACCATGCCAACCCCAGTCACTCAAACACGACGTGTACACCATACTACATGCTGTGTACTTAGTTTTTTTCCTACGCGAAAAGCTTTACGACACGGGCCATTGTACACGGGCAGTACTAGGGGTCAGACCACATGGCGTGTAACTTTTCTACACGCCGTGTACTTTTTGGAAAACGTCATGGTCCTCTTGTTCACCGTATCTTGGACTTAATTCATTTGGGTTAGTGCCCCTTCTTCTCATTCCCCTGAAGGTCAGGCATCATTTCCTCACACATGATTATGATCCCTTCAGCAGGACTTTCTGTGATAGAGTCAAGCATCCATCCGAGAGGCCCGAATCGAGATCCTCTATCCATTCCTGACCTTAGGTAGAGTCAGGCATCACCGTGACCAACTCTACCGGGTTTTGATCCTCTACCTAGATGGTGTATCACCTAACTGGTGAATCCAGATAAGTCGCGGTATCCACCATGGCCCTGGCAGTGATCCTTATCTATGTATCAGATCTTTCCCACTCAGGAGTGTGTCTCCCATAATGAGTGCTTTCTATCTACCATAACCTTCCAACTCAGGAGTGTGTCTCCCATAATGAGTGTAACTGCCTCTCGTGATGGTTCCCGACTAACAAAACTTCTCGAACGGACTTCATCAGAGCTATAAGACTCATGGAGTGTGTTCTCCCAGAACGAGTGCATCACGAAATCTTCGAACAGAATCCCTAACGGGGGTATGCGGCTGTGTGACTTGTCTCTAGACCATGGGTCTAGGTTTTGAGTATATCTTGTCTGTTCTATATGTTCTGTAGACATATACTGTTCATAGATGACTGTACCTTTACTTATGTACTTCTTTGTGGTTTTCGGGGTCCTCTACTGAGTATTGTTATACTCACCCCTGTACGGGCCTTGCCCGCACGTCTGGTGTCTTTTGCAGATGAGCAGCCTTTTGACAGAGTCCATGGCGGACTAGGACTAGACCGAGCTTTCTGAGTTCCCTACAGTCTAAGGCATTCCTATGGCTACGATCAGTAGTCCCAGTACCTTTTGTGTTTACAGGTTGGACTTTACAGTTTTCAGAATCTTGTTTTTGGTGGGCTTGTATTCCATCCCAGTTTAATTTTTAGTACTCTACCTTTCGTTGTACTCTGTTGGTTGGGTTTAGTAGTATGCATACATTTTTGTTCCTTGGTGTTTTTTTCATTTCACCATTGTGGGCTTGGAGATGTGTGTGTGTGTATAGGTATATAGGAAATGACTCCCATGTTAGTAATATGCCTACTCGGTGCTAGTAACCATCCCATGGCCTATTGGAGGTGGGATTGGGCAGTCACGGCGCGGGCCCCACTGGGACGGGTCATGACAGAGTGGTATCAGAGGTGGCCCGTTCTACCTTAGGACCAAGAGTCTGTGAGTTTGGTTTGGGGAAACAGTGTTATGTGTTTCAGGTTTGAATTTCAAGCTAGAGACTCCAGTGTTGGTGCGACGCTTGATGTATCCATACACCTGGACTCTGATAACACGCTTTCCGACTCGGTACACAAAAACACTGGTTGCGGGGAAATAAAAAGGTACATGCATCATATATGAATGGGTTGTGTTTTCCATGTCCTTTGTGTCAGCTATCCAGATATACTCATTGACCATGGTACATGTTGTTTCTTTACAGGATGCCTCCACGATGCATACCCACTAGGATTTAGCAGCATGATCAAGAGGATTACCCCCTCAATGACGAGGCTTTGATACAGGGACCAGTTACCCAGGCGTTTCCACCAGGTGGCGCACCTGCTATACCACCAGTAGAGCAGCCAGTGGTGCCTGCAGTACCAACTGGTGAGGAGCGCAGGCTCAGCACGCTCCATGAGTTCCAGAGACAGAGACCCCTAAGGTTCTGAGGTGAGCCCGACCCTCAGGCGGCTGAGGACTAGATCAAGGCGGTGAACAAAGTTTTCTGTCTAGTGAGGACACCAGCGGACCAGATGGTGATCCTAGGAGCGAGCCTTCTTTAGGGTTCAGCGGGACGATGGTGGAGTATGACCACAAAGACTCATGACGAGGAGAATATTTCATGGATGGAGTTTGAGTGACTCTTCAGGGAGGAGTTATCTTCGGTTACGCTGAGAGCTGTGCGCATCCAGGAGCTTCTCCAGCTCTAGCAGGGTAGTATGACAGTATCTGACTATTCATCGAGGTTCACCAACCTCTCCAGGTACTCGATGGATATGGTTAGGGATTAGTACTTCATAGATCAGACCTTTGAGTGAGGTCTACGACGAGACATCCGAGCTAGTGTTGTGCCTCTATGCATATCTACTTATGCTAGTGTGCTCAAGCGGGCCTTGGTGATCGAGAGCTTCTTGGCGGAGCAGAGACAGCCATCGGCAGTCAGCAGCAGGAAGATAGGTGTGGAGACCCCGACAATAGGGAGCCGACATCAGGCATAGGGGTCTGGACGTGGGAAACGTCGTAGGAGGACCTAGGATAGGGGATCAATAGACTAGGGCTCTCTGGCTTGATCCAGTAAGCCTAGAGAGAAGCGATTATATGCATGCGGCAGTAGGGAACATTTCGCTAGATATTTCCCGACCCGTCGAGCTGCTAATGGGAAAGTGGTGGATGGACCACCGAGGTAGAGGCAGAGAATGAAACAAGAAGATCCGTTAGGCGGAGGATGTGGAAGAGGAGCAGGGGAGATGCAGGTGGTGGCATACGCTTTGACATACTTCCACCACCACCCCCAGGAGGTCTGCACCAGGCTCAGAGAGCTCGGTGACAGGGGTGGGGATAGCTGCATGGGGTCAAGGCGTATGACCCTGGGACTCCAGGGATGATTCGAGGTACAATGTATTTTTTCTATACCTTATCTTACATGCTTATAGACATAGGGGCCAGTCATTCATTCATAGCCACATGACTTGTACGAAACCTCAAGATTCTGGTAGAACCGTTGACTCAATCCTTACACTTGGATACACCTACAGGAGGTGAGTTGATGATCACACACCTTTGAAGACAATGTTATCTTACACTTGGAGGCGATAGTTTTGGTTGGAACCTCTTGGTGGTGGTGTCGAGCCCTTACGATGTCATTCTCTGTATGGATTAGTTATCTTCGGTCCATGCCCAGATTGACTATTTTAGGAGAAGAGTGCGGTGTGTCTGCCGTGATGGGATGGGTATTTTCCTTTGTCAGAGAAAGGGAGACCCAAGCAGTGCAAAATGGGATCATGCATAGGAGGGTGTAGCCGATCACTCATGAGATGGCTAGCCTTACCCCCCAGAGCAGTAGATGTTGTGACCTCCCAGTTCCCAACAGTAGTGGCGGAGTACGAGGTCGTCTTTCTCGAAGATGTTCCAGGACTACCTCCCCACCGGAAAATCGACTTCTGCATCTAATTACACACTGTGACGATACCAATGTCCTTATATTCATATCAGATGGCTCTCGCAGAGCTTCGCGAGATGAGGGTGCAGTTGGAGGATTTGCAGAGCAAGGGTTTCATGAGACCCAACGTTTCACCTTGGGTGGCCCCAGTATTGTTTTACAAGAAGGCAGACGGGATTCTGAGGCTGTGCGTGGATTACAGGCACCTAAACCAAGTAACGGTAAAGAAAAAATATCCACTGCCGAGAATCGATGACCTCTTCGATCAGCTAAGAGGGGCACAATGGTTCTCGAAGGTTGACCTTCGATCTGGCTATCACCAGCTACGAGTGCAAGACGAGGATATACCGAAGACGTCCTTCAGATGCCGCTAATGTCACTATGAGTAGCTGGTGATGCATTTTGGCATGACGAATTCCCTCGCAGTGTTCATGGGGATGATGAACTGGATCATCCAGCCGTACTTGGACCAGTTCATGGTGGTCTTCATCGACGACATCCTCATGTACTTGGCATCAGAGGAGGAGCACACGTGACACCTGTGGATGGTTCTGGACGTACTCCGAGAGCACCAGCTTTATGGGAAGCTCTCGAAGTGCCAGTTCTGGATTCAGGTGGTCCACTTTCTAGGTCAATTCATCTCAGAAGATGGAGTAGCTGTAGATCTGGCCAAGGTGGAGGTTGTGTTGGCATGGGAGCCACCTTGGAGCGTGACAGAGGTACGAAGCTTCCTTGGGTTGGCAGGATATTACCAGAGATTCATTCCTGACTTCTCCTAGATATCCTCACCAATGACAACCCTGACCATAAAGGGGAAACCCTTCGTATGGACAGAGAAGTGCCAACAGGCTTTCGAGCAGTTGAGGCAGAGTTTAATGAGCTTTCGAGTCTTGATATTGCCGGAGGAGGGCGTCGAGTACGAAGTCTTCTGCGACGCATCAGGGACCGGGCTCGGTTGTGTCCTGATGCAGTGACATGCAGTAATTGATTATGGTTTGCACCAGCTTAGGCCACATGAGCAGAACTATGCAACCCATGATCTCGAGTTGGCAGCGGTAGTCTTCACATTGAAGATGTGGGGACACTACCTTATGGGCGAGTGGTTTATAGTCTAATCTGACCACAAGAGCCTCAAGTACATCTTCTCATAGAGAGATATGAATCTGAGGCAGAGGCATTGGCTAGAGTTCCTCCAGGTTTATGATTTTGAGATCGTCTATACTCCTGGGAAGGTGAACAAGGTGGAAGATGCTCTTAGCAGAAGGTCGAGCTCATAGCTATTGAGTGAGGCGACACATCAGTTAGCCGCGTTGCAGTTATCCTTCATGGATGGAGAGGATGAAGCTTACCTATAGTCGATGGTTGTCACCCATCCACTCTTATAGTGAGTTAGGGAGGCACAACTTGGGGATGTCGATTGTGTGGATTTACATGCTCAGTTATCCACAGGACATGCTCATGATGGATATTCACAAGGTGGGGAGCACATACTTATTTTCAGAGGGTGCACTGTTGTACCAGTGGCATTGCAGGAGGAGGTCTTGAGGGAGTTTCATACATCCCCATTGGAGGTACATCCTGGAGTGGAAAAGATGTACCAGGATCCCCGACGACAGTGATGGTGGTTAGGCATGAAGAAGACAGTAGCATATTTCATTTCTCGATGCCTCACATGCCTGCAGGTGAAGGCTGAGCACCAGGTTCTAGCGGTATTAGCTCACCCCTTGGAATTTCTAGAGTGGAACTGGGATGGAATATCGATGGACTTCGTGACAGGCTTACCACAGATGTCCAAGGGGCATTATTCCATCTGGGTGATCATTGACCGACTCACCAAGTCGGCCCACTTCCTAGCTATTAGGGGGAAGAGTTCCATAGAGAGATTGGGACACCTCTATGTGCAGGAAATAGTTTAGCTTTATGGATTACTCTCGACTATAGTCTCAGATCGAGATGCATGCTTCACATCCCGGTTGTGGAAGGGATTGAAGGAGGATTCTGGGACTCATCTATACTTAAGAACAGCGTTTCATCCCCAGAAAGATGGTCAGACAGAGAGGACCATTCATGTTTTGGATGATATGTTACGGGCCTATATCTTGGAATTTGGTCATAGTTGGGAGGACCACCTACCACTGGTGGAGTTTTCATACAACAACAGCTACCACTTCCCCATTGGTATGGCACTGTTCGAGGCCTTGTATGGGAGACCCTGCCGGTCACCGCTTTGCTGGACCGATCTGGGAGAGTCATCACTCATGGGTTTAGAGTTGGTGCAAGCTACCACAGAAAAGGTGCAGATCATCCGAGAGCGGATGAAGACTGCACAAATCTGGCAGAATTCTTATGATGATAGACGACAGAGACCTCTAGAGTGGGAAGAGGGAGACTACATCTTTCTTCGAGTCTCACCTCGACGAGGGTTATGGAGATTTGGCCGAGGCGGAAAACTATCTCCGAGGTTCATCGGACCCTTCTAGATACTGTGCAGAGTTGGTGAGGTGGCATACCACTTAGCTCTACTACCACAGTTACATCGGGTACATGATGTCTTCCACGTGTCATAGCTGAGGAGGTACGTGCACGACCCGTCGCATGTCATCGACTGGGGCGAGCTGGAAATTGAGGATAGAGTGACCTTTGCTGAGTACACAGTGGAGATAGAGGATCGACATGAGAGGATCCTTCATGGGTGATCGATTCCCTTGGTGCGCGTCCGGTGGCAGCACAGAAATCTTTATGAGATCACGCGGGAGCGGGAGGCCCGAATTCGTGACCAGTACCCACATCTTTTTGAGTAGCCTTTGTTTTGGATTTTCAAGGAGGTAAAGCCCCAAGGTGGGGAGAATGTAATGTCTCAGATTTTCTTTGTATTATTTCTTAAATATTATATGGAATTATTTCAAGACCCGACATGAAGGCGGAACATCATTCTAAGGTCCATGAGCCCAGAATAGTGGTTTGAACTTTTTTAAGTTAAGTGAGTCAGCGGTTGTACGCGGTTGTGGCAGTTTCCAAATAGATGCCCATATTAAAAATCTGAGGGCACCGTTTCATCCGAGACGACGACTTTACCTAAGAACGAGTCTAACCTCGACCAGTGCGGGTCGAGGGAAAAAGTTGATTTTTGGATGTTTTAATGTAAATTGAAATTTAATAAATTCACAAGTTTATTTTTTTAAGGAAACATCCACTGCAGCACGGTAAACGGAACAACTGTTTCCTAATGTAATGATGAGTCATAATTACACAAAAATGGCTAGTTACACTCATTAATACCACCGTGTAATTAAATACCAAACATGTTTTTTTTGAGATTATGAGAATAGTGGTCGTTGACGAATTTTTGAGAGGAAACTCTATAAAAAAAATTTGTGGATCCTTGGAGGAAATTCTTGGCGACGAACGATGACGGATCGAAGCTGCGAATTGTTGCGCCAATGACATTCAAGGATCTCGACGATGATAGCAGCACGACACCTTCGTCAACGATCAATCATTTCTAAAGTTAGGGGTTTTTGTTTCATTCCTCTTTCCCTGTTCTTGATTTAAACAACGAACGCAGATCAACCACAAACAAATTGATCCACAGATTCATACATTCTTGCAGGAGGGATTTTTCCTTGGGAAGTTTATGGGGAATTAATCCATGCTATTTACTGTTGGTGATCCTTGCTCTGTTTAATCATGCTAACGGGAGCAGATCAATTCCATGACGAACGATGGCGGGGGTTCGTTCCTCACTTTGTTTATTGGATTTCTCCCCCTTTTCTTTTCTCGCATGTTCTTTGTGTTCTCCACGGGGCGATGAACAATGGATCCTTGTGCAACTGTTTCACGACGCAAAGATCCCAAATTAAAGGTTCGACATCACAACTACCATGAAGAGGTGCAACGACGACGGAAGATGACAAATCAGACCAGATCAGAAAAGGGTGTTCTTCGAGCATTTTTCACGCGGGAAGCTCAAATCATGTTTTTGGAGCCGATCAGTGGTCCTAAAACACCGAAAGCGGCTTCGTGGTGTCGGGGCGACCAAAACCTGAAGGTTTCGTGGCGATTGGGCGGCCGAGTTGACGAACGAATCATCACCAGAGGCGCGACGACGGAAGTACATGTTTTTGGAAATTTCCAGAATACATGGCGTGTACTTCCTAAGAACACACTGTGTAGTACTGGCGGCGGCGGCTAGGATTTCGGGGGTCAGAGAAGAATCACACGGCATGTGACCCTGGTCACACGGCGTGTTGGACTTTCCTTGAAGACTTGACATGTACTTTAGGAAATACACGGACACGTGATGATCTACACGACTTCAGGCGGCACGTCGTGTACATCATGACAGAAGCAGCTACGCGGGACTCGACGTGTATCCCGGGGATACACAGACATGGGTTTAAACACATGGGTTAAAGAACGTTCCAACCCCAGTCACTCAGAGATAGCGTGTACACCGTACTAAATGCCATGTAATCAGTTTTTTTTTCTACATGACCAACTTTACGACATGGGCCGATGTACACAGGTAGTACCCGGGGTCAGACCACACGGCATGTAACCTTTCTATGAACCGTGTAATTTTTGTAAAAAAGCATGGTCCTATTGTTCACTATATCTTGAACATCTTTAGTTTGGGTTAGTGCCCCTTCATCTCATTCCCCTGAAGGTCAGGCATCATTTCCTCACACATGAGTATGATCCCTTTAGCAAGAATTTTTGTGATAGAGTCAGGAATCCATCCGAGAGGCCCAGATCGATATCCTCTATCCATTCCTGACCCTAGTTAGAGTCAGGCATCGATGTGACCAACTATACCAATTTTTTATCCTCTACCTAGCTGGTGTATCACCTAAATGGTGAGTCCGGATGAGTCACAATATCCCCATGGACCTGGAAGTGATCCTCATCTATGTATCAGATCTTTCCCACTCAAAAGTGTGTATCCCATAATGAGTGCTTTCTATCTACAGTAACCTTCCCACTCATGAGTGTTTCTCCCGTAATGAGTACATCTACCTCTTGTTATGGTTACTGATGAACAACACTTCTCGGACGGACGTCATCGGAGCTATAATACTCGTGGAGTGTGTTCTCCTTGAACGAGTGCATCACGGAATCTTCGAACAAAATCCCTAACGGGGGTATGCGTTTTTGTGACTGGTCTCTGGACCACGGGTCTGTTTTTTGAGTATATCTGGTTCGTTCTATATGTTTTATAGACATATACTGTGCATAAATGAATGTACCTTTACTTATGTACTACTTTGTGGTTTTCGGGGTCCTCTACTGAGTATTTTTATACTCACCCTTGCACGGGCCTTGCCCGAACGTCTGGTGTCTTGTGCATATGAGAAACCTTTTGACAGATTCCAGGGCGGACAAGGACATGACCGAGCTTTCTGAGTTCCCTATAGGCTGAGGCATTTCTACGGCTATGAGCAGTAGTCCTAGTACCTTTTGTGTTTATAGGTTGTACTTTACAATTTTTAGACTCTTTTTTTTGGTGGGCTTGTATTCTGGCCCAATTTACTTTTTAGTACTCTACCTTTCGCCGTACTCTGTTGGTTGGGTTTAGTAGTATGCATGCATTTTTGTTCCTTAGTGTTTTTTTCATTTCAACATTGTGGGCTTGGAGATGTGTGTGTGTGTAAAAGTATATAGGCAATGCCTCCCATGTTTGTAATATGCCTACTCGGTGCTAGTCACTAGCCCCTGACCTATTGGAGGCAGTCTTGGGGAGTCACGGCGCGGGCCCCACTGGGATGGGTCATGACATGGGACTGGTAGTGGTGCTTATCCTAGAGCTCAGACATCACACATGATCACCTCAACCAAACACATCTCTAAGGAAGGATTCACTTGCTATGATTCAGTAGTATCTTCCTCCTAGATATAATTATCACATATTCATGGAGACATGATGCTACACAAAATCAACAGACAATATTGAAGCCATTATATTAACACACAATATGAGAAACAAGGGAAATAAATCCCAATAGATAGAAAAAAATATTTGTATTTCAATCTATCCAAATCAAAAGTAGTGAAAAGACTATAACTAAACCAGAAGAAGTCGTTCCCAAACAACCCCTGGTGAATTAAGGTTCATTAATGTAAGATATAGTGAGGCACTCAATTGGAAATACCTCCTATGTCCTGAAAAGAATACTCAACTACATAATGAAATCAATGCAATATGATTAACCTACACTGTTAATACCGCTTTGTCACAAACCAACCTAGGTACCCTGGTTACACGATAACCAAGCCGACCCTAACATATGCTGAATGGTATTCCCAATTTCAATGGGTTGGAAACAAGCTCTTGGAATCATACCATACGAAATCCTGAACAATTTTTACACATACACAATATAAGAATATAAACAAGTCATCATGATTTAAAATAAATCCACATAGGAGAGATGTACCAAAAATAAATAGGTATCATAACCAAAATCACTAATTTAATTATCAAAAAATCAAGAAAAACTTTCGAGGACCAAATGAACACACTCTCCAGGTCCACTGATCAATAACTAGAACCGCCTATAAATGATCATATTCCCTTTCTGGATCCTGTAATAAGATAGTATAAAAACAGCCGAAGGCTCAAGTAGGATGTGATCCACAACCCAGTAGGATTTCACCCAAATATTCCATTTTAGATTCCAATAATAAATTAACAGATAGAATGCTTTCAATTTTAAATAAACGGGCTATGGAATTTCAATAAATAGTGAAAATAAATCATGTTATACCATTTAAAATTAAGGAACATACTTTATCCAAATATTTACATTTGAAATGATATAATATTTCTAAAGTATTGTTTTAAATAATTTTTTTATATAAAATAGTTTATTTAAATCAGATGGAATGGAAATAGTTTACAAACATTTGCACAAATTTATATTTAAAATATAAACAAGTGAGAAAAATGGTCATCTACCAAATAGGTACAAATGTTATAGGATATTGGACATTACACACTCTAAGCGATCACAAAAATATGTGTATACACATGTCCATTGGACACTAGTAAAAAAGGACTCATTTCCATCACCTAAGGAATGTGACTAACAACATTTTTGTTTTGAAACATTGTAGTATCATATAGTGTGTCCAAATTACTCACAAAATATATATGGACTGAATGTTCCCTAACACAATCATCGATGGGGAATTTATTTTAAGTCTGCATAAAATCCAATTAAATCACATCCCCTTATTGAAAATTCCAATTTTCTATTTAAAACCCAATACATGTTTTTAATCAAAACATGACTTTGTCCATGATAAAACCACTAGGTTTATATCAAAATAATTTTAATCCATTTTCAAAAGATTAAAACCAATTAAAAAAAATTCCATAAATTTCAAAATAAACCCCCAATTCAAATGGATTTTGGTATTTTCACATCCTTGCAAAAAATTCATTTCACAATTTAATTCAAAGAATTTAAATTGAAATAATTTTCCATAATAATGCCCAATCTAACGGGATTTGAGGTTTTAAAAAAAAAACAAAACCCATTATAAAATCTCTCAATTCACTATAATTGGGTGCTCATAAAATCAATTGAAAGAAAATATAAAGGAATTTATTTTAAATCATTAATTGAAAATAGTTCAAGCAACTGAAGGTTAATAAATTTAGCTAATCGAAATGGAACCACCTACCTTTTTCTTAGAACTCTACATCTGTAATGAAACCAACCAATAAGAAAATAGGTGTGGAATACATGGAAAATCAACCTAGAAATGAGATTAGATGTCATGAAGTTTTTATTGGCCAATCCAAGATGATCAATCAAACTCCAAAGAAGGAATAGTGAAAGAGATGAACATATGGGGTGAATTCTTACCCTATAAATCACACCACAATTGGAACAATGATTAAATACCGAATGAAATGGCCCATAAGGATTATAGGGATCCAAAATGTCTTAGGAATGGCTCTTGGGATGAGAGATAAGGAAAAATAGGGAAGATCAAATAATAAATCAGTCATACTTCAAATTTAAAATTAATTATTGGGAAATTACATGACGTGTAACCTAATTACATGGTATGAAATTCTTGAGTCTCATGTACACCATGAAACCTGTTACTTTTTGTAAAAAGAATATTTAAATTAATTTAAGAGTTACATGTCATGCGACCCTATTACACGTCATGCAACTATCCAGTATGCTACAGAATATGCAGATTTTTTATGATAAAATCAAAACAAATCTATGACTTCACCATAATAGGTATCCTTCCAACTCCTTTTAGACCCTACCTAGTCAATGAAGAAAAAAAATATGATAAGTTTTAGAATTTACTATATTTAATGTAACATTATGTTACACATGTTGATCGACAACAAGTTTCTTCTACATTGGATTACTTCATGTGGTAGAATCTACCATGATTTAGTAGGACTACAAATCATATTATACCTAAGAAAATGATTAATTCCTTTGAAAATATATTTATGACCTTGGGATATGATATATTGGAAAAGGATACCCTTGTAGTGTATTTTATCAGAAGATGTGATTATAAATAGTGTTTATAGATCCAGAATACTAGGGAGGAATAATAAATGGATCAAATGGAATGGAGAGATTTTAAAAAATATTTTTATAAATATTCCCCCTACGAGTAACGAATTGGAATAAAGAGATTTTTTTTATCACAAAGAAAAATGAAGAATAATTTTTTTTAGAGTATGAGGCTACATTTATAAGATTAGATATGTATTCTATAGATAAAATATAAAAAGGGAATATAATATTAATGATTTATTTGAAGTGTTAATGCATGTTTCTTTGAGGCTGATGGTTTCTACAACCTTTTCATCATATGATGAAGTAGTTTTATGAACCATCAAAATAGAAGAGTAATTTAATGGATCCAATATATTTTTGGGGAATGAAGAGAAAATTAGATAATATACACACAAATAAAAATGGAATGCATCAATGAACAACAAGAAGAAGAAATAATTTACATCATGTAAAAAATTGAAAAAATAAACATCCTAGAAAATGTTTAAAGCTCATGGGTTCTTATTAGGAATTCGTAATAAAGGTTCATTTTGATCATGAATACAAGGGATAAAATACCACTATTATCTAGTTCTTTAATAATAACGAAATATGGAATTTTTCAAACCAATAATCCAAGTTCCAAGGGAATATACATTATAAAAGGCTAAGGTAAGAATGTAAAGCACATGCAGTCACTACAGCTGAGGTGGAAGTACCCAATGATGTGGTGGGAGGTACTACAACAATGTCCTCATATTTATCAAATTCTTTACTTTATTATAGATCTTTGCATACTTTTATATCTATTATTTTTTTTCAAGAAAATGAAATAATATCCTAGCACCATAAGATGGGATTTTTTAGTAAAAAACTCATAGTGGATGTCTCAATGCAACAAGGACGTGTTAGAAAGTCCCCATTATGACTCATAAATATGACCTATCTTTATAAATTGTTATTATACCTATATTTTACATTGATATAATCCATGGTATGGAATTTTTTTCAGTATATTTCAATAATAATTATTGTATGGAGAAGGAAATTATAAATCTTGATAAATATATGGAATTTCATATCTTTAATGTAGCGACATCATCTTCTGATTCATGTCTAGATCAACCCCAAGTACCTCATCTAATTGAGATTCATGGGTAAGACGATGAAAAAAACTCTATTAATGGAAAAATTAATCTTTAAATTTATTATGTACTTATTATAAAGGAATAAATTTATGTATTTTGTAAGGAATTACCTTGACATCAACTAGAGCCTGAATTTTATTTTTCCATTGATTTAATTAATGATGGAAGACCTATATCAAACACTCCCTATAGAATGGTCACCATGTAATTAGATGAGTTAAATCAATAACTAGAGGAGTTATGTGAAAAGGGATTCATTTGGCTTACTATTTCACCATGGGGAGCCCCAATTCGCATCATTAATCAGAAATATGGATCTATGAGGTTTTCATTGATTTTAGGGAAATCAATTATATTATGATAATGAAAAATCATCTTTTACCTTGCATTGATAAATTATTCGTTCAAAATTACAGTTCTAAATATTTTTAAAAGAGTTTCATTTGTTATGGGTATCATTAATTATGATTAAATAATGATGAAATTATAAACACAACATTCTGAATGAGGTATGGATGTTACATGTTTACAGTAATGTTGTTTGGACTTACTAATGGACCATCGTTTTTTATGGATCTAATTAGCAATGAATCCATGGAATATCCTCATAAAATAATTTTTATATTCATTGATGATATCTTTGATTATTATAAGATCTATAATGTCTATGAGAGTCAATTTTGATCATTCTTGAGACTCTTTTATGAAAAGAGTTATATGGAAAATTATAAAGTATGAATTAATGATTTATGATGTTTCTTTTCATTGATAGATTTCCTCCAAGGATGGAATCTCAATTGATCCTAGGAAGACAAAGTAATTCAGTGAATGGACTACACTAATGAACAAAATTATTGCAATCCAGGCTTAACATACCCGGATATTACATCATTTTAGATGAATATTTAGTACATTAAAAAAATACATGCCCATGGATAATAATAGTTTAGTTTCTTTATAAACATGGAAAAAAATAGTCTATCTAGGAGAAATATCATAAATATCTCTTGTAAATATCTCCTCCATTAGTAGATCTACTTAAAACCACTATTCATAACTTGGGGAAAGGAAACATAAGGGGTGAACTCTGATGATCAGTAAGGGTTAATAAAGGAAATGTGTGAGCATTACATAAAAAAGGGTATGGAACATGAGCATAATATTTAAATATCATACCCTATATATCAGATATCATAATAAATATTAGACGTTCATAAGAAATAAATCACAACAAAATAGAGAAAATAATCCACGAAATCATAACATAGGAATAAAACATGTTATTTTGGAAAACACATAAGCATATAATAACCCTATGTCAAGGTGCCCTACCAAGGCCTCTGTAACATGTTATGATTGGGATAATCACTCATGGACCTACTTTAGTATTGGGATGCCCTCCCATGTACCCAATTATTTCAGGATTGGGATGTCCTTCTGTGTGCCCTCTTATTTCAGGCATGAGATTTCATCCCCTATAACCTCATGTTTCGTACTTGGGATAACCTCCGGTATACCCTATTGTTTTGGGCATGGGATTTACTGTTATATAACCTCTTGTTTTTGGGATTAGGATTTCCTCCAATGTTCTATTTGATCTAATAAAACATTTATCATTACCCAATACATTATAGAGATATATAGTGTAGTTGGGGTTTGGATTAGTGGTAATCACCCCATAATCCTACATGAAAAATGGGGGTTAAAAATACACTAGGAACAGGTACTATAGAGTTACTGTAGAAGCAACGTTACTGTTGCAACAATGGGTATTATAGTGGCAGCAAGGAACTATAGTAGCGGCGAGTACTGTAGTAGGAAGGTACTGTAGCAGTACTATTAACAGAATGGGCATTGGGACAAAACTTTGGGGCTAAAAGTTTTGTAATGGGATACATTCCTAGTAGGCCTTCGGGATACATAATGGGCACCCCTCTATACAGACAAAAGATGTATTTTATTTCCTTTAATAATAAAATGATGCTTCGACCGCAACCTTTAAAAAAATTAGAGGGATATATAGGTCCCACCCATCACATAAAAAAATCATACATACATGTGCTACATGAAAAAAATCATGCATCGTATCATGAAAAATAGAAAGATATGGGTTTTATAAACAAAAATCATAAACCATGAAATGAAATGGGTATCATTAAAATTTCATCACATCATAACCTATGGAAAATAGAAATGTTCATTATTAATTTCATTAAATAATAACCCATGTAAATAAGTGGGATTCAACAGAATATGACCCATGGTAGAGACAAATATTTCATAAACATATAACTACTGAAATATAAATGGGTTTCATAAACATGTTACCTCTGAAAGAGAAAAAAGTTTCTAAAATAATATAACAACACAAATAACCCATTCAGAGAAAGAATATTAATGAAACTTTTAGATCATATCCTATTAATGAATGAGTAACATCAACAAATTTCATCTTTGATGGGAAATATTTTTGAAATATCATTAACAACATTTCTTGAGAGAAATATCCTTTCTTCATTGAAAATATGGATTTTTAATTCATAAAACTAATTGAAAATAATTTCTTTGAAAATACCTTGAAAAAGTATAAAGAATACTTCAAATCATTTTGAAAAACCATTTCCTTGAAAAAATATAGAATAATCTTGAAAATATTTTAAAAAATATTTCTTTCGAAAACACTTTTAAGACATTAAAATAAATATTGAAAATGTTTTAAAAACTATTTCATTGAGGATACTTTGAAAATATATAAATAAATATTGAAAATGTTTTGACAACCTTTTTACATGAAAACATATAAAATTATCTTGAAAACATTTCGAAATCAACTATCCTAACAAATTACTTTTAAATTTTTTTAAACATTAAACTTTTAAAATTGTAAAGGAATATTTATAGAAATGATGATGGGTAAATCTGTACATTCCATACGAGATAAAAAGAATATTATTTTTACATGGTATAAAGGTATAAAAAATTCCTTGTTCAGAAAATGGCAAGAATATTCCATTGAAAACATTATTAAAAGGAAAAAAGAGTAAAAATTTATTTAAATGATTATTGGAGAATAATATAATGTTCTTAGAAACCCTTTTTAGAAAACATGGTTTTGAAGGAACACATATTTCTGACCGAAGAGATAGGTAAATTCTAACTTCTTTAAAAATAATTTATTGAATATAATATGTACCAAATAGTGGGAAAATGGTAATAATATATGAATATATAATTTATAAAAATAGGAAAATAAATTTCATCAGAATTTTTGAGATATGGATTATAATATTTCATCAAATGAAACATAATCATAAACAATATCTAAAAGTCATGAGATTGTTTCGATAAAATCTTACCACTTCATAACCGTGAACCATACTCCCCCATTAAGAAAATTAAATTACATGAAGCTTAAAATATCATTAAAATAAATTGATTCATTATCTATAACATTCCAAAATTAATATATAAACCTTAAGGAAAAATATATGTCTATAACCTGGCATATGTCTCGAAGAAGGCAAATTGAGACAAAATCATTTTACCGATCTGGTAACTTTTGAAACATAGTCCCCATGAAAGAAATATATTAAAATGGATATGTAAATACCAATAAATTTAATTATAATAATCATAGAATACATACATGGTCTCTATACACACCACAAAAAATTAATTGGTTGTTAATAAAGCATGTATCTCAAAGAAATAAAAAGTGAGATAAAATTACATTATCTTTTTTCATGACTCTCATCATACTCATTAAAAACTCCTATATAATAAATATAAATTTATTATAACTGTATCACAGAACCATATTATTACTTATAGTAACATATATGGTGTTATTATATATTTATATTACCAACTAGTTAACAATTCTATGTTGAGGTTCCAATTCGGTCAATATCTTCTTTGTATTTCATATATGTATTAATTTGTTATATATTTGGAACTTATAATTATATCCTGATTTCCATAATTTAAACCATGATTTAAATATAGTTTATAATAATTATATTTGTATTATAATAATCCATTTAATATTCAATTAGGAAATAGAATACACTGTTCATGGAGACTGTAAGCCGTACATACGCAAGAAAGCTATTTCCGTTTAATTTTTGTTTTGAAATAAATAAATTAAAAGACATATATGTATATATATATATCAATATTATAGTATATTTATTATATCATATATATATATATCAAATATATTCACTAAACCCATCCTTAACACATTATATGATTTTTATCAACGAATCACGTCGCTTTGAGGGGTGAGATAGTACACACTTTCTCAAATGAAATTATCATATTAAATCAAAATGGAGTGTATAATGACATGTGTTGTAAAGGTATTAAATAAGATTAGATAAATAATAAATATAATTTATAAAGTATATAAATAATATGTGCATCCCAATTTCCACCATGAGAGGCTATAAAGGAAATATGAACAATCATCATTTTATGAGGTGGTTGTTCATCATTCATGTAAACTGTATGTTTTTTACCCATTAGATGGAGGTTTGTGTAAGTTTAGATTGGAATCATTGAATAAAAAAATACCAGTATATTTGGAATACTTTTTTTATTAAAAAATCATATAATAAATAGAGTGGAGGGGTGGGGAAATAAACTAAAAGAAAGAAGCTTTAGAGAAGACATTACCATTTTATTGGGTAACTCTATTTGGTTTGTGCCAAAAGGATTCCTTGGAATCTATTATTCCAATATGGTGGATTAAAAGAGTAAGTTATGGATTTTTATAATTTTTTTGGCCATATATTTTTTGATCCTAAGTGTTTTTAGAGGTGTGAGGAAGTACGAGAGGTGGTGGCCTTTTAAAGGCAAGGAAAATGACTCATGTGTAATTTTTGAAAACAAGTGAGGTGTACAAATGTTATTACCTAAAAAATACATGAAAACCCAAAAAAAATAATGGAAGTTTTATGGCCTAAATAGTTCTACCAAATGGATTTTTGACAATTTGATATGTCATTTGGGCCCCTAAGATTAAGGTTTAGTTCCTAATTATGCTTAAATTGACCGTAATCACTGTGAATAATTTTAATCACATATACTAATTTTTGGTCAAAAATTAACATTTTATAATTAGAAACTAATTATTATAGTGATTATAATATGATATGTCCATTTTTTTAAATTAAATTTATATAATTAATAAAATTAAATTAATGCTAATCCCGTGGATGGGACGAAATAACGAGTTTTTTTATATTGGATAATGTTCAAATTATTGCTATATTTTTATATTCAATTTCAAATTTGAATTGCTTATAATGAAAATAATTTTATTAATAGATGTAAAATTGATCTAATTTGACTCTAAAATAATTTTAAAGTATAATTTATCATTAATAATTATTTTAAAAAAGGAAAGTATTAGCTAAAATGTAGTATTTTTCAATATTCATCAAAAAATGATGTTTCTCAGAATAATTCAAAAATTTCACCATAAGATAATTTAGAAATTATAAATTAAAACAAGAAGTTTATATTATAAAATTAAATTTCTATATATTTCTAAAATGATTTTTTTGTTCTTCACTGAAGGACATGAATAATAGTCCATTTGAGAAAATAGCATTTTAAAACATATAAAGACATTATGAAAAATTATATTTTTCATTATCAATATGTTTTATTTATATAAAACCATTGTAAAATTATCTAAAAAGTTTATATCTCTATTAATATTATTAATTTTTAACATCTTGGTTATAAAAAACTCATCTAAATAATTAAAACAATAATATGATATTTCATAAAAACTCGGTATTGTGTGTAATTTATGCCAAGTCAACATTGTGTGTAGCTTAAGACCAATCAGTGTTGGGTGTCGTGAAATCCAAGTCATTGTTTCGTGTAGCACAATCCTATTTGGTTTCATGTGAAAGGAATGTTTGACTTAATTTTTAATATATATATATAACTATTTCTAGTGTCAAGTGAAATGAAAAATATCATAAAAATTAATTAATTCAAAAAAATATTTCAAAAAATCCATGGGTGTTACCTTATACCCCCATAAAATTAATTTTTCCCTTGAAATTTATCTGGGTTATCAATGGTTTAATACTGAAAAGTTCATTTCATAGAAACCCACATCATAAAAAGCAATACTAAAACATCATTTAAAAATGAAAAGTTAGAAGGAAAATAGTTACCTAAGTAACATGTAACTACGTATCCAGATATGAGAAAATAGTTTGGATGTGAAAACATGGAAATGGAAGAAAAATATTACCTCCATGTTTTGGTATAGATATATAGAGAACATGGTAAGAAAAATGTTAACAATAACTAAGCCATAAATCTACAATGGCCTAAGGTACCTTGTGATTCATCAAAAACGAAAGTACTAGAACAAAGTTTTTTTACTTGAAGATCCTTTTTCCTAAAGTTGAATAATTTTCATGAAATGATATACTTGCATGATTTCAGGACAATAACACCCCTTGGTATTTCCTTGATCCACTTAAAGTATTTCTCTAAAAAGGAATGTGGAATTTTCTTTTCAAATGTACTAACAGATCATGAGACCTAAGATATTCCATCCCATCAGTTATCATCAACAAAAATTAGTTTTAATAGGCTATCCAATATGCATAAAACCTCATATGGAAAGATAACACTTTAATATTGCTGACTTCATCTGATCTTTAACATAAAAATTACATAAATGGTTAACCTTATAACCCTTACAAAATATAATCCACTCTTTATTCTTTAAATAAGACATTACCTTAAACCAAAAGCACATTTAATAGAAACTGGGGTTCATCATTGTACTGATAAAATTTCAAATTTGATTTTATGTTCCATAATCCATGTAGGGAATGTTAATCACATGAAATATCACCAAATGATGAAAAATAATACTTTCATAGGGATTACTAATACAAAATCAAACATAAAATCCCCAACTAAGGAGGGAAGGATAAGTAACAATTAATTATCATGGTTAACTTTATCTTTTATGAATGCATAAGATTTCTCATTTTCCTTTTTCATTAGAGGTTTTTGTGGATTTTCATTCACATTAGTCCATGGATTGGTTCACTTGTTAGCGTAATGGAAAAACACCCTGAAATTGAAACACTGAAGTGTTGAAGGTGAATTATGTGGGGATTTCTCATTATTTGAATCATTATCTAACATCCTCCCATCAATTCAACATTTAACCACTCGTTGACCTTCCATTCCAAAGTTAAAATATTTAGTAGTCCCCTTAAGAAAATTCACTCCATGTTTCAACCCATAATATGTGCTTAACAGAAGCCTCATTTTATGTTTTCCATGGTTGTTATATTTTCCTTTGAACTCCATATTACTTTTATTATCAAAACCATGTGATTTATACAAAAATACAACCTCCATTTACATATTTATAGTGAATATAAAAACTTTTTTTATTGCTGTTAAATTCTCTTATATGAAAATTCTTTCAGAGAAATGGTTTCATACCACAAAATAATCAATCAATATTGTATTCAGGTTGAATGATAATACCTAAATAGTACCACAAAGTCCTTGTAAATTTTCTTCATAATATTAGATAGATTCATCATCCATATTCTTAATCTTTATAAATTCCCATTCCATCATCTTATGAAGAATAAGAGGAATGTACTTATTAAACAATATGTTTTTGACCTCGTCCCAATCCATTGAGTAAATTTTGTTCTGATGCCTTAATTTCTTGACTACTGTCTACTAATGGTCTGCATCACCTTCTAATAGATAAATACCCAGAATCAATATCTCACGATCTGAAAATTAGAGAACGTAAAATATCATTTTAGTGGTACTGATCCATTATTAAGAAACAAGTGGATTAGGATACCCAATGAAAGAATATATATGTGTCCATCCTGAAGGACTCAAAATAATGTTATTCTCTTATTTTCCCATTTAGTAATACAACATGGTTTATAGCTTAAGAAATTTGGGTGAGTATAGAAATGAGACTTTTTATTACTCCTATAATTGTATTTGGTTTCTCAGGAGCACAATCACAGAATTTTCAATTTCAATCACCACTAACATGGTTCTTTCAAGTTCTATCCATTAAATTAAATGAAAATCATAGAGTAATAAATAATTATCAGAGTGGGGAAACCCATCATCATGAAAACTACATATATGATGTCTAAATTATGAAACCTTTATTTGACTATGAAATATTTATTTTATCCTAAGTTATTCATAGAAAACTTTTATTTGAATCCATCATGATGTTTCATGAAGAGTTTGTGAATTCCATAAGCATATACCTTTGGAGTTTCAAAACATGTGTTTAGCAATGCCCATTGTCATACACCAGATTAACCCAAGTTAGGCTTGGACATCTTATTGGAGTTGTTACACCTAGGTACATTTATGCTAAAGACACATCCACTTGTAGTATCCATACAAATATTTATTTCTTGGAAACCACATAATCAATCCATTACCAAAATTTTATGACACTTTTTTATATGTTAACTCATCCTTATACTTATCCTTAGACACATCCCGAGACATATCCATAGAAGTATACCTAGGGATCTCACTTATGTTTTTTCATCTTTATTTCTAAAGGTTGACTAAACCATTCCATTGATACAAAATATACTAACCTATTATTAACATACATAGATATTATATCATTTTTTATGAATACCAAGTACGTTAAAACAATTACTGCCTAAGGAATAGAATAGTTTAGTTTATTTGGAAACATGGAAAAAAATATTATATCCTTGTGAATGATCTAAAATATGTGCCATAATGATATCCACCTTTATTACTTCTACCTAAACATTTTTCATAACCTAGGGAAAGTAAATATAAGAAAGGGGTGAGATTAGATGCTCAGTAAGGGTAAATAAAGGAAATGTGTAAGTATAACATGAAAAAAGGGCATAAAACTAGAGCATAAAATTTGAAGATCCTACACTGCATATTATAGATCATAATAAAGATTGGTAGTTATTAATACATTAATCATAAGGAAATTGAAAACATAATCGATTAAATCATAATATAGGAATAAAACATGGAATTTGGAAAAAACATAAGATTTTAATAACTCTATGTCAAGGTGGAATATGAAGGATTTTTTAAATGTTAGGCTTTAGTTAATAACCCATGTACCTTCTTTGGGATTGGGATGAACTCTCATTAACTCTCTTATTTAGATTATGGAATTTCCTCCCATGTACCCTCTTGTTTCGTGCTTAAGATGTCCTCCCATGTACCCTCTTATTTCGGGCTTGGAATGTCCTCCCATATACCATCATGTTTTGGTCTTGGGTTGTACTCTTGTATACCCTCTTTTTTTGAGATTTTTATTCCATAAAATATACCCTTTGAGCTCGTAAAACATTTATCATTACTCAATGCTTTGGAAAGAGATATAGATCTCACCTATCACATAACAAAATCATACACACATGTGCCACATGAAAATAAAATATGCATCATATCATGACCTATAAATAGAGATGGTTTTATAAACAAAAATCATAATCCATGAAATGAAATGGATCTTATTAACATTTAATCACATCATAACCTATAGAAAATAGATAATTTTCATAATCATTTTATTAAAGCAGAAATCATGAAAAGAAACATGATTCAAAATAATATAACCCATAGAAGAGAAATTGATTTCATAAACATATAACCCATGAAAGAGAAGTAGGTTTCATAAACATATAACATGTGAATGAGAAATAGGTTTCATAAGGACCGTGAAATTAAGAATAACCCATTCAAAGAAATAATATAAATTGAAACTTTAGATCATTTCCTATAAGGGCATGAGTAACAGAAACAGATTTCATCTTAGTTGCAAAATAAATTTGAAATATCTTTCAAAACATATTCTTTAGAAAAATATCCATTATTCTTTGAAAAAAGCATTTTTAATTCATAAAACCATTTTAAAATAACTTTCATATAAAATACCTTTAAAAATTATAAATAATACTTGAAATAATTTTGATTTTTTTGTTAAAAACATATAGAATAAGATTAAAAACATGTTAAAACCATTTTTCTTTGAAAACACATTGAGAACATTAAAAGAAATCATTAATTTTTTTTAGAAAACAATTTATTTAATAATAATTTAAAATTTTATAAATAAATCTTGAAAAAGTTTTTAAATCCTTTTTTACTTGAAAACATATGATAGAATCTTGATTTTTTTTTGGAAAATTTCTTCCTTGAAAATTACTTTCAAAAATATTTTCTAAAAAAGTAACCATTTAAACATGGAAATTAAACTAAACATAAATACGGCAAGTAAATTTGTACTTTTTTTATATGGTAAAAATAATATTCCTTTTAAATAGTTTTAAGGTAAGAAAAAATTCCTTTTTCAGAAAGAGATAATAATATTCCATTTAAAACATTGGTAAAAGAAAAAAAGGGTAAAAATGCCTTCTAATTATTAAAGGAGAATAATAGAATATTCTTGGAAAACCCTTTTAGAAAACAAGGTTTTGATGGAAATTATATTTCCAACCAAAGAGAGAGGTAAATTTAGACATCTTTATAAACACATTATTAACAATCTTATGTACCAAAGAGTGGACAAATAGTACCAATATATGAAGATAAAATGAATATCTAGAAGATAATAAATTTCATGAGTTTTTTTGATAGATGGATCATAATATTTAATCAAAGGAAACATAATAATAAATAATATAAAAAGGTGATGAGATTGTTTTAAAAAACTCTTACCACTTGTTAACCTTGAACATTACTCCCCATTTAAGAAAATTAAATTACATTAAGCTTAAAATATCCTGAATATAAATTAATTAATCATATAAAATTTCAAAGGAATTTTATTATAGAACCCATATATTGATGTATGTAGCATTTCTTATGCCTTTTTATGTGTTTAAAGTGTTTGGGATGATTTTGGAAGAGGTTATGAGAGTTTGGAATGGTTTTGAATAAGTTTGGAGGTTTTCTAAGGGCGTACAGTTTGAGCACGGTTAGGGAAAACTGTGCGGGTTCTCTAGTTAACTGTGTATGGGGAGATAGTGGGCTTTGAAGGGACTATTCATGGTTTACCAAACCATTCAAGAAAATAGTGTGGGACCCCTTATCATGAGGTAATGGCGTGCCAACGGTTATGGCATGGTTTTCCAAACCGTGTGGGCAAACCATGCGTCCACTTAAAGAATGGTTTTTTAATTGGATTTCACTCATAATTTCACTCTAAAAATCCTCCCACTCGACCCTCACTTGTGATTTTCATATCTAAAGGGTTTTAGGGGATCTCCCACTCATTTTGGAAGCTATTCAAAGGGGTTTTAGGCTGTTTTTGTTGGACCCCGGGACACCCTAAGAGGGGAGGGGTGAATCTGGGTGTCAAATTTTTCTTCTTAAAGTTGTGGATCTTGTTCCTACGTTGGTAGAAACTACTTAAACCTGTATGATGGATATGATCAGCAATGAAGCATTCACATGAAGAGAGATGACATAACTATTTTTACTTGGTTCACCACTAAGGGCTACGTCCAAGGAGCATACGCCGACAGGTTGTCGGTCGTACCTGAATCCACTATGCTTCACTCGCTGTAGATTACAATTGTTCGGGTACAGTCACTCTGTCTCAGGCTCACTGCCTTTACAAAGGTTCAGGGATAGCTCACTACTTCCCTCGGGTCACTCCCGTTGACTCCCCCTGGCTCACTGCTGTTGGTGAAGTCTCACTCAGTTTATAGACATGAAGGTCTCTTCAATAGATTTGCACTGAAGCCTTTGTCTCCTGTTCAGCACGAGACTTTGCTTGCATCAGAGTCCTGATTTGATGCTCTTTTGTATTCAACCTTTTACTTTAGTGTAATGAATGAATGCACTAGATCCCCTTGTCTTCGTTTTCCTGAATTACAATCACTTGTGTGATTGGTCAATAAATGAATCTCTGTTGAAGTCCAAATTTCATCCACCGATGAATACCCCTTTTCCCCTGTCCACTGGGTGAACAACCTTTGGAAAGGGCCTTCACAAAGTACCCTACTTTGCAAGGCTCCCAATTTTGCAAAGCTCAAACAAGCCTTCGTGGAGTCCTTGCCTTTTCGTGAAGCTCAATCGCGAAGCACTCTCGCGATGCTCCAGCCTTCGCAATGCTGGGCTATCGCGGAGCTCCTGCCTCTTCGCGAAGCTCACTGAGCCAACGCGGAGTGCAAGACTTTTTCAGAGCTAGAATAGCCGCCACGAAGCTCCTCTTTCGCGAAGCAGACTGCCTTTGCGAGTGACCTTTGCGAACCGAGAGCAAAGGATTTTCGTTGAGAGCTCTCTCTTCTTCTCTCGAGGGGGTCAACCTCTATTTATAGGCGATTCCACCGACCCTCGACCCTTCCACGAGAAGTCAGTGCCACGTCAGCTCAAATCGCGAAGCTCCGAAGTTCCCGCCGAAATTCTATCAAAATCGCAAAGCACTATGGCAATTTTCCGTTCACGGAGCTCGTCGTAATCGCGGAGTATTACCATCATCATTCCATCACGTCTTCGATGCGAAGCTCCCTCGTAAATCCCTTCATCTCCGTGAATCTCTCCAGCCTCTTCCGTTCACGAAGCTTGACGTAATCGTGAACAATCACCGCCTCCATTTTTCAGGTCTTCACAATTTCCAAACCATGCATCCTCTCTTCGCGAAATTCATGCCTTTGCCATATTTAATTATTATCTTCATAAAAATTCACTTTTCGTGATGCTCAGCAGCTTCCAGATTTTGGACCCCAAAAATTTGGCAAACACTGGGAAACGCCGCCACCTTCTACTGGTTCACATTCTGAACTTCCGCTGAAGTCATTCCTTTCTCCCCCTTTGACAACAATCCCAAAGACCGGTAAAGTGTTCAATGTTCTGCTCAAACCATACTCCCCATGGATAGTATCTCCCCCACAAACCTGCATCACATCCATAAACAGATAAAGACATTTATCATAATCTGGGAGATAGGTATCTCAGATACTCCTTATGCACTAGGAGGCGGCTGAACACCATGGTTCAACCGATGCTTTTCAAACACAACTGCTGACAATGGCTTCGTCAGGATGTCAGTCACTTGCTCATCAGTTACTTCATAATCCATTCCTTTTTCGACATTCTTGAATCAGACATGGATCCTTAATGGCAGCCTTTGAACTCAATATGCCACCATGGAATCACCTTTGTCAACAATGTTTTTATGTCGTTTGTTTTCTATGTCAACAAGAACAAACACCCCAAAAACACTTCTTCTCAGTGATCTGAATCCTTCAGCAACTCTTCTGCTGTCACCACAAACTCCACTATCATGATATGTATTCTTTGAAGGAACAGCTTTAGAATCATCATCTTATGATACAATGTGGTGTGCATGGCCATCGCATAAGTCCAATGTTTATGGCCGTCACAGAATTCCAATCCCTTGCACATTTTATTCTTCTTCAACCATCTTCCTCTACTTCATGCAAAACATACGATTCTAGTCTTTAAGAAGTCTTTTTCATGGTTCTCATGAAATCATGAAGATTTGCATGGTCTTCACCAAATCCAATTATTCTTTAATTATCCTCAGATGTATTACACCTCATATTCTTAATTGTTGTAAACAATGTGTCACCTTTGACCTTTGACACATGTTCTTTGAACTTATGATCAGTACAACAATCGTCTGAATCACCATTCCTATACTTCATCGGAGTACTTCATGATCTCCTTCATTTTGATCTTCCATTCCTCCATTTCATTGGAGTAATTATTGATCACCTTCATTTTGATCTTCATTGAATACTATTGACAACAAATACAAACTTATACACAAAGTGGTTCCAACAGTTTTGAAGGTGATTTCTCCCAGGGTAGTCTCTTTTATTGGTTTACTTTTGGTTTTCTTAAGATAATCTCTTCCCTATCTCTCATTATTCTATATCTACATATTTTACATGTAGATATAAGGTTTTTGTTTTACTTGGATGTGATATTAAGGCTTGTGGATGATATTTAAGGATATCTAGAGCAATTTTGGTGGTGCATTCTCCATATTGGTGGTGCAGTTTCTATTGTGTCTATTTTTCCAGAACCCTAAAGGGTAGTGGATTCTCTTCCAACTCCAAATGGTTATAAATAGAGGCTTTTGTTACAATTAATTTTTTTTCATTAAATTAATTGTAAATATTATGTGTGAAATCTTGGTGGAAACCCGTTGGGTGCAGGTTTGTGGAGTTTTGGGAGAAATAGTATATTGGTGAAAGATGGGTTTTGTTGTGTGATTTTAAAATGCTTATTTTAAACTTGCTTGTTTGTTTTGGATTAGGAAAACGGTTTGTAAAAATGTTTTCCAATAAAATGTGGTCTTATTGGAATGGTATGAGGCAAAAAAAAATGGAAAAATGGTGTCTTTAATAAATGGGTGATTTATTGAAGTGAATTGTCATGTGTTGGAAATGGTTGTGTGATTATCATGTGGCCTTGGGTCTTTATGTTTTTTGGTTGATTAAGTGTTATTTCTTGCGTGAATTTTGTTGGTGAAGCTAGTGGGGAGTACCACTATAAAAAGGGGATGTATATTGGATGGAAGGGACACCATGAAAGGATAAGTGGATGGGAAGTAACACTAGTTTGGGAATGAAGTAAATGGGTTTAGACGGGAAGTTCCACCTTGGTTGTTTGGTTGTTGTGTGTTTCTATGCAAGATGGATGTCTGTGGTGAAAATGTGTGATGATGATATTGCTTATGGCATAGTTGAGGCTTTCTATTGTTTGATATGGCTCGGTAAGGGTATGTTTGTCTTGTGGAAATGGTTTCACTATTCAATGTTATATATAAACTATTTTATATAATCATGATAATGGTTATTTCCGAGTGGCATGTGTAGGGAAGTAATTTGGGGAAATCATACTGAGTATTATTAATCACCCCTGATATGGAACTTAGGTGCTTTTGTAGATGTTGTATTTTGGGACAAAGGTAAGGGTAAAGAATCTCATTTTTCTAGCAGTTCGACATGATGCTTCGGTGATGTAGTGGTACTTGGAGTATAGAGTTTGGTGTGGATCTATGGATAGTGTCCCAGTTCTTTGGGGTCTTGTTCGGTAGTCTTCCACTTGGTACTCTGATATTTGGGTTTGGTTGTATTGGAATGTGGGATTTGTTTTGGAATAGTTTGGTTGTCTTTTGGTATATATGGGGTGCATTGTCTGGTGACATGCATCATGTAGATTTTTTGGTAATGTCATATTTGGTTGGTTGATTTTTATCTTAAGGGAAAATTGTTCCCCAATGTTTCTTAAAGACCTTGGAATTTATATATAGCCTTTAGCACCCTAGGAATGTATATTAAGGATAAGTATCATTCCTATAACGGCCCATACTTTACATACATTGTTAATACTTCAAAATTGAAGTACATTTATTACAACATATAACAAGACCATGAAATGACCATATAGGTATAGTGTCTTTAGAAACTGGGAAACATAAACAACTGGTTCATAAAGCATCTACACTATCTCCCATTTATTTCATCATATCTAGAGTCCCTTTTGGCATATCCTACTTAATAACCTTCTTCTTGACCTGGGTAAAGAAAACATACAAAAGGGTGAGCTCCAATGCTCAGTAAGGGTAAACAAATGAAATATCAATCACATCATACTCATAAGAACATAACATTTTGGAAATCTTTACCTACAAAAGAGATCATAATTTCATAACATGGGATAAATCATAGTAGTGTAATGTAATCCTAATAATCATAACTTAAAATATGAAACTTTGTGGCATACACACATAATCATAGAGAATCATATCTTATTAGTCAAGACTCATTGCCAAGACTATCTTAGCGGACAAAGTCCATTTCTGAACTGAGTTCACTCCTCATTTCAGTCATGTTTCACTGAACCGGATTAACCTGCTGTTCTAGCCATGTCTATCTCATGAGATATAAATCTTTACCCAATGCATTGGAGGGAGATATAGGTCCCACCCATCTCATAATGAAACCATTCTTATGTGTTCCACAAAAATCATAAATCATAAATCATAGCATAACCCATGTAATAAAAATGGGATTCTTAAACATCGTAACATAATAAAACAATTCATATAAGATAAAGGAATTCATAAAAATAATTCCATCACAACATAATCAAATCAATGTAATAATAGGGATAGAAACAGAACCCTATATTATCTTAGATGGAAAATAATTTTGTTAAAACACTTGAACTCCATTCTTGAGGAAAATATCCTTTCTACTTCAAAAACATTTTTCCTTTCTTAACATTTCATACAATTTTAAAATAAAATAAGTTGATTAAAAATAAACTTGATAACTTGTTAAGGAAGCTTCTTGGAAATAATGTTTTAAAAAGCCATTCATGCAGCATAAGTTAAAAAAACATTTTTCTCGTACTTTGGTCAGAAAAGTCAAAAGTACCTCGTACGAAAAAGAAAACAAAAGATTCCTTTCATATCTTTTACTAAAAACTGAAAGACGGGTAAAATTGGATTTAAAGAACTGTAGTAGGATAGAAATAATATTACACATTGAAGAAACATGAATGTGGATGATAAATATTCCCCAGTAAATACCGAAGAATAAAAAATCTCGGATAAAAATTGAGATTGTGAGAATTTCCCTTACCTTAGGTCCGATTTGCTTCGTAAGTGTCCGAAACTCCTGTATAATGATTTAAATAATGTCATTGACTTATTACAGAATCATACTTATTTTTATGATATCATATATGGTCATATTCTTAGCTTCTTATTAGTAATATTTCATTGTTACTTGTTATTCGGGTGTTTATTGCTTTTTGATCTTATGCGTGTTTTGTCGAATAAATTCTTATTATTCTTTTTAGGTTATAGATACCTCATTTACATAATGGTATTAGTGTAATAAATATCATATTTATTCACTCAATTCATTTATGTAATCATTATGCAATGAAAATCATGTAGAACGATTCACATCACATCGTGGAGACGGTATTCCATACGTACGCACGAGCGATGATATCATTCCCATGATCGTGGAATTGTATTGGAGTGTATGTATACTATTTAAGAATAAATATCACTTTACAATAATCATATATAGTTATTATTTACACCATTATACCCATCCAAGTAAAGTGGTGGTGGAAAATAGATTACACCACAACGTGGAGACGGTATTTCGTATGTACGCATGCGCGGTGATTGCGTTTTCCGTAGGATGGATAGATGGTGAAATAGGGTTGTTTCATACTTATAATAACATATCAGTATATGCGTGATACTTATGTTATTACTTCATAATGAAACAACTAAATAAGAAGAACTATAAGAAGAAATAAAGTTGAAAGAATCAGTAACAAACATTACCTCTTCTTTGAAGCGCCTCTTTGAGACCTCCTCTTAGGGCACTAAAATTGGTCTTTAATGAAGTCCAGGACCTCTAGGATGTTTCTAGGGAAGTGTAGAAGAGAATTTGGCCAGGGTGGGTCGATCTTGAAGGCTCAAAGTGGTGTGGGGAAGAGAGGGAGTAGGTTCTCTTTTATAAGGGAGGAGAGGTGCACCTTTGGAAAAACTAAAAATATTATTTTATTATAAAGTCATATTCAGGTTTTAATAGCTGAAAATTGATTTATTTAGAATATAAGGTGGTTATGGGTCGAAATAATTTCATCCAATAGAATTTAGACATGTTTAAGTTTCTATTTTAACCTTATCATTTATATTTAACTTTAAGTTAGATAATGTAACATTTACCGTGTCTTCTTGTTTTCTTACACTATAAGGTTAATAAACTTACTATAATAAGCCAAACGAACCCCAAGTTGTTCATTATTAATATATATAACATTATATAATTCATTTGGCCGAACCTTAGATTTTTAGGAATAAAATAACAATTAATAATATAATATTTTTTTTGAAAACTATTTTATGTCAATTTTGACACTATTTGGTAATTTATTTTTGTGAAAATCATAACAGAAATATTAGTTAGAAAAAAGTTAATTAAATCAATACTAACATGTAATAGTAACATATAAAATTATTTTAATTCATAAAAAGGCTCAAATTACATTTATTTGGGTATTTAAAACATCAATTATGTCAATATTTCATTAATAAGATAATTACTGCATCATCATTGTGTCATAAATAAATTAAATTATTTAAAGTCTAAAAATAACAAATAAAATACCATTATGTAGGAAAGCTTTTTATATTTCTAATGAATATTTATAGTCGAATTTATCTTATGTATTACCATATATTAAAAATGTTTTAGTTATAAAACTTTGATTTTAACTATTTTAACTATTCTTTAAATAAAATAATATTAATTGTCCTAATCTAATCCAAGTGGACCTAAATGGTCATATTTTATTCCTAAAGTTTTTTATGGTCGAATTAAACTTATCCAATAGAATTATTACATGTTTTAGGGTAATAATAATATCATTTTTACCCTTAATTACCATATTTACTTTTAACCGTGGTAAAAAAGTAAAAAGTTACTATTCACCAAAAATTATTTTCATCTCATTGAACCACATTTTAGTCCTTAATATTAAATGTGTCTCTCAAATTTTTGAAATTCCATTCACATAAGTGGTAAAATTACGTTTTATGTGAATTTGGAAATTCTCATAGGAGGTGGGTAAAAGACGGTGAAAAGTTCAATAAAATTTTTATATATCTAAAATTATTATAAAATGACTCCAATGAATTAAATTGAACTTATAAAGGTATTATGTATCAATTTTGACCTAAAATAAATTTAAATAAATTAAATATTTATTTAAATAAAAATTCATTTTTTAAATAGTAACCTAGTGTTTTCACTCTTCATCCAAAATTGAATGTTTTCAGAAAAATACCAAAATTTCACCTTAGGCTAATTTCGATATTCCAAATCCAAAAATGAATTCCATTTTGAAAAATAAAATTTACAAAATTTCAAAAAGTGGGTATTACTATTCATAAAGGCTAGTTTTAATAATATTTTAACAGCATATCGTTGTTTAGTGAAACTCGGTATTGCGTACAACGCAAGCTATCGAGGAAGGTCACAGTTGCGTGTAAAGAAAGCCAATATAGTGTTGTGTGTAGTGAAAGATTCCTTTGATGATTTATATAACATAAAAACAAAATATTTCTCATAAAAGTCTCGGGTGTTACATTCTACCCCCCTTAAAATGAATTTTGCCGTCAAAATTCGTCACTTTGTAACAAACAGATGAGGATAGATCTCCCTCATCATATCCTCAAGCTCCCATGTAGCTTATTTTGATTGGTATTTCCTCCATCAAACTTTCACCATGCGAGTGGTCTTGTTCCGTAGGAATTTTTTGCTACGATCTAGAATCTCTATCGGCTGTTCTTCATAAGAAAGATCTTTCTCCAGCGGTACAACTTCTGAGGTGAGTACATGTGAAGGATCAGGTATGTACTTTCTCAGGAGAGATACATGGAACACATCATGAACTTGAGAGAGATTTGGTGGAAGCGCCAATCGGTAAGCTAATTTCCCAACACGATCCAGTATTTCGAAAGGACCAATATACCTAGGTCTCAGCTTTCCCTTCTTTCCAAATCTCATTACTCTCTTCTAAGGAGATATTCGTAAGAACACTTTATCACCCACTTCAAACTCTAGGTCTTTTATTTAGTTGTCGGCATAACTTTTTTGTCAGCTCTGAGCTGCTCTAATGTGTTTTTGAATAGATCTGACCTTTTCTACCATCTCATCAAAAAGATCAGGTCCTAATAGCTTTCTTTCCCCAACTTCATCCCAGCAAGTTGGAGTACTGCATTTCTTTCCATAGAGAGCTTCATAAGGATGTATCTGAATACTGAAGTGAAAGCTATTATTATAAGAAAATTCCACCAAAGGTAGGTGTTGATCCCAACCACCATTGAAATCCATAGATCAAGCTCTCAACATATCTTATAGAGTTTGAATCGTCCTCTCAGACTGACCGTCTGTCTGAGGATGATAAGTAGTGCTGAAACTCAACTCTATATCCAAAGTATGTTAAAGACTTCACCAGAACATTGAGGTAAACCTCGGATCCCGATCAGATATAATGGAAAGTGGTACTCCATGCAATCTTACCACTTCCTTTACATATATCCTGGCAAGCTGATCCAGATAGAAATCCTCTCTAATAGAAATGAAGTGTGCCAACTTTGTAAGACGATCAACTATGACCCAGATAGCATTATTATTGCCTTTGGATGTTTTAGGAAGTCTGGTGACAAAGTCCATAGTGATGTTTTACCATTTCCATTCGGGTATGGGTAATGGTTGTAACATCCCCTTAGACTTCTGTCTCTCAGCTTTAACTTTCTGACAAACCAAGCATCGAGAGACATATTCAGCAACATCTCTTTTCATGCCATCCCACCAGAAGTACTCTTTCAGGTCCCAATACATCTTCGTGCTTCCAGGATGAATAGAGAATGAAGAACTGTGAGCCTCATCCAGTAGCTCCTTCTTTAATTCGGGGATGGGAGGAACACAAACCCGATTCCTGAACATTATTATTCCATCACAATCAAGGTTGAATTCAGGAATACTTCTCACCTTCTTTTGTAACTCTACATCTTCTTTCTGTGCCTCTTTAATCTTCACATGTATAGATGGTTGAACATTCATTTGAGAAAGATATTATTTTCCCCTTCCATTATAATTACAAGATCCATCCTTTGTAAATCTATAAATATTGGATCTTTTGTGATCCTTATCATGGATAAGATAGCATGGTCTTGTCAACTTAATGCGTTCGCCACCTTGTTTGCTTTCCCAGGGTGGTAATGAATTGAGTAGTCATAATCCTTAATCAGCTCCAACCATCTCCTTTGGTGCATATTCATCTCCTTTTGTGTGAAAATATACTTTAAACTTTTATAATCAGTATAAATATCACACCTTTCACCATAAATTTAATGCCTTAAAATATTTAATGCAAATATTACCACAGCTAACTCCAAATCATGAGTTGTGTAATTTTGCTCATGGATTTTCAATTGTCGTGAGGCATAAGCTATCACCATATCATTTTTCATAAGAACACACCCCAATCCCTTCTTGGATGCATCACTGTAGATCACAAACCTTTCTCCACTACAAGGAAGTGTGAGTATAGGTGCACTGGATAACCTTCTTTTCAACTCCTTGAAATTCTCTTCACATTCCTCTGTCCAAACAAACTTAACTCCTTTTCGAGTCAACTTGGTGAGTGGATTAGATAATCGTGAAAAATATTTCACAAAACATCGATAATATCCATCCAAACCAAGAAAACTTCGGATCTCAGTTACTGTTGTTGGTCTCGACCATCTTTTGATAACCTCTGTTTTTGCTGGATCCCCAGATATAACTTCTTTTGAGATTATGTGACCCAAAAATGAAACTTTTTGAAGCCAAAATTCACACTTGGTAAATTTGGAATAAAGCTTCTCCTTTCTTAGGGTCTTCAATACAATTATCAAGTGATATTCATGTTCTTCCTTGCTCTTTGAATAGACAAGAATATCGTCTATAAATACTACCACAAAATGATCAAGATAGTATCTAAAGACTATTCATCAGATCCATGAAGATAGCAGGGGAATTAGTAAGACCAAATGACATCACTATAAATTCATAGTTTTGATACCTTGTAAGGAAATACAACTTTGGTATATCCTACTTTTTGAACCTTAATTGATGATACCCTGAATGAAGATCAATCTTTGAAAAGTATTTAGCTCCGCATAGTTGGTCAAATAAGTCATCAATGCACGGGAGAGGATATTTGTTCTTGATAGTGATCTTGTTAAGTTCTCGATAATCAATGTAGAGTCTCATTGATCCATCTTTCTTATTAACAAACAGAACAGGTGCTCCCCAATGTGACACACTAGGGCATATGAATCATTTATCAAGATTCTCTTGGAGTTGCTTCTTCAATTCCTGCAACTCAATTGGGGCCATTCTATAAGGTGTCTTTGAAATAGGAAAATCACCCGGTATGAGTTCTATTCAAAACTCAACTTCACGATTTGGTGGAAGACCCGACAATTCCCCAAGAAAGACATCATAAAACTTCCGTACAATGGACATATTCTTAATCGTGAGTTTCTCACCAACCATTTGAGATAAATAACCTTCATTTAGTGGAATCAAGACCCATAAGATGGAAGAAATTTCCACTGGAAGGTTATGTTCATCCTTGCATCGATAGACGATCATAGATTGATCTGGAATATGAAATGTGACTTCTCTTCTTTGGAAATTGATATGAGCTTCATATAGAGAAAGCCAATCTATGCCAAGAATCACATCAAATTCCACTATAGGAAGGATCACAAGATTTGCAGGAAGCACTTTCCCACAAACTTCAATCAGAGAAGAATTATAAACTTTTTATGCGACTGTTGTGCCATTAGGGGTTGTCACAGCTAACTCAACATCCAATTGTTGAGGTAAAACAATGATAACCTTAGAAAATTCTTCAGAAATAAAAGAGTGGGTGGATCCCGAATCAAATAAAACATTTTCTACTTTAGATTGGATGGTAAGTGTAAATTTCACCACATCATTATCGTACTCCACATCGCTGATAGAAATTGCATGTGACTTTCCTTTGTCTTTAGCCTTAAGAGTTTTTTAACGTCGATCATCATCAACAACCCTTGTATTAGGGCATTGATTAGAATAATGCCCCATTTCCTTGCACTTGTAACATTGAAGTGTAGGAGGTGAACTTTGTGTAGCTTTTTCTTTGTCTGAATCACTAGATATATTCTTCCCATAATTGTAGCATTCAAATGCCCGATGACCTTCCTTTCCACATTTGAAACATTTACTTGTCCCTTTAAGACAACTCCCTCCATGTTTCTTTCCACACTTTGAGCATAAGGGAAAACTCATCTTCTTTTCATTGTGCTATTTAGATTTTCCTTTGAATTCCATTTTCCTCTTCTTATCAAACCCATGTGACTTATGGGTTACACCAATCTCTATCTCAACCTTGAGTGAACATCGAAAAATTTCCTCGTATCTATTGAAGTCCCTTATGGCTAATTCCCTTCGAAGACTTGGTTTTAATCCACTAAAGAATCGATCGATCTTACTCTCAGGTGGTATAATAATTCTGGAAGCGTACCTTGCATGTCTTGTAAAATTTTCTTCATAGGTACCAACAAATTCATCATCCTTTTGCTTCAGTTCAAGAAACTCCTTCTTCATCTTTGTTCGGAGAATACGAGGGAAGTACTTATTGAAAAATAAGTTCTTGAACTTGTCCCATTCCATGGACTCAATTTCATCCCTTTGCCTCATATTCTTAATAAGATTCCACCATTGATTAGCATCACCTTCCAAATGATATACTGCTAAGATGACTTTATCATGTTAAGAACATTGAAGAACTGAAAATATCTTTTCAGTAGTACTAATCCATTGTTCATCAACTAATGGATCAGTAGACCCACTGAATGAAGGTGGACGCTACCTCATGAAGGATTCAACCGAATTTTTCTCCTTCCTTTTCTCGTTTGGAAGTCCTGCATGATTCATAGCTTGAGAAAGTTGTGTGAGCATAGCTACAAGATTTTTCATTCCATCTCCCATAACGTTTGGTTGCTCCGAGGGACAATCATTGCATTGCCCGTCGCATTCTGCATTAACACGGTTCCTTCGGGTTCCAGCCATTGACTAAAACCAAGAAGAATAGTTTGAGCAACACTAATTATAATAGGAAAACCACATAATCAAGAATAAAATTTCACACTTAAGGTCTTATCATAGGCTGTTCATGGACATTTCTAAAACACTAAGATTGTTTTCTATTCTTAGACATATCCTTAGGTTTTTTACTAAGGCTTTCACATCCTAGTTTCCAATGGTTGACTATACCTTTCCTCTAATACCAACTATAACAACCGATACATTACAAACATTGTTAATACTTCAAAATTGAAGTACAATTATTACAACAAATAAAAAGACCATTAAAGGACCATATAGGTATAATATCTTTAGAAATTGGGAAACATAATCAACTGGTTCATAAAACATCTACACTGTCTCCCATTTATTTCATCATATCTAGAGTCCCTTTTGGCATATCCTACTTAATAACCTTCTTCCTGACCTGGGGAAATAAAACATACAAAAGGGTGAGCTCAAATGCTCAGTAAGGGTAAACAAAAGAAATATCAATCACATCATATTCATAAAAACATAACATTTTTGAAATCTTAACCTACAAAAGAGATCATAATTTCATAACATGAGATAAATCATAGTAGTGAAATGTAATCCTAATAATCATAACTTAAAATATTAAACTTTGTGGCATACAAACATAATCATAGAGAATCATTTCTTATTAGTTAAGAATCATTTCCAAGACTATCTTAGCGGACAGAGTCCATTTCTGAACCGAGTTCACTCCTCATTTCAGTCCTATTTCACTGAACCAGATTAACCTTCCATTCCAGCCATGTCTATCTCATGAGATATAAATCTTTACCTAATGCATTGGAGGGAGATATAGGTCCCACCCATCTCATAATGAAACCATTCTTATGTGTCCCACGAAAATCATAAATCATACATCATAGCATAACCCATGTAATAAAAATGGGATTCTTAAACATCATGACATCATAAAACAATTCATATAAGATAAAGGAATTCATAAAAATAATTCCATCACAACATAATTAAATTAATGTAATAATAGGGATAGAAATAGAACCCTATATTATCTTATATGGAAAATAATTTTGATAAAACACTTGAACTCCATTCTTGAGGAAAATATCCTTTCTACTTCAAAAATATTTTTCCTTTCTTAACATGTCATACAATTTTAAACTAAAAGAAGTTGATTAAAAATAAAATTTAAAATTTTTAAATTAATCTTCTTGGAAATAATGTTTTAAAAATTCATTCATGTCGTATAAGTTAAAAAAACATTTTTCTCATACTTTGGTCGGAAAAGTCAAAAGTACCTCGTACGAAAATAAAACGACAAAAGATTCCTTTCATATCTTTTAATAAAAACTATCCGAAGGGAAAAATTGGATTTAAAGAATTTTAGGAGGATAGAAATAATATTACATATTGAATAAACATGGATGTGGATGATAAATATGCCCCAGTAAATACCGAAGAATAAATAATCTCAGATAGAAATTGAGATTGTGAGATTTCCCTTACCTTAGGTCCGATTTGCTTCCTAAGTGTCCGAACCTCCTGTATAATGATTTAAATAATGTCATTGACTTATTGCAGAATCATACATATTTTTATTATATCATATATGGTCATATTCTTAGCTTCTTATTTGTAATATTTCATTGTTACTTGTTATTCGGGTGTTTATTGGTTTTTGTTCTTATGCGTGTTTTGTCGAATAAATTCTTATACTTATTTTTAGGTTATAGATACCTCATTTCCATAATTTTATTAGTGTAATAAATATCATATTTATTCACTCAATTCATTTATGTAATCATTATGCAATGAAAATCATGTAGAACGAGTCACATCACATCGTGGAGACGGTATTCCGTACGTATGCACGAGCGATGATATCATTCCCATGATCGTGGAATTGTATTGGAGATTATGTATACTTTTTCAGAATCAATATAAATTTACAATAATCATATATAGTTATTATTTACACCATTATACCCATACAATTAAGGTGGTGGTGGAAAATAGATTACACCACGGCGTGGAGACGATATTCCGTACGTACGCACGCGCGGTGATTCGTTTTCCGTAGGATGGATATATGGTGAAATTGGTTTGTTTCATAATTATAATAACATATAAGTATACGAGTGATACTGATGTTATTACATAATAATGAAACAACTAAATAAGAAGAAGTGGAAGAAGAAATAAAGTTGAAATAATCGGTAACAGACATTACCTCTTCTTTGAAGCGCCACTTTGAGACCTCCTCTTAGGGCACTAAAATTGGTCTTTGAAAAAGACCATGGCCTCTAGGATGTTTCTAGGGAAGTGGATAAGAGAATTTTTCAGGCATTTTCCGAGCATGAAGGCTCAAAGTGGTGTGAGGAAGAGAGGGAGGAGGTGCCCTTTTATAAGGGAGGAGAGGGGCACCTTTGGAAAAAACTAAACATATTATTTTATTATAAAGTCATATTCGGTTCTTAATAGATCAAAATTGATTTATTTAGAAGCTAAGGTGGGTATGGGTCAAAATCCTTTCATCCAATATAATTTATAAAAGTTTAGGTTTCTATTTTAACCTTATCATTTAGATTTAACTTTAAGTTAGATAATTTAACTTTTACCGTGTCTTCTTGTTTTCTTACACTTTAAGGTTAATAAACTTACTATAACAATAAAAAAGAACCCCAAGTTGTTTATTATTAATATATATAAAATTATCTAAGTAATTTTTCCGAACCTTATATTTTTAGGAATGAAATAACAATTAATAATATAATATTTTTTAAAAAAACTATTTTATGTCAATTTTGACACTATTTGGTAATTGATTTTTGTGAAAATCATAACAGAAAGATTAGTTCTAAAAAAGTTAATTAAATCAATACTAACATGTCATAATAACATAGAATTTTTTTTAATTCATAAAAAGTCTCAAATTACATTTATTTGGGTATTTAAAACATCAATTATGTCAATATTTCATTAATAAGATAATTACTGCATCATCATTGTGTCATAAATAAATTAAATTATTTAAAGTCTAAAAATTACAAATAAAATAACATTATGTAGGAAATATTTTTATATTTCTAATGAATATTTATAGTCGAATTTATCTTATGTATAACCCTATATTAAAAATGTTTTAGTTATAAAACATTGATTTTAACTATTTTAACTATTCTTTAAATAAAATAATATTAAATGTCCTAATCTAATCCAAGTGGACCGAAATGGTCATATTTTATTCCTAAGGTTGTTTTTGGTCGAATTAAACTTATCCGATAGAATTAGGACATGTGTTAGGGTAATAATAATATCATTTTTACCCTTAATTACCATATTTACTTTTAACCGTGGTAAAAAAGTAAAAAGTTACTATTCACCAAAAATTATTTTAATCTCATTTAACCAAATTTTAGTCCTTGATATTAACCGTGAATCTTATATTTTCGAAATTACACTCACAGAAGCGGTAAAATTATGTTTTATGTGAATTTGGAAATTCTCCTAGGAGGTGGGTAAAAGACGGTGAAAAGTTCAATAAAATTTTTATATATCTAAAATTATTATAAAATGACTCCAATGAATTACATTGAACTTATAAAAGTATTATGTATCAATTTTGACCTAAAATAAATTTAAATAAATCAAATATTTATTTAAATAAAAAGTCGATTTTTAAATAGTAACCTAGTGTTTTCACTATTCATCCAAAATTGAATGTTTTTAGAATAATACCAAAATTTCACCCTAAGCTAATTTCGATATTGCGAATCCAAAATTGAAGTCCATTTGGAAAAATAACATTTACAAAATTTAAAAAAGTGGGTATTACTATTCATAACGGCTAGTTTTAATAATATTTTAATAGCATATCGTTGTTTAGTGAAACTCGGTATTGCATACAACGCAAGCTATCGAGGAAGGCCACAGTTGCGTGTAAAGAAAGCCAAGCTAGTGTTATGTGTAGTTAACGATTTCATTGATTATTTATATAACATAAAAACAAAATATTTCTCATAAAAGTCTCGGCTGTTACAATTCCTCCACCCTCTCAAGCCAATGGAATGGGGTTGGATGTTTCAAGTTGTATCAGTTTGTTCGGTCCATGGCTTTCAAGTGAGAGCAGTTGTTTAGAAATTTGGAGTTGAATATTGGTCTTGGTGTTGAAATTTGTTCTTGGTCTATTCATTGATTCGAGATGGTAGAAAAGCATAGGATTGTTAGAACTTGGAATTTATAGCATAAAAGGACGTATCTAACCTTTTATACTAAAAATCATGTTACTAGGGAGTTGGGTACATAAGTTTTTGGAGACACTTACACACATTGGAAATCTCATTGTCGTGGGTCTAGCCAATGAGATCAGCAAGACATTCATGGTATAAATGACTTCCCTATAGGTTGCATATTTCATTGGGTTATAATGATTTATGGTGTGATATGAATATGTGGATTTTGAAAAATATGAATGGGGTTTCCAAATGAAAGGATTTGAAACCTAGAAACTAGTGGTATTTTGAAAATGGGTTGATTTTTAAAGCATGGTGGATTTTTCAGAATAGTAAAACATGGGAAACATGAACTTGTGAAAATACTGGTTGTGATAGTTGTTATGTAATTGAAATTTAAATTTTTATACCCTTTCTTGTTAAGGGATTGGGACTTATGTTTGTTTTTTGTGTTGATAGAAATGGCCCCGGGTAGGCGTCTTAGAGACCAACCAGAGGAAGCTACTGAAAATGTGGTTGTACTTCAGTCCCAGGTGAACTAGTAGCTAGTGCAGGGTATAGTTAAAGCTTTCCAAGATATGTAAAGTGAGAATAAAGATGATAAAACGAAGCATGGGGATCATGTGGTTCAATTTCAAAGGTATAATCCACCCATCTTTAGGGGTGATTCGAAGCTAGAAAGGGATGAATCATGGATGAATAGAATGAATAAGATATTTTACTTCTTGGGAACATTGGAAGAGTTTAAAGTGAAGTTATCCATGGGTATATTGGAATACATTTCCCTTTAGTTTTGGGATCTAGTAGTCCAAGTTGGGACGGACCAAGGTGTGACATGGTAGGGTTTTGAGGAGTTGCTTAATAAATAATTCTACCCTCATATGTTCAAAATTCAACAAAGAATGGATTTAATCAGTGTGAAGAAATGAAAAAATGACTGTAATAGAATATGCAACTATGTTTATGAACTTAGTGCAGTTTTCACCCAAGGTGGTTGGTAGTACATCGTTGAAGGCATAGATTTTTAAAGTTGGGTTAAACCAGGAAATGTGTTCCCTTATAGCAGTGCTGTGTATAAATGACTACTCAGAAAAGGTGAATAGAGATACAATGACTGAGTGATAACATTTGGGGGATACAACCGAGGGAAGTATATTGGTACCCATAGGGAATATTGGGAACTCAAACGTTGGGTTCAAGTAGAAGAATGACACTTATTTCCAGGGTGGGAGAATAGATCAAAATCTGACGGTAGGATTGGTGAATTTTCTTCTAAATCCTCAGAGAAATCCAGGATGTTTTCAGTGTGGTTCTAATAGGCACATCAAGTGGGATTGTATGCCAAAACCTCGATAATGTTATAATTGTAAGCATATGGGACATCTTTAGCATTATTTTAGGATGCACTGAGGTCGGGTGTCCATGAAAATCCTCAAGGGACGTAGGGTTCTTATGAATTGACGAGATGAGGGTAACAACATACCCCTAATTAGTAGAGAAAAGTGGATCATGGTTATTCTTGAAATACCATGACGCCTCAACTGGGTAATTAAGAGTAGAGCTTGTCAGGAAATTAGTTGTTTGCAGCTGAACTTGTTGTGATGGATGATCAATCGGGACCATCCATGATGCGAGGTACAATTATTTTAAATTCCACATTGATGTAAGATTTGTTTGATACAGGTGATTCACATTATTTTATTTCTTCCCATGCTATTAGTTTGTTCTGTTTACCTTTTGAAATGATCCATTCCTTTTTAAAACTACTAACTGCATTCGGTAAAAAAGAGTGTCAGGTCATCCTATGTAGAGTGTGTTGTTTAGTTATGGACAAACTTGAATTGATGTGGGATTTCCCAATTCCTGAGATGTATGCTTATGATATAATCCTGAGAATCAATTGGTTGGTGATATTTAAGGCCCACATAGATTTATATCCGTGAACAGTTAGTTTTACGATGGAGGGTAGCATTGAACAACTCTTTAGAGGGAGAGAAGAATGCAAAGTTAGGTGAAACAGATTTTTTGGCACCAACTGTTGGCATGATATCATAGCAAATAGTGGCTTTTTTCTTAGTATAGGTGGAAGGTGTTGAGCAGAGTGTTATCCCAGCATTTGTGGCTCAGTTTAGGGATGTTTTTTCCAAATAATTCTTAGGGTTTCCACTTGTAACAGAAGTGGAGTTTACAATTGATCTTTTTACAAGCAACAATCTTATCTCACTTTAGTCTTACCATATAGAACCATTAGAATTACGATAATTAAATGTAATGTTGGAAGAGTCAGACAACAAAGGTTTCATACGGCATAGGATGTCTCCATGGGCAGTGGTAGTTTTATTTTTTAAAAAGGAGGATGAAATGCTATAGCTCTGTGTTGATTATCATAGCCTTAATAAAGTTATGATAAAGAACCGATATCCACTTCCATGAATTTATGATTTTTTTAATATTCTAGGGGAGCACAATGGTTATCCATGATTTACTTCTGGTTAGGATATCATCAATTTCAGGTGAGGAAGGAGGATATTACCAAAACAGATTTCAGAAGTAAATATGGCCATTATGAGTATGTGGTTATGCCCTTTGGTCTAACGAAAGCTGCAGTACTGTTGATGGAATTCATGAATTGGATATTTTAGAGATATATAGATTCATTTTTAGTGGTATTTATTAATGATATGTTTGTATATTCACAAAAAAGGGTAGAAGATAAAAAAAAACATAGCGATAGTTTTGGGGATCTTGTGGGATCATCGGTTGTATTCCAAGTTGTCAAAGTGTAAATTTTGGATACAGGAGGTTCATTTCCTTATTTTGATAGAGGTGTTTAAGTTGATCTGGAAATGATAGAAGTGTCTATCTCTTGGAAACTAATAAGGAATTTTTTTGAGATACAGAGTTTCATCAGTCTAGTTGGGTATTATTGACATTTTTTTTGATTTCTCATGATTGGATTTGCTGATGACATCCTTAATAAGGAAGAATATCACATTTCAATGGGATGACAGTGTCAGAGATGTTTTTAAATGATAATGGGTCTCCTTACATCAACACCAATATTGGTTTTTCTTAAACCAATAAATGGGTTTGTGATGTATTGTGACGTATCAGGATTAGGGTTGGGGTGTGTTCTCATACAGGGGATCATGTGGTTGGATATGGATCATGCCAGTTGAGGTTTAACAAGAAGAACTACCAACACATGATTTAGAGTTGACTTAAGTGGTTTATGATTTAAAAATGTGGCATAATTATCTATTCGGAGAGAAATTCATGGTGTTTACCGATCACAATATCTTAAAGAATATTTTCTCATAGAGGGATTTGAATTTGAGGCAAATAATATGGATAGAACATCTTCAGATGCTTGATTTTGACTTAATGTACACAATGGGTAAGGGAAATTCGGTGGAAGATGCATTAAATAGAAAATCATAAGATTAGGTGGTGAAGCAGACATCAGATCAGTGGCAGTTGATGTCAGTCATAGTCGACATGCAGTTGGAATGTGAGAAACGGGGCAACAATGTGGTCTTCTTTCCAATTTCATTGGTTCCTAACTTGGTTAGTTTGGTTAAAGAGGCATAAGCATATAATTTTGAGTGCATGTCATTGAGGTTGAATCTCAATGGTGTGGAGAAAATTGAGGGCTAGGAACTGAATGGGAATTCAGTTTTTTGTTTTTTCAATCAGATAGTAGTACCGGTGTATTTTCCGGATGAACATATTAGAGCTTATCAGTATTCCTTATGGGCTATCCATTATAGAATTCAGAACATGTATAAGGCATTGAAAGCATAGTTTTGGAGGGATGGTATGAAAAGGGATGTCACCGAGTTTGTTTCTAGATGATTTACTTGTCAGTAAGTCAAATAAGAGCATTAACGGACAACAAAAATGTTGCAATATTTGGATTTTCTAATATTTAAGTGGGATAAAATGGTGATTTATTTTGTGATAGGTATTCCAAGAACGATCAAGAAAATACGATGCCATATGGGTGATTGTGGATTGACTCACAAAGTCATCCCATTTCATCCCGATTCATGAATCTCATATGGTTTAGGATCTATCCAAAATATATATTTGGGAAGTGGTAAAGAGGCATGGTGTTCTGGTTTCAATTTTATCAGATAGAGCTTTGAGGTTCACATCTCATTTTTTGAATTCCTTATAGCAAGCCCTTGGTATACAGTTGGTGATGAGCATGACATATCATCCTCAGATAGATGTCCAATCCAAGAGGACGATAAAAACTTTTGAGGATATGATAAGGTCTTATGTAATGGAATTTTTTAATTCATGGGAGGATCACTTACCATTGTCGGAGTTCTCCTTTAATAACAGTTATCAGGATTCAATACATATGGATTTATTTGAGGCATTGTATGGGAATCTGTGTCATTCTCCACTATGCTGGGTGGAAACGGGTGAGACTTCAATGATTGGACCAAACCATGTCCAAGAGGATGTAGAGAAAATAATGTTGATTAGAAATAGGATGGAGATATCTCAATGTCATTAGAAATCATATGCGAACCATCGTCATCAACTATTATCATTCTAGGTGGGTGATCATGCGTTTTTTAGAATCTCTCTTAGGGTGGGACATCGTCGGTTTGGGAAGGGTAAGTTATCTCCGAGGTATATGAGTAATTTTTAGATACTTGAGCATATTGGAGAGGTGGATTATCGGTTGGCTTTTCCACCACGATTTAGTGCGGTGCAAAATGGGTTTCGTGTGTCGTAGTTGAAAAAGTATCAGCTGGATCTTGACCATATGATTCATTGAGATCATGTTGAGCTAGAACTGGATGCTTCTTTGGTGCATGTGCAAGTGCGGATTATAGATAGGAAATAGAATGTCTTTCATGGTAAAAGAATCATTTTATTTTGGGTTTTGTGGAATCATGGTCATATTTTGCAGGATACTTATGAGAGGGAGATTGAGATGGCCGAGTAATGGCCCGAGTTCATTCAAAAAATCAATGGTTCTCTACTTTCTGAGGATAGAAAGTAAAATTGAGGGGAGAATGTAGCACCCGTAGTTTGAGGTATGTAGCCTTTATTTATGCCTTTTTATGTTTTTAATGTGTTTGGGATGAGTTGGGAAGAGGTTGGGAGAATTGTAAATTGTTTTAAATAAGTTTGGAGGATTTTCTATGGGTGCACAGTTTGAGCATGATTAGAGAAAACCATTCATGTTCTCTAGGTAACCATGTAGGGCGAGAAAGTGGGCTTATCATGGTATGTGTATGGTTTTCCAAACCATGTGAGACAACCATGCAAGACCCTTTTCTTGAGGTAGTGGCATGTGCACGATTAGCACAATGTTTTCCAAACCGTGCGGGCTAACTGTGCAGTCACTTAAAGAAGGTATTTTTAAATCTGAGTTCACTTTATCTAGACCTATTTTACTCTAAAATTCCCCCCACTCGAGCCTCACTTGAGATTTTTGGTTCTCAATGGTTTGAGGGGATCTTCCACTCATTTTAAAATTTATTTGAAGGGGTTCTAAGGTGGTTTGAAGGTGATTTCTCCTAGGTAAGTTTCTCTTCTTGGTTTCTCATTAGTTTCCTTTAAATATAATCTTACCACTCTATTATTTTTCTAGATCTACATTTGTTTCATGTAGATATGGGGTTATTGTTTTCTTTGGATGTGATATTATGTATTTTTGATGATAAGGAGGGATATCTATAGTGGTTTTGGTGGTGTGTTAACCGGATTGGGGGTGTAGTTTCTTGTGGGTCGATTTCCCCAGAACCCTAAAGGTAGGTAGCTTCTCTCTCAACTCCACATGGTTATAAATAATGGATTTGGTTATAATTAATTTTTTTTCTTGAAATTAATAGTTTATATTACGTGTGAAATCTTGGTGAAAACCCTTTGGGTGAAGGTTTGGGGATTTTTGGGATAAATTGGATATTTGTGAAAGAGGTGTTTTTTGTGTGATTTTAAAATGTAAATTTTAAAATTGTTTACTGGTATTGGATTATAAAACTGGTTTGTGAAAATGGTTTTAAATAAAATGTGGTTTTATTGGAATGGGATGTGATATGGAAAATTGAAATAGGGTGTCTTTAATAAATGGGTGATTTATTAAAGTGAAATGGCATATGTTGTAAATGGTCATCTGCTTATCACGTGGCCTTGTTGCTTTATTATTTTTGATTTATTATGTTTTATGGATTATGTAAATTGTGTGGCTGAGGTGGGGGGGGGGGGAGTACCACTATAAAAATTTGATGGATAGTGGATGAAAATTACACTATCAAAGGATAAGTGGGTGGAAAGTACCACTCGTTTGGGAATGAAGTAAATGCGTTTGGATGGGAAGTTACACCATGTTTGTTTGTTTGTTGTGTGTTTCTATGAAATATGGAAATTTTTAGTTCTAATGTGTGATTATGATATTGATTATGGCACAGTTGTGGCTTTGCCTTGTTTGACATGGCTTAGTAAGGGTATGTTTGGATTGTGGTAATGGTTGCAATATTTAATTTTCTATATAAACTATTTTATATAAATGTGATAACGGTTATTTCATAGTGTAATGTGTAGGGAAGTCATTTGGGGAAATCCTACTAAGTATTATTACTCACACTTGATTTGGCACTTGGGTGATTTTGCAGATGTTGTATTCCAGGACACTGCTAAGGGTAAAGAATCTCATTTTTATAGCGATTCGACATGATGATTTGGTGATGTTGGGGTACTTGGAGCATGGTGATTGGTGTGGAGATATGGTTGGTGTCCAAGTTCAGTGGGGAATTTTTCTGTAGTCTTCTTATTGGTACTTTGATATTTGGGTTTGGTTGCATTCACATGTGGGATTTGTTATAGAATAGTTTGGTTGTATTTTGGTATGTATGGGGTGGATTGTCTTGTGACATGCATCTTGTAGATTTTTTGGTAATGGAATATTTAGTTGGATGATTTTTATCTTAAGAAAAAATCATTACCCAATGATTCTGGAATCCCTTGGAATTTATTTCCATCCTTTAGTGCCCTTGGAACGTTTCTTAAGGCGAAGTAACATTCCTCCACCCTCTCAAACTAATGGGATGGGGTGTGATGTTACATATATATACCTCAGGGAAAAGTATAGGTGCATAACATGGATAAGTAAATATCAATAAATTTAATTATAAGAATCATATAATATATCCGTAGTCAGTATACACAACACACAAAAGGGATGGGTGGTGAATAAATCACGTTTCTTGTGAAAATATAAAAGTTAGATGAAATCAACTTACCTTATGTCTTGACGCTCGTCTTACTCGTTAAAAACTCTTATATAATAAATATAAATTTATTATAAATCTATAATATAAAAATATTATTATTTATAATATCATATATGTTTTTATTATGGCTTTATATTACCCTCTTGTTAACAATTATATGTTAAGGTTTTACTTTGCGTAATATCTACTTTGTTTTTCACATGTGTCTTAATGTGTAATATCGTTGCTCCTTATACTTATGTCAAGTTTTCCAAAAAATAAAAAATGATTCAAATATAATTTATATTCAATATATTTTTATTATAATAATCCATATCAAATATAAGTATGAAATATAATAGATCATTCATGGAGACGGTAAGACGTATGTACGAATGAACGCTATTTACGTTTAATTGTAGTGTTGAAAGAATGGAAGTATAAGGAATATATGAATATATATACATATTATTAAATTAGTATTATTTTATCATATATATATATCATATATATATTCACTAAACCCATCCCCAATACATTCCATGTTGTGTACAAATGAATCACACAACTTTGAGGGGGAGGCAGTCCACACTTCCTCAAGAGAAATTATCATATTAGCATAAAATGGAAAGTATAAATATATGTGTTAATTACAGAAGAATAAATACATAATTAATATAATATATAACATATATAAATATAGTTCCCATCATAATTTTTACCCTAAGATGAAGTAAAGGAAGAATAAACCATCATCATTTCATGAGGCGGTAGTTCATCATACACATAAACTGTATGTTTTTTACCCATTAGATGGAGGGGTGTGTAAGTGTAGGTAAAAACCTTAGGAAAAAAACCTAGAATATTTATGATACTTTTGTTTTCATATAATCATGGAATAAATAAAGTGGATGGGTGGAGATAGAAAATAAAAGAAAAGAGCTTGAGAGAAGACATTACCTCTTAATCAGGTAACTCCTTTTTGTTTGTTCTAAAAGGCTTCATTTGATTTATTTCTGACCAAATGGAGGCTTAAATTATTGAGGGGGGATTTTTGAGAGTGTATTTTTAATATCATGGAAGAACATACATGGTTTTATAGGTGTGATTAAGGTGAAGGTTGGTAGCCTTTTATATGGAAAGAAAAATACTCATTTGGAATTTTTGAAAACAAGCTAGGTGTACACATGTTATTACCTAAAGAAAGTCATTAAAAAATAAATAATTTAAGTTTTATGGACTAAATATTTCAATACAATGGGGTTTTTAAAAGAGGCTACATCATTTGGGATCCAAGGATTAATGTTTAGTCTTTAATTAATATTAATTTGGTCTTAATCATTATGATTATTTTTGATCACTTTTACAATTATTTTTGGTCAAAAAAATAAAAAGATTTAATTAGAATCAAAATATTATTCTAATTAAAATGGCATAATTAAATTTTTAAAAATTCAATTTATAGATGAAGAAAAATTAGGACTATTGCTAATCCTCCAGGTGGGACGAAATAACGGGTTTTTAAAGTTGGAAAATGTTCAAAAGTTTGTTAAGTTTTTATATTCAATTTCAAATTGAAATTGAGTATAATGAACTAAATTGTATTAATATATGTATAATTGATATAATTAGCACTCAAAAAAAATTTAATATATAATTTAACATTAATAATTATTTAAACGAAAAAGCAGTTTTTAACTAAAATGTAGAAGTTTTCACTATTCATAAAAAAATGATGTTTCTCAAAAAAATACCAAATATCCACCCTAAGATAATTTCAGAATTATAAACTGAAAAATTAATTTTATTTTATCAAAAATAAATTTCTAGATTTGTCTAAAATTACTTTTTTATTATGCATGGAAGGACATTAAAAACAATTCATTCGAGGAAATAATATTTTTAAACATATAAATAGTTTACAAAAAATTATATTTTTCATGATCAATATTTCCTATTTATATAAAAACATTATAAAAATATTTGAAATGTAGTTACCACTATTCATATTACTATGTTTTAACATCTATGTTATAATTAACTTATTTAAATAATGAGAACAATAAAATGTTGTATCATAGAAACTAGGTGTTTCGTATAACCTATGTTATGTAGGTGTTATGTGTAGCGCAAGACAAGTCAGTGATACATATAGAGAAAGTAAAGTCAGTGTTGTGTGTAGAATAATCCTATTTGAATCCATGTGAAAGGAATTTTTGATATATATTTTTAATATATATATATATATATATATAACTATTTTCAGTGTCACGTGAAATGAAAAATATCAAAAAAGATAAATTAATTCAAAAAATATATTTCAAAAAATATTGGGGTGTTATAATAATTGAGTTATGTAGATTATTATTCTGTAAAGTTACTATCAACAATTATTATATACTTTTTCCATATGGGAAAAACCATTGTCCAATTTTACACTTAATGTGGTTAAGTTAATTTTGATAAAATAAAGTCAATAATGATTTCAATAATTGAACAAGAGATTGGTTTGTGCTCCAATTTTGACTATGCCATTAAGAAAATATGGGGTTTTTTATCTATAGTAACTCATCATCAAATGGACTTGGTTCATTACTTATATAAATTTATAAAGTTAATATAAATATATCAAGACAGTTAAATACTCATAAATAGAACTTTTAAACACATGATCCTGAGTTGGAAGCTGGTGTCTTTTCATTCAACATATTCAAATATTGTTTTATTTTTAATTATATGATATATACACAGAGTATATGATCCAAAAATAAATATATTAAAATAAAGAGACCAAAATAAGGAAAATGATATGTATCAAGCTAATCAAATATTTTTATTGTTCAATACAACAGAAATGATCATGGAGTTTAGAATCAAATAAGGATTGTTATGGATCTTGTGTTCATGTATAAGGTAAAGATATTTATTTTAATTATTATAGAATGAGAGACAGAACTCATTTTTTAATTTTTTTCAAACTACATTTATTTGAAAATATAAAAACAACTCAAACTAATGATGAGAATTTTTAAAAGAAAATTAATTTTGTGAATGATAGTAAAATTGAAGAATGTTTTGTTGAGATGGAATCATAAAATTTTGGAAACATATAATGTATTCCACCCATAACTTATCTAAAAATGTAATTATTGGATGACACTCAGAGATTTAATTTCCCTATACACCCTAGAAGCACAACGATGTATATGGATTTGAGGAACCATTTCTAGTGGGGGAACATGAATAGGGAAATTTCTTATTATGTATATTGATTCTTATTCTTCTAACTTGTGAATGATGGCACAAAACATCTTATAGGATTAATGTAGCTCCTTACTATTTCAATATAGAAATTAGAGGAAATTACTATGGAATTATTTATAGTAATACCAATGAATCATATAAGGAATGATGAAATATTAGTTATTTTTTATCACATGAAAAAATATCCACATTTAATATCTAAAATATATGAATTTACTCTTATGTTCCACATAAGGATCTATATTAATAATGATTTTAAAAAAAATCATATAACCATTTTTATTGTGTCTGGTCAGGATCCCTATTTTATACCAAAATTTTGGAAGAGTGTGCATAAGGCTCTTGATATCGTTCTTTAATTATGCACCCCTACCATCCTCAAATAGATGGATAATACTAAAATAATATTTATAACCTGTAATACATGTTGTGTTATTCTAACTTAAAATTCATGGAATTTGGGAAAAATATTTACCTTTGATATATTTTTATTATTCTAACAGTTTCTGTTCATGTATTCAAATGGAACAGTATAAAACATTATATTGAAATAAATTTCGTACTCCAACATGTTGTGAATAAATTTGTGAAAGAAAACAGGTAGTCCTAAAACATTTTTAAGAGAAAATAAAAAGGTAGAAACTATTAAATATCATATTTTTGTAACTAAAATAGTTTAAAAGAGTTATACTAACTATTGGATAAATTATTTACAATTTTAAGAGGAGATCACATTTTCCTAAAATTATCTCCATGGTAGGGTGTCATAAGGTTTGGTAAGGGGGGAAAAATAACCCATACATACAACATACCAATTGAAATTCTATAAAGGATTGGATTTGTGGATTATCAATTGGAAATTTCACCAATTCTCTATAACATACATGATGTATTATAGATCTCATTTTTACTGAAGTACATGTTATAACCTGATATCATTCTAACCATTGAAGAAATGGAATTAGATCCCTATATATATTAATTTTAAAATCCAATCCATATTCATGATACTAGAGAGAAATTATATAGGAATATGATGATAATTCTAGTACTGGTAATTTAAAAAAATCATAAAATGGTGGAAGCAAACATGTAACTAGAGGTTGTTATAAAGAAGAAACACACTCATTTATTTAGAAGGTAATATCCCTGAAAATTTTTAGGTTGAAATTTTTATATAAGGTGGAAACGTAACACCCTGAGTTTAATAGCCCAAAATAGTCACTTCTAGAAATAGTGATAAAAACCAAACATTACATTTCTATATTTTATTTCGATAAATAGGAACAAATATTTCAATAAAAAATATGCAACTTCATAATAAAATATGGTATCTCTTACATACCTAGAGTCCCTTTAGGTTTAGAGTTTATAATAATTAGGAAAAACTATTAATAACTTTAGTTAAAATACAACTAGTTTATGAATTTCAACATCATATCCCACTAAAATAATCACATATAGTAACCTACTAAATTATAAAATACAATAAACATTTCATCAAGTCTTGAGGAAAGGAAACATAAGAAAAGTTTGGTCTTTGATGATAAATAAGTGTAATAATGTGATATATCATTTGATGATCATATGAAAACATAATATAAGAAATAAGGAATTATATCTTCATTATAACTTACAAAGTTCATTCCCAATTTGAAAAATATCATAAAAATGAGTTATGGAGTAAAATATTTACATTTCAAAAGAAATGGATCATATGAATGAGAATTATTCATAACTCAATCAGTAACCCTAATTTTATGTCATAAATGTGTGAAGAATCATCATAAGTATAGAAAATATTTAATATTTAATTGTTAAATACCATGACCATCAGATTAGGAATCCACACCTATTTCCAATAACATATCTGAGACATTTACTTGTTTCCCTTAACATATCAAATACATCAAATTGATTACCATAATGGATCAAGCACATCACATTTTTACCTTAACTAAAACATGATATATAATATTTTACCCAATTATTTGGAGGGATATATATGTCCCACCCATTACATAAACCATACATATGTGATCCATAGGATCATAAATCATGTATCATATTAGAAACCATGAAAAGAAATTAATTCCATAAACTGCTCATCTATGTATAAACAATGTAAAAGATAACAAGTTTCATAAAAATCTTGTCATCATAAATATAAACCATCTAGAAAAATAATAAGGATCATATCCTGGGTTAATTAAACAATTAACTCTTAAGTAACATCAAATTATGTTATCTTATATAAAAAATAATTTTGATAGATTATTTAGAATAATTCTTGAGGAAAACTACGTCTACATTTAAATAAATTATCTTTATTTAAAAAGATACAAATATATAAATGAAATAATTTTATTCGAAAATAAACTTGTAAACATTAAAATTAGGATTCAAAGCATTAATTCATGATTGTGGTAATATCCACTCCTTTCATATAATCTATGAAACATACCTTCTATATTAGTTTAAGAAAATTTACTAAGTAAAATATTTATAAAATTAATAAAAAACCATTTCAAACCATTTTATTAAAAGTAAAACATGGTAAAAATTTATTTTAAAAAACTATAGTATAATATGGAAAACCTTTTTCAAAACGTTTTTATAAAATATGGACATAGAATATAAATATTACCTAGTGGAGTCATACACATATACAATCCCGAATAATTATGATATTGTGAAATAAACTCTTACCACATTGGTATCATTTGAATCATTTGCCCCATGAATTAAACAAAATTATTTGGATATGTAAATAACATAATTTCCATGATAATTATCATAAAATACATCCTTGGAGGTATATGAACCACATAAAAGAAACCAATTGTTTATAAGGCATGTTTCCCATAGAAATTAATGTGAGATAAAAATCACTTACCTTGATTCAGAATAATAACATACATTCTTTATATTTATAAATAATAAACTTTGGATAATTTCAACATGAAGAAGAACATTTTTCATGTTTGTAATTCCATTTAAATCACTTATTTTTATGTTATATACAAATATAGAATAATTTAAGTTCATGTCTCGTGATTTTAAAATATTTAGTTCATATGTCTAGAATGACTTCAGTAGGATTAATATGGTCAAAGAGTTAATTATTCTTTAATAAATTGAATAATAATCATGAAATAATTATCATTTGTATACATAAATTATACATATCAATCCAACCACAAAAAATTAACTATGTTACAATCACGGAGATGGTAGCTCATACACACACATGAGTAATTATTTAATTGTTCAATAGTCATTATAGAATGAAGAAAAGTATTACTTAATCTATCCATAAAGATCATTATGTCATATATATCATATTAATTCATTAAATATACTTATATATATATCATATATGTGATTGTGTGATGAAAACTAAATCACATCTCTTAGTGTAGGTGGTAGTCCACACATACACATGAACAACATTATCATTTTTCAATGAAAGGGATAGTAAAAAGGTAAATGATATTATATTTTTTTAGAAATATGACCATTTACTGAATATAATATATAAAAATTAATTAAATCATTATAACTTGACATGATAGTTGGTTATGGAAAACAAATTACATTGGTTTGACTGGCGGTAGTCTATAATACACATTAACGATGGATTCTTCTCCCATTTGATGCATGCTTTAAAAGAATATAGGTTTTGATTCTAACATAATAACATATTATTATTTTTAGTATAATATTTTATTATTTTATCATGGTTTAATACTATATTAAGTGGGTGGAATAATAGAAATGTAAAATAAGTAGATAAAAATATACATCTTCTCTGGAAAACCTCCTTTGAATAACACCTTAATCCTTCTATGACCGATTCTATTCACCATCAAAGGCCATTATAATTATGGTATAGATTATAATATGGGTTTTAAGAAGGTATTTTATTATCGAAAAAGAGTTTTAAGTGTAATTTAATGAGGAGAATTGGTTCTCATTTATAAGAGAGGATATGGTCCATCTTGGAAAATATCAAAATATTATATTAATATAAATAATTATTTAATTAAAAAAAGATAAAAAGTGAGTTATCTAAAATAAAATATGTGAATGGGTCAAAATAACCTCATCCAATAAAAATTATATAATTATTTAATATTTTTCTACCCCTATCTTTTTGATATAACCGATATTTTACCCCTTTAACTCTTACAACGACAACATGAATTTTCACATATAGGGGTCAATATAGCTACTATAAAATGAAAAATACCCATAAATAGACCATGTTTAAAATTTTCAACATTATAAAAATCACTTTTATTAGTATCATAATTTGTATTAGTTTTATATAAATTGGTAAAATATTATAATATTTTAAATATCCATAATATCAATTTTTGAACTATTCATTACTTTTAATTTTTTCAAATTAATAAAAATATAAAATTTGAAACAAATATTTTATTATATATAAAAAATTTTATTGTAATATAATTTTTATCTCATAAGTTATCTAAAATTATATTTATTATAATATTTTTAATATCATTTATTTTATTTTATTAATCAATTGATTAGTTACTGCCTTAACATTGAGTAAGAAATTAAGATAATTATTTATTAAATAAAAATTAAAAATAATTTATCATGATTAATATAAGTACTTATATTTGAAAATAATATTTTTATTTGATCATATCATTTGGGAAACCTTGTGTCAAAAATATTTTTTTTATTAAAACCAATAGGATGACATTTGTGACTTTTCTTTAAATAAAATATTATAAAAGTCATAATCTCATCCATGTGGCTACAAAAAGTCATAAGTAATACATTAAGTTTCTAATGGATGGTATATATGATAAAAATAATATATGAGATAGTATTAAGGTAACATTATAGTCCACATAATTTTAGTTTTAATCATTAATTGCCAGATTTAGCCTTTACCATGGTAACAAATATTATTAATTTTACTATTCATTTTATCAAATATAAAATGTAACTATATTATAAATATAGACCCAATAATTTCCAATATGGAATCCTTTTTAAAAATTCAAAACATAGAAGTTTCAAAATTTATATCATAATTAATCATGAAAATTGCAACGAAAAACAGTTTTTTAGAAAAATTCCCTTTGTAGAAATAAAACGTATTTTTACTAAATTAAAGAATAAAATATAACTCAAAAAACATAATTGATTTATTTTTAATACAAGTTAACTAATTAAATTTTAATAATAATACAAAATATGATTCAAATTTTATATTACATTAAAATGAAAAATTATTTTTTCCATAAAAATTAGTATTTTTAACAATTCATTGAATGATCAATATTTGAAGATAATTATCAAAAACTTATTTTAAGATAATTTTGGCATGATTAATTAAAAAATGAAATTAATTTTTTTAAATATATTTTATTCAAATTTTATAAATTAATTATAATATTCACTCATAAAAAAATTAAAGTGTTATTTTTTAAGAATAAAATGACTATAATAAAAATTAAGAATATATTTCCTAAGAATTACTATATATTATTATATTTATTTAGAAAGTTATATTTATTTCATAAATCATTTATTCCCATTCACACCAATCAATTTGATGGTTAGGTTATAACAATCACATTTAAATAATAATATTTCATTGTTCATTTAATATCGGTATTATGTATATTGTACGTTTTACAATTTTGTTTTAAAATATCGAGATATTAATTTCTCCACCCCCCGTTTAATAAATTTTTTCATATAAATTAAAAATTTGTTTCAGTAACCAGGTTTTTTACTTATAAAAATTCATTTTTTAAATTATCAAATTTTAAAAAAGAGTCAATAAAACATTCACTTAAGAAGAGAGAACTGGAAGTATGAAGGTTATATATAGTAACTCATACTAGGTTTCCATATAGGAAATTTGGTCTAAATTTGAAACATGGATATGGAAGAGAGAAATAATTATCAATGAGTGGTATAGATTGACAAAGTTTATGGTAATGAAAAATTTAACGGGCACATTATCTTAAATCTTTGATGGGTTAAAATACCATAGATTTATTAGTAACAAAAGTAAACAACTATTTTTTTATTTCAAGATACTTTTCATTTATTTAAGGGGTTAGTTTACTTCCAAATATATTAATATGAGTAAATATACTAGATTTATAGGTAGTGTTTCAACCTTTAGTAAATTTCTACCATAATATCATCTTTCTCTCTAAACGATGTGTATCTAAGAGGATTTTTTGAAGCCTAAATAAATTTAATAAACTTCTAATGGATTTCATATTCCAAAAAATAATAAATAACTTTTCCTCTTATCATTAAAAATTAACAAAAACCATAATTCTTAGCACATTATAAGATGATTCCTAAAAAGAAAAAACCTCCATATAAGGAAAACCAATTTAATATAATAAATTGAATAATAATACCAAAATTTATAATTAGATCATTAAATAAATAACTATCCATAAATGTCCACAAAATATTTTAGTCTAATATTTAATCCTAAATATAATAAGTATTTGATCACATATTATTTCAAGATAAATTTAGTATTTATTACCAGAAACATACATTACTTAAATATATGATCACCAAGATACTCTAACCATTTTCATAAAAAAATATAATCACCATAAATCTATAATAAAATTGTATATTCATCTAAAAAACAATTAACACTTTATTCCTAAAATAAAATTCCATAATATTCTATTTAGATTAATTATATAGGGTTCTAAAATAGTAAACATATTTTGAAATAACATCAATCCCTTTAAACCAAATCAATATCCAATATCATGGTCTTATGTTTGATAAAACATAAGTTCCCAAAATGAATGTAAAATTTTCTATTAGATAGTTTATATAATGAAAAAAAATTACATACTAATCAGGACATCACATAGACTAGTGGTAGTCGATGCACCCTTATTGTACTTCAGTTGTGGGTTCAAAAATCATAGACTTACAAGATGTGATTGGTTGTATCTCGACCCACTGATTTTTCATTTTCTAAAATTATAATATTATTATTTATATAAAATTCTATAAAATGTGAGAAAAATCCTAATAAAACCATAATATGTTCAACAATAAATAATCATTTTAAACTCAATGGTTATCTCATACCTTCTGAATTTTCATCCTAAAAATGTAATAACCCATATTTACCTCAAAATCAAAGATCATATAGCCCCTAAATATTATAAATATAATTAAAACATATTCCCACAAAATGTAAATGAATTATTCCTCAAATAATACTTCATTTTAAACATAAGGGTTACATATACATATTTCAAAATTTCATTATCCACATTAAAATTCTAGAACATAAAACCTCAAATGTACTATCTAATACTCTTATCTTATTATAATACTCAAAACTTTATACCCATGATAGTATAAATAAATATTAAAATAAAATCTCACGAAAAGACACTAATATATATTTTTTATAAATCCTCCTCTAATACCAACTGTAAAATCACAATACTCGCACTTTTAGATTTGATGCTAAAAATATAAACCTTAATTTTATTGCTTTTATACCTTTAAATTTGATCCATTTTTTTATTAAAAAAACAAAACATCAAAAGGAAATATTTGATCTCTTACCTACAAATGATATTTTAGTTTTAGAGTTTTAATGATTGAGGACAAAATCTCAACTACTTGGTTTCATTAACCCCTGGTTCATAAATTTCATCATTATATCCCTAAAATATATTACAATATAGCAACCCTATTTGGTATAACAACCATAAAATTTTATTCATGTCTAATATTAAGGAAAAATAAGAAAAGGGTGAGATTATATTCTTTGTAAGGGTAAAAATGAGAGATAGCAATTGATGATCAAATGAATGCATAAGATAAGAATAAGGGCATGCGATCATGACCATAAAATACTTGGTTCATACCCAATATGAAAAAGATCATAAAAATTATTTATGGAATAAAATATTAATATTTCAAAAGTCATGAATCATAATAATGATAATTATTCATAAACCATTCATTTACCATATTTTCATGTCATAAATGTATGTGGCATCATCATATGTAAAGAAGCCATTCCATATGACCATATTAAATAACAAGACCCCAAAATTTGGAATCGACACCTATTTTCTTTATTAGATCAAATACATTGACTTGGTTCCCATGACATATCATTCACATCATCTTGTTTCTCATAATGTATCAAGAAAATTTACTTGTTTCCCTTAATTATCTTATGAGATAAAATAATTTAAACAATAAATTGGAGGGAGATATAGTTCTAAACAATATCATGATTAAGACCATAAATATGTGTTCCATAGTATCATAAATCATTCATTATATAAGAAAACCATGAAAATAAATTAATTTCATAAACATTTCAACAAAGTATAACCTATGGAAAAGAGAGATAGATTCATCAATATATTATCATCATAAATATAAACCATCCATAAAAATAATAAGGATGAGAACAATTAATTATAACCCTATTAAAACTTATGTAATAGCAATGGATTTCATATTATATGGAAAATAATTCTGATAGATCACTTGGAATAATTATTGAGGAAAAGAACTTTTACATTTTAAAATTCCTTCTATTTTCTTTAGATACAAACTTATAAAAAACATTTTTTGATAATAAACATATAATTTAAACTTAAAATCATTGAGGAGTCATGATGGTGAGAAAATCCACTAATTTATTATAAGTTAAAAAACATAAAATATATATTTTTTATTGAAAAGTCACATAGTACATCATTTGGAAAACGAAAAAAGAATTCCTTTCACATTTGTTTTATAAAAAGTAAAACATTGGAATAAATTATTTTAAAAAAAATAGGAAGATATTAAAAATATTTTTGAAAACATTCTTTTAAAACATGGAAATGGATGAAAAATATTCCATAGTGTAGACCTAAACATAAACAATCCCGAATAATGATGGGATGGTGAAACAAACTCCTACCACTTTGGAATCATTTGAATGATAATACCCATAACAGAAATAAGCATATATGGATTTTGAAATACCACAATTTTAATAGTAAGTATCATAATATATATTAATGTGTAGTATATACACTACACAAAATGAACAAATAGTGTAGAAGGCATGTGTCCCACGGAAATAAAAGTGAGATGAAATAATCTTACCTTGAGTTTGAATCATCATGTAAATTATTTGTCTTCATAAATAATAAGATTATGTAAATTTATACATTCATAATAAACATGTTCAAAATTATTATTCCATTTATATTGTGAATTTATTTTTTATAAAATATTACATAATCAATTAAGTTTTCCTTGAAAATTTTGATGATATTCGGTTTAAAAGTACAGAATGAATTAGGTACATTAATTTTGGTAAAAGGGTTGATTCATCCATATTATCCAGAATGATAATCATGAAATAAATAAAAAAATTTATACATCAATTTTATATTTAGATCCATCCCTTTAAAATTAAATATGTTACAATCATGGAGACATTCAGTCGTACGTACGCATGGTTAATGTTTCCAATTTGCAAATGATCATTATGGAAATATAGTTTGTATTATATTATATTTTCATATTGATAATGATATAATATATATAATATCACTTATTTATATAATATATATATATATATCATCTATTTTATGTGGTGATGAAAAATAAATCATCTCGCTTTGTAGAGGTTGCATTTCAAACGTACACATGAACGCTGTTATCATTTTTATATATAGGTAATGATAAGAAATTAAATGATATTTTATATTTTTAAAATGATTAATATGTCCTGAATATCATATATAAACATAAATTACTACATTATAACTATTCATTAGACGTGGTGTCGGAAAATTAATTATATCAGTTTTGGAGGTGGTAGTCTGTTGTACACACTAAAGAATGCATTTCTCTCTCATTTTATGGATGTTAAAGATTGATACAGGTTATTAATTTAACATAATAACCACAAATTATATGGATAATTATATATTTATTATTTTATAATGGTACACAAATAATTAAAAGATATATAATAAAAAAAACTAAAACAAGTGGATAAAAGTTATACCTCATCTATGGAAAACATCCATTAGTTAACAAATTAAGCATTCATTGGTTAGTTTTATGTATAAAATTAGGCCACTAAAACGAGGAAACATTTTTTAGTAATTTATTTGGGTATGTAGTGGCTAAAAAACGGGGTTTTAAGGGTTATGTAATTAGAAAAAGAGTCTCCCTTTTATAAGAGAGAGGAGGAGAACTCCTGTAATATCTCAAAATATTAAATTCATATAAATTATTATTCAATTAAAATAGATAATAATTTTTTTATTTAAAATATAATATTATTTTTGGTAGAAATAATATCATACAATAAAAATTAGATATGTTTTCAATATTCTTCAATCCTTATTTTTTTTGGTTATAATCCCCATTTAACCCCTTTAGCTCTTACCGTAACAAAATGAATATTTTCTCTTTGAGCATCAATATAGTTACTAGAAAATGTAAAAATACCAATACAAGTATCATGACTGACTTTTTAAACATAATAATAATAACTTTTTTGAGTTTTAGTAATTATCTATCATTTAATAAAATATTATTTACTTTAAAATATCCATAATATCAATTTTTTTAACTATATATTACTCTGATTTTAGTAATATAATGAAAATATTTAAAATTAGAAAAAAAATATTTTATTACATCAGTAACATGTCATGTTCATCTATTTAATACTTTTATCACATTATTTATCACAAATTATATTTATTATAATATTTTTAATATCATTTATTTTATTTTTTATTTATTGAATAATTGTAGCATTAAAATTGTTCAATAATCTAAGGTAATTATTCTCCCCTAAAAGTAAAAAGAAATATCTTCATAAAGATATATCCTATATATTTAAAAATTATATTTATAGTTTAATAGTAGAACTAGATAACACATTGTTAATAATATTTTAGTTACTCAAAACAAGATGGTGGCAATGATTGATTTTTCTTTAAATAAAATATTATTAAAGTCATAATCCCATCTATGTGGACCCAAAAGGTCCTAAATTCTACATTGGGATTCTTGTAGATAGGTTATAATCATCTAATAATATTTATTCATGTGTTATTGTAGTTTTATAGTCCTTATAATTTTATTTTTATCCTTTGATTACCTGATTTACCCTTTACCGTGGTAATAAAAAATTACTTAGTTTTCTACTCATATTAAGCGAAAATAAAATGTAACTATTTGATAAATTTGGATCCACTAATTCAAAATATGGAATCCATTATTAAAATAGTTAAAAGATAAGTTGTAAAAATTTATTTCAAGTTATGTAGGGAAAACGAAATGATAAACGAGTTTTTAAAAAGTACACTTTTTAAATATAAATTATTTTATACTAAAATAAATATAAAATAAATTTCAAAATTCATAATTTAATTCTTTAAAATCAAAAGTTACTAATTAATTTTAAATCATATTCTAAAATATCATTTAACTTTTCAAAGGAATTACAATTAAAATATAGTTTTCAAAAAAATGTATTTTCACTAATCATTAAAAAAATTAATATTATAAGAAAATTATAAAAAATTTATTTTAAGATAGTTTTTACAAGATGAATTCAAAAAATAAATTAATTTTTTTAAATACATTTCTTATAAGATCTAAAAATTAATTATAATAACCACTCCTGAAAATAAATAAAAACCCATTTATAAAGAAATCATATTTTTGAAGAACAAAATGACTTTAAAACAAATAAGTTATTATTTTATAAGAATTAATCCATAAATTTATATTTCATTAGAAATTTATATTTATTTTACAAATATGATATTCCTTTTCATAACCTCGAATATAACAGCTAGGTTATATTGTTTACATTTAAATAATAATATTTCGTTGTACAATTAAGCTCATTGGTGTGTATATTATACGGTATTAACATTATTATCAAAATATTGGGATAATAAAACAAGAATGTATGATATATATCCTTTTAAATAAATTGAATTTCTTCTATAGTATGTGTTACACACAAACCCTATTCTAAAATAAGTGTAAAATATATATTGTTATAACCTAGTCATTAAATTTGAGGGTATAAATATAAATAACTAAATTATGAATATCATAATGTTTAAATATGAGTAAATAAATATATTATTTATTAATTGATTAAATTTTTTTATTAATATTCATTTTAAAAAAATTGTTTAAAAAAAAAATATATTTAAAAAAAATTGTCGCCAAATTTTGTTCACTGATATTAAAATTAATTATTTCTAATTTTAGAAAATTTTAAAAAAAATAAAATAATTTTTAAAATAATATTGTTAAAAATATCATAGATTTATTTATAATAATTTTTTGAAGAGAATAATTTTTCGATGAAATGTGAGAAATATTGATTTTTATTGACAAATACCTTTCTATTTAAAGCGTTAAAAATTTATATTTTGTTTTAAATTTTATTTGAAGTTAAAATTAGTCGAATTACATAAAAATTAATCCAATTTAATTTAATTAACTCAATTATATAGTCAAAATCGATATAATAACTTTTTATACTTTTGAAAAAATTTCTTTTGAAGACCATTTTTTATTCACATATATGGTTTTCATTTAATATTAAATTATTATACTTTTTTCGATTGGATTTGGTAAAATATATTTCATATTTAGAATAAAAAAATTATATTATATATTAAGTCTGACTTAATTTTTTTCCATAAATAATCGTAAATATAGTAAAAATTAATTATCGTGCTTACCATAAAAACGAGTTTACTTGTGGGTTAATCTATAAATATAAGGGTTAAAATAAAATAAAAATTGTCTAAATAATATTTTGTAGAAATATTTATACATTATAATCTGTATGTTTTGTATAATTATCTATTTAGAATCCTATTGGAATATGACATATGTCGATATGATTTAATATTTTTAAAAAAATACAATTGTGTCCTCCTCCTCAATTGTAAAAGGGAACTCCCTTCCCTTATTTATTTTCACCTATAATGATATTTGGTTCAACTAAATGTCAAAATCCACACCCCAACATCCTTAATAAAATTATAAAGGTTCCTGTATTCCCAAAATACAAATCCCATGATCCTTAAGATGAGATCTAATTGATGAATTTCTAAGAGAAGGTAATTGTCTTCACTAAGATCCTTCTTTTTTACTTATCCTTTTATCACCTTCATTTATATCTTAAAAAATCAATATAATAAAAATAGTATATAAAATATAATTATATTTTGTTTTTTATAATATTAATTCACCTCCTTTTCCATCAAATGTGAAACAAATCCATCACTCATGGGAATATCATATTACTATTTCATGAACTGATGTACATTGTTTCCCAAAAAAATCACATGGATAGTTCTAATGATAGAAATAATGAATATATATGACCTATATTATATTATATTTATTATTTAAAATTAAAATATCATCCATTTACTTATCCATTCACCAATTAAGGGAATGATATTGTCACTCAGGCACGCTTACGACCTACCCTATACAGGGATAAATGTGATTCATTTTCCATATTTAACTTTAATGAATGATTATAAAAATATATATAATGAATAAATATTATATTCATAAAAAATTGTATCATTTTTTGATGAAGTTTCTATATACTATTCACAATAACTGGGACATTAATGATAAAACACGCATGAGAAAACAAGGAAATTAACACCTAAAATAATACTAATAATAAAATATTTTTAATTAGTGGGTTGTATTATGTTACAAAAATATCATATATGACATTATAAGTATGAATATGGTTCTTTTAAAAATTAACATTAGGACTAAAAACATCATACACGAGGATGAATCATTTTCAACTAAAGGGAATCATGACATTGGGGATTTCGTATTAATTTCCATTCCATTGAACTATATTTGTTATTATTAACTTATTCACTTTTATGTGGCGTATATACATCACCATTAATTTATATTATAGGAATAAATATTTATCAATTATGTTAACTCTTCCATTAAATTTAATTATTTTTAATGGGTTACAATTTCCAAATTACCAAAGTGGTAAGAATCTATTTTACAATCAAACTTACTTTTGGGATTTCATATAATCTCATTGACATAATATCATAAATCATCATTCATAAGATGAAATAATTTTATTTTCCACCAGATATTTAATGAGTTTCTATATTTTCTTCCATTTTTTTTTCTTTTTTTACGTAAATGAAGAAAAGATTTTTTTTTAAAAAAAATTGATTTTATTTCTATTTTAATTGGATATATCTTTCATCCATTCCCATATTTAAAAATTCATTTTAAAAAATAATTTTATTTAATCCAATTATTTATTAAATTAATTTAATGTTACCGTAGAATTTTTAAATGGTTTTCAAATGAATGTTTATACTATTTTTAATGGTTCATTTTCAAGAAAAATAAAAAGGAATGTTCTTTTTAATGAATATGTCGATAATAGAGTTCCCCTCTGGTATAATGTTTTTATGGAATGTATCTTCTCCTAAATTTTTCAATTTATTTTTATATAAAAATATTTTATGAAATTTTATTTCAATAATTAACTTACATTCCATTAATTCATCTTAAGTGCATAATTTTATTTTAAAAACATATATTCACGATGAATCCATGGTCACCTATCATCGCTTGATTAATTTTTTTATTGTTAACTTTATCTTTACTCAACAAATTTGTCCTGATAATTTTTCCTTGGTAATTAAATTTCAATAATATATATATATTATTTGTTTCATGGATAAAATAATATCCTAAACTGTATAATATTTTGAATGTGGTGTTTACTTTTAATGTTACTTGATTATCTGGGGAAATGTTGATAAATTTGTATCATTTTCTCAAAATGGATATTTTATAATAATTAATATTAATTCATGAATTAAATATATCATTTTATAAATAATAAATTATTTCCACATGATGTCATGGGTTGGGAATGAAATTATATATCCCCAAGATGCATTAGAAGGACTCATAAGAAATATATTTTCCAAATTAAATGACCTTTCAACCGTAGTTTTAAAATATATTGGGAAAGGCCTTTAAATTTTATAAAGAATGATTTTTGAGATCATAAAACCCAATATTAAGAATTTCATTTATCTATAATTGAGATATTATTATCCACGATAGTTTTTCATTAGTATTGTCAATGGATGAAATTCATGCTCAAGTTATTGATTAATTAGAATGTGTTTTCATTTTTTTACTTACTTATTTATTATTCCACATCTAAATATGATAGAATTATTATTAATTAATTGGAATTTTTATTCATTTATTTACCTTAGAATATTGATTATTACTTTTTTAATCATGATAATCGTGTTATTGATTTAATGGAATGTGGTTTTTGGTTATTTACCTTTCTTTGTAGATTATGTATTATCTAATTATTATACTTCTTTTATTGATTAAATTCCATGTATATTTAGTCATTTTTCTTTATATATTGATTATAACTTAATTATTCAAGATATATTTTGATGAACATAACCCGTAATAATAATTTTAAATCACTTTTACTTTATTTCATTTCCCCATGATATGAAGAATGAATTTTTGAATGAGTTTAAGGATGTAAAATGTATTCTATTACTATGTTTTATAATTTATCCCCAGTGTATAATCGGTTTCATGTATATTAATTGATCTCTAATACTACTAAATTGATCTGTACTATGGTTTTTAACCCATTTTATATATTACATTGTAAAAAATAGACCCTGATTATGGTTTAATTGATTAATAGTTTTTTACAGAATGTAAAACATCAATAATGTCTATAGTCGAAGAAAATATTTGGGCTCTTAGGAATAAATTTCAAACAAATTTTCCCAAAATAAACATTTTGTATTATGTGTCCCAATTCTAATTGATATTGGAATTAAACCCTTGTAACTTTATTACTTTTAAAACTATAATATTATGAAAGGTAGAACATAAAATGTAATTTTTAATCCAATTATTTTAATTATAATTACATTAAAAAATATATCCATGGGTATTATATGTACAATAAAAAAGGAAATTTGTGCCGAACACAAATGATATCACGAAAAATTGAATTGAGATGTAGAAACCCTCATGGTTTTAGTAACTTTTTGATAAAAACCCTTTAAAATTAAAAACATTTTATTATTGTTTAATAACCGTAAAAAAATGGAATAATAATAAAATATCCCACATAGTTTTTTATAGACACTATATAAATAAAAATTTGTTCCTGATATGAAGAAAGTCTAAATGAGTCAAATTGGGAATGAAAACCTTTACCTTTATTCTTTAATTCAGATTCTTTCACACATTTTTAAAATAATTATGTATAAATAATATATTCTTCCTTATTTCCACTTGATGTAAAATATGTGCATGGTTCGAGAGAACAATATCTATGATGAGCTTGTTTTGAATAATTTAATGATATCAACAGATTACTTCATAATGATTATAAATTTTGTTTGATTCATTCCCAAACATATTAATAAAATATATGGATCAATTAAATCATATATATTTATCAAATATATTTTAGAAATGTCAATTTAATATGGTGGTGAAAAATGAAATATATCCTTCCACAGAGGCTGTACTCTGCATGTACATGAGAATGACGTTTTAGTCTTCCATAAAACAAGATAGAGGTAAATAAATTAACTTTTAAGGATCCTAAACATGATATAAATATCATATTTATCTATTAAATAAACTTTTATATCTATCTATGTAATGTTTTAATTAAAAATTAAAAACATTATTCATGGTGGTGATAGTTTGCATGTATGCATGGAGAACATTTTCATTCTTACAAGGAGATTAGAGGGTGGTATGAAACAATTGTTCTATGAACAAAATAAAATTTAAATATATGAAATATAATTATGTTACTATTTTTAGATGCTATAATAGACATTGAAGATAAAAAATATGACTTAATGAAATAGAAATGAGGGGTGATTCAGAAATTTCCAACATACTATTTTTAATAACTCCTTTGTAACTTGAATTAATCCTTTTAAGAGTTATCCTTTGTGGGGGGAAATAACCTGTAATATTTATATAGTTTTTGGGGGATTTATTTTTTATTATTATAATAAATATATGGTTACTTTTGTGGGAGAATATGTATGATGGTGGAATTCACCTTTTATAAGTGAGGTTAGTGGTATTTTGGCAATAAGAGGTGAACTGTTGAAGTATAATGGCTCCAAAAGTGGGAGATAATGGATAATAGATGCTAGGGATGATAAAAAACCTTAAAAGAACATTTAAATATAATATTTTACGATTTATTATCCTTTTCTTCTTTGTTTTAACATTAACCCGAATTTACTTTTACCTCGGTAAAACTTTTATTACTTTTAGAAAATTATTATATTTACCTAAAAATAAAATTTCTATTTATAGATAATGATGGTATTAAAATTCCAAATATTAAAACCATTTCATAATACTATATTGCTATAATTTATAAAAATGAATTTCTTAATAATAAATGTACAACACATAAAAACAATTTTAGTGAAAATTTTAACTTATGTTCTAAAATGTCAAATATATATTTATAAACATAACATAATATTTATATCCATATAATTATAACTATAACTAATATAATTTTATATAGAAAATGGTTCGTAAATCTTTAAGGTTTGTTTATATCTTGATGATTTCATAAAAGTGACAAAACTTGTAAAAACTAAAATTTTCACTATTCACCTAAAAATCAATCATCATAAAAAATTAAAAAAAATCATAAAATAATATTTTTATTATGAATCCAAAAATAAATATTAATTTTTCAAATTAAAATTCTAAAATTTTAGAATTCAGATTTTAAATTGAAATATGAAATATAGTGAAAATATTTTTTTATATTAAGTAAATTTTTTAATAATAATTATTCATATTTGTGTTTCCTATCAATAACTAATTAAATTAGTGATAATATATTATTCATATAAAAATAATTTATTATGATAATTTAATCTTTATATTTTTTTTCTTAAAATAAGAATATCGAACACATAAAAAGGAAACATTTTAATAAAATATATTTTTAGGCATGAAATTAAGTTAATCTTTTTACATACCTAATAATAATAATTTGATTTACTTTTATTATAAATATAATAATACAAATAATAAAATTCGTTTTTTATTTAAGATTAATTTTAACGAAATGCAACTTAAAAAAGAGTTATTTGAAAAATAAAACTCTTATATTAAATTATCTTTCCAAAAAACAATTAATATTAATTAATTATTTTTATTGAATTTAACATTAAAAATAAATTGAAATTAAAATATTTATTTACTTTTTATATTTACATAAAAATATTTAGTTCCATATATATATATAATAAAATAAGACAATTATATATTTTCTTTTATCGTTATTTTATTGAATTATTTTATCTTAATAAAATGTATAGCTGTTTGGGTTATTTCAAAGTTTATTACAAATAAATATATTAAAAAAGTATTTATTTCAAGGAAAATATATAAAAAAATATGAGGGCCTCAGATATTGGGTGAACTGAATGTTTTTCATGGATTAAAATTTTTCCAAAAGAAGATGGTTTCTTTTTTCATCAATCCGTTATACTTAGTTTTCATTATTTGACGAGATCAAGGCATAATATTATGTCTCTATTTACTTGTGTGAAATACATCAATATAATATTTAAGTAACTAAATTCTTTTAAAATAATAAGTATACTTATTAAATTAACTATATGAAATATTTATTTTACTCGAATAAGAACTATTTTGATAAGTTATCTTATACTGACTTTGATTTTGGAGGTTATAGAAATGGTAGAAAAATAACATCTAGTATTCATCACTTACATTGAAGTATAATAATTTCAGGATTTTTAGAATATAAAATATCCATTGAGTCATCCATATATGAGGTTACATATATTTTTTCTTCTATTAATTTTTCACAAAGATGATGCATAAAAACACTAACTAATGTTTATGTTTATTTTGATAAATTTCCCATTAAAAATGAAAATACATCTATAATTTTAATATATAAAAATACATTCAATAATTCTATAAAGAAACATATCAATGTTAGATTTCATTTTCTAAGATATCATGTTAATAAAGGTGATATTATTATGTAATTCATATAAAAAATTATCATGCATATATTTTTACTAAACAATTAGATTCTATGAAGTTTGATAAAATAATCTTTTAACATTGAAGGATATATATTTTAGCTTAAATTGTTATATATTCAATTTTTATGAAAATTTTAATGTACTAATATATATATATATATATATTGTACTTAATTCATTTTATATTACTAAATTGTTTGTACATGTTTTATAAATCTATCTATAGGAGTTGATTGTGTAGATTAATGTTTTTTTGGTATTTTCTTTAATGAAGATTAAATTATTATGTTATTTAATTTTGGGGGGACTTAATTGTATTTTCACAAATATTTAACAATAATTATTATTCTTAAATGTTATAAATTGATCCATAATTTGAAGTTGGTTTTCATTAGGTCATGCTGAGTTCTATATAAAATGATAATTTCATGAAACCAAAATGACATCTTTTTTGTACAATTTAATAAGGATAGAGAAATTTTTAAATTGAATTGAGTGAGTATGTATAATTATTTAAAATATCTTTGAATTTTTAGTTTTTTTATTTAGAAAAATGGGGAGGATGTTAGATTTTCAAAATGGAGAGATTAATAGTGTTTATATTTTGTTAATTAATATACAATAAAATCATTTTATCATTGATCGTTAAATGTAATCTATTTTTAATTTTTTAATTTTCCTTCTATTTTTGTTTATATTCATTTTTATCACCCTTAAATATCTTATAATAATTATAATATACCATTACAAAGGTATTTTATTTCCCTTATTAAACATTGGTTTTAATTTCCTTACATTTACATAGTATAAAAAAACTTATTATACCTTTATATATGTCTTATATTATGTGTATTACCTTAAATTGAACTATTTTCCCTTAAAGTTTCATGTTTATTACCCTTAAGAAATATTTGAATCTTAAAAATTAAATTTATAAATATTCAAAGATACATGTTTACCTTTATGTAACTATATAAATTCATGTTTACCTTTATATGAATTATCAGTTTTCATTTATATTTCTAGGGATTTTTATGATTACAATTATATGAAAATTTATATTCATAATCTAACTCTATGAAATAATTAAATTATACCATTATGTATAATGAAATTATATTACCTTTATATAGCTATATAAATCATTATTATGCATCACATGGAAACTTCAGTTTTTGTTTACATAGCTTATACCTATAGTCATCTAGTAGAATTTTGTTGTTACCTTTACCTATAGTGTCAAAACCACCAATTGTATGTTGCCACATTATAGGTATTGTCAATATGGCTCATGGGTAAAATTATGACACACCACGGGAACTAATTTAGTGTAATGATAGTCAAAAATAATGAAAATCATGAAATATATTTTCGCCTATGTTGTAGTATTTATCTCTCTATCGTGGATTATAAGAACTTAAGATTCAATCCATTTCTGTGTTGTAGTATATTTTATGAATTTCATGGTTATTATATTTTCTTTATATATTTGAAATATATATATGTTTCAAGTTATTATTATCAGGACAAAAAGTATTATGATCAATGACTTACAGTGAAAAAGTCAAGTGATTTTTCTAAACTCATACAATGTATCTTGAAGTCATAACTTTATTTCATGTATAATTTTTCATGGAATTTGATACCTTATTTTTATATATATATATTTATATTATTTTTAATTACTTCATATTTATATGGCTTGTTTTTATAGTTTTTATAAATATTAAAAACATATATATTCAAACAAAGATATTATAATTATTTTATTTAGTTTTAATAAACTATTAAAAATAGAATAATTATTTATGAATTTAAATGATATTTTTCATGTTATTATTATTTCTAACTAATTTCACAATGTGAAATTTTATCAAGAAACACCCAAATTCTCAAGTGTATTGAATAAGAACATTCCTTTGATTCATTCATGTGAACATGATTAAAAATTAAAAATATATTATTTAATGAAAAAAACATACAAGATATAATGTGAGATTAATGAAGTGAGATAATTTAATGGATCAAATATTATTGAATATTTGAAGCCAAAAAATTTATTGTCTAATTTATAAAAATGGTAACTTAAGAAATTTTATCTTCATCTACTGAAGTGATCGAAGTTCATGAATATTACATCTTCTTCAAACTTATGTTCTACATTTCTTTCTCATTGTCAGGGTAGTTTCATTTTATTATATTTTTGTTCTTTATCATTGGTTTATAATTTTTAAATAAAAATGTTCATTTTCTCTGAACATTAAAATAAAATTTTATTTCTTTAGGTTGTGACACCTATGATAATAAGCTGGGTCAGTATGGTTTGTTTTGTTACAGTAAAATGTTGGGTTGTTTCCTGAACCAATAAAAAATAGAATTATTTTTCCTTCTAGTTAGAAATGGTATGTCTATAAAGAATTTTTAATAAATTTAAATTTATTTTTTTATTGAGTACCATTTTCTATTAGAAGAAATGGGTAGTGAGGAATATATATAGGTTGATATTGAACTTAAATACTATAAAAAACTTGGGTTCATGGATTTTCATTCCACTGTACTACATGTATTTCATATAAAATTGCATGGTTTTTTGTGTTAAATTTTATATTATTTATTGAAATTGTTATATTTTTTCACCATTAATGAATATGCATGTTTCTTATCTCTAATGTTTTAGTGTTTTTCAAAATATTTAAAATGCTTATTCACTCTTTATCTAGACTAGTGTAGCCATATTAATCAGGAAAACATTTTTATCTTATATTAAATTGATTTTTTTAGACTATTATAATAAAATATTTCAATAGAAAAACTAATATATTAATAATAATATAATTATATTTTATTTTGATATAATATTAATAAATCATAAAAGATTTATTCTTTATTTTTAATTTTTTTTCATTATGGATTATGATTTCATTTAAAAGTTAAATTCCTAAACATTTTAATTTAATGTTGATAAAATTTATTTAATATTTGGGTCTATGTAATTAATATTATCTTAGGATAATTTTTATTCAAAAAAATATTCATTTTTATTGAATAATAAAAATATATTTATTAAAAAAAAAATATTTTATAACATCATCATGTTAAAAATATGAATTAAACTTTTTAAACTTATTTCTAGGAAAAAATGATTTTAGAAGTAAACTAATGAATTTAAAAATAATATGTTTAATTTAGAAACCTATGTTTTAAATTTTAAATCCTGTATTATATTTTATTTAAAAAAAATACTATTTTTGACCTTTTACTTTAATTGTTTATTTTCATGATTCCATTATTTTTTGGAAGGGGTTTAACATCAAATTACTATCATTTTTAATAATATCCAAATAAAATAAATATTTTTTAAAATCATTGGCCAAAAAATGTATAATTGTTTTTAGGAATAAATTGAATTATTTTTTATAAAAATCAATTTTACCGATATGTTTTTATATTAAAATTAATTTTCATCACTTTTATATATTCAATGTAATAAAATGAATTTCTAATTTTTGGTCATCATATCCAAATTAAAAAATAAGGTCAATTTATTTTGTTTTTCATAAAAATATATTACCAATGTAAATATTATTCAATATCCAAAAGGTTAAAATAAGGAATGTGTGTTAAATTAAGAGATATTCCCACCAAATATCACCAAAAAACTTATCTTTAAATAAGTTAATGTGGTATTTTTGGAGTACCCATCATATTATTTCATTTAATTTTCAATTTTTTATCCTCTTTATATGAATAAAAATTTCTTTTTATATTAATTAATATTATTTTTCAAAAATTCCACTTCTCTAACTTATAAAAATAGAATTCAACTGCCCCTTTAATGCTGCACCTAAAATTTAAATTCCCATCCTTTCTCATACATAATTAATTTTCAAATAAGTGTCTCTCATATAGGGTAAATTTTGGTTCCTATATATTTTAGAAATCCATTTAAAACAAATAATCATTTTAAGAGGATATATTATTTCTTCATTAGGAAAAATAACATCCGACCAACCAGAAATCCAGTGTATTGTTTTCTCATCACAAATTTTATTCTTTGAGTAATGTTTCATATTATACACATATTTTCGTTTATATGGTTTATATAATACTTTTTGACATATTATATCAATATTATCTATTTTATTCATAGTAATTAATATTCCATTTAAATTTTTCTTATAATAGAGGTTTCGAGTAAAAATTTACTCAATCTGTAGGAGTTCTTTTTCTTAATTTAAAATCCCTTCTATATGTTTCATATTATCCACAATGTTTTATTATGTGTTTTTTAATTACTTCCATAGTGTCTTCTTGAATAACATAACAATTTTATTTCATAAAATTTGAAATTACATCTCATGAAATCCATTATGGGTTCTTTTAATTCATATAATACCCAATTTCATAAGTGTTTTATCGACTAAATCACCTTTTTATTGGGTCATATACTTTATTCCATAACTATTATCTTATATAATTATTTTATTATTTCATTTCTTTAATCTATATAGAATTTCACCTTTTTCTCTAGGGAATTTACATCTATATAACAAAATATTATTCTTTGATGGGGATTATTCTCTACAATAATATGAGGTTGTTCGGAGTAAATCCCATTCATTATAATTCATCTTTATTATCAATTTTTATAATTGTTATATATTTTCTCTAATTTTCTTCTATATACTTCAAAAAAAATTATTGCTATTTTCCATTATCTTGGATATTTAGTAAAAAGTTTTAGAAGGAATCTTCTTAAGGTTTTCTACACAATTTATATTTTTCTTTATTTAAAAAACTATAAAAAGAATAACAATTATAATATTTACTAAAATAGGTAAAATTCATGATTTTGTAACTGATTTTACTACATAATCATCCTCTTCATGTTTCCATGTTTTAAAAAAGAAATTTCCATTCTCATTGTTTTTTTATTTTTTCATTTTAAAAATATAGGTCAATATTTTATAAGAATAAATAATGTAATTTTATTCCACTTATATAAATTTTAATCATACCCTATAAATTTATTATTTTTATATTTATTTCATTTCATGGTTAAATTATTTTTAATTCTTTTAATATCAATGTTTTTAGTGTCCTTATTTCATATAAATTAAAATAGATTTATGAAATAACTAATATGTTGGTTTTTATAACCACATTTGGAAATATTTATAAATATTATTATACTTTAATTTTAATCACTTCCTATAAAGGATAAAAATCTAATGGGGTAATCTTTTTGATTATCTAATAAATTATTTTATACAACTTTTTGAGGATAGGATTTAGGGTATCAATCAATCTACCATTGATTACAAGTTATGTTTTACTATTTAAAAACCACATGAAAACCTTTTTAGTGTTTTTTAAGGTTGATAAGAATGATTAACTTAATATCACACACATTTTTATGGATTATATTTATTTCATGGGTGGGGTCATATATAAGCCTCATATTCATTTGGTAATGTTTTTTTATGTCATTGGGATATGGTTGTGGTACACTGGTTGTTAGATCCAGACCAAAATATTATGGTAGATGGGTCTCAAGCCCAAACTATTTTGGTATATGGGTGGTGATCTCAAACCCAAAATGTTATGGTACATGGGAGGTCATCCCAAACAAAAAATTATTTGGTATATGGGTGTTTATCCCAATCATATTTTTTTGGAATTTAGGTTGTTATCCCCATCCCAAGGAGGTAAAAAGGTGGTTATCTGAGGACTACTATGTTATGAGAATTTAATCAGAACAATCTACTATGTGATGAATTTCTCAGTGGATAACATTAATTTTTTTATTCACTTATCTATTCAATATTCATATGTTATATATCAATCCTATGTCATGTTCTCATATTATAGACTCATGAGTCTACATTCTAATGGATCGTGTTTACTATAAAAATTATTATTGCAAGACGTATAATTTATTTTCCGTGTTTTAATGGGTATTATTATATTATTATATTAAAATTCACTTTTAATATTCTCTTATATACATATGCTCATCTTATTCTTGATTGTTATTCATGATTGTTATTTATTATAAATAACCTTACTATGTTTTTGAGAATACCTTTATTATGTTGCCATTTAACAAGATATGAATATGAGTAACATGCGTGACATGTTTTGAAGATTATTATGTGTTGAAAAGTTTTTAATAAATGGTGAATTATTATTTTTGAATAATAATTTATTAGTATAATTAGAAAATTTTATATCAAATGATAAAGAAATGGGTTTCATAAATGTTTTTTCCCATTATATAAATCTATAATCCTGAAGATTCTCTAGTATGTAAGTGGTTCAATATTGGTCAATGATATTTTAACTGTTGATGGTTATTATTGGGTGACTTCAATTTCTATAAAATACCATATGTAATGATTATTTATCTAGTACTATATATTGGAGTATGAGTCTAGGGTTTATTAGTTTTTATTATAGAAAAAGATAAATAAATTTAGAGTATATAACTTTATAAAATCGTTATAATTTAAGAGTTATGGATACCATTATGTGTTAATAATTTTATATTTATTCATAAGTTCATAGGCAAAAATACCATTTTGCGGTCTTATGCGATTGAATTTTAAGGAGATTCTTGATATTTTAATGATATTTTAGGTTTTTAAAAATTATTAATGATTGAGGGATAGGTAACCATGGATGTTGAAAATTGATTTGGTGAAAAAGAAATTTAAAATACTTTTAGAAATTTTTAATTTATATTTTTGAGTACTTATGATTAATGTGATATTGACTAATATGTGATTTTATGTTGTTTCAAAATTAAAGATTATTTTAATTTCTATGATAATTGGTTTCCATATTTTTTATCTTTAGAATATAGTAATATAAAAATTAGTAAACATATATTTAGTATTTTTGGGGATTAGTTTAAGAAAAATAAAGGGATATAACCTAAAACATGAGATGAACCAAAATTGATGTATGCTGAAAATAAATTTTGAAATGTTGAAATGAAGGTTTCTATGATGACATATCATAAAATTAATATTTCAAATTCATATAATGGTATAATTTTATTTAATATTATATTATCACGACTTATTATAAGAAAATTAATATTTTTTAAAAACATGATCATGAAAATGATGCTATGAAAGGTATGTATATTAAAATAGTAGGTCTTATAAACAAGTAAGGAGATAAATATTTTTCAAATGCTTTAGAAAAATAAAAATATCAATATGTACAAACAATATGGGAATTGATGTGTTTATTAGTCATATATAACATATTGAGGTTTATATCTCATTAAAAATTATAGACTAATTCATTAATATATTATAGATTCCCAAAAAAATTATTAATATGGGAAATTAAAAGAATATGGATGAAATTTTTTTAAGGGGCTATAACTTAAAACACTGAGAATTTAGTATTAATTTTTTCATTAAATAAATACTCTCTTTAGTATATTCCATCACATGAAATAGTGAATAAATAACAGACCATGATATATTTTATTACAATTCATGATGAGCATTAACATATTATAAGAATATAATGTAAAAAAACATTAATAAAATTACATGCATCATGGATCCTCAAATAAGTAAAAATGTGGTAATAATAAAATACATACATATTATTGTTATTGTTTTCATAAACAATTTTATATGTTCTATTACCAATTTATTGATTATAACTTAATGGTTATAAAATAATATATTATTAGGATGTTATTTAAATCACCCAATGTTAAAAATAAACATTTTCAAGGAATTGTTTAATTTTTTTTTGTAATTTGTTCTGAAATTAAATTTATCACTTTTAAATAATATTATAATAATATATTTCAATGGAAAAATAAATATAGTAATACTTATTTAATTAGTAATTGATATGATTAAATGTTAATGAAACTTAATATTATAAATATCATTTTTTAAAATGTAAAAATTATTTATCATTATATTTTATATTTTCATTTAAAAGTTAAATTCATAAATTTAAGAATTTTAATCTAGAAAAATTAAAATCATTTTGGATTTAAAATGTAAATTTTATCTTACTATGAGTTTTTAATTTTTTTTAAATAGTTTATTTTTTAGTAAATAGTAAAAATATAGTATTTATAAATACAGTAATTGTTATGAAATCTTCATGGAAAAAATATGACTTAATATTTTATGAACCTTATTGTTTGAAAAAAAAATATTTTAAAAATTATATAATTTATTTAAAATAATGTTTTGAATTTAGAAACCAATGTTTGAAATTTTGAATCCTAAGTTATATTTTATTCTAATAAAAAATTATTTTTTTATTTTCATTTATTTATATATTCAAAGATAAAATTATGTTTTTTCTTAGTTTAGAAATGAAATATCCCACTTTTTTATTCATAAACCTATGAAATCAATATTATTCACAATTGTTTTCCTAAATATTTATAAATTTATTTTTAATATAAAAATACATTATAAATACAAAAATAACTTATGTGATTTTTGTTTTGTATTAAAATTATTTTTAAAAAATTTTGAAATTGAATATGATAAAATGTTTTTCAAATTTTAAATCATTATATCAAAATTCAGTAATAAGATCATTTTTATTTTTTTCATAGAAATAAGTTACCCGGGTAGAAGTTTTTCACTACATTAAATTATAAAATGTGGAAAATATGTTAAATTAATGGATAAGGTTACTAAATATCTAAAAAAAATATCTTTAATTGTGTTTACTAGGTCCTTCTCAACCACCCCATATTGTCTCCCTTAAATTTCCATTTTCCATCCACAATACATGAATACGAAATTCCTTTTATATTAATAAATAATTATTTACAAAAAATTACACTCTTCTCACTATCCAATCTATCACTCCCTTAAATCCACACCTAAAACTATAATTCACAATCGTGGTCTATATATTTACTTCCAAAAAAACCTATCACATTTTGGATAGCTTCTAATTTCAATATACTTCATGAAATCCATCAAAACTATGAAGGATTTCAAGAGGATATCTAATTTCCTCATTAAGGATAGAGAACATATAACCAAGAAAGACTCCAATGTAAGTGTTTCTCCTCTAAAATTTTTATCTCTAATAAATGTTTTGTATTATGTGACCTATTTTCAATTCATGGTGTATATGATTCCTTTTTTACAAATTATATCAGGATTATCTTTTTATTTCTTGTATTTAATGTACTATTTCATGTTTTGTTTTATATAGGAATTTTAATTAAATGCTACCAAATCTATAAAGGTTTATTTTCTCAGTTTCAATATATTAATACATGTTTCATATTATTTACAGAGATTTCATTAATATGGTTTAATTACTACCATATAGTCCTCATGTATATTATAACTATTTTATTTCAACGTATTTTAAACTTCATCTCATGATCTCTTATTTATGTTCTTTTAATTCATATAATACCAACATTATTAAGGGTTTTTATGATCTTATTTCCTTTATGTTAGGTTACAAACATTATTCTTGTACTAAACTCTTCTAAGATTATTTTATTCTTCAATTTATCATTTCTATATGGAATTTTCTATTTTTCTCATGAAACTTTTCTTCTTTATATCTTAATTTTATTCACTAATGGATTTCCTTCTTTATAAAAATATGAATTAATTAAGCCTAATGCTAATCCTTTATAATTACTATTGAAATTATATGTTCTTATTCCTTATATTATTTCAATAATTTTCTTATTTTTACTTCATTTTATATTTATGTTTGTTGTGTATTATCATTTATTTTATGTAAAAACATTTATAAGGATTCATATTAATTTTTTACAAATGATATAATATTTAATTTCTTTACACATGTTTGAGAATAATAATATTTTTAGTGTTTAATTCCAGATTATATTTTCCCATTTCTTTCAAAAAAAATTGATCCAAAATTTGGAGGATGGAGAATGTTTTTTGACTGTTTCACTTCCAGGACTGCCTATGAAAATATTAAAAAGGAATAAAATTTGAGAAATTTTGGTGTTTAATGAATGTCTAGTGTTTCATGGAAGTTTAGTGATTCATGAAGGTTTATATATTTTAGAATTATAACTTAGATATGAATAAAATATGGTAAGTTATGCAATTCTGATAAGTTTTGCATAAATAAAATCTCCTTGATGTTTCATGAAGATATATAGTTTCATGAACTAAAATTATGAGTTATGAAAAAATAACGTAGCGATAATGGATTTTTTAAAGGATAAGAAATGTCTATAAATTGGAATATACCCCCACCCCTAATTTGAAGAAGAAGTCTTAATGAAAATTCTAAGGCTTTAAATTTGAGAAGGAATTTCAATAAACAATTCATTTTGATATGGATTTATAATAATATCACTTTCACAAAGGAAGGATGTTTCACAAAGGAGAATGTTTTAATAATATTTTTTGATTTAAAATAAGGTTTAGAATTTTTCTTGAAAGGATGTAAGTTCCATAAAATAATTTTCTTTGGGATTATTTGAAAAGTTTTGGGAATAATTAGGTTGTCTCATGGACATTGTGAAAGGGGTCTAATGAAATTTAATCTTATATTAATCAAAAGGTAGTTCTTAGTAATTATATTGAAAAGTGGAATTTATAAAGAGAATTAAAGTAGATATTCAGGATATATTAGATGATGTGTAAACAGTAATGATTCATGTGATGTAGATAATAATATTCTGAAAGAGCTATAAGAAACATTAATTGAGACATTAGTATAATTTTAAATTGTGAATGGTAGTGAACTAGGTCAGACAACGATTCCAATCCAAAAATTCTAATAGTAGGGACCTTGAGTGGATTTGGTACATAAAAATATTTTATTTATATTCTCCTTGTACATAACCCAGTGTGGGAGAACCATGTAAAATTACTTCTTCTCATGAATGATTTCATTTATGCACAAAATTTTTTTATAAAAAGAGATATAAGATTTTTTAGTGATTAATCATGATCAAAATGTGCAGTGGTGTAAATCTATAATACCCTGATTCACCTCTCCACTTAGGTTATTTAACCTAGATGTGATAACATTTGTTACCAAATATAAAAGATAAAATTAACGTCTTTATTTCAGTGGTTTTAATGGAGGTTATTAATCACTAATGGATTCTAATATATGATTGAAACAATCTTAGGTTGTATAAGAATCCTATTTTGTTGTACCTATGATCATTAGTAATGGATGTATTTACATATTTTATTTACAGTTTGGATAATGGATTTTTATCATAAGAAAACTTAAGGGAATTGGTTGAAGATTCCAAAGGAATATATGAAATATGAGTAGATTTATCTAATACAGTCTACATGGAGGTTATGTCATGTAATTCCACACATTCCATATAATAAAGGCTATTAAATATTTCTAAAGGTGATTTAAATGTTAGATAACCAAAATTATAGGTTCTGTGGAAAAAATATGAGGACTTAAGAATGATCCCCAATTAGTCTTTAGATGCATTATTTTAATGGATGAATGTTATTGTTGGATAAGTGCATGGTCTTAATGAAATAATTGAAGATATAAATTTGATATGTTCTTATTGAGAATAATTTATCCTCTATTAATTTAAAAGTTTCTGTACTAAAATATAAATATCTAAAAGATATTACAGTGGATAATTTTCATAGTAATATTATCACATATATATGTGAAATGACGTTAATGGGTCTTTGGAAAAAGGGAAGTCCAAATATGTGGCATTCAAGTCCAAAAAATAATCTCACTATTAATGATATCCAGGAATAATAAGAGACTGATGAGGTTATGTGTAACGACCCAAAGTTTTTCAATGGAAATTCCCTTCTTATATTTATGTCATAAAATAACATGAAAACACAACATAATGAACAACTAAGTGATAAGTGACCTTTAAACATAAGTTTGTCACTTCTGTGTTTGGAATTTTGAAAATCTGACATACACGCTTGTGTTCAAGATTATTTTTGGAGTCTAATGAAACAAAAATAATTTTTTGTGAATAGTGACCTACCCTTATGAATAGTAACATACCCTTATGAATATTAATATGAGCCTTATGAATATTAAATCATCCCACATAAGAGTAACCTTACCCATGATTAGTTAAATAAAATTTAGACATCTTAGAAAGTGACAATTTGACCTTAGTAAACATTTTGGTATTTTGTAGGTCATAATTAATTAATTATAATTAATTAATTAATTTAAAAGAAAATTTATTTCCCTAAAATTTATTATTAAATTATTTAATCAATTTATTATAGTTTTTAGATAATTTTATAAGACCCTACATAATTTTCGAAAATACTATAAAATCAGTTTTAATCTTAAAAACTGTTTTTAAGTAAATTATGATTTTGATTAAATATTAAATTAATAATATTTAGAAAATTATTTTTCAAAAATGGACTTCATTTTTGGATTCTACACATCGAAAAATGGTTGGGGTAAACTTTTGGGATTTTTATGAGATACTTGAATTTTTTATGAATAGTAGAATCCAATAATTTACAATAAATGCTAAGTAATGGATTAATTGAGTCATCAATGATTATATGCTGATGTAAGACCACTTGGTTCAGGATCACATGATAAAATTACTATTCTTGGTCATTCAAGACTCACTATTCTTTGTCATAGTGGAAATTAATAAACTAATGAATTTTATATTAAGGAAACCCCTCTCCCCTCCACTATAAAAGCCACCATCCACACCCTCATTTCCTCACACCTCTCAAGCTCCAAGACTTCTCTAAACTCTACCTAAACGCCTTCCCTATCCCCTCCCCCACGTCCAAGAGATTCTGGTCTCATCAAAAGACCAAGATTTGGCCCTTATGGAGGTTCTCAAGAGAAGGATTCAAGAGGTAATTTCTCTCCCTCTTCTCCTTTAATTTCTTTTCACGTTCATGTTCATTTCTTGATCTCTCCCCACCTATCTTCATACAAATTGTATTTTAACTCTATTATTATACATATAATTTAATTGTATTATTCTAATGGTATATTATATCATCCAACACCCTTTCCCTCTTCCTTTTATTTTATTAAAGAGAACATTGTTCGTGAGGTGTTAATTAATCACCTTCCAGAATGACATGCTTTATTCTTCCATTTCTACCTTCAGATCTTGTCATGAAACCATTTTTATGGTAGAAACATAATATTTTATATTTATTATCTCCTATTTAAAGTTCTAGAACTAACTTATGACCATATTTCTAGTGATAAAATAAAACAAGTCTGTTATGATTGAAAAACCGCCCAAATTACCCAAATAATCATCATTTAATTCTTATCTAATGATTAATCCACATGGATATAATTTGATTCATTAAAAGATCATACTAAATTCTGTAATATCATTAATAACATGTAATATCAGTTCTGTATATTTACCCATGTTCTACCAAAACTTCTATTTAAAAATACAAGTGAATCACTCAAGAAAACCATAAAAACAAACATTCCTAAACAATGTTTTCAAACTCTATAAATCATCCAAAGGAACATAAAATCACTTAATGAAACCATAATGAACCATATTAATTTAAAAAAGTTTATTTATTTCTAATTAATGAATATAATGTCATTATATAGGACATTAAAGAGAAGGATCATTCGGGTACAAGGTAAGGGGAAATTCTCGAACCCAACGTTCATCCTTCAGGTTTTACCTATTTCACTCCAATTTTGATATGGTCACTCCTTAAAGATCATTTTTTCATCTTTTTATTTCCTTTTCTGGGATATACATGGTTTTTAATAAATTTTATGTCAATACAAATGTTTTCCAAAAGAACTCTTCTTTTAAGAACTCAACTTTTACCTCTCATTCATGGTTAATGGTTTTTGTATCAAATATGTTGTTCCCTCTTCTTTTGGTAACTCAAAGCTTATGAATGTATTATTATGAGATGAAACCCATTCCATTTAATGGTTTATTTATGTTCATTTATGTTATATGTTCATTGTGGCTTGAATGATAAATGATAATGTTATGATGTGACGGGTGCGCCCGGAATTATATAGCGCAATATGAATGTTTAAATGTGACGGGTGTGCCCGGATATATATAGTGCTCCAATGAATTTGGTAAAGTGATTAATCTCATGCATAAATGTGAAATTATGTGTGAACAAGATTCTATATTAGTTTAGAAGTATTTTTGGTAGTTAACCACTAAGACATGATGTTTCATTTTTATGCATTGCCACATTTCAAGTCTTATATTCATGCTTCCTCTCATGTTCATGATCTTTTTCCTATGTTATGATTATGCTCACCCCATGCTAAATTTTTCTTACCTATCCTCTTACTTGGATTCTAGATCACCCATTTTTATGTATATCCTCAGGTGGATACATGTACTAAGGAGAGGAAAATTGCCAATAAGAAGCTAGAGAAGAAGAAATTAAATAAATGTTTATGCTTGATGTTGTATTTGTTATGTATGGTCCTAGTTTTCCAAAGAAACTAAACCTTTGGATCCTTTATGTGTAATACCATTATGTTTTTTGTCTTTTAAATGATTTAATAATAATCTAATAAAAGGTCGGGTCTCTATAGTTGGAATCAAAGGCAATGTTTTGTTAATTTGGGAATTAGGATTAGTGAACCATAGAGAAAACCTATAGCATGAGACTAAGTATAAATATGCACAGAGGAGTATTTACCTAGGGATCCCATATGTTATGTTTTTGGTATAAATTGTTTAAATGAATAAGTTATTCATGACTTGTTTACTTATGTTTTGTTCTGAACTTTTCTATTTTAGAAAATGGTGGGAACCAGGAGAAATCAGGACAATAACTCTTGGGAGGGCCAATGCAATGATTGCCCGAATGACAACCCCAATGATTTGGGAGGTGGAGTTCAAAACATCATGGAGATGCTTACCTAATTATCTCAGGTTATGAACAATAACCATAATAATGGGGAATGTCCTCCTTCACCAAAGAGGGATAAATTTTCTATCAAATGTTTTATGCGGAAACAACCACCGACATTTAGTGGATCTTCTGATCCACTAGTTACGGAATAGTGGGTTAACTCCATGGAGAAGATCTTCTCTGTTCTTCACTATTCTGAGATGAAGAAGGTGACTCTATCCATTTATCATCTTGGTGGAGAAGCTGATCAATGGTGGGATTTGATTAAGAACTCCAAGCCAAGGGAGGAAATTAAAGAGATGGAATTAGAACACTTTAAGATAATGTTTCTTAATAATAAATTCCCACGAACTCTTCATATGAAGATGGAGGGAGAATTCATAGAGCTGAAGAAAAAAGAAGGAGAATATTTCACAACCTATGAAGCGAATTTCACAAGTCTTCCAAGGTACGCTTCAGGTTTTTTTATCAACAATGATAACAAAATTGATAGATTATTTAGTGGATTAAAACCGCACCTTCGAAAGGATCTTGCAATTCAAGACTTTGGGAGTTATGAAGAAGTTATTAGATGCTCTCTCAAATTGGAGATGAAGTTTGGAGAATGGTCACATGGTTATGGTGATAAGAAACAAAATATGGAGTTTCAAGCTGGAGGATCTAAAGATAAATGTGGGAAGAAAAATAAATGACCCACATGCCAAAAAATGTGGAAAGATGAACCATGGGAACTGCCTCAAAGATACGGGGAAATTCTTCAAGTGTGGGAAATAAGGACCTCATGCTCAAGAGTGTCAAAAATTAACGAAAAGGAAGGAGAATGTAGCTGATGAAAGGAGAGAACCACTCATGGTTCAATGCTACAACTATAGGGAGCTATGGCACTATGAAAACCGGTGCACTAAACCTCAAGTTCTTGAGGGTAATCAGCATCAGCAGCCACCGAAGCCAAAGGAACAAGAGAAGGCTTATGACATCACTACTGCAGAGGTGGAGCATGATAATGAAGTCATACAAGGTACACTTCCTATTCACTCAAGAATGGAAAAAGTCTTATTAGATTATAGTTCTACACATTCCTTTATATCTTGAAAGTAGGCTAGAAATATATAATCGAAGCCCTGAAACCTTGAAGTAGAGATATCTGTAAAAACACAAAGTGGTGCAATCATTGCAACCCAAGTGTTTGAATCTTCTCCTGTTGGCGTATGTGGGAAGATTCTTCCAGAAAATCTTATAATACTTCCCTTGGGGGAATTCAATGCTATAATGGGAATGGATTGGCTCTCGTTATATAGAGCATATATCAACTGTCGGGAAAAGGAAATATCTTTTCATATTCTGATCCATCCCATGATCCTCTAAAAATTAAAGGAAGATCATGAATCTCCTTTGAAAAATCATTCAATGGTGTGGGTGTTGATTCCCTATGAAGAAGCATACCTCTCCCAAATGGTTGAGTCGAAGGAAAGTGCTAACCTTGAAGAAATGCCCATCGTGATGGATTACGACAATTTATTTCTTGAAGAGTTACCCATAATTCCCCCGGATCGTGAGGTAGAGTTCTCAATTGAAGTCATACTTGGAGTTACTTCTATCTCGAAGTGTCCCGATAGGATGGATCCTATAGAACTAGAGGAGTTAAAGAAGTATCTGCAAGAGCATCTGGACAAAGGGTTCAAAAAACCTAGTGCATCACCTTGGGGTGCACCAATGCTCTTTGTGAAGAAGAACATTGGAACAATGCAGCTGTGTATCGATTATCTAGAACTCAACAAGATCACCATAAAGAATAAGTACCCTCTCTCAAGGATTGATGACTTGTTCAACCAATTAATAGGATATCAATAATTATCAAAGGTTGATCTTCGTTCTGGATATCATCAGGCAAAGGTGAAGAAGGATGATACTCAGAAGACTGCCTTCCGAACAAGGTATGGGCACTATGAGTTTTTGGTGATGCCCTTTGGACTTACTAATTCCCCTGAAATCTTCATGGATTTGATTAATAGAGTCTTTAGACATGACCTTGACAAATTTGTGGTAGTGTTTATCAATGATATTCTCATCTACTCCAAGAGAAATGAGGAACATGAAGAACATCTAAGACTTGTGTTGGCGACATTAAGAATGGTGAAGTTGTACGCCAAGTTTAGAAAGTGTGACTTTTGGATGAATCAAGTCACATTCTTGGGACATGTGATCACAAATGAGAGAATTTCTGTGGATCCTTCGAAGAAAAAATCTATTGAGGAATGTCACATGCCCTCTAGTGTCACATAAATCCTTAGTTTTCTTGGATTAGCTGGGTACTATCGACGTTTTGTGAGAAACTTCTCATGATTGTCAAGCCCGCTAACTAAGTTAACAAGGAAAAGGGTAAAGTATGTATGGGTGGAAGAATCTGAGGGAAGCTTCATGGAGCTAAAGAGAAGGCTGATCACTACACCTGTGCTCACACTACCGAAAAGTGGAGAAAGTTTTGTGATATATAGTGATGCTTAAAAGAAATTCTTGGGTTGTGTACTCATGAAAAATGATAAAGTGATAGCCTATGCCTCATAGTAGTTGAAGATCCATGAGCAGAACTACTCGACGCATGATCTAGAGCTGGCAACTGTGATTTTTGCCTTGAAAATCTGGCGGCACTACCTTTATGGCGAGAAGTATGAAATATACACCGACCACAAGAGCCTAAAGTATATATTCACACAAAAGGAGCTCAACATGTGTCAAAGGAGATGGTTAGAGATAATAAAGGACTACGATTTCTCTATTCACTATCATCCTAGAAAGGAAAACTAGGTAGCTGATGCTCTAAGAAGAAAAGAACCCGCTACTCTATCCATGTTACGGATTGAGAAAGACCCTATCTTCTTAAATATGAAAAGGATGGATTTGTAAATCATAAGGGCAGGGGATATATCACGGGTCTCCTGAAGATATCAAAGGGAAATAATGCGATATAGGTTGTGGTTGACCGACTCACCAAGACTTCCCATTTTATCGATATTAGGGAAGTCCTCTATCTTGAACAACTTGCAAAGATATATGTGAGGGAAGCGAGGAGACTGCACGATGTTCCACTATAAATTGTCTCTAACTATGATCCACGGTTCACATCTATATTCTGGAGGAGCCTTTATCATGCTTTGAGTATTGAATTAAATTTCAGCACGGCCTATCACCCCCAAACTGATGGCCAATCTAAAAGGACTATTCAGATGCTTGAAGATATGCTATGAGACTGCTTTATAAAATTCAAAGGTGTATGGGACCAGCATCTCCCATTGGTTGAGTTATCATACAGCAAAAACTTCCACTCGAGTATCCAGATGGCTCCATAGGAAGCTCTGTATGGAAAGCGATGTAAAACTCCAACCTCTTGGGATGAAGTTGGAGAAAGAAAGCTACTTGGAACCGATCTTGTTAAAGAGATGACAGAGAAGGTTCAAGTCATCCAGAAACACATAAAAGCTTCTCAAAGTCAGAAAAAGATCTATGCTGACAACCGTTGAAGGGACTTGGAGTTCAACGTTGGAGATAAAGTCTTCCTCTAAACATCACCATGGAAGAGAGTCATGTGATTCATGAAGAAAGGGAAGATAAGCCCACGGAATATTGGCCCCATTGAGATCATTGACCGCATAGGAGCTGTGCCCTATCGTCTTGATCTTCCACAAAATATGGCTCAAGTTTATGATGTGTTTCATGTATCACTACTCAGAAAGTACATACCAGACCCCTCACATGTACTAAAATCAGAGGTGATGTAGCTGGAAGATGATCTCTCCTATGAGGAGTAGCCAGTAAAGATTCTGGATCGGAGAGATAAAGTTCTACGCAATAAGACAACCCATCTTGTAAAAGTATTGTGGAGGAACCATAAGTTTTAGGAAGAAACTTGGGAACCAGAAGAGGCAATGAAGGATAAGTACCCTCACCTGTTTGTGTAAAGTGAAATTTCGGGGGCAAAATTTATTAAGGGGGGAAGAATGTAACGACCCAAAGTTTTTCAATAGAAATTCCCTTATTATATTTATGTCATAAAATAAAATGAAAACGCAACATAATGAACTACTAAGTGATAAGTGACCTTTAAATATAAGTTTTCCACTTCTGTGTTTGGAATTTCGAAAATCCGACATACACAGTTGTGTTCAAGATGATTTTTGGAGTCTAATGAAACAAAAATAATTTTTGGTGAATAATGATTTAACCTTATAAATAGTAACATACCCTTATGAATAGTAATATGACCCTTATGAATATTAAATCATCCAACATAAGAGTATCCTTACCCATGATTAATTAAATAAAATTTAGACATCTTAGAAAGTGACAATTTGACCTTAGTAAATGTTTTGGTATTTTGTAAATCATAAATAATTAATTATAATTAATTTATTAATTTAAAACAAAAATTATTTCCCTAAAATGTATTCTTAAATTATTGAATCAATTTCTTATAGTGTTTAGATAATTTTATGAGACCCTACATAAATTTTGAAAACACTATAAAATCAGTTTTAATCCTAAAAACCGTTTTTAAGTAAATTATGATTTTAATTAAATATTAAATTAATAATATTTAGAAAATTATTTTTGAAAAATGTAATTAATTTTTGGATTCTACACGTCATAAAATGGTTGGGGTAAATTTTTGGGATTTTTCTGAGATACTTGAATTTTTGATGAATAGTAGAATCCAATAATTTACAATAAATGCTAAATAATGGATTAATTGAGTCATCGATGATGATATACTGATGTAAGACCACTTGGTTCGGGATCACATGATAAAATTACTATTATTGGTCATTCAATAATCACTATTCTTTGTCTTAGGGGAAATTAATAAACAAATGAATTTTATATTAAGGAAACCCCTCTCCCCTCCACTATAAAAACCACCCTCCACACCCTCATTTCCTCACACCTCTCAAGCTCCAAGAATTCTATAAACTCTGTCCAAACACCTTCCCTAGCCCCTACATCACGCCAAAGAGCTTTTTACATCATCAAAAGACCATTCTTAAGCCCTTAATGAAGTTCTCAAGAGAAGGATTCAAGAGGTAATTTCTCTCCCTCTTCTCCTTTAATTTCCTTTCAAGTTCAAGTTCATTTATTAATCTCTCCCCACCTATATTCATAATAATTTTGTTGTAACTCCAGTATTATAAATATAATGTAATTTTATGATTATAATGGTATATTATATTATCCAACCCCCTTTCCCTCTTCCTTTTATTTTATTGAAGAGAACGTTGTTCGTGAGGTGTTAATTTATCACCTTCAAGAACGACATGATTTCTTATTCCATTTCTACCTTCAGATCTGGTCATGAAACCATTTTTATGATAGAACCAGAATATTTTATATGTATTATCTCCTATTTCAATTTCTTTAACTAACTTACGACCATATTTCTAGTGATAAAATAAAACAAGTTCGTTATGATCGAAAAACCGCCCAAATTAACCCAAATAATCATCATTTAATTTCTATCTAATGATTCATCCACATGGATCTAATTTGATTCCTTAAAATATCATCCAAACTACTATAATATCATTAATAACATGTAATATCAGTTCTTTATGTTTACCCATGTTCTACCCAAATGTCAATTTAAGAATACAAGTGAATCACTCAAGAAAACCATAAAAACAAACATTCCCGAACAATGTTTTCAAACTCTATAACTCATACAAAGGAACATAGAATAACTTAATTAAACCATAATGAACCATATTAATGTAAAAAAGTTTATGTATTTCTAATTAATGAATATAATTTCATTATACAGGACATTAAAGAGAAGGAAGCATTCAGGTACAAGGTAAGGGGAAATTATCGAACCCAACGTTCATCTTTCGGGTTTTACCTCTTTCACTCCAATTTTGATATGTTCACTACATAAAGATCATTTTTTCATAATTGTATTTCCTTTTCTAGGATATACATGTTTTATACTTAATTTTATATAAATGAAAATGTATTCCAAAGGAACTCTTCTTTTAAAAACTCAACTTTTACCTCTCATTCATGGTTGATGGTTTTTGTATCAAATATGTTATTCCCTCTTCTTTTGGGAACCCAATGCTTATGAATTTATTCTTATGAGATGAAACCCATTAAATTTCATGGTTTAATTATGTTTAGTTATGTTATATGTTCATTTCGTCTTTCATGATAAATGATAATGTGATGATGTGACGGGTGCACCCAGAATTATATAACACAATATGAATGTTTAAATGTGACTGGTGCGCCCGGAATTATATATTGCTTTAATGCATTGGGTAAAGTGATGAATCTCATGAGTAAATGTGAAATGATGTGTGAAAATTATTCTATCTTGGTTCAAAAGTATGTGTGGTAGATAACCACTAGTACATGATGTTTCATTTTTATGCATTGCCACATTTCAAGTCTTATATTAATGCTTCATCTCATGTTCATGATCTTTTGCCTATGTTATGACTATGCTCACCCCATGCTACATTGTTCTTACCTATCCTCTTACTGGGCTTCTATCTCACCCCTTTTTATATATATCCTCAGGTGGCTACATATACTAAGGAGAGGACAAGTGCCAATTAGAATCTAGAGAAGAAGAAATTAAATAAATGTTTATGCTTGATGTTGTATTTGTTATGTATGGTCCTAGTTTTCCCTAGACACTAAACCTTTGGATCCTCTATGTATAATACTATTATGTTTTTTATCTTTTAAATTATGTAATAGTAATGTAAGAAAATTCTGGGTCGCTATATTATTTCATTCCTTCCCTCAAATATAGAAAGGGGAAAAGAAATGTTCAAAAGAAAACTTATACTTTCATAATTTTTCTATGGAAATGATGGACATCTTACAGAAAGGTTCCCTAATATGTTTCAATATGATGATAAAGATAAAGTCTAAATTACAATGTTTAAGTATTCAACCCATGTTAAATATAACAAAAATCAATATAAACTTCTTTAAAAAGAAGAATCTTATTTTAAAAGAAAATGACACTTCCTAAGAATCTATGGTTGAGGATATGTAGAACTGAAATGATCAAAGAGAAAATGATATGGTGGTAGTTATAGGTAACTCTCATATAAAGTATTATAGGGAAAATTATTTATAATTCATGGAATTTTTGATCCCTGGGATGAATTGGAAGATACTCTTGTGGAGATATATTTTTAGAGGGACAAAATGAAAAAAATCCAACAAAGTGGTTTGTGATGAAAAACTCTATATATACAAGTTCTAATAAGTGAATTCTGACCTGAAGGTATTATTTGATAAGAATAAGTCTTCCATTAATGAAATCAGAAATTTTTTTTGAGTATAAGATCAATATTGATTCATAGAGAAGATTTATCATTGGTTTGACTAATACAAAAAAAGATCATGTCAAATATATCAAATACTTTGAAAAAGAAGTTTTCAACCTGAAAATAAAATTAAACGATTAGGATAGATTCAATACTCTTAGTATAACATTGTTATAATAGATTACTCATATGAATAATTATATGTAAGTGGAGAATAAAGGATCAGAAAGACAGAAGCAATAGTCATAACAAAATTACAAGTCTAGTATTGGGATTCCTCATAAAAAATGCTATAATGATTGATGTGAGATAGGAAGTTCCAACTATGAGGTTAAAAATAAGTTTTTCTAAAAAAACTAGAATTATATGTTTTAGTTAATTCAAGGAATAACCAGTCCTACAATAATAAATCATTGGAATTCACCCCTTATTAGTTGTTATTTCTTGGGAAAGACGGTACATTGTAAAAAATTCACTTCTATAGCCAAAATGTATAGAAGGGAATAATTGTAGAAAAGGTGGTGACATATAGTTCAATATTCCAAGAATGATATTGATGGTCACTATTTTTACTATGGAGGACTCTGAAACTTGACCAAATATTTCTCATCGAAAATGCAAAGGAATATATTGAAGGATACCCAATGTGGTCATAATAAGAATCCCAAAGAATCATCAAATTTGTTGATAGTGATGAATCAATTGGTATCTCTTCAAGATGAATTTCTTCAGTCGTACTCCAATGAGGATTAAGAATATAATTCCACAATAGGTATGAATTCAATAGTGTAGATAAAAAATAAAAGAGTTTAGTAGGTAGTGGATACAAAAATTTCCTTTAATGAACCATATCATGTTGTTTTATGCATCCTTGATAGTGGATCCACATCCCATATGATTGGAAATAAAGAACTTGTTACAAGATTAAAATATGAAAAGGAATGTGTTATAAAATTTGGAAATGATGAATGAGTGAATATTATCAACTCAGTAAAAGATAATTTTGGGTTCAAATATATGAGACATGTTGATTTCTTGGTTATAAATGGTCGAAATCATAAAATTCCAAGTGTTAGACAATTTCTTTAGTTGAGAAATTCTATATATTTTACTAAGGAAGTTTGTATCATTAATTTAAAATATAGTATGTTTTTTATCTAGAAAGTGCGTAGAGGAGAATCTCTACCTTATTTGTGAGGAAGAGGATATGTTATTTCTATCCAAATAAGAAGAAAATGATTTCGGTAATAAATGCCTTGTTCATCCATGAAAAACATCCAGATAATATATAGGAAAATTTGATACAGCTTGAGATCTACCCAAGATATAATTTTATCATACTCACACATGATATGCTTGTCAACATGGGAATATTATCATAATGACATACAAGGTAAAAAAACAAAATTCAACTAGAGTTCTTGAATTACTACATATATATATATATATATATATATATTTGTGGACCTATCTCACCATGATCTATTAATAGGAATATATATTATGTTTTTTTCATTATCATTTCAGTAGGATAGAATGGATATTTTTCATTGACCACAAGTTCAACATGTTCAGTTTCATAGAACAAAATTGAAGGGAGTCTAAAATTATGTTTGGAATAAGATTATGATATTTAGAACTAATAGTGGTGTAGAATTAAATAATATCCAATGGAGGATTATCACTTAGAACTCTAGATAAGGAAGAAGTTTTGGAAGTGAGAGTGCCCCCAAAAAATAGAGTGGTCAATAATATAAATATTATTTCAAACAACAGGGAGAGAAAATGTTTAATTGAAAAGGGAAAAATAGATAAATTATGGAAGTAATCAGTATTGAAATCCACTTACATATCTAATATGGATTTGTTTTTTCCTATAAAAAAAATTCTCTGATATGGGGTATGGAAAGAATCCAACATTGAAATAAATTGAATCTATAGATGTTATTTTTTTATTCTTAATAAGTAGAAATACAAAAAAATCTATTTTAGAAGAGTGTATTTTCAATGGCTACAAACGAAAAATAAAATCATATAAATGCTTTAATAGGTGGCTATGAGATGGGATTTACGTTGAATTTTATTTATTATTTTTAGAATGAAGTGATTAATTGATGAACTTTTCATGCTACTCTTATCTTTTACACCGATTATAGATTATGTAGACATATAGTATTTGATGAGTACATCTTTTATCACCATATAAAATATGAAGAATCAAATTTTGGTAGAAGATATAAAACTATTTAAAGTGATATCAAAGGGTGAAAAGTTTTCAACAAACCCAAAGGGGGATATTTTGGGGAAAATCCCTCAATGTAACATTATAATGTTTTTTTAATGATTTTAAATTTTGATAAATCAGTTTTATGAGGTCATTTATGGATTTTAAATGTGATTTTTACTAATAATGTTGACAAATCTTCACGATAAAGGTATTGAAGATCTATAAGTTTTAAAAAACGTTATGTGCACAAGGTGGATCTACTTCTAATTGTTTTCCAAATATTTTAGGTTCAATTGTTTTATATGGCATAAGTTTCTTTAAAGATTCAATTCTATGGCCACGTCATTAAAAAATTGAAAAGGAATAGAAGTTTTCGAATTTTTGTTATTCAAAAAAGCCCTGTGTTTATCTAAAATATGGTGATTTTTGAATTTTTTTGGATTCCTGAAATATGTATTAGTCAAAAATGAAAGTCGGTAACATAAATTATCATGAGAAGTTTTATGAACAAAAATTTTCTATGGCATTTTTTGAAGGGATTTTCACAAACAAGAAAGAAGATTTTTTCCAAAAGAAAGTATCATGATTTAAAGTTTTGTGTGTGTAGGAAATGTCTATAAATAGGTGTATAACCCCTTAATTTGATCATAGAATACCTTAATGAAAATCCAAAGGCTCTAAATTTGTTATGGAATTTGATGAAATATTTCCTTATGTGAAATATTTATATGAATATCTGTTTCACACAGAAATAAATATTTGTGAAAGAAAAATTTTAAAGAATAGTAGTGAGTTATTAAAAATCATAGAATATTCGATGAAAGGTTGTCAGTTTTTAGAAAGGAAATTTTCTCTATGGTTTGAAAGGTTTCAGGAATATTTGGGTAATTTTGTGAAATTTGAGAAAAGATCTTAGAAAAAGTTAATTTTATGTGAATCATAAGGTATTTCCTATTAATTATTTGATACATCTTTATTGAACATGTGAATGAATTTAGATATTTTTGATTCACTAAATGAGGTAAAACTATCTTGATTCAAGTGATCAATGAATTAATGTTCTAAAGTTGTAATGAGAAAACTTTAGTTTATAGCGTAGTGATCTTTGAAATAGGGAATGGTATAGAACCGTGTGGGACAATGATTCTCCTACAAACTTTAAAACATCACATTTATTTAATGTATTTTGTACATAGACACATTTATTATGTATAATACTTGGACGTAGCCTAGTGTGTGTGGAACAAGTAAAAATTATATGCCTCTTTCATACTTTCATTTCATATCATATATTTCTTTGGGAAATAGAGAAAAAAGAATTTATTTAGAAATAAAATAATATCTCAATGGGAAATTGTGATAAATTTTCATACACTAATTCACACTAACACCCTCTTTGGGTTTCTAACATAGTTGGGATAAAAAAAATTAAGGTTATTGTTTTAGAAGAATAAATAATGAAATCTTATTCTAAATATGTATATTTTTATCTCTCACTACTCAATTCTTATGATTCACTATATTTATTTTTTAAGGTTAAATATTTTGTATTATATAACAATTAAGGTACTCAATGTCCATTTTTTGTCCCCTTAAAGTGGATTTTTGAATTAACATAAAATTTTCATTTTATAATCATGTTACCGATGATTAATGAATTTTTTTCCATTCCATTTTTCATTTTACATTCAAAGTATCCTCCTATTATTTTTTAACCATCATGATCATCCTCTAATGATTTTATGTTCCTTTTTTATATTGGTTTCTTAGTATCAATGGATTAAATATTGATGTCATTATATGTGGTACCATTTTTAAAATTTTATGAATTTCATTTTATTTTAAAGGGTTTTCATGATGACATGTATGATTAAATTAATGGGACATAGATATGTATATTTTATCATTATGTGATAATTGGGGTTTTATATGTCTCTCTAATTCATTGGGTAATGTTTTATATCTCAGGAGATTTGGTTGTGTTACATGACAGGTCATCCAAAGACTAACAAGTTGTTGTTCACAGCATTTCATCGAAGAACCTTGGGTTTTCGTTTATGGGTTGTTAGCATAACACCAAAATGTTTTAGTACACAAGTGGTGAACCCAATCCCAAAAGGTTGTGGTATATGAGTTATGATCCCAAGCCCAAAATGGTGTGGTACACTAGTGGTTAGTTCAAGACCAAAATATTTTTTTAGAATAGCGGTTATCCCAAACCCAAGGAGAAATATATATGGTTAGCCCTAGCATAATATGTTATGGGAAAATGATTTTATATATCAATTATGTCATTCATATCTTAACGGTTAACTTTGATGCATGTTTTATTCTAATGTTATTCTCATATTATTATGTTAAGAATCATCCTTATTTCATGTTCCTATATTATTGATTGAATAGTTTGGATCATCAAGGATCATATTACTAACAAAATCCTTATTCCTTGAACAGTTATTTATTATCCATGTTTTAATGGGTGCGATTATATTTTATTACGTTTCATTACTTTTAATATTCTCTTTTACCAATATGTTCATTGTTGGAGTTGGTTCCTTAGAACCAACTTCAATATACATTATGATTACCTGTACCTATGGTTAAAAAATTTAAAAAATTATTATATTAAAATGATTATTCTTCATTGGAATATTGTTTTTGATAATTTCATAATTGTACTAATTATGTATAAAATTCATAGAAGTTTCCAAATATGTTGGGAACCTAGAATTTCATTGAAGTTATTATTAAATATATGTCGTATGATGATATTGTATCATTTTATATGAAAAAATGTTATATGTTATCAAGGGTTGGGGGAATATAAGACATTTATACTTCCTCTCATAAATTCCATCTTTGGTGATATAAATAAAGAATATTATGTGAACATTAAATTATTGAAGCATGACAACATTAATGTAACACCCCAAGATTTTATGAAAAATATTCTTTTTAATTTCATGTATTGTGTTGTACGCAACACCAAAAGGGGCTTGCACAACACGCATCCTTGACTTGCCTTGCATTAAACGCAATCACGACCTTTCTCGATAGCATGTGTAGTACGCAATACCGAGTTTCACCAAACAACGATATGCTATTAAAATATTATTAAAAACTAGCCATTATGAATAGTAATAACCACTTTTTGAAATTTTTTAATTTTTTTTTAAAATGGACTTCATTTTTGGATTCGGAATATCGAAATTAGCTTAGGGTGAAATTTTGGTACTTTTCGGATAACTTTCATTTTCTGATGAATAGTGAAAATTACTAAATTTTAATTAAAAACAACTTTTTTAATCAAAATAATTAATAGTGATAAATTATTAATTTGAGTGGTTTTAAAGTATATTTAGAATATATTTTTACAATTTAATACAATGTTGGTCATTGGATGTAATTTCACATTTAAACCAGACATAAACAAGTGTCAATCTTTTGATAGTTATTATCTCTTAAAAACACGCTATTTGTTTTGACGATGGTAATTAATTTTAAAATTAATTAATGTAACTGATATGTTTTGAATTTGGTAAAATAGACATCATTTTTGAATTCATAATATCAAATATAGCTTAGGCCTATTTTTTGTATTTTTCTGGAAACGTTCATTTTTTGATGAATAGTGAAACCAATAAGTGGTAGTTAAAAACTGAATTTTTCATAAAACTTAATTTTACCGCTTCTGTGAGTGGAATTTAGAAAATCCAAGAGACACGGTTAATATCAAGTACTAAAATGTGGTTCAATGAGATGAAAATAATTTTTGGTGAATAATAACTTTTGACTTTTTTTACCACGGTTATAAGTAAATAGGGTAATTAAGGGTAAAATGATATTATTATTACCCTAACACATTTCCTAATTCTATTGGATAAGTGTAATTCGACCAAAAACAACCTTAGGAAGAAAATATGACCATTTAAGCCCACTTGGATTAGATTATGACATTTATTATTAATTTATTTAAAGAAGGGTTAAAATAGTTAAAATCAAAGTTTAATAAGTAAATCATTTTTAATATAGGGTTATACATAATATAAATTCGACTATAAATATTAATTAGAAAGATAAACAGATTTCCTACATAATGATATTTTATTTGTAATTTTTAGACATTAAATAATTTAATTTATTTGTGACACAACGATGATGCAGTAATTATCTTATTAATGAAATATTGACATAATTGATGTCATAAATACCCAAATAAATGTAATTTGAGACTTTTTATGAATTCCACTAATTTTATAGGTTACTATGACATTTTAGTATTTATTTTATTAACTTTTTTCTATCTAATAATTCTGTTATGATTTTTACAAAAATCAATTACCAAATAGTGTCAAAATTGACATAAAATAGTTTTTTAAAACAAATATTATATTATTAATTGTTATTTTATTCTTAAAAATCTATGGTTCGACCCAATGAATTAGATAAGGTTATATATATTAATAATAAACAACTTGGGGTTTTTTTGGCTTGTTATAGTATGTTTATTAACCTTATAGTGTAATAACACAAGAAGACACTGTAAAAGTAAAATTATTTAACTTAATGTTAAATCTAAATGATAAGGTTAAAATAGGAACCTAAACTTTTCTAAATTCTATTGGATAAGAGGATTGCGACCCATACCCACCTTAGCTTATAAATAAATCAATTTGGATCTATTTAAAACTGAATATGACTATATAATAAAATAATAGTTTTAGTTTTCCAAAGGAGCCCCTCTCCTCCCTTATAAAACGGCACCTCCTCCCTCTCTTCCTCACACCACTTTGAGCCTTCAAGCTCGGCCAAACCCTGCAAATTTCTTCTCTCCACTTCCCTAGAGACATCCTATAGGTCCTTGGATTCTTCAAAGACCAATTTTAGTGCCCTAAAAGGAGGTCTCAAAGAAGCGCTTCAAAGAAGAGGTAATGCCCGTTACCGATTCTTTCATCTTTATTTCTTCTTCCACTTATTCTTATTTAGTTTTTTCATCATGAAGTAATAACATTAGTATCACTCATATACTGATATGTTATTATAAGTATGAAAAAACCCTATTTCACCATCTATCCATCCTACGGAAAATGAAATCACCGCGCGTGCGTACGTACGGAATACCGTCTCCACGCCGTGGTGTAATCTATTTTCCACCACCACCTTACTTGGATGGGTATAATGGTGTAAATAATAACTATATATGATTATTTTAAAGTGATATTGATTCTGAGATAGTATACATACACTCCAATACAGTCCCACGATCATGAGAACGATATCATCGCTCGTGCGTACGTACGGACTACCGTCTCCACGACGCGATGAAATTCATTCTCCACGTTAACCATTCATGAATGATTATAAAGTATATATAAAAAGTAATCATGAAATATATGACATAATAATACTATATTTATGTATATATATATGTATGTCATCTACTTAATTCCATTCAACTCAATAAGGAAATGAAAACAGCGTTCATGCATACGTACGGCCTACCGTCTCCATGAACGATGTATTTATTTCCATTTACTGATCTATTATATATATGTATATTCTGAATATTATATATATATATATATCATGTTTTACATTCTGGATTTAAGTAATCATGATCTAAGTAATCATATGAATAATTACAAGTTAAAACACGAACGACAAATGAGACGATTTTACCCAAGACGCTCTTTAACATGGAATTTACAAAAGAACGGGTAATATAAAGTCATAAGTGAACCATATATGATATCATAACAATGATTATGATTCTATAATAGGTAAATTACATTATTTAAATCATTATACAGGAGGTTCAGACACTTACGAAACAAATTGGACCTAAGGTAAGGGAAATATCACAATCTCATTTTTATCCGAGATTGTTTATACTTTGGAATTTAATGGGGTGCATTTTATCATCCACATCCATGTTTCCTCAATATGTAATATTTACATCATTATACAATAGTTTATATCAAATTTTACCCTTCTATGAGTTTTTTGTAAAATATATGAAAGGATTCTTTTGTCGTTTTTCGTACGAGGTACTTTTTGACTTTTCCGACAAAAGAATGAGAAGAATGTTTTTTTTAAATTATACGACATGAATGGATTTTTAAAACATTATTTCCAAGAATCTTCCTTTACAAGTTTTCAAGTTTATTTTTAATCAACTTCTTTTAGTTTATAATTGTATGACATGTTATGAAGGGAAAAGTTTTATTGAAGAAGAAATGATATTTTACTCAAGAATGGAGTTCAAGTGTTTTATCAAAATTATTTTCCATCTAAGATAATAAAGGGTTCTGTTTCTATCCCTATTATTACATTGATTTGACTATGTTGTTATGGAATTATTTTTATGAATTCCTTTATCTTATATGAATTGTTTTACGATGTCATGATGTTTAAGATTCCCATTTTTATTACATGGATTATGCTATGATGTATGGTTTATGATTTTGTGGCAAACATAAGAATGGTATCATTATGAGATGGGTGGGACCTATATCTCCCTCCCATGCATTGGGTAAAGATTTTATATCTCATGTGATAGACATGGCTGGAATGGTAGGTTAAAACGGTTCAGTGAAATAGGACTGAAACGAGGAATGAACTCGGTTCAGAAAGGGAATTTGTCCACTAAGATAGTCTTGGCAATGAGTATTGACTAAAAAGAAATGATTCTCTATGATTATGTGTGTACTCCACAAAGTTTCATGTTTTAAGTTATGATTATTGGGATCACATTTCACTACTATGATTTATACCATGTTAGGAAATTATGATCTCTTTTGCAGGTTAAGATTTCCAAAAGATATGTTCTAATGAATATGATGTGATTGATATTTCTTTTGTTTACCCTTACTGAGCATTTGAGCTCACCCTTTTATGTTTTCTTTTCCCCAGGATATAAATAAAGGTTTTAGGTAAGAAAAAAAGGGAAGATCTTTATGGGATATGTTTAAGATCTTTCACCATGATTAGAAGATTACGTTCTGAGTTTCCAAAGACACTAAACTATTACGGTCCTTGTGTATGTGTTTTTGTTATGTACTAAGTATTCCGCAAAAGTAATGTAATTTTCATGTACGTCAAGCTTCGGGTCTCTACAGTTGGTATCAGAGGAAAGGTTTAGTCATCCTTTGGAAACTAGGATGCGAGAACTTTAGTGAGATCCCTAGAGATATTTCTACGGTATGTTTAGGGATGACCCTAAGGTTAAGTATAAGTATATGTTATAGTCCTAGAATTGCGCTAAAGATCTTATAATTAAACCTAAGATGTTATATATTGAAGGTACTCCCCCTTTATTATTTTGTTTTACCTAGCATGATTTTTGTCTCTCACACTATTCTTTTTGGGGTTTAGACGATGGATGGAACCCGAAGGAACCGTGTTGATCAATGCAATGGACAATGCAATGATTGTCCTCCTGAACAAACAAATGTTATGAGAGATGGAGTGAAAAATCTTATTTCTATACTTACACAAGCTATGAATCATTCTGTACTTCCAAATGAGTAGAGAAGGGAACAATATTCTATTGAGTCCTTCATGAGGCAACGTCCACCTTCATTCAGTGGGTCTTCTGATCCACTTGTTGCTGAACAATGGATCAGTACCACTGAAAAGATATTTTCAGTTCTTCAATGTTCTGAACATGATAAATTCATCTTATTAGTATATCGTTTGGAAGGTGAAGCTGATCAATAGTGTAATCTTATCAAGAATACGAGGCAAAGAGATGAAATTGAGTCCATGGAATTGGACGAGTTCAAGAACTTATTTTTCAATAAGTACTTCCCTCGTATTCTTTGAACAAAGATGGAGAAAGAGTTTCTTGAACTAAAAAAAATGATGATGAATCTGTTGGTATATATGAAGCGAATTTTACAAGGCTTGCAAGGTATGCATCTGGATTAATCATCCAACCTGAAAGTAAAGTTGATTGATTCTTCAGTGGCATAAAACCAAATCTTCGAAGGGAATTAACTATAAGAGACTTCAGTAGCTATGAAGAAATTGTGCGTTGTGCTATCAAGGTAGAAATAGAAGTTGGTGTTTCTTATCCATCTCATAGTTTTGAAAAGAAACGAAAGATGGAGTTCAAGGAGAAATCTCAGAATAATGGTGAAAAAAAGATGAATGTTTCCTTATGCTCAAAGTGTGGAAAGAAGCATGGTTGAGATTGTTTTAAAGGGACAAGTAAATGTTTCAAATGTGGAAAGGAAGGTCATCGGGAATTTTAATGCCACAATGATGGGAAAAAGATGTCTAATGATTCAAACAAAGGAAGGGATACACAGAATGAACCTACTATACTTCAATGCTTCAAGTGCAAGAAAATGGGGCATTATGCTAATAAATTCCCTAATCCAAGGGTTAGTGATGATCGACATGAGAAACCACTTAAGGAAAAGGACAAAGGGAAGTCACATGCGATCACCATTGACGATATTGAATATGACAACGATGTGGTGGAATGATTAAGTGTTTATGTAATGAGATTCTGAAATAATGTTGTATATAGTATCGTGGAATATTGGAATATTTATGTATTGGTCTATTATGCTTTTCAATAATTTTATGGTACCGGTAACCACGGAAAGTGATTGAGATATTTTTGGAAAAAAGATGATATGTGCATAATGAAGGGATAAGGAAAAAAAATGAAATGTTTGACAGTATTCATAAGCTCCTGACTGATATAAGGAAATAGTTAAATCATGGTTTGAGGTTTTGGTATGTGAAAAGAGTTAACTTTTTCCAGCACTCATGTTTTCACTAAGATTAAATGGGTATTTATTTTTCAAGAGAATACATGATTAAGGCCTTAGAATGTTTGGAATGTGACCAACAAGACATATCTCATGATATATGGGGATCAACGATGGTATTAACATGCTTGTTATATGAACTCTTTGGTAGTCGTTTTCACTGTAATATTGGACAACAATATTTCGGATAAGACTAAAGATTGGAATGGATTATGTTGGACATAAGTTAGTATTGTATATGGATAGAACTTTTTTTCGATATTATTGATTGAATGTCATAGTAATGTAGTTTTATAAAAAGGACAACCTGCAAGACGGGCAACAGCCCATCGCGTTGGACAAGGCTGTGTGAATCGAACACACAAACAAAATGGGACTAGCCTTTATCGCCTACCACTAGCCTACAAGAAGTCCCTGGTTAGTGGAAACTAGTTTTATTTTGTTAAGCGGTATGATATATGAAGTATAAGTTCATTTTTGGAACCACATACGATTAATCTAACCATAAGATGGACTTATAACTTTTGTTAACCTTTTGTTTGAAACATATGGAATGACCCATCATTCTATCACATGATCTGCTAACACAATAACAAATTCAACTTCATTTCATTAAGGGATGAAGTAGAAATTGTTCAATTCATGAACAACAGTGAGATTGTACCAAAATCATGTATGTATTTCTTTTAATTCATCAACTTTAGGGAAATGATCTAGAAAACCAAAAATGTTGTCCAAGTGCCCTTATATCCGATAAATCAGATGGTACCCTAGATCATCAAAAATTTATGGCTTTTTGATTGTTGGATTGTTCATATCCATGTTCTCTACCACTAACCATCAGAACATGACGATTATATTTCTCTTCCATATCTATATTTTCACCTATGTTCTCCTATGTGGAAACCTAGTGAATAGTTTATTTGGGTAACTGTTACGTTTCATACTTTTGTTTTTAAAGATCGGTTTTGGTATTCCTTTTTACAATGTGGGTTTATATTAAAGAAACTTTTGAGTAGTAAACCATTTATAACCCCGATGAATTTCGAGGGCGAAATTCATTTTAAGGGGGGTAGAATGTAACACCCCAAGATTTTATGAAAAATATTTTTTTAATTTCATGTCTTGTGTTGTACGCTACACCAAAAGGGGCTTGTACAACACGCATCCTTGACTTGCCTTGCATTACACGCAATCGCGACCTTCCTCTATAGAGTGTGTAGTACACAATACCGAGTTTCACCAAACAACGATATGCTATTAAAATATTATTAAAAACTAGCCGTTATGAATAGTAATAACCAATTTTTAAAATTTTGTAAATTTTATTTTTCAAAATGGACCTCATTTTTGGATTCGGAATATTGAAATTAGCTTAGGGTGAAATTTTGGTACTTTTCAGATAACTTTCATTTTCTGATGAATAGTGAAAATTACTAAATTTTAATTAAAAACAACTTTTTTAATAAAAATAATTAATAGTGATAAATTATTAATTTGAGTGGTTTTAAAGTATATTAAATATATTTTTACAATTTAATACAATGTTGGACATTGGATGTAATTTCACATTTAAACCAGACATAAACAAGTGTCAGTCTTTTGATGGTTATTATCTCTTAAAAACACGCTATTTGTTTTGACGACGGGAATTAATTTTTAAATTAATTAATGTAACTGATATGTTTTGAATTTGGTAAAATAGACATAATTTTTGAATTCATAATATCAAATATATCTTAGGCCTAAGTTTTTGTATTTTTCTGGAAACGTTCATTTTTTGATGAATAGTGAAACCACTAAGTGGTAGTTAAAAAACTGAATTTTTCATAAAACTTAATTTTACCGCTTCTGTGTGTGGAATTTCGAAAATACGAGATACACGGTTAATATCAAGGACTAAAATGTGGTTCAATGAGATGAAAATAATTTTTTCGGTGAATAGTGACTTTTGACTTTTTTTTACCACGGTTAAAAGTAAATAGGGTAATTAAGGGTACAAATGATATTATTATTACCCTAAAACATGTCCTAATTCTATTGGATAAGTGTAATTTGACCAAAAACAACCTTAGGAATAAAATATGACCATTTAAGTCCACTTGGATTAGATTAGGACATTTATTATTAATTTATTTAAAGAAGGGTTAAAATAGCTAAAATCAATGTTTAATAAGTAAATCATTTTTAATATTGGGTTATACATAAGATAAATTCGACTATAAATATTAATTATAAAGATAAAAAGATTTCCTACATAATGATATTTTATTTGTAATTTTTAGACATTAAATAATTTAATTTATTTATGACACAACGATGATGCCGTAATTATCTTATTAATGAAATATTGACATAATTGATGTTATAAACACCCAAATAAATGTAATTTGAGACTTTTTATGAATTACTCTAATTTTCTAGGTTACTATGACATGTTAGTATTGATTTTATTAACTTTGTTCGAACTAATAATTCGGTTATAATTTTTACAAAAATCAATTACCAAATAGTGTCAAAATTGACATAAAATAGTTTTTAAAAACAAATATTATATTATTAATTGTTATTTTATTCCTAAAAATCTAAGGTTCGGAAAAATGACTTAGATAGGGTTATATATATTAATAATAAACAACTTGGTGTTATTTTGGCTTTTTATAGTAAGTTTATTAACCTTATAGTGTAATAACACAAGAAGACACGGTAAAAGTAAAATTATTTAACTTAATGTTAAATCTAAATGATAAGGTTAAAATAAGAACCTAAACTTGTCTAAATTCTATTGGATGAGATTATTTAGACCCATCACCACCTTAGCTTCGAAATAAATCAATTTAAAGCTATTTAAAACAGAATATGACTATATAATAAAATAATAGTTTTAGTTTTCCAAAGGAGCCCCTCTCCTCCCTTATAAAAGGGAACCTCCTCCTTCTCTTCCTCACACCACTTTGAGCCTTCAAGCTCATCAAAAACCTTCCAATTTATTCTCTCCACTTGACTAGAGAAATCCTAGAGGTCCTGGTGTTCTTCAAATACCAATTTTAGTGCCCTAAAAGGAGGTCTCAAAGAAGCGCTTCAAAGAAGAGGTAATGCCCGTTACCGATTCTTTCATCTTTATTTATTCTTCCACTTCTTCTTCTTTAGTTGTTTCATCACGAAGTAATAACATCAGTATCACTCATATACTGATATGTTATTATAAGTATGAAACAACCCTATTTCACCATCTATCCATCCTACAAAAAATGAAATCACCGCGCGTGCGTACGTACGGAATACCGTCTCCACGCCGTGGTGTAATCTATTTTCCACCACCACCTTACTTGGAAGGGTATAATGGTGTAAATAATAACCATATATGATTATTTTAAATTGATATTGATTTTGAGATAGTATACATACACTCCAATACAGTACCATGATTATGAGAACGATATCATCGCTCATGCGTACGTACAGACTACCGTCTCCACGACGCGATGAGATTCATTCTCCACGTTAACCATTCATGAATGATTATAAAGTATATATAATAAGTAATCATGAAATATATGACATAATAATACTGGATTTATGTGTATATATATGTATGTCATCTACTTAATTCCATTCAACTCAATAAGGAAATGAAAACAGTGTTCATGCATACGTACGACCTACCGTCTCCATGAACGGTGTATTTCTTTCCATTTACTGATCTATTATATATATGTATATTCTAAATATATATTATATATATATATATATATCATTTTTTACATTCTGGATTTAAGTAATCATGATCTAAGTAATCATATTAATAATTACAAGTTAAAACACGAACGACAAATGAGACGATTTTACCCAAAACGCTCTTTAACATTGAATTTACAAAAGAACGGGTAATATAAAGTCATAAGTGAACCATATATGATATCATAACAATGTGTATGACTCTGGAATAAGTCAATGACACTATTTAAATCATTATATAGGAGGTTCGGACACTTACAAAGCAAATTGGACCTAAGGTAAGGGAAATATCACAATCTCATTTTTATCTGAGATTGTTTATACTTTGGAATTTCATGGGGTGAATTTTATCATCCACATCCATGTTTCCTAAATATGTAATATTTACATCATTATACAACAGTTTATATCCAATTTTACCCTTCTGAGAGTTTTTAGTAAAAGATATGAAATGATTCTTTTTCCGTTTTTCGTACGAGGTACTTTTTGACTTTTCTGACAAAAGTACGAGAAGAATGTTTTTTTAACCTATACGGCATGAATGTATTTTTAAAACATTATTTCCAAGAAGCTTCCTTTACAAGTTTTCAAGTTCATTTTTAATCAACTTATTTTAGTTTAGAATTGTATGACATGTTATGAAAGGAAAAGTGTTTTTGAAGAAGAAAGGATATTTTCTTCAAGAATGAAGTTCAAGTGTTTTATCAAAATTATTTTCCATCTAAGATAATAAAGGATTCTGTTTCTATCCCTATTATTACATTTATTTGACTATGTTGTGATGGAATTGTTTTTATGAATTCCTTTATCTTATATGAATTGTTTTATGATTTCATGATGTTTAAGATTCCCATTTTTATTACATGGGTTATGCTATGATGTATGGTTTATGATTTTGTGGCACACATAAGAATGGTATAATTATGAGATGTATGGGACCTATATCTCCCTCCAATGCATTGGGTAAAGATTTTATATCTCATGAGATAGACATGGCTGGAACGGTAGGTTATACCGGTTCAGTGAAACAGGACTGAAACGAGGAATGAAATCAGTTCAGAAAGGGACTTTGTCCACTAAGATAGTTTTGGAAATCAGTCTTGACTAATAACAAATGATTCACTATAATTATGTGTGTATGCCACAAAGTTTCATGTTTTAAGTTATGATTATTGGGATCACATTTCACTACTATGATTTATCCCATGTTATGAAATTATGATCTCTTTTGCAGGTTAAGATTTCCAAAAGATATGTTCTTATGAATATGATGTGATTGATATTTCTTTTGTTTACCCTTACTGAGCATTTGAGCTCACCCTTTTATGTTTTATTTTCCCCAGGATATAAATAAAGGTTTTAGGTAAGAAAAAAAGGGAAGATCTTTATGGGAGATGTTGAAGATCTTTCACCATGATTAGAAGATTACGTTCTGAGTTTCAAAGACAGTAAACTATTACGGTTCTTGTGTGTGTGTTTTTGTTATGTACTAAGTATTCCGAAAAAGTAATGTAATGTCCATGTATGTCAAGCTTCAGGTATCTACAGTTGGTATCAGAGGAAAGGTTTAGTCAACCTTTGGAAACTAGGATGCAAAAAATTTAGTGAGATCCCTAGAGATATTTCTAAGGTATGTCTAGGGATGTCCCTAAGGTTAAGTATAAGTATAGGTTATAGTCATAGAATTGCACTAACGATCTTAGAATTAAACCTAAGATATTAGATATTGAAGGTACTCCCCCTTTATTTTGTTGTTTTCCCTAGCATGATTTTTTCCTCTCACACTATTCTTTTTGGGTTTTAGACAATGGATGGAACCTGAAGGAACTGTGTTGATCAATGCAATGGACAATGCAATGATTTTCCTCCTGAACAAACAAATGTTATGAGAGATGGAGTGAAAAATCTTATTGCTATACTTACACAAGCTATGAATCATTCTGGACATCCAAATGAGCAGAGAAGGGAACAATATTCTATTGAGTCCTTCATGAGGCAACGTCCACCTTCGTTCAGTGGGTCTTCTGATCCACTTGTTGCTGAACAATGGATCAGTACCACTGAAAAGATATTTTCAGTTCTTCATTGTTCTAAACATGATAAAGTAATATTAGCAGTATATCGTTTGGAAGGTGAAGCTGATCAATGGTAGAATCTTATCAAGAATACGAGACAAAGAGATGAAATTGAGTCCATGTAATGGGACGAGTTCAAGAACTTATTTTTCAATAAGTACTTCCCTCGTATTCTTCGAACAAAGATGGAGAAGGAGTTTCTTGAACTAAAGCAAAATGATGATGAATCAGTTGGTATATATGAAGTGAATTTTACAAGGCTTGCAAGGTATGCATCTGGATTTATCATCCAACCTGAAAGTAAAGTTGATCGATTCTTTAGTGGCCTAAAACCAAATCTTCGAAGGGCATTAGCTATAAGAGGATTCAGTAGCTATGAAGAAATTGTGTGTTGTGCTATCAAGGTAGAAATGGAATTTGGTGTTACTTGTCCATCTCATAGTTTTGAAAAGAAACGAAAGATGGAGTTCAAGGAGAAATCTCAGAATAATGGTGAAAAGAAGATGAATGTTTCCTTTTGCTCAAAGTGTGGAAAGAAGCATGGTGGAGATTTTCTTAAAGGGACAAGTAAATGTTTCAAATGTGGAAAGGAAGGTCATCGGGCATTTGAATGCTGCAATGATGGGAAGAAGATGACAAATGATGCAAACAAAGGAAGGGATACACAGAATGAACCTACTACACTTCAATGCTTCAAGTGCAAGGAAATGGGGCATTATGCTAATAAATGCCCTAATCCAAGGGTTAGTGATGATCGACATGAGCAACCACTTAAGGCAAAGGACAAAGGGAAGTCACATGCGATCACCATTGACAATGTTGAATATGACAACAATGTGGTGGAATGATTAAGTGTTTATGTAATGGGATTCCAAAATAATGTTTTATATAATATCGTGGAATATTGGAATATTTATGTATTGGTCTATTATGCTTTTCAATAATTTTATGGTACCGGTAACCAGGGAAAGTGATTGAGATATTTTTGGAAAAAAGATGATTTGTGCATAATGAAGGGATAAGGACAAAAAATGAAATGTTTGACAGTATTCATAAGCTCCTGACTGATATAAGGAAATAGTTAAATCATGGTTTGAGGTTTTGGTATGTGAAAAGAGTTAACTTTTTCCAGCACTCATGTTTTCACTAAGATTAAATGGGTTTTCATTTTTCAAGATAATACATGATTAAGGCCTTAAAATGTTTTGAATGTGACCAACAAGACATATCTCATGATATATGGGGATCAACGATGGTATTAACATGCTTGTTATATGAACTCTTTGGTAATCATTTTCACTGTAATATTGAACAACAGTATTTTGGATAAGCCTAAGGATTGGAATGGATTATGTTGGAAATAAGTTAGTATTGTCTAAGGATAGAACTTTTTTTCGATATTATTGATGGGATGTTATAGTAATGTAGTTTTAGGAAAAGGACAACCTGTAGGACAGGCGACAACCCATCGCGTCGGACAAGGCTGTGTGAATCGAACACACAACCGAAATGCGACTGGCCTTTATCACCTACCACTGGCCTACAGGAAGTCCCTGGTTAGTAGAAACTAGTTTTATTTTATTATGAAGTGTGATATATGAAGTATAAGTTCATTTTTGAAACCATATACGATTAATCTAACCATAAGATGGACTGATAACGTTTGCTAACCTTTTGATTGAAACAGATGGAATGACCCATCATTCTATCACATGATATGCTAACACAATAACAAATTAAACTTCATTTCTTTAAGGGATGAAGTGGAAATTGTTCAATTCACGAACAACAGTGAGATTGTACCAAAATCATGTAAGTATTTCTTTTAATTCATCAACTTTAGGGAAATGATCTTGAAAACCAAAAAAATGTTGTCCTAGTGCCCTTATATCCGATAAATCAGATGGTACCCTATATCATCACAAATTTATGGCTTTGTGATTGTTGGATTTTTCATAGCCATGTTCTCTACCACTATCCATCAGAACATGACGGTTAGATTTCTCTTACATATCCATATTTTCACCTATGTTCTCCTATGTGGAAACCCAGTGAATAGTTTATTTGGGTAACCGTTACGTGTCATACTTTTGTTTTTAAAGATTGGTTTTTGTATTCCTTTTTACGATGTGGATTTCTATTAAAGAAACTTTCGAGTAGTAAACCATTTATAACCCCAACGAATTTCGAGGGAGAAATTCATTTTAAGGGGGGTAGAATGTAACACCCCAAGATTTTATGAAAAATATTCTTTTTAATTTCATGTCTTGTGTTGTACGCTACACCAAAAGGGGCTTGAAAAACACACATCCTTGACTTGCCTTGTATTACACGCAATCGCGACCTTCCTCGATAGCGTGTGTAGTACGCAATACCGAGTTTCACCAAACAATGATATGCTATTAAAATATTATTAAAAACTAGCCGTTATGAATAGTAATAACCACTTTTTGAAATTTTATAAATTTTAATTTTTAAAATGGACTTCATTTTTGGATTCGGAATATCGAAATTAGCTTAGGGTGAAATTTTGGTACTTTTCGGATAACTTTCATTTTCTGATGAATAGTGAAAATTACTAAATTTTAATTAAAAACAAATTTTTTAATCAAAATAATTAACAGTGATAAATTAGTAATTTGAGTGGTTTTAAAGTATATTTAGAATATATTTTTACAATTTAATACAATTTTGGTCATTGGATGTAATTTCACATTTAAACCAGACATAAACAAGTGTCAATCTTTTGATAGTTATTATCTCTTAAAAACACGCTATTTGTTTTGACGACGGTAATTAATTTTTAAATTAATTAATGTAACTGATATGTTGTGAATTTGGTAAAATAGACATCATTTTTGAATTCATAATATCAAACATATCTTAGGCCTATTTTTTTTGTATTTTTCTGGAAACGTTCATTTTTTGATTAATAGTGAAACCACTAAGTGGTAGTTAAAAAACTGAATTTTTCATAAAACTTAATTTTACTGCTTCTGTGAGTGGAATTTCGAAAATATGAGAGACACGGGTAATATCAAGGACTAAAATGTGGTTCAATGAGATGAAAATAATTTTTGGTGAATAGTAACTTTTGACTTTTTTTTACCACGGTTAAAAGTAAATAGGGTAATTAAGGGTAAAAATGATATTATTATTACCCTAACACATGTCCTAATTCTATTGGATAAGTTTAATTCGACCAAAAACAACCTTAGGAATAAAATATGACCATTTAATCCCACTTAAATTAGATTAGGACATTTATTATTAATTTATTTAAAGAAGGGTTAAAATAGTTAAAATCAAAGTTTAATAAGTAAATAATTTTTAATATAGGGTTATACATAAGATAAATTCGACTATAAATATTAATTATAAAGCTAAACAGATTTCCTATATAATGATATTTTATTTGTAATTTTTAGACATTAAATAATTTAATTTATTTGTGACACAACGATGATGCAGTAATTATCTTATTAATGAAATATTGACATAATTGATGTTATAAATACCCAAATAAATGTAATTTCAGACTTTTTATAAATTCCACTAATTTTATAGGTTACTATGACATGTTAGTATTTATTTTATTAACTTTTTTCAAACTAATAATTCTGTTATGATTTTTAAAAAAATCAATTACCAAATAGTGTCAAAATTGACATAGAATAGTTTTTTAAAACAAATATTATATTATTAATTGTTATTTTATTCCTAAAAATCTAAGGTTCGACCAAATGACTTAGATAAGGTTTTATATATTAATAATAAACAACTTGGGGTTTTTTTATCTTGTTATAGTAAGTTTATTAACCTTATACTGTAATAACACAAGAATACACAGTAAAAGTAAAATTATTTAACTTAATGTTAAATCTAAATGATAAGGTTAAAATAGGAACCTAAACTACTCTAAATTATATTGGATGAGAGTATATCGACCCATCCCCACCTTATCATCGAAATAAATCAATTTGGAGCTATTTAAAACAGAATATGACTATATAATAAAATAATAGTTTTAGTTTTCCAAAGGAGCCCCTCTCCTCCCTTATAAAAGAACACCTCCTCCCTCTCTTCCTCACACCACTTTGAGCCTTCAAGCTCGGCCATACCCTGCCAATTTCTTCTCTCCACTTCCCTAGAGACATCCTAGAGGTCCTGGTCTTATTCAATGACCAATTTTAGTGCCCTAAAAGGAGGTCTCAAAGAAGAGCTTCAAAGAAGAGGTAATGCCCGTTACCGATTCTTTCATCTTTATTTCTTCTTCCACTTATTCTTCTTTAGTTTATTCATCATGAAGTAATAAAATAAGTATCACTCATATACTGATATGTTATTATAAGTATGAAACAACCCTATTTCACCATCAATCCATCCTACGGAAAATGAAATCACCGCGCGTGCGTACGTACGGAATACCGTCTCCACGCCGTGGTGTAATCTATTTTCCACCACCACCTTACTTGGATGGGTATAATGGTGTAAATAATAACTATATATGATTATTTTAAAGTGATATTGATTCTGAGATAGTTTACATACACTCCAATAAGTCCCACGATCAGGAGAACGATATCATCGCTCGTGCGTACGTACGGACTACCGTCTCCACGACGCGATGAAATTCATTCTCCATGTTAACCATTCATGAATGATTATAAAGTATATATAATAAGTAATCATGAAATATATGACATAATAATACTAGATTTATGTGTGTATATATATATGTCATCTACTTAATTCCATTCAACTCAATAAGGAAATGAAAACAGCGTTCATGCATACATACGGCCTACCGTCTCCATGAACGGTGTATTTCTTTCCATTTACTGATCTATTATATATATGTATATTCTGAATATATATTATATATATATATATATAATGTTTTACTTTCCGGATTTAAGTAATCATAATCTAAGTAATCATATGAATAATTACAAGTTAAAGCACGAACGACAAATGAGAGGATTTTACCCAAAACGCTCTTTAACATGGAATTTACAAAAGAACTGGTAATATAAAGTCATAAGTGAACCATATATGATATCATAACAGTGAGTATGATTCTCGAATAAGTCAGTGACATTATTTAAATCATTATACAGGAGGTTCGGACACTTACGAAGCAAATTGGACCTAAGGTAAGGGAAATATCACAATCTCATTTTTATCCGAGATTGTTTATACTTTGGAATTTCATGGGGTGAATTTTATCATCCACATCCATGTTTCCTCAATATGTAATATTTAAATCATTATAAAATAGTTTATATCCAATTTTACCCTTCGGTGAGTTTTTAGTAAAATATATGAAATGATTCTTTTGTCGTTTTTCGTACGAGGTACTTTTTGACTTATCCGACAAAAGTACGAGAAGAATGTTTTTTTAACTTATACGGCATGAATGGATTTTTAAAACATTGTTTCCAAGAAGATTCCTTTACAAGTTTTCAAGTTCATTTTTAATCAACTTCTTTTAGTTTTGAATTGTATGACATATTATGAAAGGAAAAGTGTTTTTGAAGAAGAAAGGATATTTTCCTCAAGAATGGAGTTCAAGTGTTTTATCAAAATTATTTTCCATCTAAGATAATAAAGCATTATATTTCTATCCCTATTATTACATTGATTTGACTATTTTGTGATGGAATTATTTTTATGAATTCCTTTATCTTATATGAATTGTTTTATGATGTCATGATGTTTAAGATTCCCATTTTTATTACATGGGTTATGCTATGATGTATGGTTTATGATTTTGTGGCACACATAAGAATTGTATCATTATGAGATGGGTGGGACCTATATCTCCCTCTAATACATTGGTTAAAGATTTTATATCTCATGAGATAGACATGGCTGGAATGGTAGGTTATACCAGTTCAGAGAAACAGCACTGAAACGAGGAATGAACTCGGTTCAGAAAGGGACTTTGTCCACTAAGATAGTTTTGGAAATGAGTCTTGACTAATAAGAAATGATTCTCTATAATTATGTGTGTATGCCACAAAGTTTCATGTTTTAAGTTATGATTATTGGGATCACATTTCACTACTATGATTTATCCCATGTTATGAAATTATGATCTCTTTTGCAGGTTAAGATTTCCAAAAGATATGTTCTTATAAATATGATGTGATTGATATTTCTTTTGTTTACCCTTACTGAGCATTTGAGATCACCCTTTTATGTTTTCTTTTCTCCAGGATATAAATAAAGGTTTTAGGTAAGAAAAAAGGGAAGATCTTTATGGGATATGTTGAAGATCTTTCACCATGATTAGAAGATTACGTTCTTAGTTTCCAAAGACACTAAACTATTACGGTCCATGTGTGTGTGTTTTTTGTTATGTACTAAGTATTCCACAAAAGTAATGTAATGTCCATGTATTTCAAGCTTCGGGTCTCTACAGTTGGTATCAGAGGAAAGGTTTAGTCAACCTTTGGAAACTAGGATGCGAGAACTTTAGTGAGATCCATAGAGATATTTCTAAGGTATGTCAAGGGATGTCCCTAAGGTTAAGTATAAGTATAGTTTATAGTCCTAGAATTTCACTAACGATCTTAGAATTAAACCTAAGATGTTAGATATTGAAGGTACTCCCCCTTTATTATGTTGTTTTTCCTAACATGATTTTTGCCTCTCACACTATTCTTTTTTGGTTTTAGACAATGGCTGGAACCCGAAGGAACTGTGTTGATCAATGTAATGGACAATGCAATGATTTTCCTCCTGAACAAACAAATGTTATGAGAGATGGAGTGAAAAATCTTATTGCTTTACTTACACAAGCTATGAATCATTCTGGACTTCCAAATGAGCAGAGAAGGGAACAATATTCTATTGAGTCCTTCATGAGGCAACGTCCACCTTCGTTCAATGGGTCTTCTGATCCACTTGTTGCTAAACAATGGATCAGTACCACGGAAAAGATATTTTCAGTTCTTCAATGTTCTGAACATGATAAAGTCATCTTAGCAGTATATCGTTTGGAAGGTGAAGCTGATCAATGGTATAATCTTATCAAGAATACGAGGCAAAGAGATGAAATTGAGTCCATGTAATTGGATGAGTTCAAGAACTTATTTTTCAATAAGTACTTCCCTCGTATTCTTCAAACGAATATGGAGAAGGAGTTTCTTGAACTAAAGGAAAAGGATGATGAATCTGTTGGTATATATGAAGTGAATTTTACAAGGCTTGCAAGGTATGCATCTGGATTTATCATCCAACCTGAAAGTAAAATTGATCGATTCTTCAGTGGATTAAAACTAAATCTTCGAAGGGCATTAGCTATAAGATACTTCAGTAGCTGTGAAGAAATTGTGCATTGTGCTATCAAGGTATAAATGGAAGTGGGTGTTACTTATCCATATCATAGTTTTGAAAAGAAATGAAAGATGGAGTTCAAGGAGAAATCTCAGAATAATGGTGAAAAGAAGATGAATGTTTCCTTATTCTCAAAGTGTGGAAAGAAGCACGGTGGATATTTTCTTAAAGGGACAAGTAAATGTTTCAAATGTGGAAAGGAAGGTCATCGGGCATTTGAATGCTGCAATGATGGGAAGAAAATTTCAAATGATGCAAACAAAGGAAGGGATACACAGAATGAACCTACAACACTTCAATGCTTCAAGTGCAAGGAAATGGGGCATTATGCTAATAAATGCCCTAATCCAAGGGTTACTGATGATTGACATGAGCAACCACTTAAGGCAAAGGACAAAGGGAAGTCACATGTGATCACCATTTAAAATTTTGAATATGACAACGATGTGGTGGAATGATTAAGTGTTTATGTAATGGGATTCCAAAATAATGTTGTATATAGTATCGTGGAATATTGGAATATTTATGTATTGGTCTATTATGCTTTTCAATAATTTTATGGTGCCGGTAACCATGGAAAGTGATTGAGATATTTTTGGAAAAAAGATGATATGTGCATAATGAAGGGATAAGGACGAAAAATGAAATGTTTGACAGTATTCATAAGCTCCTGACTGATATAAGGAAATAGTTAAATCACGGTTTGAGGTTTTGGTATGTGAAAAGAGTTAAATTTTTACAGCACTCATGTTTTCACTAAGATTTAATGGGTTTTCATTTTTCAAGAGAATACATGATTAAGGCCTTAAAATGTTTGGAATGTGACCAACAAGACATATCTCATGATATATGGGGATCAACGATGGTATTAACATGCTTGTTATATGAACTCTTTGGTAATCGTTTTCACTGTAATATTGGACACCAGTATTTTGGATAAGCCTAAAGATTGGAATGGATTATGTTGGACATAAGTTAGTATTGTCTAAGGACAGAACTTTTTTTTGATATTATTTATGGGATGTTATAGTAATGTAGTTTTAGAAAAAGGACAACCTGCAGGACGGGCGACAACCCATCGCGTCAGACAAGGCTGTGTGAATCGAACACACAACCGAAATGCGATTGGACTTTATCACCTACCACTGGCCTACAGAAAGTCCCTGGTTAGTAGAAACTAGTTTTATTTTGTTAAGAAGTATGACATATGAAGTATAAGTTCATTTTTGAAACCATATACAATTAATCTAACCATAAGATGGACTTATAACTTTTGCTAACCTTTTGTTTGAAACAGATGGAATGACCCATCATTCTATCACATGATCTGCTAACACAATAACAAATTCAACTTCATTTATTTAAGGGATGAAGTGGAAATTGTTCAATTCACGAACAACAGTGAGATTGTACCAAAATCATGTAAGTATTTTTTTTAATTCATCAACTTTAGGGAAATGATCTTGAAAACCAAAAATGTTGTCCTAGTGCCCTTATATCCGATAAATCAGATGGTACCCTAGATCATCACAAATTTATGGCTTTGTGATTGTTGGATTTTTCATAGCCATGTTCTCTACCACTATCCATCAGAACATGACGGTTAGATTTCTCTTCCATATCCATATTTTCACCTATGTTCTCCTATGTGGAAACCCAGTGAATAGTTTATTTGGGTAACCGTTACGTTTCATACTTTTGTTTTTAAAGATTGGTTTTGGTATTTCTTTTTACGATCTGGATTTCTATTAAAGAAACGTTCGAGTAGTAAACCATTTATAACCCCAACGAATTTCGAGGGCGAAATTCATTTTAAGGGGGGTAGAATGTAACACCCCAAGATTTTATGAAAAATATTCTTTTAAATTTCATGTCTTGTGTTGTACGCTACACCAAAAGGGGCTTGCACAACACACATCCTTTACTTGCCTTGCATTACACGCAATCGCGACCTTCCTCGATAGCGTGTGTAGTACGCAATACCGAGTTTCACCAAACAACGACATGCTATTAAAATATTATTAAAAACTAGCTGTTATGAATAGTAATAACCACTTTTTGAAATTTTGTAAATTTTATTTTTCAAAATGGACTTCATTTTTGGATTCGGAATATCGAAATTAGCTTAGGGTGAAATTTTGGTACTTTTCGGATAACTTTCATTTTCTGATGAATAGTGAAAATTACTAAATTTTAATTAAAAACAACTTTTTTAATCAAAATAATTAATAGTGATAAATTATTAATTTGAGTGGTTTTAAAGTATATTTAGAATATATTTTTACAATTTAATACAATTTTAGTCATTGGATGTAATTTCACATTTAAACCAGACATAAACAAGTGTCAATCTTTTGATAGTTATTATCTCTTAAAAACACGCTATTTGTTTTGACGACGGTAATTAATTTTTAAGTTAATTAATGTTACTGATATGTTTTGAATTTGGTAAAATAGACATCATTTTTGAATTCATAATATCAAATATAGATTGGGCCTATTTTTTTGTATTTTTCTGGAAACGTTCATTTTTTGATGAATAGTGAAACCACTAAGTGGTAGATAAAAAACTAAATTTTTCATAAAACTTAATTTTACCGCTTCTGTGAGTGGAATTTCAAAAATCCGAGAGACACGGTTAATATCAAGGACTAAAATGTGGTTCAATGAGATGAAAATAATTTTCGGTGAATAGTAACTTTTGACTTTTTTTTACCACGGTTAAAAGTAAATAGGGTAATTAAGGGTAAAAATGATATTATTATTACTCTGAAACATGTCCTAATTCTATTGGATAAGTGTAATTCGACCAAAAACAACCTTTGGAATAAAATATGACCATTTAAGCCCACTTGGATTAGATTAGGACATTTATTATTAATTTATTTAAAGAAGGGTTAAAATAGTTAAAATCAAGGTTTAATAAGTAAATCATTTTTAATATAGGGTTATACATAAGATAAATTCGACTATAAATATTAATTAGAAATATAAACAGATTTCCTACATAATGATATTTTATTTTTAATTTTTAGACATTAAATAATTTAATTTATTTGTGACACAACGATGATGCAGTAATTATCTTATTAAAAAAATATTGACATAATTGATGTTATAAATACCCAAATTAAATGTAATTTGAGACTTTTTATGAATTACACTAATTGTATAGGTTACTATGACATGTTAGTATTGATTTTATTAATTTTTTCGAACTAATAATTCTATTATGATTTTTACAAAAATCAATTACCAAATAGTGTCAAAATTGACATAAAATAGTTTTTAAAAAACAATATTATATTATTACTTGTTATTTTATTCCTAAAAATATAAGGTTAAACCAAATGACATATATAAGGCTATATATATTAATAATAAACAACTTTTGGTTTTTTTGGCTTGTTATAGTAAGTTTATTAACCTTATAGTGTAATAACACAAGAAGACACGGTAAAAGTAAAATTATTTAACTTAATGTTAAATCTAAATGATAAGGTTAAAATAGGAACCTAAACTTGTCTAAATTCTATTGGATGAGAGGATTTCGACCCATCCCCACCTTAGCTTCGAAATAAATCAATTTAGAGCTATTTAAAACCGAATATGACTATATAATAAAATAATAGTTTTAGTTTTCCAAAGGAGCCCCTCTCCTCCCTTATAAAAGGGCACCTCCTCCCTCTCTTACTCACACCACTTTGAGCCTTAAAGCTCAACCAAAACCTGCCAATTTCTTTTCTCCACTTCCCTAGAGACACCCTAGAGGTTCTGGTCTTCTTCAAAGACCAATTTTAGTGCCCTAAAAGGAGGTCTCAAAGAAGCGCTTCAAAGAAGAGGTAATGCCCGTTACGGATTCTTTCATCTTTATTTCTTCTTCCACTTATTCTTATTTCGTTTTTTCATCATGAAGTAATAACATAAGTATCACTCATATACGGATATGTTATTATAAGTATGAAAAAGCCCTATTTCACCATCTATCCATCCTACGGAAAATGAAATCACCGCGCGTGCGTACGTACGGAATACCGTCTCCACGCCGTGGTGTAATCTATTTTCCACCACCACCTTACTTGGATGGGTATAATGGTGTAAATAATAACTGTATATGATTATTTTAAAGTGATATTGATTCTTAGATAGTATACATACACTCCAATACAGTCCCACGATCATGAGAACGATATCATCGCTCGTGCGTACATACGGACTACAGTCTCCACGACGCGATGAAATTCATTCTCCACGTTAACCATTCATGAATGATTATAAAGTATATATAATAAGTAATCATGAAATATATGGCATAATAATACTATATTTATGTTTATATATATGTATGTCATCTACTTAATTCCATTCAACTCAATAAGGAAATGAAAACAACGTTCATGCATACGTACGGCCTACCGTCTCCATGAACGGTGTATTTCTTTCCATTTACTGATCTATTATATATATGTATATTATGAATATATATTATATATATGTATATCATGTTTTACATTCTGGATTTAATTTATCATGATCTAAGTAATCATATGAATAATTACAAGTTAGAACACGAATGACAAATGAGGCGATTTTACCCAAAACGCTCTTTAACATGGAATTTACAAAAGAACGGGTAATATAAAGTCATAAGTGAACCATATATGATATAATAACAATGATTATGATTCTGGAATAAGTGAATGACATTATTTAAATCATTATACAGGAGGTTTGGACACTTACGAAGCAAATTGGACCTAAGGTAAGGGAAATATCACAATCTCATTTTTATCCGAGATTGTTTATACTTTGGAATTTACTGGGGTGCATTTTATCATCCACATCCATGTTTCCTCAATATGTAATATTTACATCATTATACAATAGTTTATATCCAATTTTACCCTTCGATGAGTTTTTAGTAAAAGATATGAAAGGATTCTTTTGTCATTTTTTGTACGAGGTACTTTTTGACTTTTCCGAAAAAAGTACGAGAAGAATGTTTTTTTAAAATTATACGACATGAATGGATTTTTAAAAAATTATTTCCAAGAATATTCCTTTACCAGTTTTCAAGTTTATTTTTAATCAACTTCTTTTAGTTTATAATTGTATGACATGTTATGAAAGGAAAAGTGTTTTTGAAGAAGAAAGGATATTTTCCTCAAGAATGGAGTTCAAGTGTTTTATCAAAATTATTTTCCATCTAAGATAATAAAGGGTTCTGTTTCTATCCCTATGATTACATTGATTTGACTATGTTTTGATGGAATTATTTTTATGAATTACTTTATCTTATATGAATTGTTTTATGATGTCATGATGTTTAAGATTCCCATTTTTATTACATGGGTTATGCTATGATGTATGATTTATGATTTTGTGGCACACATAAGAATGGTATCATTATGAGATGGGTGGGAACTATATCTCCCTCCAATTCATTGGGTAAAGATTTTATATCTCATGAGATAGACATGGCTGGAATGGTAGGTTATACCGGTTCAGTAAAACTGGACTGAAACGAAGAATGAACCCAGTTCAGAAAGGGACTTTGTCCACTAAGATAGTCTTGGAAATGAGTCTTGACTAATAAGAAATGATTCTCTATGATTATGTGTGTATGCCACAAAGTTTCATGTTTTAAGTTATGATTATTGGGAACACATTTCACTACTATGATTTATCCCATGTTATGAAATTATGATTTCTTTTGTAGGTTAATATTTCCAAAAGATATGTTCTTATGAATATGATTTGATTGATATTTCTTTTGTTTACCCTTACTGAGCATTTGAGCTCACCCTTTTATGTTTTCTTTTCCCCAGGATATAAAGAAAGGTTTTATCTAAGAAAAAAAGGGAAGATCTTTATGGGAGATGTTGAAGATATTTCACCATGATTAGAATATTACGTTCCGAGTTTCCAAAGACACGGAACTATTACAGTCCTTGTGTGTGTGTTTTTGTTATGTACTAAGTATTCTGCAAAAGTAATGTAATGTCCATGTACGTCAAGCTTCGGGTCTCTACAATTAATTTATTTTAAGTGGTGTTTTTATCTATAGATATATATAATGGTCCTTATAATTTAATGTTATTATTAATTCATGTCATGAGTCATGTATCTTAATGTATCTATGAAAACCATTAATATAATATCTTTCATCGAAGATAGACACATTGGGTACAACATGAGTGACATTTAATTAATTAATAACGTGATGAGGTATTTATCCATATATATTCTTTACCAAAAGATAATATCATAGGCGCTTTAGTGAAAATATGACTACTTGATTAAGAACATTTTTGTGATGTTCGATAAGAATGTTCCTTTCTAGGAAGTCAATGAAAAATGCATCAATCACCTAAGTTGACAAAATCATTATGAAACCATCTGGATTAGAGATGTCAAGATTATTAAATTAAATTAAAAACTATATATTAATGTTTTTATATACTAATATTATTCCAATATATCCCGTCAAATACTATTATTTAACTATCACAAATACCCTCAAATTGTTTTCTAATCATTTTTATTCATGTCTATCGATCAGTCTATTTGATGAAATAAATTGTTTTTATATGGAGTTAATATAAGAGTTGTCATTTTCTCTCAGTGTTTAATTATTACACTCAATATTTATAATTGTATTATGTTTGAGATAAATTTCTATCTGTAGAATGTTTTTCTATGCCAAGAAGTCATAGAATTTGTAAAATATTTTCTTTCATGTCTTACGATAAGTTAAAGTTTTATTTTCAAGACTTATAAATAGAAAAAGACATATATCCAGAAAATAAACCTTATTAAAATTCAAAAAATAAATCCTTATATTTAAAACGATGCTTTAAAATAACATGAAACCATTGTGATCAGGAAATCCTTACTTTCTAAAAGGATGACATCAGATATTTACAATCAACCCCAACTGCTTTACGATATAATATAAGACCTACGGTTAGATAATTTTTTGATATTTTACTAAATCATTATGATGACTATAAATTTATTATTATCTGGTAATGATTTATGTTTGGAATTCTAATAATACTAAAGAATCACGATGTTACATAACATTATGTATGTTTAATATTTTTATTAAATATTTGAGTAGATTAATTTCTATCGACTTATATCAAGAGAATTATAATCCTAATTTTTATTTTATCTAAATCAGTGATGTCAAAAAAACAAAAGGTGATAGGCATTAGAAAATAGTTTTAAATAAGGAAAAACATCATGGAATATTCATGTTGCACCACCACAATACCATGTATTTTATATTTTTAAAGTAATTGACATGAAATATTAAAATAATGAAAATTTATGAATATTATATTATCCATACTATTTAAAAAAGAGAAATATATTCAGATTCAAAATGTAGGTTTTTTTAAAAATGAAATGGTTTTGGTAATCAAAATTGTTATATTGAAAAAAATGTATACACATTGTTTTTAAGCTATCATTTCCTCCAATATTGGAAAAAAAATTATATTGTGTGATTATCTAGATATATGTTCCAAAAAATAAATATCATTCAGAGATAAATGAATTCCTTCACACATTTTTCCAATGATTTATTCTTCATCTGCTAGTTGAATCTTGTAACTTTATGATTAAATTTTAGTACATTTATTTATCATTTTATATACTGTTTTACACTTTCTTTAATATTTTTTTTAAATCATGGAGAGGTATTTTAAAAAGGGAGGGCCCTCTTAAAATATTTTTGAACCTTGTTGAAAATGTTTCTGTTTCATGTTGTCAACTATCATGGTACCTAAAAAGAGGTCATGTTTGCTTAAAATAATAATGCTTGAATAGATAGGGTTGTTGAAATGGACTAGGTTATTCATGTACCCAAATCCACTAAAAATAATATGTGTTATGTTCTTCTCTATTCATTTTTTATTTCCACAGTCTTTCTAATAAAAGAGTAATGAATATATTGGGGTGATTTTATTTGGGGTTAAAATTTCAATAACTCAATTGACGATCCCCCAATTAATTATATAGACACATTATTTTATAAATATATATATATATATTACATATTAATAATTTAATATTAATTACATAATATTATTCCACACACAAGAACCTTAATGGTTTAGTTTTTTTGGGTTCAAGATTCAAAATCTTCTTATTTCATTAATGATCTAAAAAATACACCATAAAGATCATCCCATATAGTAAAATTATTAGATATACCAAAATTAAAACCTTTCTTCATAACCTTGGTAAAGGAAATATAATAATGGGTGAGATCAGATGCTTGGAAAGGGTAAAAAATGATATCACTAATCACTAAATTACAAGATAAGTATATTGGTATGATAATCTAATATTAATATTTGAAAACCATACCATGTATATCGTATATCATAATCATGAGTTTGGGAATAAAGATTCATAGTTCATAATAAATGAATCATAATGGAATCAAATAACATGATCTATGAGAGCATAGCATTGTCATGAGACAGAAGATTGTGACAAACACATAATCATAGAATATAATTTCGTTATTCAAGGATCATTTCAATAACTATCATATTATATTGGGTTCCCTCCCCATTATATAATATATGTATTGAATGTTCACTTTCAAGAATACCATAGTGCATATAGTCCCTTACTATGCTGGATTCACTCGCCATTATAATCCTTATTATCTCATGAGATATCCATTTGTACCCAACGCATTTGAGGGATACATAATTCTTATCTCACCCATCACATAATTTACATTATACATATGGGTTACACAAGATCATAAAATATTCATCATATAATAACCCATGAAATTGAAATGGGTTTTATAATTATTTTATCATTGCATAACCCATGGAAAATAAATGGGTTTTGTATCTTAATTAACCTAAGTGAATGAAATTGGTTTCATAGAATCAACCTTATATAATGATAAAAAATATTCATTAAAATAATGATTGTGTCTTTTATAATTATCACATATCCCTAGTAAACCATATGTAATATAAAAGGATATTTTCTTATATTAAAATCCCTTTAAAATATATTTGGAATATTTAATTGAAAAAATGCCTTTTTTATTTTAAAATAACTTCTTTAAATTTTTTTTCCAAATATTAAGGAAATTATTTTATTTTTAAAAAAACCTGGAAATTTGTAAAGTAATCCTTAAAGTATTTAGTGGTCATGATAGAGGTTAATTCTTTTCATGTCATGTTTGGTAAAGTAAACATTTCTTTCATATTTGAAGTAAAAAATAAAAATTTATTATGTTAAAAATTTATATGTGGATTAATTTTAAACCATTTAATAAGAAACAAATAATTGGTGAAAATGAAATTAAAAAAACATATAATAATATGAAATCATTAGAAAAAGTAGTTTCAGGAAAAATTGATATTGAAAAAATTATTTTTGATTGAAAAGAGAAATAAATTTAATTTTATTTATAAATATTCTATCGGTCTCTCGAGTACATAAAAAGATGAAAATTAATAGAAAAAAATTAATATATGAAAGAAATAGAGTATAAATAAATTCATGGTATTATTGATATATAGTTCTTAAAATTTCATCATTAGGAACATTTTTATAACCAATATCGGTAAGCAATGAGACTATAACATAAATCCCTTTCCAGATGGTTATATTCAGAATCATAATCCCCATGAACGAATAACTAAATTTGAATCATATATTATCTTGAAAATAAGTTCAATCAAGATATATCATGTAATATGATTACTATATAAAATTTGTAAACCTAAATAGGTTTATAACACCAAACATGTATCAATGAAACTATACTAAGATAATGAACTGTTACCGCATTGGTAATATCTGAATCAAAACCTCATGAAAGGAATAAAAATATATGGATTTTAAAATACCCATAATCAGACTGAATATATTCTTAAAAAAAATTAATCAAAATCATGTCCAACACATAATGTAAATATATGTTGAATATGGTATATGGATCAAAGAAGTAAATGTGAGATTATAAATCCCATCACCTCAAGTTCGAAATGCTTCTAAAGTGATTTCAAAACATATATAATAAATTTATTTTCATTATAAATCTATACCAATGTAACCTATATAAATATAATATAATATCTTATCTAATTATATCATTTTAACACCAATTTAATAATAAATATTAATTAAAATCATTGTTTACAGGTCTTCACTACTTCATTTTTAATGAGGATTTTTAGTTCAGTGGTTCTAGTAATTGTAAATTGATCATGGTTCAATCAAATCTATAATATTAATCCAAGTATAAATTTTATATATATTCATTATATTTATATATATAGTCATCGATAAAAATATGAGAGAGATAAATGAATTACAACATTCATAGAGACAGTAGATCATATGTACACATGAATGTTATTTTCTTATTTCAAATAATCAAAATAAATCATTTTAAATAATAATTTAACTTTATAGAATTATTATTATATCATATATATCATATATTTTCATTAAATCCATCCTTATTACCATACATGTAAAAAGAAATGAAAAACTAATTGTATCACATTGTGGAGGTGGTTGTCCACATGTATGCACGAGCGACATTATCAATTTTTAATGGATTGGATGGTAAGAAGGTAGATATGATATCTCAATTATAGAATAATTATTATTTCACAAATATAATAGAAAATTTAGTCTCATTATAATTAGAATCCATGAAAATGGTGCTGGAAAATTAATTATATCGCTACGTAGTGGCGGTGGTTAACAAGTACACACAAATGACAGTTTCACTTCCCATTTGATTGAATATATAGAGGATATTGGTGGTTACATAATCATAAATATATTTAAATATATTTATTAAAGTAAATTAATATTTAATTCTAAATTCCATATATTTAATGAAGTTATAAGGAGAAATAAATTGAATGTTGTCTAATAAGACGATTACATCTTATTTGGTATCCCTTATTTATATCCATTACTGTAGAACCTTGGAAAAATATTTTTAGAAGAAAAACCATATGATTAATTCACAGGAAATTTGAGAAGAAAAAATTCAGGGATTGTTCAAGATTGATGTTTCAATTTCAGGTAAATTGAAGAGATAAGGGCGTCCTTTTAAAAGGGGGCGAAAGAAAAAACATGGAATTATGAAAAAAATGATAAAACATAATTAATACATTTTTATATAAATTAATTAAAATGTATATATATTCAATGAAAGATAGTATATGGTCAAATTTTCCATAGAAAAAAATTAGAATGGTTTTCTGTCATTTTTAACCTTTTTTTGTTTGACCCCTTCATTAACAGATTTTAACATTACCTGTGGTAACATCTTTTTCAATATTATAGGGTTATAAATTTTAAATTTAAGTTAGAAAATATATCATAAGTGGAAATGGTATGAACTTTTCAACAATTTATAATCATAATTTTTTTTATTCAATAATTTTATTAATTTTTAATAATTACATAAAAAAATATAAAATATAATTAATTCCATTTTTAAAACTATTCATTTACATTGAAATTAAATCATCAAGATAGTTATGTAATTTAAATTTAAACCATTTCAACCTCCCTAAAATGTTATTTATATCTAAAAAATTAGTCCAATACAATTATTACACCAAATTGTATTACTTTTAATATCTTTAATATCCATTGTTTTATTTTTCTCTTAATTTAATAAATACTATATCAACATTTTATAAAAATTAAATGAAATTATTTAATCACTAAAAAATATACATTAATTTCCATTATTAATAATAAATTAATATTTAAATTAAACATTTATAACCTAACTTATTCCCTTTTTATCCTTTTTAAAAACAATTAGGGACATTAATGTTATGATAGTGACATTGTTGGAATTTTCATTACTAAAAAAAATATAATTTTCATTATCAAGGTAAAATGGAACCAAAATTTAATTTATTCACATTTTTCATGTCTATCTTCATATTTTATCCATCCAGTGAAATGATGCCATGTTTTTGGTAGATTTTGGGGTATTATCTCATTATTTTGACCATATTTTACGCATTTTACCCTTACTATAGTGATAAAACTTTATCAATGTTACTATTCATAATAACCAAAAATAAAATTAATCAAATTACTAAATTTGAACCAATTTATTCAAAAATGGTTTCCATTTTTCAAGATTCAGTCTTTTGAGTTGGAAGAAACTTCTTTAATATAAATTAATAAAATGCTATGAGAATTTTTTTAGAAAAATTAAATTATATAAAAATCATGAATATTACTGATTTGAATGAATTTTATTATATTAATATGATTCTAACACACCATTTGTTGAGTCAAAACTATTAATTATTACATACCCCTTCCTACAGTATTATAAATCACAAACACTTTCTTAAAAAATCTTTACTAAATCTTTATATGGCATGTGTTTTAGTATGTATTTTGGTTAAACACTATCTTTTAATATTCATTGAAAAAAATTATAATGTATTAGAAATATAAACATATATTATTCATTAAAATCATTGGATTTATCACGATTCAAATTTATCATAATTCCATTTAATTAGACCAAAATTAAGGTAGTTATCTTGTCTATCATATTGACAAAAGACATGACCATCCAACTGATTCTGGTATTGATATATCGGACTTACATTCATATGTATTATTTTAATAAAAATAGATAATGAATTCCTTCAGACTAACCTATGTTCATAATCATAGTATAAATACTTTTTTATATCATAGGGAATATCATTACCATAGTAACAGTGTTAATCAATGTGACATTGGACATTCAGTTACAAATGAGCTATCAAGGACTAGCTTTCTGAGGCTATTGAAACAAACTCCTAAATTTGAAAATTGGAGAATCACCTAAAAATATAGATTAATTTTAAGAGTTTTGTGTTAACTTCATTCACAAATCAACTCATATGAGGATTTATTAGTGTGAACTAATCATCATTAGTATTTTTAATTCATTAGAGACATGGTAGTTTTAAGGAATCATTATCATGATTATTTCTTTATGAAAATTTTAATTTTTAATCACATCCAACCATTTTTAAGATCTAGGGATTTTGAGGATATGAAGACTGTGAATCTGATCCAACAGATCGGGGTCTTCTGGGGATAGGAAGATAGATAGAGATCATTATATTGAGGGTTGATGAGGATATGAAGATAGAGCTATTCTGATCATCGTATCAAGGGATTTCCTGGTATGAAATGATAGAACATTACATGTGGTATAAAACTATGGATACCTTTAGTCAAGGTTATTGACTACATTTCCCTTAAGGTTAATATAGGTAAATATTTTAATGATATCATTATTGTCTTTATTACATTTACATAACTATTCTTTTCTTTTTTACAAGTATCTATTCTATTTTAACTGTTATATAAAGTTAGACATCGTACATAAATTTCTATACAATAGTTTTCATCGAATTAACTTTGAATATGATAAAAACAACACTTTTTATTAATCATATCCATTTTTATTACTATAATTTTACCCTGATATAATTGGACATTATCTTTTTTTGATATTATTAATCTGTTAATTGGATTAATTCTGATTCTAATAAATTTACATTAATAGGTTTGGTTTTTTCGATTAAATTATTTTAAAATATGTTTTTTAAACTAAAAGTCAACCCTGTTGTAATTATATCCATATAAGCTAATTATTATGATCCTATAATTGGTATCAGAGAAGGTTTCCACTACTCATAGACTTGGTGAGTTTTTAGTTTCTTCACTAATTACAAATTATTGAATATTTTATATAAATATTTTATTTATAGTCATTTTTACACTAATGTGTACTTATAGAAATTTTTTTTAGTATTAAGATTGATGTTATGAATGTTGGTTATCTTCAGAATTCCATTCCTAGTAGACCACCTATATTTTATGGTAATTACAATGAGTATTGGAGAGATTGAATGAATACTTTGGTTATGAACACCAGAGTTGATAACTTTTTTATGCTTACTGGAATGAATAAGATTTATGATAAGGATGTTTATGCTTTTACAAATGCTGGGAAGTTAGAATATTAATTGAATTAAAATTTTATAAATAATTTTTCTCTATGATGATGAATATTTAAAGTTAGATTACATCTTTTGAAGCTTCAAATTGTATTTGGAGTAAATTATAAGTTAAACATTTTGGTTCATGAAAAGTTTTGGAAACTGGAAGAGATATTTTGAAAACTAGTTATCAATCCTTTGATTTTTTACATGGAGAGTCAATATCTAAGATTTAGAAATTATTGAAAAAATTATTGATATTTTTTCTTATTAGTGGGAATAATAAATAATAGATATTAATGTTACAATAATATCAACTAATCCTACTCTTGATGATTTTATTGGAACCCCTATACAGTATAAGTGGAGAATTAAAAGCGATTCTAATAATGATAAAAATAAAAATGGAGGTGTTTCTTTATTAACTACTTTTATAGTTCCTACTAAAGTATAGTAAATTGGCAATGATTTTAAATATTCAATGAAAACAAATTTTATTATTCAATATGATTCAAGTTCATTAAAACATTCAGATAATTAATTATCTAATCTACTTATAAGTATGAACATGTTATTTGGAATGAAATATTTTCTATACTAATATATGAAAGGTCATGATGATGAAGGTTATAAGAAATATTCAAAAGGAACTTGTAACAAATATAAGAAAGTTTGACATATCCGGCCTGATTTCCCAAAGATGAAAAGGAATGGAAGAATGGAAAATAATTCAGTAACAAAAGAAAAGAAGTATAATAAGTCTAAAGGAAATAATTTTTTGAAATCTTTTCACACATAGAGTGCGAGTGGTCTTGATTCTTATGATTTTTTTAGATAAAGAAATTTACAGATAGAGAAAAGATGGACCTTTTTCCAACATATCTGAAGAATATAATTGTCTTATAGAAATGGTATATACAACAGAATCCCTTACTATCATATTTATAAATAAAAAGTATCCTAATGGGAAAAATTATATATCTTTTGATAAAGAATCTTTATTAGCAGAAGATAGATTATTACCGATTAATAATCGAGTTTCTAGAATTTTGAAAAATATTATATAATGAAAATTGTAATATTTTAAAAAAAAATTGATAATCATAATGATAAACTTGCTAAGTAAAATTTAAGGAAAAATATTTTGATTAATAATATAATTGATCATTCTAAAGATCTTGATAAAATTATTTCCTAAATAGATTCTATTTAAAAAGTTTTAGATGTTTTTTTTGAGAAAATTGTTTTACAATGATTTTGTTTCTAAAACTAATACTAATATGGAAAAAAATTAGTTTTAGAAATAAAATCTGAAATTTATAGTTTGATAAATCTTTAAATAAATTTAACCACTACAAATAAAAATTGTTATAAAAAGTACAAACAGAATATAACTCATTTTTATAGTTCTTGAATGGGTTTTACAAGTAAAAACATGTTTCTAATAACAATCAATTTATTATTAAAAGTACACCTTTTAAACCAAGTGAAAATATGGTGGGACCAGGAAAAGGAATTATTCCTTAAACAAAATTTAATCACTAGGTTTTCACAAATATTATTTTTAAAAACAAATGTGGTTATAAATGATTTTTTCTATCATCACCAAACCCAAAAAGGTCTGGGTTCTGAAAAACATATCTATTTCTCAGGATAAAAATGATAGTACAAAAAAAATTACTCTACTTGGAAAGTGGATATTATAAGAACATTAATGAAAAAATACTTCTTCATAAAGATAAAAAATATTTAAGGTGGAAAAGTAACGTTCATAGATAATGCTCAGAGAGAGATTATCATAATATGTAATATTGTTCTTTTGGGATAAGATGTTATTTCAAATGTTCTATTTGTTTTAGGTCTTAGGAAGAAACTTAGAACCATGATTCAATTATGTGTTAATGTTTACCTTGTGAACTATAGGAATGATTAATGGTTAGTTCATGGTTCCAATGTTTAATTTTTTCTTTCTTTCAATTGGCATTAGAATGTTTATATAGTTAAATTACAAGACCTTAGGATCCAAGACTTACCTTTCCATAGTGTAATAGAAGATTATTCTTGGTTATGGAATAGAATATCATGACACTATAACCTTTGAAAATCATCTAAGTTAAATAAGAAAAGTAATTTTTAAGGATCTACCAGAATATAGGTTTGATACTTGAAAGGTATACAACACTTATTAATATGGTAAGCAACATATGTCTAGTTTTAAATCTATTTGACAAGTTTAATATTTTGATTGTGTATAGCTAGTGAACATTCAATTATTTGATCCTACACAATCTAGAGTAATGTTAGAAAATAGTATCTATATGTCTTGGTTATTGATTATAGTAGATATACTTGGGTCTATTTTCTTACAAATAATCCTGAGGTCTTTATTTATTTTAAAAAGTTTATAGCCAAATTTAAAAATGATAAAACCCTCTCGTTGATAAATATTCATACTAATCACGGTAGATAATTTTTACAGTTATGTTTTTGAATCTTTTTATAGTAATAAAGTTATAGAACATAACTTTTCATCACCTAGAACCCCCTACAAGAATATGTACTTGAAAGAAGAAATGGAATTCATTAGGATATTACAAGAACCATTCTGTATGAAAAATCAGTTACTAAATATTTTTGGGATAAAGTGGTTAGTAATACATACTATGCTATAAATCAAGTTTTAATAAGACATATTCTTAATAAAACTCTTTGTAATTTTTTTCCATGATGAAAACCAAAATATTCTCACTTCAATGTTTTGGGTTGAAAGGAATTCATTTTGAATAATAAGGGAAACATAAATAAATTTTCACCCAAATCCGATAAATGAATATTTTTTGGTTATTCCACTATTTATAAATCATATATTGTTTTTAATAAATAATCTTTTAATATTGAGGAAAAATTACATGTTATTTTTGATAAAATTGATCGTTTTTTCAAATAACCCAAACCTACATCCTCGTATGTTATTTATAAAACTTATTTTCAACCATTATTTAAAAGTAGTTATTATAAGTAAATAACTCTAGATATAGTTTATAAATTTATTCTTCAAGATTATTTTCTAACTATTTTTGAATAATAGACTGTTTAAAATCAAATAAGTTGGTTGTTTATTAGGAATCATCTTATTGAATGTATTAGTGGTGGTTTATATCACCCAGTTTGGACTAGAAGTATGTTAAGAAATAAAATTGATCATATATCCCTCTTGTCCCAATTTCAACATGAGAATCTTGATGAGGAATTTTTTAATGAGGATTTGGTTAAGGAAATAAAATATTAACTAAAAAAGTTTGATAGAAACAATGTCTAGAATATTTTTGAAAATCCAATAAAAACTTCTATAATTTGAGTCAAATGGGTGTTTTAGAATATATACGATAAAAATTTGACTACAATTAGTAATAAATCTAGAATAATTGATAAGATATATAATCAATAATAGTAAATTGGTTATGAACTAACTTAATCTTCAGTAGCAAGATATGGATCTATTCAAATACTTATAGACTGTGCAGAATTCTATAATTTCAAAATATTTCAAATGGATGTAAAGTTTTCTATTATTAATGAACATGTTTATGAGGAAGATTATGATAAAGAACCCCTAAATTTCAAAAATAAAATATATCCAATTTTTTTATAAACATACAAAATCGTTATATGGATATAAACATGACCCTTGATCTTTGTATAATAAAATTAACTGAATTTTTGTCCAAAAAAATTATTAAGGGAGCTATGGATCCTACTATTTTTATAAAGGAAGATAATAAAAATATTATTATTATAGAAATTTTTGTTGATGAAATTATATTTTCTTCAACTCTAAAATCTTTAACATAGTCCTTTGCATATCCTATGAAGTATGAGATTGAAATTAGTATGATGGAGGAGTTAATATATTTCCTTGGTTTTAAAATATCACAAGAACTAAAAGATACATTTATATCTCAACATAATTATATAAAATATTGTCTTAATAAATTAAAATGTGAAAATAAGAAAAGAATTATTAAACATATTGACACCTCTAATACCTTAGATCATGATGATGATAAAAAACCAGTTGATTAAAATACTTGTAACAGTATGATGAGAAGTTTACTTTACATAACTTCTATTCATCCATATTTAATGTTTTTAGTATACTTATGTATAGAATATTAAGTTAAAACAAAACAATATCATCTTAATTTTTTAAAATGAATCTTTAGTAATCTAAATGAATCTATGGATTAAGCCTTTTCTACACTTTTTTGAATGTTTTTAAACTAATTTTTTTGGATGATGAATATTATAGTTTTAAAATGGATAGGAAATGTGCATCAAGAACTTGTCATTTATTTGGAGAATATTTAGTCTCCTGGTAATTTATGAATAAAAACTTAGGGGAACATTACAGTGTTAAAGCCAAGTATGTAGCAGCTATAAGTTGTTTTTCTCATGTATTGTGGAGACAACACACACTCACAAACTATGTCATGATTTTTAGTAAAACTATATATTTTTTTCTAATAAATTTTCCATTTATTTAAATAAAAACATATAACATTACTCATGTGATAAAAACATAGATATAATTTACCATTTAATTAAATATCATAAACTTATAGGAGATATAATTTTATAATTCATTAAAACAGAATAATACTTTGCTGATTATTTTTTAGAAAATATCATTTATGATAGATTTGAATATATTAAATAGAATCTCAGAATTATCATTTAAAATTTCTCATTATTATCTAATTTTTTACCCATATCCTTACATTAAGATACTCCTTTTCACAGGTGGGGTACATATGTTTTATGCATCTCAAAAAAATTTATTTTTTCTTAAAACTTCAGTATTTATAAAAAAATTTATTGTAGATAGTTTTTAATGAATTCCAATTTTTTATAAAAATTTGGAGCCAGAATACTGAAAATGATTTTCAAAATCAAACATTCTTATAGAATTTTCATACATGGAAATTGTTAATATTTTCAATTTTTTTGAATTAAAAAAAATTATTCATTTTTTATTCAGTTTTTTTCTAGAAACTATAGTAATAATATTTCATAATGAAAATATCAATATAAGTATTTATTTTAAAACTATATTAATATATTTATTTTAAAAAAACAATATGAATAATATATTTATACCAATGAATCGTTTGACTCTGAATTTTACTCTTCGATTCTTTTATGTTTTTTCACTATTTCATTACGTTATTTTGTAATTAGTTTTGTTGTCATAATTTTAGTTTTATAAAATATTTTAATTGTTTTATAAAAATTTAAAGAAAATTAGAATTGGAATGATCCTTAATATTATAAAACATTTAAAAACATCAAGATTTCAAAAATTATTTATAAATATTCCTTGGATCAATCTTGACCGTCATATTTCAATGGTTTTCAATCTTTACTGTTGGTTTTCTTATGGAAGATGAATATTTACCCACAAAACCTATATAAGGGTGGATAATACTTTCTCACACATTTGTTTTTCTAGACTTATTACACTCGATCTGTTGCACCCCTAAAATTACCTAGTCTGATAATATTTATTTTCATTAGTTCTCTGGCTTCTGAATCCAGATCTGATGGATACCATGGAAGATTATGCTATGCAGATTGTATTTAGGGAAATGTTAGCTGATAATATTTCTTTGAAATGTATGATTCATCACTAAAGAATATAATTTCATTAAGGGTTGGAATAAGTATGTGTAGAAAGTCTTGATATGGATTTTGACTTATGTTATACGGATGCTGTTTTTGAATTCTATGCTACAGTATAGTTTTTAAAGAGAATGGGAAAGATAACATATATTTTAATTTTTTCGGCAACATGTATAAAGTGACTTATAATAGTGTATCTTATTTAGATATATCTCCCTCATAAGGAAAATAATATTTTACTTCACAAACACTTCCAAATAATCTTAAAACTTTTTAAAAGAATAATGTTGACGATTCTTTTTTTTGGAGTATGATAAGGTTAGAAAAGTTTCACAAATGGATCAAGAAAATAGAGTATATTACTTATGGATGCAAGGGTACATGATTCCAAGGAAGGGAGATCGAGATACTATAATGTTATAAGATGTGTTTGTTATGGATTATTTGAAGAATATGAGAATGATATATCTAGTGAAGTTCATCATTATTACAATGAGTAACATTAATATAGATTATATCAAGGAGAATATAATAATGTTCCCATCATTTATCAGTAAAATTGTTGTAATTTTTATGGTGATATTCAATGAAGAAAAGACATCATATCTAATAAGAGAAAATATTTATTTTATTAGAGAGGATATGCCGTCCAGAATGATATTGGTTTTTTATACCAAGTCAAAGATGTTTTTGGAAAATAATGATGGTGAAACATTAGAGCAACATCCATCAAGGAAACCTGATGAAGTTGAAAATAATAAATGAGAAAATAAGATGCATCTTTTTGAAAAAAGATAAATAAGGAAAAGAACTTTCTTGATGAAGTCTTTGTGAAAATGATGAAATATAAAGCACACAAAAATCCATGGGATCTGAAGTTTAGAATTTCCCACATAGAAGAAAAATAATTGAAAATATGGTTTGAAGAACTATTATAAAAAAAATCTATGATAAGGAAACCAAATAATAGGTTGAAATAAATAGGCTTTGTGAAAATTTTGTTGAAAGGTGTAGAAAGTTATTTTTAGAATGTTGTCCCTCCCAATTCCCACACTGATAAAGTTATATAGAAAGGAGGTTTAGTTTTTGAAGAAACCACTATTAATCTCACAAATATTTTTTTTTTCTGATAAAGGAAAAGTAATGGTTGGTGAGGATGAATCAGTTCCAAACGTTCCTTAAAAAAATCATCATCGGTATCACTAGGAAAAGGAGCTCTTAGAAATGAAAGGCTACTAGAACATGATATTTATAAGGAATTTGATGAATAAGTTGATGGAAAATAAATGGAACAAAAATAAGAAGAATAAGAAGAATATTATGAAAATAAACTGTTTAAAGAATAGGTGGAAGAATAATAATAATAAGGGAAAGATGAAATGAAGAGAAATATAATGAAGAGGCTGGTGGTGAAGAAACAAAAATAAATAATGAATCTTTAAAATCATCATATTTATTAGATTTTACCACCAATACTGATAAGGATAAAAAATTTGTATGTTCTAAGGAGGAAAAATCATCCTCATAAAAGGATATAGATTCATCTTCCATAAAATAAGAAATAGATCAATGGACTCGAATATAATTTTATAAAAAATACAAATCTGATAAATATATTTGTATTCCTAAATTGTAAGATGATAAAAAATTCTATCAGTACATTTGAAAGGAATTTGATAAAAAAGGAAATGAAGTAGCCATCATAACTAGTAGGCCAAAACCCCCTCATCTTGAGCGTGAAAATTTAGACTCCAAAGAGACTACAACTAAGAAATAATTTAACTTCATGTGCCTTGCTTTAAAGATTTTAACATCTCTTATTCCTTATCTAAAAAATATTGAATTGATGAGAATGATGCTTTAAGATTACATGAATGAGAATTTAGAGTTTATAAATTTTTTTAAATGAAATAGTTATAAGGATTTAGATATACATGATTATTTTTTTAGAAATGTTCATGAGTAAAAATTAATCATATAATGGAATGAGGAAATTTTCTAACTAGATTGATACTGATGTTCATATTAATGATAAAAAGTTTTATGAAGTTAAGAATCATTTGGTATAATCAAGAAGTTATTTCAATAATTTTTCCTTTGATATAGATGATAGAGTTAAATTTGATGAATAATTTAGATATTCCACTGATTAATGGACAAGAGATGTGAAATCCTTGAAAGAGATGATTTGAGATATACAGTTAGAGATGAGAATGCTCCAATAATTTAAATAGAAACACATTATATAACTTTAAATGAATAAATATATTTTAGGGAATGTAAATACACTTGAGACTCAAGACTGAACTTAGGAAGAAATAATTTCAATTTTGGAGAAATATCATCATGATTTATAGTAAATGAAGGATTTTGTAAGTAATTTGATTAAGAAAGAATGATTTTTTCACTTTTAAACTCTCAAATTTATTTTGTATAACATTTTAATGTTTCTTTATGAATGAATTACATTTCATTAAAATCTATTTTTCTTAAATTTATTCCAATTCTAATGGGTTATATATTCTTTTATATTTACAAGGATGATTAGTTAGTTTAGGATTGATTAATTTTTTATATCTTCTTGTATTTTATGAAACATCATATCCTTCCCATTTCTATTTAAATATCATAAAGGGGGAAAATGTTTTAGAAGGAGTATTAATTTCAAATGGGATAATATTTTTATCAAAAAGGGAGATACTATGTTTAGGTGATGAAAAATTCCTAAGAAGGATAATTTTTCTTTTTGGATAAACTATTTTATATATTAAACATCGTATTTATAAAATTTATAATCTCAAGGGGATATATTCTATAAATATTAACTTCATTGATCTTAAAAGAACTCAGGGTTGTAGATTTTTTAGGTTACTTTTTCATTCATTTTTTGTCAATTATGATTTCAAAAAAGATGTGATTGTTGAGTGAGAAGAATTAATTATTAATTATCAATTTCTTTAGTTTTTGAAATCACAAACACTTTCTAAAAACATGTTTACTAACTCTTTAGGTCCCAAGTGTTTTAGTATGTATTTTTTAAAAAAATATTATATTTTACCATACATTGAAATAGTTCTAAAGAGTTATGAATATAAAATTACATTATTTATTACATTCATCAGATTTATCATGATTCTGATTACTCCGACACTCCTTTTATCATACGAGGAGTTAGAATTTTCACATTTCTATTGTTCTAACAATTTTCATTACCATCGGGTTCATTCTGGTATCGATATATCATATTGAATTTCTTAATGATTATCATAATGAAAATAGATAAGGAAGTCCATCAAAGTAACCTATGTTTATAATTGGAAAATAAACACTTTTTTTTCAATATTATTGAATTTATTTAACATTATAATGGGGTTAATCAACATGTCATTAGAGAGTCAATTATAAATGAGTTATCAAGTAATAACTGTCTATGGACAACGCAAAAAAAACATAGAAATATTATTTTTGAAGCGTACCCTATAATTAGTGATTCATTTTAAGAGTTTGTAAGTGATTTATTTCTCTACTAAAGTCTTCTAAAGATTTATAAATGTGATGTACTCATTCTTAGTCTTTGTAATTATTTTGAGAGTTTGATGTTCTAAGGAATCATTTTCAGGTATATTTTTTATGAACAATTTATTCTGTAATCAAGTTTAATAATTGTTATGATTGATGGATTAGGAGGATAGAAATATGGTTAATATAATACATTTAATTGAGGGATTACTAGGATATGAAGATATACATCAATTATCGTATCAAATGATTTCTTGGTAATGAAGGAGATACTTTCGTAGGAGGTATAAAACTATGTATACCTTTAGTAATGGACATTTAATACATATATATTATGGTTAATAGAGTTAAATAATTTAATAATATCTTATAGGTATTCTAAATTTCACATTGATATTTTATTTTTGGTTTTTACAAGTTTATATTCCATTTTACAGGTTATAGAAATGTATTCATCATACTTAACTTTTAATAAAAATATTTTTTTAGTTTTAATCTGATTATGATAAAAACAAAACATTGTTATAAATATAATAATCTATGATTATGATTATCTTACAAAGATATAATTAGACATTTCCAAGTTCTTATTTTGTTACCTTGATAATCAAACTGAGTCTGAGTCTTAAAAATTTACATTATGTGGTTTGGGATTTGTTTAGTTTAAAATATTTTATATAATGTTTTTTAAAACTACAATTCACCACCCCCACCCTTGTTTGTATATCCATTTAAGATAACTCTTATGATCCTACATCATCGATCAAATTAATAAAAAATCCAAAATATAATAGTCCTTTTAAATTAATTAATTTAATAGAATAAAATTCTAGTACTTGAAAACTCAGTATTTTTCTCTATTCACTACAAAATCAATCATTTCATAAAAATATAAAAATATATACCTGTGATTATTTTTTAGTGCTGATTTTAAAAAATTTATTTATTTTATTATATAAAATTTCTGAAAGTGGTGTAAATTAATTTTTATTTCTACAGAAAATATGTAATAAAATCATTTATGAATAAAAATCATTTTTGAAGCATAAAACTAATTTACTAAAGATTGATGGATTGTTTCCAAATAATTAATCTATAAACATATTTTAAGTAGGAATATTATATATATAGTTCTTAATTTTATTTATTATATTCAAACCCACCTATTATATAGCTATGTTATGATGGTCACATTTAAATAATAAATTTATTATAATATATCTCAATTTACTAAAGTTCATTATTCCCTTTTATGGAATATATAGAGAATATTATTCTTTTAAAATAAATTTCTACTATTTTAAATTCTCCCTATAAATTGTTCCCTCATAATTTTATCTATTTCATAAAAGGTTTAATATTTTAAAATACAATTATGGAGAACCCAAATTCTATAAAGTAATAATAAAACATCTTTTAAAAAGAGAAAGTGTGAAAGATAATGATGACAAAAAATAACACATAATTGGGTTCCCAGATAAAGAATACACTATTGGGAAGTTAAATTTTATACATATAGGATAAAAATATAATCCATATACTAATTGTTAGGTATAGATAACTTTTTCAAGAAAAATTTAACAACCACAAAACCATATATTAGTAAGGGGTGAAAAGACCATAAACTCATCAGAAATAAATGAAAAAGGTTAATATTTTAATTTAAGGATAATTTTCTTGATGTTGATGGATTAAATTACTATCATGATAGATAACACAAGAAAATATACTTAATTTATTTCATTCTATTTAATAATCATAATTTCATCATTTGGATATTCTTTCATGAATGTCAATTACATTTATTTTTCCATGACATGAATATTTAATGTTATTTTTTCATGCCCAAAGCACTAAAATTAACATTTTATATATCATAATATTCATACAAGAATTCAAATTCATTGATTATTTCTCAAAATATTTAACAAAACCAAAATGGTTATAATAAGTTATCCATTATGGATAAATTATAAATTAATCTCTAAAATAACCAAAATAACACCCAATGTTCAACTCAAGTCATTCCAAAAATATTTATCTTCAATAAAACTACTAAATATGTATGAAAAAGTTCAATACCAAAAAATATGAATGATTTGATAGAATATATATTTATATAAAATTTAATATTTATCCTAACACAACATAAATTATATCATAATATCACATAACAAACAAGTATACACCTTGATCATATTCCCCCCTAAGACATGATAATTACTTAAATCCCCATTAAACCTCAATGAAAACATACATATATAGAAAAATTAACACAAACATTATTCTTAAAATAAATTAACATAATATTAAATATACTCTATAAATTTAAAAATGATATAAATTTATCAAGGATGGCCTCAATCACATTTAAAAAAAATGACTACCCAATTTTAAGTCCACCAATAATATCCCATTTACTTATCAACTTCAAAATACAGTTTTTATAAACTAAAAATTATTATATCAACATTAGAAACATATTAAGGTATCTTATTCCCTCAATAATGTGTTAAGAAAATAGAACCATATACCTAAATCAATTTTTAGGTTATGGATACAATTCAAAAAATTATTGCTAATCAATTATGAAAAACATCCTTAGAAAAATACTTAGAAGATTATTATAACTATAATATCATTGATAAAACAAAAATATAAGATAATTCATGAATCCCAATGAATAAACACTTTATTCATTTAACTTCAATTATTATAATAACATAAGTCCTTCCTTTTTTTTGGATTTAACAATTAGGATAGGTCGTTTACTCAGATAATGCACATATTCCCCACACATAAGAAATTGAACTATAAAAGGAAACTTAAAATGAAATTCATATCCCCACATCTAACACATTATTTCTCATTGAAAATTACATACATTATTCATGTAATCATCACATATCACATTCTAATGAGTCATTTTCATGGGTGATTCTTCCCCCATACTTGACATGTATACAACTAGATCTTCTGTCCTCTTTGGTCCCCACAAAAATCCATATTTCTCTTTTTATGCGTGTCAAGAAATACACCCATGATGATATTTATAATAATATAATATGATATCTGATTCAGTATAATAAAAATATGTTTTATTCCATTTATAGTTTTATATAGTTTCCTAGGAGAAAAATCATTCCATTTTCTATCAAATTAAACATTAACATGATTCTTCATAGTTCCATATAATGGGTAAGACCAAATAGAGTAATATAAGAAATAAAAATTATATGGAGATATCATGAAATTTTTTTCATTGGATATCTAAACCATTTCACCTTATTTAAAGTCTATGATACCTTAGGTTTATCTTAGGACATCCTTGGATATCATCTATTCAAGTTATTAATTATGGTTGATAATAAAAATGTGATTTTTCCCAAACATATCCCCCAGGAGTGGTAAAACAGGTCCATAGTAAGGGAATACTCACTATCCACCAGAATTATCATCAAGATATATTGAACCAACTATTTTCATGTTCATTACCATTGAATGGTTCTATGAAACACCCACATCCAATTTTAGTATCTAGAAATGGATGTATTACTTGGAAAACCATATTATCATTTCCTTAACAAAACATTAGGATATTATACCATTCATAGAATTATCCCCAGTGTTTTCACCACTATGTTATAATCCTAATATCCAATAATTTACAAAAACCCTCATCTTATACCAACTACAAAGACACATACTTTTCATATATTTATATTACATATGAATAGATGAATATTCATTACAAAACACTATTACCCACACAATCCATAAAGGTATAGAGTATTTGGAGACAAGATATATATTCTTCTTATTTCTGAAATCACTACAATATATACCAAAAATATATTCCAACATATTACTCTTATTAAACATTCCCTACTTGAAACCATTTTTCATAACCTAAGGAAATGAGTCAAAAGAAAGGTTGAGCTCAGATTATTAGTATGGGTTAAAAGGGGGATATCAAAGATAACCCAACAATAACATGAGTATAGTGGTATGAGAGTATGGTATTATCATTTAAAAATCATACCATCCATATCATATATCATAATATTGAGTCATAACATAAATCTCAATAGATCTTAAGAAATGAATCATAAATGAATCAAAGAACACAAGCTATGAGAAAATAAAATTTTCATAAGAAATAAGTTTGTAACATTTAAATAAGACTCAAAATAATTTCATAAGTTAAGGATAATTTTTAAGTAAATTATAGTGGATTGGGTTGAATCCTTATTATGTCGTATCAATAGTTAAGGATTACTCTGAAGACTATCATGGAGGACAGATCCCTTACCAAACTGGGTTCATTCTCTAATCTATTCTTTATTTTCTCATGATATATCAGTCATTGTACATTTTTTGGAGATCAATGTAATTATAGTCTCGAAAATCACACAATAAAAATAAGACATATGTGTGTAAAATATCATAAAAAATTCATTATATCATAACCCATGTAAAGTAAACGTGTTTCATGAATAGTTCAAAATTATATCTTAGCATACCCCATAGAAAAGATACAAGTTTCTTAACAAAATTAACATGAGGGAGAGAACTATTTTTAGAGATTATTATTTAAATAATCCTCATCCTAATCCATACAATGAATAAAATTGGATGGTATCATTGGATCATATCCCCAGTAAATAAGAATTAATAATAAATGATGACATCCAAGATAAAAATTACATTAAAAAACATCTACAATATTTATGGAGTAAAATAACCTTTTCATTATGAAATATTTTCCTCAAAATATAAAAATTACCTAAATTTTAAGGAAACATTTTAATTGGAAATGAACCTTCTAAAATTTTTAAGGAATAACTAAAGCATTGATGGTTTTAATAGTGTAAATTTATGTTCATGTCATGTATATTTAAGTAAAAATTCAATTAACCTTTTTTGTAAAAAATGAAAATTAACTCATTATAAAAATGAAAATAATATTCATTTTAATAAATTATTAAAAATTAAATCATTGGTGAAAATTTTATTAAAAAATAATAATTTTTTTAAAAGCATACAAAAAGAAGAAGATGTTTTTTTAACGAAGAGACATCTAATTGTAATTTTATTTTAAAATGTTTTTCATATCTTGAGTAAATAAATATATTAAAATGAAATGAAAACATATAATATCCAAAAATAAAAAAACAATAAAAAAAATTAATTGGATTCATGATATGTAGTTTATAAAAGTTCTTCATTCATAACTTCATCAAGAAACAATCTCGATAAGCAATGATTTTTTAACATTACCCCCTAAAATTTTTGGATAAATATTAAATCCTAATAAAATTGAAAGAATAACACAGAATAAATCATTAAATTTAATTAAAATAATAAAAATCATGATATTTAATTTTGAAGGGGAAGTATATACGCCTCATGAAAATAAATTGGTGCATATCATCAAATTGGTCTCAATGAAACAATATTGAGAAACAAACCTTTATGTGTTTTGTTATATATGAATAAAAATATAATGATAGAGGGAACATTAAAAGTATTTTTAAATATCCACAATTTTAATTAATATAATATTAATATACATTATTTTGAATCATAAAGACCACATAATGGAAACATGTGGGGAATATGGAATCTATCTCACAAAAATAAATATTTGACGAAAAATCCACTTACCTTGAGTTCGATTGATTCCTAAAGTTCATTAATCTAATTTATAATAAATTTAAATTTATTATAATTATATACCAAAATAATTTACATACTTATAATATCATATATAATCAACTTATGATATTTTAACCCACATAAATAATAGCATATAAATAAATTATGTTTTTTTAACTATTCACTATTTAATTTTTCTTATAAATTTATGTGTTGTAGTTATGGGAATTGTACTTTTTTCATTGATAAATAATAGAAAAAATTATAAAAATGATATAAATATCATAAATATTAATTATATATTTATTAATTTATAAAAGGTTGTCATTGAAAAATGAATTACACCATTCATGGAGATGATCGGCCATACATACAAATGAATGTTGTTTTCAAATTTCAACAGATTGAATGAAAGAAAGGTCAATAATAATTAACCATTAATGAATTATTACTACATCATATATATACTTTATATTCATTAAATCCCACCTTGTTACCATCCACGTAAATCATAAAATAAAAACAATTCACATTTCTTTATGGGGTGGTAGTCCACACTTACACACAAGTCATGTTATCATTTCCCAATGGATTGTAAGAATAAATGGTTGATGTTATATTATAATTATTTAAGGATAAATATTATAAAAATAACAAATATAAACTTTAATTTTATCATAGTAACTTTCCATCAATGATCTTGATGGAAATTGAATTGTACCTCTACTTGGAGGTGGTAGTCCACATGTACGCATTAGCATTGAATTCACATCAAATTTAACAGAATAGAGGGTGGATAATGGTGGATAAAAAATATTAATAAAATTTACATATATTTAGGATAATTAATTTACTATTTTATAATGAATAGAACATATTTTGAGGAATTATAATAAAAAATAAATTTAAATAGGTCGTATAAGATGACTACATATTCTTTGGTAATCCTCCATTAGATATTTTATTAAGAACCCAAAAAATAGTCTCTTAAGAATTTAAGTACCAATAATTCATGTATAGATAGTTTTATTATAAAATTAGTTAGATATTGGTGAAACTATATAGATCAATAAGGGTCAAATAAAAGATATAAGGTGTTTCCTTTAATAATGAATGGTAAGGCGACACTTCAAATTAATAAAAAAGATAGAATCTATTAAGTTAGTTCCAACCCAAATGATTCCAATTGGACATATATTTAAATTAAAATATTCTAAAGTTAAAATATTCTAATAAAATAATTTAGATAGGATTTTGTTTCATTTTTAATCATATCATTTGGTTTAACCCCTTCGTTAAACAATTTTATCTTTAAGAGCAGGAACATCCTTTTTAATCTACATGGGTTATAAATTTTATATATATTTTAAAATACATATCATAAATGGATAAGGGTAGTAATTTTAAAGCATTTTTCATCATCATTTTCTAGTAGAAATATTTTTATTATTTTTGTTAATTTTAGTAAATATTACTTCTAATAAAATAGCAGTAATATTATTATTGACACTATTCATTTACTTTGAAATTAAATCCATAATAATAGATTTGGGATAAGAATATTAAACTATTAACCTCTTTAATATGTTATAATTATCTAAAAAATTGTGGAATATAATAATTCACCCAAATTGTATAACTTTTACTATTTAAAATCCTTTATTTTTTTTCTATTAATTGAATAAATATTTTGTTGGTGTTGTTTAAGCATTTAATGTATTAATTGAATCAATAAAAATTATAAATAAGTTACCATGATGAAAAAATAATTATTACTTAAATTTTACCTTTAGAACCTAAATTATCAACTTTTTTATCCTAATAATTATATTTTATAGACAATAAATTAAAGATACTAAAATTTAGCAATTTTCTTTTTTTAAAACTAATATAAATTTCATTATCAATGTAAAAGGGAACCCAATTTCTATATATTATTATTTGGGATCTATATGGTCTAATTTATTCCATCCAATGAAATAAAGGAATCTATTGGGTTTATGATAAGACATTATCGCATGGTATTAACTATGTTTTACCCATTTTACCCTTACCAAGGTGATAAATATTTTTCAATATTACTATTCATAATGTAGAAAAATAAAAACAACTTATTTCACAAATTCGAACAATTTTTATTCAAAATATGCTATCCATATTTCATGATATGGTATTTATAAGTGGATGAAATAAATTTTCATATAAATTCCAAAAAATCAAAGGAAAATAGTTTATAGAAAAATTAACTTATTCCAAAATCCATAATATTTATAATTCAAGAGGAATTAATTAATTAATTTTTAATTAAAAGGATCATTTTTTACTATATAAAAAAATCCAAAAATATAACGGGACATTGAATTATTTTATTTAATTAAAATAAAATAATATATTCAAAAAATATTCAGTTTCACTATTCCATGAATAATAAATAATTTCATGAAAATCCAATCAATTAACCCTCTATGAATTAGGATATGATGAATAAAAAAATAAATTTTATTTTATAAAATAAAATTTAATAATGTGGTAAAATTTAATTATAATCTCCCCCAAAATGTGCATTAATTTTTCTAAATAAAATTATTTTTTAAAAAAAAATAAAATGGCTTTACTAATAAATAAATGGTTATTTCATAAGAATTAATTGATACATTTATAATAAGTAAGACCACTATAAAAATATTTCATAATGAAATTTATTATATTCATAACTAATAACTCAATAGTTATGTTATAACAGACAAATTTAAATAATAATATTTTTTATAATATATCTCTGCTCACATAATGCATGGTGCTGCATGTTGACAAAGCTATTAAGCTTATTAATCATTTTAACTAATTTTTTAGGGTTTTAAATTGAGTAAATGTGTAACTCCATTTGGGAGATCAATTGTTATCAAAGGGAGATACATATGATTTCTCATCGATAAAATCTTGAAGTCGTAAAGATCATTTTCAAAAGGCTGAAATGCCTAAAAATTGAGAGGTAATATCTTTGGTCAGTACAAATTATTTTAACTAAGAGAAATGGTATTGTAATTATATAATGATTATACATATGTAAAATATTAGATTAATGGTTTATTTGAAAGATGTTAAACTCTATAAATTTAATAATAGACATCAATGAAATTTTATATGCTGTTGTGAATGAACAATACAACGTTAATTCCACTGATATGAATGAAATTATATCCGGAATAGGTCATAATGAGTCCATCTGAGTTTCATAATGTGATTCAACACATGATATAATTAAAAAAACATCTATATATTATTGAGTTAATTATAATTTAAGTAAACTCAAATACAACACTTCCATGTTTCTGTTTGAAACATTCAGAATGATTGATCATGAGATAATCACTCAGAATAAAGAAGAATAATGAATTAAATTTTAAACAATGTCAATGACTTAGGATATACTATTACTAATCCTAATAAATATCTTAATGTTATCATATTTATGCAATCAAAATAGTGTGGAATCTTAGCTACTATTGGGCAATCTACTACTGTGAAAAATATTAAGATGAATTATCTTATTCACAGAATTGTACTTTTGAAGATAAGATAAAAGTCGAGGTTGGATAACACAAGATGATAAAAGGGTGAAATAATTATTTAAAATAATTTCATTTAAAATATTATAATAAAAACAAATTTAAATAAATTTAATGATCAGCATCTGAATAGAATTCAATAAATTCAATGTGAAGTGATGAAATTGCACAATTTTCCAAGAAGATCAAAAAAATTATATAATAAGAGTAGTGGATTAAAGAAATATTATAACATGTATAATAAGTTAAACGAGTGATTCAAATAATTAATATGTTATGATTATAATAAACCTATTTATATCAAACCTTATATAGATTTTCATAAAAAGAAGAAAAATTATGAAAACAAATATTAAATGAGATTAGTCTACGAGATGGAGGAGAATGTAATGAAGGATACATGAAGTGCCTCATTGAACTCTTTTTATGACTCCAGTTGTGATTATAAATAAAAATTATCCAATTAGAATAAAAATATGTATTTTTGGAGAAAATTGATGAGTTACCTCATGCTTATAAATCTTCCAATGAATCTGTATCTGAATCTAAATATGAAAAATATTATTTTGATTTGTTGAATTCATATTATTATATGTTATAATTAAAATATGAATCAGTAAATAAAAACAAAAATAACATTGTAAATATAATGATATTATACCAAAATTAAAGACTCAAATAACTTAACATGCTTCATAATATAAATCTAGTTTAGAAAAATATGCATGTAGTTCTGTTTTCCATGACACGAAAATAAAATAATTGTTGGATGGAGTCAAAGATTAAAATGTTATTTATTATTTTTTACTAGAGTGATGAATTATCTTACTTAATTTATTAGTGACCACAATAATATATATATAATTTTATAATTATAAGTTATTTCAAAAACATAAACTATATAATAATTACTTTTTGTCTCACTCTAAAATAAGAAGCATGTTGAATTTCACTTGTTTTAATTGTGTACGGTCATTTTGAAAATTATTTTTATCTAATATATCCACATATATTTTGAAATAATTATGAATTTAATTCTACATGATTATTTAATTTTCATTCAGAATTTGTAAATAGATTTGGGATTCCAAATCATTTATATCTGACACTGTTGGACCAAATAGAATTTCGGCACCAAAATCAATTCTTTGTTAATTTGTTTTTTATTGAAAATCCATAAGAAAATAAATAAAAAAATGGATTTTGGACTGTGAGTTTTTAATAAATATGAATAGATAAACTTGTAACACTCACCCATTATTATAAATCAATAGAATTATTTCATATTTTGTAAAAATTTCATATGAAAAATTATGGGAGTTAGAATAGTTTGAGATCCACATTTAGCCAAAATCAAAAAATTATATTTTTCTTATTATTTAAAGAGAAAGTATATAAGTATTTCACAAAAATTTTGTGGTAGATTTTATATTTATTTTTCAAATAAATCTAATTATATTTTCAAAGAAAATTTAGTTATGTTTAAACCACCAAGAACTCAAAATATTTAAACTCTAGATGTTTAAACTTTGTAAAAATAACATTTAAACAATTTTAATGCTGAAATAAATGAATACATGATTTTACATTAAAGGATTATACATTATAATGTTTTTTTATTAAAATTATCTAGGAATATTTTAATTTATGATTTTCCATAACTCAAAAGAGGAAAAATGAAATAATAGGATGCATGAAATATGAGCAAGAAGTAGACCACATACTTAAAACTAAAAAATTTACATCCTCATGACCACTAGAACATATCAATGGGGTTTTTCTTAGACCTTCTAGAGCATCTATACATACTAAGAATCTTTTTTATATATTATTTTATTATTTTTCTAGATTTACATAGTTTTATATCTTAAGACAGGAGAGTGAATATTGTTCAATATTATTAACTTCGTTAAGTCATTAAATGTAATGGTTGATAATATTGTGTGTTTAAGAATTGAACACAGAGTGAAGGATGAGAATCATGAAATCAATTTATTTTTATCAAAAAAGGGAATTAAACATACCTTCCCAACTATTATTGCATCTTAACAAAATGTTGTTGATGAATTAAAAAATTGAACCCATATTTCAAGAATAATATAGTGTGAATATAGCATGCCTAACAAAATTTGGGTTGAAGCTATTAAAACATAATGTTATTTCATCAAGAGAGTTATAATAAGAAATATATTTAAAAAATAGCACTATGGACTATGTAATAATAGAAACCCAATGGTTGGATACTTCAAACCTTCTTCATACAATGATTATATATTTAACACCAAAGTTAATCATTTTATATTTTATCTAGATTCTATAGAATGAATATTCCAAAGATATTATACTACTTATAAATCTTCTAAATATTTAAATAAAAATTCATTTATTTTTTTTGTAATATAATCATGTTAAATTAGATAAAACTGATATTTTTAATTAAAAATAAAATCAGGTTGATGAATAATGTTATTATTTATTTTACATAACAGTTGAACCATTATTTGATGAGAAAAATGATAATGAAATAGAATCTGGTCATTAAAAATCCAATATATAATGAACTGAATCTGAAGAACCTAAAACTGTGCTTCTAAGATAGCAAAGAAACCTTAATAATATCCCTATTAAAAAATTATAGAATGCTTGGATGAGGTAGTTAAGACTAGTAATAGTATAATAAACCTTGCTGAATTTTCATTTATTATATCCCTACTAAAACCTTAAACCTTATAAGAAGGTTTAAGTGATGAGATTTGGCTGTTTTCAATGTATGAATGAATAAAATATTTTCATGAGAAACATGAACTTGTATTTTTTTTAAATACTCTCTGATTATAGTATTATATAAACTAAATGGGTATTTAGAGACAAGTAGAACGATCAAGGTGTAATCACAAAAAATAATTCTAGTCAAGTTTCCAAAGGCTAAAACCAAGAAATAATTTATTATAAGTAATTAATTTATATTATTTCAATGTTATAATACATTAATATCCTCTTAGATTATGAATTTTATACGGATTTTAAATTATATTATATTCATATTAAATATTCCATTCAAATTGTATTTTTAATGGATATTTTTATGTTTAAAAAAATCTAGATTTTGAAGAACCTATTTTTTCAAATTATGTTCCCATGAATTATAAATAAATTTATATTCTTAAAGAACCACTTAAATATTGGTATAAAATATTGAGGTCATTTATTTTTTCAAATAGTTTTATAGTGGGTTAGAAAGATCTCACAATTTTTAATAAAAACTATTAAAAATATATTTTATCATTGAAATATATGTTATTGTTGTAATTTTTTTGTTCCAAATGTAAAACAATTTGTAATGATATTTTAAAGCTTATGTAAAAATAATTTTAAATGGGTTTTATGGGTTTGATAAGCTTATTTCATGGTTTTGATATTTACTAAAAATAATTTTTGAATATTTTAAATCAAATTAAATGCATTCATGACTTGCAAAAAATATATGGACTCTAATAATTTTTTAACTATTAGGAATTTCTATATCAATTTTAACATAGATGAAGTTATGAAACCAATTCATGACAATAATTATAGATTAAAAATTATGATCTTTACTTATCTAATTATAAGAAGACCGTGAAGTATGTTTCAATATATTTTTTTGAATATTTTCATATTATGATACTAACTTTAGTGGATGTAAGATATATATCAATATTATATTTTGAACCTTTCACTTTATTGTAAAATATTTACTTTTATGTACTAATAAGAAGAAACATTCTATTTCCTTTACTACTTGTGAATCTATTTATATTATTTCTAGTAGTTTATGTGAATAAGTGTGGTGGATGAATCACACGCTTATATATTTTGTATTCATGTTTGATCATGGAATAATAAAATATCCTCTTACATCTTCACTCAACCTTTCAAAAAATTCAAAAATTCAATCAATAACCAAATATATTGAAATACATAAACATTTCATAAGCGATCACTCAAAAAAATGGTGATATCACTTTAAAATTTATTTTTACCGATATTAATATTTTCTATATATTTAAAAATATGTTATAAACTATTTTATTTTATTTTATTAAAAGTGAGTTAGGAATTTTAGAATTTATGTGAACCTTTTCTTATTCAGTTAAATAATTTTTTATTTTCTAGTTACCTATTTCTATTATTTCAATTTTTTTAAAATACTTTATTGATCCCATAAAATAATTATTTCATAATTTCTATTTTGATAATTCATTTTGAACCTTGATGAAAGTGATAAAAAGGGTCTCTCTTTTTTCTATAAGACTATAGAAGTTGAAATATTTATTAACTCAAAAAAATATTTTTCCCTTAAACCTTATAAATTTATTTCTCTATTTATATCTATTTCTCACTAAAATCCAAAACCAAGTCATCTACCCTTTAGATATCCCAAATTAGTCCTAAGAATTGTTAAGTCAAAGAGTACTTCTGATGGAGCTATTGGATGTTCTAACATAGATAATTTTAGTGATATGTATTGAAGAGTTTTTTCTTGAATATCAATAGATTCTGGCTGGATACATTTGATAAATATTATTCTAACAATTGTATGTGTTTTTCAAAAATCGGAATGGATTTTTTATGGGAATAACAATTGAACCATGATTTAAAAATATGAAAGTAATTTTTATTATTATTCTTGTTTTATGTTCACTCTGAGTGGAGTTTTTATTCATTCAACTTTCAATATAAAGGGATGAACAATTTCTTATGAGAATATGGGTAAAGTTTTTCATTATCCTTACAAAGTTATATACCTATATAGTTATTTTATAATCATAAAATGATTAAATAAACCCCTTTTCTTGAATATAATCCTTGTTTTTAATTCCTATAATTGATAATTAGTCTCAAAAGGACTTATAAGTAATACATGAGGTCTTATAGGAATTAATTCAAATCAATTTATCCCAAAGAGTCATGGAATTAATTTTTTTCCAATAAATCAATTTTCTAGTCATGTTTTTAAATGATGTTTAAGTGAACCTTCATCATATCACAATTTACTACTTCCATCAGTATAATATGCCTAAGAAGTGTCTCAAGTTTTAATCATTTGGATGAATTATAAAATTGATCCTTAAAAGGAAAGAAGTTGACCAATGAAACTTTAAAGAGAAAAAGTTTGAAGGGATTAAAATCATGTTTAAAGGGTTGTTAAAAACATGAAACTGGTCTGTCACGACCCATCCCCCATGGCCTATTCCATGACTACCCCAAGCCCACCTTACAAAGGATAGGGGTTGGTGACTAGCACGGGAAATGAATATCCCTAAATTGGTAAGGCATTACCTCAAAAACTGTACACACACAGACAGGGAACACTGTACACAAGTAAAAAAAATGGAAGAAGAATGGTACAACTAAAACTAAAAACCACCACTGAGTGTAAAAGTATGTACTGAAATTAAAGGGGATAGAATACAATCCCAACTGAAATGGAATTACAACAAAAAGGGACAAAAGCTCTTGAGGTCATCTGCCAAGGTTCCTTCTGGAAGGGTAGGTACAACTCATCACTGTAGCTCACTGCGTCTATCGATCACTTCCGTAAACCATCTATCAATCACCTCAGAGCACCATCAAGCCATGACTTCCCATGACTAAGTCTAGTTTTCCATCGTATGCACAAGACACCACAAGTTGAAGGTAAATCCCATAAAGGGGCGAGTATAACAATACCATGTAAGGACCCCAAGACCCCCGATGGTATCCCAGAATTCCACAATAGAGAATCCACAAAGCATGATCTCAATCACAAATCACAAATCCAAAGAAAAATCACAACAAGTATAACTTAAGTAAATAAGTATATATGATTATTCATAAATCTGGTTCATATTATTTTGTCAAGTGTCTTTACTGATGTCTGACACAGGATCGATTGATTCTGACCCACATAGGATAGCTCGGTGCGGACCCACAAAAGATCGCTAGGCACAGACCCACACATGATCGCTCGGTGCTGACCCACACAGGATCGCTCGATGATGACCCACACAATATTACTTAGTGATGACCCACACAAGATCTCTTAGTGCTTACCCACACATGATCTCTTGGTGCGGACCCACACAGGATCGATCGGTGCTGACCCTAATAGGATCGTTATTCATTCTTCACGTCAAAGCCAACCACTGGATTCCCATACAAAGCACGCATGATTTCGGAAGGATACACTTTTAAATCTCTCAGTCATATTAATATAGGCACAAAGTACCTTGAAAAAGTAAACTGATGAAATTCTATTCCATAAGGGTTCCGAAGCAACAAATGACGCATCAACTGGACGCCCAGTCTGTAAGTTATAGGCATTTTAGTGCCAAGGGCCTCATTGGATTCGGGTATGATCTAACCTGGAAAAACTCCAAAATTCACCAAAACTCATGTGGATTATCTCAAAAGGACCACCTCATCATCAGGGTTCTATCACCATATATGGTTCGTCAAACGGACGTCTGGTTTAGGAGATATGTACATTTAAGAGTAACTGGGCCAAAAAGGGTATGGGTCAGGTCCGATCCAGTCGGACCAACCCTAACCGGCCCGCTGGTCTCGGTCCAGTTCTCTTAGGCCTAGTCTAGCCCACTGGGGCTAGTTTGACCCGTTGGGGCTGCAGGCTCGGCTCGATGGGCTGGGGGCTCGCCCCGCTGGCCGCGGGCTGGCCCCTGGGCCGTAGGTTCGGCCCATCCCACCTGGTTGGTTGTGGCCTGCTGGAAATGCATAGAGGGTCTGCTCCCCTCTCGAATATTGAAGCCATTCTGGTCTTCAAAGAAGTGATGGCAGTTTGTCCCACACCACATGGACAATCTCATTGGACCGGTCACCTGCAGAACTCGCGAACAGCGGGTCCGCACTCCGCCGCGACTCGAAGCCGCGACCTTTCTCCGTGGCATGACACCCTACTCCAACATGGCTGAAAATGTCCGACCACCCCATTATCTATCATGGGGCCTTCGGGTTATTTCACCTTCTGGCGTCCGGCGGTCGCTGGCTGCCACCTCCTCTAGTTTCCGGTGTCGGTGCTCCGGCGTTGCTTCCGCGGGCCACTGGCGATGCTCCAGTGGTCCGATTCCTTTCCCGACTGTGCCTATGGGCCTCCCGAGATAACGCATACACTTCACAACCGGAAGTTTCACCTTGCCTTCATATTTATTGTTCATCCACGAAGAACACCACAAACCTGAGATTGATGGAGGGTCCATGCCTTATTCATCTCAGCTCGCTACATCCCAATAGTGTTATAACATGGGAAGGATTATTTAATCATAAAAACACCCATAAAGAAACCCCTCATCATCCCCCCTATTAAATAATGAAATGTGGATCAAACCATAGGATGGTTGATCAGTGTTTTTCATAATATTCATGAATGTGGAAAAAGGGAGGAATTAAGCACATAACCCCTACCTCGACTACCTTGGTAGACGGTGAAGATGAGGAAGACAAGACCATGTTCGAGGTGTGTTTATTGGCATTCATCAATTTTTTGTTCAAATCCTCTAAGACATCAAAACTCTTTTCTATATTGGAGGAATTCATCACTGACACTTTGTTAGAGGTTCCTCTAATGACTGTACAAGAACCATGCCTAAGCATTGTTTAAATATATGTGAGGAACCAACCACATTTCATAACATTATTGCAGTTCATTAATGAACCATATTTAGGGTTCCATTAAAACAGCCAATATTGATGTTATGAAGCCCAAGGTTCTAGTCATTGAATGGCCTATTAACTCCGTGGTCCCACCATGTCACTCAACAGTTACAAAAAAAAAGATAAAATAACTAATGGTGTTATTTTATTATTTTTTGAAAAGTTTAAAAATTAAATTTTTCGTCTAACCCATACCGGTCGAAGTTAAGCTTTTCCTAAGCGAATCCCAGCACTACGAATTCAATGGTGCCCTCAAATTTTTAATTTGAGCACTGGTTCAAAAGATAGAGATCACCACCTACATGTTTACTAAGCGTACCGTATAAATGTTCAAAAAAATTTAAAAGTCACCCCTGACTTGATCCGGTCGAGGTTCGGCTCTGTCTTACGGGAAAACAACCTCACAAGCTCAATGATAATCTCGAATATCCAATCCAAGTTACCATTTAGGAGTTAATGAATTTAACAAAAAAATAATTTTTACTTAATTATTTCATTTACAGCCAAAAACAAACATCCATTGTTGGTTCGTGGTGGCCAATGTTATGATCTTCCTAAGGAAATAATATCCTCACAAATTCAGCGGTGGTCTCATATTTTTAATATGATTCACTATTTGTGAGTTATAATCATTGAAAAACAAAATAATTTTATTTAATAATTTTATTTACAATTATTCCATTTTTGGGTTTTCTCATTGCAGGCATGCACCTACTAAAATTAAATCCCACCTAGGGTAAACCCACCATAATGAACACAATGATGCCCTCATATTTCTGATCCAGGTACCCATTTAAGAGTTATTCCACTTTTTTTGAAAAAAAAACTCACACAAGCTATTTAAATCTTAACATTTTTTGACGGATCATTACAAGTACTCTGAGTCTCAGAATCACGTTCTGTCAATTTTTTCTATCTCATAATAATCCCAAATAATTGAAGAAACATTACATGGAATTTTTGGGTCTTTAAATTCTACCCACCTTAGGGTTTTTCATCCTTGAAAGCAAAAATAGATGCTATGAAAACAAATGGCAGTATTGAGCACGAATCTGAGCTTCCCGCTTCCATGTGATCTCATGGAGGTTCCCATGCGACTACCAAACTCACACAAGAGGGATCAACCATACATGAAGGAACCACTCCCGTCGAACCTCTATCTCTACTGGGAACTCTGCAAAAGTCACCACATCATCAATGTACAGCTTGGCCCAGTCATTAACGTGCGATGGATCATGGATGTGCCTCCTCAGCTGTGACACATGGATAATATTATGAACCCGGGGAAACTTTGGGAGAAGAGATATGTGGTACACCACCTATCTAACTCTAATGATAATCTGTAAAGGTCCCAGGAACCTCAGAGATAACATGCCACCTTGGCGAAATCTCTACAATCCTCGTCGAGCTGAGACGCAAAGGAAAACACGATATCCCTCCTCGAACTCAAAGGGTCCCCATATTCTACCGGTATAAGACTTTTGCCTAATCTGTGCAGTCTACATCTATATTTGGATGATCTTATATTTCTCAGTAGTAGATCATACCGACTCCAGACCCATTATTACTGACTCCCTTGGGTATGTCCAGCACAGAGGTGATCTTTATGGCCGCATGTATAAGGCCTCAAATGATGCGATGTCAATGATGGAGTGATAGATATTTTTGTACGAAAAATCCACCAGGGGTATGTGGTCCTCACAAATATGACCAAAATCCATGACACAAGCAGAAAGCATTACTCCATGGTTTTTATAGTTTTCTCTGTCTGACTATCTGCCTGGGGGTAAAATTAGTGCTCAATCATGCTAGATCCTGATGCTCATCTCTCACTTTCTAACAAAAGAGGCATCATGAAATGAACTCTACCTCTTCTTTCTTTATCCCTGGCCACCTGTATTCATGCCAGAGGTCCTGGTACATCTTCACCACACTATGATGTACTGCTAAAGGGGATGTGTGGAACTCCCTCAACACCTCCTCTTGTAGCATCACTGGTACCATGGTGCGTTCTCCAAAAAGGATGACATGCTTCCCACTTTCATAAAATCCTTTAGAAGCCCATCATGGGGATATCTGATCCTGTCGGGCCTCACTGTTAATGTCCCCAAGTTGTTCCTCCCTAAATCGTTGAAGGAGTGGGGGAGTCACTGCCCCAGATTGGAGGTAACCAGCTCCATCAATATCCATGAAGGATATCTGCAACGCGGCTAGATTCTATGTATCCTCACTCATTAGTTGTAGTCCAAACCTCATGATGAGTGCATCTGCCACCACTTTCCCCTTTCCAGGAATGTCGAATATATCAAAGTGATTGTCCTTGAGGAACTCCATCAAACACTGCTATCTCAGGTTTATGTCCTTATGTGAGAAGATAGACATGATACTCTTGTGATCGGAGTAGATAGTAAACTATTCTCCCAACTATACTCTCATCTCCCAAAGATCTGCAGGTGGCATTTGATATGAAATTTTAGATATTGGTGTCATCCTTGGGTATAAGCTAATGGATAAGTCCTTCTCCCTGTGGGGGGGGGGGTAATCCTGGAAACATATTTTTATAGGATTTTCTTGCACTCTACCACTAATGTAGGGAACAAAAAACTCAAAACACATGCTTCCACGAGGTTAAGGTTGGACGACTCTAGATTGATCGACAACACCTTCCTATGCATGAGTTTATCCAGTACTTCTTGGGTTTCCTTTTTCACTGACTAAGGAAAATCCTATTCCAACACTATAGATATACCACAATCTTTGTTCCTAAAATAGGAAATTTGAGAATAAACTTTGAATGACACATGCATACCCAAACGAACGTTGTAAGTGCTCGACACTGCCACTAAGAGGTTCCGACTAAAACTCTTGCCTCAAGGTTCATATCACACCATCAGCATAAGTGTGATTATCATGTCTCCTATCAAAGGTATCTCTAGACATAAGGGTCTAGTCGATGGTTTGACTAGAAACTCTAGGTCTTGAACAAGATTTGTGACAATAAGGAATGATTAGTACCTATGTCTATTAATATGGAATCTAGTAGTAGACATAGATTGTACCTCAAATCATTCCTAGAACCCTTGGGTCACACTTCTGAACTAATGAAGCTACTCCCTTCCCCTGTCAAATAGCTCCCAACGCCTAGTGGGGACCACATTTGGGTGGTGGTTGTAACAGGTCAAAATGTATACCACCACATGCTAATATCCTAGATCCTCTTCCACATCTCCTACCCTACAGATTCATATGTCCATATTACTTCCTCTTCCTAAAACATTTTACACATCCAAGTCTCTGAGACTAACATCAGTTTCCTTCTTTCCCACTGTTGACATTCACTGGCTGTATCTGCTCAGCCAAAGAATTTTCAACCACAAAGGTTCTCTCTAGCACCCTAACATAAGTATGAATTCAAAAAAGAAGAGTTCTAGATTTTATATACCTAAACACATCTTTTTAGTAGGTCTGAGCCTTGAAGCACTGTTCATATCATATTCACTGAGTAACTGGAATGGTCAGTACACCTCGATGATTACTCAACTACTGACATGTCATAATGCCGAAGCTACAGAAGCTATTGGGAGCACACACCCCATAGTTTTTTATGGCAAGAGAAACCTTCAATGAGAAAGGTTATCAATCTCTATCCATGGAAAAGTAACCTCATTTTAAGAAAGGGGTAATCTCAACCCTACCATCGCCCTATTGATCCATGTATAATGCTCACTTCTAGGACCACCATTTGATCTAATGGATCCCCAACAAGATGGAAACTCGGTCACCACCTCATGCCAGTCCTTAGCTACCTGGGAGTTGGGATCACATTAGAACCTAATGGGTATTTATCACTGAAACTCGTGTAAGGCATTGATCCTACGTTTTTCCTCTACCGGTAGAGCCAGTAGTAACTGCTGACCAATAGGCTGTGGTATCGCTGGACACCACTCAAAGGTACCATCTTAGGAAAAAATCCATTTACTAAAGAATCTATACTCTGTTGACCATCCTCATGGTCATGCATTAGAATCCAGACTGGCTATTTTTTTGGAGGCATCATGAGAGAGAATAAAGATGAACCACGGTCAATAAGTTATACCTGGTGAGTTGACTCAAAAGAGATCAACAAAAAATCATTTTCAAAACACATAAAACTAGTGTTTTCATGTACCAAGTTAGAAAATAGAATTCCGGGTCCTCGTGTATGAATATGTTGGCCTCCACACCAACACTATACTCCCTGGACTGTAATCTGAACTCAAGACACTTAACACTATTTATCCATTGAAAGCACAAAGTCTTAGTTCTTCAGGTCAGACCGACAACCTCTGATAACACTTTTTCATGAACCATCCCCCGGGTCGTATTCCATGACAACCCCAAGCCCGGCTTCCATAGGCCAGGGGTTGGCGACTTGCACTAGAAAGAAATATCTCTAAAACGAGAATGAATTTCCTCAAAACCTGTACCCACACAGACATGGAGTACTTTTCAGAAGCAAAACACAATGGAAAAAGAATGGTAAAACCACAACTAAAAACCACCACTGAGGGTAAAAGTAGTTACTGAAAGTAAAGGGGCCAGAATACAAGCCCAACTGAAAATTGAAGTACAAAAAAAGGGAAAAAAACTCCTAAGGTCATCCACCAAGTTTCATACATGAAGGGTAGGTACAGATCATCCCTGATTCTCTTCACGTATATCAGTCATCTCCGTACACCGTCTTTCAATCACCTCCGAGCACCGTCAAGACCTAAATCCTCAAGACTATGTCTAGCTATTCGTCGTCAACACAATACACAACATGGTGTGAGCGAAGCCCGTGCACGGGTGAGTATAAAAATACATAGTAGGGACCCCAAGACCCCTGATGGTCTCCCATAATTCTAAAAAGGAAAATCCACAAAGAATGATCTCAATCACAAATCACAAATCAAAAGACATCTCGCACCAGGTATAACCTAAGTACAGTAGTACAGATGATTAGTCATAAATCTTTTTCATCTTATTCTATCAATAAGATCTGCCGCTTACCCACACAAGATTTCAAAGTGCTGACCCACACAGGATCACTCGGTGTTGACCCACACAAGATCACTTGGTGCTGACCCACACAGGGTCACTATTCATTGTTCACATCACATCCTGTCATTGGATTCCCGCACAAAGCATGCTTGATTTTGGGAAGATCCACTCCTCAAGCCATCCGTCATGTATCAACTGGCATGAAGTCCCACTGTGAATTAACCCGATGAACTGCCATGCCATAAGGGTTCCAAAGTAATAGACGGTGCGTCAACCGGATGCCTGGTCTATAAGTTATAGGCATTTTAGTGTCGAGGGCCCGATTGGATTCATGTACGACCCAACCCAGAAAAACTCCAAATTAGTCCAAAAATCACGTGGTGTATTTAAAATGGACCGAATCATCCTAAGGGTTCCATCTCTGTAGATGGTTTGTCAAACAGACGTCTGGTTTAAAAGATATGCCCATTTAAGTGTAATTGGGCCAAAAAAGGTCCTGGTCCAGTCTGACCTAGTCAGACTGACCCAACCTGACCCATTGGGCCCGACCTATAGGGGACATGCCTAGTCTGGTTCACCAGGGCTTGGTCTGGCATAATGGGCCTTAGGCGCAGCAGGCTGGGCTAGGGGATCGGCCCACTGGCTGGGGGCCAGGCCCGCTAGGCCGCGGTTTCTGCTCGGCCCACCCGGCTAGGGGCAGCCCGCTGGGTCGCGTAACCACCTTGATAGCTGGGTGGGCACAAGGGGTCCACTACAATCTCTAAGGGTTGAGCCTTTCGGGTATTCAAAACAGCGGTACCTGTTGGCGCCATTCCACATAGCTGGTCCCACTGGACCGGTCACATGCGGAACCTGCGGACCATGGGTCCACCCTACACTACAGCTCGATGCCATGACCTTCCTCTGTGGCGCTCCACATGACTCTGATGTAGCTGACAAAGTCCGGCTACCCCTTTGTCCGCCGAAGTGCCTTCGGGCACCAAAACCTTATCCATTGGTCGGCGCTGCCATGCTGGCTATGTTTTCGCGGGCCACCAGCAAAGCTTCGGTGGTTCGATTCCTTTCCTGACTACGCCGATGGGCCTACCAGGATAGCACCTACACCGAATGGCCAAAAGTTCTTCCTTTCCACCATATTTCTCAGTCACCCACGAAGAAAACCACCAAACCAAGATCGACAGAGGGTTTTGGCATTTTTCGGCTTAGCCCATGCCCTCCCCATTAGCGTTATAACATGGGAAGGATTATTTAATCATAAAAAATACCATAAAGAAATCCCACATTATCCTTATGCATTAATGAATGAAACATGGATCAAACCATAGAATAGTTGATTTCTTTTTTTCATAATATTCATGAGTGGAAAAAAGGGAGGAATTAAGAACATAACCCCTACCTCAAGTACGTTGGTAGATAGTGAAGATGAGGAAGACCAGACCACATTTTACTCGTGTTCATTAGAATTCATCGCTATCTGGTTCGAATCCTCTAAGGAGTGGAAGATCCGTTCTACGTCGGAGGAAGTTGTCACCGACACTTCGTCAGAGGTTCCTCTCGTGAGTGCACAAGAACAATTCCCAAACTTTGTTTAAATAGATGCGAGGAATCATCCACGTTGCATAACACTAATGTGGTTCATTAATGAACCGCAATTAGGGTTCCATTAAAACAACAAACATCGAGGTTACGCAACCCGAGGGTCAAGTCATTGAATGACCTATTAACTCCGAAGTCCCACCACATCACTCAAAAGTTATAAAAAAAGAGATAAAATAACTCATGAAGTTATTTTATTATTTTTTTGCAATGTCCAAAAATTAACTTTTTCGTATGAACCTTACGGTCGAAGTTAAGTTTTTCCTAGGAGAATCTTAGTGTTGTGAATCAAATGGCGCCATCAGATTTTTAATCCAAGAAACAGTTCAAAAGATAGAAATCTCTGCCCACACATTTACTGAACATGCCTTAAAATAATTTAAAAAATTATTAACAGTCAACCTCGACCCGCCCCAGTTGAGGTTAGGCTCTACCTAAGGGGAAGAAAACTCATTATCTCAACGGTACTCTCAGATTTCCAATCCGACTTAATTTTTAGAAGTTAAATAATTTAGAAATAAAATAATTGTTACTTACTTATTTTATTTGCAGCCAAAAACTAACTTCCACTATTGGCCCGCGCCGACCAATGTTAGGATCTTACTAAGGAAATATTACACTCACGAGTTCAACGACGGTCTTATGTCTTTAATCCATGTCACCATTCATTAGTTATAAGCAATTTAATAATAAAATATTTTATTTAATTATTTTATTTATAGTTATACCATTTGTGGGTTTTCTTATTGGAGGCCTGTGCCGACTAAACTTAAGTCGCGCTTAGGGTAAAACCGTCATCCTGAATGCAATGGTGCCCTCATATTTTTGACCCAGGAACCTATTTAAGAGTTATTCCAATTTTTCAAGAAAACGGCTCACACACACTATATAAATATTATAATTTTTCAACGGATCATTCTGAGAACTACGGGCCTCAGAATCACGTGCTGTCAATTTTAAAAGTCTCCTGATAATTTCAAATAATTAAAAAAAATTACATGAAATTTATAGGTCTTTATAGATCTTAGATGATGAAAACAATATGGTGGATATTAAGAAGAAATGTGAGAAGTAAGCTTTATGATATGATGAAGTAGAAATGATTTTCATTTCTTAAGGGGACAATTTTTTTGAAGATAATCCTCAAGATGTAACTCCAAGTACAGGTGAGTCTACTAGGGATATAATATAAGAAAATGCTGATGGTTTTGAGGTTGAACATGCTAAAATTATTTTTTAGAATGAATTTTTTCATGAAGATAAACTAGTTGATAATTATTATTATCTTGGATCCATAAATGAAGTCATAGAATTCAATAGATAGAATCCAGAGGATTTAGTGAGAAAAAATGTTGGACTATATCCTTTCAAAATATTCAATCTAGTTATATCTTATAATATTATTTCACCAGTAAATAAAGGACAAGCTAATGAGATTATTTGAATAGTTACCATTGAGATGTTAAAATCCTTTACATATAATAAAGTATAAGAATAAAAATAATTGATTTAAGAAGGAATATGGTTTTTATTTTTAATACCTTAAAAAAATTAATTATTGAATATTTTAATGAATCATTTAAGTGATAAGGTAGAAATAAATTACATCTAGGAGGAGTTTAAGTCATCAATGATCGAGCTGTATAATATAAAGAAACATAGTTTCCATAAAATATTTCCTTAACATCATGGATGTTTTCCTTCCTAATCTGAAATGTTGAAGAACCTTTATTATTGGTTTTACAGAGTGATCAAACACTAATAACTAACCTTCCAAATATTTAATAGAATCAACACCTCATCTCATAATGGAGAGAGATTATGATGATGAAGAATATAATTCCATTAATGAGTTGATAAATTTGAAAATTAATGAATAAAAGTTCTCAGTGGATGTAAATTATATACAAAAATATAACTCCATGTACTTAAGGGATATTTAATAAAATTATAGGTTTTTTGTGTGTTTTTACTTATTTATTTTTTCCCTAAAAAAACTATATTTTCTATTTTTTCCCACATATAAACATCTCATATTTTAATTCTTTTAAACACATAGATTATTTTTAATAATTGAATCCACTCTTTGAAAACTGAAAAATGCTTTTTAATTGAAAATTTTCATAAGTGAAAAAAATATGAATTGGATTGGTTAACATGTATTTAATTTATTTTTTAAATAAATAAAAATAATCCCAAAATTATCCATTATAAATGGACACTCTATAGAACATTTGAACTAGAGTAAAATAGATAAATGAGTATCTGATGTGATGTTCAATCAGATTTCCTAGAAAACGTATTTGTGGGTGTTTGTGTGTGTGTGTGTTTGTTTGTGTGAAAATAAATCAATTAATAAATATTTATAACACTGTGTGAGTGGTTTTAAAATCTATACTTCTAGGAATCGACTATCAAAAATAACTTTATAGGATTCCTACTATTTGGAATTTCTTATTCTAAATTAGCTAAAATCATCCAACAAGTGATATTCACAATTCATGGATTAAAAATGTGAATCAGTTCTTGTTTATTGAGTTTAATGTAATTATAAGTGAATGATAAAATAATATTAAGAAGTTAAAAAATGAAATAAATAATTTTGGTTTAAGATGAATCAAGGAAGTCAAGAATTGGGAATTGAATGAAGAACATGAATAAAATAGTACTTAAAAAGTAATTTAAAGTTATTTTTTAGACATAATTAAATATTTATTGATTAAAATTCATTGTATAAGGAAAGTACATTGGAATAAAGTGGTAATTAAATGAATTTATTTGGAGTAATTTCCAATTTAAATGAAATAATTCAAGTTTAGAGGAGTGATAAATACATATAGATTTTTTATTTTTTGTATAGTAATTGAAAATTAAATATTATTATTATGGAAGATCAGTTTTAGGGGTTGAGTGAGAACCTAAACATTAAACACCCAAAAAAGAAGAATTTATAATTTATAAGACATCACCTTGTTGTTTAATAATAATTAAAACAAATTAGACCCATTTAGCTCATCAAGGATCTATTATGAAGGAAAATATTTCCTATCTAGTTCATCTTTGACAATTTCTTTAAAATATATTTCCATATTTCCCATTACCTAAGGAACTATTCCATGGTAATTTTAGCTTTATTGAAGCCACTAATAAAGATTAAGTAAAGATCATTAACCAATGAAAACTTTTCAGCATTGAGATTAATATAAATTAGTCATCCTCACATTTTATTTTCTTCCACCAACATTACATTAACTTCCCTAACCATTAAGTCCATATTTACCTTGGAATGTATATGTGGATATAATTAGGGAGTAAAAAAATAAATCCTATTCATTTTCAAAAACACTTCCTCCTCCATTTTTTAATTTATCCTTACTATAAAGTGAACAAAAAGCACCCTGAATTGAAGGATATAATTTATTGGACCACCCTAATTTTATGGATATAATTTATTAGTGATCTCACATTATATAGTTTTGGGTTCGAGGTTACCTACCTTATTTCAACTAACTATAACTCCCTTCACATTATTTCTAGGGGGATCATCATAGGTAATTATACATTGTTTTTTTATCAACAAAGTAAACATTTTATTGGGTATTTTTGACTAGTTCTTTCTTTTTTTAGTTTACATGGATTTTTTGATTGGTTACTCTCCCAAGTAGATTCCCCCCCTTTTCTTTGTATCTAAATGAATAATTTTTCCATCTATAAAGTAATCTTCACACTTGGATGAGGCTATATTGGATTTAACATCCATATGAAGAACCTTAAATGTAAGATTCTCCAGTAAATTTCACTATTCATGATGCATCTAGTTTGAGGAAACATCTTTTTTCCCTTTAAATGAACATCATTATTTTTCACATTAGATTTTGGTGTTCAAAAAAATTGTCTTCATTATTTCACATTCTCATTCATCAAAACATATAGAACCTATTATGGATATTAAAAACTAATCTTACCTTCTCAATTTATATATTAGTAGAGAGTGATAATGTTCAAATAAATGTAGCATTTCATGCAAGAAATCCAGCCCATATTACCCATGGTGGGATGAATCATAGAAATCCACTATATAGGATCCATCTTGGGTACTAGTTAATTATGATATAGAGTATAGAGACCCTACTTTCTCATCCAAAACATTTACATCGTTTTAAAGATAAAATACATAATAGTGTGAAAAAAACATGATCCATTTTTTATTTTGGGAAAATTGGGACCAAACAAAATTTATGCATAATAAAACATAAAAATATATTTAAAATATTATTTTTTATCCTTATATAGATCATTATATCCTTAGTACATATAGTCACCTGAGGATATACATCAAAGAAAGGGGATTGTTAAAATCCATTTCAGATGAAAAATAAGGATATGAAACAATATAAATTGGGTGAGAATATTCCTCATCATCATAAAATCATAGGATCATTATCTAAATAAAGATGGCAAACACTGGATAAATTCATGGAATGTGGAAATGAAAAAATATAAAATATCATGTCTTATTAGTCAAATACCTCACATAGTTGTGAACAACCCTGACATCATGTCCATGAATAACATATGTGCATAATCATAAAGTAACCATTTCGAAAAAATATAAAATCATGTACATTCATAATTAACATCATATCATTAGATGTATAAAATTATCCAATGCATTGGATATCTATATAATTCTGGTCACACCCGTCATATCATAACATCTGTATAATCAAACAAGCCACATAGAATATATATCGATCAAATTCATGAAGTAACCCATGTAAAGGAATAGGTTTCATAAGGATTTAATAAATCATGAATTAACATGGGTTTCCTGAATGAAATGGGAAAAACATATTTTGGTATAAGATTAAAAATTCCTGAGTGAATAAGAAACAACTCAAGATGGGTCAAAATGTGTTTTAGAATGAAGAGTTATTTTGTATTTTTTTTATATTTCATAAAACCTGATTATAAATATTTATATACTAGAAAATAAGAGAGGATAAAAATTAAATTGTATATTTAGTAAAATTAAAAGAATATAAACACTAAAATTTGTAAAAAAAGAGTAATAACCCAAGGAAAAGTAGTTCAGATCAAGAATCCCCTTAACTTATGTCTGAATGCTTTATTTACTTTAACATCCAGAAGAATAAAATTAGATTCATTAATTACAAAATAAAAAAAACCTATTATATATATTTGATTTATTATAATTTTAATATGTTCATTGATGGCCATTTCTTTGCATTATAGAGTTCAATTTTAGTGTTTTGGGATTGTTCATTTTCTTTGTTTTCGTGATTTGTTCACATGTATAAAATCACATAAGTTATTGTAAAAGAAGAATAATTCTATAAAATTTAAATTATATGATACTAATGAAATTCCAAATGTTTAAATGGTTATATATATATATATATTTTATGATTAGGATTCATTATATAAAATTTTAATTATAAATTTATGTTTATTGTTTGTTTTTTTCTTTCCATCATGAATTAATTTCTTTTTCTTAAATTTAATGTTTAAAAATTAGTTTCAGAACATTAAAAAAAATATGAATATTACAATATTTTTTGACCATAATTTTTTATGACCATCTTTTAAGGTTATAATGGAAAATGAAAACTCATTATCCATGAAGGCAGTGAATTAAAACATCGTAGACAATGTTTTAATTTTTAATATAAAAGGGGAAGAGTAGAGGTGGTGATTGGTGGTATTTATAGGGTAGGAGAGAGGTGTTTTTAGTTGTTTTATTCATTAGTGTATTATATTAGCTCAAGAATATCAATAGTGTTTATTCTTGTAAAAAAACACTTACTAGTTTATATGAGTTCAAACTAATGGTTTATTACATCAGAAATGACTCAAAAATTCTCTATTAATCGTAAAATGTTTAATACCATGAATTACTATTTTTCACTATTCAAAAAATATTGAATTATTTTATAAAAATAACAAAAATTAATCCTAACCATTTTCCAATGTGTAGAATTAAAAAATTTAATCCATTTTATAAAAATAATTCTCTAAATATTATAAATTTACTTTCTAATGAAAACCTTTATTTATTTGAAAAATAAAAAATTTAGTATTATAACCAATTTTACAAAACATTGTAAAATTATTTAAGGTTTCATAAAATTATCTTATAATTATAAAAAACAAAAAAATAATTTATTAATCTATTTTATGAAAATAAATTTTATTTTAAATCATTATATTAATTATATAATAGTAAATAAACATTTATGTTTCATAAAAATATGACCACTTAATTTATCATTTTTAAAACATTTATTTAATAATAATATGATATAATTATATCATCTTTTTGTTTATAAGATGCCTAAATTTTATTTATACTTTCATATTTGAGGTCACTATTCTGTTGGTCGGATTTCTATTCCTAATGGTCATGTTACTATTCCATTGGTCATGTTACAATTCCATCGGTATTGGTTCCCTATGTAATATAAATAACATTTATTTCAATATCCATTTATAAGAATAATATTTTTATTGGGATATATATACATATATATATATATATATATTATGTATGTGTCTTTTGAAAAAATTATAAGAAAAAAAATTCCATTTATAAATATTTGGGTCATTACATTCTTCCCCCCTTTTCAAATTTCCCCCTCGAAATTTCATTCTACATACTAACGTGAAAACATGTGTACTTATCCTTAATCGCTTCCTCTAGTACCCATGTCACCTCTTAAAACATATGATTCCCCCAAAACACTTCGAAAATGTGAGTCATCTTATTGTGAATTAATTTTTCTATATGGCCCAAGATATTCACCGGGTTCCATTTATATAATAGGTCATTATCTAGTTTTGACATCTTTAGATTCAGTGTATTTGAGGGGTCAGTTATGTACTTCCTTAATAAATATATACGGATCACCTCATAAAATTGATTTATATATTTTTTAAGTTGAATCTCATCGGCCACTACTTCTATGCAGTCAAGGATCTCAAAGGGGCAATGTTCATGGGGCTAATCTTCCATTTCACTCCAAACTACATGACTCTCTTTCATGGTGATATTTAAAGGAAATTTTTTTCTCCAACATGAAACTCCAAATCCCTTTGAAATTTTTCAACAAATCACGTTCTTCAAATTAGAGCATAATTTATATGTTGTTGTACGTATTGAAACTTCTTGGTAATCTCTTTCACAATATCATGTCTATGTAGATTTCGTTTTCCTACTTTATCCCAATAGGTTAGATTTCTACATCACTTCCCACACAGAGCTTCATATGGATCCATATGAATAATTGAGTGGAAACTGTTATTCTATGAGAACTCAACCAAACGGGAGATGTTGATCCCATCAAACTTTGAATTTCATTGAGTTGACTCTCATAATTTCCCCAAGTGGCTAAATACTCATTTTATATTGTCCATCATTTTGGGGGTTATAGGATATGATGAAATTCAATTTATTACTCAAATATTTTTTTGAATAATTATCTAAAATTAAAATTTGATCCTTGGATCACAATCCAAGACCATTAAAAGAGGCACCCCATGCATCTATACCACTTCCTTCAAATATATCTTGGCATGTTTATAAAGTGAAAAATATTCCCAAATGGAGATAAAGTGAGAAGTCTTGGTGAGTCATTCAACCACAACCCGTATCACATTATTTCCTTCGGATCTATCGAGGAGATTAGGGACAAAACCCATAGTTATATTATACCATTTCTACATGGGTATGGAAAATGGTTTCATAATCACTTTAAAATTATATTTCTATACTATAACATGATGACCTACCAAGCTACTTGAAATATACACCACACTCATTTTATTTATATTATCCAACCATAAGTGCTCTCAAGGATCAAAGTGTATCTTGGTACTTCCAGGATAGATGTTGAATGATGATCTATGTGTACCGTTTAGTAGATTTATCTTTATCTCATGTGATTAAGGCACACAAATCATTATTACAAACTAAATCACACTATCATCATTGATGCTGAACTCATGTAGCTTTCCATTATTTACTGCATTCACTTTCTTTTGTAACTCCATGTAATCCCTTTTTTCCACCTTTATATTCTATTAGATATATGTTTTGGACATAATTTTGGAAAGTTATGATGTATCCCATGTTATTATGGTTTCCAAATCCCTATTTTTCACATCCATGAAGATAAGGTCCTTTTAAATCCACAACATGGATAGAGTAGTAGGTTATTTTTTTTCTAAAAGTGTCATCAAACTTGTTTTCCTTCCTAGGATGATAGTGAATAGATAAATAAGCGTTTTTTATTAGCTCTAACAGTGTCATTTGATGAATTTTGAGTTATTTATGTTTGAATATATACTTTAAACTCTTACGATCTGTATATATTTCACACTTCACACCATATTGGTAGTGCCTCCAAATTTTCAAGGAAGAAACATTTGTTGCTAGCTCTATATCATGTGTTGGGTAGTTTTCTCATGGATATTCAACAATCACTAGGATTAGTCTATTGCATAATCATTATTCATGGTCAAACAACCCCAGAATGTATTGAATAATCAATATATATCAGAAAACATTCTCCACGTATAGGTAGTATGAGTAAAGGTGCAGTGATTTGACTATTCATGAGCTCTTTGAATATTTCCTCACATTATTCCATATAGACATACTTTACCCCTTTAATTGTTAACATAGTTATCAAGCTAGAAAATCAGGATGAATTTATCATAAAATTTCAGTAGTTTCCTGATCATCCAAGAAAAAAGTTAATTTTTATTACGCAAGTTGCTTTAGTCCATTCCTAAAGTTTCATTGTTATTTATTGGCCAACATAAATTCCCTCACTTGAGATCATGGGTAATAATAATGTGACTGGTTGTATACAAAAATCACGCTTACAGACCTTAGAGTACAATATCTCTAGAATTTCGCCAGCATAATACTTAGATGTTCTTCATATTCCTCCTTTCTCTTGGAGTAGATGAGAATATATTTGATAAAAACTAAAAAAAATTCAAGTTAGTGTCTAAATAATCTAATAGGAACATCCATGATGATTTTAGGTGAATTAGTAAGTATGAAGGGAATCACTAAAACTCATAGTTCTCATATGTTGTATAGATAATAGTATTCTGAATATCTTGCATATTCACCTTCGATTGATGATATCCAGAATGAAGATCCACCATTGAGATTTATTAAGCTCATTATAGCAAATAGATTGAGTCATAAATCTTTCTAGAAGGATACTTGTTCTTTATGGTGATCTTATTGAGCTAATGGTAATCGATACAAAACTGCATTGATCAATCCTATTTCTTTGAAAAGATCACTAGTGCACCACAAGGAAATTCACTAGGGTATATAAACCAATTTGAGAAATTCTCCGGGATAACTTCTTTAACTCCCCGATTTTGTTCAAGGCCATCCACTATGAGAATATTGAGATAGGATTATATTGGGGTAGAATTTCTATTGATAACTCTTCCTCACGATGAAGGGGAAGTCCTAGTAACTCGTCGGTAAAAACATCACTATATTCCCTCAAAATGAGAATTTTCTCCAAGTTGATACCTTAATTTTAGTCAAAAATTTTAGTGAGGTATGTTTCTTCTTGAGGAATCCACACCCATACCATTGAGGGATCATCCAATGGAGATTCATGGACTTCATTCAATTTTTAGAGGAGCATGAGATGGGTAGGAATATGAAATGATATTCAGTTTTCTCGACAGTTGATGTCCGCACTATATAATGAGATATAATCCTTGCCAATTATAGAATCAAATTATACCAAGGGATGTATCATGATATTCTATTAAAAAATCTTTCTATGTATTCCATTAGGAGAAGAGTCCAACACTTGGGTTTCAATGATCACATAACTTGGTTTTTTATGGATATATCTACTTCAAGGTATCATTTCTTCAATTCAATTGTCCTAGAAATCATGAAATATATAAATTAATATATAGAACCGTAATCAAATAAACTATTTTCAATTACTGATTTAATAGGAAGTGTACCTTGTATAACTTCATTTCGGACCTCCACTTGAGTAGTAGTGATGGAATACACATTCATTTTCTACATTGGATTTGTGGATGCTGAAGAAGATTACCTTTAAGAATTCATGGTTTAGTTCATTGGATTTAAAAGTGACCTTGACCTATATAGTTAAAGAATTTAACCATGGTTTGTGCTATAATTTCCTCCATTATGTGGTCATTTTCTTCATGTCTCATTAGCATTCATGAGTTTGATGACCTTCTCTTCCATACTTGAAGCATTTCCACATTCCATTGTGGCAATTCCCATGATGTTTCTTTCAGCATTTATGATATGTGAGTGGTTGATATTTCTTTCCACATTTTTCATTATATCATCCATCTTGATAATAGATTATTTATTCTTATATTTTTATCCATGGGTGAATTCTCTAAACTCCATCTCCACTTTGAGAGCACATCGAACAACTTCTTCATAATTCCGAAAGTATAAAATAGCTAGAGCCTATCAATGTTGTGGATTTCATAATCTAAAGAACCGATATATTTTTATATCATTGTTGATAAAAACAAGAGGGTTACCTTAAAATATTTGTGAAATAGTATTTGTAATACTTGAATGATTTCCCTTTCTTCTTATTCAACTCTATGAATTCTCTCTCCCTATTTTTTCAAAGTGATTGAGGGAAATACGTATTGAAAAATATATTTTTAAGGACTTCCCATTACATCTATTATATTGCATCCCTTATCCTGGGGCTCTTAATCAACACCCACCATTAATCAGCCTCTTCATCTAAAAGGTAGATGGCTAGAGTTACCATCTCTTTATCAGAATAATGGAGCATATGAAAGATCTTTTCCAATGATTTAACCCACTCTTTCACAACTAGTGGATCAAATGATCTACTAAATTTTGGTGGTCATTTCTGCATAAAATATTTGATATCTAATTTCACCCACTTAGGTGAAGGTGTAAGTTCCACATTATTCCGGTTATTAGTCATAGCATGAGATATCTGGGTGAGCATTTCCATGAAATTTTGAACTCCACCACATAAGGCATTAGGGATGTCTTTTGAAAAAAGACTATATTTTCCCTCACATGGGTTCTTGTCATGATTTATCTTGGTTCCAACAATTTTCTAAAATATAAAAGAATTTAAAAAATAGAATTCAACAAGTCATGAATAAATAATATATTCCTTTTTGAAATTAACTATAACATACTGTCTTCTAGGATCCCTCTATTAAGATTTTTTCGAAAACAAAGCTTCTTGGATGATTTCATATACCTAGTCACATACTAAGGGTTTTCACTAGCATTCTATTTTCCAAATTCCTAAATTCACAATACTATTCTCTAATACGAACTATAGAGACCCCACTATTTATTATATAACTATTACATCATTTTAAAGATAAACAACATAATAGAGTTACAAAACTAGGATCCAATGGTTTAGTATATTGGTATAATTATGACCATACATTATTTATGTAGAAGGAAACATAAAATGTTATTTAAAATATTATTCTTTATCCTATTAAATCTCAAAATCACTTTAGTACATGTAGTCACCTGAGGATATACATCAAATAAAAGGGGTGTGCTAAAATCATAGTTGGTGGATAAATAAGGACATGTAAAAAAGGTGAGAATAATCATCATAATCATAACATAAGCATAGTATCATCATCATAATTAATAAAGGAAACATTATATAAAGGAATGGAATATGGCAATTCATAAAAATGAAACATCATGTCTTAGTGGTAAAATACCATACATAGTTGTGAAAAAAGCTTGCATCATGTTCATGGCAACATATGTACATAATAATAACATCATAATTATGAAAAACTATAGAATCCTGTTAATACATAATACACTTCATCTAAAGAGATACATCATATTACCCAATTGATTGGAGCGATATATAATTCTGGCAGCACCTGTCACATCATAACATGTAAATGATCATTCATGTCACATAGAATATATGTAAATCATAGTTGTGAAGTAAACCATGTAATGGAATGGGTTTTATAAGGATTTCATCAATCAGGAATAAACTTTGGGTTCATAAGTGGAAAGGTAAAAACATTTAGTATAATATTCATCATTCTTGATAGAAGAAGAAAGAACTCAATAAGATTCAAAATGTGATTTGGAAAAAGGGTTCTTTTGGAAAAAATTTATATTAGTCATAAAATTTTATTGAAAGAATGTATATCCTAGAAAATAAAATTTTAGGACTGTGAAATTATATTTTAGGAATATTAAAATAATATTCAAACATAAATTTGGTATTATTGAAGAATAATCCAAAGTAAAAGAGTTCTGTTCGAGAATCCACTTACATTATGTATGAATGCTTTCATCACTTTATTATCCTGAATACTAAAATTATATTCATTAATTTCTAAATCCAAAACCTATTCTACATGCATTCAACTTATTTTAATTTTATCAGGATCATTTATGGCCATTTTTAAGAGTTATAAATTTTAATTTTCTTGTTCTGTGAGTGTTTGTTTCCATGCATTTCATGATCGATTCACTTGTATAGAAGTATGAAAGTTTATGTAAAATGAGAATAATTCCCCAAAATTGAAATTATATGTTATTAATAAACTTCCATAAGTTTAAATGGTCTTATAAGTAATTTGGTTTTTTATGTAATGATGATTCATTATATAAAATATTAATGACAATGTTTTAGTTTACATTGGTGTTTTTCATGTCCATAATGAAATAATTTCATTTTATTAAGTATTATTCTTAAAAATTTGTTGAAAAGACATTAATAATGTTATTATATTAACATTACAATCTGGTTTAACCATAAAAATGGTTTTATAACCAGCCTTAAATGAATTAATGGAAAATAAAAACTCTTTTTTATATGAAGGAAGTTAATAGACACATCATGAATGAAGTTTTCAATTTTATAATAAAATTAGTAGAGAAGAGGTGATGACGGGTGGTATTTATAGGGGAGGAGAGGGGTGTTGTTTTTATTATTTTATTCATTAGTTTATTATTTCTTCTCAATACTATCAATAGTATTGATTATTTTGACTAAGCATAGTAACTAGTGCATGTGAGTTTGAAATAATGGTTTCTTACATCTGAAATCACTCAAAAATTCAGGTATTTACTTAATATGTTAATGAACATAAATTATCGAATTTCCCTATTCTCCAAAATTTCAACTATTTTAGAAAAAACACAAAAAATATTCCTAACCCTTTTTTGACACGTTGAAGTAAAAAATGGACTCCACATTATGAAATTAGTTTTAAAAATATGATAAATTTTATTTTTAATTATAATTATTATTTATTCATAAAATATCAATTTCAATATTTTAATAAATTTTATGAAACTTAGAAAAATTAACGAAGGTTTCATAAAATTATATTATAATTACAATAAAAATGAAATATTAATTTGTAAATATATTTTATGAAAATAAATTTTCTTTTAAATAATTATATTAACTATAAAATTTTAAATAAATATTTATGTTTCACCAAAATACCAACACTTAATTTAATATTTTTAAAACATTTATTTACTTATGCTATGGTATAATTATATCATATTTTCATTTTTAATATGCATAAATTTTATTTCAACTATCATAGGTGAGGTTACTATTCTATTCACCGGATTACTATTCTTAATAGTTATGTTATTAATCAAATGGTAAGGTCACTATTCCATTAGTACATGTTCCTTAATTTTGATAAAATATCACTTCTTTCATTGTAAATTTATGAGAATGAAGTTTTAATTAGGCTATCTATGTGATGTATGTGTATTATAATATAATTATAATAAGTTAAATTCCATTTAAAAATGTTTGGTTTGTTACATAGATACCTCACGAGACACTTCATCCAAACCCAGGGAAGGATCCAGAGTAGGATAGAAAACTGCATAAGGGATCTAAAATATGACCACATTATAAATTTTTATTATATGATTTATAGTAATTACTTTAATATTATATAATAATTATTCTGATAAAAATATTTTTTATATATTCAAAATAATGATATTAATATGAAATAGCCTTAAATCATGATTTTTAATTTAATTTATTTTTACTCATGTTTTTGTTGATAATATACATATCATGAAATTGTGTTTTTATAATTTTGGAATGTTTAGGATTAAATATATTTAATGGTTAAAGAATAATTGTGATTAAACATAAATTCTATAATTTCATATGAGAATAAAAGATATCACATCCATCTCTAATATGAATAAAACCCATCCATCATATTCCATATCAAATTAATTGAGTAGTAAAAGAAATTTTATAACATATAGTTATTATTTTCAGGTACACCAAGACCCTCATTTTTTTCATTCTTTGTTTGGGGTTAGTTTTGGGTCGTTTTAGGTTGAAAATTAAAAATCTTTCATAAAATTTGGGCTATACATGGTTAGCGCGCAGTTTTCCCAAATAGTGCATCCACCTACTGTAAATCATGAGAACATAGACATTTGGGCCTTTAATTTTTGGTGAATGATTTGAATAATATGTTCCCACAAAGTGGAAACAATTCACCCCATTATAGTTGTTCATGGTAAGGGCACACAGTTTTGGAAACCATGTGGCCTTACCCAACAAACCATGAACACAAATTCTTATTATTATAAATTTTTAATGAAACTTTTTTAACCCAAATTTTACCTTATTCATGATCCTAAATTAGGTTATTCTGAAAAATTATGTCTTGGGGGTTCTCAAGAGCCCATTTTGGCTCCTCCAAACCCTTTTATAGGTGGATCGAAGCTTGGAAAAACTCATTCTCTTAATTTCTAATAAGTGATCTTATTTCATTATTTCCCTTTGGATCATTTTTTATTTCCTCCGAAGATACTATTAGATCATCTTTTTGTTGATGGATATAAAATCCAATGATTTTGATCTTGAGTTTAGGTTTTATTCCTTTACCTTTGTTGTCATCATTCTTCATTGGAAAATCATGTTGCGAGTGTTCTGATATGTGCTTCTGTGATAAAGGTGGGTGGTTACATTAATATTTTACATTAAATAAGAACTTGATTTAAGTGACATTGATTTATCATATTTTAATTATATTATAAAAACCCAACAAAATTTGGATGGTAATTTTAATTCATCTATTATGGATTTAAACAAACAAACAATTCCAATGAAATTGGAATTGGGGGTGTGCTTTGGAAATTGATAGAAATTGTAATTTTAATTGAGATTTTATTTTATAAAAATAGATTAAATTGATTTAAAAAAAACACTATGGTTGGTATTATTTTTAAAAGTAATGAAATAATGGAAAATTAGTGATTTGGTTTTGAAATTGATTTAGAATAATTAAATGGGAAATAAGGAAATTGAATAGTAAATGATGTTTTGAAATTAAATTATTGACTGAAAATTTCTTTCATTGAGCAATTATAATTTCCCCTTAAGTGGGAGTAAATCTAATTTTCCATTATGTTGGAGTGGAATTACTTTCCCATTAAGTGGGAGTGATGGTAATTTTTCCTTAAGTAAGAGAGGAAGTAGTTTTCCCTTATGTGGGGGTTGCAGTCGTTGTAACTATTTTGAAATATATTACATTATTTATAAAACATCCTTCATTATTATTTCAAATGATTTCCACGGTCGATGCACATCATCATCGTGGAGACACGTACTTGTGGTCATGTGTTCCCGCTTTCCAAAGGTGGATGGCATTCATCAGTTTTTAGCGATTTTTGATCCTTGATCAAAATAGAATGATGGGATGTTAGTCCATCCTTCTGTGTATTCCTCCTGGAAATTCATTTATAATCTGAGTCTCATATATAAATTTGAGTCATGTTTATGAACCTCATTCCTGGTTCCATCTTTTTGCATATACTGGTCAATTAGAGCTTCTTTCAGAACATTCCAATGGGTCTTGATAGGGAAACAACCTTCATTTGGAGTTGATGGTAATATCAAGCATGTTAGGTAATCTCTGGATGATGTAACATTGGATAATCTATATTATTCTACATAATAGGGCTTCTCAAGGGCATAAAACCCAAGTAATCTCACATCGATCATAGGTTATCTTATGCCATATGCATGTCTTATGATTTTTTTCTCAGCATCCAATGTTTAACATTTAGTACGTTGAGATTTTAACGTCTTTTGAAGATGATTGATGTTTATGAAAATGTCTCATAGAGATGGATCAGAGAGGTGGGCCCCTTAGATGGACCATCTAAAAGGATCACTAGATGGATGGATCAGAATGACCAATGAGGGAAGACCTAGGGTGGTGTGCCACATGAATATAATGTTTCACAGTGTGAAGTCTGATCTAGATATCACTGAGGGAGGATCAAGGATGTGGACCCCAAAGAGGGGGACACCAAGGTTTATCATGGGCTAGGATTGAACCTTACGGAGGATTCCTACAAACCTATTGAAAAATAAAGGGAAAAAACCATGTAGTATGGAAGGGTGATTTGGGGAATACACATGTTTAGCTTCCCTTTGCAAGAAGGTAACTCTTGCTTGGATGGATATGGATTGGGTGGGGCTTATGCAAGGTTAGTTACCCGGGTGCTGCTTGAAGAAGTGGTGATGTGGATGTCATGATCTCACCGAGATATGGTGGCATGGGTAAGAGTGAGTATGGATGTATATGTATTGATACAACTAGGATAAGGGTGAGGGGATGGATAAAATTATGGTGGATGGATCAAAGTATCTTAAGAAGTTGGATCTGGGGGATGTGTCCCATAAAGATAAAATTCCACATCATGAGTGTATGTCCCTATGTGGGAGAACAAACTTTTTCTAGGTGGATGGATTGGAATTACTATGGAGGTGGATCCTAGGTGGTGTGTCTCATAAAAGGAAGATGGGACACCATGAAGAATTATTTGAACACTATTGAAGGTGGATCAGTGTAGGTCTTCCCCAAAGAGGGCACACCAACGTTTATCGTTAGCTGGATCAGAATTCCTGTAGAGGAAGATCCTTGGGGGTCTATCCCATGAAGCGAAGATGGCACAACATGAAGGCTAATCTAAACACCTCTAAAGGTGTATAAGTGAGGGTGTACCCTTAAGAATGGTCACCATGGTTTACATTTGGTTGGATTAGAATGAATATGGAGGCAAATCCATGGTTGTGTTTCCCATGAAGGGAAGATGGAAAACGATAAAGGATGACCTGAGCACTGCTGGAGGTCAATAACTTAGGGCATGCCCATAAGAGGTTACACAAAGGTTTATTGATGGTAGGGATTGACCCACATGGAGGAATCCTACATACCCTATCTAAGAGTTAGGGATCAAATCCGATGTAGTTAGAGAGTCCCATGAAATTCAATATCATACGGTGATGGAGGGAGTGAAACGATGTAAACCATATAGAATGTATGGATTGTCAAGATTGAACCTTAGGGAGGATTCCTATGTACCCTATTTAAATGGGGATCAATGTTCATATAGTATAAGAGCAGGGGAATTGTGGATTATACCTAAAGAGGAATCCCAAGCATGTAGTGTGGGGATTCTACATTGAATCTTCCCGGGTGATTCTAGTAGTAGCGATGACGGTGAATGGAGATTACATGTAGAAGCCAACCATGTTCCACTATAGAGTGAAAATGGTGAATGGGGATTACATATGGAGGCTTCCCATATGGTCTTCCTCATTTCAAGCCATGAGGGAATCCCATGTGCACTATAAAAGGTAAGAGTTCGGTTAAATGTCATGTGAATAGATGAGGTGCATGGGGAATATGTGTGGATGCTTTCTAGGTGCCATTGTGGAGAAGAAATGATGAATGGTGATTAGACATGGAAGATACATGGGTGCATCTATGGAGTGGAAATGTTGAATGGGGGCTTACACATGGAAGCTATCCAAGTGCCTCCATGGTGGGGAAATTATGAATTGGGATTACGTGTGGATGCTTCCCGGGTGCTGCTATGGAGTGGAAATGATAAATGGGGATTACATGTGGAAGATTCCTATTATGTATTCCTCAAGTCAATCCATGAGGGAATCTCAACATGATGATTGGTCTAGGGAAAATGATTTGTAGCTTTCACCTTAATAGGACTCTCATAGTGGTTGTTTATTATTTATCTCATGATGAGGTGTCTTATTCTTGATGCATAAGGAATCATATTCTTGAATGATAGAGTATGATATAGTTTAAAGTCAAGTAGTGAGGATTGTTATCATCTTATTCTTGATGCATAAGGAATCTTCTATTCGGAATTATAGGTATACTATGTTTTCCATATATGGTGTACTATACTTTAATGTAACATAGTGAGTACTATTAGGTAGAAGATACATAGAAATGGATGGTGTTGAGAGTTACGTAAGATCGTACCTTTCTGGTTCAACCTGATATAGGAGAAAATTGATGAGGTTTGAAGAGTTTCTTGAGGAATTTATCAAATCAATGTACTTATTTAATCCATGATGGGGATCTCAACTCATTACATGGGAAATGGACAAAGAGGAGTAAGGTTTATTGAAGGTGTTTCTTGGAGTGTATAGATGTATCATGAATCATGATTTTCATGGGATGGAAGTTGTGACTACACAAGGGCATTGCAGAAAATGGGGTCGACCAATCCTGAAATGCTTTGGTCTGATTCTTTATTTTTCATGGTGGTCAGTGATGGTAGAGAAGGGACTGTCTTGGAGGTTTGGGACCGCATGACAACACTAATCCTGAGCAGGGGTGTAGGGGTGCATCCTCCATGGTATGGACTGGTGGGAATGATGGTTAGAGCTTCACAAAGGATAGGGCTTCGTGAAGGATGGGGCTACATGGATCCCAAGATCTCATCAATTATAGGGCTTCATGGAGCTTAGGATTTCATAAAGCATGGAGCATCATGAAGGATGGGGTTTCATGGAGCATGGGACCCCTTATTTAGCATATAGTTTCTTAAAAGAGTTATTTGTGAAGGAAAATGGTTCACAGAGCCTTGAGAAACCCAAATGGGCTCCCTCCTTCACAAAGGATTGAGGCCTTCATAAAATTCATCATTATCATAGGTCAGGGAAATCTATTTTCATTCTTGTTTGTGTGCACATGAGAACCATGAAATGAAATACATGTATCCAAATGGGTGGTGTCGCTCTCTCTTTGAGGTGGGGGAGCCACCAATTTATAGGAAATGCTTCTTGAGATACTCAGGCAGGACACATCGTAAATTAAAATAACACTGAGAAGAAAATATATTCATTTGGATCTAAAGAGAGCTCTATGAACCACAATGATCAGAATCACTCCATGAAGGGAAATGGGTTCTGCAAAGAAAATATGTTTCCGTGCCCATGGATGGAGCTCGCCGAACTATTTTTCCCGCCTTTATTTGAAGGGCCATAAATTATATCTCGTAACTTCCTTCACGCTCTACGACTTGTCAAATAAAAGCCTACAAAAAGGTCTACGCTCCATGATCTAGTATAGAAGCATTCAATTAATCCTTATTATGTGTTTTATGATGCCAAAAAATTACACTCTTAGAATTTGGACCAATATGGATGAGGGGGCGAGGTGGACTGCATTATGGGAAAAAATCTATGAAAAATTCTTACCTTGGGGTTCACTATATCTTGATCTCATTGAGGAAAAACCACTAAATCTATAAGACCATGTGATTCATCCTCAGTGTGGTAAAAACATTCAATTTAAGATCATTCACCTGTTTGAGAGTGCTGAACAACGGAAGAAGTGCCAGGATCAGAATTTGACATTGATCACCTTTTGGAGTGTCTTGAACGAGAGGGGTTATAACTGGAGAATGGGGATATATGGATATCCAACCTACTTCTCCCAATTTATTCTAGTTCAAAATAAGATAATTTTAGGGGCATTGGAATCTATCTGAACAAATTGGATTGGGAAGTTTGAATCAGAATACACAAAATTCTGAACAAAATTGGAGAGGTTTCATGATATAGGAAAACTACTATCCATGTTCGTAACACAATATCCATATTGCTTAGCCTAAAATGGAGACAAAAAATGAGGGTCTATTGTTGACCTAGTTTGAAACATGGAACCTGTCTCGAATTGTCATCCAAAGTATTCTGGAGCATTGGCTCTGGATGGTAGGAGAGCATAAGTGACATGGGACCAGGACATTAGGTGGTCTCTTCAGATGTGAAAGAGGATGAGGATCTGAATAAGGGGAATGCACAATTTGGGTTAGAGTGATATAATGTTCATAAGGATTCCAACACTCTTGAAATTACACCACCATGTCCTGGATCACATTGGTGTAGGTGCATTGGTATGAACAATGATCAAACCCATATCCCATGGGAGCATCATCATGGATACCAAGTGACAGTTGAAGATGAAAACAATGTGATAGATGACCATCATTGTGAGACTATACCTATTATGTTAGGTCATTAGATTCTTTGAAGTTTTACGTCAAGAAAGTGGGGATGATGAACATTAATTTAATGTCATACGGTGAGGATGATGCATGTAATAGTTTAACATCTTGTGATAAAGACTGGTCTTACATTTTAACATCATGTGATTACAACTTTGCACATAGTTTAAGGTAATACTGCTGGGGACCTACCCAATAGTTTAAAGTCATGTTGTATAGTCTACAATGTACATCCCTATAATGTTTTCATTAAACAAAGGAGATGAACCTTACGTGAATGATCCTAAGAAGTATTTCGCTTCACACAAATACCAAGAAACATATGGAAATGAGTAATATGTGTTGAAATGAAGGAAAAAACCTAACATTAATAGTGGTTAGTGAGACCTAATGCCACACCACATATACCTATGAGGATTTTAGTTTAAGGTCATAGAGTTTGAACCGCTGATCCCTATGTGGCTCAACCACATCGGTACACACCCTACCAAAACACTTAAGCCCTTGTGAGACAATCACGATGTAGGAAACAATGAATAGAACATGGGATTTTCTTGATATGTGGGGGTGAACATTGATGGGGACACCAAGTATGGAATCCCATCATGATACAATGATGGTAGAAGGAATGTAAGTTTATACCTTCAAGGTCTAGATGATAGGGTGATTAGAAAGTAAAGGTCGACTGTTGACCATGTTTGAAATATAGGGACCATAACTAACCAAGAAAGAATGGGGTGAGAAATTTGGGATCAACTATTGACCATATTTGAAACACAGGACCTAGTATTTTCTTCTAAATATCCATTATACTGGTGGCCCAGGACAAGAGGTGAGCCAATGTGGCATGAGATCATAACTGTTAGGGGGGTCGTCTAGATATGAAGGATAATTGAAGACCCAAACCAAGAAGGACTCAAAGTGTGGACTGAATATATCATTGGAGAGTGGGGTTTATACCCTCTTATGAAAATAGGTTAAGTTCATATTGTGCTGACCATAACTAGGGCCAAAAGAGTTACTGAACATGTGGCTGGGCCTGAAGAAAACATGTCCGTAAATCAATAAGTATCCCATGAGGATGGGAATCAAGAAGAGAATATTTCTTGAAACACATCATGGTAAAATACCAATACTAGTGGGAATTCCTCTCTAGTGAGAATGCTAAAACAACCCATAACTATCATGGGGAACCCTAAACTTGTTTAGGGTAGGGTCATAGTTCAATGTTGTGTGTTGAGGATGAGAAAAGGGGAAATAATGTTACAGCTATACCTAATATTAATGATTTTAGAGTCACTAAATATCCCGTAAAGAAACAGAATCAAGCCTCCCGTAGTCCTTGAAGGGAAACCTTTCAATGCTGGTATGACACATAAACTAAAATAAGAGGCATTAGATATTTTTTTTTTCTTTCATTATTCCTTCTTATTTTTTGAGATGATGTACTAGAATTGAAATTTCATGTGTATCTACAATAATAAAGAAGTGTTCTAGTCTTGACAGGTGCTAGGGTGGATAACCATTTCCATGAGTGATTCCCTCTCAAAGGAGATCTCCACAATGCTCTTTTGTTTTTTCATCGTGTGGTTACGATGATGGTGCTATAGTTTTAGGTTGTATAGAAGGACTGACCCATGAATTTTAACATCATGTGGTAAGGAATTAATTTTTTATAATCATGTGGGATGGACCATCATATTTTAACATCATGTTTCATGGATAATAGAGTTCTTAGTTTAAGGTCATACAACTCAGATCATATGGTTGAACAACTTCTCTATGTGGGTACAACCCTACCAAGATAACTATTCCCTTGTGATCCATGCTTGGTGTTAGAAATAAGAAGTGGTGTCTGGATTTCTTCATCATGTAGGAGTTCACAACAATAGAAATGAAATTTTCAGAGGGAAAATCCCAACCATTTCAACAATCCCACTAGACATGCGTAGATGCATAGAGAGACAATACCAGGGTAATTGGACGTCCACAAGAAAAGAATGGGCTAAAAATATGAATCACTATTCCCTATATTTAGAACAATATGAGGATGGTAAAATGATGGTGTATAACTACTTACTATATTCAAAAAAAATCAGCGATATTGTGTTTCCTGGAATGGGAGTAGACAAATATGGTTCAACCGCTGACCATATTCGAAATGTAAGACCAATCTCAAAATGTCATTCGAAATATTTTGGGGGAATTGGACCAAGAGGGAATGCGAGATATAATGTTGTACATCATGTGGATAAGGGTTCCCTTATGTCATGAACAATAATGGGGACCCAAATTTGGGGATGCTCAAAGTGTGGGAGTGATGTTGAGGAAATATCCCTATGGAATCCGATGGTCTAGATCTCGTATCGCCACATATGCAAACATGCTATTTTGGAACATACACATGTGGGATCAGAACCTTCCTCAAGTATCATGCTTGGAATTTGTTTTTTTAAATAGTTTGGAGTTCATTTTCCCCATATCTAAATCTCTCATAAATAGTTTGAAGTTCATCCTCACTGCATGAAAGTGTCGCATAGTTTATCTTCAAGCGACTAGGACATGAAAAATCTCACATAATGTTCATATATTTCAGAACAAAATTGGAGGATATGTTTAGTGTGGTTCAATAAGGAAATACAACATGAATGAGTATCATAGAGATATAGAATACACCACATATTCCCAGGGAGGGAACCCATAGAAAGAGGGGAAAAAGGTGGACATATTAATCTTTGGTTGGACCTTGGGAATTTTTTTTTCAAGAATCTCTACAAATCATACAATATTAGGAATCAGACCATATGTAGTTCTTGAAGGTGTCTTGGTAATCAAACAATTCCGGAAAGGGGAGAAACATTTTCCAAAATTATAATAGGATGGTGGTTTCACAATTTATTATCATGAAACTCAGACACCAAAAATCATTGTTTAAGGTCATAGAGTTCATATAGATTAAATGGTAGATTTGTAGTGAAGCACCATAATGGAACTTAATGAGGATGAGGATCAATGAGATACATACCACACCACACATTCTCAGATGATACTCAGACCAAAAGGGTTGAAGAGGTTAATTTGTAACCTTGAGGATGGTCCCAAGGATGAGATTTATATGCATCACAATGTATCCCATAATTAATGGAATGAATACACATTTATTTCTTTAAGATGGCTTTGAAAATGGCCAACTCCAAGGGGCAATGTCTTCTCAGGTGAAGAAATTGTAACATTGAGTAGTTTATCATCATACATTTAGGATACAGTATGTGTAGTTTAATGTCATACGATAAGCATGATAACTATTATTCAATTTATCTTCATGAAACAAGGACATTAGGGATCATAGTTTAGAGTCATAGAGCTCAGGCCATAATATGGGTACTTATTTCAATGGAATGAAAGCACGGTGGTGAATTTAAAAAACCCGATGTCAATGATGGCCAAGGAGGCTATCCAACTTAACACACATTTTAATGTAAACCGACATGTATATTAAAGTTTTAAGGCTTGAACATTGATGCTCAATTTAATTTCGAGTTCTTAGGATGTATACTCCTAGTTTCAAGTCATTGATTTTGGACCATAGTTTCATATTTTATTCATCTATGCAGATACAAAACCGATAGAGACCCATAATCCCTTGTGAGCCATTCTCATTGTGGGAAACAATGGGCAGAGAGTATTCTTATAACACGTGGAGACATATATCAGGGGAAGAGAGAAGTTAGGATAAGGGTGTCCTAACGATGCTAATCAACCTACTCGATGTGAAAATGTTCACATAGGGGTTACACCGAGGGTTTTGAAGTTGTACATGGATATTAGAATGTGAAAAGGGATTTGAATCACAATGTACAATATTTGGGATATAGCGAGGGTGGTGTAACGATGGAGGATAAATACTAACCATATGTAAAACGAAGCATCCATATCATGTAACTTGGGGTGAGAATAGAAAAATTACCAGCAACCACTGAAAAAATTTGAAACATGGGGAAAATCCCATAATGTCATTAAAAATATTTTGTGGCATTGGCCAAAGATGGTAGGTGATCTATAAGGTCGAGAACCCTACCATTAGTGGGTCCCTTCCGACATGAAAGTTGATAGAGACCCAAATAAAGAGACATGTAAAGCATGGGGATAAAATGACCGGATTTTGATGTTGGATCCGATAATCTAGGTGATACACCACATCGAAACTGAAAGTGCTAATGAGGCATGTCAACAAAGAGATCAAAACCCCTTCATTAAGGAATAATCCTCGAGGGACCTCCTAAATAGGGAATGATAATGAACTAATTAAAAATGAAGAGGAAAAGGGATAATGGAGGGTTAATAAACCAGGTAATGGACATAAAGATAAAATGTTCGGGTGTTCCTATATATCCCATAATGATGGTAATCAAGTGACATGTAGTTCTAGAAACCCATTTAGTTTAATATAATGCGGAAATGATGAAGTTTGTGATATTGTTTATTATCATGTGACTAGGACACTAGGGATCTCAGATTAGGTTCATAGAGATTAGAACATAATATGAGACCTTTCTAACAGATATATGTTACATGGGGAGGTAACAAACCTGATGTGAAAAGGGTCAAAGGAAGTCAGTCACCATATAATGTATTCCTGAGAAAGGGGATTGAACCTCAGCTGGACCGAAAGAAAAAATGTCTGGGAATTCCTATGTATCTAATAATGATGAAAATAAATCCACATGTAGTTCTGAAAACCCATGTTGTTTAACGTCATGTGGAAATGATGAAGGTTGTGGTGAAGTTGTTTATCGTGCGTTTCGAATAGTGGGAAATAGAGTATCCTAAAAGGTATGCACATGGCATGGAAAAATAAACTCGATGTGGATATGGATAATGGAAATCCACACCACACCACACACTCCCAATTGAGAACTCTATCCAAGGGTCTAAAAGATAAAATTCACAGCTAAGCCCAAAAAATAAATATATGGGTGCTACTATGTGTCCAATAAGTATGGGAATAAATCCATACGTATTTTTGGAAACCCATGTAGTTTAACATCATGTAGTAAGGATGATAATGGATCGTTCTGCAGTTTAACAAAAGGAAGGATGAAATAAATGTTTAACATCACATCGGATGGATAAACACAGTTTAATAACATGTTTCTTGGATTAGAGGGATCTTAGTTTAAGTTCTTAGAGCTCAGACCATAATGTGTGTGCAGTTTATTGACATTCAGGATGTGGTAGTACAGTTTAATGTTATGTTTCTTGGATGAAAGAGTTCCAAGTTTTAGGTCATGGAGCACAGACAGTAAAGGGATGTGTGCAGTTTATCATTATTCATGATGAGAGAGTTCTTAGTTTAAGTTCATAGAAATATGAACGTTATGTTAGAGTGTGAATTTTTACATCATGCCAAAAGATATAGAAGTTTAACATAATGAGGTACATTACAAGAGTTTAATGTCATATGAGATGTTACTACAGTTTAATAATATCTAGTACATGAAGTTTTTTTGGATGAACCGTATCAGTACACAACCTACCAAAAATACTAAGCCCATGTATGTCATGCTCTTTGTGGAAAACAATGAATATTAAAGGGATTTTTTGAGACATGGAACCACACATCAAGGGAAGGTGAATGCTGGGTGAATAATTCCCCAATGAAACTGACCTTCCTACTCAACACCCATAGATGCACAGAGGGATAACACTAAGAGTGTTGGAGTTCCACCTAAATATATGGAGGTGTACAACCTAAATTATAGAACCTAATATATAGATCACAATAAAGTTGGAATAATGATGGAGGATAACTACTGACCATGTTCCATACGTAGTATCCATATTATGTTACCTTAGATGGGGAAAACAAATGAGGGTTGACTAATGTCCATGTTTGAAACATGGGACCTGTCACATAATGTCGTCCAAATCATTCGGGGCATTGGATTAGTACATTGGGTGAGCCATGAGGTTGAGTATCCTACCGTAACGGGGTCCCTTTAGATTTGAAGGAAGATGGGGATCCAAATAAAGGGACACTGTAAATCATGGAAATGAAATGAGAGACTATCAATTTTGAGTCCAACATTGGATGTTATATGCCGCATCATATTTGAGAATGAAAATAGGGCTTATCAGAAAGCGGTAGTCGAACCCCTTATCAAGGATGAGCATCCTGAGGTAGTTTTTTGGACATGGCATGGTATTAGTCCATCCTGAATGAAGATATCTCTCTCTTATGTGGGAGCTCATGGAATTACATGGTTTTTTATCACTTGATTTGGATATGGATCCATCTCATGCTTAGAGTATGAGGTATTCTATGATTTTGACACATGGTAAGGCTATAATTTCCAGACATATGATAAGGATGATAGACATTAATTTTAACTTGATATGGTAATAATGTTTCATCATATAGTTTAATTTCATGTTATTAGGACAAGTAGTAGTTTTCGTTTAAGGTCACATTTCTTTGATCAGGGTTGTTTTTGTTTCTAGTCTCATAGATATGACCAAAATATTGTATAGTTCTACATCATGTGATAAATATTATGGTTGTTATGCAGTATAACATCATAAAACTAGAATGTGGTTTTTTGTTTAGTTTAACTTCTTACAACGAGGATGTTGGTTGTTGTGCAGTTTAACATCATGAAATAAGGATGTTGGTTGTTGTGCAATTTAATGTCGTGAAACCAGGATGCCTGACCATAAAGATTGTATTATAAGTGGGAAAAGACTATGGTAGGGATGATAACATCGCTTTTAACATGCGTGGTAATGATTTCCATGAGTTAGGGAAGTCTGGATCATCAGTACAGTGGGGCGATGGAGCCTGAAATGCATAGAATCCTAAAGTGTCAGTAGAACAGGGTGATGGAGCCTAGAAATTGTGGAAGCCTAAACTGTCACTATGATGATGTGATGGATCCCGAAAGGCATGAAATCTTGAAGCATTGGTATGATGGGGAGTTAGATCTCAGGTGGCATGGAATCCTGAATCTTTAATATGACATGGTGATGGATCCCAGAAGGCAAGGAAGCCTGAAGCATTGGTACGATGGGGGGATGGAGCCCGGAAGGCGTGGAAGACTGAAATTCCATATAACAATATGAAGAAACCAGGTCAATTATATCATTGATCTATTCCTAGTGTTTGTTCTTCATATAAAGCAATGGATTCGATACAATGATGAACGATATGATGACTTGTTATAGCTGCATGGGGAGGAACTCCATACTGGTCTATGGTGTCACGGGGAGGACCTCCATTCTAGTTCATGTCAATGTGGGTAGGACTAACACATGTACTGGTAGTGTCATGGGGGGGACCTCCATGATGGTTTATTTTGGTGATGGGGAGGACCTCCATGCCGGGTGATGGCAGTGTGGGAAGGACATCCACAATGTCCGGTGATGGTGACTAGAAGGACATCCATAATGGGCGTAAATGGCAATGAGGAGAACCTCCCTTCTGGTTGATAGTAGTGCAGATAGGAACTTTTTAAGTGGTTGATGATGGAAATGGGGAGGACCTACCAAATGGTTGATGATGTGGATGGGGAGGACCTCTATATTGGGTGATGGTGGTGATGGGGAGGACCTATGCAATGGATAATGATGGCGATGGGGAGGACCTCTGTACCACGTGATGGTGGCGATGGGGTGGACCTCCGAAATGGATGATGATGGAGAATGGGAGGACCTCTATGTCGGGTGATGGTTGTGATGGGGAGGAACTTTATAATGGATGTTGATGGAAATGTGGAGGACCTCCATGTCTCTTGATGGAGTTGATGGGGGTTACCTCTATCCTAGAGGGATGGAAGTGTGGGGAGAACCTCCGAATGTGGTTGATGCTGGTGATGTGGATGTCCTCTTTTTCATATAGATTTTAGTTTGGGGAGGACATCCGCAAGTGTTTTTCTATTTGTATGTGGGGGAGGACCCCCTAATGGTCCCATAAGGGTGGAAGAGTCAGTGAAGAGATGATGGATTCATGGTGATGATTCCCCCTACACGGTCTAAGAGGGTGGTGGAGTCAGCGAGGAGATGATGGAGTAGTGGGTGGATTCCCCCTACATTCCCCACGAGGGAGGTGTGGTTGGAGAAGAGCTGATGGATTCGGTGGAAGGATTCCCCCTACATAGCCCATGTGGGAGGTAGAGTTAGCAAAGAGCTAATGGAGTCGGGGGTGGAAACCACCTGTGCAGCCCATGATGGAAGCGTAATCAGTGAGGTGTTAGTGGAGATGGGGGTGGATTGCCCCTGTGCAGCCCATGAGAATGGAAGAGTCGGTTATGAGGTAATAGAGTAGGGGGTGGATTCCCCTTGGGAATACCATGAGGTCATTGATGTCCAAAAGGAGACAATTTAGTCAGGGGTGGATGCCCTCTACGTAGCCCATGAGGGCGGCGATGTCAGTGAGGGGACGATGGAGTCAGTGGTGGATACCCCCTACATAGCCCATTAGTGTGGAAGAGTTGATGAGATTTGATAAAGTATGGGGGAGGATTCCCCCTGCACGTCCCTTAAGGGTGGTAGTGTCGGTGGAGAGCCGATGACCCCATGTCTTTACTCACCCATTGTTAATCATCTTCCTGCATAGGAATGAGAGAAAATTCACATGGGTGATACCTCAATTTTTTCATGCCTAAAATTTTTCATCTTCTCACAGTTTATGGAGAAGATTTGGACATTTTTTCACCATTTTTTTCTGAATATTTCCATCGCCAACACACACATCATCGTCATGGAGATGCGTTCTTGTGGCCTCGTGTTCCTTTTTTCCAATGGCAGAAAACATTCATCACTTATTCAGAGATGTTTCATCCATGATCAAAATGGAATGATGTGATGTTAGTCCCTCCTTACATGTATTCCTCCTTGGAATTCGTATATTAGTTCCGGTAACCCTTATAGATTTGAGTAGTGTTTATGGAACTCGTTTTTGGTGACATCTCTTTGTGGAATCTTATGACGCCATGACCCCAGTTACCCAGAGTCGGTGCATTATTACGTAACATTGACATGATCACAAAAGATCAAGTCTCAAAAGATAGATTAGTTTAGTATCCTTGTAAACTCTAGATACATTCATAAATGTTACATTACATCATAAAGTGAAAAACTAAAATAACATAGTCTCCATAGTCCAAACTCATATCCCCTTCAGAAAATCCCAGTAGGTCAGTCATAAAATATTTCTTCACATCCTGGGAAAAATAAAACATAGAAAGGGGTGAGATTAGATTCTCAGTAAGGATAAAAATATAGCAGAAACTTTCATAAATAAACATAAAAATTTAAGGCAATGTATAAATAAAACAAAATCCTTTTAAACATGAACTTAAAAATAATATAGAAAATGTAAAATGAAATAATTCCATTTACTTATTCACATGGATATTCTACTAGTCGAATAATCACATGCAATATCAATAACCACTTTCATAATGATGGAATGCATAATGCCAGACTGTCATAACCACATAGTCAAGTCATTGTGCCAAGACTTCAAATAAGATTTTTTCAAGGCATTGTGCCAAGACAATAGTTTGTATTGTGAGACCTACCGATGCATCGAAGAGCTATAACAGGATCCAACCGTCACATACTATGTCCAGTGCATTCCTTATATGAAAAGGTTTAAACATATCATAAACCATAACATAATCGTATCACATAAAACATGCATAAAGGAAAAATAAAATTTCCACATTTCAATCACAAGATATCAATACAACACATTGATATAATAAAACAATTTTCAATACCAAAATAAAAGAAAAGTAAAACTTTGTATTTATTTTTCATTTAAAAAAGTTATGTCTTCTAGAGGAAGTCGAAACTCAAATAGTGGTCACGGCGGCAGAGAAGCAGTTGTCGCTGCATACGTACGATAAAAAAACATTCCTTTTTGTCGTTTAGTAAAATTATTAGTATAAAAAAGATTCCTTTTGAATAAATTTAAAAGTAAAAGGGATTTATACACCGTATAAAATAAAGTTGTGTATAAAACAAAATATGCCTCAATGAAAGGAGATTGAGACGAAGTCCCTTACCTCGTGTCGAAATTGACTCGATCGTTCTTTATTATCCTGAATAATAAACTAGAGTTAATTTATACTTGCTTAAGAACATTTTTCAAGTTCATTATTCCTTTTATATCACTTATTACTATGTTATGAACATTATGTAGTCATTTATGTTAATAACGGTCGTTTTGTCGATCTTTGGTACTTGAGTCAACAATAAACTTCTTATAATTACAAGTAGTTTATGTGGTAGAATATAAATTATCTCCAGAATTATATTCATGATGTAGATATCATATATATCATATATATCCATTAGATACATGCATTTATAATATTACATAACATTTAGAGGTAAGAAATGAAATGCACCGTTCATGGAGATGGTAAGCCGTACGTACGCATGAACGCTACTTTAATTTCTATTTTGTATTTAATGGAATGAAATCATAATGATATAAAGGTATATTATAATTACAGTATAATATCATATATAATATCACTAACTCCATCCTTTATATGTCCCACATATGGCATTAACGATTCAAATCACTTTTAGGGGGCGGTAGTCCGCACTTCCTAAAATGAAATTATCGCGTTTACCCATAATGGAAATCATAAAGGTAAGCCATAAATGAAAAATACAGAAGAATAAAGAAGACATAAACAAAATATATATCATATATAGAAATAGTTTCATCATAATGGCCACCATGAGAGGTGTTAAAATAATATTGAACAATCATCATTTCGTGAGGCAGTAATTCGCCACCGATAGAAACAATATGTTCTTTAACCATTAGACGGAGGTGTGTGTAAGTTTAAATCAAATTATTCTCATAAAAACATCCTAGTATATTTAATATTCTGGTTTTGTTACAAAATAATGGAATAAAAAGGGTTTAAGGGGTTGGATAATCAAAATAAAACAAAAGAACATAAGAGAAGACATTACCTTAAAATCAGGTAACTCTTTTTGATTTGAGACAAAGGATTCCTTGGGAAGACTTATGCCAATAGTGAGGCTTCTAGGAGTAATATAGGGAAGTTGAGAGAGTATTTTATTAGAGGTTTTCCTGGCCAAATGGCTTGAAGGTGTGAATAAGGTGGTAGAGGTGGGGGGCCTTTTATAAGAGGAGAGGAGGGGCACTCTTGGAAAGTAATGAAATGATAATTTATTATGAAAACGTTTTTCAGATTTTAAAGGTCCCAAAATGATATATTTATAGGTTAATGTGATAAGGTTTAGAAATAAACCCATCCAATAGGCTTTATACAAGTGTAAGGTTTATATTTTACCTTGTCTTTTCATTTTATTTAAATCGTTAATTAATGAGGTAATCAATGCATCATCATGGTGTCATAAATAAATTTATTTTTTTAATGTCTAAAAATTATGAAAAATACCATGATGTAGGAAATATTTTTAGCTTTTCAATGAATATTAATAGTCTAATAGATCACTTATGTAGACAAAATTAAAATTGTTTTACTTAGGTGTTACATACTTTTGTTATATTTTCCTTTCGTTAAAAATAAAATGATAAAATGTCATTATCACCCAAAAGTGATTAAATGGGGTCCCTAAGTTGGAAAAAGTAATCCCATGGTCGTACATGACACAACCAATATCATTAGAACACATGTTGGGGTCAATTTTTATTTTTATGATATTATTTTATTACCCTAAACTACCCGATTACTAATTAATTATGTTAATTAAAGATAATTGTCATCGTTACTATTCATAATGTCCAAAAACAAAAGAGTATTATTTACATAATTTGGAAATTATGATTCCAAATATGTAATATATTTTTCCAAATTCCAAACACATCAATTTCAGTAATTAATTTAAAAATAATTCTTGTTGTCAAAACCAAAGACGGGTTTTTAAGAAGTAAAATCTATCAAAATATTGACTGGTTTTAACATCAAATTGAAAAGTGAAATTACTTCCAATGAACAAAATTGTATTAAGTGATAAAAAAATAATTCAATTATACTTTAAAACCAATTAAAATTACAATTTAACTATATAAATAAATTGGATGAAAAGGAAGTTTTGAATTAAAAAAACAACATTTTCACTATTCATTAAAAATGAACATTATCAGAAAAATACCAAAAAATTCACCCTATGCTATATTTGATATCCCAAATTCAAAAAGGATTTCCATTTTACAAAATTCAAAACATAGAAGTTTCATTAATAAGTTAGATAGTTGATTCCCATTGTCCAAACAAATAGCGTGTTTTTAAGATACAATATCTATCAAAAGATTGACAATTGTTTATGTCCAATTTCAAAGTGAAATTAATTATAACAACAACCATTGGATAAAGTGGTAAAAATATATTATAATTATACTTTAAAACCACTCAAACTTAGAATTAATCACTATTAATTATTTTTATTAAAAAAGTTGTTTTTAATTAAAATTTAGTAATTTGCACTATTCATCAAAAATTAGAAGTTATCAGAAAAGTACCAAAAATTAAAATTAGGATAATTTCGATATTCCAAATCCAAAAAAGTCCAATTTAAATAATAAAATTTATATAATTTTAAAAAGTGGGTATTACAATTCATAACAGCTACTTTGATTGGTCGCGGTGTGTTAGAATCTCGAACTTGCGTACAATGCAAGATATTACATTATTGAAAGAGAATCATATCATAGAAGCTTGGGGTGTCACATTATCCCCTCCTTCAATAAATTGAGTCCTCACAATTTGAAATTGTTCTTCGAAAATAAAATGTTGAAAGTAGAAAATACCTTTGTGGAAAACCCACATCATAAATAAGGTTAATAAAATTTAGCCTTAATAAGAGGGAAAGGGAAATGAAAAAGTCACAGAAAAATTATGATCTCGATTAGGAGAACATTGGTGGAAATTAGAGACAAAAAATTGGAGGGAAAACTTAAATATTTTTAGGGAGTGATTGAGGTCATCAATCACAAACAAGTGTAAAATTGAGGGCCTCAAAGCATTCAAACTATGGTGATTTAAAATATCATCAGTTCAACAAAACATAAGGTATTAGGATAACACATTTTTTTAATATCCCTTTCCTAAATATTAAGAATTAATTTATTCATAGAATAATATAGAGGTATATATATATATACTTTACTAGTAGAGTTTCAACCTTCAACTAATTTCTACCACAAACTCATCTTTCCCTCAAAAAGATAATGAAAATCAAAAATATTATATTTATCCTAACAGTACAAGGTTCCAAATATTAACACATACCATTTAGATTAGGAAAACTATTTTGTAATAACCAGGGAGTTCCTATAGGCTAGTGGTAGGTAATAAAGTCCTGTCACACTATGGTTGTGGGTTCGATTCCTACAGCTTTGTCCGACAAAACGAGTTATCCCCCAACCTGCAGGTTGTACTTTTCCTAAAACTATAGTATTATAATATTCAAAAAATAAACTTCAAAAATGTTTTAACCTTAAACAATACTATTTAAAGTTCAACTTAATCCATTCCAACCTTTATAGTTATCCAAAATACCTCTGTCCAGACATTCTCTAAAAGTTCTCTAAATTCCAAAATCAATTGTAACATGAGATTCCCCAAACAAAGTAAAGTTTCTCTTATTGTCACATACTAAAAATATGATTACCTGTAACATATTAAAACCTTAATGAAAACAACAAGTACTTCAGTACAATCCTTATATATATCAGATTATTCTTATAACCAAAATATAATCCTTGAGTCCAAAAGCACCAATACATTAATTATTCCACTTCAACTGTAGTAACAACATAAGATTGGCCATGATACCTTGGCCTTTTATGAGGTATGTTTCCCTGATGCTTAAGAAATTCATTTTAATAATGCCCCATTTCCCTACAATTGTATCATTCAACATTGATATCCTCTTTATTTCCCTTGCAATCATGATCCTGGTAAACTTTTTCTCCACATTTATAACAAACTCCCATTCCTTTTAGGCAAGTACCAGGGTGATTCTTCCCACAATTATTGCATAATGGAAAATCCTTCTTTCTCTTTTCCCCTTTATCTGTCTCTTGTTCCATCGTTCTATTCTTCTCTTTCTTTACTTTATTGTCATAAGATTTAGAGAATTCTTTTTCTCTGTTGATAGCACATGAGACAATATCTTCATACGAAGAGAAATATTGTGAGACTAAGGCTCGACGGAGAAACGGTTTTAAACCATCAAGGAAAAGATCAATCTTACTTCTTGGGTTACGTATATAATCTGCTGTATGCCTCACTAACATTGTAAAGTTAGCCTCATACTTTGCGACATTCTCATCCTCCTTTTGTCTCAGACTCATAAATTGCCTTTCCATATCTGCTCGATGGTCCTGAGGGAAGTATTTTTCTAAGAAAATATATTTGAACTCCCTCCATTATATATTTGATACTTCATCATCTTCCTTTGTGTTTTGTATCAATGACCACCATTGATCAGCATCTCCAGTGAGGTGGTAAACTGCCATGACAACTTTTTCCCTTTCACTACTCCCTGAAGCCTGAAATATTTTCTCTATGTAATTTATCCATTGCTCAGCTACTAATGGAGTTTTACCCCCATTAAATGTTGTTGGTTTTCCCCCATGAAGAAATCTAACATTGATCCTCCACGTTGTGGATCAGGGTGCTCCATACGAGTAAGGTTATTATTCATAACCTAAGTGAGTTGTCCCAGTATGGTGATAAGATGATCAACACCAGTTGTATCACCAGCTCCACTATAATTATCTTGAGTAGGATGAAAATCCCTACATGGAGTGCATTAATTAATACAGATTACATTCCTTCCACTAGGCTCCATTTCTAAACAATGGCATAAACTAGATCAGTTCATGAATCAAAATACATAATTCCATACTTGTAAAACATTTAACATAAACTGAACAGTTTATGGATATAATCCATAATCATAAAAATGTATTCTTTGAGGAATTATACACTCATAAACCCTTCATAATGGTTTGTAAATAAAATGAGAATTATCCTAAGCATATCCCCCGGGAGTGTCGTAACCAAGAGTGCCGCAAGGCCCGTTGTCGTGCACCAGTTCCCATTTGAATCTAGCCTCAAGTGGTGTTTTCGGTTTTTACCCCTAGGAACATCTGTGCCAGAGTCGCCTCTACCTGCTCGTATCCAGACATGGATTTATTGCTCAGAAAACTCACAAAATCTCTATAATACCAAAATTCTAGGAAGTTCTTCTATACTAATCCGCAAAGTCTATCTTAGGGCTTTGTGCTATAATCAGAGTTTATCTAAATCTATATTCCAAGGTTAGTACTAAACTGCCTCTGATACCAACTATAACGCCCTGACCCCAGTTACCTAAAGTCGGTGCATTATTACGTAACATTGGCATGATCACAAAAGATCAAGTCTTGGAAGGCCGATTAGTTTAGTAGACTTGGAAACACTAGATACATTCATAAATGTTACATTAAATCATAAAGTGAAAAATTAAAATAACATAGTCTCCATAGTCCACACTCATATCCCTTTCAGACTATGCCAGCAGGTCAATCATAAAATATTTCTTCACATCCTGGGAAAAATAAAACATAAAAAGGGGTGATATCAGATGCTCAGTAAGGATAAAAATATAGCGGAAACTTTCATAAATAAACATAAACATTTAAGGAAATTTATAACTAAAACAAAAGCCTTCTAAACATGAAATTCAGAATAATATGGAAAAAGTAAAATGAAATAATGCCATTTACTTATTCACATGAATATTCTACTAGTCGAATAATCACATGCAATATCAATAACCACTTTCATAATGATGGAATTCATAATTCCAGACTATCATAACCACATAGTCAAGTCCTTCTGCCAAGACTTCAAATAAGATTTTGTCAAGGCCTCGTGCCAAGACACTAGTTTGTCTCATTAGACCTACCGATGCATCGAGGAGCTATAACGGGCTCCACCCATCACATACTAAGTCCAATTCATTCCATATATGAAAAGGTTTAAACATATCATAAACCATAACATAATTGTATCACATAAAACATGCATAAATGAAACATAAAATTTCCACATTTTAATCAAAATATATCAATACAACACATTGATATAATAAAACCATTTTCAATACCAAAATAAAAGAAAAGTAAAAATTTATATTTATTTTTCATTAAAAAAAGTTATGGCATGTAGAGGAAGCCGAAAATCAAATAATGGTCACGGCGGTGGAGAAGTAGTTGTTGCTGCATACGTACGACAAAAAAATCATTCCTTTTTGTCGTTTAGTAAAATGATTCATATAAAAAATATTTCTTTTGAACAAACATCAATGTAAAAGGGGTTTATTCACCGTATAAATTAAAGTTGTGTATAAGAAAAAATATGCCTTAATGAAAGGAGATTGAGACGAAGTCCCTTACCTCATGTACAACTTGACTCGATCGTTCTTTAATCTCCTGAATAATAAACTAGATTTAATTTATACTTTCTTAAGAACCTTTTTAAAGTTCATTATTCCTTTTATATCACTTATTACCATGTTATGAACATTATGTAGTCATTTAAGTTAATAACGGCCGTTTTGTCGATCTTTGGTACTTGAGTGAAAAATAAACTTCTTATAATTACAAGTTGTTTATATGGTAGAATATAAATTATCTCCAGAATTATATTAATTATTTATATATCATATATATCATATATATCCATTATATACATGCATTTATAATATTACATAACATTTGGAGGTAAGAAATTAAATGCACCATTTATAGAGACAGTAAGCCGTACGTACGCATGAACACTACTTTCATTTCAATTTCGTATTTAATGGAATGAATTCATAATGATAGAAAGGTATATTATAATTCTAGTATAATATAATATATAATATCACTAACTCTATCATTTATACGTCCCACACATGGAATTAATGATTCAAATCACTTTGAGGGGGCGGTAGTCCGCACTTCCTAAAATGAAATTATCGCGTTACCCATAATGGAAATCATAAAGGTATGCCATAAATGAAAAATATAGAAGCATAAAGAAAACATTAACATAATATATATCATATATAGAAATAGTGTCATCATAATGGCCACCATGAGAGATGTTAAAAGAATATTGAACATTCATCGTTTCGTGAGGTAGTAATTCACCACCCACAGAAACAGTATGTTCTTTAACCATTAGATGGAGGTGTGTGTAAGTTTAAATCAAATACTTCTCATAAAAACATCCTAGTATATTCAATATACTGGTTTTGTTACAAAATAATGGAATAAAAAAGGTTTAATGGGTTGGAGAAGCAAAATAAAACAAAAGAACATAAGAGAAAACATTACCTTAAAATCGGGTAACTCTTTTTGATTTGAGACAAAGAATTACTTGGGAAGACTTTTGCCTAAATTGAGGCTTCTTTGAGTGATATAGGGAAGTTTAGAGAGTATTTTGGCAGAGTTTGGCCGAGCCAAATGGCTTTAAGGTGTGAATAAGGTGGTAGAGGTAGGGTTCCTTTTATAAGAGGAGAGGATGGGAAATCTTGGAAAGTAATGAAATGTTATTTTATTATGAAATCATTTTCGAATTTTAAAGGTCCCAAAATGATATATTTCTAGGATAAGGTGATAAGGGTTCGAAATCCACCCATAAAATTGGATTTAGACATGTGTATGGCTTATATTTTACCTTATCTTTACATTTTATTTAAATCGTTCATTAATGAGGTAATCACTGCATCATCATGGTGTCATAAATAAATTTATTTATTTAATGTCTAAAAATAATAAAAAAATACCATGATGTAGGAAATATTTTTATCTTTCCAATTACTATTTATAGTCTAAGAGATCATTTATGTAGGCAAAATTAAAATTATTTTAATAAGGTGTTACATACTTCTCTTATATTTTTCTTTCTTTAAAAATAAAATGATAAAATGTCACTATCACACAAAAGTGATTCCATGGGTTCCCTAAGTTGGAACAAGGAATCCCATGGTCGGCCATGACACAAAAATTAGCATTAAAAAGTAAAATCTATCAAAATATTGACTTGTTTTTACATCAAATTGAAAAGTGAAATTACCTACAATGAACAAAATTGTATTAAGTGATAAAAACATAATTCAATTATAATTTAAAACCAATTAAAATTACAATTTAACTATATAAATAAATTGGATGAAAATGCAGTTTTGAACTAAAAAAACAACATTTTTCACTATTCATTAAAAATGACCATTATCAGAAAAATATCAAAAATTAACCCTATGATATATTTGATTTCCAAATTCAAAGATGATGTCCATTTTACCAAATTCAAAACAAAGAAGTTTCATTAATAAATGAGATAGTTAATTCCCGCTGTCCAAACAAATAGCGTGTTTTTAAGATACAATATCTATCAAAAGATTGACAATTGATTATGTCCAATTTTAAAGTGAAATTAATTATAATGACCACCATTGGATAAAATGGTAAAAATATATTATAAATATACTTTAAAACCACTCAAATTCATAATTAATCACTTTTAATTATTTTTATTAAAAAAGTGGTTTTTAATTTAAATTTAGTAATTTCCATTATTCATCAAAAATTAGAAGTTCTTTGAAAAGTACCAGAAATTCATCTTAGGATAATTTTGATATTATGAATCCAAAAATGAAGTCCAATTTGAATAATAAAATTTATAAAATTTCAAAAATTGGGTATTACTATTCATAATGGCTACTTTGATTGGTCACGGTGTGTTAGAATCTCGAACCTGCGTACAATGCAAGCTATTGAATTATTGAAAGAGAAGTGTATCGTGGAAGCTTGTGGTGTCACAACTCTGGTAAATTATGCTGCTTTTTCTAGACATTCCAAGGGGTCTTAGCCGGACAAAAACCTTTGGTTGGAGTATAGGGTAATATAAGGCATGTCAGGGAATCACTAGATACTGTAACATTGGAGAACAAATATTCTTCCTCATAAGAAAGATTATCAAGGGAGTGAAACATCATGGAATCCCATGTTGATCATGGGGTATCTTATTCAAGAAGAATGTCTTCCATGGTTTTCCTTGGAAAACCAGGCTGATCTAGGGTATGCCGCATGTTTGATATCTATCAAATATGAAGTTGATGAAATCATCCCATGGAACTAGATTAGAGATGCAGAACCCTAGGAGGGAGCACCTAAAAGGTTATCTAGATGGATTGATCAGAACATCCAATGAGGGAGGACCTAGGGTAGTGTGCCTCATGAATAGAATGTTTCACATCATGAAGGATGATCAGGACATCACTGAGGGCATACCGGGGAGGTGGAACCCAAATAGGGGGACACCAATGTTTACCATTGGCTACGATTGAACCATATAGAGGCTTCATACATTCCATGTGTACAAGAGAGGTATAAAAACCCACGTAGTTTAGAAGGGTGATTTGTGGATTACACATGGTTAACTTCCCTTCACTATATGGGATCTCTTGGTTGGATGGATATGTATTGGGTGGGTATTATGCATCATTAACTGCATTGGGTGGGTCTTATGAATCATGGAGCAACTATAGAATTTGTCATGGGGGTCAGTGGTGGTAGTGAATGGATCATCTCAAAGGACTAGAACCGTAGTCCGACACTGATCCCAAGAGGGGGTGTGGGGGAACAATCGTTATGATATGGACCAGTGGGAGATATGGTAGGAGTTTCACAAAGGATATGGCTTCACGAAGGATGGGGATTCATGTAGATTAGGGTCTTATGAATGATAGGGCTTCGTGGAGCTTAGGTTTTTTCAGAGAATGGGTCTTTGTAAATAATGGGTCTTTACAGAGCATATAAAAAACTTTCCTTAGCATAGAGTTTTTTAATAGAGTGCTCCATGATGGCTTAATTCTTTACAGATCCTTAAGCAACCAGAAAGGGCTCCCACCATCAAGAAGGGAATAGGCCATCCAAAGGGAATCCCTACCATAGGTAGGGGAAACCCATTTCTCCAATAGTTCTTGACACTTAATAGCACTTAAAAATGAGATATTGTCAATCGAAAGGGTGGTGTCACCATCTCTTTCAGGTGGGAGGAGCCTCCTACTTTTTGGAAATGTGGCTCGCAATGCTTGCGGGGGATGCTCCACAAAGGGAAATGATGCTGTGAAGAAAATATGTTCACACATCCATGTAAGGACCTCCACAAACCATAATGCTAAGAAGTGTGATGCAATGGAAAAAGGGTGTTGTGAAGAAAATACTTTCGTACGCCCGTAGAGGGAGATTCACAAACCATTTTTTCAGCCTTACTTCAAACTTCTATAACTTATAATCTCTAACTCCATTCGATATTGAAGACTAGTAAAATCAAGTCCTAGTGAATGATATATGATCTATGATCTTGTATGGAATCATCTAATGAATTCTTCGAACATGTTTTCTGGTGGAAACAATAATTCATCGTGGATTATTTTAACTATTTTATAAAATGTTTTTATTGATACATTGTTTGAAATGTTTCTATCCTTTAGAATGAAAACCATGTATTTCTATAAATATAACAACATACTACCATTATTGTTTGGTTTGAAAATTGAAATCAATATTTGATCTATTTATTATGGGATCATGTTATGGAACACTTGTTGAGAAACTATTCGGATTTTATCTCAAACCCTACCTTTTCCTTTAGACGATTGTAGATTTATTATTTCCATAATAGAGTAGTAGGAAATAACCTCTTGGAGGGGTGGATGTTCTTGTCCCTTTTGGGTTATAGTGTTGACACCATTCTAATGTTTTAGTTGTATATCGGTTGTTTTGAGCACTATATTTTAAACTATTTGGGTTTTGCATTACCTACTTGTTCTATTGGTGCTATCTATTATGGGAGTTTTATTTGATCATATTGATATGTGTATGTATTCTTCCACTCTTCTGTGTAAAAACAACTCCCACTTTTGTAATTTATGATGCATGTTTCATGTATCCAGTGCATGGGGATTGGGAATTACCTTAGGCCTATATTAGTGTCATCTTGGGTATCAGAGTAGCAGGGTATCTATGTTGGTTTTTGAAAAAGCGGTATTGTAGGTGGAAGTTAAGAATATAGAAATAATGATTGTACAAAATTGAGAAATATTTTCCAGACATATGAGGTATTTGGGAGTGAGTCTTTGACCGTCTCTCATCAAAATGATCCTTAAGTCCCCATGGGTAGTTTTAGAAAAGAATATTCAGGATTAGTTCAAGTCTTTTATTAGCTTTTTATTTGGATAGGTTGAAATAAAAATCATGTTTGTCTATTTAATGGGATTACTTTTCCTTGTTTGTCTTGTTTGATTGTTTATGTAACTAATCTTATGATATTTTTAATATTTTTTCAGATTCTTTGGTGAATTTTTCCTTTGAAAAGATGTGTGAATAGGCTATAGAAGGATGAATATGACGAGCCTTAACAAGAGAATCCTCCTATGGACCCTAATCTCTTTGTGATTGTTTTAAATTATATCAAAACTCTAGGATGGGAACCTCCATGCATCCTCGACAAGACTCCAGTTGTGGATCCATAGAGGGATGAGTTATGGAACCGTTCTTAAGAGTTACATCACTAAAATCCACCATCATTCCAAGGTTTTAATGATGCTCAATAGGCAAAAGACTAGTTGATTGGGATTCATCTTTTTTTTTGAATTATTTGAGATTATAGAAGTGATCGATGTGAAATGTGTCACCTTAAAGCTAGAAGGACCCTACAAATGATGGTGGGAAAGGATGATGATGATGAATAAGCATGAGGTATTAGAGTTGATGGAATCCAATGTTATTTTCCCTGACTAGTTCTATATAGAGTCTATAGTTCTAGTTAAAGCTATGGATTTTTTCAATCTCAAGAAAGATGATATGGATATGACATAATATGAGAATCAACTCGCTGAGCATGGTCATTTTTTACCTAATATTATATCGAATAAGAATAAAAAGACTATATAGTTTGATATGGGCCATATATTTGATATTATATCTCAATATTTCATACTGAATATTTATTATTATGTTGATGTGATAGATAAGGAAGTAATGGTCAAACATGATCTGGCTATAAAGTCAGGTTTGATGGGAGTACCTTTTTCTCCCAATGGTAGTTCAATGAATTTCCATAAAGGTAAGATAAATCATGATGATTCTCCGGGTGGATTTCAATAGTAGGGTTCTTATCGACATCATATAGTACCTGGAAGTGTCCCTTTGACTTTCCTCTAGTGTGGTAAGCATGGGAACTCAAAATGGGTATACACTGAGGCACCCAAGATATGTGTTTTATATGGAAACATGGGTCACTTGTAGAAGTTATGTCATATCCATTAATCTCTTTATAGTATAATGAAATAATCAACACCAAATATTACAATGGTGAAACCAAATGCTTTATGATCTAAGGGGCTCCATCCATATGAATCTGAAATGAAGCTTCTTCATGTAGTGAAAGAGTCTTAAGAGGATGTATATATGAGTCCAAAAACTATGAGAGGTTCCATCACTAATGTTTTTTCTTTATTAACTAATTTATTTGATAAAGATGTATCTAATTCATTCATTTTTACTCATATTGTGAATTTGATAAATAGTTTTATGTAGATTTTATCTAATTTGATGGATATTACTACACCCCTTGGAATAGTGTAAGAGAAGGGTCATTGTTGTCCTACTTGTGTCTTATTATTTTCATAGATTGAACTTATGTGGTATTTTTCAGTTATCGACATGAAACCTCTTGATGTAATATTTGGGATAGATTGTCTCATTACTAAAAAAATATTGAATGAATTGTTATATTTTATGGGATTCCTTTACTTAACATGATGGGGTGTGTTGTGTCTCTTAGAGAGAATGGGACCCGAGGTTGAGTAAATATGAACTTTCTTATCATGAGTTGGGTAAGGTTATATCAGTTTTCACTTTTGATATGAAGAGATAATATTTGATTGATAATCTCCCTCTAGTTTTAATCGAGTTTCCTAAAAATTTTACTTCTTATTTTTGGTTTATCCACTAGTAAGGGAGATATATTTTCTATTGATTTAGTGTCTAGTATAAAAACAATGTATATTTCTTCTTATAATATTAAACTAATTGAAATGAATGAGTTGAAGACTCAGTTAGATAATTTTTTAAAGAATTTTTTATACAGATGATTGTGCCAACTTGGTTGGTTCCTATTCTCTTTACTAAGAAAGTTGATAAAACACTTCGCCTATGTTTTTATTACCAAAATGTCAATCGAGTAAATATAGTTGATATTTTTCAACTACCAAAGATTAATGATCTATTAGAAAAATTGAAAGGTGAAAAGTGGTTCTAAAATATTGAGCATTGATATGTTTATCACCAGTTGAAAATAAAGGATCATATATTCTGAAAACCACCTTCAAGATAAGGTATAGATTTTATGAGTATCTTATCATGCTATTTGGTCCAACCAGTGCTCCAGTAGTCGTTATTAATTCAATAAATAGTATTTTACATGATTATCTAGATACTTTCATTGCAGTATTTTTTTGATGACATCCTTGTTTACTCTAAAACCAAGGGGGTCATAAGCATCATCTGAGAGTAGTTATGAAATTGATGAGAAATCACAAAAGTTAAGCTAATTTATTTATGATGGATTTCAGAATATAGGAAGTGATGCTCTTGGGAAATATGGTGTAAGAACATAGTATCATAGTTTATCTTGAGAACATGAATGATGTTATGACATGGAGGAAACCACAGAACATTTTTGTGATTTTTAGATTCTTGGGTTTCACGTGGTATTATTACTTGTATGTAAATAATTCCTCGATGTTGGATTCTCCAATGACCACTCTCACTCAAAATGGAGTAAACTTTTCATTGGATGATAAATTTTATAGTTCTTTTTTTCATAAGAATTGTATTTTCATTATTGTTTTTTTATTGACTCTTCCAGAGGAAGGGTAGGGTTATATGGTCTCCTATGATGAATCAGGTTTGAGTTTAATCTGTGTTCTTATGTATGGTGATCATGTACTTTCCTATGTATAATGATATCTTAAGTTATATGAGAAGAGTTACCAGCCCATGAACTTGAACTTTTACCTATGATGCATTCCATTAAGAGCGGTGGAATTACCTCTTTTTAGAATTTTTTTACCAAGTATATTGACAATAAGATCTTGAGTTATATATTCTATCAAAAATATTTAAATCTACTCTAGAGACATTGGTTAGAGTACCTATTACTATTTTATTTTGATATTTCCTATACCCTGGAGAAATTTAATGTTGTATTAGATTCTTTGATAACAAAACATCCTACCCATTCCTCGAAAGAGACATCATAAGAATGGAATTGGATATCTCTTTTAGGATAGTTTCATATTGGAGTTAGGGAAATAGGGGGATATGTTATTTTGGTTAGTTTTTAGTTGAATACCACTCTTCTCGAGATGATTCTTCAAGAGCGTTATCTTGATGATGAGTTCTATAACATAATAATATCTATTTATAGTGGGGAGACCATTACTAAGTTGTTATTCTCCATAGAGGATGTGATAAGTTTTCGAAACTGGTACATTGTACCTTCTTCTATGAAGAAATATATAATGGGGTATTTGTATAATTCCTGGTGGGAAGTGCACCCAGGAAACACAAATATGTTCTATGATATGGTATGCCAATTATGGTGTCCATTTATGGGATATAGAATCTATGATTTTTTCTCTAATTATTATATATTCCAATAGGTCAAGGCCAAGAATCATAGACCTTCAGGTTTTCTTCATCACCTTCTAATGCCAACTTGAATCTGGGATGAGATCATTATGGAATTTATGGTTGGGTTGACATTTACCTAGAGAAATAAGAATATGATATGGTTTGTGATATAAAGGCTGAAAAAATTGGAAAACATTATACCCATTCATGATACAACCAATGTTGAGGACATGTGAAATCTATATGTGAAAGATATTGTTAATTTTTATGAATTTACATTTGTTATAGTTTATGATAAGGATCCCTGTTTTCCTTAATTTTGGAGAGTTTTTCATGAAGCATTGGAATATTAGCTTCATTTCTATATGAAATATTATTCGTAGATGAATTTTCCTATATAATGAGATATATAGATTATTGATGATTTTATTTATTATTGCATCTTGGATTTTTGTGGAGCCATGGATGACCATTTAGAATTGGTTGAGTTTTCCTATAATAATAGTTATCGGTTGGTAATCAGAATGGATCCTTTTGAGGCCTTTTATAGACAAACTTTTAATTCCCTATTTTATTGATCATAGAATAGTGAAAGTTCCTCAGTTGGAACAATCTTTGTTCAAGAAAAGATATTAAAGATTCAGTTGATTCTTCAAAAGATTATTATGGCACACAACTTGTATAAATCTAATGTTGATCGTCATCATAGAACATTGGATTTCTCAGTTGATGACCAACTATTCTTGAAAGTTTGACATTATTTAGGTCATCATCATTTTGAGAGGCAAAGGAATATTTATTTACATTTTGTGGGACCTTTTTATGTTTTTGAAATGGTGGGTAAAGTGTAATAACATTTACCACATCCTTCATAGTTTATGTCGATATAGAACATATTCCATGTATCACAATAGTGAAAGTATCTTTTTATTCCATCTCATGTTATGAGTTGGAGTGATCTTGATGTTTAGCCTAATTTATTTGTGACAAATAATATGGTTAGGATTGTTGATTCTAAACCCAAGGTAATTTGTGGGAGGATGTTACCTCTGGTTTGAGTTCTATGGTTACACAGTTCTGATACATAAGATATGTGGGAGGGAGAGGGACAAATGACAGAGTAATGGCCACATTGTTTTGTTATAAAAACATCTTGACATCATTTATAGGTTTATAAATTTTCTATAGTGGGGATATTGTAACATACTATAAATATTTTTTGGTAGTCATTTACCATCCTTTTTGTTCATTCTTTGGATTTGGGTTTTTAAGGGGTTTCCTAATGAAATTTAAACAATTTTGAAAATTAGGGCCTTTTATTGTTGGTTGATGGTTTCCCATGACCTTGTTCCAACCAAGTAGAAATTGTATAACCCATTAGAAGGTCACATGATTAGGGAACCCTATTTGGGAAACAATTTCAAGCTTTCCTACTAACCATGTGCGTGTTTTTTTATTATTCCTAAAATTTGTTAAAAATTTAGCAAACCCCCTTTTTACCTCTCACTCGAACCTAAATTGTGGTATTCTGAAATACCAGGTCTTGAGGTCTCTTAAGTACTTATTTTGGATCCTACAAACCCCTTTCTAGGTGGATCATGGCATCGGAAAAACACATTTGTTCACTTTCTTGTAATTGATATTCTAAGGTCCCTTATATTTCACTGTATCTTATATCAGTTCTAGTGATTGTTAGATAATTTTGTTTTTAACGGATCTAAAATTCATTGTTTTGGATCTTGAATCTATCTTTGATTACCTTATCTCAATTTTCATCATTATTCATTGGAAATTACCATTGCTGGTGTTGCGATACATGTTTCTATCATAGAGGTAGGTGGATCCATTCATATATTCCATTTAATAAATCCTTGATTTCCTTTATTTTATTTTATTTTCTATCTATATAATTTTGAAAACCCAGTCTGATATATATAGGAATTGGAATTGATTCGGTATAGATTTTTGGAAAACCCCCAAATTCTAATAGAATTATAAATTGGGTTTTGATTTGTAAACTTATGAAAATAATATATTTATTTGAGAACTGTGTTTAGAGTAATGGAATAAAAATATTTTCTAAGAAACCGATGATTTGTTCTATTTTTAAAAGCCATGAAATGATGATAGATTCATGATTTGGTTTTAAAATTGATTTTTCATAATATAATTATAAATTCAGTAATTTCATTGTAATTTATGTTTTTATTTGAAATGATTTAATGATAATTAGATTTATTGAATTATTTCAAATTTTTCATAAGTGGTATTGGATGTATTTTTCCCTTACGTGGGAGTGAAAGTAATTTCCACTTATGTAATATTGGAGGCAATTTTCATTAAGTGGGAGATAATATATTTTTCCCTTAAGTGGGGGATGTATTCATTGTAACTATTTATATATATATACCTATTTATGAAACTTATTTACTCATTCCTATTGAATTATATAATTTATTTTATATATAGTGTTGATTAATCCAATGTTTGAAATGTTTACATCTTTTGAAATGAATAGCATGTTTTTATGTAATTATCGAAATTTACTACCATGCATATTTTTCTAGAAAATTTAAATCATTATTTGTTATATTTTTATGAAATATTATTATGAAATACTTGGTGAGACCTTAATAGGATTTTAGCTCACACCTGTACCTTTTCCTTCAGGAATTTGAAGATTTTATGCTGCTAGATTCGAGTAAAGAGAATGTACCTCCTAGAGGAAGTGGATGTTCATTACCTTTAAACTTATAGTGTTGAATACTTTGGGATGCTTGAGTTTTATATTAGTTGTTTTGAGTACTTTATTTTCTATTGTTTAGGTTTTTATTAGCTGGTTGTTTGACTGTAACTATATACTATTGGAGTGTTCTTTTAGCATATTGATATGTATCTATTTTTCATCACTTTTTTCTAGAAAAACCATTCCATATTTTTTATTTTTATGATGTTAGGTTCTTTTATACAACCTGTAGAAACCAGGAATTCCCTTCAGGCTATGTCAGTGTCAGATCAGGTATCATATTACAAGGGTATGAAGGCTAGTTTATGAAATTTTTTGTTTGATTAACCATGATAAAATTATCCTGCATTAGAATAATTTTAATGGGGTAATTATCACATAATAATCACCCATATAGGATTAGATCCATGTAGAAATATATTGGGATTAACACCATTCATTATATTAAATAATCATATAAGAACACTATATCAGATTAAATCTCACCTATTGTTGATATGTATGACTGATCTAGTCTTGGAAAGAACTATATTATAATAACTTAAACATTTTTTTGTTGAGTAATAATAACTATCCAAATATTAATGTTATGTAATAATCACTTAGGGAATCTATAAACTAGGGAGAAGGTATAAAATCATGACCACTCTTGGGATAAAATTATTTATAGGAATTAATATTGTGGTGTCATAGTTTTCCAAATTATATCCTCATGGGGGAGATCTACTAACTACCACTGTGATATTCATAAAATAATAATAATGTCAAATAGAGATTGTTTCTTTTCGAAAATTTTCATTCTCCCTTATTAAATTTAACCTTTCCAATATAAATTTCATCATCTCAATAATATTTACATCCTATAAATATGATATCATTACCTTCAATAGAAACTTTGCCTCTGATGCACATTATGTTCCCCATGAAATGTACCCTCAAGCTTCATAGTACCACATATTATCCAAAAACATAATCTCTATCTAATTCATTAACTAAAACAGTGTAAAATATACACATGTTGTTGTTGATCAAATCAAATAACATGTGAATTCCATGCATTAAACCCTCAACAAAGAGTATATTCTCTATTATACAACATGGAAAAATTAGATAATCAAGAATGGATATCTCCATATCAAATTCATCATTCCAAAGGATAAAAAAAATAATTAGGGAATTTATGATTAGTGAATACTTAATAATATTTCTATATAGTGGATTCTCACCTTAGGAAAGGTTTTGTGAAAAACATTCATTCATATTAAATAAATTTTGGAAGTCACATTCACTGCATACTTATGCAATCTATCATCACCATTATAAATTTTTTAGGAATGTGAATTTGATAATGATTTTTAAGTAATATATGTTTTTTTATTTTATTTTTCTATTGTTTTAATGTAGTTGTAACTCTACTTCTCCTTATTTTAAAAGTTTCATAATATTCATCCCCTGTGTGCTTCTCATTGTTAAACTTGATAGAAAAATAATAGGGGTTTTTATGCATTTAAAAGTTAAAATTAAGGAGTACAACTTTTTATTTCATGAAAATTGTATTCATATTTGTGGTTGGAAGTGAGATTTCCATGTTTCGGGTTGTCATGAAACATTCCTCACTTCCTGCTCACTCACATATAATACCTCCCCTATCATACCACCAACCTACATTATCTCATTCTAAAATTTATAGGGTTGAGGTATATGGATCAAATAATGAACATAATATTGTGTCGTTAGGTGTAATGTATCTGAATATCTTACTAAAGTTCTTTTTAGTATCTCTACACTTCATGGGAGGTAGGGATTGATAATTTTTGGATAGTGTTTTTATGTGTTATATTACTGAATAAAGATAATAATGAGTAATAATAAAATTTGGGATGAACGTAAAATTTAAATGGATAAAACAATTTAATATAATAATGATATAAAATTTAGTCTCGCTTTGGATCATTCCCTTTCAACATAACATATATTTATGTTTTAATTACAATTATTATTTTGTACTTATCCCCACAAGACACCTAAAACTCCCCTTTACCGCTAGTTTTAAATTTTTTAAAAATATTAAAAAAATAATAATTGAAACTTTAAGGAGAGTAATTATATAAACTAAACATGAAAAAAAATTGGCTAACAACTATGATTTAATCTAGAAGTTCTAAAAATTGTATTGATTTGATCACCGTGATAGGATATTTTTCAGTCAGATATATACTTGATTATAATTTTTATTATGTATAAAATTTATAATAATATTTAATCAGTATAGATATGATTCATTATTTTTGTATTTGTTTTATGTTAATCATTATTATGATGAATTTAGTTTAATTTTTATAATGTGATAATGGTTTTTATGTGGATAAAATATTTCTATTTTTTTTCTTGTCATAGAAGTGGCTGTGGATATGATTTGTTATTAGTGTGGTGTTGGTTAATGTAATTGATGATAAGGATATTGATTTGATGATATTAAGGTTGTTGTTATGAGGTGATGAGTTTATTTCTATAAAAATAGACTATCTGATATTGGATAGGTTTGATTAATAGTTAATATGGAGTTTCATAAAAGTATATTTTTGACATAATAGCACATAATACGAAATGAAAATAAGTAAATGTAATGTAATCATTATGTGTTATGATATCTACAAATTATGGAAATCATAGAATCTTTATTGAATATATTTAAAGAGAGTATTAATGGAGTGTATAGTACATTAATAAATGAATGAAAAAATTCACTGATTGGTGGTGGAATTTGATTGCAGATAAATGAATGTGAATTATTTAGATGAAGCTATGAATGAATTGATGACGTGGTATTAGAATTAATCATTATCAATGTAAATGGTCATATATGAATTTATAGTTAAATAAACAATGATAAAATAGTAAATTCTACAAATAATATAGCACGGTTAGATAATGTTATATTATAATATAGAATAAGAGATTATTTTGTATGTAGTATAATAATTATGAATTTTTCATGAAGGTGGTCATGTGGAATAATATGGTTGGAATATATATGTGGATTTATGAATGTCATTTGGAGGATGAATTTTAATGTAATTATTAATGAAATGGGAATTAAATGATAAGAACATTATGGTGAGTAATATTTTTGTGTGTTTGTATGTGGTTAGAAACTAATTAATGAGAAATAATTATGAGTTATGAAATTATTGTTGATACTTTTTATGTTTATGGATTAAATTATTTCTTGTTATGGATATGATTGGTAGTATATTTACTCTGTGGTGTTAATAGTAATATATTTTTGTCAAATAATTTTGAATTCATCCTTTTTTAGAGCTTACGTTCTATTATATATTAATTAGTATTTTATTATTACTGATTATCTACCACCGTAGTTAGTGAAAATAGTTTAAACCCATATACAGTTATCGGTTCTGAGTATTTTCCACCAATACTGTTGTTGTAGACGATATGGATGGTTAATTACTCCAAATTTATTAATCTATGTTTTATAAATATTATGGTATATATATATTGGTTTTGATGGATTAAGGTTATATTATAAGTTTACAGAATATATTTAATGACACAAGGTTACCACCTATATTTATATATGATTAGTAATAGCTGAATGTTAGTGTGCGTGTGTCTGTGTGTCAAATCGGTAGTGGATTATAGTTTTGATATGTGAATTTATACACTTTCAATAATTCATTAAGATATAGATGTTTATATATATATAAGAAGTTAATGTTTTAGGTTATTGTATTAGATGATGTGGATGTGGTTATTATGTGGTTGTAGATATGTGGTTTTGGTTGTGTCATGGATATATGGATATGTGGGATGTAGTGATATGACCTATATTGATGGTTACTGCACCCTAATGTTTTCTGTTTGGGTGTCTCAGATATTAGTTAATTGGAGAAATAGATGTGGGATTCCATTCTTATTATATAAAATTTCAATTTTTTTACTTTCAATATGCCAATATTTGAAAGGTAAATACTACGTTAGACTGCGTACAAGATACACAACAATGAGCATACACGAACGTCGAATTATTATTATTTTAATTTCACAATTATAACATACAAATTAAATTAAAATGAATGAATATTATTGACCACATTATGAAATATGTAATTTTAATAATAATTTCTAAAGTATTAATTTGTTATTTTTAAACAAACACTCGATTTTTTATAACGCCCTTTTATTCCTCATAAATATGTTTTCTTCAAAAAAGAGTTTATTTATTTTTTAGAGTGATTATTATAAATACTTTTTTTATATTTCAGATATTTTTTTTGATAAAATAAATATCATTTTTCAAATCACAATATCAAAATTATATTTGGGTCAATGTGTTTTATTTTTCTTTAAAAGATTGATTTTTATGTAAATAGTGAAAATACTAATTTATATTGAAAAATATATTTTTATTTAAAGTATTTAAAAAATTCAATTCTATTATGGATTATTTTTTAGATTTAATTGTTTATTTTTAATTTAAATTAATCCAATTTTAGTTTTTATATTAATTTAATACTTAAATTAAGTATAAAAACATTTTATATTTAAAAAGTGATTTTTCCTCAAAAACTGTTTTCATCACACTTTCATGGTTTATTTTAAATTAAATTATTCCACTTATGTGATTTGAAATTTTATAAATGGTTTTTATATTTACAATAAAAAATTTTAAATTTGGTAAATAATCCCCTTTTATTTTTTTCAACATAGATAGAAATCATTGTAATTTTTGTTACCACAGAAAAGGGTAAATCAGAAAATTTAGGATTAAAAATAATTTTATATGGACTATTAAATGATCCCAAAAAATTCTATAATTTTTTAAGCATCCATTTCATCTGTAATCATCGAATAATTAGTTATATGACGTTTTTACCCTTAGTATGATATTAATACTTTTTAATAATTTATTTAAAAAAATTCAAAAATGTCCCACTCATGTTTTTAATAACTAAAATATTTTTATAATAAGATTATCCTGAGGATATATTTAGTCATAAATATTTTAAAATATAAATTAATTATTTTCATAATGTATATTTATTTTTAATTTTTATAAGAAATAATTACCATCAAAATTTACACAATTGGGATGTGATAATTTTTCAATTATATTGAAATTAAATAAATGATATTAAAAATATGAAATATATATATATATTATATAATTTTAGATAATTAGTGTGGTCAATGGAATTTATAGGTTACCCTACAATTTTTGGGATATAATAAAATATATATTTTAAATTTTACTTGTTATCTTGATGTTATTAAATTCAATGTAATGAATAGTTCTTAAAAATGACATTAATGATATATTATAATAAATATAATTATATTAAAAGATATAAAATTTATAAAAAAAATACTTAGATTCATCAAAAATATTTTTATATATTTTATATTATTATCTATGATCTATTTTTGGTACATTTTTACATTTATAGTATAAATATTGACCCTCAAAGTGTAACAAATCCTTATTGGCATTGTATGTTTAAGAATAGTTACTCAGGAGTTAAAAACAAATGATGAGGGGTTAAATGTGACCTAATCCCATCCAAGAAATATTTTTTGAAACTATTTTAACCCATAGTCATCTTATATTTACAATAAATTAGTATGGATTCATTTTTAATAAAAAAATAATTTAAATTAGTTTAAATGTTTTTTAAATTACAAGAGTGTCCCTTCCCACTCTTATAAAAGGGAACCACTTATTCTCATTTATTCATGAATAAAACTAATTTTTTTCTTAAAGTACCCACCAAAATATCTTAATATATTCCCCCCATCATTCTATATTTCTTGTATTATTCATACATCAAACTTTGTTTTCCTAATTAGTTAAGCACGTGAAGTTGTTTGAAGTGGAGGTATCTTTTTTAATCAAATGTTTCTATTTTATTTCTTATTACACCTATAAAAATATTATTAAAAAATGATTAAAATAAAACACCATTATAATTTATATAATTAGATGTTACTATTTTATTACAATATCCTTTCTGTATCTCCACTTCTATCAAATGTTAAATGAAACCACTATTTGTGTGTATAGCACAATACCGCCTCTCGAACTGATGTAATTAGTTTTCCACCATGATCTATCATGGATGGATTATAATGATGGAGTTAGTATTTATATAATTTGTTCATGAAATTTTAATAATTATTAAAATATAATATATCATTTAATTTATTAACTTACGATTTACTGAAAAATGATAATGTCGTTTGTGCGAATGTGTGGACTACCACCTCCATTAAGCAATGTGATTCGTTTTTCATCACACTGTCATGTTAGATATATATATATATATATACACGTATATTTAAGGTATTAATATGATATTTATTATATTATTATCATTATTTTAGGATATAGTAATACTTACCTTCTTTCCATAATGATCATTCAAAAATGGAAATGTTACTCATGCATATGTATGGCCTACCGTCTCTATGATTTTAACATAATTCTAATATCATAACCACATTTAATGTATGGATTTAAAAGTAAGCTTTATAATTAAATGTGATAATTTTTTAATGATTTTTTTCTTCACATGATTAAATGTGGAAATATTTTCCCATATTAAATATACTTAAGTCCATTTTGACTTATATATCAAATATTGTCTAAACATCTGACATGAACTTAAATGATTGTATAATTGTATATAAAGTGGTAATAAGTAATAAAAATGAATATTAAAATTGAAAATTTTTATTAATAAAGTACATAATTAACTAATATTTATTTTTCAGTAATTTATATAATTAATGTGAGGAGTCAAACTCAAGGAAAGGGAATTTATTTTAAATTATCTTTTAATGTCCACCTCTCACCTCTGTTTACCAAAGTTGGATGAAATTATTATTTTTTCAAATACATAATGAAGGAAATTTACCACCATCATTATTCCTTATTTATTTTACTATTAATTTGTAAGATTTTATAGTTATTTTAAAATAAAATTGTTTCTTTATTATGTGTACAATTTTTCGATTTTAGAATGTTTTTTATAATAAAAGGGTATTTGAATATTTGAAAGTTTTTTAAACATGAGTTGAAAATATATTTTCATGGATTTATTCATGATATGTTCCTTGAAAAATGTTTAAGAATTGTGGATCCCAATTATGTCTCATGGGTTCCCCTTTTATATATTATATGATAGGTGCACCAAGATAACACTCCATTACATTGGGTTCTCAGAAGATGGAAGGCAGTCATATGGTTATTTCATTTGTAAGAGTCATAATAAAGGTGATATGGTAATGATTTTCCAAGGATCCTTCATTAATTTTTTATGAATTATAATGATTCATCATATAAATCACATGATTTTAAAAGTTAATTTATTTTATCTCTTCAATGAAAAAGTGATTCTATTTTCTTATAAAAACGTATGTTTTCAAAATGGTCTTTTTTATAGATTTTTAAGTTTTAACTAAATTAATGTATTTTTTCACATTACTGATATTTTTATATTTATCCTATTTTCTAAATACTTAATAGGGTTTATATATGGGTATGGAAAAAGGCTAAGTCAAGTTTAAAGTTGTGAAGATTTTTCATGAAAACAAATGATTTATTTTATGGGTTTTATTTTGTGAAAAAAAGATAATGGGTAGAAGGGTCCAACATGTAATGTATGAAATTAAATTGTAAGAGTGTTTACTAGTTTTATAAAAATATAAACCTAATATATCTTTTGGAATTATGGAATTTTAATTCTTGTCTAAAGTCACCATAATTAGTATAGATTAAGGATGGTTCTTTAATATTGGTATTAGAGTGAGGTTTGAGGTTATAATGATATTTGAGTATAAGTTACAAGTATTTATAACAAAAATTGTTAGTATTTTATATATAATAATAGTTATTTTAGATAAATCAAATTTTTTAAGATAATATGAATACAAATATTTTAGTGTTTCTCATCCTTATAAAATATATTATTTTCTTAATTAATATTCTCAGACTGTGATTTTTAGTTTTAGTAAATGGTTTGATCCTTCATAATCCCAGGTTACAATATATGTGAAGGAAAATGTGTTGGTTTATTAATGAACAACTGAATAGAATGGGAGATATAGTATGAACCCTTATGGTTATTTTTAACCAAATATCAGTAATAATGATTAACAACATAAACCTAGGTGAGTTTACTAACAAATAAAATACTATGGAAATGAATCCTTATAGATGTTTAATGGATAATAATCATAATGATAAATATATTAAAAGACCTATTTTTCATGAAAATGTAAATAATAACCCATTAAAATGTCTTAAATTAATGGGAATAAGTTTTATATATAGTAAATGGGGTAATAAATTACTTAAATTCCAAGGATAAAAAAGGAATGTTTAATTAACTGTATGAAGAGAAAATAAGTTATTCCTAATGTGTCATTTAAAAGTTTTAAATATAGGGATAATGGTCATTAGGAAGATCAATGTCTTAAGGGGATAGATCGGGAGTGGGATCTATAAGACCATATAGATAATTGTTAAGCAATACTGAATGTTAATACATTTGAAGATAAGGAAAATAAAACTTAAATATGAAATTTATGTATTATTTCATGGATTTTTCTTTGACATTTTTGAATCATAATACTTGATTCATATTTTTTTTGAGGTAAAGAAGAGTTAATGATTATGATGGAAAAGCATGGTTATGGGATTACGAAGAACATTGAATAATTAATGTGTTGACATTTAAGATTTGTGATGTAGTGGTGCATTTAATGATGATCATAAGTTTAAAATAATTAATAATCATTTGATGATGGGAGTAATTTGAGAGACTTTTATTGAGTTTTGATAGATGTTTGAGGTACATGTAACCCATAAGTTTATCATGTGAAAAAAAGATATCCTAGGAAGATTGAATTTACTTTTTTGAAATAGTTTTACATGTATGGATAACCATTAGGGTTTATATGACTTTTAATTTTGAGGTGATTATGGATTATTAAAATTTTGGGATTAAAAATTAATGGTATGAGATAAACATTGAGATTAAATAATTAATTAATTATGAATATAATACATATTTTTTTAAGATGTTTATCAAATTTTTGGGCACATATGTTTCATCATATATATAACCATGGGATTGGAAACTTATTTTTTCATTATGTGATAAAAATTATTTCAGAATAAGGTCACTATAATTTTGGGGGAGCATTACTAGATTAGGGTTAACATAATACAATGATATTTTATTAGATAAATAATGGTTGAATTATCTTCTAAAAGAAATTAATATCTTATTGTTTATTATAGTTATTAAAGTTATTTATATAAATATCTAACATATCTTAGAGATTATGTGAATTGGGAAATTAAATTTTTGGTATGAGACATTAATAGTGATTGTTTTTATATTAAAAGATAAATATTAAATTTAACATGGATGTCTATGTGATAAAATAAATCTACTTTTGGGTATAAATATTTGTGTAGAATAATTTTTATAAATTATAAGAATAATTATATTTTGGGGGATCTATGTTGAAGTTTGGGTATTACTATTAAAATTTAGAGATTAAATTAAATTTTCATCTTATTCCAGTTTATTATTATTTGGAAATTATCTTACCTTGTGATAACTATTTTTGTTTTAGTTAGTTCCTAAATATAACATGAGTATATTTTTATTATTTTGATATTTTTTTGATCTATATAATTTGATTGTTTTTATTAAAACATGAAAAATTCATCTTTAATACTCATCATTTAGAGGAAAAACAAGATTGTGGTGGAAATTGATTAAAAGATGAAATTATAATTATCATGTATGTACATTTATTTATTTTAAAATTCATGAAAGTAAAATAATTCCTCAAAATTAGGAAAATTATTTTTAAAATAATAACATTATCAATTTAGTTTTCTTATTAATAAAACAATGGCCTTTAAACCCATCATATATTGAAGGCTTTGTCTGGATAACCTTATCATGAACATATACTCTGTCACTCTCTAAAAGTACTTGGAAATTATTTTCTTCCATATCCATGTTGTCACTTCCCACTTATGTAATCAAACTTTGAGACCTAATATGTTTTATTCTACATGAAAATCATACTTACCTTCCTCCATTTTTGAAAAGGAAGGTTTATTGACCATTTTTACGAAGTAGGTTTTCAACAAAGGTATTTTCTAAACCCAAACCCTAGTTACCGATCCTGATATAAAATTACAATAATAAAACCATGAAATATAGCGTATAATCTAATATAATAATATTTTAAAATTAACTACTATGATTGATAGGATGCAAGATACACAACATCGAGACTAAATGAAAAATGAATTACAATTAGTTAAATATGAAAATTATAACTGAGCTATTAAATTAGTGGGAATACATATTATTATAAAAATTATGAAATATATAGTGTTCCTACTAATTTATAATGTATTAATTAATATCTTTTAATAAATCACATAATTTTTAGTAAAGTTGTTTTATTTTCAGAAACAAATTCCTCTAAAATGTTTTTTAGCTAGTGAATATTATAATTAGTTTTTCAAACATCTATAAAAATAATTTTATGAAAGAAATTTTATTTTTGAAATCATAATATCAAAATTAACATTGTTTTAAATTATGATTTTTTTGAAATGGTTTATATTCCAATGAATAGTGAAAATTAATAATTTATATTGAAATTTATATTTTCATTTATAGTATTTAGAATGAAAAATTCTATTCTGGATTAGTTTTTTAATATAATTATTTAATCTGAATTTATTATAATTTAATTTCTATTTTTTGAATAAATTTTATACTTCAATTTAGTACGAAAACATTTTATATTTAAAAACAGAATTTCACTGAAAAAATGGGTTTTCATCATGTTTTTATAGTTTGATTTTAAATAAAAATATTCCATTTAGTGTTTTTATTTTTTAGAAAATTAATTCCATATTTTTTATTTGGAGTTTTAAAATTGGTAAATAGATTAATTTTATTTTTTTCAATTTAAATAGTAACCATAATAATTTTTGTTACCAAAGAAAAGGGTAAATCAGATACTTTAAGGTTACAAATAAAATTATAAGGACTATAAAATGATCCTAATGACTAAAATAAAATTATTGGATGCTAAAAATTCATCCATAATCAACAATGACTTTTTATATGGTATTTTCTGATAAATTTTAAGGGATTGTGACTTTTATAATATTTTATTTATAGAAAAGTCAGAATTATCATAATCTAATTTTTAATAACTACAATTTTTTTAACATAAGGTTAACGTTAGTATATTTTTAGTTATAAATATTAATTTTTAATATTAATCATTTATGTTAATCATTTTAATTAATTTTTAATTTTTACCAGAAATAATTTTAGTAAAAAATTACACTACACTAACACATTAATTATCCAATTAATGAAAAAAAGTAACTAATATTAAAAATATTAAAAATAATATAATTTTATATAAATATTGGGATAAGTTGATTTTATAGATTTATAGGATATTTTATATTTATAATAAAGTATTTGGTTCAAATTTTACTTTTTTTCTTAATTTTATTATTTTCAAAGTAATGAATATTTCTAAAAACTGATATTAATGATATATTATAATAAATGATATTATATTAAATGATATAAAATTACTTAAAACATATTATTCAGAAAAAGTATTGATATATAGTTTTTAATATTAACCATGATCTATTTATGTTCTTTTTCCAATTTATATTAACTATATTGACGCTCAAAGTGTAAAAAATCCTAGTTGTGAATGTTAGTTTAAAAAGGGTTAATGAGGGGTTAATACCAAATGATAAGGGTAGAAATGTAACATAAAATTGTCCAAAAATTATTTTATGATTTTATATAGATTCATAGTAATCCGTTATTTTATATAAATCAGTTTAGAAATATTTTTAATTAAAAATTAATTTATATTAATTTATTATTTTGAGAAACTCCATGATAACGACTCCCCTCTCTTATAAAAGGAAACCACTTATTTTTAATTATTATCACTTAAAAATCCATTTTTTGTCAAATTCCATACCCAGTACCTTCTTATAGTGTCTCTACTCATTCTATTAGTCCTTATTTAGTCATAACAGAAACCTTTGTGCTCTTACGGTGTTAAGAAAATGTTGTTTTTTGATGAAGAGGTATCATTTTTAATTGGGTGTTTATGGTTTATTTCATATTCAACATCCTTTAAATATTATTAATCCATGTTAAAATAATAAAACCATTATCCTGAATATTCTAGTGTATTATTCTATTAATATAATAACTTATATCCATATTCTCTACCATGAAATGGGAAATAAACCAATGTTTAGGTGTACAAAAAAATGTGGCATCACGAACTGATGTAAGTATATTTCCACCACCAAATATCATAGATATATTATAATTATTGAAGCATATGTTTATAATATATTCATGAAAAAAATTTCATTATTAAAATATAATTTACATTTACCTTCTCACTTTTCCATTCACTAAAAAATGATAATGTCGTTCATCAGTACGTGTGAACTATAACCTCCAAGAAGTGATATGATTATTTTCATCACCATATCAAACGAATGATATATATAAAAGTATATTTAATTGATTAATATGATATTTAATACATTATAATCATTATTTAATTATCAAATAATAATTACCTTTTTCTATAACTATCATTTAAACATGTAAATGTTACTCATGTGTACATATGATTTACTTTCATCGTGATTGTAACATAATTATTTTTTCATAAAAATTAATAATGGTCATATTTATAAATATAATTGATTTATAAAATTGAAAACTATTTCTTTAATATTATTCTATTGATGATTACTTTACGATCCCTTTTACCATTGCCAATATATAGAATTCAAACACTCTCAAAAAGTCTAATGTGAACATAAATGGTTATGTAATTGTATATAAACATAATTTCAACTTTTATAAAAGGAATACAAAACATGAAACGGTTCTTACACAATTAAATAATGAACCAAAGGTTATCATTGAGGAAGATAAAGAATTTAAGTTCCAATTTGGACTCAAGGTAATGGAATTTATTTTAAATCATATATTAACATTTCCCTTTAAACCATTTTTACCAAAGTCAAAAGGAATGATTTTTTAATATATACAACATGAATAAAATTTCTTGCTGTCTTGAACCCTCAATTATTTAAAGATTACTTTTTATGATTAAAATTTTCTTTTCAAATAAAATGATATATTTATTTTCTATAATTTTTTTATTTTAAAAAATGATTTTTAAATTAAAGAGGGTATATTGATATACTATAGTGTTTTTTCACACATATTTAAGAGTTTTTCATGGTTTTTATTGATTATATGTTCCTTTTAAAGTGTTTATAATGTTTTTAGACCCATTATAGCTCACTAGAAAGCCTATTATATCTTATATGATGGATTCTCTTAGATTATTCCTAAATTCATTGGATTCTTTTTAGGTGGAAGTCGACTCTATGTTATCACATTTTTAAGAGTTACTGTAATAGTGATGTGGTAATGATTTACCAAGGAACAATCATGAATTTCATATTCATTCTAATGAGTTTCAGGGAAATTAATTGATTTCAAATGTTAATATAAAGATATTTTAATAGAAAAGTGATGATCTTTTCAGATAAAATTGTATATTAAAAAAATGTTTTCATGGGTTTTTATGTTTTTTCACTAGATGAATGTATTTCTTCTTTGAATTTTACTTTCTACTATTTTTTTATCATACCAGGTTTTAAATGTTTTTAACGAGTTTAATAATGGTTAATGGAAGAGATAAGTCAATTTTATTTTTACGATGATTTTCTATGGAAAGAAAACATGTTTTATTTTAAAGGTTATATTTTGTGAAAAAATGGATTCTATGTAGAAGTGTGAAATTTGTAAGGTATGGATTTAATATCTACCATTTTTTCCTAATTCTCCAAAAATAACAAACTAAAATATATTTTGGAATAAAGTAAAGTTAATTCCAGTCTAACTTCACCATAATATGTAATGTTTATAGAGAGTTCCTTACATTACTTACTCTTATATGTGATATTTTGAGGGGTTGGTCCTATTGAGGATGGGAACTTATTTGAAATGTCTTGGGTATTGACAAGGATTAACTATTTATTCCCTAATACATTAGTATTATTCTTCCATATTTTATCCAATGTTTATTGGGTGGATTATGTTGAGTATACTTGTATGGTCTACCCAATATATATATATATATATATATATATATATATATATATATTAGGTCAACAGAGTGAGGTTTGTGAATAGATTGGATGTTACTAAATAATTGTGGTTCTTAGTGTCATTTAGTTTTCATAGAGTTATTATTTTAGGATTTATCTCATTGTATTATTTTTAAGATATCATTTTGGTATTCCATTAAATTAATTATGGGAATCATTTATTTCTTTTCATTTTATTGGTCATTTATCTTATATTCATCATATTTATATAAGTAATGGACCTTATTTTTATACTTATATTCCCTAACTAATTTTCACCAACCTATTCACTATCTGAGGAATTCATTGGTGGTTACTCTCATCTATTCTGCTATCTTAAGAGAGTTATCATGGGGATACTTTATTACAATGTTTTATCAATGATTTCTATTTAGAATTATAATATGGTTTACATTTTAGAATTATTGATAATTTCATATGTTTTTACGGTAAAATGTGTCTTTCAAACATAGTACATGATATAGGAATGGGTTAATGGTTATAACATATCTAATTATTCCCCCTATGATTTCAAACAATTACATTATGCTTTTAAAAAATTCTAGTCAAGGTGATTTTTATTTTAGTGTTGGTAATGTTCATACATCATGCCTGAATGAACTACTGATTAAATTTGGAAGATAATGGGAAGTTATAAGTAATATAAATCTAATTATATTTAATTAAATATATATATTATTCTTATAATTTCATTTATTCTTTGTACTGATGTTATTTATTAGGTAAATGAAGAGGTCAATAGGATCACTTGTGTATATTTATGTTATCTTTGATTTTATTTATTGTAAGATGTTGTTATGGAAGTTATTATTTAGTAGTTTTAACATTACCATACTCTATATTTCATGTAGTTTACAATCTATACTAATTATATATATGTTCACTCAATTTATGTTTCCTTGTAGTATTTATGTGTGATTTAATTTCTAAGTTAATTTTTGTTTATGTTACCATTTTTTATGAAGATATGTTACTGATTGGAAATGAAAACCTTAAAGATGTTGATACTAACTTAATAATAATATTTTTTAAAAATATATAATATGTGTGCTTACCATGATGAATAATTAATAATTAATATAATATAATATCTTTTTAAACATCTTTTAATTTAATAACTTGAATTTTTTCAATTTTATCTTTAACTAATTTTGTAACCTAGTTTATATTAATCTAAATTTATTAATTTGGTAATTGATGCATACTTAAAAATACTAGATAAATATCATACTAATATCATGTTAAGTAAAGGTATATTAAAATAGAAAACACATTTATATTTCAAGATATGTGGAAAACATGTTGATTTTTAATGATATTAAGTCTGAAATGTTAATCCTTTATTATGATGAATTGGTAATGTTTTTTGGTTGTTGGGTTGTTGATAATATTTAAAAGGAAATGAAATATTTTATAAATAATTTAGTTCATAACATGATGATTTAAGTTCTCTTATTATAAAATGTAATTATTTTTTAGGATTGTTTGATGGTGTTTAGATGACCTAAATAAAATATTTCATGTTTTGTGGGTAATGTGTTTTCCTTGAAGCAAGAAAGAGATTTTTTCTAATAATGATAAAATAATAAAAATGAAATTATTTTCCACTTGTATATAAATATTATAAAAAATATTTATTTTAGATTTTTTAGGGAAATAATTTTAAATGGAAATCCCTATTGTTAATACTAAATTTAAAACGTTGTGTGTATAGTTTTTCAAAGATATTTTAAAAGTGCCTTGAGGAAATATTTTGATTTAAATATCACTTGTAAATATATTAATTTTTAAAAAACCAATTATTACTAGATGATATTGTTTTTGATTTGTGTTATTATCTTCATAAGGATGGGTTATTAATCTTAAAATATTATTGCAAACGTCTGATATTTAATCAAATATTTTTTACAAATAAATTTAATTTCACTGATAACTTATGTTACATGAAATATCGAATTTTAGTGAACCACAATATACTATTAATATTATTATTTAAACATGACCATTATAACCTAGATGTCAATTTGACATGTATTTTTAGGACTAAAAAATTTAAGAAAATTTCATGTTCAACATATGTTTAAATATATTCATTGGTTATAAATTTATTATACGTGAAAGTAAAAATCATTTGAAAATAAATAAAAATTATTTTTTTCAGAAAAAAACTATTTTTATGTAGACAAAGTGTTTTTATAATAATTAATTTAATTATTCACTCTATTTTGAGTATTTGTATTAAATTATAATATTATATATTCAATCAATTTTTTTTATCATCCATCTAAAAATTGTTTCTTGAAAAAATATTTGAATAAATCAAATTTCATGCTTAAAACACTAATTTTCTAAAAAAGTGGGTTCTCCACATATTACAAAATTATTTTAAATATAATTCTTTAAATAATAAAATTTTTATTTTTAAAAAATAAATTATTCTTTTAAATATACAATTAATAATTATCTTAGAGTTAATTTTCGATACTTTTATAAAAACAATGATTTTTTCTGATTATTGAAAAATAATTATTTTTAATAAAACTTTACTTTTCATTTAAATTATTTCATATTTTAAATTTTGTTTTAAAATTTTTTTAAATCTAAAATTAGTTCAATAATTTCATTATTATTCTAATTTAGGTCATTGTAATCAATATTATGTTCAATTTTTTTCAAAATGTTTTATAATTTTGAAAACATTTTTTTTGAAACCCGTATTTTGTTTCATCTAGTGTTTTATTTTAAATTAAATACATAAAATTATATTAATTTAATTTGATAAAATGTATTCCATATTTGGAAAAAAAATAATTTACATTAGATAACAAGTTGAAGTTAATTTTTATCCATTATAAATAATAAAAACATTAAAAATTAATTACTATTGTTAAGGTTAAAACATGTTTTGAACATTACTTGTGAATATATTAAAATTATCGTTCAACACACATAGAAACATTAATTAATAAATTTTATTTAATACATATAATCAATTTTTCTAAATTATATAATAAATAAAACTTTATTTTTATTCATAAAGAATAACTTACCTAGGTAAATAAAAATAGAATTTTTATCGTGCTGTAAACTAAAATGGTAAAACTGATTAAACTTAGAGACTTGGGGAATGAAATGTTGAAAACATGTGTGTTATATTCTTAGTGGTTTTTATAAACCATATCATCCCTAAAAGCCATTATTTATAAAAAAGGCCCTTGTATTGAGGGTGAATTTATACCATTCAATAGTTTTGGGTATTTACAAAAATGACAATCCCAACTTATAAAAGGGCACATCCTCCACTAAATTTTTCAAACCTCTTAAGCCATTTGATTTGACCAAAGCCTATAAAATTATCTCCTCATAATACATATCTATTTTATTTAGAATCTTATATTCCCAAAAGACCAACCCTGGGGTCCTTAATAAGATTTCCAAAAGAGGTTTTTCTAAGAGAATGAAATTGTATTCACAAAAATATTTCCATTTATTTCTTCTCTTACCAAATTAATTAATTTTCATAATAATTACAATATAATAACACTAGTATCTACCGTATAATTAGATGTTATTTTTTTATTTAATAACCTAAATCCATCTTCTTTTCCATCGAAGCCTTCAGTCGTGTCTACGGGAGACGACCGCCTCACAAACTGATGTAATTTGTTTTCCTTCACAGCCTCTTACAACTATATATATTGAAATATTGAAGAAAATTATATGAAATTTATTATGTAGTTATTATTCTATAATTATAATATCATATATACCTTCTTCCATTCCAATCCTTTGGAAAATGATAACATTTCTTGTGCGTATGTATTGACTACCGGCTCCACAAAGAAAGGTGAAATTTCTTTCAATTTATTTTGAAATGGATTTTCATTAGGATATATTTTATAAATATATATGATATATATGATATGAAAATTATTCAATAATTTAGAATTAATATTTACCATTATTTCATTACATCTGTCAAAAATAATGAAAACTACGTTCATGCATAGGTACAACCTACCATCTCTATAAACATTGTAGTTAATTTTTCTATCTATAACATTTACTAATGGATATAAATATGTTTATAATGAATATATATGATATTTATATATTTTTTACATTATTTAAATAATTTATCCATGACCAATTTACAAGGAATGAAACTACTAAACTGAATCAAACATGAAATATGATGTATTTATCACCCAAAAACAGTGATTTTAAAAAATATTTGTTTATAAATAGGTGATAAAAGGATATAAGTACACAATATATGGTATGATAAATATAGTATTTTTTATATAAAATTTTTATAATAAACCTATATATATTATATATATGTGTCTAACATGTATGAAGTAGGTCGTGACATAAGGTAAGGGATTTCTAGTCTATCTTTGACTTTTTGGAAACAAATGCCACATTCACCACTGGTTTCAGTTTTATGGTGTATTTACGACCAATTTTTCATTTAATATCATGAATATACTTATTTTAATGATAATTATAGTTTTATATGATGTTATTATTTAATGAATATTAAGATTAAATTTTTTCCAATGTATATGGGATTTTTCTCACACTTTTATTTTTCTGGGAGATATGCTATATTAACCAATTGTTTATTTTTTTTGGTGTATATAAAGTCCATGAATTTATATTATTATTATTTTCATGAATCATATGGTATACACAAATCAACCCATGTTTGTTTCATTAATGTGGATTATGATTCAAATTTACCAAATTTGTATGGGTTTTATAATACCATCTCATTATATATTAATATTGTTTATGATTATGTTTATGATTATGAAATATTATGATGTACCTCTCAATAAATAAGTTAATTTTATTCTCCTTTGTTTATTTATAGATAATACATTTATTCCATTAATTATCCAATCATTAATAACAAAAGAGACTAAAATAATATTTTTAAGGAAACCCTTCTTTATTTATCTCTTCCGGGGAACGTCCATTTTATTCTATGTTATTTTTTTCTAAAAATGTTTTCTATAATATTTTTAATATTAACTAGTTTCCATTTAATTATATTTACACCCATTATTATTTTTAAAAAATTTAATGTAATATTATTTTTATTTTCTGAGGAATTCCATTTAGACTTTTAGTAAAATTGTGAAATGAATATTCATTCTAATGTGTATGACATTAAAGATATTTTATAAAATCCTGAAAAATAAAAGTTTAAAAGATTTCAATTATGATTTTCCATATGTATTTTCAAATAAAATTATTTATATGTTATTTGGTGAATTTTTAGTTATAAACCAGTGATTTCCAAATTGGAGAATATATTTTTCTCATTAAATGATCCATGTGATCACTCAAAAATTTTATCCATCTAAGATGACATCATTAGATGTTACTTAATATTAAATGGGATAAAATCCACTGATACCATCCTAATTATTTCTATTTTTTTATATTTATGATGTCATGATGTTTATGATTTTTTTTCTTTTTGATGTTATATGCTATGATGAAATGATAAAATGTTTATTAAACTCATTTATTTTCAGTAGGTTATTATATGATAAAATGTTTATGAAACCCATTTCATTAATTGGGTTCTAATATGATGAATATTTGTTGACCTTTTGGAATACATATGAATTATTTTCATCACATGACTGGTGGGGCCTATACCTTCCTTGAATTCATTGGGTAATGATAGATAACTCATGTGTAAATATGTTCCTCATTAACATAATTTCATATTCACAAGGTTATGCATGGAGTTAGTTTTCATGTCTATAATATTAAGCATTTTTGGGGTATTCATGTCCATAATAGTAAGTGTGGGACTCATTTTCATGTCTATAAGACTGAGTGTTTTGAATATATTTCATTTCCAAAAGGATATGTGTAGTTTTGGTTTCATCTCTATAAAGTTATTTGTGGTCTTGGTTTCTTGTCTATAAGGTTATGTGTGGACCTTTATTCACATCTAAAATTTTATGTGATAGCCTCATTCCATGTACCTAACTTAATTAGTGAACCACATTCTATTCATACATGTTTGACATGTTATATGTTTATTTTTATAACACATTCCTATTTCTATGTTATGATCTCATGGATTATGTTTTTTTATTCCATTATGAATCATATATTTTGAACTACCAAGATTTATTCTACGACTCATGTTTATAATCTATGATACACAAGGTATGGTTTTTAAATGTTATTCTCATGTTCTCATATCGTTATACTCATCCTATTGCAATGTTATCATTAACTTGTCCCTTATTTATCCTTAATGAGAATCTGATGTCATCATTTATTATGTTTTATTTCCCTATGTTATAAATAATGGTATTATATATTATATTTTTTATAAGGGTGGATTTTATGAAGGAATTAGGGGAGGTGAAGTAGTTTAATTGTGAACCATTAATTTATATATCCATGTTTCCAAAGCCACAAAATATTAATTGTCCTGATGCTTATTTTTTATAATGAAATGAAATTCAAATACTAAGATTTAGTATCTATGTAGGAATGTTTAGGGTTGTTATAGTTACTATATATATCATTTATGGACATGAGATTGAATATGTTCTTTTTTTAAAACATTATTTTTTAGTGGTATAGAAATGATGAGATTACATTTTTTTCTAATGGAAGAGAGTATCTATTTCTATATTCATTATGATTTATTCAAGAAGTTGAGTATTTTTATAAGAGTAATAATATAGTAATGCATGAACATTTTAAATTATTAGTTTCTATTTATTGTTGAGGTTTAATTAAATAATATAAATTATGTCCTTTACTGGAAAAAAGATCACTAACCATGGTTGTCCCCAAAACTATGATTATAGACCGCACCAATAGCCAATGTTGTTATAGAAACATATTTATTCATCATTATTCATAGTCCATAGTCTTGGTTTTATAAAATTGAGGATATAGATCATGACTATATCCACAGTTATCTAAAACCATAACTATAGGTTTACCACATAAGCACAAGGAAAATTCCCATAGGAAATGGGTGGGAAAATCTATTTATATAGTTTTCATCTTATTTATATAATATATATATATATATATAAACCAAAACATGTAAGTATAATAGTAGATAAGTGTTCAGAATTAAATAAAGGAGGTAAGGGGTTCAAATCCAGTCAGTGGTATTTTATTTTAAACCAACAACCATTATTTAATAGGGTTATCGCCTTGGTTATCCAATGTATAAATAGATCTTATAGCCAATATTTGAAACTATGGAAATAGTCCTATTTCCATGATGGAAAATGGATAGGACTATTTACATGGTGTAAACCCACATGGTATAGGTTTTGTTGTCTTGGGGAATAATCTTGGTAATATCCCATAAATCCCTTGATATATATACTCCCTATATCCACACCAATTCAAGCCACAATGTGCTGGAACCATGAATATAGGTTATAGCCGTAGTTTCTATGCCTATAGCCTTGGTTTTAGACTGTTCTTATCGGTGAAATTTAAAGTTTTGTTCATGTTATATGAATGTGTAGTCATTACTATGTGTTGTGTTTCTCTTCTAAGTATGAGTGATTTATGTATTTGGCATAATCATAATAATTTTTTTTATTTCAAATAAATAAGATATGGGTGCCACATTTCTATAGTAGAGTGTTAGGTCTCATTGTTAAATAATAGTTAGAAACATTTAATTTTACTTTTGATATGATGAAGTCTACAATTCATTTATGAGTTCTATTAGTAGTTTGATTTTTTAAAGGGGAAACAAGGATGTGGTGGAAGATGGATCATGATCTCATAGATTATTTTACTGGGGAATAGATTCTGATGATGGTTGATAAATTTCATATTTAATAACACCAAAAATGAAGAGCAAATGGATGTTGTTCTTGAGTTGTAGAATAGATTATCCATTATTTACAATCTTAGAGATAAATTTTTGGGCTCATGTTGGTCAATTTTTAAACCCCAAGACAATGATGAAGGGAGAGAATAATATTCTCATATTACATGGAGGACATATATTTGGTAACTAGTGGAAAAAAATTGAATGATTCCTTGGATTGATATGAGAGATCATGTTGAGATTATTATATCCTATGCTCGATTCACCTCCATACTACTAAATACATCAAACATGCTTCCCCATATATCATAAGATACAATTGGTATCAAGGGTCTGATAATACCTTGTGAGGTGACTATACCCTTTAGGATCACAAATAATTAACAATAAATAATAAAAATATACATATCTAGATCCATATCTGAGTGAAAAATATGTATTGGTAGAGGAAAGATTACCATAAAAATATCACAACCATGATATAATGATATATATATATATAAATATATGAAACCAATCACACACTATAATAACAACTTTAATTGGTCGATCATATATAATATTGTAAATAATAATAACTAATAAAAAGGAAACTCAACCATTATCATTAGCATTGCCTCAGACCTATCTCCACAGCCTCATAAGATCCACTAGATTGTCTACTTTTACTTGATCCATAACCCCAAAATGCATTCCATTTATAAGATAGGAACACCCACTGAAGTTACCATATAGGTTCCGAGAAAAAACTACAGTATCAATTCCCCAATGGGTTCTCTACGAAATTAAAATATATATTTTTATACATGTAATGAATGAAAGTAAGTTGTAAATTTCACCTAAATATTTTGAATTATTTATGGATCCACCCTATTAACCAACCCATACCCACTTGAACCAGTGCTATAATGGTATGATTTACCCATATTATGAACATAGGATGAGTCTGAATTTTCTATAAATACTCATGCCACAAATTATGTTGAATGATATATCTAAAAATTTTAATACCAGGGTAAACAACACATTACCCCGTATGTTTTTCAAGTTAAAAGATATATCACTAACTCATATATTAGGTGACCATCCATCATTTATAATTGATGAGGAACATCCAAATCAACCTGTAGAATGATGTATCACATAGTGAATGATATATCACAACACTATAATAGGGTGACTGATATGTTACTAATAGAATGATATATCCCCACACAACAATATGGTGAATAATGTATTTCTAGATAAATGATATATAATCTAAATAATTCAGTTAAAGGTGTATATTCATTTTAATGATATATCACCAACCCATAAGGAAAATGTAAATGATGTATCACAAGTTTAATGTTGTATCACCCAACCAAATTGACTTGCTGAAAGAAGTATTGACTAGTTAAAGATATATCACCATATAATAACTCTATGGTGGATGATCTACCAACAAATTAAAACATTTCAAATGATATAGAATGGTTGAGTAAGTTTTCACCACTTAATGATAATTTGAATGCAGTACAATTGTATAAATGATGCATCACCTATCAATAGTGGTGGTGAACAATGCATCATCGGGTGAATGGGGAATCACCCATAAATTAAGGTGGTGAATGGGGAATCACCAATATTAAATCTCTATAGAGAATGATATATCAATGAGAAACTCTAAAGTGATTAATCTATCACCGAATCAATATTATCCTAGTAAAATATCTACCACTAGTACCATGTATAAGGTGAAAGATCTATCAATACAACCATAACATTCAAATTATACGATAAATCGTTATAATATAGACATATCAAAATTTCTTTTAGACATTAAAAATGTGTTATTATCCTTGTAATTGGTCCCAACAACTTTAAATCCTTCTAAGATACACATAAGATAATCATAGTACACCTTTTACACATATATTAAACCTGAACTCCCCTAGTGTGGCTTATGATCTCATGAAACTACACATTCCACAAGGTTCATATCCTTATAGTTCTTATTAGATCTAAATATTATCATTGAGGGTATCACACCACTTAGACTACCCAAAACATGAGTTTCCATTACCAAGGAATGATTAAGAATTATATAAAAGGCAAGAAACATAAGCTAGGGATAAATAATCTCCTCACAACATCATTCCTTTGGAACTCACCACTTCCTAATGCATCTTATACATTAGTGGCCCCAAGATAAATACATATAGATGAATGGACCTTCCATTATATAGAAATCACAAATCGTCACTAAAAATTAAAGGGATTCTCCCCTAAGGTCCAACCTGTTACATTTTTATATGACCACTCATGCATGTATCTCATATAGAAAATACATAATTATCAAATAGACTTGTCCATAACCACTACCCTAAGTGAAAAACAATTACAAATAGAAGAATTTATGAGGAAATGGGATCTATATCTTATGTAATGAACAAAAAATGTTGTTAAATATATTCCTAAGCAATCTCATCACATGGGTTATTTTGGAATTAAGTGATAAAAATGAATCTATAACATTCAATGGATTTCTACGAATCTAATCGAATACCTTAGCCTTTACTATAAAGGGGATTCCACTAAAAACTCTATCTCATGCCAATAAAACAATCTTTCCCATTCTTCTCTTCATTTAAAATAGTAAAATACATATAAATCAGTAATTTTTGGTAGTATATAATTAAATCATGGATTTATCCCCTCCACTAATGATCAATCATCATCACCAATGTGAATCTAGGAGTATACCAGACACCTTTCACTTTGAGAAGGTTCTATAACCATCAAACATCCAATTTAAATATTAAAAAAATACAATTAATTAACATAAATATTTAACATTTAATCCAATTAGGAATAATTGAGGGAAAGAAAAAAAATTTATAACAACTTTAATTATATCAACACTTAATTTTACACATAACATGAAATGATTTTAAACATAATTATACAACAAAGTACAAGCCAAGGATCATGAAGTCTAGTGTCTTGGAAGACAAGTCACTTAAAACTAAAAACATAGAACTAAATAAAACATTTAATTATTTAATATTAAAATTGAGCTCCTAACTTCCACTATGCTCAAACATCTACATAGGGTACCCTGGAGAACACATGAAAAAAAGGATGATCTAAATAGCCTCATAAGGGAATAACCATAAGAACAAAAAATTAGCACTTGGGATAGAAGGCATGGCATGATGATATAAAAAGGAATGTAACATATAGAATCCTAACATATAGACATGGAATAATATAAAAATGGATTCATAGTAATGTGTAAGAAATATAAAATATGACTTTAACATTAGTCAAGGATAACTACCAGGACTGTTGCACATGGTAGAACAACCCATGGATAACTGCCAAGACCATCACACATGGTAGCTCAAGCCAAGGCTAACCTCCAAGACCGTCACACATAACGTCTAATGAGACTCAAATTTACCCAATGAATTGGATAACTATCTAGGAACACCCATCATAACTTTTCATGAATATTTTTTCCATATAAATAATAATACACAATCAATCTTATATATACAGAATGGTCTCCCATGGAAAGAATTGGGTACCACAATCATGTCATAAAGAATAACAAATGGGTGTATCATAAAAGTGTCCATGAAATAAAGGAACTAATATATAAATGGAAATTCATAATGGAAAATAGGAATATATCATGGTAAGTTATTTCAAGTATAAGTGACAATATGTGTGAAAATTATTTAATAAATTTTAGCATTAAAATATTTTTGTGCGGTTTTAAGGAAAATACTTTAGAGCCTTTAAAATAGAAAAAAGGAAAAAAAATTTATATAAAACCATAAATTAATGAAGAAAGTTATCATAATATAAAATAAATATTTTATATAGAAAATTGTTTCTTTTAACATAAGATAGAGTGCCCTTAAAATTAGGTAAGAATTCAGAAATTTCCCTCAAAACGGGTTTGCTTATCGGGAAGTATTGAGGAGGGAATCACATAAAAAAATGTATATCCCCAAAAGAGAATGATTAAAAGGTATTGATATATAAATTATATATATGTAAATATAATTTATAATATTCACATAGAAATATAAGATAACTTCATTTTGGTAAAATAAATATAAGGCAACCTAAAAGAACATAGGAGGTTCGGATGGAGTCCCTTACGGATTATCGGTATGGTATCAGGTGTACTTAATAGGGATTAATTAGAGATAAATGAGTTTATCATCACTTATAAATCACAATGGAATTATAGAAGAGGTTTTACATTATACCCCATCATTATGTATTACACAAAAAATGGCATAACATAGATAAAATTATTAAATAAAAGTGAAATAGAGAGGATCTCTTGCCAGAAGTCTGATGGTGTTCTCCACTTGATATTAATGACATGAATAATAAAACTAGGTTAATTAATTAATTATTCTATTAACTATTATATATTTAAAAGATTTAGAATAACATTTTTAGGTTCATTCATGCCCTTTTTTATGGGTTAAGTTGTTCAATTTCATTGTTTGGGTCTGTTTGTTTTCTCGGTATTTATGACCGGTTTACGTATTTTCACGAACGAAGAATCATGTAAAATGGGGATGGTTTTCAAAAATAGGTGTTATATTTTTTAATTGAACATACAAAAGGTTACATGGTTGTTAATTTATTTTGTTTACTTTGAGTGAAGTTGAAACATTTTATAAAACATTAATGATAAACACTTTGATTAATTTTGCGATTTTTCTCATAATTAACATGTTTTGTATTATTATTTTACATCTTGTGTGAAAAAGGATTCAAGAACATAACATAGTATAAAATAAATATTTAATATTCTGGTTCAACCAAAAATATGGTTTCATTACAAGAATTGGAAATGTTAAAAGAAATTGATAACATGTCATCCTTGAATATGATTCATTAACACATCTCGGACGTTGTTTTCATTTCTTTTGTAAAAAGAAGGGGAAAAGAGAGATGATTATAAATTATAACATTAGAATAATAACATTACATTATATTTTTTTTACTAGAGTTTTCATACCATTTGGATAAGTATATATTAGGGAAAAAATTGAACAAAGTAACATGAAAAAAAAAAGAAAAAAAAAGAAAAGATAAGTTTACCCCTAGATTTAATCTTCCTTGAGAGCCTCTTAATGGGAATGGATTTGGTCTTTTGATGATACAAAAAAGCTTATAGACGTGAAAAAGGGTCTTGGGGAGAGATTTGGACAGAAGTTAGAGAAGTAAAAATGCTTTATAGGAGTTAAATAAAGAGGGGAGTGTAGGTGGTTTTTTAGTGGAGAGGAGGATGGTTTTTTTAATATTCCAGTCATTAGTTTATTATGTTTTCATAAACAAATATTAATAATTTTTTTTACCAAAAATAGTAATATGTGCATGTTAGTTTGAATCAATGGCCATTTACATCATCCATGACTCAATCATGATGCAAAAATTCAGGTTTTAGCATATATAGTGAATTATCATATTTTACTATTCATAAAAATTCAAGTATTTTAGAAAAATAACAAAAATTCACCCCATGAATTTTTCATCATGTAGAATAAAAAAATGAATTACATTTTTCAAAAATAATTTTCTAAATATAACTAATTTAATTTTAAATTAAAATCATAATTTACTTGAATGATACCGATTTTAAAACTATAACTGATTTTATAATGCTTTCAAAAAATACATAAAGTCTTAAAAAATTATTGTAAAATAATAAGACATGAAATCATAAATTTATGAACACCTTTAAAGAAAATACATTTTATTTTAAATTAATTTATTCATTTTAATTAATTATTTATGACTAACTATATTACCAATGCTTGTACTATGGTCATATTATCACTTAAAAGATGCCTAAAGTTTATTTATACCGTCATGGGTGAGGATACTATTATTTTTGATGATTTATTATTCATAAGGTTCATATTAGTATTCATAAGGTTAGTTTACTATTTATAAGGGTAGGTTACTATTCACAATTATTATGTTTTTCTTATCAGACACCAAAAATCTTATTGATCACAACCATGTATGTTAATTTTTCAAAATTCAAATCATAGAGGTGACAATATTATGTTTAAAGGTCACCTAGTACTTAGTAGTTCATTTTGTTGTGATTTCATGTGATTATATGACATAATTATAAGAACTGAATTTCATTGATAAAACATTGGGTCGTTACACTAATACATTAAGTGATGTGGTGTCTACCCCTCCCTACACACCCTTGAGCCTACTGCCATACAATTCCCCGACAATAAACAAAAAAAAATCATTGAATTTTATCCCAATTTTATGGAAATACCAGATTACATTGATCCATATTCTTAACTCCAGATAAATAAGGTGACATTATTAGTGTTCTTTCTATTAGAGCCACATATATCGATGATATATAGAATCCATTTAATACGAATATGATTCCACCATGATCTAGTGGAATCAACATCATATCCTTAATTTCAATCCAATAAAATTCGAAAATAGTGAGATATAATATAAAAGGATGAAGTAAAGAGGGTAATATATATCTAACAGCTGAAGAAGTGCTTCTAAATCCACCAAACATCAAGAGGGTGTAAGAGGGAAGAAGATGAGGGGAGAGGCATGTGGCCTCCTCTTCTCGGCCAATTGGAACCAAAGACACCTGAAGAGTGTTTTAATTTTAAATTACAAAAGTACTATATTTCATTTATTTAAAAATAGTTAACAATTATTCTTTGTACCTTTTACACCAACACCAGCTATCGAATGTCCCAAGCTAAGGGGATGCTCCACTGGCACCTTACTTGGTACCTAGACCACAAAACTAGGTACTCGATGGATCTTTATATCTATTAACCTACATTATTCAAAATTTCAATCCATATAAAGATATTTTATTCAATTTATAAAAAAGTTACCAAATCGAAAAGATTGTATCCAAATTTACAAACATATATATGAATCCAACACTTAGTCCGATTTGAGAAATTCAAAATAGCCAAAGTTCCACCCACATTGGAAAAAACATTTATCTAACTATTATAACATAAATTGATATAGGTAATCAAAAAATATTCACCATAAAACTTATCATCCCAAATAATCCACTCCATTCATCTTTTTTGAACCATATTGATCACTAATATTATATGCAATCTCCATTTTCAATCTCTATCTTGTTTGGTTATAATGATATAATAGTTAAACTAGAATAATTATCTCAAAACCAATACACCACACACTTTAGTCTATCACACACACATTTAATTATTATAATTCCACATGTTACCCATCATTTAAATCATTTACCTTCATTAAATAAAATATTAACTTGCTAATACCCCACCGTACTATGATTCTCTGAAAAATTAACAACCTATGCATCAAAATGACATATAAATTCACTAACTCTATGAAAATTATCCACTATTAAGGAAATCCCTGAATCACCAAACCATAAACATTAAAAATAAACAACTTAAATTATTGGTATAAAATATACTATAACTTACTTTGTTCCACATCCAAGAATCTCTCAACTATTCTAACTAAAAACACAATTTTATAATAAGATCCAATATTTTTCGAGGTATGTCCCTCTTGGATTTATTCATTTGAGCCTTAGTGGTTGTGACTTGTTTTGAGATAAATATCCTTTATTGGGGAAATGACTTTATGTTTTTTTATTCCTTTTGGTTGGAATAAATTCAAACATGGGTTGTGAGGAAACATGAGGAAATGGGAGAGGAACCACATGGGGAGCAGTTTATGATTTATATTTGAATTAATGGAGTTTGGGTAAATGGGTCAAGTGTTACCAAGGGTTATTGGTAATTTGAGATGCTTTAAAAATGGTTATTGTTTTTATAAGAATAATGTGATGAACAAATTTCCACATAATAGTTACATGTCATGTAACAGTAATACATGTCCTGTATTTGTCGATAGAAAAATGTCGTGAAAGGTTACGGGTTGTGAACTGATTCATGAAAAGAAAAAATTACACATCATGTAAATATATTACAAATAATATAATATTCAGTTATAATAAATCATAATATATGGAGATGGTTTTTTTAGCATATCTATCTAAAAATAAATTCATGATATGTTACTAAATTACACACCATGTAATATCCCAGGAATCATTTTAAAATAGTGTTGTGTGGTTAATTTTTTTTCCAAATCACATATATCTTCCTTTGATCAACCCTAAGGATCCTTGCATGAGATTATAGAGTGACTCTCTTCATTCTATACCTATATATCCCAAATATTATCCATGGTAAGTGGTTTTTATTTAGTTTTTCACTTCTCTTTTCGCTTCCACTAATCGTTGCAGTGTAATCTCTTGACTGTTTGCATTGTTGATTTTGATCTTGATCAGTTTTGATCTATGATCCTTCTTGTGAATATCCACACATTCTTCCTCACCGGTGTATGTCATTGGAATCTTTCGTTGATCATCATTTAAAGGTATGGGGTGTAAACCATAACCATATGGTTTGATAATTTTCATGTATGTGCAGTATTAAAACTATTCCAACATATATGAACCTAAGTTGATTAAATTATGAATTGGGTTATTCATTGGAGTACATTTGGATCCAATTTATTGTTAACATGTCTTGTGGTTACCATTTATGTGAGATAATCATTGAATAAATGAATTTAGTAATGTATTAATATTTGTTTTTCATGACATGAATTTCAGGTGATTGATTTATATAGTTTCACCTTAGATCAGAATGTTAATTGGGATAAATGGAATGTTATTAGTTACAACAAATTTATATATGAAATTATTAAGTGAAATAAAAATTATAATTTTCATATTTAACTATTGAGCTTCATGATGTGATATTATGATATCATTGTTGTTGTGACATGTGTTGTGAGCAATGGTGAAATTATTATATGGGTCATTGGCCTGGGTGAGACATATTGAAATGATTATATAGAGGGATATGTTAAGTAAAACATTCTAAAATGATTATATATCAGTCTATTCCCTGATACATACCAAAATTTTTATATAGAGGGATATGCCCAGTGACACATGTTTATATGCATATATAACAAGCTTGGCTCGGATAAATGATGAAATACTTATATACTGGGCTCAGCCCATATTGATTATTGAAATGATCATATACTAGGTTTTGAACAATAATATTTTAATTTATACCTTGGTTATATGGGTAGGGTTGGCATAGTTGTTAGACCATATCAGAGAAATTTTGGTATTCCATCAAGGTAGGTTATGTTTGAATGTGGTGATATAATTTTTGTTGGCATGGTTGTAAGATATTCTCATAGATACCCACAAATGGTGAAAAAATAAAGTTTTTATGGTAATTTTTAATTTTATAATTAATTAATTAATACACTATTTTGTTGGATTATTGAAAAAACTTATTATCATACTGGTTATGTTATACATAGTGTTTCCTACCTACTAATTTATACTCACAAACTATTCAGGTATTTATATTTTAACCAACCAGATTATATGGATGTAGGTTTGGAAAAAGGGAAAGGACCTTGTTACTGATTTTTTTTCATACTGGATGGGTTGGAGTTTGGAGATAAGACTAACATGGGGTTCAAGACTAACAAATTTTTTGTTTTTATTGAGTCTTCAAGTATTTTATTACACATTAGTGCTATCATGAAATTTAGTTTCATTTTATCATGTCATTACATTGGTCCTTTATTATTTTTAAGAAGATTCAGTTGGATTTTATTATTTGTTTACCTCTATATTATATTTTTCCCATTTTATCACATTCAAATATTTATGCATTATAATTGTATTCTTGATTTTGTAGTGTTGTAAATTTTTAACTAGGTTGTATAGTCTCCCCATTATACTTATCACACGCCTGTTGCTAGTTGGTTTCCTCTGGTATATATAGAGGCACAGATGATGTGTCATAATAAATCATCTCTAGCCACATGAAAGAGTATGGGATTCTACAAAGTGGTATCAAATATAGATTTATTTTCAACTTACTTATTATTTTTGAAAGGTAGAAAATATACTAGTATGTTTTGATACTTAGTCATGAACTTGTGTATGGGAGTAACTAACCCATGTACAGGGGAAATCCGAGTGCCCAAGGTTGTAATTTTTTTACACTATGTTCTTGTTACAATTGATTTTATTTCACCCTTAGTGATTAAATTATTATCTTAAGTTATAGTTTTATGATGTTAATAGTTTTTTAAATTTATACTCATGGCCAAGTATGGTGTGGGATAAGGATGCATGTATCATTATAAGAACACAAGGATATATTGACATTCATTGTTCATGATAGAGATATGTTTTTCTTCATGTGACATATACATCCTAATTAAACTATGATATGAGATTCCTATTATATATGAAAAATTAAATAAATGTTCTCCATATCATGATCAAACAAATTCCAACCATGTTTAGAGAGACTAAAAGTCATTGGTTCTCCATTTTTGTCACCTATAGAGGTAGACCATATTGTTATGGAAAATTTTCAAATGAGTTTGTTTGTATTGTAGGTAAAATTACTCCTCATATTCTTAGAGTTGAGATTTATGAGATTGGAAATCATAATTATCCTAACACATTGATTCATAGAATCGTATAGTTTTTTATAACTACATGGATGTTCAAATTTGTGATAGCTTCTTGAGGGTCATGTGATCCATGGAGAGAGATACATATGCACTGAATGTTTAATAATTGAGATGATGATAGATGTTAAGCTTTAGAATATGCATACGTTCTCTGGGTAGGAAGGTCTACTCAAGTAGATGAGTTATAGAACGATTCATTCTAGATGATCTTTAATCATCCTGATACACCTGCAGATATGAGAGAGAATATTGTCTTGTATATTCTTCAAGGACCATCCAATAATTAGTGGGAAATTCTAGATCAATCAATATAGTAGGAGATATCTTGGATAGTCTTGAAAGAAAATCTATTTATAAATTTATATCTCAAGAAATTTAAGGATGAGAAGGACTAATAGTTAATTCACTTGACCGAGGAGGGAATGTTAGTACTAAAATATTCTGAACATTTCATTGAACATTATCACTTTTCACCATCTTTGGAAGTTGAGGATATCTATAGGTCAAGTAGTTTTTAGGATGTTCTTCGCTGTGAGAATAAGACACATGTGAACGAGTTATTTCTGAGTAGTTTTATAGATGTGATGAATCTGGAATTCATCATAAAAGGGAATATAAGAGATGACTTGGGAAGTATCCAGGTTGTTTTATCATGGAAAATTATGAACTCCTCTTCTAGTTGAAAGAAGTATCACTATGAAATTATTCTCCAGGTCATTTAACTACCCAATTTTTTGACCAAAGTACTGATCATTGGCTTATAGTTATTAATCCTTCATTTAATCGTGGTAAAAGTATACTATATCCTAGGGACAGGCTGAGGAGTGTCATGGATAGTTTAGATCCTGGAGGTTAAGAAAGTGGAATGCAGGCTAGGATGTAGGGTTAGTGTAAACCGTGCGGCCGAGGCCGCACAATTTTTTTAAACTGTGCGATTGTAGATAGGGGCACCTACAAGTTTCAACAGTTTTCCTACAACCATGAGAACCAAGCGCACTACAGTGCGACCTAATACATGAAGGGGATAAATACTTAGATCTCATTTTTCACATTGTTTGAAAATCATGTACATAAACGGTGCATAGTGGGATTTTAGGGTAACATTACTATTTTCCCCTCTTTCAATTTAACACCTTTTTTCTAATTTATCCTACCTATAGAAGAACGAACAAGGGTTCTTCCTCTTATAGGTTTCAAAAACTACTCTAAATCTTGGATCTATTTTAATTTCTCTATCTGATCACTGATCATTAATATAAAGGATGAATCAGATAGCCTAAGGTAAGGCTAACCTCTTTCACTCCTCCTTCCTCGGTTAATATCACCATTGGTTGCAATATTTAGATTTAAGCTCATATGCCCTATTTTTAGGGCATTAGACTGAAACTCAGTTCTCTTCTAACCTTCTTCGAATCTAAGGTTGATATCGAGTGAGGCTTTGTCTACGGCCCTAAGGTAGGTGTTCATGTAGTTTTCCATTTTATTTTTGGATATTTCATATTTATTTTGTCGTTCCATGATCTAACCACTGTTGAGATTCTTAATTGGGTTGGTAACTTCATGTTTAAATTACACTAGTGCCTTGTTATAGGTGAATTGGTTCTTTTTTATTGGTTTAGACATCACTATTTCTCTATAGGGATACCCATAGTTCTCCCATATTGAAATTATCCTTTTGGGCTAAATGGTTCAAAATATATGGAACCCAATTTAAATTCTGGCTTGAATTTTAATTCAAATAGACTTTGAATCATGTGTAATTGATTTATTCCAAGGTGTATCACTCGTGCTTAGTACCTTTTGAATTTTAATTTTCCAAGTGGGCATGTGAGTATTTGATCTTCAAACTTTGGTCGTGATAACATAGTCTTCAAATAAATTTTCCACATTTGGAAAATTGGTTGGTTTTATTTTATATTCTGGTTAGGATATGATGAAATTAAACTTAAAAATGAATTTTTTTTTAATGGAATGGTTTCCTGGGATGTAATTTCCTTTCTCTTGCTAGTATTTATTATAAAGGCATTACATGAAATAGATTGTTTGTTAAATGAACATGATAAAGGGATGGAGAACCAATTCCTTTGACGGTGGCTTGTGAAAAAAATGTAAAATGGTATCTGGGATTCCTTGAATGTTTTTATCTTGTTGATATCTTGTGAATGATCTATATATTTATTAATGGATTGGAGGCATTCTTACGCCATGAAAGATTTTTATATGCATATGGGTGGGAGGAATTCTTAACTCAGTACATATTTGTATATATATGTGTGTGGGATGAATTATTTCCCCATGCCATCATTTTATATGTATATGGGTAGGAGGTTTCATACCCCACACCATCTTTGTATATGTATATGGGTGGGAAGAATACTTACCCCAAAAAAGATTTTTATATTTATATGGCTGGGAGGCATTCTAACCACACAATAGATTTGTATGTGTATATGGGTGGGATGAATTACTAACCCATGCTATAATGATCTATATATATCTATTTATATATCTTTACTTGATCAGATGTACCAGCCTTGGGATGAAGCAGGTAGAACCACCAGGTATCCTTTAGGAACCTCAGAAGAAGGTTGTTTATTTATTCTACACTGGTTTAATTTCCATCTTATTACTACAAAAAGAATAGATATGGGCACACACTCATATTACATATAGATAATGTTGGTGGTGTCCTAATGATATTTATCCTACACCATACTCGAAACACCATTGGAACCTAAGAATATAGTTTTCATATATGTACGGATATGGGAAAACACCCTTCTATAGGTTGCTGATTCTTTTTCATAGATGGATCTTAGGAGTAGGGGATCAAGCATGTGCTTGTGATGATATAGAGAAGTTGCAGTATTCTATTCCCTTTTCAATTTTATATGGACTTAATAATTCATTTCACATTGATTTCTTATGTACTGGCATTCCATACATACATATTTTTATCAGACCCTTCCTATGTGGCTTTTTCTATATTATTTTGTTATTTAGTCTTATGCAGTTTTCTATTTTATGTATTTATTTATTGTATATTATTATTCTATTGTTTTTTCTTATTTCATCTGATGTGTACTATGACATGGGGGTATCATCTCCCCACTATTATATCCTCACACTCCCACTGCTAGTCAGCAGCCCCTGGTATATGGGGAGATGCGATAGGGGTCATATGGCCAAATGGGCTTGGAGCACGAGTTTAGTTCCATCTAGGACCGAGACATCACAAATTGTCATCAAAGGAAGTTTCCATTCTTTCTTTTCTATTTTTAGACAATTTAATTGATATTTGGAATACATAGGAACTTAGTCATAAGCGGTTCCTGGGAATCATGAACCCATGTATGGGGTAAAGACCATGTTAGCTTACTTATGATTCATATTGATTCTACTTTTGAACGTTGACACGATTTCACCATTTGGTGATACACATTACTTATGATGTTATTGATACTGATGTTACATGAATTATGATTTCATTTCCAATTCCTAATGAGATGAGGGATCTATATTATACCATGCATCATGAAAGGCACAATATGAATAGGTCTTGCATTTATGTTATGTCATGTTTAAATTTCAGAGACCATTTCCTGTTGTGTATTTATTGTGCCTTTCTTTTATATATAAAATTTTACGGACATATATTTCTAGATTTGGATCATAAAATGGTGTGATTTTTGTGGGTGTAACTCTTTGATTAATAAGGTGTACAAGAGATTTTGGATAGAAAATTGGCATTCTAGGTGGTTCAATTATTTAAAAAAGTATAATTATAAGAACAAGAACAACAGAAATGGAAATGTAATCTAGGTGAGTGCCGAATTATGGTCTATATGGTGTATGGGCCTTTATGGGTGAAAAATGGAATATCATTGGATAGAGACAATTCAAATGTTTTAAATATTTAAATGATCACACCTTTAAGTGGGAAATGAATTTTAACGTTAGAATAACTATATTGCACGTGAATAACATAGAATATTGACAAGAACCCAACCTTAGTAGAGGGTATTTGGTGATTGTTTATTCTTATGGAATTTTGTGGTCTCTTTCAACGTCTAGTCATAACTTTTGATGTTGAAAAGGGGGATTTTTCTTTTTCATATGAATGTTTTAGTAACTATCCCAGTTGCTTAAATTAAATCATTTGAATTGTTTGAATATTTTTTGAGATGTTCATATGGAATTATAGTGTTATGTATACATGATATCAAAGAGCCACACACCTTGAAGTTGGTGATGATCATGTTCTGTAGGTGGTGGTCGTTGAGCTACCAGTCATTCCTCATGTTGAGCCACCTATGGGTACTCTTCCTATTCCAAATGTGGGAGATGGAGCCATGTTTCGAGAGTAATTCTTTCATATGACGAAATGGATGCAAGTTGAAATGTGACCTTCCCCAATATGGAATACTTCACTTATGAGTTTCGATATTAGCATACACCCACTTCTTTGGGGAATGGAGGGACACTTTTTTCCAAGTCTTGAATTTAAGATATCCTTTCTATATTAAATAATTTTAAGACACCTCAAGATAGGAGGGCCAAACTAGCTAATTACATGCTTTAGGATTCATTTAAGAGGTGGAGGGATGTCATCACCTAGGTAGGCTAGCACAAATAGATGGTCTGTGATGACTTTTGGGATGTCTTGTATGATTACTTCTTTCCCCAGACACTAAGGGATGAAAGAGTTAGATATTTTATGAACCTGTAGTAGGGGACCATGATAATTATGGAATATTCATCCCATTTCAATAATCTTTAGTGTTTTTATCCCACTCTAGTTGCTGATGATACGATGGCTAGTATGTGATTTGAAGATGGGATGTGTTACATCATCGGATCCCAAGTCAATGTTTTTAGGAAGACTACTATTTTTAAAGTCATCAACTATGCCCTAATTACGGAGAAGAATTTAAGGGATGCTTATGGTCTGAGCCAGGGTGGATCAACACCTAAGGATTACAGTGGATATTATTCTATACGAAAATGAATCTTCAAGGAATATTATAGTGGTATCAGTATTCAGGTTCCCTTTATGGGTAGTTCTCATACAATTCACTAGTGTGAGGTTCTAGGGAACTTCAAGATGTAGTGTCTCTAGATTCTAGTTGAGTGTAGAAGTTGTAGAAGAATGGGACATCTCCACCATTTTTAAGTACATTCCCTATAGTAACTAATGAGTGGGGTTATTCACCCACTCTTCGGACAGGTGTTGGATCAACATGATCATAATAGCCAAGTATCTAGAATGCCACTAGTCGATCAGACCATGGTGGCGGTTGAGGTAAAGGAAACAAGACATGTATTTCTTAGTGCCAGAAGAGTGTTCATGCTCAGGGAAGTATGGAACTGACTTAGGGTGGTAGTACATTTCAGTTACATGTAGTCCAACCAATGTTATATGATAACAACCCCAAAACATCTATTGTATGAGGTACTATTCAATTAGCCTCTACTATAGTTCCTTCATTGTTTGATATAGGCATGTATCATTTTTTTCTATCTCTGGAAATCACTAAGAGTTTGGGCCTTATCATAAAGTACTATCATTGTGTGTTGACACAAGACCCACCCTTAAGTATCCCCTTAGATGTAATTCACCATTTTCAGAATTGTCCCCTTGAGATGTGTAGTTACTTATTTTAATAGAACATATACATTTTCAATATATCCGGTTATTATGTAATCATTGGGATGTACTGGATAGTTCCCCAAAACTCCTGTATTTACTACTATCATTAGAGGGTGATATTTACATCACCAAAGGGCATGAAACATGTTCATAATAGATAATGTGATATTTGAATGACATGATCAGGACACGATCCGCAAATGCTGGGTAGTGTTACCACATAGGTTTCAAGTCGTTACCATTATGATTAGGGGTTGTGATCCATTGACATTACTCCAGTGGTGGGGCATTACAGAGATGTCTTTCCTCATGAATTCTCAGGTCTACCTCTAGTGAGATAAGTTGAATTTAACATTTATTTTTCTTCAAGAGCATCATGTGTGACCATTACTATTGATGGGGCAACACCTAAAGAGATTCTGGAACTCAATAATTGGTTGGAGTATTGGTAGGTGAATTATTTTATATTCCCTAAGACTTCTCTTACGGGTTCACCGGTCCATTTTCCAAGAGGACAGATGATACCCATAGTCCTAGTGTGGATTATCATCAGTTGAATCAGCTGGAGATTAATAAATGATATCCACTTCCTAGAATAAATGACCTATTTGACCATATCCAAGGATTGAATGTGTTTTCAAAGATAGATCTGAGGTTGGTATATCACCAGGTTCTCTTCATTACATCAAACATACCTCACACAACTTTCAAGAGTAGGCATGGTCTCTACTAGAACCTTCTAATTCAATCCAAAGTTATGAATAAACCATTTTTCTTCATGGATATTATGAACTCGGTATTCCAACTATATCTAGATTCATTTTGGTTATCTTCATTGACGATATATTAGTGTAAAAAATTACCGAAATGACCATGCAACCCATCTTAGGATCATGATGAATACACTGAGAGAGCACCACCTCTATGATTTTATCATTAAATTCCACTCATAGATTGATAAAATCCACTTCATGTGTCATATCATCTCAAAGTATTGAGATTTAACTGACCCAGAGAAAGTGAGGGTTGTAGTTCCTTATGGGAAACCCAATATAATATTTAATATCATGAGTTTTTTTGGGATTTCTAGATATTATAAATTATTTATTCATGATTTATCACACCTTGAAGCATTGCATATGTTATTGACCAATAATGGTGTGAAATTAAAATGGTTAGAATCTTATGAAGAATCCATTCAGGAGCTAAAGGAAAGACTAAATTAAATACTGATACATATTCTTTCAGATCCAAGCAAGACCTATACAAAATATTGTGATTCTTTAGGTGTTGGGATTGGAGTTTTTCTGATAGAGTATGTGAAATTCATTACGTATGGTTCACACCAGTTGAGGCCTCATGATTATAATTACCCTATGCATGGCCTCGAGATCATTGTAGTTGTACATGCCTTATGTTATTGGAGACACTTCCTATCGGGGGAGAGTTTTTTTGTTTTCACTGACCATAAAAGTCTCAAATACATCTTCAAATAGTGGGGTCTAAATATCAAGAAGAGTATGTGGTTTGAGTACCAAAAATCATTTGATTTCCTGTTTTCTAACACTCTTGGTAAAGAGAATTCAATAGACGATTCTATGCATCAAAAGACTCAGACATAGGTGATTATTGAATCCAGTGATGAATGGAATCTTATAGAATTATTCTTGGAGATGAACATTAAGGTTCTAGAGGACCATGGTAAGCATATTTTGGCATCCTTAATTGTGACATATACTCTTCTGGAATGTGTAATGTTGAGATAGTTATTGAATTATAAAGTCCTTGTCTTCTGGGAAAGTATCTTAAATAATGAAACATCTTCTAGTTAGGCAGTAAATGGGTAGGAAACTCTTTTGTTTCATGGTCATGTATGTGTCCTAACAGACATCATAGAGAAGATGGTGATGTATTTCAACACCTCAGTATTGTAGGTTCACCCGAATTTCTCCAAAATGTATCGATATCTATGAGGTCCATAACGGTCTCCCAGTATGAGATGTAAGATATCTTGTTTCCTTAAGAAATTTTCCACCTTTTAGCAGGTGAAAGAATAACATTAGCATTTGGTAGGGATTATTTAGCCATTTTCCATTTTTGAGTGGAAATGGGATGATGTTTCAATGGATTTCATGACTGGTTTACCTAGATCACCCCATTGAAATGACACAGTGTGGCTTTTCATTGATTTCCTGACGAATGTTTCACACTTCTTACATATGCGAGCGACCTTCTTAGTAGATGATTTAGGATGGTTGTATGTCAAGGATGTTGTAAGTCTTCATGGAGAACATCATTATATCATTTTTGACAGAGATTCTCATTTCACATCATGGTTCTAGTAGGGGTTATAGAAGGACTTGGTTACACAGGTTCTTTTTAGCACTGTTTATCACCCTCATACCGATAGGCAGATATAGCATAAAATTAAGGTGCTAGAAGCCATGCTCCTTGCATGAGTTCTTGACTTGGTGTGTTCCTAGGATAAACACATTCCCCTCATCAAATTTATAGAAAAAATAGCTTTTAAGATACCTTTTATACGTCTTCTTATTATGCCTTATATTTTAGGAATTTTTATCACCTATGTTTTGGCTAGGGGTAGGGTAAGAAGTTGTGCTCAAGCCTCATTTCATGTTGGAGACTATAGAATAGGTCTAGATGATCAGGAAGAACATGTTGAAAGATCAGTCCAGATAGCAGTCTTATGCAAACAGATTTCAGAAACCATTTGAGTTCATGGTCATTGACTAGGTTTTCTTGAATGTCTCACCCAGGTTGTGGCACTGACGTATTCAGAAGTAGTGTAAGATATAATTGAGGTTCGTTGGACCCTTTAAGGTTATAAAAAAGATCGGTCCAGTGCCTTACCAGCTGGTACTTACTCAAAGATATCAGTCCATGCATGATGTCATTAATGTATCTAAACTTCACCAATATTATCCAGACCCATCACATGCCTATCAGCCTGATGAGGTGGAGGTAGATATAGATGCTTCTTTCATGGAGTACCCAGTTCGTATAATTGATCGGAGCATAAAGAAACTCTGAGGTAGATCAATTCCTCTTGTCTGGGTTCTATGGAAGAATCACCAAGTATAGGATGAGACCTGAGAGTGGGAATCTGATATGAACTCTCAGTGGATGGAACTATTTACTTATAATACCTCTTTACCCTCAGAATGACAACTCAGGGAAGAGTTTCTATAAAGAGGGGAGGTTGTAATGACCCAACTATTTACCAAGGTATGGATCATTGGAATTTCATTTTAAATGATATATTTAATCATTATAAATGTATAATATGGACTAAGGAAGGGTTGAAGAGTGTACAAGGATGGTTTGAAGCTTGGGGGATAAGAAAGTGGGCTGGAGGTTGGGCCACAAGATTAGCGAAAACTATGCGACATAGACCGCACCATTTTCCTATAACCATGTAGAACAGGAGCGTGACTATGTGGCCAACTCGATAGAGGTAATAGATCTTTAAAACACATTTTTTGCTTAGTTTTTAAAACATTCTAATAAACCATGATTGGTTAGATTTTGGGTCCAAATGACCAATTTTCACCTATTTCCATTTAAAACATATTTTATAATTTCTCCTACCTCTAGTGGAATGAACAATGGTTCTTCCTCCTTTAGGTTTCGAAAACTCTTCTCAAGAGTGGATATATTGAAACTCCTCGATCCAACGACAACTATTTGATCTTAAGGAAGCATCAGATATCCTAAGGTGTGGATAGCCTCTTGCACTCATCATTACTTGGTAAATCTCTCTATCAGTTTCTCTATTTGGATTTAGGATCATATTCCATATTTTCAAGGAATTGGACTAAAACTATGAACTCTTCCAACCTTCTTTGAATATGAGGTTGATATAATGTGAGGTTTCATCTACGTCCCTAAGGTAGCTGCTCACATAGTTTTCCGTTTCATTTTTGTTCATTTTGTAATTATTATGTCGTGATATGAGTCATACTTTGTCGACCTTCTTAATTATGTTGGTTCCTTCATGTTTAAATGGACCTAGTTCCTTGATATAGGTTCATTTGTTCTTATTTTTGGGTTTATACAACACTCATACTCTGTATGGACAGCCATAGGTCTTCCATCTTGAAATTGTAGTTTTGGGCCAAATAGTTCAAAATACATGGAACCCAATTTAGCTCTCAGCTTGAAATTTAATTTAAATATCCTTTGAGACATGTGTAATTGATGAATACCAAGGTTCCTCAATTATTTTAGTCCCTTTTGACTAGGAATTGTCCAAATGGTCATGTGAGTATTTGATCTTTTCCCTTTTTCCTTGTCACATTTACCTTGAAATGAATTTTCCATGTTTGGGAAATTGGTTGGTTGTCTTGTATAGGTTGTCTAGAGAAATATTGATTTAACCTTATAATATCATTTTTTAAGGAATGGTTTGAAGAGATAGAATTTCCTTTTCCATGTTATAATTTATTATAATTGAATTAAAATAAATGATTGGGTTTTTAAAAAAACTTGATATAAGGTTGGTGAACCCATGCCTTTGACTGTGATTTGATCAAAATGATAAATGTTATGTGGGATGCCTTGAATTTTTTGAGCATGCTAATATCACACGAATGATCTATATATTTATGAATTTATGTTTTTCATTCTTACCCCATGAAATCTTTGTATATGTATATGGGTGGGAGGAATTCCTACCCCATGCCATCTATGTATATGTATATGGGTGGGAGGAATTCTTAAGAATTCCAACTTTGTATATGTATTTGGGTGGGAGGACTTCTTAACCCATGTTATCTTTGTATATGTATATGGGTGAGAGGCATTCTTACCCCATTCTAGCTTTGTATATATATATGGGTTGGAGGCATTCTTACCCCATTCCAGTTCGGTATATATATATGGGTGGGAGGCATTCTTACCCCATTCTAGATATAAATAAATTTGTATGAATGGGAGGAATTATTACCCCATTCTTGTAATGATCAATATATATATATATGGTCACATGATCAGATATACCAGCCTGGGGCTGAATCGGGTAGACCCACCCAGTATCCTTTTGGAACCAGAGTTGAATTTTATTTATTTATTATTCAATGCTTTAATTTCTAACTTATTATTGCACAGTAAAAAGATATGAGAACCTACGTATATCACACGTAGACACCATTGGTGGTATCATAATAAGATTTATCTCACACCGTACTTGGGTCTCCTTTGTCACCCAAGAGGACTGTTTCCGTGCAAGTATGGTTTGGGTAAAACACCCTTCTATAGGTAGATGATTTTTTTTCTAAGATGGAGTATATGAGTAGGGGATTGAGTATGCACTTGTGATGTTATGGATCAGCTCTAGTATTTTGTTCTCTTTTTTCACTTTTTTATGGCATGATAGTTTCTTGTTACTTTGTTTTCTTTTGTACTAGCTTTTAATGCATATATGTTGGTATCAGACACTCCCTATGAGGATTTTTCTATATTATTAAATTTTTTAGTCTACTATTATTTTATTTTTACTATATCTATCTGTTTTATATACATTCATTTTTATTTATTACTTATTTCATATTCTTTGTACTCTAACAAGAGGGCATAGTCTCCCCATTGTTCAACGTTCATACCCCTGTTTCTAGTTGGTAACCACTGACATATGGGGAGACCTGCTAGGGGTCATGTGGCTAACCATTCATGGGGAACAGGTTAAGTGGCTTCTAGTTTCGGGATGTTACAGGGTAGTAGTGGTCAGAGCAGTCAGGGTTGTGGGGAGATATCTAATGACCATGTTCTATTGTAGTGTGATCGGTGTGGAAATATGGTCCCCAAACAAGATCAGTGTATGTACCCCACTTTGGAGTGTCATGATTTCATCAAATTGGGGCACCTAAAAAGGTTTTGTAGGGGAATAAAACCAAAGGGAAGTGGAAATAAATTAGGACAGGTACCAAAATATGGGAAGAAATCAGATACTCCTCGGTAGATAGGTAGCTAGAGTTTCATAATTTATTTTGGTCAAGGAAGGGTATGTGGTACCATCATTCATAAAATATAGCACCAGAAAAATGTTATATCATAGGGGAGTTATGATGGAGCCTAGGGCAGAGGGGCTGGTCAGCTGCATGTTATGTATACTATTATAGCTAGTGTGGATACATGACTATATACAATCATAGGTGAGATTATTGTATCATCTATCCTTTAATTTATTTGATACAGTGGAATAACTCTATTTTTATCTACTATTTTTTGTAAATGGTTTGTACATTGATGTAGAACTATTGGATGATTTTTTGAAAGTTGTCAAATCATTGGGAGTGCGATCAGAAAATATCATACATTTCATGTTGTTTTCTCTAGATATTTGTAGTTTCCATTTGTTTGGGAATTTTTTGGACTAGAAATGATAGGATTTGATTTAATTATATGTATGTGTTAGTTAGTTATATAACAAGTTCTTATTGACTATTACTGAAAGATATTTACCTTTTTATCTCTTGAGGTAGGCCACTATTCTCAATGTGGTGAGTGGGATCTTCAGGTTGGTTGTGCAGGACCAATTCTGTATAGATTGGATTGTTTCATGGTTCAAATATCTGGTCTTTCACTAAATTATGATGGAATATGGTAGAGTTATATTCCTCCATTGGAAAATAATTTTCATAATGTGTTTCCTAATGAGTTATATGAATTATCACCTAAGTGAGACATTGAGTTTAGGATTGTGTTGGTGTTGGGAGTAGAGCCAATTTACCTTTTTTTCTTTAAGGAATGGGAACAACTAATCTTCGGGAGGTAAATGTTTAGTTGGAATATCTGGAATCTAGAAGTTTCATATAGCTTAGTACTGCACCTTTTGGTTTCAAAGCTCTCTTTACCATGAAGGCTAATGTGACTTTTTTCTTGTGTGTGGATTATCATAGATTGAACCAGACCATGGTCAAGAACTGTTAACCTCTTCTATGAATCAATGATCTCTCCAATCAGTTGAGAGGTGATATGATATTATCTAAGATCTATTTGAGATTATGATACCATCATTTGTGGGTAATACCATTATCAAAATATCAAACTAATATTTGGAGAAAATATGGCTTGAAGGAGTACATTTTGATTCTATTAGGTTTGACCAATACACCGGTAGTATTCATGCCCTTGATGAATTAGATCATTAATCATTTTTTTCACTAGTTTGTTATTGTTTTTTTTATGAAATATGAATGTACCCCGAGTTAGAATATGATCATTACAAACATATTTACATTGTACTATGTACATTGAGAGAGCATCGCCATTACATCAAGCTAACGAAATACAGTTTATGAATTGATAAAGTGAACTTCTTGGTCCTTGTTATCTAAGAGGAAGGGATGTTAGTGGACCCAATGATGGTTACAGTCATGGTATCTTGGGAGAATCCTAATAATTTATTTTAAATTCTGAGCTTTATCCATTTAGGAGTATATTATTGACACATTATCAAGGAAATATCTCATTTGGAAGCACTGATGTTAGGGCTTAACACGAAAGGGATAAAATTTGTTTGGTTGGATTACTGTGAGAGATATTTTCAGGAGCTGAAAGTTAGGATGACCTCATAACCTATCTTAACATTACCAATGATGGGTAAATCATATACCGTGTATTGTGACACATCTAAAGTTAGAAATAGAATAGTTTTTATGTGGGAGGATTGAGTGGTTTCTTATTGATTTAGATAGTTGAGGCAACATGAGAGGAATTATCATACACATGATATGGATATAGAAGTGGTGGTACTATCACTAAGACGAAGAAGAAATTATCTCATGGGTAAGAGCATTGTGGTATACAAGAAATACAATATACATAGGTACATATTTTCTCAGTGGGACTTGAACCCTCGATAGATGAGGTGGGTCATGTATCTACAACCATTTAACCATGAGTTGGATTATACACTATCCAAGGGAAATGTCATTATTGATTATTTGATCCTAAATACATAAGAATATGAATTAATTTTCATGAGACGAGTGAAGGTGATTTCTCTCTTTGCCGACATACATATAGATGTTCAAGTTTATCAGGGATGACAAGCTCTAACTTTGACATCTATTATACACACTCTTTTCGATAGGATCAAGATTGAATAGTTATATGATTCAGAGGTATTAGTTATGATAGAAAGGATATGTGGTGGAAAGACACCATCAGTATGGACTCTTGGTAGTCGAAATTATCTTGTTTTCTATAGTCGAGTTTGGGTTCCTATGGGATCGTGTGAGGATCTAATGAGATTGCTTCATTCTTCAAGAAGTGTGTCATAAACTGGTTTGAAAAAGTTTTATTATGATCTTGAAAAAAAAGTAGATGTGTTTGTGGATATATGTATCATTTTTTAAGATGTGAATGCTATGAATCAAAGGAAAAGTGGGATTTTACAGCCTTTTCTCATTCCTAAGTGGAAATGGGATGATGTCAAAATGGATGTTTTGAGAGGATTACCTAGATAAGCACATAATAATGAAGTTTTATGGATGGTTTTGGATAAAATAATGAAGGTAGCACACATTTTTCCTATTAAGGAGACCTTTACAGTTGATGATATGAGCAATATTTATGTACACGTGGTAGTTGGGCTACACAGTTCCCCAAGGGGTATCATTTTAGATAGTGATCCTCATTTCACAAAGTGTTTTAGCGAGGGTATTTAGAAGGATCTCAGATTTCATGTTATTTTTAGTATGTCATATTATCCTCAGCCTAATGGTTAATTTGAGAGGGATATTGAAGTTATGAAGTATATGTTATGAACTTATGTTATTGGGTTTATATAGTTCATGGGAGAATCATATGGAAATTGTGAAGTTTTAATGTAATAATAGCTTCAAAGAATAAATCCAAAGGACACATTTTTGGGATGTGTATGGAAGGTCATGTGATTTGCCTCCTTTTTTTCTATAGGCTTGTGAGTCAGTGCTTGTTAGGCCTAGTCTCATGCATGAGATATCTAAATAGGTTCAATTGATCAGACAATGGTTGGCCACCATAAAGAGTAGGCATAAATCTTCTGATGGACATTAGAGACAACATCGGTTGTTTTAGGTTGGTCCTCATGTTTTCTTTCAAGTGTCACCTATATTTGGGAAAAGCCATATCAGGAAATAGTGAAAGCTAGAACCCATGTTTTTCAATCCTTTTGAGATAGTGGATAGGGTCATTCTAGTGGCATACTAATTATCTCTTATACAATACTATAGTAATATACATGATAAGATTATCATGTCACTACTTAAGAAATATTATTCAGACACTTCTCACATTTTTTGAATAGTATACGTTATACTTAGTGATGATGTGTTCTCTGAGAAGCATCTGATATATGTTTTGGACTATTGTGAGAAGTATCTTCTTAGGTAGGGTGATTCCTTTGGTTTGAGTGTAGCAGAAGCATGATAAATTTCAAGAAGAAACCTAGGATATGAAGTTTGATGTGTGAGCATAGTGGCCATTCTTGTTCACTGAGACCCTAGAGTGACTCTTCAATAATATGAGGGATGAGAAGTTATATGGTTGGGAGGCAGTAGGATTCCATCATATTCCAGGTACATCCCTCTTTGAGTTTTTTGTTTGAGCCTTGGTGACTATGACTTGTTCGGATACGGAGATCCTTTTTAGGGAAAATTACTTAATGTTTGTGAATTTCTATTTGTTTGAATAAATATTGGATTGGGTTTTGAGTAAATATGAGTAAACAATATAGGATTCACTTGGGGATTAATTTGGGATTTCCATTTTAATTAAAGGAGTTTTGGTAAATGGTTTAATTTTTACCAAGGGTTCTTTTTAAGTTGATAATCATTAAAGGGGTTTGGGTTTTTATATGGAAACTAGACTAAAAACTACTTACAGATCAGTTACACATCATGTAACTATAATACATGTCATTTAATTGTCACCAAATACATGTATGGAATGGTTATATGTTGTGAACTGATTCACTATATAAAAAGAGTAAAATTAGGGTAATTATATTACATTTTGTGTAATATATTTACAAAATAAATAATAATCTAAAGAAATGGATTTTTCAGAGTATCCCTACAATAATAAATTCATAATGTGTAACTCAATTACATGCTATGTAATTTCCCAGGTAGATATTTTTAATAGTTTTTGTGGTTTTTTTTGTTTTCATATCTTGCACAATTTCCTCATATCTACACTAGGGAACCTTAAAAGAGACATTGGACTACCTCTCTTGATTCTATACCTCTTGATCACACATCTGATCCATAGTAAGTAGTATTGCTTCATTTTTCCTGTTATCTTTCTTTGTTATCTGATTTTTGTGGTATAATATGTTGATTATGTGCATTGATGATCTTGATCATGAATGGTTTTGATCTAGGATCCATATTGAAAACATCTACACATTCAATCTCATTAGAGTTTACTATTGGAAGTGTTGGTTGATCTTCAATTAAAGGTACATGGTGTAAAACATTACTCTATGGTGTTATACTTGCAATGTATGTGAAATATTGAAACTGTTCCAATATGTGTGTGCCACAATTTATTAAATGATAAATTTTATTATTCCTTGGAGTCCCCATGGATCCACTTAGTTTTTGACCTGGATTATAGATATCATTCAAGTGATAATTAATTTGATTAAAATGTATAGAAGAATGTATTAATGTATGTTTATCATAACATGAATTCTGGGTGATTGAATGATATTGTTTCACCTTGTATAGGCTTGTTTATTGAGATAACTAGAACATTATTTGTTATGACCATTTGATATATGGAATGTGTAAGTGAAATATAAAAGGTAAATTTCTTAATTAAATGTTGATCCTGATAATGTGATGTTGTGATATCCTTGTTGTTATGACATGTTTTGTGATAAATATTATAATTCTTATATGGGGAATTGGCCCGGGTGAGACATGATGAAATGATGATATAGTGGGACATACCCTGTGACACATGTTCAAAAGCTTATATACTGAGTTATGCCCAAATAAATGCTAGAATGATCATATAGAGGGATATTCCTAGTAACACATACTGAAATTATCATGTACCAAGCGTGGGCTTGATAAATTATGAAATGCTTATATACCAGGCCCGACCATAATTGATTGCTGAAATATTTTTATATTGGGTTTTGACTTAGATTATTTTAATTAATACCTTGGTTATATGGGTATGGATCTCATGGTTGTGAGACCTGCTCAGAGACATTCTAGCATGGTAGTAATGAATGTTTTGTTTAACCATGGTTATATGGGTTTTGTTGGCATGGTTTCAAGACATGCTTAGATACAACCTGACATGGATCCAAATAAGGTTGATATGGAATTAATTTAATTGTTAAATTAATTTATATACTTGGATATTGAATTGTTTCATAAAATTATTATCATGCTAGTACTATTTAGACACAGTATTATCTACATACTAAGTTATACTCACCCTTATTCAAGACTCCGTTTCCTACCTGAGAAGATTATGTGGATTTAGATTTGGAAAAGGGAAAAGGACCTAGTTTTTGACTGTTTTATTAATGGATGTGACCTCATTTTGAGAAGAGACCGACATGGGGTTTGAGATCAGGGACTTTTGATAATTTTGTTGAGTATTTTAGAATTTTATTTTTTATTAATTATAGTATGACATTTAGTTAAATTATAGAACATCATTATATTATTCTTTTATTATTAATTGTATTATTCAGTTATCTTTTATTATTGGTTTTCCATTATAATATATTTTTTCCATTATTTATGCACTCTAATATTTATTTTTTATTATGGTATGTTTATTTATGTATTTTTGTAACTCTATAAAAAGGTGGTATATTCTTTCCACTATACATATCACACCCTCAATGCTAGTCAGAAGTCTCCTACATATAGAGACGTGCACTTGAGGTCTTGTAACCAACCCTCTCTAGCCACATGAGATAGTCCCAGACCAAGGGGACATTTCACTCACCCTCTATACTATACTCATAATTTTATTCCCCCTCCATCATACCAATTTGTATGATCTCTTATAAGTACAAAAAAATAACATAACTAGTGACCAAACCAGTGCACTTCATGAATCACATACTTTATCACCCCACTAAACCCAATCTTTAAACGCACTTCTACCAACTACCAAAAAAATAACATTATACAATCCATATATATTGGTACTCATATCTAGGTATTTTTAATTTAGAAACATATTCCAACCACTTTCCTATAATATTCATAACAATATATTTACCACTATTATATGAGGTTCAACAAATGTACCACACTTTATTTTCACTATATCACACCCTAAACAAAGGCCAAACCCATAAAATCCTACCTATCACAAATTTTAACTTTTTCATGATCAATGAGAAAAATCATACCAAAAATCAAAAATCATTTGTGCACTAATACATATGAGTACCTATCATTAGATATAGATAGATCAATCCCACAATCCCTACTTTAGGGTCTATGACATAATATTGTGTCATACCACTGTTTCCTTTTTTATTGATGAACTGAAACTGAAACATATGGTCTTCAACATATCACTATCAAATAAAATAAACATTCCATATGAATGTGGAATCCTCTCAGTATATAATTATGTTTTATATGTCATTGGTTCCCAACTCATTATAGTTGAGTAATTGTCCCAATATTCATTAATAACATAGATCCAGTTAGCCCCTAGGCATTTCAGAAGACCCAATAGTCACAGTACATCATTTTACATTCATTAAATGAGAAAATAATATTTTATTAGAGTTAACTATTAAAAATTTACCCTAATCTTTCTTAACCCTCTATCATTTAAATGTTTTATATAGATACCTTTTATCATGCACTAATAATATCATAATTCAATGGTCCATATTGGTCAATCACACCTAACCGACCTCAAATCGTCCCATTATTTGACCAATTCATGATATAGTGCCAAGGGATAAAACACATTCCCATTCTTCATCCAATAATACATAACTTGCACCTTTCTATCATAGTATTATACATGATCACAATCCAACTATAATAATTTATTGAATTTCAACAAAACTTTTTAATCTATCATCTATTAGTAATAAAGAAATAAGGATTCATAAACCCATGATGACATGTAGGCACCAATTATGTTTTTATATCCTATATGAGTATCAAGGAACTGAATACATTCCCCACCCATCATAACCCACACACTAAAAATCTATCAAATCAAATATCCAACCATTAAAAAATTTCACTATGACCTAGCCCCTAAAAGTCATGTGACCTTCACCAATAAATATATTCATCTTATATGCTTTCAGAAAATCCCCCAATTGGAATATTCTATATTAATTTATGTCGATCAATCCTAACCACCACATTTCTCCATAATATTAGACAAATATTAGGCTATATCAACTCATATACGTTATATGTCAAGTACAATCTCAATATACAATTTTCATAAAGAGATAGTGTTTAAAGAACACTCATAATGGTTCATAACTTCCTCATTACACAAATATTTAAAATCAAAGAGACTCTACTTATTAGTGTCGCCAAGACCAACCAATCGACTCACAAAATCATGATTAATATTCCATTAATAAATGTCTTACATTCCTAATCAAATAGTTGACCATTCATTTCTTAAATATCAGACACATTCTTCACTTGAAGCCCCACTCAAAAATTCCTTTCCAATAAAAAACTAAAGCACCACTCACATGTCTCTACCACATACTCAACCACACCTCAGATACATTAATACCTTAAATTGAATCGAATGAATTTGTTTTCTATCAAATAAGGTATTCCTAGAATGTGGATAATCACTATCTCTATAGAGATTCTGTCACAAATATTAACACATGTCATATAATAATAAGAAATCACCATGTCATTATAATAACATGTTCGACTAACTAGATTCTTAAGTAATATCTCATCACCACTAAGACCTCCGACTATTTCCATGGTTCATAAACATATAGTCAATTTCCCACACATCACCCAATATTATTGTATCACATATATGACAAGTTAACTAAGAATACACTATCAAATCCTAGTGATATTGTAAATATCATATATCGTTTTACTCATACACCCCATTGAATGTTCATCAGCACATCTAGAATCAAATAAAAGTTGTTACCCCCAAAAAACACATATCCTTTGATATAAATAGCTATAAAGTGGTGGTGACACAAAACAAGAATCACTAATCCATTCTCAACCTAGGATATAATGGCTCTATTTCTCCTAGGAACTACTCAAACCCAACCTACCACTCTCAAGTTCAAGTATCAGATACAAAAAAATTTACATAACCAGTCATCATTAATATAGAATTATCCAAAATCCTTGGTTCATTTGAGTATAATTCCATCAAAAAGTTATATTGAAAAACAATATATATATTATGAATTAATCTTTAAGAAACTAAATACATATTAAAATAATATCATCAGTCATATATGAGTATAGAAATTTAATTGGAATCCTATGTGTTGAATGTGATTCCTAAAATAAAACCTCCCAAAATCATTATCCCTGAGTAAGACAACAAATAAATAAAATTGAACATTATTATTAGATAGAATAAACTAAAATGTTACATTTAAAACCAAGAAATGTAATCTTTACTCTCTTGAAACCAAAAACTTAGATAATATAGGTATTTTCTAAGAGCATGATATTACACCAAAACCAGGTTCTAATAAATTTTATCATCATCTGTCATATCCCAAATTATAGGACCTATAAAAATAAATCTATGATACAACTTTTTAAAATTTCTGACCATGTGCACCTTTTCCATGAGTAAGACTAAGTTATACATACCACAAGGTCACCTCCATATATTCCAAAGGTAATTACTTATACTAAGGGTCGTATACTACCATGTTGGGAGACTATATCCTCTAATATCATCAAAAAAATAAAATGAAACAACATAAACCTCCATATTAAGAACCACATTAGACTGTAAAATATTGAATTATAAGATAAATGTAACCATAAAAATAGCACGACCGTGCTATAATAAAATATATACTTGTAGGAAACCAATCAACAAAAAAATAAGATCACCAATCAGCTGATCAAGTGCTGTACCAGAAAGGATAATAAATAATAAAAAGTATGATAAACCAAAATCCATGTAATTTCCTAATATCTATATCTATAACTCCAATGATAATTATTATCTAATTAACCTGTACTTGTAATATCATATATAAATGTATTTCAAACATACCATATGTGCATAGAAAATAGTGATCATCCATGGTGTTAATATAAAACTCATTCAAACAATACTAATGTTTTCCCAAACAAAGACCATTATATATGTGTATGCATATACTGAATGAATGTAAGTCCAAAATATCACATGAATACACCTTTTACACTATTTCATACTGACAGATGCATCCTTATTACCAACTGATACCTACTTCAACTAGTGCCAGAATGGGATGACATTCTCCTAATATAAACATAGCATGAATGTGAATGATCTATTTCCACTAATATAATAATTCATGGAGATTGATTTATCTATATATCAAAACGTGGGGGTGAATGATGAATCACCCATAATGTAACTCCCCTAAAATTTCAAGGTATTTTATGCCTTAAATTTATATTTATTCTAATGAATTTTAATGATAATTATCTCATTCGAATGTTTCAGTTGGCTCCGGTGTTGTTTTTTGTAGAAATGAACTAGTTCTATTGTAAAAATTTTACTACAAAAATACAGTAATGACGTAGTATTGGTATGTAAAAAATGAAACATGGAGAGGGGATATTTTATATGCAAGGAATTCAGTTCATGAAATGACCATTTCTATATATGATTTTGTTATTTTTGGATAAAGGTTGTGTAGTACCCATTATGTGTCACATCATGTTTAGGGAATGTTAGAAGTTGTCATAGTGGAACATCCATGGTCTTTACGTGACTGAATTGATAGGAATGTTTTTAAAAAGGAGATAGATTTGTAATTTTTTAAAAGACAAAATTTTATTTCTACATCTATATTAGTTGACCCGAACTCGATTTTGACTGACATGGGGGATTCTTCATGAAAATTTATTATCAATCATTTCCATATTTTTATTGTTTGAATCGCCTTTCATCATAGAGCCTCTCAAGGTGAATCTAATATCTAGGTGTCTCTTTCTTCCTACATTTTCTTGATATCATGTTATAATAGTAAATGTCATGATTTAGGGATGATTTTAGGATTCTATATATTGAGTCTTGAATTGAGGAGTGCATATTGGGGAGTATATTCTATTATCTTCAAATTAGGATTTTTTTATCATGTAATATATTTTTTATGATGTTATATGACTTTGCATGCTTTTGGTTGTGAGTGTAGCCCTATGATACCCTATTGGGACCATACTGATAGGATGTTGTTTTTTGAAGCTGGAAGAAGATTATCCATAATTTTTCTTCTTTTATTATTATGAAAATGAATAACCTCACTTTGAAAGAGTTGGTTATTGGATGATAAGGATATAATGATGAATCATAATCATATAATTAGACCCATTTATCATAAGAAGGTTCTTTGTTCTAACTTTTTTTGTTGGAGAAGTTTTGCTGGTGATAATGTTTATCAGACCCACCATGGGTCCAAAAAGAATGTTCTGATTGTAATGAGGTGTTTCATCAGAGTCTAAAGGGATATGATGGAAGTATGATGATGATTTTATATTCATTTTGGTTCTCAAATATATTATGTTTTCAGAAAAACTATTGTTGGAATAATTATAAAGGAAATTAGAGAATGAGTGATTCCAACCTGACTGAGGTTTAGTGGGAAAGAAATAATTCAATGGTAGTATGGGAATTTAAAAAAAAATTCAAATATAATTCATATTTTGGTATGCTGATATTAAATGTTTATATAATCATTTCTAATTCCTGATAGAAACACAAGTTTCATGATGAAGAATGTTTTTGAAGTCAATGTTTTACAGTCTTAGTTCATCTGTGTGATATCACCAGAATTAGGATTACATGAAGGATGAGTTGTTTTTTCAAAATATGAGAAGATGAAGCCGTTGGTTTTTAGTCAGACCAATAAGACACATGATACAAATCTTCAAATAAAGAAGTTGGTATATGTGGTATGTTTCATTGTACTGTAATTAGAAAAGGAAATAAGAAGCTACTGATACCGTTCATTTGATGCAATGTTTTTTCAATTCCTCAGAGGCAAGATTTTTTAATGGGATTTACTGGGACCATTTAAAAAGAAAAAATAGATTTTTTTTGTACCAATGCATGTAAGAAATTCGTATACTGATCAACTAAATGAAGATCTACAAATTAATGAACCATTTTCATTAGGTTAATTACTATTTTTTAATTAGGTCAAGAGTGAGAGAGAAGAAATATTATTAGATTTCATCAAATGGTTCAAGATTCATCAAAATATATGTAGAGCCGAATCATTGGACTGGTGGTGACACCAATCCATCAGAATAAAATAGTGACCGATCTATGAGACACACTCCGACACTGATAAATTCATCTAAAGTAGGATCATCAGTGTGAGAAGTTGTTGAATTATTGATTGAAAGATGAAATGTTTTGATGTAGCTACAAAAGGTATTATCAAATGGGAATTTGAAGTTGGTTTGAATATTTTTGTATATTTTTTAGTAAATATGTCATTTTTTTGATGTTTTTGAAGTATTTCCAAGAAGTGTGGTATCATTTTATGTTAAGACTATGTGTATATAATAATAATGGAAACTAAAGTATAATGTATTATCATAAATGTGTATGTATTAATGGTTACAAATAATTTTTTCTTTTAGTTGTTATGGGGAAATTTATTAAAGAATTTCTTGTCTTACATATGTTTCCATCATAATGATGTCAATTAGAATCATAATAAAAGATTGAATTTTAAATAGTTAGTAAGTTTGATGCCTGATGATATTGTGAGAAGATTCAAGGAGTTTTTTGAATAATCCTGATGATTTGATAAGCGATGAAGAAGTGAAATATTAAGCTGATGAAGGGTAATTTTAAGTCTCAGGAAACATGATTATGTGGGAAAACATTTCATATTCCCATACAAAAAAACTTTTGGAACACCTATAAAAAGAGGAGAGTATATTGTACATTCTTATGGATAAAAACACTATTCACAAGTAGACAAAGGGAGATATGTTATGATTTTTTAGAGAGAAGAGTTTTCTATATTGAGAATTACTAAGGAAGTGTTTCAGAAAAAAGAAGAATAAATTAGATCTTATTCAGTGAGTATCAAATTGGACTGGGTCATCAGGCCTAGAAATGGAATGAGATTTTTGGATTGATACATAAGCAGTCGTAAATTGTTTAAGTAGTATTCTGAAATACATATATTTCTTAACTGATCAATCAGACTGATGAATCATGCAAAGATATCAGACTGAGATTCATTAAGAAGCCCATATTGTTTTTACCTTCTATTGGGTCGGAATGTGAATAAAATATTAAAGGATATCAAAAGTTAAAGTTAATAGGGGAGCTCATTAACATGTTTGAAAACAATTGGTGAATGTTTCTAAAATTTTTACACAAACTTATACTACATCATTTGCACTAGAATAAGCATACACACTATTCTATTGAATATAGTGCTACTCAAGTGTAAGGGTATATCCAAATTGTTTTTATCCTCACAAAATGATTTTTTACTATATGATTTTGTATTATTAGGTTGTTTCCATACGATACCAAGCATGCAACTACTCTTTCTAAGTAGGGAACCTTGAAAGTATATTGGTTCAAGTGGATGTGATATTTTTTGTTTTTAGAAAAGTTATACATCATTGATAGTAGGATAATTGTATTTCAAAATAAAGTAAACATAAAAGAAAAAGAAATACCTGATTAACCCCCTCTCCCTCCCACTAATACACTGATCCTGACAGTGAAATATCAACTAGAATTAGGGAGAAGGTTCCCCATGTTAACTCATTACTCGAGTTTTTGAATAGAATTTTTCATAGAGAATGTTAATTCTCTAAAAATTAATGGTATACCTACCTTTGATGGTAATAACAATCATATATGTAAATATTTATGTTTTTCTTACTTTATGTCTCTTGGTTACGATGTTCGAAATGCAACTATAGATGAACTTCCTCTTATTTATGTAAAAGTTCCTCTTAGATCTCTCTAGTCAGATCTCAGTGTATTTTGAGGAGGAACTCATGTTATAGGGATTCATAGTCCAAGGAATTAGAAGGGTCACAAGAGGACTACCGATGTAGGGGACACATTTTTGTTGAGGGGAAGAAATCCAAAGGCTGGAAGGACTATTCTCAACTGCTGAATCTGATTGAGACTAGGTTTGCCAGTAAGTCCAAGGTGATAGTCGATGCAAATTCGTAAGAATTTCAAGGTAGTAAAAAAAGCATGGTTCTTAAAAAATGATAAAAACAAATCGAGGGTCAAGATCCTAAAATAAAATACTATGGGAGGAATTAGAAAAGGTGAAAGAGGAAAATGGGAAGGAACTTCTAGATCACCTTATATCTTCAAATGAAGAAATATAGAAATAGTACACTAAGATCATGGTCACAGAGGAGGATAAAAAAATAATATTATAGAAGGATCTTTGATGTTATTTCAAAAAAATAAAAGATATTGGATCTACAAACAAGAACTCCTTTTAGAATGTGACTTCAACAAAAATAATATCATTGAGGAGTACATCCAAACACAGTACAAGCTTCTAAACTACTTTGAAGACCTTTTCAAAGATGATATTAATACAAAGGCCCACTCCCTTTATTAGAAGCTATATCGAAAAATCAATTCCAATATCCTTAGTATCACTATTAACTACTTTGTTATTTCTTACTATTATTAAAGCTTTCAGCATTGAACATGTATGGTTTCCTACTTTCCCTCAAAAGTGATTTTTGAAATAAACATTTAGTCTTAGTAGTAGTAGTCCTATCAAATAAAAGGATTAGAAGAACCTTTAGAATGATAGAAGTGATAAGGATTCATTACACTCATCACTTTTTAAAAGTGAATTTCTAGGTTTAAAGGGGTTTTCCACTAAAAAGGTATGTGGAATAATATAATGAACATTTATGAAGGCAGTACAAAAGTAAAGAAGGAAAAGTTAAAAATCTAGATATTGAAGTGTGATGATCTCAATATGGGTGATTATAAATATGGTAGTGAATACTTTACCAGGATGAATGGAATTGTTTTCACTATTAGTTCTCATGGTAAAAATTTGGAAGACTCTATTATTTTTCCAAATATTTTGATCATTTTTACTGACATGTCTAATGCAATGTTTTCTCATTTGAAGATAGATATTCAGAAACATTATCTCTAGATGATTTGTACTGTACTTTAATAACTTATGAAATTAGAAGGCGGAATGTTTTTAAAGGGAAAAATTTGATATAAAAATGTATTTCAAAGATACTAATAAACAAAATCCTATGAAGATTCGTGAAGAATAGGATGAAGAATTGGATTATACAAATATGGTATGTAAAAATCTTGATGAATTTTAATCCTTATTTTCTAAAAATTTGAAAAAATTTATATATATAATGGAAAACTTCCTTGAAATATTTTTTGTGTGTATTAATTGGGAACTTTGAAAATAATTTTCCTCTATGAATAAAAGAAGTGTACAGTGATTATGTGAAAATAAGGCCAAAAATACCAGGAAAAAAACAAGGTTGTAAGGATAGAACTTATTCAAAAGTAAATACAAAAAATTTTCTAGATCCAAATAGAGAATATTTTTGTCTAAATATGGAAAAGTAAGTGATTGTGATGTTGAATTCAAAGAGGTCACTAGGAATTCAATAGAAAATACTTTTACAGCAATAGTTAAATATTAATATTTTAGAAGCCACAGTTTTGAAGAAGAAGAAACCTTATTTGTATTTAATATTATTGGAGAATTGAATGAATTTATAAAAATGATTGGGAGGCCTGAAAATGATATCATGAAATTGAAAATTTAATTTTCTTTAACAAATAATAAATAATGCTTTTCTGATTAAAATTTTAAGTTGCTGGATTGAATTTTGGAAATGGAGAAATCAATTCAGAAAGAAAAGAATCAGAATGAATATATGGAAGTTAAAATGAAAGACAAATAATAATTGAAAATTTTGCAACAAAAACATTCTAAATATAGTGTGAGGGTTAAATGTTTTAAAAATTACATCTCTGAAGTTGTTGAAAGATCTGAAAAGGGTGAACTTACAAATAATCAATAAAACTCAACTTTAAAGTTTAAGAAGATACTTGAAATTTTTTATATGAAGAAGAATGTTGGGAATGTTTTTTATGTGGAAAGGATCCATAAAGTGGAGAATTCAAAAGACTCTAAAAAATAAGAGTCCTGAAAAGTTTCTAGAATTTCTAATTCTAATAAAGATGAAAAAAATTGAGCTAATGAAGAAGTTATTAGTTGGGAATTGAAAGTTCATGACTAAATAATGTTTTTCTATTAAATAAAATAAGGTTGTTGAGAAACACACTCACAACACTGGAAAATATAGAAGTTACAGTAGTAAATATTCCTTCTATGGATACTAATATTATCATTTTGGATTCAAGAACATGGAAAATATGTGTTGGTTTAATAAACAACAATACCAATATTATAGAAATGACATAATGAAATGTTTTAGGTGGTCTTAATCCTCTCAAAGGAAGAATTATGATACAAATATTTTTAAGAAACATGACATGGCTGGTGGAAAAGATGAAAATATATTCTATCCTATAGAAAAAATTAGTGAGATATCTGAACACCCTAGATATCATGAAAAATTATATTTTATTTTCTTACCAGTAGAACAAATTGTTTTAAAAAAATTCAAAATCTAGTTGTGAAGAATGATAAAGAAAAAAATATCTTATTATAGAAAAAACTCTCAAATATATTAATGGTGAACAACCATGTATTTTGTATAGTGGGTTTTATACTCATATGATAAGATAATTAAATTTGTTAAATAATGTTAAATACTTAAAATAGTGAATAGTGAAATTTGGCAATGGTGAATCTCTCCGAATCAAAGTTGTTGGATATACCATCTTTGGGGAAGAAATGTTTAAAACCCAGAATCATTGTTTTTTTATGGGCTAAAATAAAACGTGATAAGTGTTTCTTATTTTTATAATGAAGGTAAAAAAAATTATTTATAGAATATATGGGATTATTATGAAAATAGAGGAATATGAAAAGATATTTATAAGAGGGAAACTTACAAACGGAAATTTGATCCAAGATGGTGGGGTTAAAAACTCTTGTTATTTAAGTGTAATAGAACAGAATCAGTTCTGGCATAAAAGGTTAAGAAACATTTCTTAGAGAATAATTATAAAGTTATCAAAGATATATGGTTTCCATAGAATTCTTGATATGTCAAGAAGAAGTTATTGGTCTTGAAAATTTTGTACTAAATGAAATAATACAAACTCTGTGCACAATAAAGTTGCATTTTTTTTTGAATTGACCCCTGGAACTTATTCATTCAGATATTAGTGGGCCAATGAGAAAACAATAAACTCATGGATATCAGTACATTATTACTTCCAGGGGAAAATTTAATTACATTACTTGTGTTATGTATATGAAACACATGTTAGATGCTATGAAAATCTTGGAATGTTTCAAGTGGAATGTTGAGAAGGTATGTGAGTATTGGGTGAAGATGTTGAGAGCATAAAAATTTAGTGAATAAAAAAAAGAATAGTTTTAAAGTTAAATTAAGAAGAATTGAATTATGAATGAGTTCAACACACCATTCATGCCTCAAAAAATGGTTTTGATGAAAGGAAAAAATAAAAGTTTGGTTGAGATTGAGCGAACTATGTAACTTGAATTTGGTCTCTCTCATTACTTTTGGAGGAAATCCATGAGCACTGATATTTATATTCAAAATTGATGTTTCTATAGTCTATTTACAGATATGACTCTATAAGAAATTTTTTATGTCAAGACATCAATTTTTATATACTTAAGAGTTTTTGGGAATCCATGTATCATAAAAAAGAAAGGTGGAAACCAAGGGAATATTGATCAAATAGGTGAATATGGAATTTTTATTTTCCATGATCTAGAAAGAAGAAGATACATATGTTTCAATAAATAGATATGAATATTAGTTGAATCGGTTGATGCGAGAGTCATTAAAAAATATGGTGAAGATTATAAACTATCTTGTTCATATAAATAAGGTGAATAGGATATAAGAATTTTTGATAAAAATTATGATAAAGATGAAACTAATTGTAATACTACTAAAGAATAAGAATTGGACTTAGATATTTCTATTTATGAGGAAGAATATCAAAAACCTCATCATAGGCTAATAAATAAATTGGAATCTAAAAACATTATTGGTGATCAACACTAAAAAGGTCAAACAATAATATCTTCAAAAGTTATTACACATACTTATTTTTATTCAAAAGTAGAGCCAAGATATGTGAATAATGCTCTAAGCATCCGAAATGGGTTCTTTTTTTACTACAATCCATTTTTTATTTTATTGAAGAAACAACTTTAGGAAAAAGTGGGAACCTACATAAAATCCACAGAAGCAGCATTACATATTTCAAAATAAAAAATATCAAACAAAACCATCAACATCCTTCCATTAAAATTTTAAACATGAGCCATCATCACCGACTCTCTATACGCACCATGACACATCACCAATTTCAAGATTCAAAATAGACCATCATAACCTCATTGATCCAACCGCGTCATGATCCAACCATAATCAAAACCATCTCACCAGAAACTAGCATCAACATCGAAAGCATGCACAATGTTGTCGTAAACCATGATTAAAGACACCTTCGTATACCACCGAAAACACAATTTGTATCATAAGGAACAAGAAACCATCCTGGAAAAGCATCACAGATTATATAGAAACTTCACTGAAGAATAAACACCCAATAAAATAGACAATACAAAAACTTCACCGAGAATAATATGATTCCTTTCTTTGAAACATTGTCAAAGGGACTCGCACTTGGAGTGCCTCCATCTGCTGAACCACACACCCAAAAACCCTTCATTACCACCGCACTCAGTCCGCCTTAGAGGGGCGCAGAGGATCGAGAGATTAAAGCAGGGAAATGGTGGATGAGGGATCCATATGTGAATCATAGATGAATCCAAAAAACTAGATCTAACAAAATAAATGTAAGCGGACACAGGAAGTGCCTGAAAACCTTCAACCACCAAACTGCAAATCCCAAAACCACATTGAATCCACCACTTCAAATCCGACATGGAAAGTCACCATGGATAACGATGTCAGAGTAGAAGATTAGCGAGCAAGGTCTTTGACACATCCTTTATCAGATCAGCTGAACCACCAATGATACCCGGGAACACATAACTATTCCAAATAACAAAAATATTTTTGGAACAAATTTGTTTTTCAAAAAAATCTAAATAAAGATGGTGAAGTGATAAGAAAAAAAGTTATATTAGTGTGAAAATGTTACTCAAATATTTGAGTCATTTATTTTTAAGAAACTTTGGATCTAGTGGAATTTTTTGAAACAATTAAAATCATTCCTACTATTTCTTCATAATGAAGAGAAAAAATCAAATGGATGTGAAATATGTATTTTTTAATGGTAAACTTGTTGAATAATTTTAAATCAAAAATGGTGTGGCTTTGTTCTTGGAAAAGATGAAATTTATGTGTTCAAGTTGAATGAATCCTTTTATGGTTTAAAGAAAGAGTTGAGATCATGGTATTCTAAACTAGATACCCGCTTAAGAAATATGATTTTTAATAAAGGAAGGGTTGAAAGTAATACATACATAAATTTAATTCAATAATTTTCCCACATTGAAATTATTTATGTTGATGTAATTATATTCTCTTGTAATGATGGATGGACTTGTAATGGATTTGATGAAGAGATGAATATTTTTATTAATATTTCCATGCATGGTGAAATTCTATTCATTCTTGGTTTACCAATCTCACAAAAGCAGAATCACATATTTCTTTCACAGGAAAAGTATTCTATGTAAACTTTTAATAATTTTGGTATGGAAAATAATAAAAAACTTTCCAAACCAATTTTAATTGGAACCAAGTTGATATTTTTAACTTATATGCAAGATTTCAGAGTACTCCAAAATAATCACATCTATTTCCTGGAAAAATAATTCTCAGATATATCAGAGGCATAACAGATTTGGGAATTAGGTATTATAGCTCAATGTTTTTGAGTTTTTTGGCTATTCATATACTAATTGGGCAGGAAATGTTGATGATATAATATTCCCATATGGTGATATGTTATTTTTATGAAACTTTTGTGTATGTTTTCATACAAGGAAACAAACTTCTGTAACTCTTGGAATAGCTAAAGTTGAGTATGTTTCTTCCACTAAAGATGCTACATAACATATGTGGATGGAGACTCCATTGGAAGAAAAACTTATTCCCTTCCTATTATGTTTCGATAGTCAAAATTTCATCAAACTTTCAATAAATCATGTCAACAATTCTCATTCAAAATACATAGACATCAAATACCACTTCATCAAAGAGTATGAGGAGAATAATGAATTTAAGATACAATATTTTCCTACATCAGAACAAGTTGCAGACATATTTGAAAAAACTTTACCAAATGAATCTTTTTACAAACTGGGGTTGAACATGGTCATTCAACCTATTTCTCATCAAGGTTTAAGTATGTTTTCTCCTCTACCATCTAGTCATTGGATAGTATTGTCGTGGGGGATAATTTTTTCATAAATCTATCCATTGATATGTGTTGAACCATTCAAGGAAGACTGTATACAGTGGACTTGTGGGTAAGTTGTGATCTCATTATATTTGTGAGTGGTTATTGGAAAATTTTGCTTACATATAATTTGAAGAGGTGATGAAAGATGTGATGAAAAGAAAAAGATGTTTTATGAGTCACTATTTTTTGGTAGCATAGTTCCACTTCTAATGATTATTGTTTCCTATAATGAGTTATCTCACATAGGATTAGAATTCACTGATATGTGATCCATAACATGAGCTTACAAAGATTAGTGATTTATGAAAAATGGATGACAAAAAAATCCAAAGGGGAGATTATTTTGACCAAATTTTCATTAAGTTTTTTTTCGATGTTTGAAGATGTTTGTGCTAAAGGTTTTGTCTTTTGTTGTCAAGGAAATAAATCACCTCATATTAAAAGAGTTGGTGACCAGATGATAGGTATATTATGATGAATCATAATTTTAGAATCATATCCACTTTTCTTAATAATGTGTTTTTTATGATTTTCTTTATCGGAGAATTTTATTAGGTGATAAGGTCTATCAAAACCACCTTAGGTTCATAAAAAAAGTTTTGATCATAATGAGGGGTTGTTTTAATGTATGAATGGATATGATGGAAATATGATGATGTTTTTTTGTTTATTAATTTCTCATATATCATTTGTTATCTCAAAAACATGTTCTTAAATCCTTATAAATGAATGGGGACAATGACATTTTCCAATCTGGTTTAGGTTTGGCTCGAAATAAAGAAATTTTAGCAAATATGGGATATTATAATAATTTCCAATATAACTTATAATATTTTATTTCAATATTAAACACTCTAATAATGAGTAATTAATTATATAAGAATAATTTTGTGGGATAATGATGTTTCGGAAGTTAAAGTTGTTCAGTATTAGTTCATATGTGTGGGATCACCAGATGCAGAATTTTTTGAATGTTGGGAAGTTTTGTTCAGAACATGAGAAGATGATAATCTTAGTTATTAGTTAGAATAATAATCCACAAGATAAAAATACATAGATAAATAAGTTGTAAAATTCTGGGTTTTTTGTGTACCATAATCAGAAAAAGAAATAAGTTGTTGCAGATAACATTCATTGGATACGGTGTGCCACCGATTCCTCAGAGGTAGAATTGTTTTTAAAAGGGGGTTTTGGGACCATTAAAAAAATTAGTGTTTTTTGGTATTGATGCGTGTAAGAAATTCTAATACCAATCAATTTGATGAAGATCAATAATGTAGTCAAACATTTTCATCAGGCTGAATTATTGTGTTTCAATTGGGTCAAGAGAGAAAGAAGAAATTTTATTTGTTTTTTATCAAATTAGTCAAGAGTAATAGAAATATATATATAGATATGACACATCCTAATAGAGGTGACAAGAATCCATAAGAATAAAATTAAGACTAATCCATCATATCTAGCTTGACAAAAATAAATTCATCAGATGATGGATCGTCAGTCTGAGGAAGTTGTTAAACAATTTTAGAAAAAATGAAATATTTTGAATTTTATCAAAATTGGGTTTTCAAGGGAGATCATGGATTTCATTTGAAGCGTTTTGTGTAAGAGTTAGTAAAAGGAGTGTTTTTATTAAGATGTTGATGTGATTCTAAGAACTAGTTGTATCTTTAGAAGTTTTTTCTATGTTCATAGCAAAATAATGGAAACTAATGTGTAACAAATTAGAAACAATGTTTATGAAATACTGGTTTCAAAAAAAAATTATCGTTCATTTGGTATGTGGAAAAATAATGAATATTAAATTTTCTTAAATATGTTTCCATCCTAATAAATTTAATTTCAATGATAATAGAAATAATAATGAAGAATGTTTTTAATGTTTTATGTGAACAGAAGTTGTGAGAAAATTTTAGAAGTTTCAAGAATAATCATGATGATTTTAGAAGTGTTGAAGTAGTCAAATATTAATATGAATTGAGGGATAATTTATGTTTTGGGAGATTTGATTAATCATGAAAAAATTTCATATTCCTACTTAAAAAACTTTTTTAACACCTATAAAATGATGTGAGTACATTGTACTTTCGGACGGATCAGAACAATGTTCACATGCAGACAACGAGAGAGAATTATGTTGTTTTAGAGAGATGTTGTTTCTGGAATCAGAATTACTAAGAAAGTGTTCCATATAGAACAAAAGAAGAATTAAGATCGTATTAAATGATTATCAGATCAGATTGGGCCATTAGACTGGGAAATCAGAATGAAATTTCCAAACTCAAATAGAAGTAGTTCAGAATTGTTTCAATAGTATTCTGGTGGACTTATATTTACCGATTGAGTATTTGGAATAAAGGATTGGACTGGGCTATCAGAGTGAGTTTTTAATCGAAACATAGAAAGGTTCTTACCTAATACTAGGTAGGATAGTGAATAATTTGATTTAAAGTTATCAAAATTGAAAGTTTATAAGGCAATACAGCAATTGGTTTAGATGCATTTTGTTAGTGTTTCTTAACTTTTTACGGAAAATAATATTTTATAATTTATTCTAGAAGAATAACATGTATCGTTGTATTGATAATAGTGTTCCAAAAGTTTAAGGGTGTATACTACTTGTTTTTATCCACAAAAGTGTTATTTTCTAGTGGATTGTGTGGTATTGTATTGTTTCCAAACCATACCAAGGATGTAAATACTCTTGTTTATTAGTTAACCTTGTAAATACATGGATTCTTATTGATGTGTGAATGTTTTTTCATAAAAGTGATAAATATTTAATAGGAGGTGAAGGTTGTTTCAAAATAAATGAAACTGAAAAGAATAATATATCACTGATTGAGCCTTCTCTCCTCTCAGTGACACATAAATCTTGGCTGAGAAATATCAGAACCTTCTTTTGTTATCAAGGTGACTATGTAGGTTTTTATTAAATTATTTAACTAAATTGATGGGATTTATGGGTAGTATGACTTAGAAATTATGGAACATATCCCTATGTTTTTGATATAGTTTGGGTTTTCCATATGGGAGCCTTGGGACTAGAGTCAGATAGTGCACTAGCATGTTTTTATTTAGTGATTTTTATGCTTATGTATGATATTTTTTGACTATTGGTTTTTAAAAGATGTTTAGTTACATAATTTGGATATAAATGCTAAAATTTGCTTCCCTAACTAAGTGGTAATGATGTGATAATGGATAGATAGTCTTCCCTGAGTGAGAGAGAAATGGTTGGGCTAGGTTGTGTGGCCTACCATAAGTGAGGTGGAATGCTCCAATATTGATGGGATGATGATAGTCGTTTATACATTTCCTTATGCAAGATAATGGATATGGTGGTTTGTTCTCATCCTATAGTGAGAGGGAATGGTTTGGAAAAAGATATGGGTTGTGACTTGGTACAGAGTATGGGGTCATTCCTTGAGTCAGAAAGGATTGGCCATGTTTTGGATTTCATTTGAGGCTCCTAATTTTATTTCCATCCAACATAGAGTAGAAGAATTTATGGCATAGATATTTTTTCATCCTAGTTAGATCAAAATGACCTAAAAATAATTTTATGTATCTTTATTTATTTACTTCCATTAATGAATATTCATTTATACATTTGGTGAACTTATTTTAAGGGATTAGTGGTGGTGTCCTACTAGGCTTATACACAAACGTTTTATGGGAATCTTGATTGGTGTGTAGTCATTATGGTTCATTATATAGCCATGGTGATGGTATATGTGATAGACTATTGAGTATATGGGGGTGTATGAGATTTAGGCACTCTTAGGATATACATCAAGATCCATTTTTCATGTTCCAGTTATTATTTTTTTACCTTTAAATATTGTGTATATCAACACAAAGTGTGTAGGGATTATCTTTTGAATTTGATATAATGGTCCTTGTATACCATTATAATGTTGTATATCTTAATGTTATCTAATTTTTTATATGTTCAATTTTTATGGATATTATTATTATTATTGGTTCCATCATATGTGATTACTTTGATCATCATCTAATATTGAGGGAATATTTACACTGCATTATCGTTCAATCCCAGACTAGCACTGGGAAGCCTCTTCTATACAGGTATGATCACATAGATTTTTGTTTTTTTACTTTCTTGAACTTATATATCTTTGGTGCGGCATCAAAAAAATATATTTCATCTAATATATAGACTGAATTGTAGTGGCACTACTTTGTATTCAGTTGTGTTGTCCACAATGGTGGAATTGATATTTAAATAAGTGAAGAGTAAAACACCCCTATAAAAAGTAATAAATAAAAACTAATTTTTATTACCCATGTTATCAAGGTAAACAATTCATTTCAGGATCCTTCCTGATAATAAATACATGGTTAAGCATAAATGTCTTGGAGGAGTGATAGGATAGATGAACACCAAGGAAGTTTCATAGGGTTTTTGTGAGTAAATAAAAAAGAACACTAAATGAATATGTTTTGGAATTTTCTGATATTCATTAGAATGATAAGTGATCCTATTGGATAATTTCATGTGATGTGTTGGGAAGGCGGATAATGTATTACAGAATACCCATTGGAAAATTTTATGGACCAAGGAGATTAGGTCATGTTAAAATGGTATTGGAACACCATTTTTCATGATTTAAAATTTTGGGCATAGTATATTGGAGATAAGATGGTTAGAACTAAAGTAGGAAGCTATGAAATTGTTTGGAAGACACCTTTATAATGAACAATTGAGTTACCAAAGTAGTGAAAATTATTTATATGTTTTGAAACTACATTAACATGTGGTTCTCCTAATATTTTTGTGTTGTTATGGTTTATTTGATTTTCTCTTGGATCAATTTATGGTATTCGGTGAGTATATATATCATGGATAGGTACACAGCTTCACATGTCATATATCTAATTTTTTGGGATTGATAAAAATCTAAATTAATTAAATTATGATAATAATATATTCAATGTTTTACCAAATACATTATTATTGGCATATAATTAATTTAAACTTGGTATTACTATTTGAGTCTTGGTATAACAGAGATAAGAAAATCTGAAGTTGATAAAGAATCCATGCAAGTGTCTGGACAACACCTATATAGAGGAAAATGGAATTTACAAGGTAATTGGAATTTCTTTTATAGTTTATTATATTAATGTTTCATTTGGTTATCCTAATATTTTTTTGTCATTATGGTTTATGGTATTTTATCCTAGTCCGATTGGATAGAGTGGGAGAGTAAATTATGGATAGAAATGTTGGTTCACATGTCCCAAACTTGATTTCCTATTATTACTATAGGTAAAAATCATTTAAACTACAGCTATAATAAATTTAGTGTTTTATAAAATATATTATTATTAACATTTAATTAAGTTAACTTGGGTGTGTCTATTATTATTTTTATTATCAATCTAAATAAAATTTTGATATTGAATACCTCAGATTACACATGATTGGTTGTTTATTGGTTAGGCCAAGTGGTTTTGGTTAGAATTATTGGGTGTATTTTAAATAGTTATATCATGAGTGTGCACATGTTGACCCATGGTATTTTATTGTTATTTCCATCTATTAAATTCATTTTTGAGTATATGTTTTGGAATTTCAAAAAATATTATCTCTTCAAAAACAAACTATAAATCACAAGGATTGAGGAGATGACATTTTAAAACTAGCTAATTTTATTTATATTCCTATAAAAACCCCTAAGATATTAATTAAGAATCATATTAATGCATACCTATTGGTAATAGTTGTGTTTCGCCTTTGATGTGGGGTATTTTTTTTCTTTTAATGGTATTTGGAGGTGATAATTGGGGAGGCTTATGATATTTAATTTCATCAAATATTTCCAGCTACTATAACCTTAATCCTTTTAGGGTCTAGGAGGATCTCATGATCCTAATTATTGGATTGAGATCGTTGGGGAATAATTCAACTTATGGAGACACTTGATGAAGGGTGGGTGAAATTGGTTTCTTACATCCTATAAAATCCCACCATGATGTGGTGGAACATGATGATTTAAACTTGGGGACATGATAATATTTCATGAGAAGCCTTTAATTCCCCCATTTTAGTATTTATTTTTAGATTCGTTGTGGTTGTATTTTGATAATGAGTGTATGGAGCTCCAAATTTTCCCAAAAACTAGGCCGAGAAGGCCATGAAGTTTGATATTTCATTTGGTACAAAGGTTAGTAGTTACTTCAAATTATTTCACCTAACCTCTTACTATGATATTTTATAAAAGTCTCTCACTCTTAAGAATAGCCTTACCATGGATGGTGGGAATGATTTACTCCCTTCTATGGTGGGCTAGGTGGTGACCTTCCAATTTGAGATGTTAGTGCCTCTTCTTATAGGATGAAGAGGATATCATTGGAGATCCTCTATGCTAGATACTTTTAGTCAATGCAAGAAATAATTTCGTTAGTTATTTCTATAGGAATACTTCCCCTTACTAGTTATTAATGTGGTTTGATCAGACGTTCCTATAGTACATGTCCATGTTGATCAAGGGAGTTCCATGCATACAGTAGGATGACACATCTATAGAATTTATATTCACTTAAATATCATATTATATCATGTAGATGATCTGGGAATCTGTAGGATTTAACACCCTAGTATTCTTAATTAGTAATATGTTTGATAGAATATACAACACAAAACTCCAAGCATAAACGAACAAAATATTACTATTTTATAATCATTATAACATATCCTTTGAATTTAAATGCATGAATAAAAGTAACTGAATTTAGAAATATATAAAATGTTCATAATCAATAAAAAAATATGGTCAAAATATTATGAAATAAGAACAGTTTTTTTAAATTAATTCTATTCTATAATGTATGTTTTTTTATTTCAAAACGGTTATTATTACTTTTTAAAAGATAAAATTATAATTAATATATAGAAAATTTAGAAATTTTATATATTAAAAATAACTTAATTTTTGAAAAATAAAACCTATCAAAATTATATTAGGGTAAAATTTTATGATTTTTTTTAAAAAAAGATTTTCAAGTGAATAGTGAAAAATACAGATATTTATTGAAAACTATATTTTTATTTAAAATATTGAAAATGTAATATTTTATTTTAAAAAAATCAAAATTAAAATTATTTCTAAAATATTATTAATAATTCAATTAAGTTAATTAGAATCAATTTTTGGGTTGATGACTGTATAAATACATTTTTTATACTTGAAAAGTGATTTAAAAAAAATAGTATTTCATTATATTATTTATTTTTATACTAAATTAATTTATAAAACTTCTATAAGTTCAATCATTAAAAATTTATTAAATATTTATAATTATAAGATCCAAATTTCTTGACAAATTGTCTTTTTTTGGACAATATGAATAGTAACCATATTAAATTTTTGTTACTAAGGTAAAAGTAAAATAGGTTAATTAGGATTAAAGTTAGTGTGATAAGGCTTAAAATTAATTCAAAAACTTCCATTTATTTCTATTGGTAAGACCATTTCTTCTATAATTATTCAAACATTGAAAATATCAACTTTTTTCATTTAACAATGATTTTCACTTATATAATATTAAAGGAAAAGATGTAGTAAAAAATGTCACTTTATTAATTTTAATATTGATAATATTTTTTGATAGATATAAAAACATATTATCTTTAGTTATAAATTTCTATTTCAAATATAAATGAATATTTTTATTAATGTAATTTATTTTTAATTTTTTATGAAATTATTGCCTTAAATGTTTACACAACACTGACATATTGTGTGTGCAACAGTATAAAATCAAGTATATGATTTTATAAAACTCTAAAAGTAATATTTTTATATGATATATAGTGAAAACATTATTTTATATATCAATATAATAAATTAAGGACGTTCTAATGGTTTATATTTGAATTATATGGATATAATGTTGTTTTCAAAGTCAAATAATGTAAATTGTTCTAAAAATGGCATTAATAGTATCTTATGTTAAATATATATTATCAAATTTTTTAAAAATTATAATAATATTTTAAGAAGAAAATTAGGATAAAATATGTCAAAACATTCTTCCCTTGTCCCTTTTTGATCTAATTTATACAGTATAAGTAAAATTAATCTCATTAATATAAAAATGTCATTACCCTGGTTAATGTTAAAATTAGATAAGAAAGGGGTCAAAGCAATAGATATTATTAAACATTGTATTAAAACCAGTAAAAATTTGATTATATGGTAATATTTAATAAAATATGTTCCTTATCTTAATATCCATGTTATCTTGGAACCATTTTACTAGAGTTCGGAAAATAAACATTTATTTCAAAAAATGAAATAAATTGTATTTTATAATAAAAAAACATTTTATTAACTGATTTAAAGTTCATAAAAACCTATATTTGGTAAATTTAATTGGATATGGTTGATAATATTAACCATGATCCATTTATGTGTCACTTTTTTTTATAGTAACTTTATTGACCCCTAAAGAGTAAAAAACATTTATACCATGATAATTATCAAAAGGATAATTAGAGGGTTAAAACTAAGATATTGGGTGAAAACATAACCAAAACCTATTATCTCTAAATTAAATCAATTTGGATCAATTTTAACATGAATGTTTATTTCAATTAATTTAATACTTAAAGTAATTCTTAGACTTCCCCACCCCTCACTTATAAGTGGGTACCTCCTATCACTTATTATTCACAATGTTTGAACACTTCTTCTTAGAAACTCTCTAAGAAAAATATTTTCTTATATTATTTCACCACATACTAGAGCTTATTTATTTCCAAAATAACATCCTTTCAAGGAATAATGTGTTAACCAAAATATATTTCTCAATAAAGAGGTATAACTATTTATTAGGCATTATTAATATTATTTATTCTTATACCTAATCCAAATACATTGTATCAATTATTAAACAATTAATTTATTATCCTCAACATATTAATTTTTTATTATGATAATGGAAAAACTATTTTTCAGTGTATTTCTATGCTATAAAATGGAAAACATATCCCATTCATATCTACAGCTTACCGTCTCTATGTATCATTTTAATTTGTCTCACCACCATTTTCATTGGACAATTATAAAGATAGAAATATTAAATAAATATATTTTTAATGATATAATTATTCTTCTATAACTATAGTTTAATTTCATCCTTACATCAACCAAGTCTTTTCCTAAAAAAGTATTAAATATTATTAAATGAATATTCAATTCATAATATTACGAGTGATTCCAGTACCGTATAAGTATATTGTCTTTGAAACTTGCATACGTAAAAAATTATTCTTAAGAAATATACATAATCTGAAAAATAGTTATTCAAAAATTTTACCCTTCTTAAAAAATCATACATAAAACCATTCTTTATAACCTGGGGAAAGGAAACTTAATAAAGGGTCACCTAGGATGCTCAGTAAGGGTAAATAATGAAGATATAAATAATTTAAAATTGAATTTTTTATTATCAAAACTATATAAATAAAATTTGAGAATCCTCATTAGTATAACAAGAAAAAGAACACCATAAAAAACCACAAATTCATTTAAAAAGAAGTTAATCCAATTAGAAACATTCCCCCTAAATAATTTCTTGGAGAGAGTGGTTTCTTGTGTTTCAGGATCATCCTTTATAAGGTCTTCTAAGTGATTATTTGTAATTTTTTCAAGTTTGAATATACTTATATATATTAATATTACCTCCATTATATCCTGTTATTAGTATAAGATCTTTCTTGTTAATCCGTTGTTGCGGCTAATAATTAGTATCCCTATATATCAACCTCTCCATTATCCCGTCGACCTCCACTGGTGTCGAATTAATCAAAAGAGCCTCCTCCACCATTTCTTCCTCCAAATGGATAATAATATAAATATTTTTCAATTTATTTCATCATCTAAACCTATATCCTATTTCTAACCAGTCAAGACATACTTGATTGGGAATTCCTTATCATACATGGCATCATCATTATCTAGATCCGCTACTTTAGAGTTTACCTATAATTAATCAGTTCCATCTAGATCATAGTATATCTGCATTTTATTTTTTATCTGACTTGGTATCCATTATCTTTGGAAGATATAATTAGTCACTGCAAATTTTTATTTTCTTTCCTGTAGTCAAAATATAACTCCCTAAAATGAAACATTACTTTTTCCCATTCTTCTTTCTAGAGTAGTGCATGAATTTTCTATGCCTTCCTCACATAGTATTATATTAGAACTAACAAGTTAATTCTTTATCATACTCTACCCCAGATATTCCTTGACCCTCAATGGAGTTATTTTCCTGTGCTAATAGTCATTGGTCTTGAGTTGACCCTCAATTTACAACCCTTAAAATCGGTTACTTATTTACATATTCTTATAGTTTTGCCTCTAGCATGGATTGTTTTTTATAATCCTTCTACCCACCAGATCAACTGGTTCATCCTAATTTGAAATGTCATAATTGATGTCACATAATATTTTACCCTCAATTGTCTCTTTAACAACCACCACTTGGTCTCGTTCCCATCAAGGTCTCAAAATCTCGGTATGAGAAGAAGGATTTAGGCTGATGCTCAAGGACTCAGCAACAAGACCCCCTCACCCGTTTAGATCAGCCAGTTCTTTCATAGTCAACTTATGATCTACTAATTAATTCTCTATGTTATAAAAAAATTTCATAGTATTCAGATCATTCTAAGGCCTTGCCTCTTTTTGTATAACATTATCAGAAACAACCCCATTACACCTTGACTGATCAGTTTCACAAATCGAAAACCATCATTCACCAAATATATAACAACCAATATATTTAATACACACATAAACATGAATTATTACATAAAATTTTAGTTAATAAAACTCTATGGATCGAGAGGTCTAGTGTATTGGGAAAATTAGGAACATTACATAACAAATTAAAAAAACACAACATCTTTATTGAAAAATTATTTTACATGACCACAAAATTCCTTCGTATGTTGCATTGAATGGGATAAACTGAGGACATGAATAAGAAAAGGGTGAGCTATAAAGCCTAGAAATGGAGAAAAAAATTAAATACATGGATAATATAGTACATGATAGGAAATATTTATATGAATGTATCACAAGAGACACATGAACATAAATGCATGATATAACATGATAATCATAACATGGGAAAGTGGAAACAACATTTAACATGATATTAGCATGATACAAGGCTCATTTAACATTTATAATGAGTAAAACCTCATTTAAATTGAATTATAATGAGTAAAATCTCATTTTACTTGACATATCATGATACTAATCCTTATCGAATGCATTGGAGTGCTATCAGGGAACACCCTTCATAATAATTTAATTTCATGCATAAGTGTGCCACATAGATTATATAACACGGATTCATTAACCATTATCATTTATTCCACGATAAAGAAATTTGGTATTCTTACATAAAACTCTATAACAAATAAGTAAATTTTCATAGAGTTCAATACCCATTATAGATAAATGGGCATGATATTCATTACACAATGACTTTGGATAGGAAAATCGCGGTGCAATTTCGGCAGCATAACAACATGACATAAGAATTCATAAAAATATTTGATGAGAGAGAAATGGGGGTATCATAATATGTACATGAAATGGAAAATAATGGGGTCATATAGATACATGTCCTAACATATGTGATGGAATTTAGATTCTTAATACAAAATAATTTCTTGAATGTAAATGAGGAGAGACAATTCCCTTACGGAATTTTGGCATGGTAAGGGGTGTACATTGGAGGCATTAATGAGAAATAAAGGGGTCTCTCATCAACAAAACATAATGAGTTACGTATAGGGGAGGTGTAAAATCATACCCAACATTTGTGATTGAAAATTCAAGGGTATAACAATATAAAGAAACTTGGAAAAAAATGAGAGAGGAAGAAATCCTTTACTTGGATGTGTGATCCAAAGGCTTGAGATTGGTTTAATAGAGGATTTTTTGGATCTTGAGGCGACTTGGGATGATTTTAGAGAGATTAAGGAAGATTTTGTTCAAGAATCAAATGGTTTGAGTGAATATGAATGAAATATTTAGTCAGTTTATATTGGAAATGAGAGGGAATTCATTATTATTTTGGTTTTTCACACCACACATTAAAATAATCAAAATTATAAACCAGCCAACAGTTTTTTCCCATGGTTTTTTCTAAATGGTAGTAGAGAAAATTATTTTATAAGGTCAATGACCAAACTTCTTAAAATATTAGGCTTCCTTATGTGGAGGTGAGTCCCAGTTTGAAGGAAATCATTTTAAAATGATAAAATGTTTTATTAGTCTTGAAGGGTCCACTAAATATTTCTAAAATAAATCAAAAAAAACCTAAAATCATATTAATTTAATGTTAAAATATATATTTTCTGAACATCCCATTTATAGTAGTTTATTATATCACTATTGGTTCATTATGATGTCATAAGACACATTATATATTTAAAATGTATTTAATTTTTACCCAAACATTGGATTGTCTCAAAAAATTATGAAAAATTTACCATTGGATAATTTCGACATCCTGATTCCAAAACTAATATTCATTTTATCTAAACAATTTTTTAAATAGGTGAATTTTTACTTTTAAAATAAACCATGGCATTTATAAAAAAATCATGGGTTTTGAAAAAATAGCTTTCAGACTTTAATAAAAACTACAATTGAATTCATAAAAATTATATGATCATTTATATTTAATAAAAATTAATTTAGTAATAATATTTTATTAAAATATGATTTCATTAAAAAATTCATTAATTCATCAAAATATATATTTCATAGTTGAATATTAACTAAAAATATTATGTGTGCATTAAAAAAATATTGACAGTGTTACAATAATAAAATGAATGTATATTGTTTAATCTATACAAAAATAATGCACATAATCATAGTGCTAGGGTCTTGTTACATATCCCCTTATAACATATGCATAAGGCCTAAGGGTAAGGTGTGTGATGGCGACAGACTCTTGGGGAGGCTCAGATAACATCACTCGGGTGGTAATCTATATCAACTTCCACTTCTCCTGTAGGTGGTTCCATTTATGCTTAACATGTTGAAGCTCAGCTTGGGATTGGTCAAGAGTGAATTCCAGTGATGCCACCTCCTTTCCAAGCTCTGAAAAATGGGCTTCGTACGGAGAAATTCTACTAGATAAGGTCATCGCTTCCCTTCTCTAAGTAAATTTGATTTGTTAAAGCCCTATATTTATACTAATAATGTGACCACAATTCAAAATCTATATTAGAAATGATAACAATTCTCAACAGTATTTTAAAATCAAAAAACATAAAACCAAGGAACTGCATATGTTTTATATAACCATTTTACATAATAAAAAATTTAATTATATCAAGAGGAAATTTCATTAATAAAAGATGGTTCATTACAATCTTCCCTCCATAAGAAACTTATCCCTCAAAATTTACTTTTCCCACACAAAAAAAGATGTGGGTAACTCCACCTCATAACTTCCTCAGGTTCCAATGTTGCTTCTTCAAACTTGTAGTTTCTCCACAACACTTTCACGAGGGTCATTTTCTTATTTTGTAGAAATTTTTGGCAATGATCAAAGATCTTAACCAGCTTCTCTTCATATGAGAGGTCATTATCCAATGGTACAACCTATTAATCGATTAAATGTGATTGGTCAGATATGTACTTCTTCAAGAGTGATACATAAAATACATCATTTACTTGATATAGGTTCGGTGGGTGTGATAGTCGATAGGCTACTGCTCCAATGCTATCAAGGATATCAAAGGGATGATATACCTTAGAATAATATTTCCCTTCTTCCCAAATATCACAACTCTATTCTACGATGATATGCGGAGGAATACCATGTCTCTAACATCAAAATCAAGGTCTCATCGACGATTATCTATATAACTCTTTTTTCTACTATGAGTAGTTTTAATGTGATTATAGGTAGTCTTAAATTTCTCCCCCATTTCTTATACCATTTCTGGGACTTGGAGTTTTCTATCCCCATGATCATCTCCATATGATGGTGTTCTTCACCTCTCCCCTTACATTGATTCATAAAGAGTCATTTGGATTGTTGAGCGGAAACAGTTACTGTAAGAGAACTCAACCAGGGGAAGATGTTGATACCATCCTCCTTTTAAGTCCTTTGAGAATGATCTCAACATGTCAAAAAGAGTTTGGATAGTCTGATCAGATTAGATATCAGTTTGAGGATGATAATCCGTACTAAAGTTTAGATCACTATTCAGATCATTTTTAAGACTCTTATATAACTTAAAGGTGAATCTTGGATCTCGATCAGATATAATAGATAGTGGTACTCTAGGCAGCCTTACCACTTCTCTGAGATATATTTGTGCCAATTTCGTCAATGAGAAATCCTCTCGAATTGAAAAGAAGTGGGTAGTCTTTGTAAGACAATCCATAACAACCGAGATATCATTTTTTCCTTTGGATGTCTTTGGATGTCTGGTGACAAATTCCATGGTGATTTTCTCCCATTTCAATGTTGTCATGGGTAATGGTTGCATCATCCCCTTATACTTCTTCTGCTCAGCCTTCACCTGCTGATATACTAGGCACATTTATGTATACTCAGCGATCTCCTAATACATGCTATCCCACCACTAATGTTCTCAGAGATATCGATACATCTTTGTGTTTCCTATGTGAATGGAGAAATTATAACTATGTGCATCATCCAAAAGTTCATTCTTTAACTCTAGATTTCATGGAAAACATAATATTTTCCCAAATTTCATAATTCCTTCTTCATTAATAATTAACTCCAAGGATTTCCCATTTTTGATAGTTTCCACTTTCCTCTAAATTACCACATCATCCTTTTGAGCATTCTTTATCCTTTACAAAATTGATGGACGAGAAATAATTTGTGAAAGGATTTATGATGTTCCCTTATTTATGAATCCCATGTCTATCTTCATCAAATCTAAGAAGATTGTATCCTTTTCGAATCAATGATAGAATCACTGGGTCCCTTCAACAGAGGGAATCCACAACCTTGTTCGCTTTCCTAGTGTGGTAATATATTGAGAATTTATAGTCTTTGACAAGCTCTATCCATCTTAGTTGGAACATATTCAACTCTTTCTGTGTTAATGTATACTTGAGGCATTTTTTATCTTTAAATATTTCACACTTCTCTCTAAATAAGTAATTCCACCAAATTTTCAATGTGATGATTTCTACATGAAAAATAAATATCATGTGTTGGATAGTTTTTCTCATGAAAATTAAATTTCCATGAAGCATATATAATGACTATTTCTTTTTTTCATCAACACACATCCCATGACCTTCTTTGAAGAAACATTGAATATCACAAAAAGTTCTCCACTTTTGAGTAATGTGAGAATAGGCATAGTGATAATCCTCCTTTTCAACTCTTTGAAGATCTCTTCACATTCATCACTCCAAGAAACCTTGAATACTTTCCAAGTTAGCTTGGTAAGAGGGTTTGAAAATTGTGAGAAATTTATAACATATCGATGAAAATATTCAGCTAACCCCAAGAATCTACGGATATCCTTCACCGATGATGGCCTCAACCATCCCTTAATTGTAGCTTCCTTAGATGGATCCATAGATATCCCATTTCTTGTGATGATATGACCTAGTAATGAGACTTCCTTCAACTAGAACTCACACGTTTTGTACTTTAGATAGATATTCTCCTTTTGCAAGGTCTCTATTACAACGCTTAGATGATCCTCAGGCTCCTACATGGTTTTGGACTATATTAGAATATCATCTATAAAGACAACCCAAAATATGTTCAGGTAATATCTAAAGACTCTATAGATCAAGTCGATGAAGATTTATGAAGCATTAGTGAGTCTTAAAAGCATTAATATGAATTCATAGTTCTCGTAACTTGTACAAAAAGCAGTCTTGAGGATATCCTCCTTCTTCACCCTTACTTTGTAATATCCCGACCGTAGATCCACAATGGAGAAGTATTGTGATCCATGTAGCTGATCAAAAAACTCATAAATTTGGGGAATAGGATACTTGTTCTTTATCTTGATTTTTTTGAGCTCACAAAAATCAATGAAAAAGTGCATTTACCCATCCTTTTTCTTAACAAAGAGGACTGGTGCACCCCATGGTGAAGCACTTGGGAACACAAACCCTTTTTTCAGATTCTCCTGTAGTTGTTTATTCGGCTCCCCAAACTCCACAACTTCCATTCTATATGGAGTATTGGATTTTGGAAACGCTGAAGGTATAAGATCAATTGATAATTCAACATCTCTTCTAAGAGGAAGACCAAGAAATTCATAAGGAAACACTTCAAAAAATTCTCTCACAATTGGCATGTATTCAAGGATGGTTGCTTCCTTAGAATTAATCATCCGAGCAAGATACACATGCTCACAGGTTAGTAATATATATGATTGAGATGATGCTGCTAAGTAATATTTATCCTCATTGCACTTGTATAGAATTGGGGAATGATTCACCATATAGTGATTGATTCCCCACTCACGAAAATTTATGTTTTCTCTATATAGGTAAATCAAATCCATGCCAAGAATTGCATCAAATTCCACCAGAGGGGGTATTATGAGGTTCAATGGGAAGTTCAAACTGCACATTGTGATAGAAGACGAGTTATATTGATGACTTACGATGATTTCTCCATATTATGTTCTCACTTACATCTCTACTTCCATGATGTGTGGTGATATTGGGACTGTTCTACTAAACATTAAAGTTATAAAAGATTTCATAGAACTAGAATAAAAACAAACGTTCTCTATTTTTGAATGAATAATTAGTATACCAGTCACAACTTTGTTTTCAGTGTTTTCTTGGGTGGTTGTGATTGAAAAATCCCACCCTCGCTGTCGTGGAGGTAGTTGGTTGCCTCTGAAAACCCTTTACATTAGGCACTAGTTTGAAAAGGACCATATTTCTTTGAAGTTGAATAAATGAACAGTGCATTGAGGTTCGAACAAATCATTCATCTCCCCTTTCATAGTAGCAAGTTTTTCTTTCCAACATTTAATTTCCAGGCTCCCTTCTCTTCTACACCTAATGAAATTCCTATTCCACTTCAGGAAATTTTTTTGGGTGCTTATTTCCACACCTTTGTCAACTGGGGTGTTGAAATTTCTTAGCATCGTTGGATTTATCCATCAGACCACCAGAATTAAAGTCCAATTTATGATTCTTATCCCCATTATACCCCTAAGATTATATAATCTCCATTTCAACTTTGAGGGAAATCGAAAAATTTACTCATAGTTATTAAATTCACGAATCGGTAGGGATTTTCGTAGGCTAGGTTTTAGCCCACCAAAGAAGCAGTTAACCTTGCATTCAGGGGTAACGACAATGTTGGAGGCATATCGTGCATGCCTTGTGATGTTTGACTCATATGCTCTAATGGATTTGTCATCTTTTTTTCTTGAGGGAAAGGAATTCCCTTTCCATCTTAAGTTAGAGGGTGTGAGGAAAGTATTTGTCAATTTTGTCTTCTGGAAATCCTTATATTCCAATGCCTTGATATACTCCTCGGGCTTCATATTTTTTTTTATCAAAGTATACCATTTATTAGCTTCACCCTCCATATAATAATAATCACGAATAATATTCTCTTTTTTATAACATTGAAGGATGGAGGAGATATTTTTCAATATATTTGATCCATTGTTCAAAATTTAGGGATCAAATGAACCATAAAATTTGGAGGCCTTTGTATCATGAAGCTCTTGATTACGAATTGTTATTTATTTTGGGGTGGGGGTTGAAAATTCTTCTTACCCCATGTTTCAATTCAAAACATGAGTTAACTGTAAGAGTATTGTGACAAAGTGTGAGATTCCCACTCCCATCGGATTAGGCATCTCATTAGAACAATCGTCACATTGATCTTCGCATCTGTTGTCAGCCTAAATCCTATCACCAACCATTGGATGGAATAAAAGAAAAGTTATGGGTAACACATAAAATAGTAATCCAAAGACAAAAAGGGTTAACTTTTAAATTACTTTTATTTCCTTAACTTATGAATTTATAGGATTCAATCTAGGCTATCCATGATCTACTTCCCAACATATATTCTTATGGGAACTTTTTTTAATCCCTTAAAAATGGTTCATACTAAGATTATGAATTTAAAAAATCATATCCGTAGTGAGTTCCATAACCAAGAGTTCCACAAGTCCCATTTTCGTGAACCAGTTCTGGTTTGAGTCTAGCTCAAAGCTGTGTGTTTGGGTTTTACCCCTAGATACATCTGTGCCAGAGCTGCCACTACCTCCTCATATCCAGACATAGATATTTGTTTTTTGATAAACCGCTTATTAAATACTCACTAAAATCTAGGTATGTTATTAATATACTTGGTCTTATCTCTATGGATTTCACAATGGTTTTCTAATCCTAATCCAAAACAAACTAAAACTATCCTCTGACACCATATATTATAACTCTTATCTTTATTAAAAACATAAACATGATTTTTTTACATAAATAGGCACTGAAGAAAACCCTGATTATCAAGAGGTCTAGTTTTTTGGGAAAACTAGGAACATTACATAACAACTTATAATATAAAACACAACATCTTTTTTGAAAACTTATTTTACATGATCACAACATTCCTTCATAATTAGCTTTCCAAGGGATAACCTGAGGAAATGAATTAGAAAATGGTGACCAATAAATCCATGTAATGGAGTAAACAATGCATAAAATGAATAATATAGTATATTATAGGAAATAGAAATATCAATGTAACAAGATAAACATGAACATAAAGGCATGATATAGAATGATTATAATAACATGGAAATGTGGCAGCAACAGTTAACATGATATTAGCATGAGCCAAGGATCATTGAACATATAGCATGAGTAAAACCTAATTGCATTTGAATTAGCAGGAGTAAACCCTTATTGAACTTGATGTATCATGATGCTAATCTTTACCCAATGCATTGGATCACTTTGAGGGCACAGCCTTCTTAATGATTTCATTTCATGCATAAGTGTGCCACATGGATCATATAACATAGATTCATTAAACATCTTCATTTATTCCATGATGAAAGAATGTATAATTAATACATGAAACTCTATAATTAAAAAGTACATGTTCATAATGGTGAATACCCTCTATAGAGAAATGGGCATGGTATTCACTACATAATGACTTTGGATTTTAAAATCATGGTGTAATTTCAGCAGCATAATGACGTGACATAAGAATTTATAAAAATGGTTGATGAGATAGAAATACATGTCTCATCGTAATTACATGAAATGGATGGTAATGGGGTCATATATATATATATGTCCCAACATATGTAATCGAATTTAGATTCATAATAAAATAGAATTTCTTGAATGTAAATGAGGAGAGAGAAACCCCTTATGTTATTTTTGGCATGGTAACAGGTGTACATGGGAGGTACTAATGAAAGATAAAAGGGAATATCATCATTAAAAAATATATATGAAAGTATATGGTAGGTTTTAAATCATACCCCAACATTTGTGATTAAAGATACAAGTGTATTTATACATAATGAATCTTGGACAAAAATGAGAGAGGAATAAATCCCTTACTCAGAAGTGAGATCCAAAGGCTTGGGAGAGGATTCAGAGAGGATTTTTGGGAGATTGGGCAACCTTGATAGGATTATAGAGAGTAGAGGGCAGAGTTTAATCAATCTAAAAATGGATTTAGTGAATAGTAATGGGATATTGAGTGTGTTTAGATAAGAAAGGAGAGGGAATTCTTTGTTATTTAGGTTTTGGAAACCACACATTAAACTAATAAAAACCACAAACCACCCAATGGTTTCTACACCTAATTTCTCCCAATGGGGAGTGGAAAAAATTATTTTATCAGGGAAATAGAAAAAATTCTTAATATATGAGGCTTGCATATGTGGAGGTGAGTCACACTCTCAAATAAATAATTTTAAAATTTTAAAATTATTTATAATTATTGGAGGGTCCACTAAGGCTTTGTAAAATAAATCAAACAAACCAAAAATCACATTATTTTTTAGTTAATACAGATATTGGAAGAAAATTCAATTTATAGTATTTTATTACATCACTATTGAGTCATTATTATGTCATCAAACACACTATATTTAAATGGTATTTAATTTTTAGCAAAAAAATTGAATATCTTGGAAAATTATGAAAAATTTACCATTGGATAATTTCAAAATAATGATTCCAAAAATAATATTAAATTTATCTAAATAATTTATTAAATATTTAAATTTTTTATTTTAAAATAAAAAGCGACATTTATAAAAAAATCATGGGTTTTGACAAAAACAGATTTCAAAGCTTCATAAAAATTATAATTGTATACATAAAAATTATATGATGATTTATATTTAATAAAAAGTAATTTAGTAATAATATTTTATTTAAATATTATTTAATTAAAAAATCCATTAATTCCTGAAAATAGATTTCTTAATTTAATATTAACTAAAAATTCTTTTTGTGCTTTAAAAAATCTATTTACAGAGTAACAATAATAAAATGAATGTATATTCTTTATTCTATAAAAAAGTAATGAAAATAATAATAGTGCTAGGATATTGTTACAAAACCCATTATAACACCCACATAAGAACTAAGGGTAAGGTGTGCGATGGTGATAGACTCTTGGGGAGTCTCAGATAATATCACCCAGGTGATAATCTCTATCAACTTCCACTTCTCCCATAGACAGTTCCATTCAAGCTTAACATGATGAATACTGGCTTGTGATTGGTCAGGAGTAATGCCTATTAATGCCACCTCCTTTATGAGATCTGAAAAAATGGGCTTATAATGGAGAATATTTACTGGATGAGGTCATCGCTTCCTTTTTCTATGTAAATTGGATTGGTTAAATCCTTATATTTATACTAATCATGTGATCATTTTTTAACGGCTATATTATCAACTGTAACAATTTCTAAAAGTATTTTAAATTCTTAAATCAGAAAAACAAGGAAGTGATATGTTTTATATAACCATTTTACATAATAAAACTTTTAATTAGATCAATAAAAATTTTCATTAATAAAATTTTGGGTTATTACAAAATATAAATTTGAGCACCTCCACAGTTGAAAGAATAAATCAGGATACCCAGATAACTATATGAAGAGAAATGATCAACCCAGGATTCAAAGTCAACAACTTCTTTGCACCTAAATACTTATCTTGTATCAATTTAAACCCCCTCCACCATTGTCTATGAAACATAAACTTCTACACATATACATATAAGAATTTTTTCAAACACTGTGATCATTCTAAATTTGGAATGTAGAAAATGCACAGTCAAATTCCCAAGCATACATATAATTGAAGGATTCGTGAATGGTAGTGGGAGTTCAAGAAGACTTACCAAAAACACAAGGGTAGGATAATCTCATTTCATTTGAAAATATTTTTCCCATTGAAAAACATAGATTCCACGTCCCATTCATTTCTGTGGAGAACTATACCATGAACAAGTAAGATCTTCCATTGAGGTGAACTAAATCATCATATGATGTTTTTAGAGGATACCAACAAAAAAACATTCTTGTAACCCCCATGTTCAAAAAATAAACCCACCAAAATCATCCATCAAAGGTATTTAATGACTGAAATGATCCATCAGGGTAATATTCAAAAGAATCAATTCTTATATAAACTCATATGTAAATAATGAAATGAGATAAAATTTATGAGAACATGATAAAAACTTTTTAGAACCATACCATACATATCAAAGATCATAATATTGAGTCACGCCATAAATCTTGGAAATTCATAAGACATGAATAATAAAATAACTAATGAAAATGAACCAAGAACGCATAAAATTGGAGTAAGATACTAGTTTTTTTCATAAGGTTTTAATAATCATAATCATAGAAATATTAAGTCAAGGATACCAAATAAGACATTCATAACATTTTATTCGTGGTCTAAACACCCATGTACCAGCTTTAGAATTAGGATAACATACCATGTTCCCTCAATTGGGATTGGTATAACATCATTAGTTCCCCTTGATATTATAGAAAAATACTCCTTATCGAATGAATTATAGGGAAGTATAATTCTAGGCCCATCCATCACATAATAATAGATCCATCCATATGTATTCCACGATATCATAAAAGTATTTTTTATAACTTAACCCATGGAAAAATGTGTTTCGTCAGGAATTCATCATCATAATCATAAACCATCTAGAGAAATAATAAAGATGGTATCATTGGATCAAATAAAAATTGAACCATAATTAACATTAGTGGATGTTATAATATATAATACATTCCATTAAAGGATCCAAAGAATATTTCTTCAAGAAAATACTATTTTCATTTTTAAATCACATAGTATAATTTAATAAAATAAAAAATAATATGAAAACTTTTTTTTAAAATAACCTTATAAAATTATAATGTATGATTAAATTCATTGATCAGTCATGATATGAGGAATTTCTTTTATGTCATGTCTGTAAAGATAATGATTACTTTCACATTTTTTTAAGAAGTGAAAAATTCTTTGTTCAAAAAAATGAAATGAATATTTCTTTTGAACCAATTTGTAAAATTTGAAACATGGGTAAAAATGAATTTAAAAACAGAATAGGTTAATGATAAAAAAACTATTGAAAATTTGTATAGAAATATTGTATATAGAATAAAAATTATTTTTAATCGAAGTGATAAATATATTCAGTTTCCCTTAAAATTGCTCATTTAACATCATGATTACATAAAGAGTGGAAAATGAAAGGAAACCATATAATCTCTATAAATAACAATATTAAAAGAAAATTAATGTGATTCCTCATAGATTGGATATAAAATTTCATTATTGGAAACTTAATCATAAACAAAACTATTAAACAATAATATTGTAACATAAATTACATACCATAGGTATGAATTATTTTGAATATCTCTAAACCTCCTTTTCATCAAGTTAACTCCACTATATTGATTCATAAGGACCCTTGGAATAGTATTTTATGAATTAGAGAACCTATTCATCGTGGTTAGAGAATTTTAAAGGACGATTGTCTAGTGGTTGGTTAAGCTTGATGTCTCAAACTGACGTAAATAAAATAGGGATGGGGTGTCATTTTATATGGGTTGGAAATGACACACTTGGAATTTCATAGATGATTTAAAAATAATTAATCTATTCTGAATCCAAATTCTTCCAATTTTTTAGAAATTCGAAAATGAATTGGCTACAGTTGAAATATCACCATCCAATGAAATTTATTCCGATTTTAGTGAAATTTTAAAAATTATCATTTTTAACCCCTTATTTAACCAATTTTAATATTAACATTGGTAATGTATTTTTAATATTAAAGGGTTATAAATTTACATAAATGTAAAAATTAATTCATAAATAACCATGGAATGATATTTCATCTATTTCTCATCATACTTGTCATATTTCAATATTTTTATGCTTTTTAAGAAAATTAATAAAATAATATTTTAATAATATACTAATAATTTCACTTTTAGAAAAAATATCAAAAATTTAATATAGAAAAAAATGATTGGAGATGAATTAGAATCTAAAACATTAATGATCTATAATATGTTATTTTTTATAAAAAATATATGGATCATAATAAATCATCAAAATTGTATTAATTTTAATATTTCTAAAATTATTTATTTTATTTTTCAATTTTATATCCCAACTCATTTAAACTTGGTGTTTTATATAAATAATTCTATCAATGAAATTTATTTATTTATAGAGAACTGTAAAATCACCATGTGTTATATTTGGACCCCCTTAAAATTAATTTTCCCCTTAAAATTCTATCACTTGGATACAAAAAAGGATATATTTATTTCATCACATCTTAGGGATCCCAAGTAGCTTCTTAAAACATATAATTCCTAAAAATACCATTAACTGTGTGAGTAGTAATTCTTTTTAGCACTTTATATCTATGATCCAAGATTTATACCATTTTAAATTTATATTAAATATCATCCTCTAATGGAAATACATTTTTTTATTTGTTATGGATTAGGAATGTAATTCCTCTAAAGAGATATATTGAACACATCACAAAAATGAGGGAGGTTTAGTGTAAGAATCATGTTATAAACTATTATTTATACTCTATCCAGAATTTATAAGGGTTTAATATACCCAGGGCTCATCTTTAAGTTATTTATTAATTTCATATCATTAATCAATAGATAATTCCATAGAAATATCTTCTCACCATCTTTAAATTCAATATTTCACCAAAAAAAGTTAGCAAGATATTTCTATCGACTCTGAGCTACCTTGATATATTGTTGAATGCTTCTCATTTTATATAATGTTTCCTAAGATATCTTATTTCCCAAAAATATTATTTTTTCCAACAAAACCCCAACACATTATATTTATATACTTAATTCCATAGTGGGATTCATAAGGATCCATCTAAATGAGTGATTGAAATATGTTTTTTGAAGAAAACATTACTACATTGAGGTTTTGATCCTAAAAAACTTTCAAATCCATAGAAGAAGATCTCATCATAAACTCCAGGGTTTGAATGGTTATTTTAGATTGACCAACTTATTTATTTGGATAAAAAGTATTATAAATAAAACTTGCATCTAGATTCTTCTGAAATCATCTTTGAAACTTTGAGGTAAACCTCTGATCCTAATCAGATACAATAGAATGTGGTAGTCCATGCATCCTTACCACTTCATTAATGTATAATATGGAATGGTGATCAAGAGAGAAAAATTATATAATTTAATTATGTGTTCTCACTTCATAATTTGATCAATGAAAACCCAAAAAGAATTATGGAATTTAGAATTTTGTGGAGTCCAAGGAATGAAACCCATGGTAATATTTTTGAATTCCCATTTTGTAAAGGGAAATAGTTGTAACATCCCATTTTATTTCTATCTCTCAACCAAAACTTACTAAGATACTATGCACTGAGATAAAAACTCTAAAAAATCCATCAATATTTTTCCACTGAAAATACACTTTCTGATTTCTATTCATATTCATACTTCTTGGATGAATAGATAATCATGAACATTGAGCCTCATTAAATAACTCCTTAAAATCTGGTATAGATGTAACACATATATAGTTCTTGATCCTTTTCATTACAATATAATCAAGGTTTAACAGAATAATATTTCTAACCTTCTTCTACATTTTAATATCTTCCTTTCCCCCCATTTCATCACATAGATAGATGATTGAATACTCATTTCAGATAGAAAATAATTCTCACCCACCTTCAATATTTTAAAATATATCCTTTGAAAATATTAAAATATTATATCTTTTGCAAACCTTGTCATAAATAAGCATTCATGATCTTTTTTTATTCAAACCATCTACAACCTTGTTTACATTCCTAGGGTAATAATGTTTTGATAATTCATAATATTTAATTAACTCCAACCATATTATCTGATTCATATTCATCACTTTTGGGTGAATATATATTTTAAAATTTTATGATGAAGATATATATAACACTTTTCTCCATGAAGGTAATTTCTCCATATCATTAATGAAAAAAATACCATAGATAACTCCAAATCATAAGTTGGGTAGTATTTATCATAATCCACTAATTATCATAGGGCATAAGAAATATCCATATATATTTGAGGATGCATACCAATCCCTACATTGATACTTTACTATATATCAAAAACCCTTCTTCATTAAATGGTAATATAATCACAATATTGATGACTAAACTTCTCTTATATACCTTGATGTTTTCTTCACAATCATCAATCCAAAGGAAGTTATTTCCCTTCTATGTTAACTTTGTGAGTGATTTAAATATCCACATGAAACTTTTAAGGAAGAACCAATATTATCCATTCAAACCAAGAAAACTATAGATCTTAGTCATAGTGGTTGTTATATGACAATGATCAATAACTTATATATTTAATGGATCCACTAATATACCCTCGCATGAGATTATATAACCAAAATCCAAAAAAAATATTTCCAAAATTCACATTTTGAAAATATTTCATACAGATTTTCCTTAGGGTATTAAGTATAGTATTTAAGTGATCATCATGCTATTACATTATCATTTAAAATATAAGAATATCATATATAAATAATGTAATAAACTAATCAAGGAAATGTATTTATACTATATTCCTTAAATATATTAATGAATGTTGAGGATTATTAAGACCAAAAAGAATCACTATAGATTCATAGTTTCCATACCTTTTAGAGAATGCATTCTTACATATTTCCACCTTCTTCAACCTAAATTGATGATATCATGAATGAATTTTTTTCTTATAAAAATATTGAGATCTATATAGATGATCACATAATTCATCAATATGTGGTAAGGGATACTTATTTGTTAGTATGATCATGTTTTATTCTCAATAATAAATGAAAATCCTCACTGATCCATCTTTATTCTTAAAAAATGAATATGGGCCTGCAATGTGGTGAGCATGGCCGAATTTATCACTTTTCTTGATTATCCTATAGTTTCTTCTTCAATTAAAGAAACTCAATCTTGTATATTCTATGTGGAGGCTTTTATATAGGTGTAGCACCAAGTATGAGTTATATTAGAATATCAACTTCGTTATTTGACGTAAGATTAGGAGACTCTTCTGGAAAGATAGAAAAAAATCCCACATTAAAGACATATCATTGATGTTGAGTTTCTATCCAACCATATGTGATAAAAATGATTTTTAATAGGAATTATGAACCATATAATGAATTTAAATTACATGATAAGTTCATATTCATCATCACATTGATAGATGATTATAGGAATTTTTTGGAATATCAAATGGTGCTTCTCCTCCATAGAAATTTATGTGGGATTTATAAAAATAAATTTAATTCATGCATATGATAACATCAAATTCAACTAGTGGTAGAATAACAATATTTTTAGGAAGAACACTTCCAATAAATTTGAGAATAATCATAAATTTGATATGTGATCATCATACCATTATGGGTTTATTGTGCTAACTATACATCTAAACATTACGGTGTTATTGTGATACCCTTAGATAATTATTCATATATAAATTATTTGGTAGATCTAGAATCAAATAATTTATTATTGTTTTTATAGTGGACGGTATGTGTGGATTTCACCACATTATTATTATACCCTTAATCATCTATAGTTATCATGCGATGTTTCCCTTTGTCTATAGGATTTAGATGGGTTTTACATCGATTATCACCATTAACCTTTGGTTTTGAGAACTAGTTATCATAAATTTTATAAATATTGAATTTGAAACACTAGAGTGTTTTTTTCATTCTATATTTCTCTTTCCTCTATCATGGGACAACTTATTCCCATCATTTTATAGTTAGTTTTCACAATAACCTTCTGGTACCCTCTAAAGTAACTTACTTTTCCCCTAAAAAAATGACCTCTATGTATCCTTCCAAACATCAAGCATAATGGAAGGCCCATCTTCTTCCCTCCATGGTTTTTATTATTATAGTTTTATTTGACTTCAATCTTTCATTTCTTATCAAAATTTCAGATTGATGGATAACTCCAATCACCATTTCTACCTTGGTTTCACATTGAATGATTTCTTCATAACTGCTAAAGTATATTATAGATTATTCACTTTGGAGATGTTGTTCTAAGACACTAAATAATCAATAAATCTTACATTCCATTTCAATGATAATATCAGAATCATATCTCATAAGTCTTGTAAAATTATACGCATATGTAGTAATAGATTTATCATCCTTTTATCTTAGCTCAAATAATTCCTTCTTTATATTCATATATAGATTAAATGGAATTTACATTATTTAAATAATCATAAAAACTAATATAAATCAATGGATTTAATTTAGTCATGTTCCCTCATGTTCTTGATGATAATCCCCCATTTATCTACTTTGTGTCCTATGTTATTGGAAACCAAAATTACAATTGCATGCTTTAAACACAGGATAATCGAAAATATCAATTCAATGGTATGGATAATTTTTTTATAAACTAGTTTCTTGGTTGATCCTATAAAATAATGTGTATGTTTTCTCATGAAGTATTAAATATAATGGTGTTACCTCATACTCTTGTTTGTAATATGAACATGATTCATGGCATGATAATTTTTCATAAGCATAGAAACACTATTTTCTAATCAAGATGTAATAACATTTTTTACTCAAGAGGAAATTCATTTCATTATCTATGAAAATCTGTATTAACAGAGTTTCATTAGGTTCTATCCATTGAATAAAACAAGAAAGCGTAGTGTAAGAAAAAATAATCATATTACGAAACCACAAAATCATGAAAAAACATGTATAGGATGTCTAATGACACATTATCTTCAATATATGACTCCTTAGGTTTAACATAGGTCATCCATGATCAACATTTATTCAAATACATCATCATGATGCATAAATAAAATGTGAATTAATCCAAGAATATACCCCTAAAATGTCAAATAATCTGTGAAGTTAACAATCACCTTGAAGTTGATTGATGGTTGAGATATTCTTGACCAAATATTTTCTGAGTTATTAGAACTACACAAAACTACAGTAAAACCACTTCCACTTGTAGTATCCATACATAAAAAATTTACTCGAAAAACAAAACTCCTTTCTTTACCATAACTTATGAATTTCTCGTAAATATTTGATTTTCCAAATGGTTATCACAAATGTTTTCTTATACTATTTTTCAAATGCAAGTAAAAATTTCTCAGATACCAATTATATTGACCCATACTTTTCATACATAAAAATCACATATTATTATATAAATATTCAATAGAAAACATTTCAATATTCACCATAACCATATTTCTTAGTTTATTTAGAAAATTAATACATAAAAAATTAATCATAATAGATCTACATCGTATCCCACTTATTTATTTACAAATAGAACTATTCTTAGACACATCATACTTAAAACTATTCTTTATAAGCAGGGGAAGGGAAACATAAGAAAGGGTGACCTATGATGCTCATTAAGGGTAGATAAGGTATGTATCATGGATAAATTAAAACTAACATGATCATAATGGTATGATAACATGAGAATAACATTTTAGAATCACAACTTCCATGTCAAATATCATAATTAGGATTCATGTAATAAATCTTGGCAGTTCTTAATAAAATAATCATAAATAAATCAAATAACATGATCTATGAAATCATAACATTGGAATGATACATAAGTTTTCTAGATAAGTGTGTAATAATTATAATTATTTAAATCATATGTTAAAGCAACCGACCTATAAATTCACGACATGTTAGTATCGAGATAACCGACCATGTACATGCTCTAGGATTAGGAGAACACCTTATATACCCTCTTTTGTGATAGGTAAAACATCCCATGTGTACCCTATTTTGGGAGAGAGATAACCTCTTGTGTTCTATTTTTCGGGCTTGGGTTAATTTCTACTGTACCCTTTGAGCTAATAGAACATTAATATTTACTCAATGGTTTTGCGGGATATATAATTTTGGCCCCACCCATTACATAATCATAAATCCATTCATTTTTATAACATAAGACCATAAAATTATTCATCATAACTTAAACCATATAATAGAAAATGTATTTCATTGATAATTCATTATAAAACCATATTCCATACAAATAAAGAATAAATATGGTATAGTTGGATCATATACCTAATAAATAATACTTATCATCAAAGGAAGTTATCATAGATGAAAAAAATCCTTGAAAAGATCACAAGAATATTTATTTAGTAAAATACCATTCTTATTTATAAATCACCTATTCAAACATAATTTTTCTCAAATAATAAGAAATAAATTTTATTTGAAAAAAACCGTTGAATATTGTAAATAAATAATCAAATAATTGATCAGTCGTGATGGTGGGAAATTATTTCATACCATGTATATTGTAATAAAAATTCCATTCACATATTTGATAAAATTTCAAAAGTAACTTTTTCTGAAAATGAAAAGAAGATTCCTTTTAATTCATTTTTGTAAAAAGTAAAACATTCTAAAAAATGAAATTAAATTATCTTATTAGAATATTAAATAAGCTCTTGAAAACATTTATAGAAAATATGTACATGAAAGAAAAAATAATTTTTACTAAAATGATTTTTTACATAATCATAAAAAATCTTGATAAACAGTGAGATTGTAACAAAAATCCCTTAACTCATGTATGAATTTATTTATATGTGTAAAAAATTAAGGTTATGGGAACAACATAAGTGTGTTATGTGTCATGAAAAAATTTTCTTTTTGTATTGATTGACAATAAATTTTAGATCTACATGAGGATAAATATCATGATCAACGGTTGAATCAATGAAAACAGACAATGGAAAAAATTCCAAAACCATAGAGAGGTTAATGAGATATTATTTATAATTACTTTAATAAATTTAAATAATTAACTTGTGTGAATTATTTCTTCATGGAAGGATGTGAAAATAGATCTACATTGTATAATCATTTCATTGTTGGAATCAAGAACATATTAACTTTAGTGGTGATCCACACATTTTACACAATTCTTCAAACATCACCATATAAATCTCTGAGCAATATCACGGAAGATCAAATCACATGTTTTGTTCACCTTTGATCTCCATTAGAATTGATCCCAAAGAGTTCTCCTTGATCTCTATTGTCATGAGAGCGGGAGGTGGAGGAAGATTTCTCTCCCTTCTTAGGAGCATTCTGGGAGAGGGATCTCTCTGGGGATTGAGGGGATTCTATCCACTTTTCATTGTGCACAATGAAAAATGAATTTTCCCCTTTTAAAAAATAATATAATTTAGTTTAGATACTATTAGGGTTTAAAAATAAATAGATTCATAAGTTCCCTTTAATATTTATTTAATTCCTTGGGGAACCACATGTCTAAATGAATATAATTATTATTATTTCTATGACATCCTATTAACTTTAGAATTAAATTAAATATTATTTATTCATATAATACTCAATATATGTTATTTCTCACCTCACATACAAAACATATTCCTTCAGTCCACTATAATATTTATGGGTCCTTACATAATAAATATTTATTTAGTAAATAAATATCACTAGATTATTCACTAATTAATAAATAAATATTATATTCACTAAATAACATATAATTATTTACTAAATATTTATCTCACAGAATATTCTCTCAAATAACTAGTGAAAAAATATATGCAATCAAGCATTTCTAAATAATTATTAAACCACATGTGGGAATAATATTTCTCAACATGTTAAATAATATTAAAATATTATTTAATTGAGATTCTAGATACACTTACTGTGTGACCCTTTAGGCATTTTTCTCACTATAATTAGGTAAAACATCCTAAACTCTAATGTTATCCCCTAGAAACACTCTAAGACACCCATAGATAAGGAATTTAATTTTGAAATGACTTAATTCCTCATACTAACACTTACTATGTAATATAATCCATTTACCATGATATCTCTAATTTAGAAGGTATAATTATGTTGCCATGAATTTATGTGCTCGATGTCTCTATATTTGAATTTCTAGAAATTGAACATGCGTATAGAACAGCATGTCCAAGGATTTGTTTTGAATATTTCATTTCCAAAAAATCTCTTGATATCTAAACATTCATTACCGAATGGGAAGTAAAAATCCTTTCTCAAATTATTCATTGATGAAATATTACTCATGATGCAACCAACATATCCTACCTTATCATAAACATATGTCATCATGGTTTTCATAAATACATAAAATTAAGTGACTTATAATACCCATAAATAATAATACTAATTTCTAAGGATAAAAACACTTTTCTGAAGTTTGGAAAATCCAATAACACATATGAATACCAATTTCCTACCTACGGGTGTCATTATTATAATATCCTACACTAAATATTACCAAGGATGTACCCCATGAGATGTTTACTCAAAGTCATATTAGTCTCCTCTTTGATAGTGAATGAAATTTGTGTCCCTAAAATGATATTATCTGACTATTGAACCTATTTTTAAAAATAGTGTTATAGCACTTTCCAGTTCACATCATGGAAAGAAAATTATTTAACATTTTAATGGTTCAACTACTTTTAGGGAATTTTAACATACTATGTTACATAGAATAACTACAATTATTTGATAATAAATTTATTAACATTAAAAACTATTAATAGTGATTATCATAAATTAAACAGAATTCTGTTCCATGGAACCAAATCCAACAAACATCCACTTGCACTAGAGCCAACTTCTAATAGCATTCAGTCTGTTATCTATCACATGATACTCATGCTTCTACTGATATATGACTTTAGTGAAGGGATATTCCACATTCTTTCCCATGGGTACTTTGCATACTAAAAATTTACCCCTTTGATAAGAATCCCTCAAAAGAGGGTACTTTTATTATATATGATTTTTCTATTGGTGTGTCCATGGATCTTTTTAAAGATCCACTATTGTTGTATTATCACAATACAATGTGATAGTTTCATTACTGATAGGCACCACAGAAATATTTTGGAAAAAGTTCTATATCTAAATGGATTCCTTAGTTGGATCATAAGGTTCAATATACTTGAACTCAGTTTTAGAATTAGCAACAACTAGCTAGTTTGAACTCTTTCGTCTCAAAATTACTCATTTGAGATGGAAAACATATATTTACTATGACATTTAATCATTCTAATATATTTGAATACCAGCATAATTATAACCCCTACATACCATCTCCCCATCTCCTTCATACACAAAGAAAATACCCTTTGTTCTTCTCAGATACTTAAGGATATACATAATAGAAGGCCAATTGTTTTCTCATATATCATCTTGATATCATCCTACCATGTTCAATATATAGTAAACATCAATTCTCAAACACAAAATGGAATACATGATTGATCATATCAATAAAGCGTATGAGATATTACTCATTCTATCATTCTATTATTATGTATGTGGACATATTTACTTAGAAGGATGTAAACCATGTGACACTGGAACAAATCCCCTCTTGGATTGTTCCACACTAAATCACTTTAGTATATTTTAAATATATGAAATTTTGGATAAAACATAAATCCACTTGGTTCTATCACGAATTATCTTTATCCCTAGATAATAAGATACTTTAAATAATTATATCCTAGAGAAACAATTGTTTAACCAATAATTAAAAGACTATAAGACAGATATGTGATCTCCAGTGAGCAATATGTCACCAACATATACTACTTGGATAACAAAAAGAATCCTTATTAACCTATTATAAACACTTATCTCAAATTAAATATTTTTGAAACCAAATGTTTTTATATCTTCATAGAATCAAATGTTCCTTGATTTGGATGATTTCATAAAACCATAAATGGGTCTCTCGAACTTGAAAATATTTTGGCTCCACTTAGAGTCACACAACATTCTGCTTGTTTCATACAGACATCTTTCTGAAGGTTTCCATTAAGGAAATAATTTTTAATATCCATATTCTAAATATCATAGTCATGGTAAGCTGCTATAATAATTATAATTATGATGGATTTAAACATGGAAGCTGATGAAAATGTTTCATCTTATCTAATTTCTTGATATTGTTTAAACCCTTTATCCACAAGTCTTTTTATAGGTTTCTATATTACCTTCCATTCATTTTTTATCTTGAATTACCATTTTCAGCAAACTGGATTTACATCAACTGACACATCAACCAGAACCCAAACATAGTTATGATTCCTGGAATCCATTTCAAAATTGATGTCTTATTTCCATATTACAGTTTCTAATCTCTATACTTCTTCTTTGTTTAAGATAGTTTCATCATTTTTAACCAATAAAGAGTCACTATTTTTTATGATAAGAAAACCATATCCCTCTAGTTATCTTACCTATATTATACTTCTATGCAGTACTTTTGTGTTAGAAACTACTTCTTATAATGAGACATATGGAATATATTCATGTTCTAACATTTGTGTATCTTCATCATTAACTTCATCGAATTCAATCTTTCTCCCACTAAATTTTTATGAAATTGTTATCCCTCTCAAAAAAAACTTTTCTAGAAAAGTTCACATTATTATTTGAGGGGTTATATATGTATTATCCATTCCATCCTTGGGATACCATATAAAGATACGATTTCTACAACAGGGTTCTTGTTTATTTATGGATAAGGAATTAACAGGAACCTCAAGATCTCATAAACATGTATGAAACAAAATGAGTTTCTTTCCACTCTATTAATTTGAAGGGAATTATATTTTTCACTTTATTTGGTACTCAATTTAATCTCTATTACACAGTTTCTAATGAATATCTACAAAATAATAATGAAAGATCTACATGACTCATTATCAACATTATCATGTTTTATAGGTATGGTTTCTCCTTTCACCAACCCCAGTCTACTATAGTGTATAAGGTTGAGTGAGTTGAGATAGAATCCAAAAATCTTGTAGAATGTCAATAAACTATTGGTTAAGATATTCACCACCTAAATTTGATTGAAGCATCTTAATATTATTTCTAACTTTATTATATAATTCATTCTTCAATCCCTTGAATTTCCCAAAGGTTTCATATTTATACCTCATCAAGTATAAAGAACCATATCTACTCATGTCATTAGAAAAAGTTATGAAGTTATAATACCCATCTCTATATTATAATGGAAATGGTCAACACACATAAGTGTGTAATAATCCAAAAAGATCTCTGTCCCTTTCAACCTATCCACTAAATGTCATTTTGACTCTTTTTCCTTGTTAAAAATATTGACATATTTCAAGTGGTTTTAAATAAGAAGTGTCTAAAAACAATATTAATATAGCATTGTCAAATGATTCTCATTGACATGACCAAGATTGTGATGTCATAGCTATGTTTTATATGAGTCATGAGAACATTATTCATTATCAATTTCTAATAATTTGTTTTGTAATTTTACACATAAATACGATTATTTAAATGTTCCATACCATAACTAATATGAACCAATTAGGAGTTTAATCCATCTCAACACATGAACAGGCCTCTGGAATGGCTCGAAGGTTATTCCCGATCCCAAAGTTTGGTAACTAGTGTCAAGGTATCACATTATTCTCTTGGTATGATTTCACCCATTTGCATAATTAGAAAGAAAATTCACATTAATAAACATCACAAGAATCAATAACCCTATCGAAACAAGGTAAGATAATGTTTAGATTAAATATTTACAACATTAATTAAAAAAACCAAATCAATGAGGGATTATATACTAACATAACCTAACAACCTCTAAACAATGTGAGGGCCATCTCCCTCTAGACACTGCCATGTAAGATAGTATCACTAGAAAACCAAACCTTGATTACAATACATCTTGACTTCACCTGACTCAAACATAACCAAGTCTATAAAAAAATTAATATTCAAGGTGTGATCCAATGCACTGTAGTATGCCCCCCAATAAAAAATATTCCATGAAAAAACATTATACAAAAAATGAACGCGCATGTTTTTTTAAAAATGATATAAAAAGTTTTATAGAAAACATTTTAAAGGTGACAATTAATTTTATTTTGAAGTAGCCAAACAAATTAATTGTATTCTTATGAAAATAAAAATATAAAATAAGAGCACAAATTCAAAGGAAATCCATATATTCATTATATATAGTTGGACACTAGGTACATCATATAATGGTGAAACATGGTATAACAACCACACTGATCATCGTCCTAATGCACAAGCTATAAGAGAGGAATCTATCCAAAATTCTAGTGGTCTCAAATCATCATAGTTTAGTTATAATTTTATTTTCAATCCTTTTAAAAATAAATAGTGGTTGACCCTACTGATTAAGCAAGAACACTAGTCTATGTCTACCCACCTAGATACCCGAGATTCCCTTTGTGATCTAACTTCATTTCACATATCATGTATATCAATATTTTTACCACATAATTCAAAAATCACAACAATACATGGAATTAACTATTCATTCATGACCAAAAGCATTTCTAATTTCCAAACTCACACTAAAACCATTTGGAAATACCTTTCACACCACTTTCACAATTTATAAAACCCATTGAAATCATAATAAGAAAGGAACATTTTAAATCCAACCATTTCAATAAGAAATTCAAAATTTATACTGAAGGTGTAGAAAAAGGAAGTCAACATGCAACAATTATAATTTTGTTAAAATAATAATTTATACCTTTAAATCCCTTTGAAATACCATTTCCACCGTCCACAAAAGACAAAAAACCCTTTCAAGGAACATAAAAATAAAACATACAAAAAACATAACCAATTTAATTTAGAAAATCCACTTCTATTCTTATATTCATAACAAACCACTTCCAAAAATAAATTTCTCACCAAAAAATTAAACTATAAAACAACATTATTAATGAAAAAAAGAAATTTAAAATCATCTAATAATGTAAAACCACAGAACCACCATCCTCAATCTTAGAAACTTATGAAATTGGTGTGAAACCAAAACCAACCCACAATAAGACACTAAAAAGTAATGATTTAACAATTATGTTCAAGGTATCTCTCAAAAAACATGATAAAACACTCTTTAGGTCAAGATCCCCACAGGAAAATGAGAACCCAATAAAGGGAGGGAAGAAATCCTACAATGAGGGAAGAAATTGAGAGTAAATAGACTTAATTATGTTTTTCCTTAAGAATAGGGGTCATAACCACCCTAATATTGATTACTATGAAGTATATGGAATATTGGAGGAGGAACCCTGGGCTACTATAAACCCCGAATGGGGTGGATGGGTGAGGAAATTGGGTTAAATACTAAGAGAGAAAAATGAAAGTTTCTATTTTTTAATAACCTATAAGAGGTGAACGGTTTTCCAAACCATGAGGAAACCATGTATCCCTCTATTACAAGAGGAATGAGTCACATGATTACCCCACACAGATTGAAATACTGTGTTGTTTAACACATTCTAAAATTGACACTTATCCACATGGTTTCTTGGGAAAGGTTCATGGTTACCCTTAATCGTGCGCAAACAGTGTGACACATACTATGAAACCCAAAATTTTTATTTTTCTCTAATAACCCTTGGGAAAACCAGAGGATAAACATGGTATACAAAATAATCAAAAGGTCCCCTAAAAAATTAATCATGTTACACCCATAACTTGAGATAAAAACTGATATCCATAAATGAATTGAGAAACATGGAAAAAATAAACATTTTGGTGTGATAATTCTCACCGCCATAAAACTTTACCCCCTGGAAATCCATTCCACGTTTTTATACAAAAACAAAAAACAATACATCACCACTACATAGAAAAATCCCAAACAACATCAAAAATAGGAGAAATAACGAATACCATAAATATAAATAGAGATTCATAATATTTAACTTGAGATACAAGAATGGAATCCCCACCATACACCTTCTCTCCCAAAACCCATAAAACCCAAAGTTGATTGACCAAAACAAATGAAATTCTCACAACACATAATGCAACCTCTGAAGACAAGAACACTTCATACATTACTAAATGAAACTCAAAACTCTTACCTTAAACGAACCAATGAACTTGAACCACTTCTCAAAGAATAATTCCACAATAGTTCTTAAACAAAACTACTAGGTTCACTTAAACCCCAACATTTTATCTTGGGGGAACTTGAAATTATGTATTCCCATATAAGACTACCCACTTCCACTCCAACAATGAAAACTAAACCAGATTGTCAATATAGGGATTCTTGAACGGACTCCCCACCATTAGAAATAAACTAGATCCATTTTACTTTAGTTGAAATTTCAAAGAGAATTGTGATGGGTTTAACCACCATGGAATCCAAAAAATTTAACCAACCAGTATATACTGACATGAAAAACCAATAATGGGCCAAATAAAAAATTTCCCACACAACCGAACTACCATATACCAACAAACCTCTCTACAAGGGTTCCGACAAAAGAAACTCCAACCCAAGTGGAAGGAACTACACAATTTACCATCCCCATCGGATGTGAAAATCTCCATATTAGAGTCATCCAAAAACAAATATGATTCTTTAAGATGACCGAACATGGACTAAAAAACAGAGATTCACGTCTAATGGCATATCCACTGTGATTACATGAAGATAAAATCACCAACGAGTAACTTATAAAAATAACAAAAACTGTATTAAGAACCTTAAATATCCCACACCCAAAGGGTGGATACTATAGATAAATCATGGTTCCCAAAACCATTAGTGTTTTCTTAACCAAATTATAAGATTCACTCTGACACCTATGTCTAGAGCTTAGATGTCTTGATGCATCTAGTTCCCTACAGTCATAAGCTGATAATCCCTGATCAGAATTCTCTCTTTTAGTGCCATAAGCAGCCACATAGCAATCCATGATGTACCAAAATAACACAACACGCAATGGGACTTAGTTCGCCTCAATAAATAACTTCAATGAGGTAGGGATTCATATGACACATACACATCCTCCACCTTCAACCTAATGAGTAACAGAAGGAACAAAGATCACTTGGAAGACACCTCAATTTAGAATAGAGAAATTCAAAATATCCAAAAGAGAAACATGCCGCCATTAAATCATTATTTGTCAAAATTTTCCACCAAATCCACTTTTCATTTTTAAGAAAATATGACATTATATGGAACCACTAAACATGGCCATTACAACCAAAGAATCACACACATGATGTGTTTTCAATCTAATCCTAATCAGCACCCTGCACCTGTGAAATAGATCCACATAACTCCTTTGAAACATCCCAAAAAAACCATTTCAACTGGAATAAGCATCCAATGGCATGACATGTCTTCATTGTACTCAGAAATGATTAATTCTTATGAAATAACTTGTCACACTAATTACACAATATGATCATGTTACTAAAAGGACATGATAAAGGATCAAGGGGACATTAAATCCCATAAACAACAACAATAGATTTAGGATATCTTTTAGTCTCTTTAATGGATCACCCTTCACTACTTACATATACTAGTGGAAAATCAAATGCCTCAATCACCCATTCTTAACAAATATTTAACCTAAACTGCATGCCACAACACATCAGCTTAAGAATTCAAATCGGACTCTGACACCTTCAAGCCTAAATGTAAAAAACAACATCATTAATGACTTGGAAAATAGAATGAAACTAATGTATCATTCTATTTTATCCATCCACTATTATTTTGACAACCATGCTCATTATTACACACTTAAAAACGATTTATTACATAAAATTCACTTGATAAAATATAGAAGATTGAGAGGTCTAGGGTGTTTGGGGTTTAGGAACATTAAATAACAACTTAAAACATGAAATAAAACATCTTTATTGAAAACTTCTTTTACATGAACACTACATTCTCTCGTACTTAGTATTGCATGGGATAACCTAAGGACATGCATAAGAAAAGGGTGAGCTATAAATACTAGTAAAGGAATAAACATGGAATAACATGAGGAATAAAATACATGATAGACAATAAGCATATAAATGGATAACAAGAGAAACATAAAGGCACAATAAAGCATGAAAATCAAAACATGGAAATGTGGAAACAACATTTAATATGATTTTAGCATTAGCCAAGGCTCATTGCACATGGAGCATGAGTAAACCCTCATTGCACATGAAGCACGAGTAAACCATAATTTATCATGAATTATAATGAGTCAATACCCATTTCACATGACGTATCATGATACTATACTTTACCCAATGCATTGGAGCACTATCAGGGTGCACCCTTCTTAAACATTTTATTTCATGCATAAGTGTGCCACAAGATCATATAACATGTATTTATAAAACATCATAATTTATTCTGAAATTAAGGAATGTGGAATTCATACATGAAACTATAACATCAGTTGGTAAATGTTCATAAAGGTGAATACTTTTGATAGAGAAATGGACATGGTATTCACTACACAATGAATTTTCCTTGGAAAATTGTGGTCCAATTTCTACAGCATAACGTTGTAAAAAAGACTTAATAAAAAATGGTTGATGAGAGAGAAAGGTGTGTCTCAAAATATTTACATGAAATGGACAGTAAGGGGGTAATATAGATACATATCCAAACATAAGTAATGGAATTTAGATTCATAATACAAAATAATTTCTTGAATATAAAATAAGAGAGAGAAATTCCTTACGGAATTTCGGCCATGTAACAGGTGTACATGGGAGGCACTGATGAGAGAGAAAAGGGTTTATAATTGTTCAAACATTTAAAGGAAATTATAGGGGAGGTGATAAATAATACCCCAACATTTATAATTGAAAATAAAAGGGCATACCCAAATTTTGAAACATGGATAAAAAGAGGAAGGAAGGAATCCCTTACTTGGATGTGTGATCCCAAAGGCTTGGGAGAGGCTTGAGATTGGATTCTTGAGAGATTGAGGAACCTTGGGAGGCTTCTAGAGAGAGGAGGGTAGACGTTTTATGAACTCAAAAGTATTTTACTGAAGAGGAAGTGGGATCTTGGGTGAGTTTATATAGGAATGGAGATGGAATTCTTTATTATTTATGTTTGGGTCACCACACATTAAACAAATCAATACCACAAACTAGCCATAGATTTTGCCCATTTTTTTCCAAAGGGGAGTTTAAAAAAAATTTAAAAGGCCAATGGTAGAACTTATTAAAATAATAGGGTTGCTTATGTGGAGGTGAGTTACACTCTCAAGGAAATTCATTTAAAAAGTGAAAATGTTTTATTACTCTTGGAGGGCCCACTAAAGCTTTGTAAAATTAATAATACAAATATAAAATAACATTATTTTAATGTAAAAACATATATTGGTCGAAAATATCATTTATAGTATTTTATTACATCACTATTGGATCATTATGATGTCATAAAACACATTATATATTTAAACGGTATTTAATTTTTTACCAAAAAAATCGACTGTCTTAAATGTTTTTGAAAAATTCACCGTTGAATAATTTTGACACCCTCATTCCAAAAATAATATTAATTTTATCTTAATAAATTTATAATTATTTGAATTTTTAGTTTAAAATAAAAAACTTCCATTTATCGAAAATTAATGGGTTTTGACAAAAACATCTTTCACACCATAATTAAAATTACAATTTCATTCGTTAAATTATAAGATAGTTTATATTTAATAAAAATTAATTTAATAATAATAATAATATTTTATTAAAATTATAATTTATTCAAAAATCCATTAATTCATCAAAATATATTTTTCAGTTGAATATTAACTAAAAATTCTATTTGAGCTTTAAAATCTATTTACAAAATAACAATAATAAAATGAATGTGTATTCATTATTATATACAAAATAATTCACATAATCATAGTGCTACAGTCCTGTTACATAAACCCTTATAACACCCACATAAGATTCAAGAGTAAGGTGTGTGATGGTGACCGACTCTTGGGGTGGCTCAGATAACATTGCTCGGGTGGTAATCTCTATCAACTTCCACTTCTCTCATAGGAGATTTCATTCAAGATTAACATGTTGAAGTTTAGATTGGTATTGGTGAATAGTGAATCCCAATGAGGCCACCTCATTTCTGAGCTTCGAAAAATGGGCTTCATACGGGGAAAGTCTACTGGATGAGGCAATCACTTCCTTTTTTGAGTAAATTGGATTTGCCAAAGCCCTATATTTATACTAATAATCTGATCATTGTTCAATGGATATATTAGCAATGGTCACAATTATTAATGGTATTTTAAAATCAAAAAACAAAAAACCATTGAAGTTCACAGTTTATATAAACATTTTACATAATGAGACATTTAATTAGATCAAGGGAAATTTCCATTAATGAATGTTTAGGTCGTTACAATTATTCTTTGATAGGATCTTATTGACTATAAAATAAAGTAGGATTGAACTTATGGAACATGAGAATAATTTATATGGGTTGATCAAATAGAGGGTCTTCCAATAGTGAACTACCTATGGTCACACATTAAATATCCTTTGGCCTAAACATACCATAAATAAACACCAATCTCACAAAGGGATCTAAATTAATATATTCCCAAAATATTTCTTAAAAAAATCCAATAACAATCATTTTAGAACCAATTCATCGATAGAAATTCAAAAATTAAGCACCATTCAAAAAAAACATTTTATCAAACTCAAAACACATTACAGGAAATGTTTCCAGATCACAAGGAGACACACCACACCAATAATGGTCATCAAAACATCACATAATTTCTTAAAATAACTTTTCAAATGAAAACAGTCTTGGTGAGTTTCACACTCATCAATGGTATTCCATGAATCCTCTCACAAGAAAATTTTCATTCCAAATTGGGCACCCATTACCACATTTCAATCTGGTCACTCATCCAATCGTTCCATTATCCATCCACATTTCTCCACATCTCCATGAATTTGGTAACTCATTATAATACAAAATGTCAAAAAAATCCACCTTCAAAAATAAAACATTGAACCCACATCATTAACTCCTCAATTTACTTCCCATTTAAAAATTCATAAAAATTTTCAACATATCAGTCACCAACGAGTTGAACGTCACATTAAAAAATCATTTTTATAATTATTTCATGTTTATCAAAATAAAATCTCATGGATTCCATTAAAAAATTAATTTTATCTCAATTAAAAAAAAATTAACCAACACAAAAAAATCATTTCACCAAATCCAATTTAATTAAAAACTCACCTCTTCTCACTAAAAATAAATTTTCAAAAACATTTTCAGAATATATTTTTTTTCAGAAATAAACTATTTCAATAACCCCTATGTTTTTCTTCATAGAAATACAATCTCATTAAAATCATTCTCATTTCACACAAATACCATTTCAAAAAAATACAGTTTTCTAATTATTCCTTAAAAATGATTCTGAGAATCCATTTTCAACCATAAAAAAAAACCATTTCTAACTCAAATTGTGTTCTAACAATTCTCAAATTGTATTCAAGGAAATTTTTCATAATCCTTAAAGACCTGAAACAATTTTCAAGGGTATGTCCTTAATTGATACCATTTTTTCATAAACCATGCTGGAGTGTCATCTAACCAGACACTTGACCTATTCAGTGGCATGGGTTGAAGGGCATTCGATCCCCACGGGCAGGAAAATAATTTCCAGGTATCACATTATTCATTGGGAATGATTTCACCAAATAACATAATCATAAATAGTTCACAATAATAAACATCGCAAGAGTGAATAACCCTATAAAAACAAGGTATAAAATTTTTAGATTCAACATTTAAAAATTTCACTAAAACAACCAAAACAATTAAAATGGGGAGGGATACCAACCAAACACATCCTAATAACCTACATGCAATGAGATGGTCGTCAAGCTCAAGCTTCCACCACTAACGACTACAAGAGAACCCCAATAGAAACCTAAACCACCATCACGATACATATTTAAATTACTTGAGCCAAACATAACCAAGTCCAAATACACCTAAAGGAATATGTAGGGTGTAAGACAACGCCCAATAGGATGCTACCCAACATAATAGATTCCATGAAAAAAATATTTTTTTAAAAATCAATGTTTGTGTTTTATAAAAAGGCCAAAGAAATTTTTATAGAAATCATTTTTAATGTAGAACATAATTTGCTTTTTAAGTAGCCTACCGAATGCACAAAATGCGAATAGAAAGAGTAATATCCCAAAAGTTCACCAAGTCATGGGAAATCCCTATAGGCACTAGATATAGTAGGACACTATGTACACCGTATCTCAATGAAATGTGGTATATAAACTACAATGATCATGTTACTCATGCACAAGACACTAGAGAGGAATATATACAAAATTCTATTGTTCTCCAATAATCCTAGTTTAGTTAGTTTTTTTCTTCAATCCTGATAGAAAGAATCGGGCCTCAACCTCACTGATCTAACTAGCACACTAGTCCTAGTCTGCCCACCTAGATACATGGGATTATTTTTTTTCTCTAATTTCATTTCAATTATCACATATATCAATACATTTACCACATAAGTCACAAATCACAATAACATAATGAATTAACCATTTCATCATTACCAAAACCATTTCCAATTTAAAAAATCACATTGAAATAATTTTTAAATACATTTCACCACACATGTACATTTTATAAAACCCATTGAAATCATAACTAGAATATAAAATTTGAAATATAACCATTTCTATGGTCAAATCCCCTTTAATATCCACATATGAACCCAAGTAATTTTTAAAACATGTTTCCAATAATTTAAATAAATCACAATTTATACTAAATGTGTAATACAGGGAAGTCAACATGAAATGATTCTCATTTTGTTTATAAAAAACATTTTCAAATTTAAATCCATTTTAAAACTCATTTCACACCATCAAAACAAGGTATAAAACACTTTCAAGAAACATCACAATAAAACAACACAAAACATAAAAATTTTCCTTTAGAAGATCTAATTTTATTCATATATTCATTCCAAAATGCTTCAAATATGTATTTTTCACCACATAATTAAATACTAGACCACTATTGTGAAAGAAAACAAGAAAATTAAAATAATCTAACAATGTAAAAGCATGGAACCACCTACATCATGCTTGGAATCTTCTGTAAATTGTTGTGAAACTGCAATAACACCACCATAAGACCCAAACAAGGAAAGATTTAAAATTATTTATCAATATATCTCCCAAAAACAAAAGATCAAAACCAATTTAGATTAAACACCCCCCTAGAAAATTAGAACCTAAGAATGGAAGGAAAATAACCCTATAAAGAGGGAATAAATCTTGATAAAAAAGAATTACATGAGGTTTTCATGATTAATTGGGCTCCAAACCACCCAATGATTGATAACCAACATGCCTAGGGAATATTAGAGGATGATTCAAATGAACTAAATCCTAAATGGGGTGGATGGAGGAGAAAATGGGATCAAATTCTGGGAGGACAAAAATGTAATTTTCTAATTTTTAATGACCTAGACAAGGTGCATAGTTTTCCTGCCGAGTTTTCCAAACCATGAGGTAACCAAGCATACCTCACCTTCTAAGAGGAATGATCCACATAGTTACCATGCACCATTTAACAAATTGTGAGGCAACTTTGTTGTTACCCACTATCAAAAAATGATGCTTGACTGCACGATTTCATGGGAAAGGCCCACATCTTCCCTTAACTGTGAGAAAACTGTGCGCCACCTTCCGTGAACCCCAAAGTTTTCATTTTTCTCGAAAACACATGGAAATCATGGGATCAAAAATAAACAAAAGATCACCTTAAAAATTAAACTGTCACAATCGAAACATTTTAGAAAAATCGAGATCCAAAACTGAAAGGTGGTAGTCACCAATGTCTAGAGAATCCATCCTTGCACCGTTAGTAGCTCTCAAATACACCTCTCCTCTAGCAATATTTCAAAATGTTCTTGGTTCTGGAATTTGGATACAATTTTGATCACCACAAGCTATATCTAATACCCAATGTGTAGATATTGAAAGATTACACCCAATAATGAATGTACCTTTAGCTCCCCCTTGTTTCTCGGTATAGTTATTCTTCCAATGGCCTTTTTTGCCACATGAAAAAAATGTTGTATTTTTTCATTTACATGCATATATATATTCATCTTCTTGGAAGAATGGTTCTATAGAGAATTAAACTTTTTATGAGTCTTGAGCCCCTTTTCATTATTCATTATCTTATTTATTCCTCATAAGGACTATAGTTTTATCATTCCCTATTTCCTTATATATATGGTGAATCAAAGTAAGAAGTTATAGAAGAATCTCTTCATTACTTCTCATTCTATAATTAACAATGAAAATAGTGATGTTCTTGGCCCGTGATTATTGTATGAGATCTATACATTACTCATCTAGGAATTTAATCCATAATATGTCTAAGTGTTCATTGTAGCTAATAATACTGACAACATGAGGCCTAGATGGTTTAGAATCTCCATGTTTGGTTGAAAAAAATTTATTGGAGCTCTAATATCCCTCTTTTATTTCCTTCTCATGATATTTATCCTGAAAGTGAGACATCATGCTATATGAATCCATGTCCTCATGTGGCATAAAAATATCATCGATCATGGATGACTTCATTAAACAATAAACATATGTAGGGTTGGTCAAATGTTTCTCAAAGAGATACAACTCTTCATCTCTATCCTTATTTCCGAAAACTTTTAGAATTTTTTCTTACAGCACATATAATTTCATATCATGGAGAAGGATAACGTGTAAGAACCTTTCCCACTCTTAGAAATTTCTGCCAGTGAGAATGTTATTCTTCTCAAGTATTTATCATAGTTATATTTCTGAAGTTATTTCTATTTTCATTCCTATAAATAAAATAAGTATAGATTTAGTAATTTATCTGATAAAAATTAGAAAAATAAGAAAATATTATAATTATTAATATCCCACTATTTTACTAAAACCCAATATTCCACACCATTGTCTTTGGAACATCATGTTTCTTAGAAATTCACACTCTAAATGATCCATATTCCCCTTCTCATTACCCCAAATTTGGTTGGTTAAGAAACTGGAAAGGTTTTACAAAGTCATTCCAAATCACAACAACATTAAAAAATAGTTTGTTAATATGTTGAGTAGACTTCCCAATCCTGAAATCTATAAATTGGACTTCCTCAACCCTTGCCTCTCAATAACAATATGTCCTTCTTTGGAAGTCATCCTATGATGTGAACTATGTAAAGTGAACCCAAAAATTCAACATAGAATTCCCTAATAATAAAAAGCACCCCAACATTTTCTAGTAGAGAACTTTAATCTATGGTTCAATTTTAATTAATGTAGTGGAAGGCTATATCGAGTTAATTTATATAATTGATGGATTTTATCCTTTTATGCATAAATTTCCTATTAATATCATTATTAAATTATTATTAATATTAAGTGTATTTACTTAAGTGATTAACCGTGTCTTAGGTAAAATTTACTCCAAAGTAAATTTATTTTAGTTCTATCTTGAGTAATTGTTAATTCCATAATTCATTTGATCGCAAAAAAATATGTATAATGAAATAACCATAGAAATGGATAGATATAAAAAATAAAGTGGTAAGATCTTAAGATTTTAATAATAGTTAGTTTATCTAGAATTTTATAAAATAATAATTGACCTAGGGGAAAACACCTTAATCAAATTAAAATCTGTGTTATAGCTTTCCACCTTTCCACATATCTCTCTCTCCTGGATTAGTTTCACCTCATCTTCAAACATGAAATACCACCACTAGCATGCTAGATCTATCCATTACTTTTGTGTTTACCCAAATTAATGTGAGGGAAACAAAAGGATTTCATAAAATCAAACATGTGATCATAGGACCTTACATAATAAGAGTGGATATGGAATGTTGGACGACAATTTAATTTAATTGTAAATTAAATGAAATCAATCACATAAAATGTTCTGGTCTATCCCATGATCATACACATGTATTCAAAGAATTTTTTATTTAATAAAACTATCATTCAGTTCATAATCATTCTTATTTAATATAAATCATGCTCAAATCAATTAATTATATTCTTTATTTAATCAATTATTTTTTCTTAATTATATTCCGAATTTCCTTGAGATTATCATCCATCATAATTTAAAAAAAATTAAATATATTTAATTAAATATATATATATATATATAAAAATGTACCTTAGAGACAACTTGTTGAATACCCATATGAATTAACCCTACATGTATTATAAATGTATATAGTTTACCATTGTGACATATAGCATACAAGACTTATCACGTACATTCATGATGTGTAATATCATCTTAATTACTATATGAATTACATTTTTTTCCTATAAAGTGTCATGCTTCAATGCACAAAGAGTAGTATCTATCATATCACTCACACATGACATGAAGATCTGAATATAATAGAGAAATTAAATAAATAAATATATATATATATATATATTTTTAAACTCGTCACATGATGTGTCTAATAAAATTAATGACCACACAAAATAACATGAGGATAAGGTTTAAACAGTATAATAAATAAATTTTAATTCTACATAATTTCATATATGTACATAGTGTGCACATACAAGCTACACATCTTATGCGTCTCTCAGTATCTATTAGTGGAACATTCCGATGGACTCGGTGTGTAAATCATGCCAAGAAAAATTAGGGTACACGGAATGTATAATGTACTACATAGAGTGTGGTATCAAAATTATATGGTCACCAGGTAGGTAGGTCATGTATAGAATTATATTCCCCATCTATGACTTAAAATGACTACACCCCACGTATGTGGGTTACCCAGCGTGTTCTCCAAATGACCGGGTGTTAGGCTAACCCGATAAATATACGGTGTCAAAAATTAAAGGCACCATGTGTAATCAACCCACATGGTTTAAATTAATTATGAATTAATTCCTGGTACATTGAACAGTATAACATAGCATTTAATTCTAGTTACAAGGCGTACACTTATGTGTTATCCTATTAGAATCCTTAGAACCCATGGATTAGATATTTTATTTTATTTCATTCATAAAATTAATCAATTTTAATAAATCTATGATAAATAAAATGGGAAGAATAAAATATCATAATTCATATTAAAATAAAAATTAAACGTAAATTGAAAACTAAATGAAGAATGTATAAATAAAAAAAATCTTTAAGTAATTATAAATAATTATGTGACCCACTTTGATAAAACATTATAATTTTGGTTGTAGCATAAGCATATGATGGGTCATGAAGAACTTTTCTTTTTTTCATGATCAATTATCAATGTGAGACCTACATGATGATAAATTTCATGATCTATATAATTGAATCAAAGTGAAAAAAATACAAATAAAACATGGTAACTATAGATAGGATGATCACATATTGACTATATTTAATTTTATACATTTAAATAATTAACTTCTGTGAATTAATTATTCATTAATGTATCTGACAATAGATCTAAAATGTTTTATTATTGAATTTTATGAATAAAAAATAAATTTCCTCTAGTGGTGATCTACACATGTTCCATAAAACTCCAAACATCATCATTGGAATCTCTTAGTGCTACATGGAAGATTATATCACTTGAATCCTTTTCTATTGATCTCCATATGAATCGATTCCAACGTGTTCCCCTTGATCTATCTTGAATTAAGAGTGGGAGGTGTAGGAAAATTTCTCTCTGTTCATGGGAGTGTTCTTAGAGATGGAGTTCTCTAGGGGTTGAGGTAATTATATCCGCCTATAATTTTTCACAACACAAAACAAATTCACTCTATTTGATAATTAATATAATTTATTTAAATTGTTGTAGGGTTTAGAAATAAATATTTTCACAAGTTCCCTTTAATATTTATTTATTCCCTTATTGGACCCCATGTCTAATATAATAATATTATTATTATTTACTTTTCATGAACTTAACTTGAGAATTAAATTAGTTATTTTTTAATAAAATAATATTCAATACATATTATTTCTTACTAGACCTAAAACCTCAGTTTTCAATTCCTACACAATATTTTTCAATCATTGAAATGTGAATATTTATTAAATAAATAAAAATCATAGCATTATTCAATAATAATTTAATTAATACTATCTTCACTAAATAGAAAATAAATATATATTAAATATTCCAATCACATAATATTCTCTTGAATAACTATTAATGGAATATATGCAATCAGGAATACATGAGTAATGAAGAAAACACATGTGGGAATAATATTCATTAAACTTGTTAAACATTAAAATATTATTAAACTAAGATTCTATATACTCTTAGTGTGTGACAATCTAGGCATTTTACTCAGTGGATTCAGGGCAAGCAGCCTAAAGTCTACTTTTAGAAACTAGAAATACAAAAATACCGCCATAGAAAAATATGTTAATGTCTCAATAACATAATACCTCATATGGATAATTATTATGTAATATAATCCTATTATCAGGATATATCTCCTCAAGAAGGTTTCATGCCAGTGCTATTAACCAATGTGATTAGTGTCGCTTTCTTTGATTTCCATGAAATTGAACTTCCCTATACAACTCCATATAAATGTATCTATTTTGGATATATCATTTCCATCAAATTGTCTAATATATCAACTGCTATTAAATAACAAAAGGTAAAAATCCCTTCTCGCATTATTCATTAAGGAAGTATTACTTATGATGCACCCAACCCATCCTACCTCACTTTGAACATATATCATCATGATTTTCATCAGTACATAAATCTAAATGACTAATAATACTCATAAATAATAATCATAAAGTCAAAGTATCAATAATTACATCTATAGAGAAGAACATCCAATGACCCATATGAATGTGGATTTCCTAATGGCGGGTCTTGTTCCCATAATATCCTACATTGAATATTACTAAAGAGAATACACCATGAGAATGTGCCTTAGAGTCCTATAAGTCACCAAACCTATTAGACTATATCATTTGTGTCCCTAAAAATATATTATCCAGCTATAGAACATATTTTTTAAGAATATTTTCTTAGAACTTCTAGGCTCTCATCATGACAGGGAACTACTATGTCCTTTTAGTTTGAAAACTACTATTAGGAAATTATCATGTACTGTGTTATGTAAAAGAATATTCATTATGTGATAAGAATTTAAATAATATTCAAAAATATGAATACTTGTCATCATAAAGTAATCATAAGTTGTTTCTAGGGTAGTAACTCCAACATAACCTCCTCTTATTCCATATACCCCCTTCACATCCTTTCTAAATTATCATTAAACAATATTTTAATAAGACTATCACATATAGTTATTGATTATTAAAGTTTAAAAGATAATTTTATAGGGGTTGTATTAGCTAGATGATTCAATTTAGATTAATGTAGGTATAGAATTTGTATCCTTTTATAATGGAGGGAAAGTACACACTTGGAATTATGAATAATATAAAAATATTCTTAAAATTAAAAAAATTATTCCAAATGTCTAGAGATTCAAATAGAATGAGTATAAGTTCAAAATATCACCATACAATGATATTTTGACTGGTTTTTGTGTCATCTTAAACCTTATCTTTTTGGTTTTACCCATTAGTTAACCAATTTTAATTTTAACGGTGTTAATATCTTTTTTAATATTAAAGGGATATAATTTTACTTATAATGTAACTATTGGTCCATAAATGTCAATTGGATGGAATGTTTGACTATCTATCAGCCTAATTGTTCACTTTCACTATTTTTTTTATTTTCAAATAATTTCATAAAATATTATTCACATAAAATACTATTAATTTCATTCTAAGAACAACTCAGATAATTTAACAATAAAAAAATACGATAGAAATGGAATTCAAATATAACCCTTTAAAACTTCTCTAATATGTTATTTTTATCTAAAAAATTATAGAAATACAATAATACACCAAAATTTAATTACTTTTAATATTTCTAAATTCATTTACTTTTTTATATAAATTTAGTAAATACTATATAGGCATTGCATAAGAATTTGAGGTAATTAATTAATATGAAATTACAAATAAATTACCATGATAATAAAAATATATTTATATTTAAAATAAACATTAATAATTGAACCTATCCTCTTATTATCCTAATGTAAAAAGCTAGTGATATTAATGACAACAGAGATACATTTTCAATATATTCTTTTAATAAATTAATGTCAAGGTAATAATCAAATAAAAATGGAAAAAATTGTCCTTTTATTTGATACATCAATGTACATATCCAAACTAAACTGATCCAATGTGATAAAATAAAGTGTTATATAAATTTTAAAGCCTTATCCCAAAATTTAAATCTTTTTTACCTATTTTACGCTTACCGAGGTGAAGAATATTTACCACCATTGAAATTAAAAATGTAAATAATAAAAGAGCCTTATCCACTAATTTTTTAACACTTTATTCTACATATAGAATAAATTTTTTAGGTTAAAATTATATTTTGTGTTAGAAATTAATATTAAAATAAGTATGAGAAATACGATGAAAACCATTTTATATAAAAATAAATATTTATGCATAAAAATTGATTTATTATTATATCATGTCTAGAAAAACATTAGATGAATGTTAAAAAATTTGATTGATTATATAATATATAAAATTCTTTAAAATAATCCACCAATAATGATTAATTATATTTATTAAGATAAAAACTAATTATACGGATAAGAACATTTTTTGAGAAAAAAGAATCTTTTAGATTTATATGATTTTTTTTTATTTTTAATAAATTTATAAAAACTTAATTTATTTTATATGTTTTTCGAACATAAATTTTTCAAAGTTTATTTAGTTCTTTTTGAACCCTTTAAATCCAACATATATGTGATAACTATCACATTAAATAATAATTTTTCAAAACTATATTGAGGATTATTTAAACTTGGTGTAGCTTGTTAAGAATATTATAAAAGAACTAAAATTTATTTTAGATAACTAAAAAATCTCATGGTGTTAAATCTTATATTACATTCCAATCTATTGGAAAATAATAATGTTTCTCATCTCTACTTATAGACAACCACATCCACAAAGTTATGTAATTTGTTTTTCATTTAAGTTATGCATTGTTTGTAACAAAGATAAATTTAATAAATATATATGATATAATAATTATTCTGGAAAGGATAATTATTAATGATTCTTATTCTTTCCATTCTTTGAAAAATAGAAACAATATTCAGGTGTAGGTACAATCTATCATCTCCATTAAAAATTTAATTCATTTTTCAATCTCTACCTTTTATGGATGAATCTAAATATATATATATATATAATCAAAATGATATTAATATCATGGTCAATATTATATAGATTATGAAAATATGATTAATGTAAACGGACCTAACTAATATAATTGAATCTTTTATGAAGAACAAATTATTTTACACCTATAAACGATGAATTTAATAAATAATTATTAATAAATCGGTGTTGAGATGTTATAATTGGATAATATATAATATTATAATTATGTACATGATTACGTTAAATATTTATAATAAATTTAAATTTATTATACTAGATGTTATATCTCATTAAATGAATGTGGAACTTGTGGTAATAGATTTATGTTACAATCTCATTGTTTATAAGGGTTGTTTATGATTATGTTCTGGATGATATAATTTTATGACATATCGGTCAAGAATCCAATTAATTATCTAATCCTACATTTTTTGAAATAAAATTTTATCATTTCATTTCCTATCTTTAATAAATCAAGTGACTATAAGAATTATTATAAGGAAACCCAATATTTTTTCTCTCTTCGATAAAAAATATTTTTTTACACATTCATATTTTCTAAAAAAGATTTCAGAAATGATTTTAAAATTATCATATGATTATTTAAATTAATTTTTATGTATGATTGAATTTAAAAAAATGGAATATTCTTATTTTTTTCCAAAAGTTGTATTTTTGAATTTTTACTAAAAATGATATGAGAATATTTATTTTAATAGTGCAAACATGAATGTAATTTATCATTGTTATGACTTCTAAATGATTTGAATATACCTTTATAAATATTTAGGAGGTAATATACAAGGAATATTTTTTCTTTAATATTTATGAAATATTTTAAATAACTGATTTCAAATTGAAAAGGGTATTTTACTCAAAAAAATATTACAAGTGATATTTTTGAGGAATTTTTAATCTAACATGAAATATTTTGATGTTATTCTATCATCACTTGGTATATGATATAATGATTCCATACTTATTATTTATTTTTTAGTATTATGATTATAATGAAAAATTTCTTATAAAACCAATTTATTTTCCAAGGTTTATGCTATAATGAAATGTTTAAATGTTTATGAAACCACATTTTATTCCACTAGTTATGATATAATGATTTTTTTATGATATTATGGAACACATATTCATTCTTTTCATTTTATGATAGGTGGTCTTGTAATTATATATCCCTCTAATTCATTGGTTAGATATGGATATCTCATGAGATAATAAGGGATGAATGGGGAGTTAACCCAGTTTAGTAAAGGACTTTATCAAGTATGATAGTCTTGGGAGTGAACCTTGACTACAGAAATGATGGAATGGAGAGTGAACCCAATCTTTTATGATGGAATTGGATATGGGCCTTAACTAATGAAATTATTTTCTTTTCTTATGTGTATACAAAAATAATTTTTCTTATCCCAATATTATTCTATCATAGCACATATCCTTTAATTAGTTTATAAGTCAGGGCTTATAAAATACCAATATATATACTTTAAATCATGATTGTGATATAATTTACGTTGGTTATGGTTTTAAAATGTAACCCTCATGTTCGTATAGCATTGTGTTCATGTTATTCTTATGTGATCATTTATATCTTCTTTATTTACCCTTATAGAGCATTTGAGCTTACCATTTCCTATGTTACTATTCTTCTTGTTATGAAGAATATTTTTAAGTATCTTAGGTCTAATAAGGGTGATATTTATGAAAATATTAGTGGGTGATTTAGATATCTTATGAAAAAGTTTTTTCTATGTCCATGTTTCTAAATACGCTAAACCTGTATGATTCTGGCATGTGTCTTTATTTTCTGAGTCAAATATTCATCTAATAAGATGTAATATTTATATATTAATGGGATGGGTTGTTATAGTTGGTATCATAGCAGGGTTTAGTCAATAATTCTAGATTATTATTAGGGAACTTTAGTGAAAACCTATAGGATAAGACAAAATATATGATAACACCCTAATGTTTTGGTAATATAGAGAATATGTGGTTTCTAAGAAATACATATATATTTTGATATAATATGTGGATGTGGTATTGGAACAGATGTATTTAGGTTTAATATTCCCCAAAATAGTTGGTCTAAGTATATCTCATCCATCATTCTAGTGCACAATGAGTGTTTCCTTATTGTTCATGAGGTTTGAAACACATGGGGGATATTTTTGGGTTAAATCAAATTTTCATTATAAACCATTATGATAGATTTTAATAGATGATAACAAATAATATCCTAGGTTAAATGTAAGGTTTCATAGATTGAATATATGGTTCCATGATTTATACAACTTACGAATGATTTTTTATGACTAAATGATTTATCACTATGACTATTATTTCTGAAACTATAGTTTTTGGTTCTCTATAATGTTTGGAACTAGGAGGATTCTTTTTAATGATGAAATTGATAGAAAATTTAATTAATTTATTCAAGATAAAACAAACAAAATTGGGGTTGGAATGTGAAACATTATGATTATTTCCAACCACCTCTCACATTATATGATTAACAATATCAACTTGTGGTGATTTTCATGAAAATAATTTAAGATAAAAAGGTAATCTTAGAAATTCCAAGGAGGTAATAAGATTGAGTTTCAAACATGTTAAGTATGTGGGTAAAGTAAACATGGGAAATGTATCAAAGGAACAAGAATATTATTTATTTGTGTCATATAAGGGCATAAGGAAAATAATTTCTAATGAAAAATCAATATTTTAATAGAGGTATATGAAGTTCAACCGAAGTTACCATTTATGGTTCAATGTATTATGTGTGTAAAATGTGGTAATTATAAAATACAAGGACCAAATGTAAGTATTTTCTTCAATAACAAGGAAGGAAATACAAAATGACAATCATTTATATGAAAGGATTTAAATTTCAATGTTGTATCATTTTATAATTATATGGTATAAGTGTTATGTCAATGATATTTTGAATATAAGTATCTAGAAACATCTAATGATTGTTCAATAATAGTATTTATTTATGGATTTGAAAATAATTATTCAGTGGTAACGATAACAGAAAAAGAGATTTCGTTGAACGATGATACTGTTTATTTAGGAAAAATATATTATTGGTGATGATGAATTTAATGGGGAAGTTTTAGTGACCTTGAAATTGGTTGGTGATTTAATGAGAAATTCATTTAGCTCATCGTTGATGATGTTTATTTCATTTTCTATTTATGAAATATGTTTAAGAGTCATTGATTTCATTTGAGTAATAATGATTGGGTTTTTTTGGAAGAATATAGGTTTTCATGTTGGGTTAACTTAACATATATGATCACTATCTTGGATTTAAATGTTTAAATGGGATCATAAACTCAAAGGTATGGATACCCCTTTTGAGGTTTTTGAGAGTTGGTATTTTGAGTAGATTTGAATCTTTTACTGTGTTTTTGGGATAATACTGTATTGAGGATTAAATACCCTCGGTACAGATTTGTTCATACATGTGAAGGGTGAAAGGGGACTTTAATGCAATGATGGTTGGACCCAAGATTAAATGTTTGGGCATTGCTATGTATGCACATATTCCTTGGAATATAACATGATTGGAGATCAATGTCAATAATGATTCCCTCTCAGGTGAGGGTGTTAGAGACTACTGTAGTTTATTGTCATACATGACAAAAGTGCGAATAGTTTAAGGTCATATTCATGGACTGGTGCAGCATAGTTTAGCATCATGTAGCTAGGACATATTACTATATAGTTTAATGTTTTGCATCAAGGACAATGGGGAACTGTATATTTTAACTTCATATAGTAAGGACGATGATGAACAATTGTGAATATATTGATTTGGGGGGGGGGTCTTCACAGATCAACATCGTATGAGATGGAGGTGAACTGATGTGAAGATATTGGTTTTGGGATTGAACCTCATGAGGTTGCCTACATACCCAGCCTATAAGGCAAGGATCATAGTTCACGTAGTTCGATTGAAAATGAATTGGTGATCGAGTTGTACTTGAGGAAACCCCGAAGATGGTGTTGGGACTTACGCGTGGTTAGCGGCCCATAGAGGGTGTTATGGTTGAAGCTTACACTAAGCTCATGTGAGTCATGCTCGGTGTGAGAAACAATAGTTAACAAAAACCCTAATGATGCATAGTTTAATGTCAGGTTTGATGACAAAGGGGACACAGTTTAACGTCATGTTTGATGATAGAGGGGCTATGCAGTTTAAAGTCTTGCAGTGAGGACTATAGGGATTGTTCAGTTTAAATTCTTGTAATGAGGACTATTGGTGTTGCATAATTTAGTGTCATGTAGTAGGGACAAAAGAGGTTTATTTGTGTTACACAAAATACTTCATCAAGAATCTTTCATTGGTTAGAGTCATATTGAGTTCTCCATCCATTGAGATTAAAGAATAAACTCCATTGGATTAGACCTTATGTATTGAGTAAGGTCCTTCCCACTTTGGATCAATATTTGGAAGTTTCTTTCCTGGTATCATTGGAGTTCTGAGGAATAATACTAATTCTCCTTGAATTAATGAACAAAGACGAACTTTTTTATTGAATTCTCGTGATATTAGATTCTGATAGACTTCCAAGTGGTGTAGGGTGCACATTTTTTTCGTCTAATTGTTCCAATTCATCAAATCACTTCTAAGATTGTTCATCTGTGGATGACTGATAAAAAATTTATACTCAGAGTGAAGGTAATTGAACCTTAATGGGAAAGAATTCTTCCATTCCATATACCAATGAATATGGAGTTGATCATGTAGCAGTGCGGGTGGTGGTCCGATAAGCCCATAAATCATGAAAACGTTTATCAGGCCATGATTTCATATCTTTATCCACCATCTTTTGCTGTATGTTTGAAAGAGTCTTATTGAAGGCCTCTATTTGGCCATTTTCCACTGCATGATACTGAGATGAATGGTTGGATTTGATGTTGTATTCTTGATACAACTTTCTCACCTTGGATGAACATGAGTTTGTGCCAGTGTCTTTCAATATGATATGAGGGACACCAAATCTGGTAATGATGTTAGACTTGACAAAGCTAACAACGATTTTAGAACTAACTTCTTTTAGAGGTATTGCCTCTGCCCATTTGGAAAAGAAGTTAGTAGCAGCAAGAATATACTTAAACTGCTTGGATGTATCCAGAGGATAAGGTCCTACTACATCCATTCCCCATATGGAAAATGGCCACGAGTATTTAGATGTATGAAGAAACTCTGAGGGTTGATGAATGAAATTTGAATATACTTGGAAAGAATGACACTTCTTAGTGAAATCAACAGAATCTTGTATCATTGAAGGCTATAAGTATCCAAGCCTTCAAATTTGATCAGATAGTCTATGTCCTGATTGATGGGAAGCACAAACTTCTGCATGTAATTCATTCATGACAACCATTTTCTCATCACCATCAATACATCTGAAGAGAATTCCATCAAAACCTCGCTTGTAGAGAAATTTTTAGTGATCTGGGTTATCATAAAGAGTAAAATTGACCACACATCGCTAAACTTGTTCTTTCCTGGCTCTATCAGGTGGGAGTGTTCCATTTTGAAGGTATTACCTGATAGGTGTCATCTATCCTATAGTATGACCATATGGTTCAGAAATGTGAGTGATTTCATTAATTTCCTCTATTCTGATTTGAAAAAAAAGGTGAAACTACATAATGGTGGGCAATACTGATGATTGTTTCGTCCTGATTTGGATCTTCAAGGGTTGTGGCTATATTAGCCAGTGCATCATCTTGGGAATTTTGTGATCACAGGCCATAAGAAAATTTTGGTTCTGAGGGAAATTCCGCCATTAACACTCTGATGTAATCACACAAAGGGATTAACTCTTCTTTTCTGATGGTATAATCCCCTTTTATTTGTTTGATTACCAAATTTGAATCACCTTTTTTTTCAAGTGATTCACCTGTGCCTAAAGCGCCAATTCCTAAGCCTGCGATGAGAGCTTGATATTATGCTTAATTGTTTGTACCGCCTTCCAAAAATAAGAAGGAATAGGGTAGCACTGCCTTTTCTAGGGAAACAAGTACGATTCCTAACCCAATTTTGTTGAATTCTGGAACTTCCATTTTATTCCCCATTGGAATTCTGGAGGCTCCATCAAAGTACATTTCCCATGTTTGAGGATTCTCATGAATAGAGAAGACTGCCTCATTAGGAAGTTCAACATTTAAAGATGTATCCTTTACTGAAGGGTGTTCAATAAGGAAATCAGCCAAATCTTGGCCCTTTATTACCTTTTGAGACATATACTATATATCAAACTACTGCAAAATAACTTCTCACCTTGCCAGATTTCCTATAAGAATTGGACGCCTAAGGATAAATTTTAGCGGGTTATTGAGAGATACGAATTGAACCTCATGATGTTTCAAGTAGTGTCTCAATTTTTGAACTGAAAAGATTAATTCTAGGCAACACTTTTCAATAATTAAATATCGAGTTTCTGCCTCAAGCATAGTCCGACTGAGATAGTAAAGGCTATTTTCATTCCTAACTTCATTATTTTGTGAAAGTAAGGCACCCAATGATCTCTCTATAGATGTCACATATAGAATAACTGGTCTTCCTTCAACGGGTGGCATTAATACCAGTGGAATCAAGAGATATATCTTGAGAATATCAAATGATTCTTGAAATTCTTTATTCCATGGTAGGTGACTCCCTTCTTCATTAATTTGGTGAAGGGTAAACACTTGCCTTCCAAATTGGCAATGAAATGCAGAATATAGCCCAAGTTTCCTTGAAGTCCTCTTAATTCTTTCAAATTTAGAGGAGGTGACATACCATGGATTGATATTGTCTTATCAGGATCAACTTCGATACCACAATGGAGTACAACAAAGGTGAGAAATTTTCCTGAGGTTACCCTGAAAGCACATTTCAAGGGGTTCATCTTCAAATTGTGTTGTCAAAGTTTGTTGAATATGATTTCCAGATCGTCCAAGTGATCAGAACATTTTCTGGATTTAACCACCAATTCATCCACATAACATTCAAAAAATTTCCCTAAAAAGGGTTTGAAGATATGGTGCATGGCATGTTGATACATTGAACCTACATTTTATAGGAAAAAGGGCATTACCCAATAGCAAAATACACCTTGAGGAGATCTGAAAGCTGTAAACTCCTCATCCTTTGGAGCCATTTGTATTTTATTGTACCTAGAATAACCATCAATGAAAGAAAGAGCTTCATAGCTAGTTGTTTCATCAATTAAGAGTTCTATGACTGGAACTGGAAAATCATCCTCAGGACAATGCCGATTAAGATCCTTGAAGTCAATGAAAACTCTAATTTTCCCATTCTTCATTTTCATAGAGACAATATTAGCCATCCATTTGGGATAATGAACTTCTCTAAAAAAGTTAGCTTTGATATGTTTATCAACTTCATCTTCAATTCTGGAGGCATAAGTTGGGTGTGTTCTTCTTGTAGCTTGCTTGAATCCTCAATGTTCTTCTGGAAAACCCGAATGATGAGTGGGAACATCGAGATCAAGACCTGGAATTTCTGAATAATTCCAAGCTAATACATCTCAATATTTCTTTAAAAATGATGTATAAATTTCTTGCTCTTCAAGATTCATGGACACACTAATTAAAGTGTGGTGTTGATCTTCTTTTGTACCCAGATTTATTTCTCTGAGTTTACCCATAGTGGTAGAGATTCCCTCTTCAATTGTGGGAGGAGCATCTCTGATATCTTCCTCTTCTTCTTCAATATGTATTACTTCAGCTATTTTTACTTGCATAGTAGATAATGAATCAGAACTTCTATGGTCAGGGGAGAAGATAAAATTTGAACATCTTGGAGAAGAGGTTTCCATTTCTGACACTATTGATGATGAAGGGTCTTCTTGGGGTGATAGAGATGAGATGATCGATTGAGAATCGATATCATTGTTTTCTTCTGGTATTGCTATAACTTCTTTTAACCTGGTTGGTGAAGTATAGAATTATTGGATTTCAGCAGATGAAATGAAGACAACTCCATTTAAGCTTCCATCATTGCTTTTCCAATCAAAAATTTCTCCCATGCTTTCTGGATCAATTGCCATAATTGAGATTATGGAAGTTTCCATAAGAGTGTTTGGATTTGGGTCTATCCCATCAATTGGACTGATAGGAAATACATAATCTGTACTCACATGTATGAATGGATTTACTAGGATCTTTTCCAAACCATATGGAGCATTAATTTTGGTGACCTTCTTCACTGTGGATTTTTCCTTTCCCTCCATGTGATAAAATTCTGCCTCAATGTATTAAGATTCACATGTTTTGAATGGGGTTTTGTCACCATACAATGTCTTGATTTGACCATTGAAACAATATTTGAGACATTGATGGTATGACGAAGGTACGACCGCATATTTATGTAGCCAAGGTCTTCCATGAAAAATGTTTAAGGCTATGTCCTGATGAACAACCATGAAATCTGAATTAGATACAAGGTCTCCAAACTAAATTCTGAGTGTAATTTCTCCCAAAGGTTCTTGTTCATTTTTATCATATCCTTGCAACATAAAAGTAGAATGAGATAGATAATATTTGGTGAGGCCCAATTGATGAAGTGTACGAATAGGGATGAGGATGACTCCTGAACCATTATCAATTAATGCTCGTCGGATATCTATATCATTGACCTTTCCAGATAAATACAAAGGTCTAATATGTCCATGTACAACATCATCTTCTTCATCATCTGTAAAAGATATCACCACATGGAATTTTTTAGGATCATTCTTTATATGGTAAACTTCCACTGCAACAATTTCAATTTCGAATTCTTGAAGACTTAACAAAGCATCAATAAGCTTCTCCCGAAGATCTTTTCATATATTCAAGGAATCCAGAATTGATAACTTGGCTGGTACTTGGGACAAATGTTTCAAGAAATCATACTTTTTCTCCAAATATCTGCATTTCCCATCAGGAAAATGTGGTTTTCAAGGTTCCTTGGAAGTTGATGCTTTAGAATTAGATGCATCCCGTATCGGGGTAGGAGTTGGAAATACTCTTAGCTTCGATAGATTAGACTGACTAGGTTTATATATTTACTAAGAGGAAGAAGGGGTGACCTCTAACCAATATTCCAAAATAACTGTATCAGGACTGAATCTACCATGTGTGGAAGAACTTTCATGTTCATGTTGAGCTCGCTGAAGGGATTTTTCACGAGTTTCTGCCGCATATACAGTTATAGCTGGGGTAGGATTTAAATAGTGGTTTCTGTAATATCCACGTCTTCCCCTGTATCCTAGACATCTGTCTCTACCTCTAATTCCTCTGTTAGATACAAGGAACATAGGCTCATTATAATCAAAACTATCATTGGCATAAGTATCTATTAAATGAATCATGTTAACCAAACCAAAGATCAATTCTTCATATGATGAAGATTTTTCTTGATTGACCAGTTCAGGCTGTGCCGTTTGGTGGGGTGGTGCCCGTAGTTTTGAAGTAGATGGCATAAAATCTGCTATAGTCAAAGTCAATTTAGGCTTTGACATGAACTCATCTTCTTCGGACTGCTCTTCTTTTTTCAAATTATGCTTCTTCTTTGATTACTTTCCTTCTGATGAAGGTTGTTTTGTTGTGGCATTCATAGAAGAAGACACAATTAGTTAATTCAATTGTGTTCGTAAAATGGCATGAGTTCGGTTGATCATTTTATTAACCATACATTCATCATATTTCTGCACATTTTTACTTTTGACTTCATGCCACTCGCCTTCTTCCTCTGGATCAGTAGCAGTAACACATGCAACTTGGGCTGAAGAACCTTTCAGTTTCACTTTCCAGAGTCCACCATATTTTTCAAAAGGTCTTTGAATATAAAAAACTCCTGAATGGGATGCCCCAACATCTGATGAAACATGAAATAGTTGGGGAGGTATTCATCTCCTTCCTTTTTTGGCCTTTTTGGTCCGTGGAAACTGAACCATATTGTTTTCTAGAGCAAAGATGAAGTATCCTGTAACTTGTTCATTTCAGAAAGAATAAAATTTTTTCTTCAAATCATCATACTATTTCCGTCTTTGATATCTTTGATTATCATGATGAGGTTATCATTGTTGTTGATGCTCAGGAGGTGGAGCCCTTTGATATGATGAAGGTTTTGAAGTGGAAGTAGGTACAGATGCTTGTTTAAGTGTAACTATAGCAGTCTCTTATTTCCCTATTCTCTTTCCTCAAACTGATGGAATTACACGAGTTTTAGCCTTAGTCTTCATAAAAGAGTCCTCTATATGCTGAGTAATTAAAGTAAGTTCTCGAAACCCTCATGTGTATTTCACAGGGATCAATGGTGTGCGTAATTTATCACGTAGATTTGCCACATAGATTGGCAGAAACTCTTCTTAATGGAGTGCTAAACTTAATGAATATGTTAATCCCTTCCAGCGAGCAATGAAATCCAAAAATCTTTCATTCTCTTTTTGATTACAATTGGTAAGATCAAAAATTTTCATCTTTGGCAATGTTGAGCAAAATTGGAGAAGGAATTTTTGACGGATATCCTCCCACTATGTAATTGACCGAGATTGCAAGCTTGCATACCAAGGGAAAGAAGGTCCTTGTAATGAAGGCAAAAAACACCTGATCTTAACTGATTCTTGTTGTTCAGGAGTTCTCATAATAGGATCTCAACGAGAAACAAAATATGTTAAGTGTTGTTCTAGATCTCCCGAACCATTAAAAATTGGGAATGTGGTACTCAAAAAATTTGACGGGGGAGTAATTAGGTCCACCCATTCAGGGTAAGCTCTCTTCTCTAGTTGAACCGGTGCCTGCTTCCCTTCCATAGCTTCTACCTGAGCTGTTAATGACTTAATGGTAGTCATTAATTTTTGATAAATATCTAGTTGAGCATGGACCTGTGCAGGTGCAGGAATTGGATTTTGGACGGTTGTGGCAATCAGTACTGTCACTGATGGTAGCATTACCGGTTTCTGTCGCATACAACCCATAGGACTAGACATGTGAGGGTTTACTTGTAAAAGGGGGTATTCCTGATCCATCCCATTAGATGCAACAAATTCCCTTGAGTGATTAACTCCAGCATGCTTAGGAGGAAGACTACCTTGAAGTAGTTCTGAATTTAACCTTCTTAACTCCTTCATTTATTCCTCTTGTTGTGCGAACCCTTCTGCTAATGAGAGTGATTGACCTTCTCTAGGGGTAGGGTGGAATGTAACCTGAAATTTTCCTTTCCCCTTATTGGATGACTTTTGGAGAGGGGGGAGTTGGTTATTTGAAGGAATAACTGATTCTGGGTAAGCCTTTGATTTCGGGTACACATACCTTCTTCATTTGGCTCTATGTATACAGCCTCTTGAACATGAACATCTTAATCTGATCCCCCTAAGTGAGCCTCACATTCCGGGGGATCGTTGAGAATGACATTGATGACATTTATCGATGCATAACATATTGCAGCCCTTCTATCAGTGCTTCTGCGATACTGTCTTCTTCCATGTCCTTTATGAGACATTTCCTTTTGTTTGGTTGATCCCTCAGGAACTTCTTGATGAACCGTAATTTGGAGGGAATCTCCTGATAATTCGGCATTGCGTTCCTCTTGTGTCTTCTTCCCTAATCGAGTGAATACTAACTTTCGCTAAGGAAGAGATTGAGAATTTGAAAAAAGTCCCCAGTTCGGTGGACTAGGGTTGTTCTTGTTTTTCCTGCTCAACTCCTCGAATCCTGTCTTTTGATCCCGAGGGTTGAGTTAAAAGAGTCCCCAGTCTGGCAAGATGAGGTGGCTCTTGAGATGGTATATCTGAAACTTTCATAAAATCTCTCCTGATTTTGTGGACTTTAGTCAGGAAATGGCCAGATGCATCATCCTACATCCACTCAAATCACCTTGCTCAGATAATCGTTGGATTATTTGTGAAAATTCTGTCACTTGATAATGTGCCTGCTCTAAACAAGAAGCCTGTTTGATATTCTCATTTTCTTGATGCAAGAGTAATTCGAAAACTTGTTCTTTATATGCCTAACTTTGGGAAGAACTAGTTAAGGCCTGTTCTTGAGAAAGAATCTGATTACACACAAAACCAGTTGGATGCGGCCAGCCCTAGGCAATAACATTGCATGAGACCACTTTCGGTGGGATTTGTTGGTTAGAGAGAATAATAAAATTCAATGCTCCATGAACACCCCATCTCCTGATATGAATACCAGATGGGGCATTGGTAATTAACTGGCATAACCTTTTTAACGTGCCAAGGCATGAATGATGAAGGGCTCTCTGCTACTTTTCAACCTTTGGATGTCAAGAAACTAAGAGAGATGCCAAGTCAATTTGGCGTTGCAACCCTTCTATTATCTTGACATGATTTTTATATTCACCATATGATAATATTTTCTCATTTAAGTGACAAAGAGATGTTCATATGTTGAGAAGAATATCATGAATACATTTTTCTGTCAACGTTTTAGGAATATCATACAGAGATTCAGCAAAGGAAAAAACATGACTGGTATTTCACCTTTCGCCAATTGTTTTATCATATTCAGCACTTCCTCTTTGTTATATAATGAAGATTCTTCTACCTGATTGGACCAAAACTAGTGCTTCTTTGTTTCTTCATCATATTCAACAAGATTGGTAGAGAATTCATTTGTTAAGTTAGAAGATGAATGACCTAGGGGTGGTTCAGAGAATGACCTATACCCCGGGTTATCTTCTGGTTGAGAAAGTATATAACCTACTAGCGGTAAGGCATCAGACATGACTGGATTTTCATTTACAAGTTCCTCAAGATAAGAGGGATTTCTCGTTACTACATTGTCCATTGAAGAATTTTCCAGGAAAGGAAATTTACTACTAAAAAGAGGAATTTCACATCTAAAATCATCATCATGGGGAGGATCTCCATGGTGGGATACAACAAAAGATGAAACCTCTTTCTCCTTGGTCTTCTGGCCACGCAGAGGGTTCCCGTGACTCCCATCTGAAGATGATACTTTGATATTGACCGAATTGTCACGAAGAAAGCATTCATGAAGAAGTGTTTGATAGAGACCTTCAGAATTATTGTTGTTACTTCCAGAATTTGGAAATGAGAGAGTATAATCTTGAGCTGTAACAGATAATTGTCTGAAAGCTTCAATAAATCTAGCATTGAGAAAGGCCTTATTACAGATTGGCTCTTGATTTTTCAACTGTGCGGGATAGGACTTCTTTCTTGGACACCTTCTTACTCACTTTTGAAACCACTTGTTGATGAAAGTGGTTATTATGAGTAGGTTTATGTACCTGCTCAGTAGAAATGGTCAGGTTAGGCTGATTATGTCCATTTAAATCGGGTGTATGTGCCAGACTTGATTGTCCATATGACATGGGGGAGTATGCCCCATGACCCTCCTGGACTGGAACAGATGTCTGTATCTGCTCTAGAGTGACATTTTGATGAGTCAATTCACAAATATGGATAGATTTATGTTTCTTTACCTATGATGTCACTATCAATGAATTTTTTATAATATTATGACCGGTATCCAGTATATGTGCAGGGATTTGCTTCTACTCTTTCACCATTGTCAGAATGTTCTTGGTGACTTCAGCTTCTGGAACGGGAATATACGTCCATTCCGTGTATGGAGAAGGTGTATGTGCCTGCTTTTGTCCTTTTTTTCTTTTCAAGGGATATTGAAAGTACTTATGCATAAGGGAAGAGATTTGAGTTTGCTCTAAATTTGTCGTTGGAGCTTTCAGACCGACATCTCCGGGTGCTACAAAACGAGACTGTTGGCAGACTTGATGAACATAGGAAGGTGTATGTGTCTGTTGTGTATTATCCATCAAGTATGGTTGTCAGGTTTCCTTTAATACTGGAAGACAAGACTACTTACAGAATTGGTGATTATAAACAGGTGTATGTGCCTGCCTATAGTACTCTGTCGGAATTGCCTGGCGGGATTGGTAGGTTGCTGCCAGATGAATCTGCTGGAAAGAAGGATTAGAACGGATGGGTGTGTGTGCCCTCTCATTTCTTTCCATCAAGTTAGGTTTATGGGCTTCTCCGAAAGGGAAAAAGGTAATAACCTTCTCCATGTTGTCCGAATTTCTCCTCTGACCATTTTTATTGCATGCTCGGGTCTGAGGGACCTGAGACGAACCCCTATAGGTGATACCCTCATCATGTTGATGGTGCACTACCGCATGAGTATGGCGGTGATTGTTGATGGGAGTCCTCGGGGAGGAATACTGTTTTTTTAAACTAAGGCCTTGAGTAACCTCTTCATTCACCTCCTTGTAATATGGGAGGGACTGGTTGTTATGTTCCAGGGATAACAACTCGAAACGGTTGGAGGCGGTGGTTAGCATCGCCTGCTTCTTGATTATTGGTTGTAATTGTACAGACAACCAGGGTGAGTTGTTAACTTGGAGGGCTTGTCAAGAGGCCTCCAGATTTGGGATGGTACTATGTTGATGGTATTCCCTCACCAACGCATTTGAAACCTAGCGTTGAAGACGCTGAGTAGGTGATGTCATCCTCAGATCAGATGAGGATCCAGCAAGAGTAGTGGACGAAGCATTCACAGGTGTGAACTTTAAAGAATCCATTGTGTATTGCAGAGAGATCTTGGAATAGGGAGCCTGTTTGATATAGCAGACCTAATCAAGATAATTCTGGCCAGAATACATCTTTTGGATGAGTGCTTATTTTATTGACTGCCTTGTTGGCCCTCATATTGAGTTTAATAGGGTCCTAACAAATAATTGAAACATCATTTTAACTTGGTTAAGGATTCATGTTGGGTTCACCATTTTTGTTTCTTCTTGAAATGGGGATGACCTTGTTTGTTTAAGGTTCAAACTTTCCAATCGGGTTCTAATGGGTTTATTCTTAGAACCGGTAACATCCAATGAATCTATATACATTTGTACAAACATTCCAAAGGTTAGAGCTCATTAGTTGTGGACCAATGAGGCTTAATAATTCGCCTTGGTTGAAAGGATGGTAGGTCAGGCTCATCACACATTTTTGGGGAGAATTATTGCATACTCTGGGAATCTCTCGTAAATTTAATTTATGTTCACGAATCCTTATTAATTCACCAAGTATGAAAATGAGTTTTCCTTTATATTTGGACATCAATGACTGATATGTATACGATTTATAGAATCTTTTATATGTATTTTAGGTTCTTCATCGATGGAGAATCATCTGTATATATTAGAGATCCTTAGTCAATGGTATCCTTCAATACATTATATAGAAATCACTTGGTCATTATGATGACCATACTAGTTTTAAAGCCACTTATTGGGGAACTTGAAGATTATTGTCATTCATAAAGATAGGGATTATTTCAGAATTGGGATCATACCCGCAGATGGGCTACCTAGGTATCCTTGTTAAAAAAAAGGAATCAGAACCCACATAGTTCGATGAGAAGGATATAGTTTAATGTCATATGTGACCTGAAAATAATTAATTAATGGTGGTATTGAACCTTATAAAGTCTTCCTACGTACACTACTTTTAAGGAAGAGATCAAATTCCACTTACTTCGGGTAAAGAAATATGGGGTTTATGCATGGTTAATGGCCCAAAAAGAGATGTTGTGATTACTTTCACACTCTAAGCCCACGTGAGTCATGCTCGGTGTGAGAAACAAGAGGTATCAGTAAACTTGACAATAGTTCCATGAAAGATGCAGTCATGAGAAATGATGTGGGGCTTGTGTATGTATGACTGCCCAGGTAAATGAAGACCAGGACATAGGAAATAAACCCAAGAAGCTGGGTCTATAAAGGTATTTTTACATTATGGAGATTTGGAATTTTTACCCAGGACTTTCTCTTGAAAAGGAAGCCCAAATTAAGAGGTACTTATGATTGAGTTTTATTCCTGAGATGGAAACCCAAATCAAAAGGATTATGACTGGGGATTACTCTTGAAAAGGAGGCCCGGGTTAATGGGATTATGACTGGGGCTTACTCCTGAGAAGGAGGCCCAGGTTAAAGTGATTATGACTGAGGCTTACTCCTGAGAATGAGGCCTAGGTAAAAAATATTATGACTAGGGAATACTGTTGATAAGGAGGCCCAGATTAAGGATCTTCTCATCTTAAAGGACGTGGTTATATAGGAAACCTCTAACCATGGTGATTTAAAACTTCTAAGTCATGAGGTTTTAAGAGAGTTTCTCACATAATTCCTTTCAGACAAGGAAGACAACAAAGGAACATTTCCATAAATGGCTTTGAAGAGGGTTTTGAAGGCTATGTCTTGAAGAGAAGAGGTGGATTTGAGGAAATTAGGTGACTAGGAAAGAGGCGCATAAGTATTTTTCTGGTGTGCAAGTGCTGGTCGCGCAAGTATACTTGCGCGACATGAGTCACCTTGGGCGACGAAGAATCCATTGGGTAGTACTTGGGAGATTTTGAACTCAAGCCGTTAGCATTATCCCTAGAGGCCTCTAGATGTGTGGCGCGCAAGTTTCCTTGAGTGGGAAAGGCGGCACGCAAGTGTCATCATTTCCCCTAAGGGGTGGACACTTAGGCGTACAAGTGTTGATGAATTATAACACTTAGGCCTTATTATTCCTCTTTATAGCTTCCATTTTAGATAATGAATTACCTTAGAAGTGTTTGGAAGATTTCAGAAAAGGACTTGGGCAACCAGAGCTTGAATCTGAGTTTTTGGAAAATTCGTCCCCTTAAATGGGGGGGCCCACAATGTCTATTTATAGGCCACTGGGTACCTTGGGCGAAACAAATAGGGTGAGCATGTGACGTGTGTGACCCATATGTGGTACTCAAGTGACTTGCATGACCAGAAGGAAACTTTCATGACCTCTTCTTAAAGGGTTCCTTGTTAATGCCTTTGTCAATTTTTGATGTTCTTCAAAGGGTGACCCTCATTGTGCTTAAGGTATTCCCTTTTACCATTCATTGGACTCTGTGATGGAAAGGAGATTCAACAATGACCTTGTATCTGTGACCTTTTATTACTGACCTTGTATCTGTGACCATGCAACGTTGACCTTGTATCAGTGACCTTGTATCAGTGACCATGCAACGGTGACCATGCATCGGTAACCTTTGCATCGGTAACCTTGTACTTAAATGAATTCTACACTGTAAGATTAAAAAATCAAGCAGTGAGATTGAGAGTATATGAATATTACTCTATAAAAATAAGAAACATTAATGAAACATGATTAACATAGAATGAAAACATGATTATCACATAAATGAAAAATGATTTGGGATTATCAAAACAGGCGAATCCAACAATCTCCCCCCTTTTGATAATCACAAATTATGTCATTGAATTTTTAGGTTTAGGAGTTTTGAATCAAGGTTAAACACATCTGCTAATTTCATTAGTGATGTAAGCGTACAAAAATTATATGGTGAACACTACATTGTTGCCAAAACAAATATAAACACTTATCCTACATTGTTATTAATAAAAAGTCATATAAAAAAAGAGAGAAAAGAGAGTGTTGGTATTAATAAAACTGGAGTACAGTAAACAAAAAAATACGTCAATACATATCATCTAAGACAGTACACACTCAATCCACATTAGAGATGTCCAATGGAGCTTTCTCTTTGGAAGATGAGGAGGTAGGTTCTGAAGGTGGAGGGATAGGCTGAGGGATGGCAGTGAGCAGTATAGGAGGATCAATCACCGAGGAATTAGTAGGCCAATAGTGAATAGATATTTGAGTAATTATTGAGGTAAAACTTCGGATGGCCTAGGCAAGAGTCATCAAAAGAGCAGTACTGGTGGAACATGAGGTAGCTGAAGAAGTACGAAATGTAGGATAAGCAATGATGGGTGTGCAGTCCACATGGAGGAAGGGCAATAGAAGATTCCTAATGTCCATAATAATTCATTCCCCTCTTTCCATAGTAGATATCAAATCATCTTTGTTTTCCATGAATCTCTCTAGGGCAGAAGTCAGCTCTATATGCTTTCTCACTTAATCCTTAAATTCTTGAGTGATATGAGGGATTATAAAATTTTCCAAAAGCATCTTAAAGTGACCATCCATCTGATTCTTAGTGTATACCCATTTGTAATAGAAGTCAACTTGATCCTTGATGGCCTTCTGATCTTGACCAGATTCCCTTAAATAATTTTCCACAAGGTTATAAATTTCCCTGGTAATGGAAATGACTTGAGAGTCTGAGGTACTAGCACCAGATAACTTTTCCACTTCTTCTCTAACAACGGTCCTAAAGGCTTCAATGTCAACTGGAGGAGAAGTTGAAGAAGAAGCAGATGCACCAAGAGGTTCCATAGTGAAATCCACAGTCTCTTTAAATGATTTGGTTAGCCCAGTGATCATCCATTTTTACATCATCATCTTGTACTTTCACATGTGTTTCCATAGACTTTGTAAAATCATCAAACACTGTGACCATTTGTTGAACCACACTTTTAACATATCTAAGGTCTCTGCCCACCTGAGCTCTTGAAGCCATATATGCATCTAATATGAAAATAGACTGCTTCACTAATTCCATAGACACTGCCAATGTTCCTACCTGATTCTTACAATCCTTTACCACATGTAACATAGCTGAGTGAGAGGTAGATACTATCCTTTACACTGTAGATTTCATGAGTCTTTGATTGTGATCTTTTTTTTTCTCACTATCTCAGTGGCTTTCTCATCAATATGACTATTCAGGTCTGATTTCAAAGAATCCAATCCATACTTCTTTACATAGTCTGGAGGTAACAAAACCACTTGCTGCACAATGGTAGTTTCTAATATAGTAGGAATTGGAGGACTTCAGATAAGCTGGTAAATCTTCAGAATATCCATAATCTAGGACTAAAAACAAAATGCCAGGAGATTATGTCCAATCCTCTATCTCATGAGAAACAACAACTGATCCTGTAGCAACAGGTTCCTATCCCTAACTTGGGTCATTCTTCTGATCAGCCACATCTATCTCCATTAGACCTCCTTGATCAAATTCATTAATAGGAAGGTCCACTTGTACTTCCTCTATAGAATCTTCAACGACATCCAAAACAAGTCCAGCTTCAACTGAATTAGAAACTTCTTCATCTCTACTTTCTACCCTTTCTATATGTCCTATTAAAGGACTGAGTCTTAATCATTCCTCTTCAATTTCAGCAGCAGCTGTCTAAAAGTCTTATTGTCTTGAATCGGTGTCCTCATCCTTATCTGAGGTATCTCTAATGTCTCTTATGACAATTTCAACTCCTTCCTCTTCATTGGTTTCCGCATCACTGTCCCTTAGGATAGTTTCCCTTCTAGGCTATCTCATTGGTGGGATAGGCTCATGAAAGGATACAATATTACCATGAGGATTTGAGGAAAGTTCAGGATCAATCCTATCATCTATAAGAGAATTCCCTCTTTCTTGAACAATAGCAGCCTCTTCTTCTTCATCTTAATAATCAGGCTCTACTTCACTAGGCTTAAGACCCAAGTCTCTCTTATTTTTAGGCCTAGTAAGATGAGCAATAGGTTTAAAATCCTTATAAAACTTAGCCTCATCATTCACCCATATCCTTATCCATAGACTTCAGTTGATCTTCATCAGCTTTCAAATCTCTTTGATGATGCAATGGTTATCTTGCACAACAATAGTTTCCACCTTAGCTCCAAAAAATCCTTTGACTTCAACATAAGACATATCAACATAGCATGAAATATGGCATTGTATTTGGAACTAGGTTTGGTCATACCTTCTAGTTGAGTTATCGACAACCTGCATAACTTGATCTTCTATTCATGATTTAATAGATATAAGAGTAAAACATCCTGAAACATTAAAGTTTCAAATTATTTTCTCCTAGGACTTAAAACATGTTGGATAAACTTGAAAAGCAACTTATCTTCTCCTACCATTTCAATAAAAATGAATTTCCCCAGAATTCCATTCCCTGTCAATTCAGCTAATGCTTCTTCATAGAAGAATAAATCACTAGTGGGAGGCACAAATTTTGAGTAATAATCACAAATTACTTTTTGTGGAACCCTCAAGCATTCTGACCACTCAGAAGAGGAGAAACTCACACTTGGTCCATTTACTCTGGAAGTCATCTGGTGCTCATCCACAGACTGTTCAAACTTGAGATACTCATAAAATTCATTCACTTAATTTCTGTAATAGGGTCCATTATTGTTTGAAAAACACTCAACCCAACCCTGATATTGAAGTGCCTTTAGTACTAAAGACTGGCACAACAGCAGCCACTCTAAACATAAATCCTTCTCAACCACTATTTCCCTCTTCAATAAATGTGGGTTATGAACATTTGCCACAGTCTGTCATCCACTACTCGAATCGGCTCTAGGTCTCTTAGAATCTGACACATCTCCTTCATCATGAACTGATGTCCTTTTAACTCTTTCCATCGATCTGGAGTGGTTCAAGGTTTTAGTAGAGCTTTTGGTTTTGAGATTGGGGAGAAAAGGTTTCAGGAGAGGGTTTTAAGTGGATCTAAATGTGATCTGTGTTTTATTTTTATCATTCAGTGATCAAAAAATGAAACAGATAATATAAATAAGTAATATACAAAAAATGTTTCAGATTCTAGTGAAGAATACAAAAACGCAAAGTCCCAGAATCAAGTTGTCTATTGATAGGAGGCATTAGTAAGGTCTAAAGGTGAGGTCCTAATGGTAAGGTCAAACAGTGAGGTCGTATCGGTAAGGTCTAATGGCGAGGTCCTATCGGTAAGGTGTAACTGTGAGGTCTTATCGGTAAGGTCTAATGGTGAGGTCCTATCGGTAAGGTATAACGGTGAGGTCCTATAATCAACAGTTTATCAAACCTAACTCATGTTTGATGTAATTTAACCTCTCAAAATTCAAAGGCCTTGTGAATATATCTGCCAATTAGTGTTCAGTACCAATGAATTTAAGAGTGATATCACCTCTTTGATAATGATATCTCAAGAAGTGACGTCTTACATAAATATGCTTTGTCCTAGCATGAGATAATAGATTTTTATAGATGTTAATAGCACTTGTGTTGTCAATGTTTATAGAGGCATGTTTGAATTGAAATCCATAGTCTTGTAAAGTGTGTTTCATCCATAGAATTTGAGCACAACAACTACCAGCAACTATTTATTCAGCCTCTATAGTAGATAATGTAACTGAATTTTGTTTCTTACTACACCATGATACTAGAGACTTGCCTAAAATGTGATATGTTCGAGAGGTTCTTTTTCAATCTAACTTGTAACCAGTAAATTCGGAATCCAAATAACTTATTAAATCAAACGGTTGTCCTTTTAGATAAAATAGTCCTAAAATTATAGTATTCTTGAGTTATTTAAAAATCCTTTTAACAAAATTTAAGTGAGACTCTTTGGTATTGGCTTGAAAACGAGCACACATGCATATACTGAACATAATGTCAGGTCTACTAGCAGTAAGATAGATCAGACTCCGAATCATACCTCAATAATTGGTTTGATCTACTGATTAACCATTTTCATCAACATCCCACTTGCAAGTGGTACTCATAGGTGTATCAGCACCTTTACTAATATCCAAACCAAAACGTTTCAAAATATCCTTAGTATATTTAATTTTATTTAAAATAATGCGATATTTATTTTGAAAAATTGGAAATCCAAGAAAAAATTTTCGTTCCCCCATTAGACTCATTTCATATTCATCTTGCATCATTTTTGAAAAATCAGTACAGAGAGAGTTTATAGAGGATCTAAATTTTTTATCACCTACATAAATTTTTATTATTAAAACATAATTGGAAATTATTTTAATAAAGAGAGTATTATCCACTATTACTTTAGTAAAACCTTTTGAAATAAGAAAGGAACTATGTCTATTAAACCAAGCTCTTGGAGCTATTTTTAGACCATATGATGCTTTAGACAGTTTAAAAACATGATTTGGAAAATGGGGATTCGTAAAGCTAGGGGGTTGTTAAACAAACACTTCCTCAACTATATACCTATTTAGAAATGCACTTTTAACATCCATTTGATAAAGTTTAAAATCCAGATGATTTGCATAAAAAAGTAGTGTCCTAATGGCCTCTAACCTAGCTACAAATGCAAAGGTCTCCTCGTAGTCTATTCATTCCTCTGGACTATACCCTTGTGAAAATAACCTAGATTTGTTTCTAACTATATTTCCAGATTCATCAACTTTATTTCTAAATACCCATTTAATGCCTATGGTCAAGGTGTCTTTAGGTTTGTCTACTAATTCCAAATCTTTGTTTCTTTCAAACTGACTGAATTCTTCTTGCATAGCTATCACGCAAAATTCATAACTGATTGCATCATTGATATTTTTAGGTTCAATATGTGAAATAAATGCATGATGTTCAACCTGGTTTCTCAGAGAAGCTCTAGTTTGTGTCCCTCTATTTTGATCACATACTAAAACACCTAGAGGATTATTTTTGAGAGTTTTTATACCTCTAGAAAGAGTTGAACTAGACTCTTCATGATTATTTGTAGGTTCAGATTCACCATGAACAGATTCTAGAATGTTTCCAGAACTAGTTGTTTTCACTAAGGTTCACTATCATTGTCATTAAGGTCCATAATTGACATATATTCCTAAAGATGTTCAAGAGTGGTTTTGGGTTCATTTGGATTAGTCTCATAAAATTTGACATGAACTGATTATTCCACACATTTGGTTCTCCTATTAAATACTCTATAGGCTTTACTAGAGATTGAGTAACCTAGGAAAATTCCTTCATCACTTTTTTGAAGCAAATTTGTCAAGATTATATTTAGTGTTAAGGATAAAGACTTTATAACCAAAAACTCTAAATTATTAACCTTAGGCTTTCTATTATTCCAATATTCATACAAAGTCTTCTTAATAGAAGGTCTAATTAAGACTATTGATAATGTAACAAGTAGTATTAACAGCTTCATCCCAAAAATAAATAGGCAAATTATATTCATTGAGCATTGTCCTAGAAATCACATGAAGGGTTCTATTTCTTCTTTCCACAACTCCATTCTGTTGAGGTGTTCTAGGAGAAGAGAAATTTTGAGTATAGCCATTTTGTGAGAAAAAAGATTCGAAGTCGTGATTATCAAACTCACAACCTTGGTCACTTTTCAAGGTCTTAATTCTATGTCCATTATGATTTTATAAAGACTTGGAGTATTTGATAAAATAAGAACAAGCTTCACTTTTGTGAGCCAGAAAGTATACCAAAGTGTACCAAGAAAAATCATCTACAAGAACATAAACATTGTGCTTCCCATTTAAATAAGAAACTCTTGATGGTCTAAATAAGTCCATCTGAACCAACCAAAGCAGTTGAGAAGTAGAAACTTATTTCTTTTGTTTGAAAGAAACATTGTGTTGTTTTCCCTTTTGACAAGGATTACACACTTTGTTAAGAAGGAATTCCAATTTAGGTAAGTCTATAACTAAACCTTTCCAAGTTAGTCTCCTAAGTGAGTGCACATTGCATTGTCCTAGTCTTCTGTGCCACAACCAAGATTCCTTATGAAACGTATTTAAACAAGAAAAAGTTTTCTTAACTAAAGATTATATATCAACACATATACATTCTCATTTCTAAGAGTAGTAAATATTATATCATTTTTAGAATTTAAAATATTGCATGAATCATTTTCAAATTTAACAATGAATCCATTATCACACAATTGAGAAATACTTACCAGATTGTATTTTAACCCATCAACAAAAAGTACTTTTGAAATTCATACAGTATTTGGGTTTCCAATTTGGCCTAAGACGATGATTTTACCTTTAACATTATCACCAAATGTGACATATCCTCCATCAACTTTAATTAGGCTTTTGAAACATGAATAGTATCATGTCATATGTCTTGATCATCCATTGTCCAAGTACCACAAAGTTTTACAGGAGCTCTTTTGACAATTTTCCTGTAAAAAAGATTAAATGTGGGGTAACTTTGTTACCTAGATTTTCATGGGTCCAGAGAGGATAGAAAGTAAAACTTTGGGAACCCATACTTGTCTCATAGGTTTTCTATAATCAACAGGTATATTTTGAGACATGAACACTTAGTTTGGTCCTTTAGAGAATTGTTTTTCAAAATATGGTCTACAACTTGAACTAGATGTGAACTGTCTAGATTTTGAAACAAATTTAGTTTTAATAATCCTTCTCTATCCTAGTTGATATCCTATACCAGTTGTGTATTTTGGAGTAATTTTTTCCCTAGAAAATGAGTCAAGGTATCTCTACCAGCAGTATATTTTTCCAAATCCATTTTTAATTGAGCATTTGATAATTTGAGTTTGGTATTTTCTTTTAACACTACAAAAAAAACCATACATTAGCGGGGGTTATTTGGAGGGGGTTATCCCAACCCCCTCTAAATTCATTTTATGTAACATTATAAGGGGTTCTGCAAAACCCCCTCTAATAATCAAATTAAGAGGGGGTTCACAACCCCCTCTAAAATTTTAGCATTTTTTTAATATGTGGTTGGATTTTAGAGACGCTTTATGTTAAAACTGTCACAACTTTAAAAATTAGTAGCGCTATATATTTAGTTACAAGCATTATATATTCGGTTATAGGCACTATACATACATACATACATACATACATACATATATACATACATACATACATACATACATACAGACATACATACAGACATACATACATATAGACACACACACACACACATACATAGATACATACATACATACATACATATATATATACATACATACATACATACATACATACATACATACATACATACATACATACATACATACATACATACATACATACATAGATACATACATACATACATACATACATGCGTGCATGCATGCATACATACATACATGAATACATACAAACATACATATATATATATTCAGTTGTATTTTAGAGGTGTTATATATATGTGTGTGTTTGTGTGTTATAAGGAATTTGTTTTCTTAAGACATTAGTAGGGGTTCACAACCCCCGATAATGTAAGACATTTGTGGGGGTTCAAAACCCCCTCTTGAACCCCCACTAATGTCTTTCATTAGAGGGGGCTCACAACCCCCTCAAATTTAAGAGATCAGAGGGTTGTGAACCACTGTTATTTTCTTAAAAAAATTCATAATATATATATATATATTTTATATATTTTATACATATACGAATGTATTTATAAAATGTATAATATAATATATTCATATAAATATGTAATATATATATATATATTAATTGTGTACATATAAATATAATATGTATACATATACTTGCATAGTATATTTGGGTAATAAATAAATAAATAAATAAAGATATAATATATGTGTATTCAAATAAATATAAACAATTACAAATAAATATATAAATACACATTTGTGTTTGCTTGTGTTTGATATAAATGTATTTATAAATACATACATATATAATTTTATTTAAATATATTTAAATATATAATTTATAGAGGAGCATAGAAAGTTTATATATACATATATATTTATATTTATATAAATATAGGTACATGGTATTTATTTAATTTTTTAAATATATTGTTTCAATAATGTTTATTTTAACAAAATTATTATTATATATATAAATACAATAATATATAAATTTTGTGAACATTTGTTAATATATATGTTTATTAATATATATGATTATTTTAATAAACATATTATATGTATCTAAATATATTTTTTTAGTACTTTTTATTTAAATAAACTTATTAATATATATATATATACAATAATATATTAAATATGTGTAAATTTGTTAATATATATATTTTTATTAATATATATGATTATTTTAATAAACTTATTATATGTATTTAAATATATTATCAAAAATAATATATATTTTAATAAACATATAAAAATATAATAATATATGAAATATAATAATTGAGAAAGGCTTGGTCTAGTTGTTTAGAAGTAGGAAATAGTTCCGGGAGGATTAGGGTTCAAATCCCTGCTGGATATAAATTTTCAAAGCCTCCGAATTTGCCAGACCGAGAAGAGATCGGTGGTTGGACTGGGACACTCACCAGGGAGAATCGGGGCCGAGGCTGGACCAGGGGATAAACACAGATACGAAGATAGGGGGATAAAGAACAAGACACACAAGAGACTGGGGACAAATAGGGACAGAGGACACAAGCACTGACCTGGGGACAGAGGGACACACACACCGGGGGAGGAGACCAGGACGCGAGACACACATGATACATGCATGCCCAGATCAAGAGGACATGCACATGTCGTACAAGAGACCCGAGGACACACACAAAAGATGAGGGGACCAACAAGGACACACGGATAGACCGGGGGATAGATAGAAACACGCATCTAGGGATAGACATGGACAACGGAGGGGGAAAATGGGGGTGTGCAGAGCATGGAGATTTTTTTTAAAACAGAAGCATTAGCGGCAGTTGTGTAAAACTGCCCCTAATGAAATCACAATTAGGGGCCGTTTAAACCACCCCTAATGCCTCTCTTAGAGGCAGATGAGGTTATAAATGGCCCTAATGACAACCATTATTGGTAAATCTTGGACAATATTAGAGGGGGTTTCAACCCCCTATAATGTAACCTCCTCTAAATTCATAGAGAATCTACCAGCGCTTCCTCAAAACTACCTCTACTAACAGTAGGCGGGCACATTAGTGGTGGTTCCTCATAACCACCGCTAATGTATTTAAAAGGGGTTATAACCCCTTCTAAATTAAAATATAACCCCATATACAGTGGTCATTTTTTTGTAGTGTAATAGCTGAGCACATTTTTTTTCAATATCTTGATCAAATTTGTAATTTGTATTTAAAGCAGGTTATCTTTTCAATAGTTTATATTTATCCTTAAGTTCATTAATTGTATTCTCAAGAATTCCATGGTATTCAAATAGTTCATCCTTAGTAATATTTTCATCATTGTTTGATTCACCTTCATTCTTATAATAATAATCATTTGGTATTATGGAATTGGGTGTTACCACCAATTCTTTTTTCATGAAACACAAATTTTCATATTTATTATTGTCACTATAATAAGTGTCAGGTCCACTTGAGATATCATCTGAGGAACTCCATGTGTCTTTCATGGATTTATTATATCCTTTACCCTTGGGTTCATACTTATTCTTAAATTTAATCTTGGGGCAGTCATCCTTCACATGACCTTTGCATTTACACTCATAACAGAATATATTGGTTGTGTTGTCATTCCATTTTCTATCCTTTTTCTACTATCCTTTATTGTCATACCTTGATTTGTATTTTGATTGTTTGAAGAAATTTTTATTTTCGTAAAACTTCTTAAATCTCCTTGAATGATGAGACATTTCATCATCACTATTAGAGTCAGAGTCTTCACTTGTGGATGTATTTATAAGAGCCTGAACATTTTATTTATCTTTTTTCTTTGAGGTAAGAGTCTTGAATGATACAGATTTCTTCCTTGGTTCATCATCTACTTCTTGATTCACATTATGTTCTTCATCATACATCATAATATTTCCAATTAGTTCATTCACTGGTAGTTCTCTTATGTCACAATATTCTCAGATAGAAATAGAAGTTATTATCCATATATCTGGTAGGCATCAAAGCAATCTCATAATCTAGTCCTCGCTATCCACTGGTTTCCCAAGCAGACTCATAGTATTAACTATTTTATTGAACCTGAGAAACATTTCATAAATAAGTTCATCAGGCTTCATTTTAAAATTATCATATTTAACAGTATATGTATTTAATCTCATTTATTTAACATTGGTTTTTCCCTCATGAGAAACAACTAAAGTATCCCAAATTTCATATGCATTTTTACAAGAAGATAATATATTGAATTCCTTATCACCTAGAGAATAGTACAAATCATTCATTACTTTAAAGTTATTATTATATGTGGCTTTAGTTAACTGAGACCATGTGTCTCTAGTAGTAGCAGAAAATATATGTTGTTCTTCAATTGTGTCCCAGATTTCAGGTCCCATGCTCTCTAGATACATTTTCATTTTTAATTTCCATTGAGCATAGTTATTAACATTAAAGAAAGGTGTCCTGTTATTAGAATCACCCTCAACACTATTTTCTATAGATACTTAGAATTTCAAGAACTGAAAATTTAGATATGATAGAAAATTTAAGATCTTTAAGATACAACAAAAATCACAGTTGAAAATAATTTGAACACTGGATAACCCTTCCTCTAATACCAAATGTTGGTCAGAGTGGAATCTCAAGAGGGGGGTGAATTGAGTTCCTACTTAAATTTTTTGTTAAAAACCTTATTTTAAAAGGATCCACCAATTTTAAAATGGCCTAGTTAATTAAGGCAGAAGAGATGTAAATGTTTAGTTGGTCAACAAGTTTCTCAAAGGTTGATTAGTCCTCAGTTGAATTTGTTTAAAAACACTTCTTCAACTTTTGAAACACATTTACTTAATTCAAAAAATACACACACTAACCAAAATTTACTATCAAAGAGAATGCAAAACAGTTTTATGTTTTAGAAAATATAAGCATTGGAAAATATATAAAACAAAATATAACAAAATATAGTGCACAGTGAAGTAAAACAAGATGTCCAGTCTCAAGCTAAGACTTAATCCTCTCCACTTGGTGATAACCTACCACCAAGAAGTTTACATTAACAATAAAAATGATACACAACCTGTATCGGGATTTACAACAGTTTTCACAAACACTCCATGGTTCACACCCTCTACCTATATTCTTCTTGGGAAAGACAAACAATACAGACCACACATAGTCTCTTCCATAGTTTTATGTGGGAAAAAATTTAAGTGAGGTTTGATGTAAGTATATTCAATATCCTCCAGTTCTAGCACATGAGACAGTGTGTGAAGCAGACAAACACACTTCTCAGAAATGTAAAAAGAAGAAACACAATAGAGAAATTATGATGAGATAGAGTTTAGAAGGATCTCTATGTTTTTAGTTCATCTCTTGACTCCTTGAAGTGAATAATTTGAAGTTAGAGTCTATCTATGGATGTTCTCTCCAAAACAGAGTGTCACAACTCCAGGTACTAGCTTTCAGAAATTGAGTGTTATTCCTCTTGAGTTGATTGAATGTTTATGAGACATAGAAGTAACTTCAATTTGTTTTCTCGAAATGATCTTCTTGAAGTTCTTGGGGTTCGCAGTGAAGGTGCTTGAATGGTTCTTTTTTATTCTTCAGTAATTTCTTCCTCATGCATTTAACTTGTGGACTTTCATTTTTCGTTTTTCTTTATGCCCCTATATATATCTTTCTTCCTCAATCTTTTCTTTCATATTTGTGGTCCTATAATAGAGGTGAGTAAATCACGTGCAATCTTTCTCGTACCTCATACTCTCAAAATATGGTCTCTTAATATGTCTACAATAATTATTAATTAATTCAGAAGCATTAAAGTTAGAAAATATGAACGTTAGAAAATTTTCAAGAATTTGAAAAGGTAAGGATATATATAGACTCATAATGGTATCCTTCACATCAGTAGGCTTTGACAGTAGGTTCACATCAGCAACCTCCAACTGTAACCTTCCATTAGTAACCTTCAGCAGTAGGCTCGCATCAGTGACCTTTATATCAGTGACCATTTATCGGTGACCTTGTATCGGTGACCTTATATCGGTGACCTTGTATCAGTGACCATGAAATGATGACCTTGTATCGGTGACCTTTTATTGGTAACCTCGTATTGGTGACCATGCAATGGTGACCATGCCTCGATAACCATTTCATCGGTAACCTTGTACTTAGAAAAATTATGCACTGTAAGCTTAACCAATCAAGCTGTGAGATTGAGAGTATATAGATATTACTCTATAGAAACATGAATCATTAATGAAACATGATCAACATACAATGAAAACATGATTATCACATAAATGAAACATGATTTGGGATTACCAAAATAGGTGAGTCCAATAGAAATATATATATATATATATATATATTTAATTCATATTCAATAGAAAGTTAATGATAAATTCCTAGGAAATAAGAACTCAATTTTTAGTAAATTCATTTTATTCTTCAAAATACATATTTTCTAAAAAAACTTATACTCATTTTTATAAAAGAATAATATAATTAATTAATTGAAATTTTAGAAATTTTATTTGCTAAAATGGATATAATTTTTAAATAGTGATAGAAAAATTCCTTTGGTGTGACGATTTTGGATTTCTTTGAAAATATTTATTTTCTAGTAAATAATAAAAAATACTAATTTTTATTCAAATCTATATTTTTATATAAAAAATATACAAAGATCTATTTTTTAAAAAGGTATATGTCATGACCAGACCCATACCATGGGCCCAACACGCAACAACCCCAACCCTGCCTCCATAGGCTAAGAGGTGGCCACTAGCGTCGAAGGCTCAACAAACTCTGGGAGGTCTCTGTCTAGGTACTTGTAGACACACACGCAGCCAGATCACTACAAAATTGTAGAAGGAAAAGAAAATTAAAAGATGCAACCTACTATAATGATAAATAAACCATAGATTCATGGACCACAAACACAGTACGAGTAAAGTAATGTAAACAGAATGGAAAAAGGTGTATACTACACCCCAACCCGTACAGTGCCCCAACCTGACTGAAAACTAGAAGTAAAGATGCTAAGTAAACACTACTCTATGAATCCAATTATGACCTATAAATGTGGCCTAGACACCTATGATCCCGAGATCCCTGAAATCCCGATCACACATGGTGATCATCTGTATAAAGCATGATACATGCAGTAAAATCCCATGCAGGGGTGAGTATAAACGCACTCAGTAGGATTCCCCAAAGAGGAGGGGGAGTAGTAAGAGATAAAAAGGAACAAAAGTACCATATACAGAATAATAGTATAGTAAGTGAGTGTAGATAAACCCAAAAAAGCAATGATGTAATATCATCCAAACATAAAAAGATAAAAACGGTGAGAATATAAACTTCTCACCATGTCTTCTCTACCTCGAGTAGGAGAGTAGAATCATCCTACAATGAGAAGATAAAAATAGAAAGCACATGTAATACCCCACACATATTCACCTCTACTGGAAGTAGAGTAAATAAATCCCAAGGATTGGATACCAATATAGGGTGTAAGAATATATGTATGTATGCTCAAACAAAATAACCCCAAACGAGAGAGAGGGAATGAGTAAGGGAAAATCCTTTTCGAATCTCAGCCCAGGTAAAGAGTCTCCAATACTTCCAGGAGTAACCACTAACGATGACCATAGACCAGACATCTTCATAGAGCTATAATTTGAAGGGGCTCGAACACCACAACTTGATACTATCCGGTTTGGATAGGTTTGTCTATTCTCAATGTTTTTAGGTCACATCACTAGGATGTGTCTTGGTTGTAAAAACACAGCTCTAGCATGAGATCTCAAGATAGTGCTAAGACATACCTCATAATTGATTCATTGTTGAACACCACCGCCCTACCCCACTGAAAGGTGACATGCTGTAGGGTAATCCCTAAAGAGTAAATGATGAACCTCACTGCCCAACCCCACTGGAGGGTGTGTAATGGAAGGAAAATGAAGAACCACACAACCCAGTCTCATAGGAGGGTAATCTCATAAGATTAAATTAAAACCTCATTTATCATACCCACTAAAAGGTAAGTCTTGAAGTGAAAATGGTGAACATCACTGTCTAGCATCAGTGGAGGGTAAGTCGGTACTACTTTGGTGATTTTGAAAACATCACTGCCATTACATTTGTCATCAAACACCGCTACATGAGCACCATGTTTGGAACACCTCACTTCATAAAACAGATGTCGTAATTGAGGATTCCATCATTTTCTATGTGTAAAAACATGTAGAAGAGACTATTTATTTTCCCAAATAGGACAACTAGTTAAAAGGGTCATTTTCACCCAAAAAACACATGAATGGGTCAAAAAGGGGCCCTGCATTTCGACCATGAACTTCAAATTATCAAATTATCACAAAATCACCTGCTCGAAGAGAGGAACACGCTATTACAGGGTCCGAGGGACGGTGGACCGACTCATCGCCAGTCCACCTACTATGGTGGTCAACTGCTACGGTTGACCATCATGGTCGGTCCGGTCCATGTTCAACCGAACGACTGCATCCCTTGCAGTGGTGGTCGATCTGGGTCGACCCGAGGTCCGACCCGTGTCAGACCCGATTCACTGAACCCAACCCAGGATCTGACCTAGATATCATGATATGACCCGACCCAATGTGTTTGAACTGACCTAGTGCAGCCTGGACTACTTCTGACATGGGTTCTAGCCCGTGGTCTGGTATCTGGCCATGTGAGTATGGACGCCCACATGTGGGTCTCATAGTATCAGTCTCCACATGGGGTCCTACAGTGTGACCTTAGGCTCCCAACAGTCGGGCCACGTGGCGCAGCTCGATCTGGCACTGTCACTGCCATAGTGCCACCACTGATGCCCCGATAGTCCCATCCGGGGACTATGAGGCTCAAACCATCCGCCCGATTGAGAAACCATCAGTCGATCGAGGAACTTTTTGATGACACCATCCTTGTAAAGGATTTATACCATCGATCCAATGGTAATGTTATGCACCAAAAAGTAATCGGCGAAACCCCACAAAAATATACCCAAAAACAATGTTTTAAACATAGATTGGTGGCCATGTTCAAGATACCATCAATTATTGAGGGTTTGAAATGAAAAATTAAGATTCTGCGAATGAAAACTCAACAAAAACTAGAATTGTAACTCAAAACTCAACAAATCCAACCCATAATATGTGTTATTTTTTAGGCGATACGTCCAGAGAATTTATTCTTCGATCCGAGGAAGATGTAGAGAATATTGGCCTTTCATACAATAAAGAATGATGAAAAAAGCCTTTGAGATGAGAGATATAGAGATAGATTCTAGAGAGAGAAAGTAATTATAGCTAACCTTAATCCCATCTTCTTCAATTCTATTTATAGCAGGTTCCAAAATAGCATGCAATCTGAAACCATCGCGCCTCCCCATTTTATGTCATAACTAAGAAAAAATTCTCATTATGAACTCAATGGAAGTCTCATATTTCCAATCCGAGCCTCTTATTGAATTTTATTTAGCTCGACCCGAGGGGTAAAATAATTATTTTTAATTACTATTTTACCCCTAGAAAGAATTTTCCACAAGAGTCATGTGCTGATGAAAGTTATCCCCCACCTAGGTTAAACACCACATTCCAAAATCAACTATGGAATCTGAGTTATGATCTGAGCTACTATTTATGAGTTATCCTGCTTCCATTTCATGCATCGTGTAAATTATACTTATATTTGATAAAATTTATTTCAAGCACACAAGGACTTAGAATTTCATGCCGTCTTAACGCCTAACTCTGGAAATATATATACAAATATTTCAAAGTGTTATAAGGTGAAAATAGGTCTCCACATCATTCCCTCCTTCATGATTTTTTCCTCGTAAAGAAAAACTAGGAATGTAACTCTGGATACTGAGATGACATATGGCACTCTCAATCCCAAGAACTCTCTTTCTTGTTTCCATGCTACCACAGGATGAAAACCATGGGAATGGTCCATCCACATAAGGTTTACTCATGTTGATCCTTAATCTTTACTGGGTGCTCTAGAAAGGTATCTTTATCCTTGATTTCCATCTCACCCAGTCGGTGATGTGCGTAAGATCATGCATGAATTTCCTCAACTGCGACACGTCGAAGATGTCATGCACTCACTCTAGTCATGGGGGTAGGTAAAGGTGGTAGGAAACCTTGACAAACATTCACACGATCTCAAACGTCCCGATGAACCTTGGGAATAGATTTACTACCTAACCAAATCTTTATATTCCACATCATGTGGAGAGTGTCAAGAAGATGTGGTCTCCCTGCTCGAACTCCAAGGGCCTAGGACTGTGGTCTGTATACAATATTTTTCTACTCTAGGCAGTCTTCATATGTTCACATATCACCTACATCTTCTCTGTTGTGGAACTCACAAACATTAGAGCCACGAGTGATGATTCTCCAAAATTATTCTAGAACAATGTTGACCTATAGGGCCTCCCATATAGGGACTCCTAAAGTGCCATTTTGATAATAGTGTGTTAATTATTGTTATAAGAAAAATAAACCAAAGGAAGGTGATCCTCCCAGCTCTGGAGAAAATCCAGCACCCAATCCCCCAGCCTATCCCCTAACACATGGATAGTGAGATTTATTTTCCCATCAGTCTAGTGGTGATAATATATACTCATCCGACACCAGGTCCTAAAAGACTCTTGTAGGCCTCTCCCTAGCTATGACATAAACTACTCGTCACGGTCAGAGACAATCGTCAAGGGTACCTTGTAAAGGGGTATGATCTCTCACAAGTAAAATTGCCCCAAACTCTCCACCAAACACTACTCCCTGATGGAATGGAAGTGTGCCGACTTATTTAGACAATCCACTATCACCCAGATGGATTCATGGTCCTTAGATATGAGTGGAAGCCTTGTGATGAAATCCATGGATATTCCATCCCACATCCACTCATGGATGTCGATGGGTTATAGAAAACCCGCTAGAACCTAATGCCCTACCTTCACCTGCTAACAGGTAAGGTATCGAGAGAGAAACTTAGCAACACCTCATTTCATGTCAGACCACCAAAAATGCCACTGAAGATCCATGTACATATTCTCCACACCAAGATGTATAACTAAGGGACAGTTATGGAACTCTCACATCACTTTATACCTCATCACGACCTGAATCACTGTTCACCCCTAGAACAATATCTCATGATTCCCTCCATCAGAATGCACATCAAGTTCATCGCCTATGGATATCTAGTTGTATAGAACGTCATAGTTAATATCTACTGGATGCGACTCTTTCACACACTCAAGGAGTGACGGCGTCAACACCATCGGCTATAGAAAATCTGCGCCCTCCTGATCTACTAGGGTCTGCTACAAGGAAGCTCACTACTCTGAAGATTCCTCCCCTAGGATAGCCAGGGACTTTATGATAAGGGAATCTGCTACAACATTGCCATTGTTTGATCTATATACGATCTCAAAGTTTTAGTCCTAAAGAATTCCATACAACATCATTTCCATAACTTCATATCTCTCTGAGTGAAGATATACCTCAGAATCTAGGGGTTTGAGTAAACCACAAAGCACTCCCCCAAGAGGTAGTGTATCCATGTCCTTAGGGATAAAACTACTATTGCGATATCTAAGTCATGAGTCATGTAGTTCTGATCATGGGGCCTCAACTGAATCGACCCATATGTGATGACTTCCTATCATTGCATCAAGGCGCAACTGAGCCCATCTCCTGAGGCATCATAATAAACTACAAAGTCAACTCCTTCCTCAGGTAGTCTCAAAAATGGATGGGTCTTCAGCCTCTACCACAACACACCAAAGGAATTATGGAACTGTGCAGGCTAGGTAAAAGGTTGTTCCTTTCATATCAGTGCGATCAAAGGGGTTGTGATTCCAGATTAGTCTTCCACCAATATCTCATAGTACCTAGCCAAACTGAGAAAGCTCCACACCTATTCCATATTATTGGGTGGATCCCAATAAAACATTGCCTCTATTCTCATGAGATACATGGATAAACCCTCATTAGAGATGACATGCCCTAAAAATTGAACCTCCATTATCCATAAATGACACTTCTAAAGCTTCCTATAAAGCTAATGATCTCAAAGAAAACCAAGGACCATCCTAAGATGCTATTTGGTCTCCACCTCTGACACTAGGTAAATGAGTATGTCATCTTTAAAGTCAACAAAAAACTGGTCCAAGTATGGCTGGAAGACCTGGTTCATCAAATCCATGAAAATGGAGAAAGTTTTAGTCTCACAGAAGTCTATCACTAGGAACTCGTATTGACCATAGCTACATCAAAATTCATACTTTAGAATATCAGCCTCATGTACCGGTAGCTGGTGGTAGCCAAATCTCATATCGATATTGTAGAAACACTTCACACTACAAAACTGGTCGAAGAGGTCATCAATCCAGGGTAAGGGGTACTTGTTATTTATCATGGCCTGGTTCAGGCGATGATAATCCACACAAAGTGGAAAAATCCCAACTGAATTCATCACAAAAAGAATCAGAGTTGCCCAGTGGGACACACTAGGCCTTATAAAACACTTCTTGTGATGGTCTTCTAATAGAAATGTAGGTCTTAGAGCTCATTGGGTGCCATCTGATAGGCCACAGAAGATATTGGGCATGTTCCTAGTTACAAATCAATGCAAAACTATAATTGTCACCTCAAAGGTAGTGCCATGACATATTCAGGGAATACATCCTTGTAATCCTCCTAAATTTAAGGAACCCGGGTTTCTAAAGTGTATGATGCACCAAGGGTCACACTCTCTAACTAATGGAAAAAGGATGCAGTCCCTTGTTCACTGCACACAACTACCGTAATACGAGGCCTCATTAACCAAGAAAGGTGAAACTACTTCCATAAGTGTGTTGACATATGACTAACTTGTGGTGACAATCAATCTGGGCTCAAATAATGGAAATCCAGTCCATGCCTAGGATGAAGTTATAAGGTTCAATCATGATGACCAGTAAGTACCATGGAAAAAGTTATCCTCCAAATGAATACTCGTACGGTTGGAAGTTAAAAGAAATAAGAGAAGAACTTCATGTAAGAACCTTGATACTAAGACGCTGCCATAACACCTATACTGAAAATCCAACTCCCGTACCCGGAGTAACGAGATAAAATAGTGGCTAGCCACTGTGTCTAATTATACCAATGCAAGAGTATAACAAACATAAGTGTAACTCAAATAGTATTGTGTTGTGTGGGATAATTGAAATATATTTTTTGAAGCTATCCACTGCCCGGACCACTAGCTCCATGAGCTAGACGTGGGCTTCCCATTTGTGGTGGGTGAAGGAACTCGTAATTTTGTCCCCCACCACATGGTCCTCCAGCTCCAACTCCTTTGTTAGCACTGCCTCCTTGGGGACCACCCTGATCATGGTGCTGCCTCTGCCATGGTGGTCCACCTACTACCTGCACAAGATGCTCAGCTCATCTTGTAGGGTAGTCTCATGCTAGGTGCCCTCACCTATCACACGTATATCATCGTCTCTCCCCGCCCTGACTTGGTTCAATGTTCTTCCATAATTTCATCCGACCATGAGGTCAAGTATGATCTGGAAATGGTCCCCTACATCTCGATCTATCTACCTGATGCCTATCACCTACCGCAAATATCTATACACTAAAACAACCACTTCCTATCCCAGCTAACTAGAGCCCCTCTAATAGGAAACTCTTTATCATAAGTGCCCTCTCCAGCACCCCGTCATAGGTAAGGATGTGAAGGGGTACTAATCTCACACACATCTCTTGGAAAAGCACCTGATCGAACATTTGTCCTCAGAAGTAACTATCACGGACTATATCTAGGGAGTTTTGGGTAAGATAGTAAACATAGTCATGTATGTATCTACTATCATGGATCCCTGCTCCAGTTGTAGAGTCTCCTGAATCCTGACAGCACGTAAGCTCAAGGGAAAGAAATCCTGACAAAAAATCAATGGAAACTCATCACATAAGAGAGTTGTCCTGTCATGCATATGGGTAACCAATCCCCACCAGCACCCAGCCAGACTGAGGAATTGGATGGCTACCAAGGCTACCATCTGGTCTATCAGTGTATTCACCATCTTGAAAACATGAATCACTAACTCCATCCATTCTTATTCTTGATGAGTTTCTGGGTCATCATGAAACCTTAGTTGTTCTTGGAAGTGGAACTCATGACGTGTTGTCAGCATTTAATCATCCACGCCCTACACTGCTAGAACTAACTACTACTCTATAGCTGGAGGTACTACTGCTAGTCCACCTAGAGGAATGAGATCACGTGATGGAACCTGAACTGAGGCCTCATAAATTGTGACGTCAACATCCTGAGTCGGAGCGGGTAACCTTGCTAGCTTGATGCATGTAGGCATCCTAAAAATTTATCAAGGAATATTATAGATAGATGATCATACAAATATATAATAAGAACAAAAAAAGGGGAGATGGCTCAATAAGAGAATTCAAATACTTGATCCTATATGATGAATTTACCATTAATCCCTACAATACGTGTCTCAGCATACTGAGTCGACATGGGGGTAATCAGGGTTCTGATGTATGGCTACATCGTCAGGCACACCATTATTGAAATCCCTACATGAGAGATTCTCTTGAGACATGTCGACACTCTTTCCCTATACCAAACTAATACCTTTTTAGGGAAACATCCAAACAACATGTCGTGGATTAAACCACATCTAATACCACTTTTTCATGACACAACCCGTACCAGGGGACTAATCCACAACTACCCCAATCCAACCTCCATATTCCAGGGGTGTTGATTAGTAGTGAAGGCTCAACAAACATGGGGTGGTCTTTTCCTAGGTACATGTACACACACACCCATCCCACATGATGAAAAATTGAATATGGGAAATTAACGTAAAAGATAAAACCTTATCAAAATATAAATAAACCATACATGCATGGAAAACTAACACAATTTGAGTACATTAATGTAAACATAAATAAAAAAAGAAAAAATACACCCCCAACCAATAAAGTCCCCCAACCTGACTGAAAACTGAATTTAAAGATGCGGAGGAAGCTCTGCTCTAGGAAGCCAACTATGACCACCACACGCAGCCCAGACACCTATGATCTTGAGCTCCATGATGTCTCGATCAGACTTGTCCATTGTATGCATAAAGTATGATACATGTGTTCATAGAACATACAGGGGTGAGTATAAACATATATAGCAGGAATCCCCCAAGAGGAGGGGAAGTAGTAAGAGATACAAAGGAAATGAAGTAATGTAGATAGAACAATAGTAAAGTAAACGAGTGAAACTCATGACAACAAAGAAGTCATGTAAGATCTTCCAAAAACAAGGGTATAGAAATGGTGAGAACATGAACTTGTCTCCATGTCTTCGCTACCTCTAATAGGAGAGTACACTCATCCTACAACGAGAATCTTGAAACAGAGAGCATGTGGCATACCCCGTATGTCTTCACCTATCATATACGAAAAGTAACTAGAACCCAAGGAGTTGGTTATTCTATAGGGTGTAAGAATATATATATATATATATGCCCAAACCGAAGAACCCCAAATGAGAGAGATAAAGAGTAAGGGGATCTCTTTTTCAGAGATCATCCCATGTAAAGAGTTTCCAACAGTTCCAAGAGTAACCACTATTGATTCACATAGACCACATGTCTACCCAGAGCAGTAAGTCAAAGGGGGTCAAACACCACACATTGTTAATATTTTATTTGGATGATCTTTTCTCATCCCCACAGTTTTAGGTCAAATCACTAGGATGTGTCTTAGAAGGGAAAATCCCCTCTTACTTGAGAGATCAAGATATTTTCAATACATAACTCATCAATGATTAATCGGTTAACACCACTACCCAGACCTGCTCAAAGGTGATACATTGATGGGTAAACTCTAAGGATTAAACTATGAGCCTCACTAACCAGTACTACTAGAGGGTAAGTCCCAAATTGAAAATAGTGAACCACACTACCCAACCCCACTAGAGGGTATGGCTGGAAGAGTAAACAAAAAACCTCACTGCCCACCCCTACTAGAGGGTATGTCCTAAATAGAAAATGGTGAAACCCACCATCTACCCCCATTGAAGGGTAACCCAGAACTGCTCTGATGATTTCGAAAACATCACTATAATCAATGTTGTCATCAGACACCGCCAGATGAGAACCATGTTCAAATAACCTTTCTTCATAACCCAAATTTTTTGAATTGAGGTCACCATCACATTCATTGTGTGAAAACACAATGGATTGACTATTTATTTTCCCAAAAAGGACAACTAGTGAAAAGGGTTATTTTCACTGCAAAACACATGAACGGGTCAAAGAGGGCCCTGTATTCTGACCCCAAACATCAAAATATCAAACTATAACAAAAGGTCATCCTTGAAGAGAGGAACAGACTACCGTAGATGGCACATAAAATGGACGCATAGTTAAAAAGATACATGCATTTGAAGATTCTAGTAAGGTGGGTTCTTAGGACCGGTGGACGGACTCTTGGTCAATCCACCTACCATGGAGGTTGATTGTTGCTATCGGTCTAGTTTGTGGTCGACCGACTAACTGCGGCCCATGAAGTGGATGAAAATGCGGTGTTTGGACCAGGGTCCAACCTGAGATTTGACCCGGGTCTCTGGATCCGACCCAACCTGATGGTTCAGACCCAACCTAGAATGGCCCAGCCGGCTTTCCGACCTAGTGTCTGACCCGTAGTTTAGTCAGCGGATGCGTCAACGCGGCCAACCGGACATGGGTCTCATGGAATTGGTAACTGCATTGGGTCATGAGGCACAACCCCGACCATTCGACCACTGGTCCAATTTTCCCGGAAAGATGCAACACTGCAGCTACCATGGTGCCTACACTACTTCGGTGGCACCCTGACAATCCCTTTTGTGGACTAATAGGCTCGATCTGTTCGCCCAATTATGAAACTGTCAACAAATATGGGAACCTTGTGACAATTCCTTCCCTGCAAAGTCTTTGGATCATCAATACATTTGTAATGTTATGTACCAAAAAGTCATTGGTGAAATCCCATAAAGAACAGACCCAAAATAGTGTTTTAAACATAGATCGGTGGCTATGTTCATGCTTCCATTGATGATTGAGGGTTAGAAATAAAAAATTAGGAGGATACAAATGAAAACTCAACAAAAATTGGAATCTTAACTCAAAACACAAAAAATCCTACCTTGTAATGGGCATTATTTGTAGGCGATGTGTCCACGATGCTCCTATATCGATTCATCAAATTTTTGATAGAGTTTGTCCATCAATTTGATGAAGAATTTTTAAGAATTCCTTTAAAAGGGGGGAGAGATCTTTTAGAGAGACAATACGATTAGGTCTTACCCTAATACCATCTTCTGAAATTATATTTAGAGGGGGTTCCAAAAAGCACGGAGTTAGAAACTGTTGCCCCCCATTTTATGTCGTGCCTAAGAAAAATATCCCTTTTTGTACTCAACGGTGGTCTCAGATTTCTAATACAAACCTCATCTTGAATTTTATTTATCTCTACACTAGGGGAAAAATAATTATTTCTAATTACTGTTTTACCCATGGATTTCTTTTTCGACAGGAGTCCCATGCCGACGAATTTTATTCCCTGCCCAGGGTAAATGCTGCATTCCAACTCAACAGTGGTCTCATATTTCTGATCCAAGCCACTGTTTTAGATTTATCCTACTTCCATTACATGAACAGTATAAAATATACTTAAATTTTATATAATTTATTTTGGGTACACCTGGCCTCATAATTTCACACCGTCTGAATGCCTAACTCTGGAAATTTAAAGGGAAATATTTCTAAGTGTTACAAGGAAAAAATAGAGTCTTTACAGTTTAAAAGTATAATTTATTCTATTATACTATTAATAATCAAAGAAATATCATTATAATAATTTTTATTATTTAATTTGGTATAAAAACATTTTTCATACTTAAAAAGGAATTTTCTAAAAAACTATTTTTCATTGTGTTTTAATTTTTTTAGATAAATAATTTCTATCACTTAATGAAATTAAGTGACTAAAAAATAGATTCTATATTTGGAATCAAAATATCTGAATTTTTAAATGGTTCCATTTTAATTATTTTCAATTTGAATAGTAACTATAATATTTTTTTAACAAGGTAAAGGTGAAATGGGTTAATTGGGCTTAAAAAATGTGATAAGGCATAAAAATCATTTCAAAACATGAATATATTTAATTAGATATGTATATTTTTTCTATAATCATTCAAAATTATAAAATATGACTTTTTTATTTAACATTGGTTATTCCCTTTATAATATTTAAGTATAAGACAATTTCAAAAAGGTCACTTTCTTGATTTTAACATATATAATATTTTTTAACAGGGATAAATACATCTCATGTTATGTTATATGTTTTTTTGAAATATGGATGCATTTATTTTATCAGGAAAATATATTTTTAATATTTAGTGATGAAATAATAACATTAAATGATTATACAACACTAACATAGTGCATCTGAAACTATTATAAAATCAAGTATATTATTTTAAAAAAATTATAAATGTAAAAATATTGACTATGTTATAGTGTCCCATCACTTTTATATATCAATATAACATATTATAGATGAATGACATATTTATATTATAATTTAATTTTGGGCATTCATTTTTCATAGAAGAGTGTTGTTAATAGTTCTAAAAAGAACATTAATATTATTTTATGTAAAAAATATTTTATTAAATTATTTGTAAATTATAAATACCTAAAATAGAATATGTTGGATTATAAATGGTATAAAATTTCATCCAATTTTTTTATGAGCCAATTGTTACCTTACATGTAATATTATAACCATTTAATATTGAAAAAGTTATTACAATAGTTAAGGCTAAAATTAGTGAACCAATGGGTTTAACCAAGAGATAAGGTTTAAAATGGTATCTAAACCTATAAAAAGTTGATTTTATGATTATATTAATATAATATATTTCTTTTATTATAATAAATTTCCTTTTTTACAATTTTTCATGATTTGGACACATATTTTGTTATAATATATCGTGTATTTTAAAAAATATCTATTACGATATTTTATAATAAAAAATATTTTATTAAATAACATAAAATTCATAAAAATATTATAATATGAAAACTATGTGATATATGGTTTAAAATATAAATCTGGTTCCATTAATGGATAATTTTTTTAAAAATTAATTTTCTTTACCCATAAATATTAAAATGTTTGATATCCCAAAACAATTTAAATGGCTTAACAGAGGGTTAAAACAAAGAGATAAGTATGATAACATAACCAAAACGTTTTTTAATTTTATTAGATGGGGTTATTTAGAATCATCCTCATATAATATTATAATTATATCCTTTTATATCCATTTTTCAATATAATTAATTATATTTATTTAATAATTCAAGTAATTCCAAGAGTGCCCCTCCCCTCACTTATAAAAGGGAAAATATTCTCATTTATTATTCACAATTTTTGAGACTTATATATAATAAAATACCAAAAATAATATCTTCATATATTCCTTAACCACATATTATATCATTATGAATTTAAAAAATACCATCTTTTCAAGTCATAGGGTGTAAACAAAAAGTGCTTTCTCCATAAAGAGTTATACCTCTTAACTGATTGTTTTCGATTTTATTCTTTATTATAACATTTATAAATATATTTCATCCAATAATAAATAATTACTTAAGTATATTAAATATACTAAATATTTATTTTGAAAAAGAAAAAACCACTATACACATTTTTTATATCATACTGGAAGAGAAAACATCGCTCATTCATGTGTATGGCTTACCATATCTATGTAGCAGTGTAATGTTTTAATCACCATTTTAATTATATGGTTATAAATATTTAACTAATTTATATATATTATATTTTTTTTATAATTATTATTTTTAATTATAATATAATATCTTTTGTCTTTCATTGAAATTTGTTGGAAAATGATAATGTTCCTCATGAATACGTGTGGATTACCACCTCCATGAAGCGATGTGATTTATTTTTCATTTTCAAATTACATGAATAGTAATAATAATTTATTTAATGAATTTATTTTATATAAATTATATTATAGATATTCTATAATGGTGAACATTTATTTACCTTTCATGTGTTTCATCCCTCAAAAAATGGAAACAACATTCATGCATATGTACGACCAACCATCTTAATCAATGGTGTAATTCAATTTTTTATATCTAATTTTTATGAATTAATTAGATATATATATATATATAATTAATGTATATTATATTAATATAATGGTTACATTTATTGATATTATTGAACCATGATCAAATTAAAAGGACCAGAACTTCATAAACAAAATTTCCATGAAAAATGATATAGTTAACACCTGGAAACAATGATTCTAATAAAGAATACAATATAAATCGGTGTTGAGATGTTTTAAGTGGATTATATATGAAATTATATGTTTTTAAATTACTATATTATATAATGATAATAAATTTATTTTTATTATACCTGAATTTAGAGTATTTTTTAAAGTAATCATAACTTGGGGGGGTGGATTTAGGTTACAATGTAATTATTTATTGGGATTATTTTTTATTATGTTTCCAATGATGGTATTTTATGAACTTTCACTCAAGAATAAAATTAAATTTCTTATAAAATGATTATATAAAGATATTAAATGTTTTAATTTCATTTCCCTCTCCTTAATAATGGATGATAATGAAAGATTTTTTTTTATAGAAACACACTTTATTTCTTTCTTCGGATGAAATTCATTTTTATTCCATGTTCATGTATCATAAAGATGTTTTGAATAATGTTTTAACTATTCATTTACAATTATTTAAATTCATTTTTACCCAAGATTTACATTTAAAAAATACTAAAAGTAATCTTCTTTTCTTTTTAAAAAAGTTGTATATTTCTCTTTTTACCAAAAAATGTGAAGGAAATAACTATTTTATTGTATATGACATGAATAGAATTCCCCACCATTATGAACACTCAATTTTATAAAAATTACATTAAATGTCAAAAAATTTAATTTCAAATAAAATTTTTTCTTTAATATTTATGAAAATTTTTAATGTAAATTAGTTATTTTAATGTGAAAAGTGGGTTTTTATCCGGTAGGATCCAAGATATATTTTAAATTAATTTTTCATCTAATGTGACATATTTTTTATTCAATATGATATTTACTGAGGATATTATCCAATAATACCATCCTTATTCTTTTTCAGAAATGTTCACTATTATAATGACAAGATGATTACGAAATTGATAATTTTATATAGGTTATGCTAATAAGAAATGTTGTACTGATTATGATAAATATTTTTCTGCCAACGGTTATGATATGAGGAATGTTTTATGATCTTGTGTCACACATATTTATGTTATTAAATATGTGATGGGTGGGCCTCTGATTATATATACTTATAATATATTTTATAAATATGGACATCACATGAGATAGTAAGGACAAGAATGGGGTGTTGACCCATATCCACAAGGGACTTTGTCCACTAAAATAGACTTGGAAGTGAACCATGACTAAATATATTATGTAATGGTGATTAAACCCAACACACTATGACAATATTTTAATTGATCATAGGATAATGAAATTAGTTTCTACGATTATGTGTATTCCCCAAAAATTATGTCTTATGCAGATGTTTTGTACTCATATCTCATGTTATTTTAATCTTTTATGATTCAATCCTTATGAACTATCTTGATATATTATATGACTTGTTTTTATGATATATGATATTTTCATAATGGTTTTAAAATGTTAATTTCATGTTATCATGACCTTATTCTCATTTTATTCTTATATTCTCTTTGATATCTCTCTTATTTACCCTTACTAACCATCTAAGCTTTCCCTTTATTAGGTTTCCTTTCCATATGTTATGATTTTTTTTAAGTATGATACTTTTAAGAAGGGTTATAGTTATGAATAACATAGGTTTAAATGATATATATCTCTAATGATCATGTTATTTATGTATCCATTTTTTCAAAGACCTTTAACCTACACAATTCTAGCATAGAACATTAGGTTATGTGTCAAATATTCATCTGTTAAGATGTAATGTTTTTTATGAAATATTTGGTTCCATATATAGTCCCTATGGGATTATATATGGTGAGATCATGTATATACTATGGTTATATCTATGATTTTTTGTTGTGAAGTTTGTCAATTTTCTCAAGGGAGGTCATAATAGTAGGCAACTCCAAGTTTAGTTTTATATATGGGTCAAGTATTTAGGTGAAAGGGCCGCTAATCTGATTCATGCTACGTTTATTATTTAAATCTAATTATAGCTAAGGGATGTGAGGGATATTTGACTATCAGATATATATTTTTGATCACCTAAATACTTTTAGTTTATTTATTACTAGGGATTCTCATTCCTTCATTTCTTCTAGAGGTGTATTTGGGTAGGGGTTTATCATAGATTTTTTCACTAGAATATTGGAAGTTGACATGCCTATTGGAAATATTTTAGATTTGTTAGATGTTTTTATCATTTAATTATTTTATTTGGATTCTATGTTCATTTGTTTGATTTTATAGTCTTAGATATAGAAAGCTTTGTTTCCATTTTTGATACATATAGGCAGATACACATCAAGGATTGCATCGATTTCTACTTACGAAATGTTTATTTTACATATATTAATGAATAAGAGAGTGTTATGGTGGGGGAGTTGGATGAAAATATAGGTATAGATATACCTAACATTATTCATGTGTGTTTTATGATAGTGAAGGTGGTGGGTATGGTACTTTCATTTAATCAAGCGACATTTTTGTCCACTTTTTCTCTCAAGGTGTAATATTTCATGGATGTTTTACCAAATTATATCATGATATTATATCTAAATAGGAATATATACTTCAATATTTATCCCATTATAAGTGTGTACACCTATTTATTCCTCATAATAATATGGAACTAGTCAGGTTGTGGGGGATGATGGCATAGATCAAGGACATTGAGGTGAAGGGATCTATTTTCCACAGCACCTCACATTAGGGTGATCTAGTTTTATTCTCCAATAAGGAAGATGGTGTAATATGTTTGGGAATAGTCTACTAAAAACTAAACCATACTTGGGTGAATAATTTGTATCCATTACCGAAAATTGAAAACATGTTTGACAGTTTGGGGAAGATGGATGGTTCCCTATGATCGATGTAATCAAGTAATAGTCAATTGAGGGTTAGGGATAATGATGTTAGAATTTAGGATAGATTATGGGTTATATGAGTACCTAATGAATCTATTTATTTTAATGAATGGATCTATAGTGTTTATGGATTTCTGGAACTAGATTTTTTTATCCCTGTGAAGATTACTTTATTGTGGGGGTTTTCAATGATATTATGGTATATTCAGAGACCTATGATTTACACACTAAGAACATTGATATTGTATTTAGAATTACTTTTGTACATTAACTTCTTACTGAATACTCAAAGTGTCGATTTTGTATTTAAGAGGTGAACATTCATGGGAACATGATCTCAGAGGTGGAGAGCTTAGTATATCTAGAGAAAAAGGAAACAGTGATGTCTTGGGATTAAGATATGAATGTGTTTAATATTTGGAGTTTCCATTGATTTAATAGGTATTATAAGTGTTTCATTAAGGACTTATCTAACTTGATATCACTTATGAATATAAATACAAAAATTTTGGTAATGTTCATGTGGAATCACATGTCTGTGAAGAACATTCAGAAGCAATAGAATATGTTGATGATTACTCCAATTATGATTCCTCTAGAACTACATATCTATTATAAGGAGTATTACAAAGCCTTTTATTTTTACAGGGATATATTCATATATATATAGATTGTGTGGCCACTTATGAGATTTTTCACCTATATCCCCAAGAGTATAGCTTCAAAACCATTTATTTGAAGCCAGAGGCTATAGTTTATTCCATAAAGTATGGTCACCAATATCACATCTTTGAGAGATTTATCTTCTAAAAAAATCATAAGTGAATTTAGTATATATTCACGTAGTAGGGGTTTGATAATATGGTAGATACATTAGGTTGGGTACCTTAAATTTTTTTACATTGATAATGAATATTCTTTGGGATAAATAAAATTTCATTACATATTCTCTATGTAGGAAGGATCAAGAGATAGATGTTTGGAATTATTAGGAAGATTGGAAATCGATGAGCTTTTCGACTAACAAGTAGGTGTATGTGTTAATGTATATAGAGTTATCTTCATATAATCCCTTGATTAATACAACTTTTCTAGGCCAAGTGAAGTCTATCCAAAATACTGATTCTAGTTTTCTGGTGATATCATAATCAATCACATGGATTATTCTCTTGGATGGTCTTTCGCGGGGAAAGATATTATATAAATACATGGTATGGTGGTGGTACCTAATTCAATTATGGTATAGTTTATGTGGCACTACCATACCAATTTATGGTTGGTACAACATTTTTTGACCAAGATGTACCATGACATTAGGAGTTGATTTTAGTGGAAGGGTTTTAAGAAGGATATTATTGGTTTTATCTTTAAATGTCTATCCTGCCTGAGGAAAAAGGCATAATATAAGAAAATCATGTGGTCATGATTTTATAGGAGGGAGGGATGAATATATGACCTTAATATAATTTTTTTCAATAATATACTTCATAAAACAATGTATATGGTGAGCTTCAAACCACTTTATAATAGTCCATGTCCCTCACTATTGTACTGGTTAGAGTATTGAAAGTTGACTGTGATTGGACTAACATTGGAATATGTGATAACCGAGTAGGTTGAATTGATCCAAAAGTTGTAAGTTACCACATAGAGATAGAATGTGTCATATGAAAACTTGATTTGGGTACCCTTATAGTAATTTTTGGGTGACGATGTATCAATACATGTATCTCTTTTTTTGAGGCATTGGTGTTTGATGAGGCACAAAAATTATACGCTGCAATTTATTATTTCATTACAAAATTGAAAGGTGGTTAGTATGATGGATTAACTATTGTATATTCTTCCAAAACAATTAGGATTATATAATTTGTATCAAATTTTACATATCTGGACGTATGAAACAAACCCCACGCACATGATCAGTGGTTGCGATAATGAGTTTGAGAAGGATTATTCATTAGAGGATCATCTAATGAGGATTTTAGAGAAGAGTTAGAAGGTACTATATAAAAATATAGTTCCTAGAATAATGTAATATTTACCTAATATATATATCTAAAAGAATACATGGGAGTGGGAATCAAATGTATAGGTGAATTTTATAGATCTTTTTAGTCTGGGCCCCTTGAGACACTTCTTAGGGATGAGAAATCCTATAAGAGGGAGTTTTTAAGGCCATTTTAATATCATGGTTTGTTATATTTCAAATTTATATTTAATATAATAAATATTTATAGTAATTGGATATTTCTTATGTTTTAGGTTACTTGAAATATGTTTTTATAGAAATAAATTAGGCTTATAGCAAAAATAATACTATATGAAGGTGGTCGAATAATTGTGTTCTGGTTCCATGATGTGATTCCCAAATCGGGGAAGGCTCATAACATGAATAAGAGGGGGTAACATCGTAACCATTTCTATAGAATGGAAATCTATTTATCTATATTATTTCATATTTCTACCTATAGGGGTCGTTCCATAATGATTTCTAGTGTACGTGGGTCATAGAGTTACCCCTATGGTCACTCCATGAGAAACTTGATAGGTAGTGTTTTTAAAATAGGTTTAGATATATAATTTGATATTATACACCCTTCATAATTATCCAACCATATCCCCTAACACTCAATAGATTTTGAGGAATGTGGGGTCTTCCTATTGATAATTAGAGATTCTCTATTCCCATTTGTGGTATCTTTGAGGATCCATTCGTTGAGGAGAGTCCCTCTAAGTGACTCTAATCCCTATGTGTCTCTATATTATATTATTTTTTGGTTTTCATTTTTTAACATCAAAATGAGGTTAATTAATCATTTATTTATGTTTTATGATGTTTTCTATGAATCAAGGGGTTTTAATTTTTGATTTCACTCTTTTAATCTTGGGTTAGGATATACATAACATGTTATAAATTTTTTCTGAATTAATATTCCTTGATTTTCATGTTAGTGTGTGTATTTATGAGAGACATTGATGTTAGAATCAATGTGACTGGGAAAATTTTCATTAATTGTTTTGAATAATTAGAGGGGGATTTAGGTTATGAAATATCATAATTGATGGAAATTATCCTTATGAAGTTCGTAGATGTTGGGTTTTCCATGTGGGTAAATTGGGTCTACAGTGATTTTTGTGATAACATATTACGGTTTTGTGTTTCTTTTTTCATGTGATATATTTTAATTATTGGTTATGAACTCATTAAAAGTGAGAGGGTATGCATGTAAAAGATAAACCTAACCTATTTAGTGTGAGAGGGGACAAGGTTAGACTAGATAGATGATCTTCCTTAAATGAGAGTGAATGGGATAGGTTAGGTTGGGTGACCTACCCTAAGTGAGACGGATGGTCCAGGATTGATCGAATGAAAATTATTTTTGTATCCATTCCACAAGTGTGAGGATAGGGATGGTGGTATGTCTCTTTACCTCAGTGAGGGGGAATGGTATAGCACATTATATGGATTTTCATTAGGTAATTGGTTTTTGGTTATTTCTTAAGTAAGACAACATTGGACATGTTTTTGTTTGCAACCAAATCTCCTTCTAAAAGATCCTTTTGGAATGGATCCAATGAAATTACTATTGGAACTTTTTGGTGGTTTGGTTAGAGCACATTGGTCCATTTTTAACTTTATGCATATTTATTTATTTACTTCAATCATTGGATACACCGTTATACATCTAAAAAACTTATTCTAAGGGACATTTGGTGGTGTATTACTAGGTTTATAATTGAACCCTACATAGGATTCTTGATGTGTATATAGACTATATGTTAATATATCTAGCCATGGGAAAGGGACCTATAAAAATTACTATATAGATAGAGGTTCACGAGGTTATGTCAATTCCAGTACAGACTATGGGAACATTTTTCATGGATTAGTTATTATTTTTTTCTTTTATGCATTGTGTATATTAACCCAATGAATATAAGGGGTCTCTTTTGATAGTGAAATAATTTTTATTATAGGTCATTATGATATTTAATGTGACGATGTTATCTATTTATTCAACAATATTAATTTATGTGGGTCATTATTATTATTATTATTATTTCTTTAATCGTATATTTTGACATTAATAGTTTTCAAATATTGATATCATAGTCTCCCAAAATTATAATTCAAGACCATTACACATGTCTATGTCGTTTTGTATGTGGAGAGGAATTCATGAGATCATGTGACACATAATCTCAGAATTGGTGATTCAGTTTGAGGTTTTATATATACCCGAGTTAGAGTTAATGATATATCATTGATTCATATATTAGTTGAATGATGAACCCCCGCCCATTATCAAGGGTGGATAAGGAACATCCAAATCTGTATGGTGAATGAGGTATCTCATGGTGAAATATATATCAGTATACAACAATAGAGAGAAGAATGTATCACTTGGAGAATGATATATCACCATATAATAATATTCATAATCATTTTTCTGTAGGTGAATTGTTTATTACAATAATATAATAGGGTGAATGGTGAATTTCTAGGTGAATGATATATCACCAAGACAAAATAATAGACTTAATGATGTATCATGAGGTGAAAAATTTATCATTAAACCAAAATGATTGAATGAACAGTTTATTTTTAGGTAAATGACAATTCAATAAAAAATAACATTTTAGGTGGGTGATCTACCACCACATAACAACATATAGAATGATATATCATCATTGAATGATGAAACACAACTAAATTACAAGGAGAATAAGGCTTAACCCATTAAAAACATTATAGAACAAGGCACTTTTGAGTGAATGAGGAATCACCCATCAATAATTATGGTGAATGAGGAATCACTAATCTGAGATCTTCAAGGTGAATAATACATAAACTATTATTTGTAAGGAAAACAATATATATCCAAATCCCAAGTCTATATATGGTATATCGTTCATCAATACCAAAAAAGGTGAATGGTCCATCACAAGAGAGAAAAAATTATAATTGAGAGACTATTCACTATAAAATAGATATATCACCATATGTTGAAGCCATAATGAATGATTTTTCACTGTATGAATTAGTCCTACTAACTTGTAATGTTTCTAGGATATTCATTCCTATAACATCATGCACCTAGTAAACACACATGAAGACCTTTTTCCCATGGCCTAGCCTAGAATATCATGAAACTAAATATCACACAAGTTTCATACCATATCGTAACTCATTAGTCAAAAATATTATATAAATGTATAGTTACAGAACTTTTTATCCAACATGTGAGTTTCCTTTACTGGGTAACACACAAAAATTAAATATAATTCATGCAACATAATCCATATACTATGTCACCCATCTTGGCTCTATTACCTATAATCTCACCACTACCCAAGTAATTATATACATTGATGGTCATGTGAATAATACAAACAGATAAATGTCCATAATTTCACCTAGGTATCCCAAGTCATCAATCAAAATACAATGAAACCCCCTTTGGTTCTAATTTAGACAATTCTCAGATGCCCACCAAAGCCTATATATCATACAACCAAATATATAACAATCTAATAGACCAATCCCTTATTAACACCGTATTTTATAATCACTTATAATTACATGAATCTCATAGGTCATGATATACATAGTTAAAGGAATGTAAACAACTCACGTTTCAATCCCTTCCCAAAAAATCCCCTCATATAAGTCAATTACCAATTTAAAAATAAATTATGAATTTATAACATCTAAGGGATTATTAAGAGTCTAACTGACCACCCTATCATTAAATCTCAAGGATAAACCACTCATAACTCCATATAATATCTCTACCACATTCTTAAAAATCCATGTCATCGATATAATATATATAAACATATATAAAGAAATAATATTAGGAACCATCTACCTTAATAATGGAGTTGTCCCATCAAGAAGCACTCAACCATCATCCACCAATCTATTCGAATATCCTATCATATAACGATCAATTACATGAGTTCAAAGCTCAATTAAAAACATAAATAATTTAATAATACACTTTTTATAACTAATTAAAATAATTAAAACTAATTTAATCCAATTAGGGAACAATCATCGAATAGAATAACAATGCCAATAAATCAAGTGACAGTGCGTGAATCTCTCTTGAAACACCCCCGATCCAAATTACATAAAATCCCCAGTAGTAAATGTCAAAATATCAACCAATTATATCCTAATTAAAAGGAAACCCCCATAGTAAAATAATTAAGTTCATTACATCAATAAAAACCATAAAAAATCATATGTGTTCTTCATCTAAAGACTCGTATAGAGTGTCCGTAAAAAATATCCATCATACATTCACAATTTAACACTTATCTAGTGGAATTGTCATAAAATAAATAATTTCAATCTATTAAAATTATAGAAACAAAACAAAGAATAAAATATTGGGGGACATAGGTGGGGAACCTACCTTAAACCATCAAATAAATTCATCTATGTCCACCTAACATCAATGTAAGTGGAGTAAATGTGATAGGAGAGGGATGTGAAACCTCCCCTACTAAGCCAACTAACCCAAAAACCCATAAAGGTGGTTTTATTTTTATACCCCAAATTTACTAAAATACCCTCAATTAATGAAATTTTTCTAAGTTATAATGATTATCTGATGTGTCTATAAAGACTTCCAGATGGGTCATTGGGTAATAGGTGAAATTCATTACCCACCAAGTGGCCCAAACTAGTTGTCCTACTCCTCGGGCATTCCATCTAGTACTTGATGGCTCATAGTGACCACTAGAAATCACTATTTGGTATCCTGATCCAAAAAACATTATTATGGTTCTTTTCTACATAATCTTCCATCATATAAACTTACCTTCGAAAATTCAAAATGTTACTAAAACACCAATACTCAGTCTTTGAGATAAAATTCAAAAATATTGCAGCTCCACACACATTGAAACATGGATTTTCTATAACTCTAGAAACTCAAACTAGTGTAGTTTATTACAGAGTTGATTTTGGGAAAATTATATTTGGTATTGGATAAATTTATATAAGGATATTTGAGTCGTGGGTCCCCTATTTTGTAGTACATGAGAGTGGGGGGGGGTTGTCCATAGTTTGAGAAAGACTTCAATCTTTGGGTTTGGGTAGTTGAAGATGTATTTTTTTGGTATAGATAGTATGTATCCATTGTATTGAGGTGGGGAATTAACAATATGAGTTCCCTAGGATATATAAAATCTCTTTTCCATAGGTGAATATCCATTATACTAGTGAATGGTCAGTTTTTGGTTGATTTTAGTTGATCTAGGAGAGTATTCCAAGTAAGTAACCTTATTATTTTCATGAATAACTACCTCTAAATAATATCTGAATTTTTTAAGTTAAATAAATTTTTTCAGTAATAACTTACCTTTCATTTCAAAAAGTTATTTTTAAAATCCAACTCTCAATTTTCATTCAAAGGTGACGATAAAAATAATTTTTTCCAAAGTTCGAAGGAAAAAAAATCATTTTCCAATCATCTATATAATAAAAAAAATTACATTTTTAGTAATTTCTCAAATTGTTAGAGTTATGTTTGAATAAGATATTTAAAAAATTATTTATTTTAAATATAATTTTATTTTTATGAAATAAATAATTGTTGTTAAGAGGGTGTTCATGAATCAGTTGAAAATATTAGTTTATTTTCACTTATCTATCATGGTTGATCCTCGTAAAAATCCATTTTATATTTTATAATTATTTTATGATTTATCTTGTTTGGAAGGTTTTGGTATTATAAAATAGTTCTTGAGTTATCAAATTTGTTTGTTAAAATTGTTTATTGTGGTCCCAGTGTATAATTTTCTTTAGAATTTAGAATTTATTCCTTCACAATAAGTAGGAAGTCATTATTTGTGATTGTTACAATATTGTTTTATATATACATACCATAAGTTATGATATTTATGAGTTACATTTCTTCAGTTTTATTCTAATTATCAATAATGATAATCATTTCAATTTTATATAATGTTTAGTCATGAGATTTCACAGGGCCACAACATTTTCATTTGAGGTTGGTAGAGATTTCTTGATGTGTTGGGAGTTTAAAGGTTCATTTTACCAAAAAGATTATCTAGAGGGTAAATTACATCATTAGCATAATAATTGTGAAATTATTTGTTTGTTGGAGTGTATGGGTTACTATAATATATTGTTTCTCATGAATATTGACATTATGGATTGTGGGCATAAATTGTGGTGTGTGAGGTTGTGGTGTTCCATAATATCCTTGGATATAGAATTCCATGGTTCTACAATTTTGGGGACTATTTTATCATAGTTTTTTGAGTTATATTATGGGATTCCTCAAGGTAGTTATTTTTAAATATTACATAACATTCATTACACCCTGGTGAAGATTATTGTGTTGTGAAATTTTTATGGAGTGATCAGCTATGGTAGAAGTCAAGAAATTTCATTATGATCATCTAATTTTGAGGATTTTGATGTGACATTATTTTTTTGACCTGAATTTCCTTTTATATTCAATTTATATTATTTATCCCATGAGGAAATAAAAAATATATGGAAGAATCACATTATTAATCTCAAATCTAGTCATTATTGTGTCATGACTGTCCATATTCCACCATGAAATAATTTTTCATTTTTTTTATTGTAAAAATGTGGTTAAATTATTTCTATTTACATTAAGTTATCTTGAACCATAGGTGACCATGGGAGTCCTTCTTGGTGGACCATGAATTTAGTGATCAATCCTATGGATATTTATTATTTTAATGATTCCATTTTTTATTTAAATTGATCACTATTCTCTTTATATTTTATTCTTTTTGTGTTTTCACGCACATATATAGGGATGAAAAATAATAATAATTATATTACATACTTTGAAAAATAATTGATAACCAAGATCATTCACTCATGGAGTCAAATTTGGAACAATAATTATTCCTAATAATTTATCATATATTATAAAATTTAAAAATATTTGGAAATGAGGAAAAAGAAGGAGATCATTGAAAATTTATGAAAAAATAAAACCGAGAATAGAAAAGTAAAACCATTAATGTAGTGTTGTTAGGAATGGTGATCATTACATAGGAGGTATCCTAGATATTTGTATCTTAATTTTTTTATTAATGGTATTTCCTAAATTCATTATAAATTAGTTGAAAGGATCAATATCATCCTCCTATATCTCACTATCTATCTATTTTTATGATTCATTTCATCACTACCATAGTTGATCTAGGCTATGTGTTTTATAAGTCCAATAGTAGAATACATCCCACATTTGATTAGGTGAATCCTTAACTTCTACTTTTTTCCAGCTGAATGAATAAAGATAACCACAGTATACAAGATCAGTGATCACTAAGACTTTACCTCTATAGAAATATAGCTCTTTAATATGCTAGATAAATATTTATAGAAATAAGTTTATCATACTATGGTTGGATAAGAATATTTTATGTAAAAAACTAAATAATTAGTGGGGATATCCACCTTAAAATATCTTAATCAACTCACTAAAATTTCTAATAATAAAATTAAATAATGACCTAAAATATTCTAAAATATAAAACATATAACCTGGTTCATACACCTATTGGATTAATATCATCAGTCACTACTCTAGGAATGGAATTAAAAATCATATTGTGGGAATGATAAACCTCTATATTGTGAAAATAAATAAACAAAATTATAAAGAATATAGATATCTTGAACACTATAAAATTGAAAGTCAAGGTGTTTAAAATTGGTAAAAGTGGGAATGACTTAGTCAAGGGGATCCTTCCATGTATAAGTATTCCCAGTATTTCTCATTCCATAATTCTTCAATGTTATCCATGAAACATAGCTTTTACTTTCCCTATTCAAGTCTTTGAATGAATAAAAATGGTATAATAGAATGTCGGAAAAAATATTTACTACTAACATATTTCTGTATAAATTTTATCATCCCTTCAACTTCACTTCATTTAACCATGTTTTTTGGTCAATCAATACCAAGACCTAATTTCCATGAATATTCCCCAAGACTTAATAAGTTATTTTCCTGAGTTTTATGATGATTTTTGGGAAATGTGAATGTGATAGATAATCTCATTCACTAGTTTTTAGTAGCTTTAACACAACTAGTTTTCTATTTTGAGTTTTGATCCATCTTTTTCATCTCTTAAATTAGAATTTAATCTGATGTGGTTGATCTTGAAAAGGGGAAATTTTATCCACATGTGTTTTTACATCCTCATTTTAATCATATTTGTGGTTTTTTTATGTGGGAATCATTTTATGTATATTTATGAAGGGTTTATTATTATGATGTAAGTATTAAAACATATATTAATCATATGTATCATCATGGAATTATGGTTTAATCTAATGTAACCTGAATTTGGATGTGGCTACTAATTTACACATGAGAACATCCTCACAAAAATAATTCAAACATGACCTTTAGTTATGGTTGAATGTTTCGTATATATTAGTTGTATAATCACAGACAAGTAGTTGCCTTTTCATTTAATCAAACATGACATGGGTTTATCCTCTTTAATCTCATTCCACCACTCACATTGGAAATTTAATTTTACATGATCAGTAAATTTATGTAACAATTAATTACCCTCATATAAAAAACTCAACAAGATGTTGAAAGTGTATATCCATGAACATTTAAATCTACAATGATATTATGGTTAATAAAATAATGAAATTAAATCCAAAAAATAAACTCTATTTAAAATTATTATATTGAAACTGCTATTTTTAACAAAATATTGTGAAAACTATAAGAATATAACCCCATAATTTTAATGAAAAATATTTAAAAACAAATTCTCTCTCACCCCCCCCCCCCCAAAAAAATATTTTTATTCTCATGGTAGAGTTCCATAAAAAAATATTTGTTTTCAGAAAATAATATTTATATATTTTTTGAGATCTTTTTTTAGAATAGATGTTTACCATGTATCACTTATTAAAAAAAATTTATTTTGTTTTTCTCTTCTCACATATAAATTCTTTCATCCACAAAAATACATCCCTGACTCAATTATAATATACCTCACACACACACAAAGAGATATATATATATATATATATATATTAATTTCACCCATTAGTCAAGGTAAACTTAATTTAGATTTATTCTCATATATTAAAAATTCAACGTATGATTTTAAAAATTATAATTTCTGCACACCAAGAGACATAAAAAATTATTTAATCATGATGCATTTTTAAGTGTAATTTATACTTCCTTATGGTTTTTGTATAGAATTTTAAAAATTAAAAGGATAAAAATAGAAGGTTTAATTATCATATACAATGCATGAATATTCAATTGAAATGATGGAAAATTACTCACTCAATTTACAAGGAACCATCCTTAAAAAAATATATAATCATATTTTTTAGAATATAATTCAATTTATATCATTCCCAAATACCTTTTAGTTTATATTTTTATAGAATTAAGTCATTATTATTATACAAAAAACACATACATTATGAAGCGAACACTTCAACTCATCATTCATTTCTCATACAATATAAAACATATAAATTGAAATAATCTTTATTTTCATGAAAAATATTCATTATATTAAATTTTACTTCTCCTTACTCTATATTCTTCCTTAAAACCTATAAAAATATTAGAAAATGTGGGATGAGAATAAAAAAATATCTATAAGGGATGTAATGGAAAGAAATTAGTTATTATAGTGAAAAAACAAACAACCCCATAAGTTTTTTTACCTTTTTTACCTTATTCTTTGATTGTATAAAAATAAATCATATCAATATAGAAAGAAAACATATAAATTAAATAAAATGTTTAAAAAAAGAAATAAAATAAAAACCCTTATAGGAATATTAGATCATTTTATTGATAACAAGAGTTCACCCCTGTCAAAAATAATTTGATCCAACTTAAAACCTTATTATAAAACTCCCATGTTAACTCCCTATTTATGGACTTCAAAGAAAAATAACATTAACCAGTGGATTTTAGAACTATATTGGGATAGCCCATCATATAAGTCTTATTAGACTCAACCATCATATATGTTTTATCTTTCTCACTAATCATATATGTTTTGTTAGTCTCACCCATTATCATCTATAATCTTTAATTATTGTATCTAGATAAAAAAATTATTTTCCCATTTTTATCATTAAGTTGTTGAAACAATATTCTAACATATAAGTAAATAATGTTTAATTTGTGTATAAAAATATATATAAATGTACCTTTATTTTGAAACAACATAAAAATGAAGAAAATCACAAAATATTTTGGACAAGATTTCATTTGAAAATAAACATTAAAACATATAAAGAAAGTATTAAATCCATGAAATTTTATGGATGTGGAAAATTTCAAAAATGTGTAAAAGATAACAAAATTAATCCCTTTTAAAAATATTATAAAATACCTTACCTAGAAAATTAAAAAAATATTTCTTTTTAAAAATTGTAATTAATGTTAGAGGTAATTAAAAAATTAAACTGAATAGCATTTGAATTATAAATAATAAAAATTATAAAACCCATTTTAAAGAAAGTTATAGGTAGTTTAAAATGAAATTTAATATAATTTAAATTATAAATAATAACATTAAAGAAAATTTTTAATGAAGATGGACAAGGAAGAAATTGATTTGAAAGGAACAAATTAAAAAAAAATTCAATGAAAAATCCCTTACCATAAAGACCATATAATATATTGAATTATTTAACCCCTAAATAAAAATAAGTTGGACATTAACTTGATTAAGGAAATACTTTAAATTCCATTATCATTATACAATTTATGTTACATGATACCATTTTTTATTAATTTACTTAATCAATTTATTTTACCTCAAACATTTTGAAGACATTAATTTCATAATCCCAAAAAGCATCTGTAGAATAACTATGGTCAAAGGGATCATTATTTCATCATTTGTAAAATATTAATCCAGAAATTATTGTCATATTTTTAAATAAAATAAAATTTTAGAACAATACATAAGAGGTGAAGATGAAAAATGAATCACATCACTTTATAGAGGTGGTGGTCCAGAAATATACACAAACGACGTTGTAATTTTCCGATGGGTGGAAGGTTAAGAAAATAAATGATATATTATCATTTTATTATAATAATTATTTCATTAATACAATATATATTAATTAAATATATTATAATAACCATCCTGGTGACATGGTGATGAAAAATGAAACACATCACTTTATCATGGTGGTAATCCACATATACGCCCAAGTGATATTTTCAATTTTCATAGGATGAACAAGGTGGTGAATAGGGTTTTATAACTATCATAATAACATTTAATTATATATAAGATACCTATGTTACTATTTCATAATGGTTAATTAATATTTTGAGTTTTTAGAAGAATAAATAAATTTGAAATGGGTCAGTTGAGACTTATATATTCTCCACATATAACCTCATTTCCTTAAACCTTAAGCTTGTTGGTTTAGTATTTAGGTGATTCCAAGGACACCAGGAAATGTAGAGGGATGTTCAGGAGAAATTTGGCCTATTATTGGTCACACTAGAATCCTCAAACTGTGTGAGTATGATATGACAGTAGATTTCTTTTTATAAGTTAGGACTGGAGAACCCATAGAATTACATAAAGTATTAAGTTAATATAAAATACATTTCTGGTTCAAGTGGCATCCAATTGAAAAAATATTTTTATGAATTTATAATCATTTAATAAAATTTTATTTAGCATAATATCCCATTAAAGTCATTTTGGGACTACTCACATAGTTTGAATTAAAGGACATCAATATAGTAATTTAACCTGAATATAAACATTTATATCATCACTAATATGTCATATTTATCTAAAATATCACAATAATTTATTCGAATTATGTTAATTTTAATGTATGTAATAATCATTTACATTATTGTTTTTATAACATAAGAAATAGCGGTGTATGTATTGAGTAAGAACATAATTTAAATATTACATCACTAAAAATTTAAAATAAATCAACCTGATTAAAAAATTCATTTATATTTATATTAATTTTTTTGAAGGAAGATAACATATTTTTAATGCTATTAAAAAATATTATAGATAAAAAAAATACAACCATTTTTTATTCATTATTTAAATTATATTAAGGTCATTAACTAGGGAAAGTTTCAAGAAATTGAAAAAATTATACCCTTTAATTGTTATGGTAAAAGAATTTATTTAATACAAAAATAAAAATTTTAGGGAGATTTATAGGCCTTGTTTAATAGTTTCAATCCCATTTTACCCATTTTACCCTTATCGATGTGACAAATATTAACAATATTTACTATTCATAATGATATAAAAAGGAACTATTTAAAAAATTTGAACCTCCTAATTCCAAATATGTTTATATTTTTATATATTAAATTTCTATAGGTTTTAAAAATAAATTTTAATTTAAATTCATAAAACGCAATGAAATATAGTTTTTAGAAATATGTTTTTAAGCCCAAAAATGAACAAATTGATAAATCTAGTATAGTTTTTATTACTATATAATTAATTACATTATTTATAACTAATTAAAACTATTGTTATATTAATATTAAATTAAAACATATGGGTGATTTTAAATTACTTTATTTGATGAAAATAAATAATAGATTTACACTAAATGGTTTCTTATACCATTCAGTTACAAATAAATTTTTCTAAAAAACCTGAAATTTATTTTTAATATAATTTTGAAATTATGATTTCAAAAATAAAATTAATTTTTTCAAATTCCAAATAGAAAATTTTGGAAATTTTTTTTTCTTCAGAAAAAACATATTATAAATGAAATGATATTTCATTAGAATAAAATTATTTCATTTTTTATTGAAAAAATACTAAATATTCTTATAAGTAATATAAATATATTACATATAATTATGAATATTAATAAAGCATTAAATAGATTTAATATTACCTAGGTGTTCATATTCCCCCCCCCCCCTTTATAAATTATGACCACACAATTGTTTCAAAAAATTAAAAACATGGGTATATTTTATTTATAGTATCTTATAATTCTATTGTTACATAGTCAACTATATGTTTTTTACTCAAAAACATGACATGATGAAATAACTTATTCCATTGAACATTATATCTTCAATAAGTAATCTTAATTGGTTATTCCTCATAAAAAATATCATCTTCCAACTATACTACATCAAGGCTCAAAACTTGTGACCCATCCAATACATATTTCCCTAATAATTAAACATGAAACACATCATATACCTTGGATAAATTCAAAGGTAAGGACACTCACTATTTAACCCTTCAAAAATTCTCTATAATTTACAAATATTGAATGAATAATGGAATTAAAATTCCCTTTTATGAAAATTGATAACACTTTTCCTTTGAGATAATTTAAAAAACTTGACCACCAACCTTGAATGAAGTATCTTTCCTCCAGTTATCTATATAACACTTTCGTTAAATCTGACATACCCACATAATTTTTTGAATCATATTTTAATTTTCAACCATACATTGTACTAAATATGGTCCCAATAACTTCATTTAAACTATTGTTTTCCAAGAATATGGATCCTCACACTGCTTTCCATATAATTCCTCAAAGGGGTCCATCTATATACATAAAGGAAAACTATTTTTATATTAAAATTATTATGATGAAATATTTTGATCTAAAGTTGCCTAGTAATTCACTGATCTATCTTGAAAAATGTCTTCCAAAATTCTGAATCATTCTCTCTCACTATCCATCAAATTGAGGATTAAAATTTGTACTAAATTTAAATTTAGTACCCAAGGACTTCTAAAGGAATATCCAAAAGTTAAAATTAAATTTGGGATTTTGGTCAGGTATAATTGAGAGGGTAAATCTAGGTAATAGGACTATCTATTTAATATATAGTCAATAAAGTTGATCTAATTTAATAGCATCTCAAATATAAATGTAATTTTTATATTTAGTTAATTGATCAATTATAACATGAAACACATCATTTCTTCAATATGTATTTTGAAATACCACCATGAAATCCATGGATATATTTTATCATTTCCATTTTAGTAATATAAAATGTTGAAGCATAAAATTTTTACAGCTTATATTCATCATTAACCTATTGAGAAGTAAAAAAATAATTGTAAACTCTAAAATTTCATTCATTATTCCATCTCACCATTAGTAATATCAGAGAAATATTTTCATATTAGTATTAATGGGATGCATATAAAAATTAGTTTTTTTAGCTTCATCCCATAATTCTTATTTCAATTGGATAATATATAACACACAAAACCATTTTCCAAATCTCAAAATACATTTCTTGTGAGAGTGAAATTCATCTAACATACCTATATTTTTTAGTTCCACTTTTTATTTTCAAATCATGGTCTTCCTTCTCAGATTTATTAATTCCATATGAAAATGATGATTACACTGAAACCTGAATCACAATTGTGGATGTTCATACATAGATAATTTCTATTCATTCATTCATTAAAAATTTTACCAAAGGATTATGTCTGAATGTATCGTGTTTAATGATTTGTTTTATTTTTTACATAAATCACCAGATAGATTGTCTGGTTTCCCAAGATGGTAAATAATTATGCAATCATAATCCTTTATTAGGTCAAGATATGATCTCTACCACATGTTCAAATCTATCTCATTGATTTTATACTTTAAACTTTTATGACCAGTATACATTTCTCACATTACTCCATATAAATGATGTCTCAAATTTTTTAAATAAAAAACCATAGTAGGTAGTTCCAGATAATGGGTATAATAATTTTTCCGAAGAAATTTTAATTTACGTAAAGCATAAACAATTATCAACTCATTGTATATTAGATCACAACAAATCCATTCTAAGAAGCACCACCATAGGTGAAAAACTAAACATTTCAAGAGGAAAGTTATAAAGTTGGATCATTCACCAATATTCTTTTTTAGTTCATGGAAACAATAATCACACTCTTTCATCTGGATGAATTTAACACCTTTTAAGTTAAATAAATCAATTTCCTAGAGAATTAACTACTGTTTACAACAAACCACTAGTTTTAACTTGTTAATCCTTGAAACCTATGAATCTCTAAAAAAATGTAGGTATCCCCATTCTCCAACCACACTATTTTTAGCATAGTCAATAATTATTCCATATTAAAAAAAATTTCTTGAGGAAAACATATATTTCAACAACCATTCAAATTTACTAAATTTTCCATATAACTTTTTTCTTTAAAGGATTGTAAAATAATATTGAGTTTTATTCATGATTCTAATGACTATTATAATATATCAAAATATCATCAATAAAAATAAATAATAACTTATCTGAATAGTCATAGAAAAGTCAATTCATGTGATTTATACATATAGCTAGAGAATTAAACAATATAAAGGGAATAAAAACAAAGTCATTTTGTTTATATCTAATATAAAATGATTTCTTTATATTAACTTCCACCCTAACCGTCTACTTATGGTACCCTGACCTAAAATAAATCATTAAAAAAATAATTTGCTCCTCAGATTTGACCAAAAAATAATATATATAAGGAAAATGACAATTTTTATTAAAAGTGATTTTATTTAATTCTTTATAATCCAAACATAGCCTCATTGGACCATATTTATTTTGGAAAATTAAAATGAGAGAACCAAATGGGGAAGTTCTTGGGTGAATGAAACATTTATCAAGAAACATTTGAAACTAATTTTTTAATTGAAAACATTCTATAAGATCTATTCAATAACTGGGTTTTAATTTTTTTAGCATCAATCACTAAGTAGAAATTGAATTCAACATCCCCATAAAGAATGTTACTACGAAAATAATCAATAAAATCATCCATATTTTTATTTACAATTATCACCACACTAATCTAATAAATTTACATTTTTCACAATATCATATTGTAATTAAATTTTACTGTTACCCTTCATCAGTATCTCAACTTCTTGATATGTTACCAAAGTATAAAATCATTGTATTTTAATTTATTAGATCTTAAATCTATATTATCATGATAAACTGTAATCCAATCCGTACACAAAATAATATAATACTATATGATGTGTGTTTTAATAAGATTTATTTCAAATCCCAACTCACTGAAAACAATAGTAAGATTTCTATTAATTTTGGATTCATTAATACTTCATAAAGAATTTTCACTGGAATGTACATATTCTTTTGATAATGTGGTTTTTGACATTATAGTTGAAAATTTATTATAAATTATGGAATGTGAAGATATAGAGTCAAGAAAAGAATCATAATAATTCGAATAAACAATAAACAAACGTGTTTCCACTTCATTAGATGGCCCATCATCAATTGTAGTAGTAGTAAATGATTTTTCCACGCCTTTCTCATTTCAATATTGATTTTTTCCACCATTTGTAACTAAATTTGGACACACATTATCATAATTCCAAACTCATAATTAAATCATATCACTATTGGATAGATATCTATTACCCCATTCATGTATTGATCATGACATTTTTCTTTACTAATATGAACCCTATGAAAAAACATTCAACATCAGTATCACATTCTAGATCATTTCTAACATTAGCTAAATGTTTTTATTTTCCAATAGTATATTTTGGGGTTTTCCTCTATATCTATTTATTGAATTAATCTATATTTATTTCTACCTTGACCACTTCTTAACTTTATCATCATATGGAACGTTACTATATATAAACTCCATCACAACTTTGTCAACAAAACAAACAACTTTCTCAAAAAATGTAAATAGTTATGAGTCCAATTCACATTGAATAATTGGTTTTCATAATGAATAAAATATAATAATTTTACTGTAAATGACAAAATTACAAATTAGTGCATACCTAGACAATATTTTTAACTTTTTATCTTATGTAGGTTTGGAATCCTTCTCCTTTTACCTCAATTCCATGAACTTTTTCTCTATTCTGAATCCAATAACCTTGGGAAATATTACTCTAGGAAAATATTTTTAAATTTGTCACATCCCTGGGAATCAAGTTATTATCTCTATAGTATTCTTAAAAATTAACAAACATTGATCAAACTAACCAAAATAATGATAAATAAAAAGAGATTCTTTTTGATGTTATGATTATCTCATGACTTTTAATATCCTTTCAAAATCATTGATGCATCCATGAGCTGCAAATCGATTTGAGGGTCCACTGAAAACTGGAGGGTGTCATTTCGTAAAATTATCAACTATCTAAATATTCAATTGTGGTATATATATTTTCTCTTTAACATAGATTCCACCACCATATATAGCATGTTTCAACAATTCAACCACTTTATTAACTATTCAGTTCCAATTCCAACCATTTTCAGTTGCTAGATTTGAAGGATATTGTCCTCTTAATACCATCATACATCAGCTTCCATATTTCATCTATGGAAAATCATACTAAATAGGCCATGATGAAATGATAAAACATGGTAATCTTCAAATTTTTTATCATTACAACATAACCATAAGTTATAATATCTAAAATGTATTCAATTAATATCATCATATCCTATGAAGTTATCTAATCTTGAATTTGATACCAAATATATCGAACCAACCATAAAATATTACATAATCCTTATTTTTTATACTATAAATCAATTATTTTATTTCCAAGCAACTTTTAGGATTATAATTTTATAATATTATGTCATAACAGTTACACTAAAAACTCATACATATAATGTGGAAACTTCCACTTTTTCATTTTTCCCACAATATTAAAGTTTTATAGTGAATAGAATTTTATTTTCATGAAAAATATGTATGATAATTATTTTCAGTTATTTTTTGTTCCTACACATCCTTAAACCCAGTTAAAAAATTAAAAAAGTTGGATCAGTAGAAAAATAGATATTCTTATAAGAATATTATAGATTTATATTCATAACTCCTATTCACTCATGTCAGAAATAGCTAGATCCCAGTTAAATACACACGAGAAACCTCCTTTTTTTAATCCCTCTTTTTTTTTATTAAAATAAGGAACACTGCTCAAGGAATTCAAGAGCTATATTGAGCTCTTTTGTCATATAATATGTATTAGGAAAACCCATCATATAAGATCTGTTGATCTCAACCCTCATCATATATGACACTCAAATTCCATATCATGATTTTTTTAATAATTACCCTTTTCGTCATAAAACCCATAAAATACTATTTTGATATAATAATAAAAGTACTTATCATTTTTTCATAAAAATCAGTATAAATATCCCTTTAATTTGAAAACTATTTAAAATTAAAAATTAATAGATTATTTTTTAAATTTTTTCATTTTCAAATAACTATAAATAAATTTTATATGAATCATAATGGAAATAAATATTCATAATGGAGGGTAATTTAGTTCATTCTATAAAAATTAAAACAATAATCTCTTTCACAGATTTTCTAAAAGATCCTTGTTTGTATAATGATAAGATGATTCCCTTTTCAAATATTTAAAAAATTTATATATAGTTTCAAATGACATTTAACAGCCTTTCAAGTATACAAAATAAAATTATTGAAACATATTAATAAAAATTTACATGTAATATAATCGTTTGAAAGGAATACTTTAAAATAAGTCTCCAAAGATAAATCATTTACCTTAAATATCATATAGCATTATACATTTATTACTATAGAATAGTAATTTTATACTACTTATTTAAAAGATTAATATAGAGACCCAAAACTTTTAGACATATTTTTACATTATTTTGAATATAAATATCCAATAAACATACAAAAGGGATCAATAAGCCTAGTTTCTTTGGAGTACCAGGTATATAAAATAGCAACATGAAACTAAAATAAAATTTATCTATTTTAATGTCCATAATGAGCTCCTAATAAACTTTGAACTCCTAAAAATTAATATGATAACTTGGGGAATACATAAAATAAATGTGTAAGCTATAAATCCTTGTATGGGATTAGACGTGATAATGAAGTTTAACATGTGAGTCAAGTGACATAACATGATATCAGAAAATATAAGGGTCATGAATAATCAAATGGGAACATAACATAAAGAATAAAGTATTGTAAGATCATGAAAACATATGAATGTGAATGTAACATAAAACAAGAGATATGAATAATTCAAGGATAACCTCTCAGACAACATCACGTGGTATATATAAAATATTAGAAAAATAGACTTTAATTTTAGCATTTTAATGTTGATTCTTCAAGATTGATTTTAAAATACCTCATAAAATACTTTTAACAATGGGTTTCTCAAGAAATGATAATAAAAGTCCACATTTAATGTCAGTTTTTCCAATAATATATTTCAAAAATATTAAACAATAACTATGAATATGTAGTTATTTTCCCATGAATTGGTTTGACTAGTCATGGATCCAAAAAGAACATATATATCAAAAGTTATGGTAAAAAAATTTGAAGTTGTCAAAGATAAATCTTATAGAATCCCAATATTCAAGAGCCATAACATTTGATCAGTAGATTCATTTTCACTTAATGACTTTTCAAATCAAAGCAACTGAAACTAAATATGCCATTAGGTTTAAATTCTTTATGTTTTAATGTCAATTTCTATTTAAAACTAATGTTCAAAATCTATTTCTTAATTTTATGTTTGTCTTTACGAAAATCCGACATGAAAAGTTTATTTTTATATTTTACCTTAGTTTTTATATAAAATCAATGAAAAAGTTTTTTTTTTTAATTTTTTCATTGGTTTTTACTAAAATATATATCAATATATATATATATATATATATATTTTATTTTTTGTTAGATTTTAAGAAAACATATTTTAAAATTCAAGGTAAACTTTTTTAAAATATGTGTATATTGATTTTTCAATTTTTCCAGTCATGCTATTCTATATTTTTTCATTCCACTTATGAGTTAATTGTGAAATTAAAAAATATGAATTATCTCCGGTAAATATATCAAATAGATCACTATTAACACTTTTTCTCAAACTATTTTTTTATCTATTTTGAAAGCTCAATATACTCTAAGTTTAACTTTTGATTTATTTTAAGTTGTAATCTCTCTATACTGTGATAATTTTTTCATTTTTTTTCATTGTATATATTTTTAACAATATTCATTTGTTTTTTATGAAGATAATTTATTTAATGATCATTAAGATTCCATATAAGATATTCTTTCTGATTCTCAAGATGCCTCATGTTTTTTTCATCATTAATCAGATGAATATCAAGAAAGGATCTCTATGCTAAAATGATATTAGTGCAAGCATGGATAAGAATGAACAACATCAACTATTGTTTTTTTTCATTTTGTTTATGCAATGTTCTGATTTTATTTTTATTTTTTGATCAATGTTGTGTTATCTATATTAATATTATAATTTCAATTTTTAAACTTTTCACATCATTTATCTATATAAACAACACGAAGATTATTTTTCTATATTTTTTATCTATATAAATGATGTGAAAAGTTACTTTATACCTTAATTATATAGATCCCTGACACAGAAAGTGTTGTCAAGCATCAATTTGGTGTTATTTCATGACCATTTGACATTGGTTTTATATGACTAACTTTGAAAGTATTTTTTACAATGGAAAAATAACATCAGTTAAAAACTGATGGGAATAGACCTTATTCTACAAGTGGGAGTACCATCGTGGATTAGGCCTACTCCCTAATCCTATACATACTGTCTTGGGTGACAAAACAAATTCTATATATATTTAAGAACTATATGGTAGAAACCATAATAAAATTTACATTATTATGTGTTAAAAAATTAATCAATCATAAGGCATAAAAATAATAATTTCCTATGGAATGAAATGGGTTACATAATATTTCCCCATATCATAATTTTTCTACATGTCATAGTAAAAAGAGATTTCATAAAGACTGTAGAGACACGTACTTGATGTACATTGACATTACATTACTTTTGAGTAAAACATAATACATAACAAAAACAAACACACAAGGATCTTAACAGTTTAATGTTTTTGGAATCTTGGAACATAATCTTCTAATCTTGGTGAAAGACCGTCAACATCTCCCACAAAAATCTTCTGTTTTTTTCTTATCTAAAACCTTTATTTATATAATGGGGAAAAGAAAACATATAATGGGTGATCTCAAATGCTCAGTAAGGGAAATCATAGAGAAAATAAAACAAACCATATACATTTTAACTTCAAAACATAAATATAAAGATTAAACATCAAAATCTTGAGTTGTGAAATAAATATTTGCAGTACGTAAGGCATAGATCATAAAGGAACATCAATCATGATAAAATAGCTTGGGAATAAAACATTTAATTTTGTAAAACCATTAAGCACATGATATGATTTCCATAGTATCCAAGTCATTGCTTTCAAGACCATCTTTGTGGACAAAGTCCCTTTCGGAATCGAGTTCACTCCCCGTTCTAGTCCTGTATCACTGAAACAGATTAACTTACCGTTCCAGCGATGTCTATCTCATGAGATATAAATCCTTACCCAATGCATTGTAGGGATATATAGTTCCCACCCATCTCATAATGAAACCATTCTTATGTGTGCCACAAAATCATACATCATACATCATAGGATAACCCATGTAAAAAAATGGGATTCAGAAATATCATGCCATCATAACATAATCCATAAAAGGACTTCATAAAAATAATCCCATCATAACATAATGAAATAAATGTAATAATATGGATACAATAAGAACCCTATATTATCTTATATGGAAAATAATTTTGATAAAACACTTGAACTCCATTCCTGAGGAAAATATCCTTTCTTCTTCAAAAACATTTTTCTTTTCTCAACATGTCATAAAAATTTTAAACTAAAAAATTATAATTGAAAATAAACTTGAAAAAATGTAAAGGAATATTCATGTAAATAATGTTCTAGGAAATCATAAAAATCCATTCACACCATATAAGTAAAAAATAAACATTCTTCTCGTACTTTGGCGGAAAAGTCAAAAAGTACCTCGTACTGAAAACGACAAAATATTCCTTTCATATCTTTTACTAAAAATTCACCAATACATAAAATTGGGTTTAATAAATTTTAGTAGGATAGAAATAATATTAAATATTGAACAAAAATTTATGTGGATGATAAATATGCCCTAGTAAATACCGAAGTATAAACAATCTTCGATAAAAATTGAGATTGCGAGATTTTCCCTTACCTTAAGTTTGATATGATTTTTATGTATCTAAAACTACTTTATAATGATTTAAATAAAGTCATTGACTTATTAAAGAAGCATATCCATTGTTATTATATCATATATTGTTCGATTATGACTTTATATTACCCGTTCTTTTGTGAATTTCATGTTAAAACAGCGTTTTGGGTAAAGTCATTTTATTTATTGTACTTGTTTAGACATGTAGTTATTGATATTATTATTACCTATATAATGATTTAATTAATTCTAGAAAGTAAATAATGATTTATATATCATGTATATTCAGTATATATATATAATACAAAGATAAATAAAATTAAATATAGCATTCATGGAGACGGTAGGTCATACGTATGCATGAATGCTGTATTATTTTCCTTATTGACTTCAATGGAAGTAAGTATATGACATATATATATATAAATAAATCCAGTAGATTTATCATGTAATATATTTCATTATTACTCATTATATATACTTTATAATAATTCTTGAGTGGTTAACATGGAGAATGAATCTCATCGTGTCGTGGAGACGGTAATCCATACGTACGCACGAGCGATGATATTGTTCCCATAATTATTGAATTGAATTGGAGTGGATGATATAATATATCAAAATATGTATTATGTTTTATTAACTATATATATTTATTCATTACACCATTATACCCATCCATGTAAGGTCGTGGTGGAAAAATAGATTACACCACGGCGTGGAGACGATATTTCGTACGTACGCACGCGCGATGATTCTATTTTTCATAGGATGGATAGAAGGTGAAATAGGGTTGTTTAATATTTATAATAACATATCGGTATATAATTTATATGGATGTTAATAATTTATGATAAAAAAATAAATAATAAGAAGTTAAATAAGAAATAAACATGAAAGAATTGGTAGAAAAGATAACCTCTTTCTCGACGCGGCTCCTCTTATCCCCCTCTTAGGGCACTAAAGTTGGTCTTTAAGGAAGACCAGGACCTCTAGTAGGTTTATATGGAAGTGGATAAGGGAAATGGGCAGGTTTTGGCCTAACTTTAAGGCTCAAATGTGTGTTAAGAGGAGAGGGAAGGAGGTTCCCTTATATAAGAGAGGAGATGGACACTTTTATAAACTTTAAAAATATTAATTAATAATAAAATGAAACAACACATAAAAACCTCCAAAAATGACTCAATTAGAAGATGATATGAGATAGGTTTGTAATCTCATCAACTAATAAAATTTAGACAAGTTTTATGTTTTTTTTAAACCTTATCAACTTGATTTATCATTATTTATTCCATTTAATTTTATTTGTGGTAATAAAATTCTAAATTTTAAATTGTTATAAATACATACTTAAATGTTGTTAATTTTAAATAATTGGATTATTTATAACCTTTTAGACCATATAAATTTCATTTTGTAATTTTTAAATATTTTTGTGATTTTTAAATAATTTAATAATATGTTATTTTTATAAAATATCAATAGTGTCAATTTTGAAACTATTCATTATTTGAATTTAAATAAAAACAACACAAAATATATGTTCGAACCAAAATATATAATAGATCCCTAACATGTCATATTTATCAAAAATATTTATGGGGCACATTAATTTGTTCATATATGATTTATTTTAATATTTTTTAAAACCATTTATTTGGTATATCTCTTAATAAAATAATTACTCCAAATTTTTTGTATAAATATTTAATATACGTATTTTTGAATAAAAATAAAAAATAAACTCCTATGATGAAGATAAATATAATACCTTTCCTAATAATATTGTTACTCAAAATTATCATCTTAAAATCACAACATTTAAATTGTTATATTTATTAAATTATGAAGGTGACATCTTTGACATTATTTAAAATAAAATAATATAAATGTCCTAATTGGTTTTATAAGGCTAAAAATGGTCCACAAATAGACCCTTGTATGATTAGTGTATATATATACTCTACCAATAAGGTTTAGTCAAGTTTATGGTCCTTTTGATAGGTATTGTTAGTTTAATAAAACCTATATTATTGACTTTTCACTAAATAAATAATTTCTTCATCATTAATGTATAAGCTATTAAGGTAATTAAATATTTCTTAAAAATTATGAATAAATTAACATGATAAATAAAAACTTTTTATATTTTAAATTAATATTTATAATCGAATTTATATTTTGTATAACCTTATATTAAAAATAATCTAATTATTAAAGTTTGAGTGAGACATTTCACTTTCTTTTAAACAAAATAAATAAAAGGTCTTAATCAAATACAAGTGGGTTAAATTAGATTCCATTTCTCCCCAATTATGATTTAGGGATAAATATAATCATACAATTATATTAGGACAAGTGTTAGGGTAATTTTATAATATTATATTTACCCTTAATTACCCGATTTACCTTTAACTATAGTAAATAAAATTTACCGTAGTTACTATTCATAATGAATAAAAATAAAAACTATATTATTAACATAATTTGGACCTACTTATTCCAAATATGCAATTAATTTTTCCAAATTCAAATCACAGAGGTTGCAGAAATTAATTTAAAATTAATTCTGTTGTTAAGAAAATGAGTTTTAAAAGTTAAAACATTGCAAAAGATTGAAATGATTTTACCTATGAATTCAATGTAAAATAAATGATAATGACATAAATTATATTAAATGGTAAAAATATATTCTAATTATACTTTAAAACCATTAAATATTATAATTAAACCATATAAATTATTACGATGAAAAAAGTTGTTTTTAATTAAAATATAGCGTGTTTTTACTATTTATTAAAATATGAAAGTTATCAGAATAATATGAAAATTTTATCCAAAGTAAATTTTTATATCCTGATTCCAAATAAGAATTTTATTTTGTAAAATTGAACTTATAAACCTGTCAAAAACTATATTTAAATTGGATGCACCATCAAAAGGCGGCAAAACTGCATTTTTTTTAAAAATATTTATTTTACTCAAAAACTTTATTTTTTTCTCATACGATGTTCTAAAAAATGTGTAGGATGAATAATAATGTTATAACATTAAAAATATAGTTAATTATATTCATAACAGCTAGTCAATAATAATAGTATAACAATATATCATTTTTTAGTGAAACCCAATATTGCGTACTACACAGGCTATCGAGGAAGGTCACGATTGCATGTAACGAAAGACAAGTCAATGTTGCGTATAGTGCAAGCTCCATTTTTTGTTGAGTATAACATAATTAAAACTTATTTAATTTATACGTTAAACAAAATCTATACTTAATGTTGAGTAGAATAATTTCTACAAAACGAACTTGAAATTGTGTGTAACACGAGCCAAGAATAGTGTTGTGTATACTGCAAGCTAATACAGTGTTGCGTATAGCACAAGATAAATTTTGTGTAGAGTACAACATAAGACATCTATGAAATTAAAAAGAATAATTCTCATTAAATCTCAGGCTGTTACATTCTACCCCCCTTAAAATGAATTTCTCCCTCAAAATTCATGAGGGTTATAAATGATTTACTACATGATAGTTTCTTTCATAAAACCCACATCGTAAAAAGGAATTCAAAAACTTAATTTTAAAAAGTGAAGTATAAAACATAATGGATACCCAAATTAACTCATCACTAGGTTTCCACATAAGAGAACATAGGTGGAAATATGGATATGGAAGAAAAATCTAACCATCAAGTTCTGATGGGAGTGGTAGAGGACGTGGCTATGAAAAATCCAACAATCACAAATCCATAAATTTATGATGATTTAAGGTACCATCTAATTCATCGGATATAAGGACACTAGGACAACATTTTTTTGTTTTCAAGATCATTTCCCTAAAGTTGAAGAATTGTCGAAATAAAAGAAATGCCTACTTGATTTTGGTACAATCTTACTGTTGTTTGTGCCTTGAAAAATTTCGACATCATCTCTTAAAGAAATGAAGTTGAATTTGTCTTCCGTGAAGTGTTAGCAGATCATGAGATAGAATGATAGGTCATTCCATCTGTCTCAAACAAAAGGATAACAAAAGTTATTAAATATACATAAGTCCATCTATAGTGAGATTAATTGTATATGGTTCCTAAAATGGACTTACAATTCATATATCATACCATTTAATATAATAAAACTAGTTCATACTAACTAGGGACTTCTTTTAGGCCAGTGGTAGGCGATAAAGGCATGTCACACTTCGGTTGTGGGTTCGATTCCCACACCCTTTTCCAACGCGATGGGTTGTCGCCCGTCCTACAGGTTTTCCTTTTTATAAAACTACATTATTATAACATTCCATCAATAATATAAAAAAATGTTCTTGCCTTAAATAATACTAACTTATGTCCAACATAATCCATTCCAATATTTAGGCTTATCCAAAATTCTTCTGTTCAAGAACATAGTATAAAGAAAACAATTACTAGAAATGTCATCTTCTGAGCATGTGAATACCATCATTTATCCCCCATATATCATATAGTATATCTTGTTGGTAAAATTCCAGACATGTGAATACCTTAATCATGTATTCTCTTGAAAAATGAACACCCTTTTAACCTTAGTGAAAAAATGAATGCAGTTAAAAGTTAACTCTTTCCACATACCAAAATCCCAAAAATTATATATACTCAAAACATGATATCACTTTGTCCTTATATCAGTCATGAGATCATTTAATTTTTTCTTTATCCCTTAATTATGAAAATATCATCTTCTTTCCAAAAATATTTCAATCACTTTCCATGGTTACCGGTACCATATAATTATTGAAAACCAATACATAGTTATTCCAAAATTCCACGATACCATAAATGAGATTCCATGATACTATTTTAAAATCCCATTACATAAACACTTAATCATTACACAACATCATTGTCATACGCAACATCACAAATAGTGATCTCATGTGACTTCCCTTTATCTTTTTTCCTTAATAGGTTTCTCACGTTGATCATCATTAACCATTGGATTAGGGCATTTATTAGCATAATGCACCATTTCCTTTCACTTGAAGAATTGAAGTGTTAGTAGTGCGTTCTCTCCAGTCTTTTCTTTATTCACATCATTAGAAACCCTTTTTACATTACTTCGACACTCAGCTGCTCAATGTACTTATTTTCCACACTTAAAAAAATTTCTTGTACCTTTAATACAATATCCACCATGCTTATTTCAACACTTCGAGCATAAATAAACATTCATCCTCTTTTCACCATTATTTTGAGATTTCTCTTTGAACTCCATCTTTGGTTTCTTGTAAAAACCATGAGATGGATATGTAACACCAACTTTCATTTCTACCTTGAAATCACAACACAAAATTTCTTCATAGCTACTGATGTCTCGTATATCTAATTCCCTTCAAAGACTTGGTTTTAAGCCACTAAAGAATCAATCAACTTTACTTTCAGGTTGGATGATAAATCCAGATGCATACCTTTCAAGACTTGTAAAATTCGCTTCGTATATACCAACAGATTCATCATCCTTTTGCTTAAGCTCAAGGAAATCCTTTTCCATCTTTGATTGAAGAATACGAGGGAAGTACTTCTTGAAAAACAATTTCTTGAACTCGTCCTATTCCATTGATTCAATTTCATCTTGGGGCCTTGTATTCTTAATTAGAGTCTACCACTGGTCTGCTACAACTTCTAAATGGTACAAATCCATAATGACTTTTTCATGTTCTGAATAGCGAAGTATGGAAAATATCTTTTCAATGGTACTGATCCATTTTTCAGCAACAAGTGGATTAGAAGACCCACTGAAAGAAGGTGGACGTTTCCTCATTAAGGACTCAATAGAATAGTGTTCCCTTCACTACTCATTTGGAAGTCTAGAATGATTCATATCTTGTGTAAGTATAGCAATAATATTTTTCACTCCATCTCCCATAACATTGTTTTTCTATGAAGGACAATCATTTCATTGTCCATTACATTGATCAACACAGTTTCTTCGGGTTCCAGCGATCGTCTAAAACCCAAAATGAATAGTGTGAGAGACAAAAATTGTGCTAGGGAAAACCACAAAACAAATGGGGAGTACCTTCAATATATAACATCTTAGGGTTAATTCTAAGATTGTTACCATAATTCTAGGACTATAACCTATACTTATACTTAACCTTAGGGACATCTCTAGACATACCTTAGAAATATCTCTAGGGATCTCACTAATGTTTTCGCATCCTAGTTTCTAAAGGTTAACTAAACCTTCCCTCTAATACCAACTGTAGAGACCCATACTTGACGTACATTGACATTACATTACTTTTGCAGAATAATTAATACCTAACAAAATCAAACACATAAGGACTGTAATAGTTTCGTGTCTTTGGAATCTTGTAACATAATATTTTAATCTTGGTGAAATATCTTCAACATCTCCTATAAAAATCTTCCCTTTTTTCATACCTAAAACCTTGCTTTATATCCTGGGGAAAAGAAAATATATAAAGGGTGAGCTCAAATTCTCAGTAAGGGTAAGCATGGAGAAAATAAAACAAACCATATACATTTGAACTTCAAAACATGAACATAAAGTTTAAACATCAAAATATTGAGTTGTGAAATAAATCATGACAGTACGTAAGGTATAGATCATAAAGGAACGTAAATCTTGATAAAATATCATGGGAATAAACATTTAATTGTATAAAACCATTAATCACATGATATTATTTCCATAGTAGCAAAGGCATTGTTTCCAAGACCATCTTAATGGACAAAGTCCCTTTCTAAATCGAGTTCACTCCTCATTCCAGTCCTGTATCATTGAACTAGATTAACTTACTGTTCCAGCCATGTCTATCTCATGAGATATAAATCTTTAACCAATGCATTGGAGGAAGATATAGGTCCCACCAATCTCATAATTAAATCATTCTTATGTGTTCCACAAAATCATAAATCATACCTCATAGCATAACCCATGTAATAAAAATAGGATTCATAAACATTATGCTATCATAACATAATCCATAAAAGGACTTCAAAAAAATAATTCCATCATAACATAATACAATTAATGTAATAATAGGGATAGAAACAGAAACCTATATTATCTTATATGGAAAATAATTTTGATAAAACACTTGAACTACATTCCTGAGGAAAATATCCTTTCTTCTTCAAAATCATTTTTCCTTTCTCAACATGTCATACAAATTTTAAACTAAAAGAATTTAATTGAAAATTAACTTGAAAACATGTAAAGGAAGATTCATGTAAATAATGTTTTATGAAATCATAAAAATCCATTCACACCGTATATGTTAAAAATAAAAATTCTTCTCGTACATTGGCTGAAAAAGTCAAAAAAGTACCTCGTACTGAAAAGGACAAAAGATTCCATTAATATCTTTTAGTAAAAAATCACCAATAGGTAAAATTAGATTTAATCAATTTTAGTATGATAGAAATAATATTACATATTGACGAAACATGGATGTGGATGATAAATATGCCCTAGTAAATACCGATGAATAACCAATCTCGGATAAAAATTGAGATTGCGAGATTTTCCCTTACATTAGGTCTGATATGCTTCGTATGTATCTGAACCTCTTGTATAATGATATAAATAATTTAATTTACTTATTACAGAATCATATTCATTGTTATTATATCATATATGGTTCACTTATGACTTTATATTACCCGTTATTTTTTAAATTCCATGTTAAAGAAGCATTTTGGGTCAAATCGTTTTATTTATCGTACGTGTTTGGACTTGTAGTTCTTGATATTATTATTAATTATATCACGATATAATTACTTCCATACTTAAATAATTATTTATATATCCGATATATTCAGTATATATATTTAATATATAGATAAATGAAATGAAATACACCGTTCAGGGAGACGGTAGGTCGTACATACGCATGAACGCTGTTTTCTTTTCCTTATTTACTTGAATGGAAGAAATTAGATGACATATCTATATATACACATAAATACAGTTTCTTTATCATGTCATATATTTCATTATTATTCATTATATATACTATATAATAATTCTTGAGTGGTTAACATGGAGAATGAATCTCATCGCGTCATGGAGACGGTAATCCGTACGTATGCACGAGCGATGATATCATTCCCATAATTATTGAATTGAATTGGTGTGGATGATATAATATCTAAGGATCATTATGATGTTGTATTAACTATATATAGTTATTCATTACACTATTATACCCATCCAAGTATGGTGGTCGTGGAAAAACAGATTACACCACGGCGTGGAGACGATAATCCGTACGTACGCACGCGCGATGAATTCATTTTTCTTAGGATGGATAGAAGGTGAAATTGGGTTGTTTAATATTTATAATAACATATAAGTATATTAGTGATACTGATGTTATTAATTTATTATGAAAAAAATAATGAAGAAGAAGTTGAAGAAGAAAGAAACTTGAAAGAATCGGTAGAAGAGATTACCTCTTTTTCGACGCGGCTCGTCTTATCATCCTCTTAGGGCACTAAAGTTGGTCTTTAAAGAATACCATGACCTATATTAGGTTTATATGGATGTGTATAAGTGCAATGGTCAGGGTTTGGACGAACCTAAAGGCTCAAATATGTGTGAAGAGGAGAGGTAAGGAGGTTCCCTTATATAGGAGAGGAGATGTGCACTTTTGGAAACCTTAAAAATATTAATTAATAATAAATTACAAACCCACATAAAAACCTCCAAAAATTACTCAATTCTAATATGAGATGATATAGGGTTGTAATATCATCAACCAATAAAATTTAGACATGTTGTATGTTTATTTTAAACCTTATCAACTTGATATATCATTATTTAATCTATTTAATTTTATTTATGGTAATAAAATTTAAAATTTGAAATTGTTATAAATACATACTTAAATGTTGTCCATTTCCCATAATTGGATACTTTATAACCTTTTATAACATATATATTTTAATTTTTAGTTTTTAAATATTTTTGTGATTTTTATATAATTTAATAATATGATATTTTTATAAAATATCTATATTGTCAATTTTGAGACTATTCATTATTTGAATCTAAATAAAAACCGCACAGAAGATATGTGAGATAAAAAATATATAATAGATCCCTAACATATCATATTCATCAAAACAATTCATGGGGCACATTAATTTGTTAAAATATTATTTATTTTAATATTTTTAAAACCATTTATTTGGTATATCTCTTAATAAAATAATTACTACAATTTTTTTGTATAATTATTTAATATACTTATTTGTTGCATAAAAATTAAAAATAAAATCCTATAATTAATATAAATATAATAAATTTTATAATTATATTTTTACTCGAATTTATCATCTTGAAATCACAACATTTAAATTTTTATATTTATTAAATTATGTAGGTGACATCTTTGACATCATTTAAAATAAAATAATATATATGTACTATTAGGATTTATTAGGCTCCAAATCGTCCACAAATCCACCCTTGGATTCTTAGGGTATATATATACTCGGCCAATAATGTTTGGTCAATTTTCTGGTCCTTTTGATAGGTATTGTTATTTTAATAAAAACTATATTATTGTTTTTTCACTAAATAAATAATTTCTTCATCATTAATGTATAAGCTATTAAGATAATTAAATATTTATTAAAAAATAAAAAGAATTACCATGATAAAGTAAAAAAATTTATCCTTCAAATTATTATTTATAATCGAATTTATATTTTGAATAACTTTATATTAAAAATAATCTAATTATTAAAGATTGAGTGAGACATTTTACTTTACTTTAAATAAAATAATTAAAAGGTCTTAATCAAATACAAGTGGGTTACATTTGATTCCATTTAGACCCAAGTATTATTTAGGGTAAAATATAATCATCCAATTATATTGGGACAAGTGTTAGGATAATTTTCTAATATTATATTTACCCTTAATGTCTCGATTTACCATTAACTAAGGTAAATAAAATTTACCGTAGTTACTATTCATAATGACTAAAAATAAAAAGGAGTTATTAACATAATTTGGACCTAATGATTCCGAATATGGAATTTATTTTTCCAAATTCAAATCATAGAAGTTGCAGAAATTAATTTAAAATTAATCCTGTTGTTAAGAAAATGAGTTTTAAAAGTAAAAACATTGCAAAAGATCGAAATGATTTTACCTATGAATTCAATATAAAATCAATTCTAATTACATAAATTATATTAAATGGTAAAAATATATTCTATTTATACTTTAAAATCATTAAATATTATAATTTAACCATATAAATTATTACGATGAAAAAAAATGTTTTTAATTAAAATATTGCGTGCTTTTACTATTCATTAAAATATGAAAGTTATCAGAATAATATGAAAAATTTATCCAAAGTAAATTTTGATATCATGATTCCAAATAAGAATTTTATTTTTCCAAATTGATCTTATAAACATGTCAAAAACTAGATTTAAAGTGGATGTGCCATCAAAAGGTGGCAAAACTACATTGTTTGAAAAATACTTATTTTACTCGAAAAATTTATTTTGTTCTCATACGATGTTCTAGAAAATGTGTAAGATGAATAATAATGTTATATCATTAAAAATTTAGTTAATAATATTCATAATGGCTAGTCCATAATAATATTATAACAATATATTGTTGTTTAGTGAAACCCGATATTGCGTACTACACACACTATCGAGGAAGGTCGCGATTGTGTGTAACACCAGACAAGTCAAGGTTGTGTGTAGTGAAATCTCCATTTGTTATTGAATATAACATAATTAATACTTATTTAATTTATACATTAAATAGAATCTATAATTAATGTTGTGTAGAATAATTTCTACAAAACGAACGTGAAATTGTGTGTAACACAAGCCAAGAATAGTGTTGCGTATACTGCAAGCTAATAAAATGTTGCGTATATCACAAACTAAATTTGGTGTAGCGTACAACAAAATACAAAAATGAAATTATAAAGAATAATTCTCATTAAATCTTGGGTTGTTATAAAGAGTAAATTTAAGAAATGAACATAAGGAAAGTATTACTCTATCAAAGTAAGGTAGAATAAGATAGGTATATATATAAGTTACATATAAAAATAATATAGATTCAGTATATAACATTAAATAGATATTTATGTTTTTTATAGGTAGAAATACCATAACTCTAAGAAAAAATGTCGTTTGGAGAGATCTCTTACCTTATGTTTTAGAATCAATCTTTACCTGAACCTAACATCCTGAATAATCAAATAAGATTCATTAATTACTTAATTCAGAAAAATTTACATCTATATTTGATTTAATATAATATAATTTTGTTCATTTATAAACATTTCAATGAGATATAATGTTAAATTATTTTTATCTAAGAGTGTTAATTTCATTGTTTAAAGGTTAAATCACTTAGGAATAATTATTAATGTTATTTTATAATGAGAATAAAAATATATAAGTAAAATGAAATGGTATTCTCATAATTAAAAAATATAAATTTCCTCAAAAAACCTTTTGTGTTATAACATAGAGAATATTATTTTAGTAAAAACATTAACATTATTTAGTTAATTTATTTAGGTGGATTTACCAACCATCATGAACTAAATTTGTTCTATTCAATTTAAGGATCATTAATACATTATAGAACTTGAAGTAAGTTATATAATAATTATCATCATCTTATATAACCATAATAATATATTTATGATCATCCTTCAAGGTGGTGGGAAAAAATGAAGAGTTTTGTTCTTATAGGCGGTAAACTAACCATATTATAAACTACCTTTTTGTTGATTGGGGTTATTCTCCCTCGCTTCATCCCCGCCTGATGACCTAGACCTATGTCGTCGGGATCTTCTCTCCCCTCCCTATCGGAGGGGGGAGTTTTGTGCTCACTGTCTCATGGGAAGGATGACTCACACCTCGGCCCTTATCCTCCCTTTCCTAAAATCTCCATCGCCCCAAAATTTTCTGCTCTTTTTCGAGAAGCACCTCAGTTGTCGCTGCTCCCGACAGAGCTAAACTGTGTTGCGGATCTGTGTAAGCATACCCTGGTGACTCGTTTCCATCCTCATCGGTCGTTGGTGGAAGTGTTTGACCAGGTCATCTCAAAATATTGAGAGCTTCATGAGTGTCCGGTCATTGGGTTACTCGATCGAAGACACATTATGGTTCGGTTTGGGTCGGAAGAAGATTTGATTATCGCTTGGTCCATGGCTTCAAGAAGGTGCGGTGACTCTTCCTTCTATTTCTTCCGATGGGATTTTGATTTTCATATGAAGCGTGACCCTTTGTCGATTGCTACGTGGGTAAGTCTTCCCGGTCTTCCCCTTTATTTTCAAAACCCTTCGATTCTCTGTGCTATTGGAAATATGATTGGACGATTTCTTTACTCTGATCAATGGACTGAATCTGTGTCTCATCCGGTTTGCCCGCGTATATGTGTTGAGGTAGACGTTGCGAGACCCTCGGTGATTTGTGTCTGGAACATGGATGAGAAGGAGTTTAGATGGATGAAGGAGGTTGTTTTTGAGTCATGGATGAAATTCTGTGTGAAATGCAGACAGCTCGGGAATTTGGAGGATGTTTTCCGCAGGGGAGGGTTGGATGCTCACTCTAAAGGGATGGATGGACAAGGTGGGGATGGTTGTGGGGTGCGTGCTACTGTGAGGTTGACTCAGGTGGCTGTGATGGATGGACCTGTGGATGCTGCTATGTATCTCAATTCTGGAATTTCACTTGGGAAAGGACATTGATTAGACCTTGTATACACTGAAGGAGATCTGGCCGATACGCAATCTGTTGGAGATGCAGATAGGGGGATGAGGCAGGCTCACACTGATGATGATTTGGTCCCTACTAGGGGTTTGAAGATGGCACAGATGCTTGTAAACCAAACTGTTATGAAGGTGTTTAACAGACTGAAAGGTGATCTTGGAATTGAGTCATGGTATTTGGTTAAAGATAGTGATTGCAATCCAGCATTTTCCGAGGGAAATTTGGCCACATTGGAGGGTGATCATGAGAATATGGACCGAGATCCAAGTACTGTTGGCCGAATGATGGAGAGTGCTTCCTTGTAGGATGTTGGAATCAGCAGCGAAGGTGATGTGGAGGAGTTGATAGTGAAAGAGACATCTGTTGATCATGGGTCTGTAAAACAGGTTGGTGTACAGGTAAAGGATCCAGTCTGGCTGCAGTCCCGGTCATTGAAGAAGGGGGATGATCTTGAGCTAAAAAACTGTTTTACTGTTTTGGTGATGGAAGACTTGGTGTTAGACTGTGATGGGGTTGTGTCTGTGGGTGGAAATGGTTCGGAGGGGCAAGGTATTGTGGATCCAGGAGGTCATGCTATACCTTTTCAAGGGCAGGAGGCTGTCAAAGAAGATGGAAGCATCTCACTAGAGGCTGTTGCTAGTGACAGCTTTGGGAAGAAGGGGGAAAATGTTGTGTGTGTACTTGAAAGTCATTTAAAGTGTCTTGATATGCTGGATTCTAACTCTCAATCTCAGAAGGAACGTGGTGTGGAGGAGGAATACCGTGCTACGCACATTTCTGGAGAATGGGGGGATTTTCTCGATAGTGAAAATGAAAATGAAGGTGTCATGGTCCAGACTTTCTATAGCGATGTTGTTCAGGGTGCGAAAGACAAGGTGTCTGGAAATGCGGAAGTGATGACGGCCCCACCACGAAGAAGGCCGAGGAGGGATTATTCTTATCTTCCAAAGCCAATGACTACCAGGTCCTCTGTTGGGGGGCAAGGTTGGGCAGCATAGTCTTCTAAGGAGCTTTTCTCTTTGGAGAAGCTAAATCTTAGAAGGAAGTATGCAAAAATCTTGCGTCATTACGACAGTTCAGAATGAGAATCAGCTACTATAGAGGATGAAATTTATCATGGGTATGGTGATGGGTCAGAATAAGATGATCTGTACTTTTATTTTCATTTTGGTGTACTTTCTTGTGGAATTTTCTTTTCTTTAATAAAGAGTCAGAGGCTTGCCTCTGACTAAATTTCCTAGTAAACTACGTTTTTGTTTTACAGTCTAAATAATCTAGGGTAAAATATAGATATTCCATTAAAATAATAACATTAAAATATATTTATGATACTGTACTAATTATTTCATCGTATATGATGTATTTTAGGTTATGGAAGAATAAAAAATTAATACAAAAGAGGTAAATTGAGAATATTACTTCTTAAATATCATCTCCTTGAAATACCCCTTAATTCAATATGAAATTTTATTTTGATGTTTTTATAAGCACTATGACATGTGGGAATGTATTGGTTTGGTAATTGGGTAGAATGGTGGGAATCTCAAAGGTTTATGAGTTATGAGTAGAAGGGGTGGAGTGGGTAGTATTTATAAGGGGATGAGAGGGGTGTTTTTTAATATTATATTTCTTAGTTTATTATTTTGGAACCAAACTATAAATTGTATTGATTCATGTGACTATATGTATTAAGTGGGTCATGTGAGATTTAACTAGTGGATTATTAAATCAACCGTGACTCAAAAACTCATGTATTTATCTGATAAGGTTAAATATCATATTTTTCTGTATTTTACTCCCCAAAAATTCAACTATTTTAGAAAAATTTTAAAAAAACCACCCTAACCATATATTGAAATGTATATTACAAAAATTAAAATCCATTTTGTTAGGATATGATTCTAAAAATTAGAAAATAAATTTCTAAGAAAATTACTCTTTTATTTGAAAAATAACAATTTTTATATTATGATCAATTTTACAACCCTTGAAAAATAACTTATGGTACTATAAAATTATCTTATAATTATAATAAAATATAATACTAATTTATAAATCCATTTTAAGAAATTAATTTTTTTTTAAATAATTATTTTTTAAAAAAAATTGTAATTAAATCATTTATGTTTTATAAAAAATACAAACATGTAATTTTGCATTTTTAAACCATTTATTTACTTTTACCGTTGTATAAATATATCATATTTTCATGTTATATGATCTTTAATTAATATTGAACAATTACATATGTTATATTAATATTCTAATAGTTGGGATACTATTCCAAAGAATCAGATTACTATTCCAATGGTCATTTTCTATTCCAATAGTTAAATTTATGATGATAATATTGGTTATCTACTTCTCATAAATACCTCATATTTCATTCATTTTTCAATCTATTATATTTCTCTAAAAGTTATATATATTTTAAAAATGCATATTATATTAATAATATGTAATTTCATTGCTATAATGTTTTTCTAGAGTGGTATTATTCTGAGGGATGGAGCATATCAAAAACTTTCTATTTTTATTATCATAGTTTATATTTTTTTGTCCCACTATGATTATTTAAATTATTATCTCCATATTAATTTTAAAATTTTATTGTTAAAATTAATTTAGTAAAATGTAGTTGGTTTTATCATGTGGTGTGTAATAATTATATAATATTATATTATTAAACATGAAATAATTGTATATTGAAAAGGGAAATCAATTTTATAAAATTATGGGTCATTGAATTATTCCCTTATATAAAATTTCACCCAATTATTTTTTACATTATAAGGTGAAAATATTTTAGGGTAATTCTACTTCATGGATTCCTCAAGTTACCTTATATCCAATTTGTACTAATGGTTTCTCCATAGTACTTTGACTAGGTGAGTTGTCTTTTTGTGTTGAACTAATATCTATAGTCCAAAATATTCACCAGTTTCTCCTAAAAAGATAGGTTATTTTCCATACATACCACCTATAAATTCAGTATATATGGGGGATCTAGTATGTACTTCTTCAATAGGGATATGTCAAACTTTTTAAGTACTTAATAGATGGTTGGTGGGAGTGTTAGACGATTGGTCATAGCTCTGACGCAATCAAGAATCTGAAAGGGTCATTGTACCTGGGACTTAGCTTACTCTTCGTCAAAAATATTGCAGATATCTTCTATGTAGGTATCTATAGGAACACTTTATCTCCGACTACAAACTGCAAGTCTCATCGATGATTTTCATCCTAGCTATTCAGTTGACTCCATAAAACCATGATGTGTTCATAATCACCTTGACATTTTCTATAATTTCATAAAAAAATTCATGTCACAACCACTTGTGTTCACTTAAATCATCCCATCATGGATATTTTTTGAATATGATCCCATAAACATATTTATATGGATCCATTTGGATGCTTGATAAAAAACTCTTACTATAAGATAACTCTATGACTAGAAGATATGATTCGCATCCTCTATTGAAGTCCATCGAGCATTCTCTCAACATGTATTTTGTTGTCTGGATAGTCATCTCTTATATTTTTTGGGTGATAATCCGTATTAATTCTCAACTCAGTGTTTAGAAAATTTTGGATACTCTTCTAGATCATGGAATAAATATTTAATCTCAATCAAATACAATTCATTTTTTTTCATGTAGCTTCACCAATTCTATGATGTACATCCTTTCATGATGATCAAGTGAGATGTCACCATTAATTGTAAATAATTATCCCGTCTTTATAATGAGATCAACCAAAACCCATGTAGAATTATTTTCTCTTTATGTATTTGGAAGAACCATGACAATGTCCATGGTGATGTTTTATAACTTCCATATAGGTATGGGTAATACTTTCATTATTTGGTTGGAATATTTTCATTCTGTCTTTAGCTACTAACATATCAATACTCATGAGCTATATTATAAAATGTCCTTTTTCATATTTTGATACCAATAGTACCCTTGAATATATTGATATGTATTATTTTTACCTAGGTGGATAGAGAAAGTCAATCTATGTGCACAATTCTACATATTCTTCTTTATCTCAAGATTTGATTATACACATAGTCAGGACGCAAATCATACAACTCATTCTTTATCAATTTTGAACTCTGAGTATTTCCCTTTAATTATATCTTCCACCTTATTCTATATTTCTATTTCATCTCTTCGATTAACCTTTATCTTCTTCAGAAATAATAGTTGAGTAATCATTTGAGATTGAAATGATGATGTTCCTTCTTTTATGATCCTTATTTATATCCTTTACATGTCTAAGAAGATTGGATCTTTCTCAATTCTCACCATTTATAATGTTTCCCAATTCTTTCTACTTTGATCAGATTAAACATTATTCGTTTCCCCATGATAGTAATTGATTGAGCAGTCATAGTCTTTAATCATGTCTAATCATCTTTAAAGGAGCATATCAATTTTCTTATATGTTAATATATAATTTAGTCTCTTATTATCTTTATATATTTCACACTTCTCCCCATATAGATAATGCATCCATATATTCAATAAGAATATCACTACCGCCAACTCTAGATCATGAGTTGGGTAGGACAACTCATTCTCATTAAATTTACTTTAGGAATAGGTTATTACATTTTCATTTTTCATAACTTAATAGCCTAATATCTTCTTTAGAGAATCATTACCTTCTATGAGATTTTACCCACTTATGGTTACTATCAGTTCTTGTGTAGTGATAAGCCTATTTTTTAATTCCATGAGGCCCATTTCACATTCATTAACACAAAAGAAAACATCACTCCCTTCCATGTTATCTTGGTTAATGAGATAGAAATTTTTTGAGAAGTTTCTCAAAAATCATTGATTATACTCATCATGTCTAAGGAAACTATATATCTCTATTACATATGTTATTTTTGGCTACTCCCCAATTTCCTTTTTCAAACAAGGGTCCACTGATATCACTTTATTATTGATAACATTCCCCAATAATGATACTTCCTCCATATAGAAATCACATTGAATGTAAATAGAATAAATATTCCCATTTTTTAAGGTCTTAGGAATATTATTCAAATGATTCACATTATCCACCTTTCTTTTGAAGTATATCATAACAAAATCTATATATACAAGCACAAATTTATCGTGGTAATATTAAATACTATATAAATTATTTTGATTAATATTTCTATAGAATTAGGGATTAAAAAAGGGAGTCTCTATGAACTCTTAGTTTCCATAACTTGTTTTAAAGGATGTTTTGAGAATATATTCCTTCTCCACCTTTATTTAATGATATCCTAACTGAATGTCTTCCTTTGAGATATATTGGGGCCCATGTAGTTGATCAAAAAATTCATTTATTCCCAATGAGGGATACTTATTATTTATCATGAAATTTTTTACATCATGATAATCAATGAGGAGGAACATTGACCCATCCCTATTATTGAAGAAGATGATCATATCACCCCACAAAGAAGCACTATGGAATAATAAACACCTATCTAGATTCTGTTTCAAATTATTCATTAGATACTTCAAATAAATTTTCAAAATTATATACAGAGTGTTGGATATGGGAATATATCCATGTATAAGTTCAATTGAGAAATCAACCTCTCAGTTATGAGGAAGACTAGGAAAATATTCAGGGAATACATCAGTGTAGTCCCACATAATCGGAATGTCTTCTGGGATTATACTCTCCTTAGTCTTAAAATTTTGATCTAGAGATGACTTCCCATAATAAAATAATATATATTCATGAACATAATCTTACAAGGTATATTCATCCTCCTCCTTACAATTTTATAGAATCGAATGATGACTCGGTATGTGGAAAGTGCTCTACCCCTCATAACAGTTTATGTTGGATTTATATATGGTTATCTAATCAATGGAAAATATATTTTCAAACTCTACTAATGTAATTAAGGTAAAATTTTATGGTAGGATCAATCCATAAAAATTGAACATATAATACTTATATTCTTGTGATGAGATAATTTCTCTATTTTTGTTCTAATAGACAACTCAACCCCCATGTTTTTCAATTGTTTTTGAATAGTTTCACTAAAATTACAATATATGAAAAAATGTGTAGAACCAAAATAAAAAATTTGTGTTCACTATTATATAATTAATAAATATCATACCTTTAACCACATGGTTATTAGGTTCCACCTCAGTAGTAGTGGTAGAAAATTCCATTCATTGCTCTATAAGTCATGTATATTATTGTTGCTGATTTTTTCTAACATAACTTGAATTACACCATTGGTCTGTATAATGCATGCATTCTTTAAAATTGAAATAATATACTACAAGATGAGTATGGATATGAACCTCATTTTCCACTTCTATATTATTAAGAATATTCATATACCTTAGGCATTAATTAGTCTATTATCCAACTTTTCCACACTTTATACACCTCCTGTTTCCCTATAGATAGTTTCTAGGATTCTTATTACCGCACTTTATATATATAGAAATTTGGGTTTTGTTTCCACCATCATATTTTTCCATATATCCTCCTGAATGGAACTCAATTTTACATTTTTTTACTCCAGTCCCATGAGACCTCTAAGACTCGCCAATATACATCTCAACCATGATGGAATAATGTAAAATCTCCTCATAGGTTTCAATGTCTAGAATAACGAATTATTTTCATAGATTTACCATTATCCCACTAAATAATTTTTCAAAATTGCATTTGTTGTTCATGAAAAAGTGATATGTGTATCAAGAAAGCCTTTGGAAGTTTTCTTCACTCCCTAATAGAATTATCACCCTCTTTCTTTAGTCTGATGAATTCAGTTTCTAATTTAAAATGGAGAGTTTGAGGAAATTATTTATTGAAAAATATTTTAATTAATCCTTCCCATTCAATGGGGTTAATTTCATTATTGATATTTATTTTCTAGATTTGTTTCCACCACTGATCAGCATCCCCATTGAGATGATAAATTGAAAGAATAAGATTCTCCTGATCTTAGAATTAGAGGATATATACTATTTTATCAATGGAGTTAATTCATTTCTCCATGAAGAGGGGATAAAGAGATTCACTAGTGGTGTAAGGTATTTATCAAATAATGTACTCAACAATAACTTTATCTTTCTTTTGAGAAGGAGAAAATTCTATATGATTCATGTTATTTTTCATAACATGAGATAGCTGAGATTGTAATTTCATGATGTAAATATCTTCTACTCTCATAATTTTATGCCTCGTGTTAGGTAAATCATAACATTTTTTTATAATGTTGGTCATTGGAAAAACTCCCCATATTTCCCTCCATTATAAATGAAAATTAGGGAGAGTAATACCAACAATTAAAAAGAATATAAATATAAATACTATATTCATAGAAGTAATAACATAATTCTAAACTTATGAGTCTCTACATTTCAATCTTGGTTATCCATGGTGATTTTTCCTATTAAAATTTATAACCTAAAAATTTATTTGAGTCTGACATAATGATTCATAAATATTTTGTGAATTTTCCAAATGATATCCCCTGAGAGTGTCAAAATAGGTGTAAAACAAGGCCTCTTTGTCATGAACCGGGATACAATTGAGTTAGTACCCAAAATTAAATTTTGGGGTTATTACTTGTAGGTATAACTATTCCACATCCAAATCTATTTATTGTATTCAAACAATGTTTTTTGAAACCACTCACCCTACAATTCACCAGAATTTTAGGGGTTTTTTCTATAATTGGAATTATCTATAGGGTTCTCCCTAAATTATTATATTCATAATAAAAAATAATAACTATACAATCCTTTTATACTATATATTATGACCCAAGCCTTTTACACATATTTTTGAATGATTTTAATATAAATATCCAATAAACACAATCAATGGATTGAGATTTGTAGTATATTTGGATGTCTAGGTACATAAAATAACAACATGAAACTAAAATAAAGATTATTTATTTTAATATATATAATGATCTACTAAATCCCATTGATCTTATAAAACTTCATATGATAACATGGGGAATACATAAAAGAAAAGGGTGAGTTATGAATCCCAGTAAGGGAATGAACCTGATAATGAAGCATAATATGTGTGTCAAACTTCCTAACATGATATCATAAAAGAGAAGGCTAATGAATAACCAAATGAGGTATTAACATAAATAACATGGTATAATAAGACCATGGAATCATATAAATGTGTAAGATACATATAATATATTATATGAATAAGTTAAATTCAAGTTCCAAGATAACATCACATGGTGGACAGAGTCCCATAATGGAATAAGGTCCCTTTGAAATCCCATACATACCATCTCATGAGAAAAAAACATTACCCAATTGATTGGAGTAATATATAAGAACACCCACAATAAAATTTACATGTTTATATGTACTGAAAAATAAAATCAAACACAAGGAACAGTACAACAAAATAGGCCTTACCGACTGTCTATTAGCGGTATTTTACTAAACTGCCAATAATTTGTTTAAGGGTTTAGCGGTGGTTTTTAATAAAATCCTGCTAAACTATGTTTTTTATAGTGCCGACACTCCCCCAATAACCCTCGAGAGACCTCCGACCCCCGTGACCCCAAGAACTAGCTCCCTTCCCATTCTTCCCCCAACCCCCACAACCCCCGAAGACCTGTGCTCACCCCCCCTTTGTTGCCCCCGGAACTAGATCACCACCCTTTCACTGGTCTTGACCCATGCTCACCATCCCTCATTGAACCTTGCCACCCCCCCCCCCTTCACCGCCCCCCAAACTAGCTCGTCGCCCTTTCTCCAGTGTTGACCTATGCTCGCCACCCCTCATTGAACCTCACCGCCCTTTAGCGAGCCTCACTGCCCCTATTGGTAATTTTTTTCATACTTGTTTATTTTCTAAGATATTATTATTCTTATTCAACATTTTTCATGTGAGGTTTTGGGTGGAATCCTTCTGAATATACTTATATTCTAACTTGTTATATATATCCTATTTTTTTAGGTCTGTAAGAGGGAGTTAGTTATTGGGTTGGGTGTTACTAGAACATGACATGGATCTTGTTTTTGTTTTTTTATAAATAGTAGCTTATTTTTATATAATTTCACAATATTTTTGTGAGAACAGAGGTTATTTATAAAGAATAAAATTTCTGAAATTACATGTTTTTTTGTTAAATAATTTTATAGTAGTTATTTTCTACATGGAAAATTTATTATATTTTGTGTAAAACTCATGAAATTGATTTAATGTATTTATTCGTGGGTTGTTCTGATTCAATAATGATGTTTATAAATTATGGAATGATTTTTTTTCGAGAATTTATAATTTAATGAATATAATGTAAAAATCTATTGGATGAAATAGGGTTATTATTTATTAAAATGTAATATCTAAAACTAAGAGATAAAATGCAGTTGTTTTTTATAAATATGCCTGATGAAATTTTTTAAGTAATAACAGTTTAAATAAATTGAATATTATCATTAATTTTTTTCAAAAATAAATTAATTGTTTCAATACAATATAAATGGAATAATTATGAGCTTCATGTATTGAATCAGAAACATGTGTTTTTGATATTATGGAATTAATCATTTTATTATGTGAATGTCATCAGTTAAGAAATATTACAAGAGGAAATGCATTTGGAATTGACATTATATGACATGATTTGATACATGATTTTGGATAGGCCTTGAGTTTGGAACCATGTTTTATATATTCTATGTGTTTTATGGGGATATACTATCTTCCATGACTTTTGTATAGAACTTACATGAGCCATGTTTTTTGATACCATACTCTTTGGTGGGTGTTTATTGCATCCACCAGCATTAGATAATATTGGTTTACAAGTTCTATGGGTGACTTGGTTTGTGAAAAAATAATTAAAGATCATCTTTTTATGAATTAATTAAATAATTTAATAGACTTCCCCAATAATATATGATAAAATTAAAATTTTGCATTCTTTGATTATTTAAGGGTTTATTGGTATTATTTATTACACCCTTTAAAAACAAAACTTGAGTTAATACATATTAAATTCATGGTGATGCAGGTAAGGGTAAAAAATCTAAATAGGTATGAGATGATTTTACGAAACGTCATCAAGTTGATTTAATATGTTTTTTATGTCATGTTGAGGGGTTTTATTATATCATTTTCTAGATATTTTAGTTTTATTGTATATGAAATTTTCAATTGGGATGTATTATATATATACCCTAGATTAATTCTAAATTTGAAAAAAAATAGATTCAGTTTCAAACATCAATTTATATTTTTATCTTTTATATATACTACTTACGATTATTGAGTTTTTTACTTTAATATTTTACCCTAGTGAATTATTAAAGGGAAAACCACTCCATGCATAATACTTTCCTACCCTCTAGGCTAGTCAGTTGCCTATGACATCCAAATATTACATTCCCTAGGGATAGAGTGATTTATAAGAACTCATGTCTATATCATATTAGAAAAAAACATATAAATCACTAGAAATTCTATATGTATTGTTTAATCTGCATTCTATCAACGTTTAATAGATATCGAAATTATATTATGGACTTATAGTAAATTAGTATTATATTCATTTCTTCTTGAGGGACCGAAGATGAACAAGTTTCTCATAAGATAATTGATTCATTATCTTCTAAGTAGTTTTTTTCATATCTTCATTAGCAACCATTTTTTCCAACCATAAATAGACTACTTCTGTACCTTCAACATGACCAACATCTATATACAAAAAAACAGAAATCAAATAATGCATAGAGAAAAAATTTAACATTCACCTACTTATTATCATTAGAAGTTAACCCCTAAAATATAGTCATTTTATTTATACTCAATCAATAGATATTTCAAAACCTATAAAAATAACAAAGATAGATATTTAGAGTGATATTGAATTAAACAAAAATAAGTTAACAATTATTGAGGTTTTCATGAGTTTATCCTACCATATAGGAATCCAAATCAATTAATGACTCATCAATATGACATTGACAAACGTTGTAATGAAATGATTATGGTATTTAAATATATATTATTATATTAACCTCATTTTACATTTATTCATGCATATAAAGAAAAGATGACATTGAATACATTACTTTAAATTGAATTTTATTTATTTTAGGATCTCTCAAGAATGAATTCATCTATCTGGGCTATGTATGTCATCCCTCACACTACGGGGTCAAAAATCTTTTCTATAAGGTGATCGACTTTGGTAATATTTTCAGTAGTTTAAATATTTATAAGATAATATTATCTGTTTAATATATTAAATTATTGATTTATCTTTGTTTAATGTAGTCACATTGTTTAGGTGACGAAGCATCCCAAACTAAAGTGTGGTTGGATGTTCACAAAAAATATGATGGAAATTTTGTTAGTGATCCTAACAAATAAGTTGTGGTATGAACTCATTTTTTCATTATAATAACTTATTATCAGTTTTTACTATGTGAATATGTATGGATATTTTCTTTATAAGAAAAGATTAAAAAACTATGGGATGTCAATCCTGGGCAGTCTTATTCAGTCTCCCAAGATGACCTGGTTGCTAATGTCCTTGGGAAAGAACATCCTGGTAGAGGGAATGGGATGGCTTTTGAAACCATACAATATGAGGTCTTTGGCAGGCCATAGGGGATTTCAGCTGCATCTACTCCTGGTTGTAGTCAGTCCATACCCATAAATGGTCAGAGAGAGATTGCTTCTCTAGGAAACACAGTTCAAGACAAGGGGGATCAGATATCTGCTTTGCAGAAAGTGTTGAATGATATACATCAACAGATGAGAAGATACGTTCCCAGTGGTATTTCATCAATTGATGTTGATAAGGTAAATCATAAAAATTCCAAATCATTTAGTTTTCAAACTTTTATTAGTTTTAAGTTTAAATATAAATATGAAAAACTATTTAATTTTCAATATAATGTTCTTACATGTGGTAGAAGGAAGTGGAGATGGTGGTGGAGAGGGTGATAATATGTGTTCATCATCAGATAATGATTAGTTGTATTGTTGATATGTTGGAGAAATATGGTAACAGTCGATTTGAATATGTATCCCATGTGGAACATAGTTGTCACCAAACATTTTCATGACCTAACATTTTCATGATATCTCATGTTTCCTTTTATATACATTATTGATTTCTGATGTTTCCATTTATGTATTGTTTTCTCATGTGTGGTATGAACCATATATATCGATTATTTATTATGATGATTCATTTTTTATGATTCATTTTTCCTAAATTTATTAGTTTTGTTGGCCCTTAGTGAACAACCCACTTCAAAGTATTATAGGGCCTCATAAACTTATCTCTCATGGAATATGTTACCATTACCATGCTACGAACTGTAAACACTCTATGTATATCAAAATTCAATCCTGAAATAGTTTCACATTCTTACAACCTATCACACATCATGATACATTCCAGAACAACATTCTAACATGTCTTTACTTGTTTAACCAATGAAGACATTATCTCTAAGGATGCCCACATTGATTCCCCTAAACCCTCAACTAAACCCACCAACTAGTCTTACAGTGAAGATAAGATATTCTATTCAACTAATGAAATCAGTTCTTCCATATCTTACATTTTCTATCCAAATTCATTAACCACTACATTTCTATTTCTAAAATTCAAACATATTGAACATCAAAATTTTCTACTTTCCCTAGTATTCATGATACTCTTGGTCTTTTCTACACTCACTTTGACTTATTTCTCTCCATTCTTATTTATTTTAATATGATATTATAGCACATCGTCAATGAGTAAATATTCTCATTTGCTAAATTGTCTGCTAAAATTTATTTTTACCTCTATTCCGAGACACCAATATTTTAAAGTAAATAATTCATGATCATCTCTAACTGTGTTCCAACCATGACCCACCTTGTATCTGTCTTAAACCAAGACACATGGTTTTCTAGGGATAAACACATTTTTTCCATGACCAGGTTCTTATCATGCAACCATTTAGAGGCCTCTATAAATCTAAAACCCAAAAAACATACAATCTAAGAATTCTCCCAATAAAATCATATCTCAGAAACAATTAAAGAAGGGTATAATATAAGGCTTAAGGCCCCTGGAAAACTACATGTCATTATAATATCCCCCATATGAGGATTTATCATCCTTGAGTAGTGCCTCTATATTTTAAACCAAAAAAACTAGGGCTATTGAGCTCGCACATCATATTATCACTTGTAAGACTCTTCATGCATACATCCATGCTCCCATATGACTCTAACAAGTTACATCAGCTTTCTTCAAAACATTTTATCACTACAGGACATGATTCAGACCGAGCACTCCACAAATGTTGGGTAAGTCTCCAACTGAAATTCTTCATAGTTGATCAAATAATTTTCATCATGTATGTACGACTGAATATAAGTGACATGTAAAATATCACACATTACTTGATATTGTGGAGGAAATTCCAAATATAATTCCACTATCATGTCACTCTTGATAATCCCAAATAACCCCATAAACTTCGATGCCATCATCCTTTTCTTCTACTATCATTGATTCCCTAATTAAGGAGTCCCCAATAATAAAAATCAAACACCCACAATGAATTCCATGTGTTTTCTCCTACCACTTTCATATGATCTCTATTTTAAATTAGATGTGATTAAATGCTTCTTGACCTTGTATAATCTCAAAAATTATTCTAAAATAACGAACGACCCACAATTACTACCTCCCATCCTAATGCTAACGTATTTGGGATTGAAACATTCAACCATAAAGAGCATCAAAATGTGTCATTTGAATTTAATTCTAGTTTTATTTGTATATGAACTCAACCAAGGATTGGATATCAACCCAAGTTATCCTAAAGTATAATATAATGATAATCATCATGCAATGTAATTTTGTTTTTAATAGGTTTCCAAAATAATAAAATCTCTATTTTTATTACTATATTCTTAATTAGAATTTAATGGAAATAAATTGATGCCTAATTCAGGTTTATATAAATTGTTCATCAATTTGTAAATGTAATTCGATAAAGAGAATGAAGCTTAAAATTCATTTTATTTTTAATATTAGATGCATATTATTGTGAATTTATTCTTTAAATTTTATTTAAACAAGAATATATTATGGTGGACATTCTAGTTAATTTATATTTTGAATATTAGTAAAATATCATAAATAAATTGATTAATCCAAGACTTTAATTGAACAATCCGTTTGATAAAGATAAATTTATGATGTCAAGTAATCCCATTTTCTTATTATGGATGGATTTTTATTTTAGGTACTGGATTCCATATTGACTCTATTTGATGTTTTTTTTATTTTTATTTGTCTTGATATAGGCCTTTATATATGATGTTATGTGATCTTGGGATGGATATTGGTTGATGAGGTATGGGTAGGGAGGCCCAAGTTTTTGGAGTAGTTAGCACCGATGATAGTAGGATGTATGTTGATATGAATGGTTATGTCAGGGTTGGAACTAGTATAGATGGAATAGGTTGAACCTAGGCTTGGTATTATTTTCATGAAATATGACATACATGCTTGTTTAAAATTTTGTTAAAGGTCTTATGGCCATGTGATATGTTTGTTTTCATTCCATTATCCACTGAATGATGTATTTGGTTGTGCTTAGTTAAGAATATATTTTCATACTGATTGTAGTATGTATTCTATTGGTCTTATGGTATTATTAGAATGGTTTTTTAGGGCACTGGAATAGGGGATGCAGAAACGGATTTTTTTTTAAATCAGTTTTTTGCGGCGGTTTTAACCGTCGCTAACTGAAACAGGTATATTTAGCGGGGGTTTTAAATTCTGATAAATGTCGGTATTTTTTTATTAGTGTCAGTTCTAAAAACTACTATGGTCTCAAATTTAGTGGAGGTAAAAACCGCCGCTATAGTTTCCCATATACTGTGTGCATTCACGGCGGTTATAATGTTTTTAGCGGCTGTTTTTCTTGCCAGGGGCTGACTTCTTTTTCACGGAGGTTTTAACCTCCACAAAAATAGTAATCCCCCGACCAGAAAAACAAATGATAAATACATTATAACTGCCTCAAAATTCTCTAACTATGATTGTTCCCATAAACCGCCGCTAAAATGCTTTAACTGCCGCCAAAAGTTTCTCGACAAGAAATTTAGTAGTGGTTTTCAGAAACCTCTATAGAAGCATATAAAAGCTGTTTAAACTTCTTCCATTTCCAAAAATAACTGCTGAAAAATTGTAATTTTAATATTTTGGAATAAGCATAATAATTACCCATGGATAGAATTGGGTTGAATAATCTTGCGTCATATAATTATCAAATGAAATTTCATAAAGAAATCATTTGAGAAATAAACATAAGGAATGTATTAAAAAATTAATGGAAGGTATAAAAAGGTAGGTATATATATTAGAGAAATATATATAGAATTTAGAATAATTATATAACAGAAAATGGAGAGAAAAAGTGATTTATAGAGAGAAAGATCATAACCCCATGAAAAAAGTGGTTTGGAGAGATCACTTATATTATGTTCCAGAATCATTCTTCACATGAATATAAGATCCATGTAAATCAAATTAGACTCATTAATTTCTTAATATAAAAACTTTTTCATCTATATTAAATTTAATTTTGTTTTATAATGTTAATTTATTACCATTTCAGTGAGATGTAATGTTTAGTTTTGTTGTTCTGAGGGTGTTCATTTCATGGTTTCCTGGTTGGATCAGTTGTGAATAATTATTAAATTTCATTCCAAATGGGACTAAAATTCTACAAGTGAAGTGAAATGATGTTCATATACTTATATTAATTGAAATGGTAACAAATATATATTTTATGACATAGGGGAGATTATTTTAATATATTATTTTATGATATTTGTTTAGTTCATTTTGGTGGATTTATCGAAAATCATGAAATAAATAAATTACATTTAATTAAAATGATATTTTAGAATATTTCTGATATGAGGTAATTATGCTGTGTTTGATGAGGGAGGAAAATATAAGTTAGAAGCGTAAATAAATTTTGATGATGTAATTTGAGAATATTACTTCTTCAATATCACCTCCATGAAATACTCTTTAAAAACCTTGAAATAGAATTTTCAAGGGATCACATTAACTAAGATAAAGGGGATTGGATTATAAAGGTATTTTATAAGAAATTCAGCTAGCTCCATGACTTAGAAGTTGTGAGAATAAGGGGTGGTGATGTGTTGGATTTACAAGGGATGGAGAGGGGTGTTTTTGGAATATTAAATTCATTAGTTTATTATTTTGTCTCAATTATACCAATAGTGTTGATTATTGCTACTATATATAGTAAATTATTCATTTACGTTCAAAATTGGGGGTACATACATTATCCATTACTCTAAAAAAGTATTTATCTTATAATGTTAAATATTGAATTTTACCATATTTCACTATTCACATAAATTTCAACTATTTTATAAAAATACAAAAATTTCACACTAACCATTTTTAAAAGATTATATTCTAAAACTTATATCCATATAATGAAAATATTTTAATTATGATAAATATAAATTTTGTATAAAATCCTCATTTATTTAAAAATAACATTTTTAATATTACGATCAATTTTATAGCCACTTAAAAAATGCTTATGGTATATAAAAGTTTTTTATAAATAAAATACAACATAATATTTATTAATAAATATATTCTATAAAAATATTTTTTCTTTTATATAAAAATATTTATATAAAATAGTAATTATAAAATTTATATTTAAAAAAAATACATCCACTAAATTTATCATTTTTAAAAAAAAGTATTTACTTATACCATGGTATAAATATATCATATATTAATTTTATATAATCATTAAATATTATTTTAAACTTCCATTAGTGAGGTTAATATTCTAAAAGTTGGTCTACAATTCGTAATGGTCAGAATACTATTCCAACGGTCAGGTTACTATTCCACAATCAGATTACTATTCCAATTGTCAGATTTGTATTGGTCATATGGGTTCTCTACATCTTATTAATACCTTGTAATTAATTCATTATTCATTAAATTATATTTCTATAAAGGTTATATATTTTAAAAATCCATATTCTGTTACTAATATTCTTTTTCAATTAATTAGTGATATCCATGTGTTATTATTCTCAAGGATCGAGCAAATCTAAATCTACTTATTATTTTTATCTTATTTTTACTGTTACAAATATAATTCTAAAATTTCATATTAAAATATTTATTCTATAAATGTAATTACCAAATTAATCTAATAAAATGTAGTTGTATTTATCATGTGGTTGGTGTGCATTATATAATATTATATTACTAAATATGACACAATTATATATTTAGAAAAAAATTCCCCTGATAAAGATCATGGTTGTTATGATTAATAAACTTTTTCATGTTAATTCAATTTTTAGGGACCCTTTTATGACATTTATCATCCTATTATATTTAGTCACTTAATTAGTTAACTTTACATCATACGTTTAGAAGATGTTCGGTTCATAATCCCAAAACAGCATTGGTATGATGATAGTGGTCAAATGGATCATTATTTGATTATCTTTAAAATCCTAATCATTATATTGTTATGGTTTTTATATGATAAATTAAATTTTACAAAAATAAATTAATATTGTACATTAAAAATTTATCACATTGCTTCTTGGTGGTCGTAGTCCACACGTACGCACGAACAACATTATCATATTTCAATTGATGAAAATATAAGAAAAAATATGATACATTGTATTTGAAAAATTATAATTATGTAAAAAATATCATTTATATTAATTTAAACAATAAATATAACCATATTTTTGAGTTTTCGATGAAAATCGAAACACATATCTTTGTGGACATGGTATTCCACATGTACGAATGAGTGATTTTTTCATTAACCATCGAATGAAAAATTAGATGAAAAGGGATTTTACCATAATCAAAATAAAATTTAAGTATATTTCAGATACTTATTTTCATATTTATGAATGGTTAAATAATATTTTAATGTGGTATAATAATAAATAAACTTGAAATAAGTCAGTTTGGACTTAAACCATATCATCAGATAACCAATTTTATTTACACCTTATATCTTCTAGGTTTAGAATTATGGTGAGACCATGACCTATAGGATTTGGTAAGGGATGTTGGAGAGATATTTTAGTAGAGTTTGTATGAAGTCAGTTTCAAAGCATTTGTGAGAAAGATATGTGGGAAGGGTCCCTTATATAAGTGAGTGGAAGGAAATCCATGAAATTAGTTAATGTATTAAATGAATAAAAGTTATTTTTCATTTTAAAGTGATAAAAAATAATAATAATAAACATATCGGATTATTATGAGTCTCAATACTCTAATACAATAATATTTGTAAAATTTTAAAATATTATTCACACTTATCTATTATATTTGACCTAAATTTTTTACTTTGGACGATCACTATGATATGACTGTGTTTTTTTCTATATAATTCTTGAGACACTACTAGAAAAATGGTCTCTAACATCGTTTTTTTAATTTGGATGTTGGGTTTTAACCAATGTTGAAGCCGTTGACATACAAAAATATACCTTTTTTAGGTCAGTTTTTGTAAAATGACACCAAAAAATGAATTACATTTGTTTTTAGCATGGATTTCATAAAATATTGATGCAAAAAACTCATCCTTATCATTTTTTGGCATTGGTTTTATTAAAAACTAACACCATAATATATGAAAAATAGTTTAGGAGTTGGTTTTTAAAAAAATGATGCCCTAAATTAAAAAAAATTATTTTTGGCCTCATTTTTTACAACAACTGGCCCTTAAAAGTAAAAAATTTTCTTCTATGTTTTAGAGAATTTCCAAAGAATTAATTTGACTAGTCTTGGAGCTAAAACGGAGTTACAAATCAAAATTTATGGCCGTCGGAAGTTGAACATGTCAAAGTTTTGTTCGATAAAACTTGTTTCAAAGAAAACATGATAAAAATGAATTAAAATCACATACACCCAATGAAATAAAATAAACATAATATTTATAAAATATTTCAATGGTTTTAAGTGATTCAATCAAAATTATACGTTTGTTATCATCATATCTCTTATATTTAGTGTACAACTCATGTGATAATAAAAATGGTGATCGATAATTAAATTTCCACCACAGATGGTTAATATCATTTGAATGTTTTATATCTATAAATTGATAATAAGAATAAATTATCATTGTTAGCAAGATAATAGTGTTTTTTATAAATGACGTAAAATAATAATAAAGAAGATAAATGATTAGAATAGGTATCGTGTTCAAATTAATGATTGAAGCCATGTTGAAAACTTGATTAAATCAATGAGATTAAAAATGATGAACAAAGGATAAAATGTATTTATATATAATAAATGAAAATATTTTCTATATTATTGTATGAAAATGTAAGCAGGATTTTAAAAAGTTAAATGCGCGTTGTGAAAAAATTGAAATTTTGATCCTGTGTTACTATGTGACGTTGATTTCATTTGAAACCGACTTGAAAGAGAATTTACATTGGTCTTTTGGTGTCATTTTTTTATAAAACCGATGTTAAAAAATGATATCAAGTGGCATTTTTTGTGTTGGTTTTTAAATAAACTAACGCTAAAAAGTATAAAAAATATATTTTTGGGTCGTTTTTTTAAAAACTGATGTGAAAAAGTAAGAAAATATATTTTTTGTGTCAGTTTTTAAATAAAGCGATGTAAAAAAATTAAAAAACATATACTTTTCATGTTAGAGTTTTTAATAACAAACGAAAAAAATAAAAAAAATTGTTTTGGTGTCAGTTTTTAAAAAAAAATATTGGTGTCAATTTTTATGAAACTTGTCTCCAAAAAATAAAAAAAATAATTATTCAGGGAATTTCTTAAACTTCAATTTGGCTGGTCGTGGAGCTAAAATAGAGTTACAGATTAAAAGTTATGGCCTTTGATAGTTGTAATTCATTAAGACTTTTCTTAGAGAAGATCATCTTCCGACATCCAAAACTTTTAATCTCTAATTCCGTTTTATCACCATGATAGGTGAAATAAAAACTTAATAAATAATATAAATCATGTTAGATAATATAATTCTTTGTGTGATTTTTTTTAAAACCGACGCCAAAAATATATATTTTTAAATTTTTTTCATCAGTTTTTAAGGAAACAGATGCCCAAATTAATGTTTTTCCTTTTTGGCCTTGGATTTTAAAGAATTCAATGCCAAAAATTCTCCACTAACATATTTTACATTGGTTTATCAAAAACAGACATCAAATTGATGAGGTTAAAAACCATATTTATACTAGTGAGAGTTACTATAAATGTAAATTGATTTGTATGTGGAAAATAGATTATATTTTAGACCATATAACATTATATTGGACAATTATAAAAAAAATTATTAATTTTAAACCAATTAATATGTTATTATTTAACATAAGATACTATTAAAGTAATTTTCTTGATTATCCACATAGTTTGACTTAAATTTCAAAAATATTATAATAAAGTTTAAAAATAATCTTTTAAAACTAAACTAATATGTTATATGTTTCTAAGAAATCATGGAATTCTATAATTAATTCAAATTTTATTACATTTAATTATTTTTAAAATCATTTAATTAAATTTTTTGTTATATAAACAAGCATTGTGTCAGTGTTGCGTAAGAACATGGGGTAATTACTCCATCACTAAAAATTGAAAATAAATTATCAAGCTAAAAAAAATAATTAATATTTAAGATAACCAATTATAACTTAACTAACCTCTTTTTATCCCCATGAAAAAATATTATAGATATTAGAACAATGGGAATGACATTTTTTTATTCAATGTTTAAAATCATATTAAGGTCATTATCAAAGGAAACTAGCATTAAATTACCAAATTTTATAACATGTGATTGTTATTATTGAAACAAAACTATATAATAAATTAATAAAATTTTAGGTTTTTTTCCGTATCTCATAGTTTTAACCCTATTTTACCTATTTTACACTTACCAAGGGGTAAAATATTTACTATAGTTAGTATTCACTATGATAAAAACTGAACAATAACTATTTAAAATATTAAAAACTACTTATTTAAAATATAGAATTTATATTTTTAGATTCATTTTTTTATATTTTAAGATATCAATATTAATATAATTTTATAAAACACAACAACGAAAAAAATTTAGGAAAAAATTCTTTTAATCCTAAAAATAAAATTATACCGAAATTGAGTATAGTATTGATTAATATGTAATTAACTAGATTATTTCAATTTAAATGTGTATTATGTAACTCTGAAATCAAATTAACACATAATTTGAATATTAAATAACATTATTTAATGAAAATAAAAGGAATATTTTAAACATTAATAATTTTAATAAAACTATATAATTCATAAAACGAAATTAGTAAAAATAAAACTATTTCATTTTGGATTGAAATATTACATAATATTCTTATAATGGATATAACTATATATAATATAATTCATGAATGTTAATAAAGAACTAAATTGATTTACTATTACAAGAGTTATTATATAATTCTCCTTAGATTATTTGACATTGCATTCCAATTTATTGAAATGATCCATGAGTCGTGAATGTGGATAATAATAAATAATTTCATCCACCTTCACCACTCTTTTATCATTTTTTCCATTTTTTCATTTTTACAAGAAGGGTGAGATTATATATTAATTTAATGAAGGATTAATGATTCATTACCAATTATTTATTAAATTTATGAGTTATTCAATTCCTCATCATTAATAATGAAATATAATCTCTATTTTCTCCCTATTTCATCATTTTTTCTCTTTACTAGAAAAATATGATGATATAAACAAAGTGGAATGGTGGATAATGAATAATAGTAATTTACCTCAATGAAATTTCAATAATTAAGAATCAATCGTCTCATAATAACTTAAATAGAAACTAATTATCATGGAATACTTATGAAATTACCTTCCCTCCCACATTAACATGAAATAATAATGAAAAATATAATATTATTAATGGTAGATCAGATAAAATTTCCTTCAAATTTAGCATAAACGAATAAAGTTGTTTATATATGTCCAAGGGCTAAAGAAGGGTTTATGTAATTTTTAGGTCTCAATTTAAAAGATATAGATAGCCAAATAAATTCCAAAATAATATATTAAACATTTTATAAGCTCTAAATATTTGAAAAAGAAATAATACCATGTTATATCTCTCACACAAGATCTATGTTTCTCCCAATAAAATGAGGGTATTGGGAAACAAATGTGGAAAGGGTTTGAAATGACTTAAAAGATGATAAAAATAATTTTGGTAAGTTTTTTATAAACATGTATTTCAAAACTAATTCAAATATATTTTATAAAAAATAAATGATAAGGAAATGTTCATATTTCAACAATCATTTAAAATCCATTTTGGGAGAAATCAAGTAAAATAGCCCATAATAAAATCCATAGTGAGAAATTATAATGAAAATTAATTTAATTATAAATCTCCAAAAACATTAAAACAAAAATGAAAACACGAAAAAATAACATGTTAACATTTCACCACAGAAATGTGTTACTACCTCCCTTGTAGTGAAAAAGTGGATAATTTAGGTTGAAAACATATTATGTTTCATAAATAAAATCTTTTTTATTCGATGTCAATTATATTGAGTTGCACTCATCAATACCATGTTTTGTAACCCAAAAATAAAAAAAAATATCAGAATTTTATAGAAATAAAAACTCAATATAATGATAAAATTAAATTAGAATTGGTTAAAACTCCTAAGTCAATACTAGGTATTATTTTCCAATGAACGGTTGTCTAACTATTATCTAAAAAATGATGGTAGCTTGGGTTACCTTAATATGAACTACCACATTATTTTCCATGCATTTATCATCCCTTCACATAATATATAAAGGATCCTTTGATCAGATTATTACAAACCCATCCACTTTGTATTTAGTTGCAGATTTTTTGGTGGGGGTAAGAATAGGTATGGATCCTCTAATTCTACCATGATGTTTTTCAGTTCTTCCTCTAGTTCATATTCAATTAATTTTTCCTAAAAGAGTTCAATGTATGGGAAGTCATTGTATAGTTCAATTTTAATGAATTTTTTGTTGGAGTCGTCTAATTCTAAATTTACTCCATTAATATGATCAGTATATAATTTTATAACTTTTAAAAGAGGGATTAAAGATTTTACTCTTAAAATAAAATTTTATATATGTTTATAGGTCTTTATTTATTACACAATAGGTTTATCTCTTTCTTCATCATCACTCTCTAAGGAATTTTTTTCTGTTATCCAAATCTAAAACTTCTAAACAATGGGAGATAATTCTCAATACATTTGAAATAAAATTTTATATATATGAGTTTGTGAATTAATAATATAATTAAACTATCTTAATTGTTAAATCATTTTCATTACTTAGTTCCTTCCTAATATTTATTGTCATAGAAGAAGAGAATTATTAAATTTTCTTTATCCTTTTTTTTAAATACAACTAGCACAATGGTTTCTTCTACTTCCAAAACTAAAGAATGGTATAATGGTGCAGATTCTGCATTTTTGAATATTAGAAGATCACTTAACATATTACTTATTAAAAAATCGTTCTATAATTCATCCAAAATTTATTAATATCACATATTTTTATTGGTATAAAATTTTATTTCAGTGATCACTTCGAGTAGTGGTAGTGTGAGTAGAAAGATTAAATGTTCTCGTTGTTCCTTCTTGATTAGGTTCTTCAACATGAAAGGTAAGAGGAGGATGTTTCTATTACCATTTTTATATTATTATTTCTCAAGAAACTATTCATTGTGTTCTTCGAGGTACTCATATATCATTTACATTTTTTCCATCATCTCACATATCTCTTCATTATTCTTTAGAAATTTGGAAATAACATTATTATATTCTACATTTATATACACTAGGGATTAGTTAGTCCATGAAATATAATAATCTTAATTTAAATACATCAGGGATATATTAACTATTTTTTATGAAAATATATAATGAGTATTTGAAAATAATAATGAAACAGTTAATGGTCAATTGGCCCTCTAAAAATGAGGAAACATTTTGACAAACCTTTTATGAGGTTGAATAAAGTATCATTTATATTACTCATAATGAATTAAATTTGTAGACCGAGGTCATTATTTGAAGAATCTTATTTTGGATCACTCAATATTTTTACCACTATATTATATATTTTTTATCTTATATATATATATATATTTGAAAATGGTAAAAAATATTAGGTTCTCTGAAAATAAATAATAAATAAATAAAATAAGGAATAAATAAATAAAATAATTAGTGTATTATTTACAATAATGGTGAATAAACCTCTAAAGATTTATTAAATATATGTCTGTACATTCTCTTACTTAATGGTCTATTTGAGAATAATTATCAATCAGTAGAATGGATCTATATAATTCACCACACTACCTCTCATAGTAAATCTCATGTACATAACCAATGTATCAATATTGCATATTTGTGGGTCCTTGTATTCCCAAAGTCAAATTATAATGGCCCAAAATTTATTTATTTAAAATAATAGACTCATATTTAATAATTAGTATTTTATAGGGTTTTATAATATAATTACATAGAATGATTATAACATTTCATTGCACATAAATAGTATTGACAACAACATATAGGAATTGTCTAGGGATATGTACATTCAAAATAGTGATCACATTAATGTAAAATTCATAGGCTTCAATTCTCTCATGATGATTATCCCTTCTATAGAAATACTAAAAATAAAAGATAATAATTAGTAATATGATAAACATTATCAAGAGAAGTATAGAACCATTTTAATTGAAGTAGTTAATAATGAAGTATTAGAATGGTGGAGTATATATAGTGTGTAATGGTAAAAGTAACCATTAGGATCTAACTGTTAATTGATTATTGGTCAATATGAACATTGGGATTTTTGACCATTGGAAATGTAGTTTTTATAAAGATATCATTAGAATAATATAATATTATGGGTAATTATGAGAGACAGTTGTAGAAAAATGGAGAAACAATGGCCTCAACATGTAGGATCATATATCATAAATCCCATTTATCATATTGTGGGAGGGAGGTATCATCACTGGGGTTCACACGTAACCAATCCTAAGTAGATATTTAATATGTGATGCTAGAGTGGAATATCCTTTAGTGAGAATTAATGTTATTAGATATATTTATCTAGAAATAACGTGTTGTTAGAGTGTAAATTATATTAGAAATGTAATATTGGTTTCTCTGGCCTCATGATATATCTTACTTATATTAATTTATCACCCTTATATAAAAAATAAAACATACATGATTAAATGAAGTTTATGATAAAATATATTTTTTAATCCTAATTAGTATTATGGAAAATATATTTGTTTTATTTTCAACAAAATATAATTTTATAAATAAAAATTTTCATAATAAATAATATCATAAGACCATACATATTTAAATATAAATAATAATAAAATTTTCATAGTTCACAAATAATTTTTCAAAAGGTTAGAAAGTTGATTTTTTTAAAGAAAATTCTTAATAAAAAATTATTTTATTAAATTTCAAATATTCTGGAAATTATTTTTAGAACATATTTATCATTTCTGAAATCAAAATTTCAAAATTATCCAATGGTAAATTTTTTATAATGCTATAAGGAAACCAATGCTTTGGGTAAAAATTAAAACAAGACATAAATACATAATAATTATTATTAAATCACAATGATGTCATAAATAATGTAAAGTATTTATTGAAAAAAAATTATTTCTCATACAAATAATGTATTTTAAATTAATATATTTAATTTTTAAATCCAATAATGAATCATCTATAAAATAAATTATATTTCAACATTTTTAAAAGAATATTTATATACAATAATATTTTCCACCACCAAGATAATATTATTTTATGGACATCGTCTTATAAACAATTAAAATAAAAAATTACACCTCCCCCTGTAAAATACCCTGGGAAAAACCATGAGATGTTCAATAGTTTTTCATTTTTTATAAACTGGATTTCCAAGGAAGATATTTAAAAATTAATAAACAATTACCAAGATATTTCTATAAATACCCACCCATTATATCATTACACTTCACTCCAAAGGATTTGATCATGAATTTCATCTCATTTTCTCTCTTTAGAACCATTCTAACGAGTTTATATGTTTCCTAAAAATCTTCCCAAGATTGGGGAATCCACTTTATAAGTAAGGTATTCCCTTTCACTATCCTTTTATTCATGTACATACTTAATAATAATCCTTTAAATTTTCAATTTATTATTCTTTAATGTGTTAATAATATTTCCATTACTCCCCAATAGATTCCTTATTAATGAGCTACTTCATTTATCTCTCATAAATCTTATTCCATAAACCTAGTATGTATACATGTTATGTTGTTGATATCATTCCATGTTGTTGAATGCCATATTATTATGTTGTGAATATCTAGACCGACAATATTTCAAGGCTATTCATATAGAAATGAATCTATGTCATTTATTAGTATCTTCCATCTATAAAAACCACATTACATAATCTATGGTGATAAAATGTGTTCTTATGATATGTGATCTATGAGGGGTACATAATTTTAGATATATGAAGGTTCTTCCCTAATCATGCTCTAACACATTAGGTAATGAATTAGTCTCTTGATATTGTTTATTTATAGTACCTTGGAATCATGACTTAGTGATATTTTATGATACCTTGGTGTCTATCCTTGGTAATATGTTTTACAAAACCTAAGTGATGAAACTTTGTGATAGACATATAAATGTATCATTTTTATTTGGTGGACTCATTTACATATTATGTTTTATATTATTATATCATTTTATGCCTCATTTTTTTTATCTTGGATGATATCTAAAGTTCTATTCACACTGATTATCCCTTATGAGATTTATAGTCACACTTTTCTATTGATGTATATCCCAAGTAAATCATATGTTTTTAGGTGACCTTGGATGGATTTATAATGATGTCTTTCAATATGATTAAATAATTTTCTTTTCATTTTATGTCATGTATTATTTTCCTAGTTTTCAATATAATAAACCACAAAAAACTGTTGGAGTTATTAACATAATATATTCTTCAATAATTATGTTAAAAATCACGTATGAACAAGGTGGGTCTACATAGTTGGTATCAAAACTCTTCTTAGTTATAAGAGTAAATTAGGACTATAAATAATTAATGAAAACCCTTGGTATAATTATAAATGAATAAAACCCACTTAAATATTATTAAAGTAAATATTTTTTGGTTCCCTAGTAATAACATCCATGTATTAATACATAAAAGTAGATGCAGGGCAGACACAGATGCACCAAGGGGTAATAACCCTAGAAAATATTATTTTCTAATAAAATGTTATTCAACTAATGTATGATAAATATGAATAGCTATTAACCATCTTTAATAATCCCAGAGAATATTCTTTGGATTATCACATTATTTATATCTACCACTATGATAGATTTATATCTAATGTAATTATCTATTTTAAAATTAGTGAGGATTAAAGTATATGATCCTAAAATTATGACATCATAGAATTGGAGGTTTAGACACTTCTTTATAATTATTATCACTAAAATAGTATAAATTTTCTCATTTAATTTTTATTGTCCAATAAATAATGGTATGAAATAGAAGGTCTCATATAAGTCACGAATGTAATAGATAGTCTCATAATAGCTTCCCCAATATGATGGAAGATGGAGTTTAAAACATTATAATGATTACAATTATAGTTATGAATAATAAATATAACAACCTGGTGTATATAAATTAACTATATAAAGATAAAATTTTAATGTCTTCATCCATTCCATGTCTATATAGAAGTTTCTAGATCAGAGGACTCACTATAGGGACATCAGGTGTGCCACTTCATATTCTTGAGGCTACTAACTAACATCATATGTCTATGGTATTACCTCAGGATGATTATACACCCACATTAAAGTATTAAATTATAGATAAATAAACCAAACATCATTAATAATATAATCATGCATAAATGAATATAAAATCAATAAAGATCGTTGTCAATAATATATGAATGTAGAAGAAGGTAGTCATAATGGATCATTATCCTCCCACTAGAATGACCACATATACCAAATGAAAAAAAGAATAAAATAAATATAAAATATTCTCTACTACTTGATCAAGCATCATCTCATCCCAATATCTAGTCCTGTTTGATCTATCATACATGATCAAGACACTCTGCAATTATTCCCAATCAAAACATGTGCTTAGTGACATATTCTTGGGTACCCTAGTGTTATTGTCGCCTACTCTTGGTGTGATAATTAATCACTAGGGAACCAAAAATGTAATCATAAATATAACCTTTAAATTTAGTATATACATGTGATATTTTCAAAAATACAAACAAAAATCTGAATGAAATAATAAATAAATAACCATTGCTGATCCTCGAGTGCTCAAGGGAAACCAGAGATAGACCCAAACCATCTTTCTCTAGTGTCAATGTTTCTCTGAGTACGTAAATTAATCATTACAATAAAATAATTGGAAATAATACAAACCACATAGACTTTATCTATAGTGGTCAATATTATGAAGCTTAAAGTTGATCCTAGGGGGATGAACCTAGATGTTACCATAGTAGAATCAAGCATATAGGTGATTCCTAGGGATGACCCTAAGAAATTTTGTAATTGTATTAAGCGCTACATCCAATTATTATGGAGAGGACACTAACAAATATAGTAATACCATCATGATCCATAGATCAATCCTTGGGTGATAAATTTAGGAAATCTAGTAATATCAATAGCAATAGTCAATTCTTAGGTGGATGACCCTAAAAAATAATAGTATTAAATTAATATATAATTCATAGAGGGATGAACCTTGTAAATATTGTAATATCATGATCCACTTTCGAATATAAATGGGATTACCTATGAAAATTAGAGTGTTAGGATAAATAACTAATTCTTTGGGGAGGTTTCTCAACAATCATAGTGTCTGTCTCACCAAAATATTAGTAGGGATGACGTTAGAAAATCTAGTAATATTATGATCCACAATATAGTCATATTGGGAAGACCTTAAGAAATCATAGTGTTAGGATCAATAGATGATTCATATGGGAATAATTCTATGAAATCATATTTTCAGAATCAATAGAAAATTGCAAGGGGGATTAACCCAAGAAATTTAGTAATACTATGCTACAAAGCTAATTCCTTACATGATTACCATATGCAATCATAGTTTTAGGATTATAAATCGATTCCTAGGGGGATGACACTAGGAATTCCAATAATGTCACCCATCATCATGAGTCACTAGGAGTTAATACCTGGTAATCCATAATCATAAATATCCATGATGATCCATAAGATGTAATCATAGGTTATCAATAGTCATCATAGCCTCATCGGTGTTAAATCTCCACTTATGGTTCTAAAGTCAAACACGTGATCATCACTACCCATTTCCACACTCAACCTTTCAAGGGTCAATAAATCATTGGGGAATCCACATGGATCAGCTAGGTCACATCATAGTATGAACATCATTGGGTGGGTTCCACTATATCAATCTCAAATTGAAGGGGAGAACAAACCTTAACTATTTACTAATCATATCATGACCTCATTGGCCTTACAAATAATCCCTAATAAGTATCACATATAAAAGATGGCATAAAGACCATTCCCTTACCATGTAAATAATGGTCGGTCCTCACATACAACCTATCCATAAATAACCCCATGGTAAACACCCCCAAGTAAATAAAACTCATAGGGGAGAAGATTACTTTACACTTTCTTATTTAAATTATACCAATGGATCTATGTCATATCAAGTTTCACACATCACCAATTTATTTACATCTATCGTTATACATCCCTCACCTCTATATAGATATTACTAAGGAAACATATCACTAGAGCCACTATAATCATTAAGTTTATTTACATTACACCACACATGGACCATGTATCATAAGGTAAGAATTTATAATCAAGGCCTTGGTTATTATCATCCAACATAATCTAATTGGTGCACAAGGGATCATCATGGCCCTTTGAACTTTATTCATTCTACGTGAATTTCAATTTAATTAGAACTTTTATTTTAAATAAAATTCATTAATACATTCATGGAATGAAAACACAACACATAAAACATATACATAATGAATTAAAATATCATAGGATATTCTAAAGGGACCACCTACCTCAACAAGAATATATTTCCCTTATAAACATGCTGAGTCGCCATAATTGAGTCCTAATAAGATCAACTGGCCACTGATGATCATCATGAGGCCCTAATACTCCAAATTAATTAATTCTAATTAAAATATAATTAACTAATTAACTAAAATAAATTTTATAATCAATAATTTTTTTTTAAATTAGGAATAATGAATAAAAATTTAGTAATCCATAACCTCTCACTAGAAACTTGATCCAGGGGGTGTCTTCCACTCTAAACACGCACCCAAACCTAACACATGGAATCCTAATAATTAATTATATTAATATTAATAAATTTATTGAATAATGAAAATTTAAATAAATCCTAAAATATACCTTGGAGCTCCCGTTGCACCAAAAATGCATCCAAACAGATCAAAAATGTTTTAAATGCACTCCTAATACCATTTCAGGGAAAATATTTAACACATGTAAATTATTCATCAACCAAATTTATTTATTTTAATCTAACACTCATTAAAAAAATAAAAATTATATGTATCACCATCATCATGGTGTGTTAATACATGTAGAAATCATATCTGAAAGCTCTCTAACAAATCCATATGAAATCCCCATAAAAATCATTTGATTCTACAATACTCTAGTGGAATTATAACCAAAAACCTAAACTAGATAAACTAGTTTTTTGACCAATAATAGGTAGATAACATAGAGTAAATGGGATAGGAGATCATACCTCAAACCACCATAAAACACCCTATAATATAGGGGAGTCGAAGGAGATAAAGGGGAGGGATTCTCTCTGGTCCATCATATGAAAGAGGAATGGATTCTAGGGTTTAGAAGTATAAATACCACATAAGTATTCTGATAATTTATCATCTTTTATGGTATCGATCATCATTAATGACATGAATAGGTACTCATTCAATTAAATTATCAAGAAGTGGGATCCTCTACTAGAAAAAATCAATTCATGTTAAAAATTATTGTTCACATAGTTAATTACTTGAGTAAAATAACTACACCCATTGGACAACCCTATTCACAGCATGAAACCAATGGTTCATGGACTGAATGGTAACAGTAGGAGAAAACTCATCTCTTGGGTCACCAAAACCCTCTTCAACACTCCTCTAATCACTTGTACCACTAGATGATATTTTCTCACCATATAAAAATATATTTTAGAGATTATAAAACAGTAATAATTCCATTCTGAATCCAGGTTCTCAAAAAATCCACTCACAAAATAAAAAAAATTCAAATTCCATATGAATTTCTTAACTCAAAAAGGAATAAGTGTTTTACAACCTCCCCACCATTACACTTTTCACCCTCATAAAATTTCATCATCCATTTTATCAAGAATAATTATCGATAGTGATATTTAATTTATTGACATCTCATTGTGTCCTACTTCATTATTTTGAGTGAGACCCCATATTCCAATACCAATTCAAGTCATAATATTCATCCAAAATTGAGACACCCACTCCTCACTATCACCTGATAACTAATACAATGATTACCCAAACTGATCCATAATTCTCCCCAATAACATATTTTCTTATATAAACATGTTATTAATGGTATATATACCTTCTATGTGTAGTTTTCCTATCACTACATCCAATTGTACTAAAAAACACTGGTTGGGCCATTTTGGGGATGATGATGCATTAACTCTTGAATTATTCATGTGATCATTCCAACGACCTCACAAAAATATGGACCTGAAACTCATTGTAATTATATAGTTGGATCCTCAAGTATTTAAATAATAGAGTATGCTCTCTCTATGATAATTGACACACTTTTGCTCTAAACATGATTATATCAAATGAAATCCATCCTAAAGATGATACAAACACTCAATCTCTATCTATTACCTCATCTAAATAACATATTTTGTATCTTAAATGAAACTAGGTAATATCATATTTATCTACTCACTAGAATCAAAAATCCATATCAACCATCTAGTAACTAGTATAATCACACCATTGACCCATAAAGATTATGTCCATACCTTCATGACCTATTTTTTATCTCATAACACATGTAATTATTTTACATGGACATACCAATCATAAATTATCACCAATGTTAAATATCAATCACAAAGATTTCTATTCTCTCGGGAACATCATCATCAACACCAAATGAAATTACATTCGTAATGAGGTTTATGCTGTTACACCCAATTATGCAGTCCTAACCATATTTATTTAATTATATCATGTCTTCATTACAACATCAACAGCTTACTTCATGACACACATGTTTCTCCACCCAATCCATGCCCATCCACTATCAATGTAAAACCTATCCTTCTAGACAATACTTGTTAAGGCACAACATCATACTGATTACACCACCGCAATCAATTCATTTCTGATATCATCTATACCATAGATGGATATTTACAATATTTATCAAAACCCCAAGAAATCATTCCATATTCATTTAATCAGTTCCATCATCCCTCCACCCTTTCACGGTCTCTAAAATATTACAAACTCAAAGAGAACCATTCATAAGTAACTAACTCTATCTATATATCATCCAAACAAAATGGGTGTATGCTCACATACTACCTAGTTATAGAACCCAACTCATTATTACGTGATTTGTACATCAATGTACTTCATCATGTGTTCATAAATAAATAACCATTATCCTATAACATGTTAATCATATCAAACTAGTGAAACCTTAGTGATATTATTCAAAATAACACATATAACTTATTTAATGGTCTATAATATGATTTCTGATCAATGGATGTCAATAAAAATCACATGAATCTCCCAAAAATTAACCTGAAGTCACCAGATTTAGGTACTCAACTGGGTATATTCTCAAAAATGAACCTTGATACCAAAATAACTTTAAGTTCCTTACATAAAAAAAGACCAAGGCATCTCCTTTCCTATACAGCATAATCTGTTTCACCTCATGTGCACTGATATGATAACCCAAACAATTGAGTAATGATTATCCCCAGTAAGTCACTCACATGCCTAGTCTAACACACTTCTCAAGATTACCTTGTATAACAAAACTAATCTCATCCATAAAACTTTGATAACTAATATCCTAAGAAACATTGAAAAATCTCAGTTATCCAACCTAACCCATAGACCATATCTCAAATAAATAATAGCTCATTAGAGATACCTTTATATTCTCATATAAAATATCACACGATGACTAATGTTTCCAAATAACCATATTATGGTCTTATCTACACATACCCATATCCAATATCATATGAAAACTCAATATCCTACTAGGTAAAAAATCCTCACTGGGAATGCACTTATGAAAATACCTCCTCATTAATCATGATCTCATCTTTTTAAACCCATACATAACACCATCTCCCTACCATGATAAATGTTGTGTATACGATTATCATATGGTTTAGTTAATTATTATTCCACCACCAATATGTTTGCGAAAACACTATATGGGTTGTTACTAAGACTTTAAATAGATGAACCTATTTTTATTCAAAAACAGTTCCAATTTCATAATTACCCAAATTTGGTACATCATTAAGGCATTAAATTCATGTACTAACCTACAATAGTCATTATAAATCCCTTAAACTAAGGGATTTTATTTTTATATTCTAGGGTCATCTGATTATAGATCCACATGAACTCTCCTCATAAGAAATATATATTGTGGTCTAGTTGAGTAGAATGCTAGCACCGAGTTATATTAGAAGGTTTTATCTAAATAGTTACTAATACTTTAAATATTTCAACCCTTAGAATTAGTGATATCAATCATAAATAGAGCATGTATGACATATGAATCCTACATGCCAAATATTATGTTTGTGCAATGGCCTCTTAAAATTGGTAAATGATCCAAAAACAAATACATAATACATATGAACACTCTATGTGTCTAACATGTGGTGAAATCATAAAATATTAAAATTAGAATCTATTAATAGAAATATCATAACCCTCAAAACCTATAAATATTATTTGAATAGGTGTTCTCAACTCACCATTCCAATATCCAGCATAAAATCCTTCACATTCTTATATCACGTATCATTCATCTCTATAAAAAGTAAAAAAAATGGCACTCTGATATAATCTATGACATCATTCACCAAAAATCTTGGATACCACTTTATAACATCCACCCCTAGTCTATTACCACTAAGAAGTTCCTAAACTATATGAGTAACTATGGGGACCTCAGGCACGCCTCCTACTGCACCAGAGGCATTTGAATAACAATGAGTGTAATGTTATTACTATTGTAAGATAATACCTTCATATAACAATTTAAATAATAGGTAAATAGTCCAATAATAACATATAAAATAATATCTATCAATTTTTATATAATAAAAAAACACAATCAATAGTAATACATTAATGTGGAAGCAAGAAATCATATAAATTCACTAGTTTTCCACAAAGTCAACCACTTTTATTAAATAAAAAATAGAATAAAATAAATTTATAGGATTCTTTATTAAATCTAGAATGGTCATCTCATCCCAATATACAGTCTCTTTTGAGATTCCCTTCCCAATCTGGCCACTTTGCTCCTCTTCCCATCTTGCACCAATAAAAGAAAATTATTATCGAGGGCCCAAGTGTCATGGACTCCCATGTGGGGTAGATTTATATCTTATTAGACATAGGGTTCACATATTATATGTTCATAATATTAACAAAACATTATATATAATCATAATTAAATAATCATTATCGATCCTTCAGTTTTCACATGAAACTCAAGATTAATCCAATCCTGATTCAGCTTGTGTTGGGGTATCTCTTATCATGTAATGCAATCATGAATACAAAATAATAGTCAATAACTCAATCCCCAAGATATTATCCTAGGTTTTATATAGTATCAATAATAAATATTATTCGTTGCAGGATGAACCTAGGAAATCTAATATTAGAATCATATATGTAGATGATTCCAAGGGAGTTGGCCCTATGAAATATTATAATAGTATTAGGCTCAACTGTCTACTTTTAGGGGGATCACTAAGAAAATATAGTAATAGAATCATGCTCTATATCTTATTACTAGTGGTATAACCCAAGGCAGTCCAACAATTTCAGGCATAATTGCTAATTCCTTTTGTGAAACACCAAAAAATTATTATGTCCGGATAAGTATACAATTAATAGGTGATGACCCAAGGAAATAATATTGATAGGCTAAACATATTATTCCTAGGAATATGAACCTATTAAATCTATTAATATCATTATCCACAATCAGTTCCTCAGGGGGTGACCCTAGGAAATCAGAGTGTCTGGCCTATTAGTGGATTCTTAGGGGATTACCCTAGAAAATCATAGTTTTTTTCTCAATATAAGATTCAAAGGGGGATATACCTACACAATCTTGAAATATTAGGCTCTATACTATATTAATAGGGGGTTGATCTTAGTAAATCATAGTGACTGGACCAACATCATATTTCTATGGATATTCCCCTAGGAAATAATAGTGTCAGGATAAGCACCCGAATCCTATGTGTATAACCCTAGAAAATATAGTAGTATCATACTCCATAACCAAATCATAAGGGTATAACCATAAGAAATTATATTTATAGGATCAATAACGTATTTCTTAGAGGGTGACCCTATGAAATCTATTAATAACAGACATTATCATCGATCCTTATGAGGTAAACCCACAAAAATTATAATCATCAAGCTCCAAGATTAACCCTAGGTGGTAATCATAAGTGATCAATAGTAATTATATCCATATCTGAATTACACCAACTATTAACGTTCTATGGTGAAACAAGAAATCATCACTACCCATTCCCACAAGCATCCTCTCTAGGGTCAATATTCCATTGGGTTATCCACCTGGTTCCCATAGGTCACATCAAAGCATGGACATCCTCACATGGGATCCTGTATATCATTGATGTCTATTTAGTAAATTACCATAAAATATAAGGTATAAAACACCTAATCCTTTTCATAATTTTATTACTACCTCATTGGACTCATAAGTAATCCCATACCTATATCACACATGAAAGATAACATCAAGCCCATCGCCTTCCCAAGTCAGACTAGGTCAGTCCTCACACACAACATATCCTTTAACCTTCATTGGATCTACCCACTCAAATAATGACATATTATAGGGGGTAAGTATCACTATCCACATGTTAATTTAATCTATACTAATATATATATATATATATATTGTATCTTAAGGTTCAAACCTATCCACTTCTTCAGTCATCCATCTCAATTTATCCCCCACCTCTAAAAAGAGGTCCTTAAGAGAACCTATCACTTGTTCCATGAAAATGAATATGTTCATTTATATTACATCCCTAAGGTAACAAGATTCATGTGTAATGAATTTATAATCAATTAATTGATCATCTATTACTAATGACATAAATGTATTGTATACGGGGCCATCGTGTAAACTGTGTTCAGTCTACAGTGATTTTATTTTAAATAAAACAATTCTTTTAAATAATGGTTGATAACTCATAAATGGTGACTCCATATAATAAATGTGATATATATCTATATATATGTAATGAATAAAAATATCATAGGGTAATCTCAAGGGACTACCTACCTGGACAATAATCTATTTCCCTTCTAAACATGCGCGACCATCCTCACCAAGACCCATCCCAGCTCAACCATTACCATCATAAAAAGAACCTAACTCACTCCAAATAATATAAATTAATTAATTATAATAAAATTATAATAAATTAAATATTTATAATTAATTTAAAATCTAGTTCAATTATCCCTAAAATTGAATAAATCCCCAACCCATAACTGCGTGCCAAAATATTGATCCATGGGGTGAGGTCCACTCCCAACATACAAAAAACATAAGGCTTGAAATACAATTAATTATTTATAAAAATATTAATTAATTTAAAAAATAATCGAAATAGGCATTATTTTGAAAATATCAATTGGAATACTTATTGCGCCAAAACCACATCCAAATGCAAGTGGATGTTCTATATTATACTCTTAGCACCATCCTTGAAAACATTTCTATCAAGTGACAAATATTCATTATCCATTTTAATTTAACATAATCTAAAACCCTTAAAAATTAAAATAGTTACATACCTCCATCAAAACTACTTTTGACGGCCTGTAGACATCATTTCTATATTCCATCTTACTATGCCATATGAAATCCCCATCAAAATCAGTTGAATCCTCCATGCTCTATTGAAAATGGAACAGAAACCCTAAAATAAAGAATAAAAAATATAGGGAAATATGTGAGGGAGAAAAAAGAGGAATGAAGAGAGGATATAACACCTCAAAAAACCAAAAACCACAACAAACCCAAAATTTGAGGGGCGCTGTAGGATATGAAGGGGATGGACCCTCCCTTGTTTGTTGGGAATAATGGGAGGAGAATATATGGTTTATGGGTAAATATACTCTCTCGGAATTTTTGAAATTTTCTATATTTTATGTCACCCAGTATCATTTATATATTTAATAGGAGGCTTACACTGTAAAATACTCGAGTAGAGAACTCCTCCCCTAGCTAGACTTCATTAACAGTGTGAAATATGGTTCACACCTTGAAATACTAAATATATATAAAGTTACCCCAAATTCATCCCCATTATCATCATGAACCCCATGGTTCTTGTAATGAATTGATACAACATCTAAAAAATCATCTCTTGGACCTCTTGTAACTCCTCCAACGCTCAACAGAACACCCATACCACTAATATGGTCTCACAACACATATCAAAACATCACATGGAGATGTTACAACACTTATAATTTCATTTTGAATACTCATTCTAAAAAAACAAATATTAAATAAAAAATTGATATTATCTTAAAATTTATCAACTCGGAAAGGGTCAAAGAATTATTTAACTAGCACTTGAATACTTCATGAATTAATAAACTCCAACTTTTAGTGGAGCCTATGATCCTTATTGTGAAGAATAATGGATCAACACTATAGAAAATATATTTTTTATACTAGATTATTTTTAACAATATAATTTCAATTTAGATTTATATATATTACATGATGAATTCATTTAATGTTGGATATTATTCAGGGAAATTTTTTTTATAGATGTGGTTGATGTTATTAAATTGGAAGATATTAAAAAGTCATTTTTAACAAGTATTTTTCTCATACCATATAAACCAAAATAGATATGGAAATCATTGAGTATGAGAAAGGGGGAAATTAATTAGTGGTGAGTTATGAAGTGAAAGTTACAAGTCTTGTGTGACACACTTGAAATTTTCACTGAATCCTATAGAAATATTATTTGATTCATTAGAAAGGTAATACCTCATATATAGAAACATATTTCAATATATTAATTTGGGATTTTGGGTGGGATAATATGTTTCTCCCTAAAAGTGGTAATAGAGTTTGGAGATATCAATTATTCTCAAGGAATAAATTCTTATAAAAGGATGATGGATCCAAATTTCAAAAATAATTTCAACCATGAAAGAGAAGGGAAGAAAGAAAAACTACCCATTTGAAACAAGTATGGGATAAAGAATTTAGGGAACTATTTATAAGTAAGTATAAATATTTAAAAGTGTGTAATATATATCCATATAGATCAAAACATGTTTTGGCACATAAAGCATCAAAATCAAAATTAAATTGATAAATTGAAGATGGTACAAGAACAATTTTAGAACAATTCATAAACTATGGTGAGCATAGATATTTCTCTAACCATTGTCTAAATATAAATATAATAGAGTTAAATAGATCTCAGCCATAGAAGAGGATATGTGAGAAATGTCATTCCTTTGTAATCATGATGGCTAATGTCAATCCTTTTTAATGATGTAGTTATAGGTACACTAAATGTAAATTCAAGTATATATTGTACATTGCATGATTATGGTTCTACATATTCCTCTATTTCGTCCACATTGTAATGAACTCCAAATTAAACCCCAAACATTTAGGGGTAATGTTATCAATTTAAACTCTTTGAGGAACTATTCATGAATCAATCCTATATATAAAATCATCTATTAAATTTTCTAAGTACAATATCTCTATAAAGCTGATGTTAATTCCAATGCTGGTGTTTTACTTTATAATAGGTTTGGATTGGGTAAAAAAGTTTAATTCCAAGATAAATAATAAAAGAAAGGAAAGTTTATTTGTCCTGAAGGGATGAAGTGTAATTATTTTCAATAGATTGAAATAAAATCTTGAGTATTCTTAGGAACCTCCACCTATATCCATCTTTATGGAAATAATTTGTGAAGAAGAGGAAGTGGGTGAATATATAAAGATAGAAAATATAACCAATATTTAAGAATAAATTGATTTTGTCCATGAACAACTATTTGGGCCTCCCCTAGAAAGATAGGTAGAGTTCTCAATAGAACTCATACCTAGATAAATTCCAATATTTAAGACCCCATATAGAATTGAATATGTGTAGTTTTTGATATTGAAGAAAAATATACATGATATATTAGAGAATGGTTTTATTTGACCAACTGTGTCTCCTTGGATAGATATTATTCTTATGAAGAATAAGGATGGATTGATTCCACTATACATTGATTATAGATAACTTAATGGGATCATA